>CM061561.1:152878488-154260363 GCA_030864225.1 Capsicum baccatum var. pendulum | reverse complement strand
TTAAATAACTAAACCAAACAAACCGAATGTCCACCCCTAATTGTATGGTATGGTATTGTGCAATACAGTATAGTACAAAACAATGTTTACATGGACTGTATTATTTATTATTGTTTAGTAACTATTTTATTATTTGGTTTAATGGTATGGTATTATATCGTGGGTAAGTTTAGTAAAATGTCTTTAATTATTATAAATATTTATTTTATCAATAATTATTAATAAATTAATTTAAGATAATGGTAACGACCTAAAAATTTGATGAAATATGTGAAATTTGTGATTTTTTATGATTTGACTATTTTATCCCTTTCTGTAGTTGCATTATGATATTTCTGAGTTGTGGGGGTGATTGACATAGTTATTGTGGTTTTTGATGGCTTCGAGAGCCTTATTTTGGATTTTATAGATATCTTTTGATTCTGTGATGGATGGCTGAACAGATTGCACCAACAACGCTGGAGTTTTGATTTTAGGCTAGGTAGTCCTTTGGTTCGGGTCCTAAGGCATTCGAGCTCATTTCGACCAGTTGGTCGAAAGTTGAAATATTGAAAATATGCATGTGGGACCCACATTTGGTCAAAATAACCTCAGATAGAAATTCCAACTTTGTCAACACGTCTGGAACGTCGATTTAAGGGTGGTAACATGTTTGATTAGGTATTATGGTTTTTAAATATAATTTCATCCGATTTGGAAAATTGTGATTTCGGGTTTCGGAGGTTAACTTTGTGAAAATAACTTTTTTTTTGAAAATCTGATATAATTATTGGGACTGAAACGTCAAATTTAGTGTAGTTACATAGTTTGTTTGCATATATCGAACTCCGAAGCGATCTCGGGAACCCCTTTGAAGTCCGGATTGGACTTAAAAAAACTATTTTTTTAAAGGCTAGTGCAATGTATAAAAACAACTTTTTTTTCCACTCCTTTTGTCCATTTTGCTCCTTTTTTCACCTTGCCTCTTGAGAGTTAAATCTTTAAATAATGTGAGAACTTAAAAGTGAAGCTTGTGGGAGCTTGGAAAGCTAGATTAACAACTGTTTCTTGTTTCTATTATGGATTTTAGGTGAGATTTCATCCTTTTTCACTCTAATTACTTATTTAATTTCTCAAAACCTCAAAAATCTTAGGGTTTGATTTTAAACCTCAATTTCACTCCTTTTTACTTGAATAATATTTTAATCTTATAATTACTAAATTTTCATCAATTTGACATTTAAAACAATTTTAATTCTTAATTTTAACACGGATTTCAAAATTTTACCCGGTAAGGCTCAAATACGGTTTTTCTCTGATTTAAACCTCATTTTTTACTCGATTTGACTTGGATTTTTAGCTGTAGTGTAATGCCCCAGGTTTTTAGTCCTTGAAAATTTCTAAAATTTTATCCTCACTATCTTGACTACGACTCCCCTAACGAGTTGTAGGGAGTCTTGATGTGTCATAGGGACTTGGGTGCAACTTAATCAGAATAAGTGGCTTAGTATTCTTCTCTGAGTATAAGTGGTTGTAACACCCAAAAATCGGGTCCCGAGATGTCACACGATGCTTAGGGTCACAAGTGACCCTAAGCTAACCCTTCTACTGGCATAACTCATAAGCAAATGAATTAAAAGTATAAATCTATACAAATTTGCAGAAAATAACTCTTTTCTAAATATGATAGATACAAAACTGAATTTACAAGATTACAACTCTGCTTTTACAACCAAAACTGAAATGGAATACATCAACTTCTACTGACTGTCTATGAAGCCTCTACTAGTACTGACTATAGGTAGCCTGGTCATGACTCCTGACTATCCCAACTCAATACGGCTGAATAAAGAAAATACAACACTTCTCAAACTGTATAACTAACTCTAGCCCTTGAATCAAAATGAATTATTGCCTGCTGACTGAATGTCGTGAACTGACTGGATCTGAAGATGTACACTATACCTTGTACCTACATTACGAGAAAATGTAGCCCAACACACGAGGTGTGTGTGGGTCAGTACCATGGAAATGTACCGAGCATATGGGGGTGCAATGCATATATAAAATAATATCTTAATGTCATCACAGTTTATAAAATTATGCATGTTGATATAAATGACTCACTTAGCTAGAATTAAATCATCAAAGTCATGGATGAATAATACATGTAAAGTAAGACAAGTGAGTTATTACAATAAGTTCTCAATTCAGTTTCCTCTCGGTTTTAAACTCGTGAAGTAATCAAGGCTTAAAACAACTCTCTTTAGAGCATACGTTTCATCTTTTGGAAACAAGTAACTTTCTCAGAAATCATAGTTTTCAAACCATACACACTTCTCTTAGATAGAGTAGAGACACACTATGGGAGTTTCTCATAACCGCCACAAACCATATGAGCTACATGGAGTCCAGCTCTAACCCACGTTGGGGAGAGCTGTCCTATCCTTGCCATTGGAGTAGGACCTTAGTCATTTGATTCACTAGTGATCACTATATCAGCCTCAGGCTCATATCCTATGGGTGCACGTAGTTCTAGGAAAGTACCATACTTTTCGCTCGGTACTAAATACTACTCCCGAACTTATCTCAAAAATTTTAATCAGCCTCAGGCTCACAACTTTAAAGAAAATCCACAATAAACAATTCAACAATTTGCATCAGTAGCCAATATGCTACCCCTATTATCATAAATCAATCAAACGTTTGGATTTATTTTCTCACTTGATTTCAAAATCAACTCTTTCACGACCAAAAAGGTCAAATCTTTCTACATCATGTCAAATCATTCAATTCTCAAGATACTTATGACACATAATTTCTCAAAATATCAATTTCAAATAGGGTTCAAAGATCCATATATCAAACTCGTATTAAAACACCAAAAGACTCATGCTTGATAATGTAAATATTGATGAATCAACTCAAAATCTGAAATTTCAGCAATAAGCATGAAAATATAAACATACTCATGTAATATCACAACAAAATATCATACTCAATATACTACTTGAAAATACTTTAACAATGTCAAAATATAGAAATCAAGAATCACAATATAATGCTTAAACTCACTTGGAAAAATCTAAAATATCACATTACTTGCATAAATATATGAAATTAATCATACAATTCCACTTCTAAATCATTGAAAACCTTATAAGCTTGTAATTAACAACCATGGGTATAAACCCCAACTTGAAATTCATGGAAAATAATCAAAAATTCAGAAATTTATAATCTAAAATAAGTTTTGGGCACAATAACGAAAGGGTGTTCTTGTTTAAAAAACCCCGCATACCATAAAGTTGAAGCTTTGGATGAACTATTACCTTTGGGACTCTATTCGTGAAAATATTAGGTGCTTATTGTAGCCCTGAAATGAGGAATTCAAATCTTAAAGAATTATTGAAAAACTACGGTTAAATCTTGAGATATCTTGATCTTTAAGTTGAAACCCTTAAGAGTGTTCTTGACCAATTTTTGATAAAAGTGAAAGGATTTTGGATAATTGGGGTTAAATCCCGTGTTATAGACATATATAGGGGTGATTTTTGGTATTTGGAAGTGAGGTATGCGGCGCACAACCCATGGAAGACATTAAGGTGTACGTAACACACCTTATGGCTAACCTGTAAGTGTGCCCCACACTCCCAATCACATACCCTTACTGCCTCTCATGAAAATGGGCATAATTTTTTGCTCGGGTATTGGATTAAGGAAAAATTGGTATCGTTGGAAATCTAATTCAATTATCTATAATTTTATAGGTATTGGGATGAAAAATTACATCTATATTAAGAATTGTACACGTTTGAAGTTGACCTTTGTAGAATTGAATGTCAAACTTTGGACGAATCAATTGATCTTAGCTCAACTTTGTTCTAGGTCATTGCTATAAATATTTTTCACCTTTAAACTACTCCATAGACTAGGATAATGATCATTAAACTTGTATTCACATGAGAATAACTTGAATTAGAGCTTAGACACATAGAAATGACAGTTAGAATTCTAGCACGAGAATAGAGGGTATTACAGTGGCTCTCAACTAGTCGCCAAAACTTCTACGGGTCACAAGGACCAATTCGTAAGGTATCCATAAAGTTTGGACCAAGACACTATCTTTATTACAACTTAAGGCCACGAGTCGTTATGTCTCAATCGTAGGGTATCCAGTATGTCATCCCAACTTATTATTATCTTGAGTATGAGAGGTGATTATGAGTCATTAATCATGGTTATGAGTCGATGGTATGAATTGTATCTAGACCAGTACAGGGCCTAGTGGTTCTTTCTTAACTACAACTCCTTGTGATGAGTCATAATGTATCCTTACGAGTCATATAGTGACCCATAGTCATTGACGGCTAAATTTCAATTTTTAAATTAAGTATACTTTGGATAATTCTCTCCTTACCTAATTAATACCCCACATCCATAAAGCACTTAAGATGGATATATTTCATCCTTAACGTACTAAGACACTTCAAAGGCTCTCTCAAAATTCTTTCAAGCAGTTATACTTAGGATTTTCAAGAAGTAGGTCATCTAAGGGATCAAGGGTTAAATTCTTTCCATGAAACTTGGTATTTTAGACATGTTACTCTTTTCTCATTATTAATTTATAAAAATCATATGTTTTAAAGTACTGTTCATGACATATTTATGTTAGTTTGAAAATCAAGGGTTAAGGGTTTTGAATGCTTATTGTTGACAATGTTTTCCCATGGTTTACATATAATTATCCATTCTTTGATTATGATATTTTACTTGTAGATGCATGGGTAGGGTGGATGAACTATGGAATTATGATTTTCCCTAAACTTGTGACCTTTGAAGTGGTTATGACCCAACCCCATATGTGAAATTGATTTTTTATTATGAGAAATGTGGGAATTTGAATTATACTTGAACTATTTCATTGTTATTTTGAATTTAACCTTATGGGGTTGTGTAATTCCCCAATCTAATGTAAAATTGAACTAAGGGGGTTGTGAATTCCCCCAAGTGATGATAATGGTGTGGCATGTTGATGTTACCTTACAAGTTTAGGTGGTATGACGGTACAAACAATGTATGACTAAATGTGTATAATGGTTCAATGAATAATAATGTATGTGATAATTATATTAATTAAGCTTTAATAAGGGTTGTGTAGCTGAGTCGTAAAAATGGAGGTTCGAGAGACTAATACTAGAAATCGCGATTGCTGACGCGGGAGTTTATATAATTGGGAGGTTTGAGTTCTTCTTATTATTATCTATTGATTGAGAGGTTCGAGTCCCCCACATCTTACTACATAATTTGGTGCTCGTGTCACCTTGATATGCTGGGAGATTCGAGTCCACTATAGTGCATATTATACACTCTGGTTTATACAGCTACACGCACTGGACCCCTACCAGCTGGGGTAGAGCTGGGACCATATAGCTCGTGGGTTCCTTTGTATGTTATGATGGTTGAGCTACACAATCTAGGCTAAAGTTTTAAAAAGCATGTTAAGCTTTGGTCCCTATCCCAGCATGTGATATATATATATATATATATGTATGTATGTATATGCATTTGATTATATGCATTGGTTTTGAATAATTTTGAACTGTTAATCATGGCATTATGTTATCCTTATCCCTGAGTTACATACTAGTGTTCATATAACTAACCGTCTCTGGATGTTGTATCCCCACACGATGAAGGTACCAGGCTATTTCTACCTTTCCTGTAAAGATTTAGATTTGTCGACTTGGTTCGTTGCATTGTGGTAAAGTAGTGAGTTTCCATCCATTGAAAGGATTAAGCATTTCTCTAAATTTCATTCTTAGATTTGACGAAACACCCTGGATTTAGGACCCTTAGAAATTTTTTTAGATTTTTGGGTTCTGGACAAGATACGACTTGGTAGGTACCGATCGTATAATGGGGTATGAGCGGTACGCCTTGGTCATATGCTAACCAGCGTTAGTTGGTGGGTTGGATTGTTTTCTAGAATGAGTATGACTTGGGTTGGTACGAGTTGTATGGTTGGATATGGGTTGTTTGGTTTGTTTTTTTCCTTTACTTGATCTGAGACTTAGTAAAATAACTTGGATCTGAGTACAAGTTGATCACCATGAGCCATAAGACATGGTAAGGGTTGTACCATGGACTCATATAGTGGATAGTTGTCAAATCTCTTGTGATTCAATTCTGCCAGAGGTACGGGTCAAGGGTACTAGTCATATTCTTAGGTACAACTTAGTTTGGGTAAATCGTATGTTGGATAGTGTTGGGTCTAAGGAGGAGGCCTAGGGTACTAGTTGTGGGTATCACTCGTATTAGAGGGTACAACCGGTATGGTATAGTCATACCTTATAACAGGATTTTTATATAGTTTAAATAGGGGTAATCTGGATATTTATTCACTTGACTTATTAAGGCCCCCCGACTTCTAAACCATTTGGGAGGTTATTTACCCTATTATTCTATCATTAAACACTTAGAAAACTCTCTTAAACACTCTACAATTCTCTCTAAGGCTCTTGGGTAAAGAAAGGCTAAGGTTTCACTAAGGAGGTTAATTTGGGGCTTGATTGGGTGATTTCTCTCCATCATCTTCTCAATTTAAGGCAAGATACTTTTCCCTCATTGTTAGTTCCAACTAGAGAAATAATTTATACAATGTTTTCATGGCATGATTATTGTATGATTTTAGGGTTTTCAAATATATATTGGGGTTTTGGTATTAAATGCTTAGTTATGGCTTTGCTATGTTTTAATTATGGTTTTACATGCTTTGATGGTGGCTTGGATAATTGGTTGCATGTGAATGGTTAATTGGTAATTGGATTTGGTTTTGGAAATGCTATGCCCCCAACATGTTTGATAAAATACCTATGATAATGCTTTTAATATATTACCGAATTTTTAATGGAACTATTGTATGGTATGGTTTAGTAATGGAGCCCTAAATGGTATAAATGATTTAAATGGTTAAATGGTAAGGTTTGGTGGTCATGGTTATGGTTAATTAAATATTTTTATGGGGTACAAAGGATTTCACCAAGAAAACATAATAATAGATACTTATGGGGTACATGGGACTTGCCCAAGTTAACTGGGTAAATGGGTACATGGGAATCCCTCAACCTCTTAAGGTTTGGAAAAAGGCAATACTTGCAAGTTATAGTCGGTATGTCGATACCACTTCTTATAGCCTTGGTTAATAATAATGGGATAATGGTTTGGTTGGTTGGAAATGGTTTTAATTGTGCAATAATGGCGGGGTGTGATAGCTAACCGTTAAGGTACGAGTCTAATAGATGGACACTAAAAACTCATGTTTGCCAACATAAGGGGTTGGTCATAGAGACCATATATAATACTATGAGGTACATGGGAATCCTTTAAGTAAATTGGACATATGTATCATAGAGAACGAGGGGTACTTGCGAATTCCTTACTCTTTGGTATCTTCGGTTCATGCGGCTACATGCATTGGGCCCGTTCAGGGGGTTACACTTAACCCATATAACCCATGGGTGATTTTAGGATGGTTAAGCTTCACATTCCCAGGTTAATGGTTTTAAAAAAATGCCAAACCCAATTTTTTTTCCGGTATGGTTATATATATATATACATATGTATGTATGTATGGGTTGTATGCATATGGTTGGTTTACTTGGTTTTACTGGATGACATTATTTTATCCTTATCCTAATTACTGGTTAGTATTCACCCACTATCCTGTCCTCAGGCGAATGTATCCCCATGCGATGTAGGAACCACCATTCTACTCCTCCTGCTTAGTCACCGAATTTCGAGATCAGCTAGATTGGATTGAAGTGGCGAGCTTTCATATTCTGAAAGGCTCCATTTTATGTTCATGGATGTTTTTACATACTTTTGATATTTTATGGAGATTTGTTTTGTCTATGGTTGGGGGCTTGTCCTAATCAAATGTTGGTTTTCTTTTGGTTAGAAGCTTTTGTGGAATTACTATGGGTTGGTATGGGCAGTATTGATATTGGTGTCATCCTTAGTATTGGCATTGGTATTGGTGTTGATACCATTAGACTAAATTTCTCATTGTTCCATCCTTTTATGTTATGTTATGGAGCTTAGTTTGTTTTTGGCTTATGGTTTTAGTTTGGTTATGGTTATCGGTTGGGTTTGGGATGGTTAGGTTCATTTGGGTCGGTCTTGTTATATACCTATCCCTGAGTTTAGATTTTTGCAATTACACGTTATCTTGTTATATGTTTGGAATTCATTCGACTCAAGGCATATGCTGGATGGTTGGGTCAGCATCAGGGGTGGTCTTCGGTCCTAATTGGACTTCAGATACCCATTACGACATGGACCCTGGTCGGGTCGTATCATGTTGGTGTCAGAGCTTTAGGTTCATAGTCAATTGGGAGTCCACAATGCTGTGTTGAGTAGAGTCGCTTTTTGGGGTGTGTAGTGCGCCACACTCATAAGGGAGAGGAGACAAGGTCTTTAGGAATGATCCACTTTGTAGTATTCTATTTTCAACCTGCAAGGTCTAAGGTCCTTTCTAATCCTGGTTTGTTCGCTTTTCAGATCATGCCTCGATGATCTGAGATGCAAGGTAACTCTTCTATCCCAACTGGGGACAATTTTGAAGAGACACATATCACTCAGGGGATCCATACTCAGTCTAGGGTTCTAGTCCCTGATATTTCTGGAGTTCCACCGATTGCTACTAGTCCTCCTCAGGATGAGGTGACCAATGCTAAATTTTGTCAATTGATTCATGTTATTGCTCAGTTAGTTGTTGCTCAGGCTGAGTGGGATTTATCTGGTGTTCCATCTGCTGAGGCGACAAGATCTCTCAACAACAAAATTGATATATAACTATGAAATTATTAGCTACGAGATGAAATTCGTCACTAATTGTTCACCTTTTATGAAAAAAATTACATTTCGTATCTAAATACATGAAGCACATACTTTTAGTGACAAAACGTAAAATTTTGTAGAAAAGTTTTGTCCTCTAAAATTTTCCACCAAAAAAATCTTTTGGCCCCATTTTATTGAGTATCATCAGTGACGAATTTTAAGTTTTCAGTGACACCCCTTTTTATCACCAATAATGGATCTAATTTGTGACAAACTATTTTTTGTCTTGAATTAGTTATAATTTTAGACACAAAAAAAAATCGTCATAAAAACTAAGTTATCGCAATAGCGATAAATTAGAATTCGTAGTTAAATATTTTAAGTTTTAGCTACAAAATGTGATATTTAACTGTGACCTCAACTTTTGTCACTAATACTATAAACAATTAGTGATGCTAATTTTATTGTCTCTAATAATGGGTCCAAGTCGTGACAAACTATTTTTTGTCTTGAATTAGTTATAATTTTAGAAACAAAAAAAAAAACTCATCATGAAAAATAAGTTATCGTAATAGCTATAAATTAGAGTTCGTAGTTAAATATTGTAAGTTTTAGCTACAAAATTTGATATTTAATTGTGTTCTCAATTTTTGTCACTAATACTATAACCAATTAATGACGTTCATTTTATTATCTCTAAACAATCTATAATTCAGTGATAACATAATTTTGTCACAAAATATGTCATCGTTAAGTAGTGATGATTTAGAAATTGTAGCTGGATAATTTAGTTATTTTTTTCTATGAAAATTTTTTCCAGCTAAATATAAATTGATCTTTGGCTATTTTTGTTTATGATTATAGAAAATTAATTGTATATTGATATATCTATAGAAAACAAGACTCGATCTTATTGTGTGAAGGTTGAAGTGAACTTATTGAATGAATTTTTCGGAAGGTATAATGTCAATGTATTAATCTTGTACATGTGAGAAACATTTTAAGTAGACCGACGTTGAATATGATCAACTAACTAATTAAAGTTTGAAGCCATCATATTGTAAGATTTAGCCACAAATACTTATCTAGTCTATTTCTTTTAGCATTCACAAAGAGTTTAGTTGAGACTTTCATCAAATCACATTGGCCTAGTCAAATCATGTTGCTTTAAAGTAATAAGATGATCTTGTTCTTTGTTAGTTGCACCTTTCTTGGCAACTAGCCTCACAGAAAGGGCTACACATCTTGTTTTTACTGTCATATCGGGAGTTTCTCCATATGTTTTGCTCTACATAAAATGGATAGTGGATTCCTCTTTGGCGATTTAGGAAGACGCCATGATGATATGTCCATGCTGCTTTAACCATATTTGAATAACTTTGAGGAACTGATTCTTCATCCCCATCCAAAGCTTCCTGCATTAGACTTTGCGATCCAATCCCTTTAGGTGATTGTATTCACAACAAATAAATAACATCACTACAAAAAATAGGTAAGATTGTGGGGGTTTATTTGCGGGGGTTATTTTAACCTTTATAAAATTATATGAAATGCGGGGATTAAAAAATCTATTACTAAAATTTATAAATATGTGGGGGTTTTAAACCCCCGCTATCAATCGAAAAAATAGGGCCTATGCCATTAAAGAATACATTTTACCTCTCTTTTTTTAATTGGAAAAATGTTTCCCTCCTGACAAAATATTTTCCCTCTAAATAGCTTAAGGATCGATCCACAAATTTCCCCCCAAATCAATCCCCTCTCTCATTTTTCCTCAAATCAACCCTCTCTCTCATTTTCCCCCAAATTGACTCTGATCAGCCGACCATTGCTACTTCGGTCGTCCATTGCTACTCCGACCGGCCATTGCTCTGGTAAGTAGAAAACTTCAATTGTTTGGAACTTTTGCAGTATCCTTACAAATCTTAATACCAACATAAGATGCTAGATTGCAGAATTTTCAATTGTAGGTGCTTATACTGTCAGTTGCCTTATTTTTTTAGTTAATAATTGGGCTAAAAGTTAAAATCTGGATATGTATGCAGCTTTCTTTTTTATTGGTTTATCTTAGGATATGTATTTATGTACTCTTGTAGTATAGAAGCTTAAATCACTAAACTTTTCATGAAGAAATTTGCAAATCGAGGTTAAAAGGTAAACCAATTTGTCACAATTTCAACATTATGTTCGGGTTATTGGATATTACTAAAGCTCATAATGGTTAACTCGTAATTCCTTTATTATTTTTTTCCAAACAAAATTCAATTAGGATATTGCTAGATGATAACTATTGATTTTATCAGTAGTTGAGACTTGAGAGAGGTAAAATTGTTGATGCTTAATTAAAAGGTAGCTTAGCCATGATCAGTAAGAGGCTAGAACTACAGAAGTTATTAAAATACTCAGTTGCTAAAACTGCATGTAGGAAAAATAGAAATTGATTGAATTTTGCTGTCAGATTTTGTTTTAGTATTATGGAAGTCAGAACTGTTCTACTCTTTGCTGTTTCAGACATTCTCCAGTCACATCTATTTGTGCATTTATAAAGTGTGCATAATTTGCTGATCAATTTTGGTTTGATTCCATTTTCTCCTCATGATTGTTGTCGTATTTAATCATTTTCTGCTTCTTGTCTTTTTCAAATATATTATATATTCAAAAGAAGAGGAGGTCGTGCGTTGTATATAGTATGTACATGGTTTTGTCTTGGAAGATAGGTATTTGAGGTAAGCATCTACCCTTTTCTTTCATTTACTTGGTCAATGATGCATACTTTCATATTCTTATACTACAAAAATGGTCAATACAGAGCATCATTTGGGATTGTAAAATATTGCCACGCATGGTTAAGAAACACGGTATGGACCATGGTTTGTTTGTGATCACTGTTCTTTCTGTCACTCCCTTTGTGATATCTTGTTATTGTTTACCAAACAAATGAATAACCAGTTTTGGCATGTTCCTGTTTTCTTTTATGCAGCCTTGCATTAATCCTTCTTGTCTATATTTGCATAGCATTGGTGCTGATGAAGATAACTTTAGTAAAGATGATATAGCTGCAGTTCATACAAGGTATTAAAGATACAAAATTTCCCTTCAATACTAATGTTCTCTCTGAGGTTATTGTTTACTGCATAACATCTATGTTACATTATATAAAGGTTTGAGTCAAAATTATTAAGTTTTACCGAACTAGTAAGTCAGAATTATAACGATGGTTCTGCTCCCAGCCTACGCTTACCTACTCTCTATCATTATCAGCAACACCAAAAGTCCAACACAGAATTTCTCTTATGATACCACATGGAATTATTAATACCATTATAGTTTATTTTAAAATGGTAAAAGAGGAACTATTAATTAAGCACAAGTCCTACACTTTTATTTACTTGTATTAAATTAGTAACCAGCAACAAACCTCTCACGGACCTCTCTACTCTCCCAACTGACCAGAAGTCTTCTACTGTCTTAGACATGATGGTCTAAGGGTGTCAAGTGGGCAGGTCATCTAAAATTGGGTACATCAAAATGGGTTGAGTTAAAAAAAAATAAGCAGGTCACCGATCCACCCAAAAGTTCCTGCAAATCCTATATAAAATTTAACTTATACATTTAAAATCCTACAAGACAAATACTTATAAAAATGGTCACTGTTCTCAATCTTACACTCTTGGCCTGGCAATAACTAAATTGGAAGTTGACATTTGAAGATTAGGTGGAACTGGAGTTTCATCTGAAGGGCCTGAAATACAGAGATTGCCATGATTATCTTGCTCCCAATAAACCTCGACCATAAGGCCTCAAGGGTTCTCTGTAGAAATCATGCTAGGGATCTCCATGTACTTTGATCCTACAGGTACCTGTATTTCAATTGTAATGCAAATCAGTTCAGTTTGTTTTTCGTCGTTCTTGTTTACTGGATAAGTGAAAACTTCCCCCGATAGTGTAAAAAATATATTGTACTATCAGCATATATGAGTTAATCCATAACATAAATATAATTCTGTAACCTACTTAAAGAATAGTGCCTGATGGTAAAATCAGTGGCTTGATAGTTTCCTCAGATGCAGCCACTTCTAGCTCTGCCTTCTTTGCAATGCTTAAGAATACTTCTTATAGCATTGTAAGACCAATTTGGATATTTAATATGCCAAACTCCATTTTTCTGTTGTCTAGCTCTGCAAAGAAATTCTAATACAAAAGTGCAAATAAATCAGGACACAAAGTATTGAGTGATCAAAATGCATGTTAAATTTTTCTTAAGCAAACTTGTCGAGATACTTACTTCGAGTAGCTTCTACTTCTCATGAGGGATAATTAAATTCAAGAAGGATTTAACACTTAGTTTAAGCTTACAGTTCTAATTGTCAAAAAAAAAATAACACACTTTAGTTTAATCTTCACAGGACAGCTACTAAGAGTAGCAAAAGGATGTGAACAAATATATTCACTCAGTTTTAAATGTGCATCTTTGGCCGACCATGACGCTTATAGAAGCTTTAATAGCTCAACTGTATGAAGAAAGCTTCAGTCTATAGTTGTTTTTCTCATTATTCTATTAATGTGTTTTCTCCTTCTATAGTTCAGTTGTCCTGATGTATCATTGTAGCTATGGTTTTAAAGGAAATTTATGATTGTTGAGATCTAATTACGGAATTACCAATTTATATGGTCAAAATATATAGTGTTTCATGGTTCTTGCGCCACTTGGGTTCAAG
Organism: Capsicum baccatum var. pendulum; assembly: GCA_030864225.1. Taxonomy (NCBI): domain Eukaryota; kingdom Viridiplantae; phylum Streptophyta; class Magnoliopsida; order Solanales; family Solanaceae; genus Capsicum; species Capsicum baccatum. The sequence continues at coordinate 154,246,825 of CM061561.1, read as the reverse complement.
AGGAGTTATTTAGAAGATTTCCTAGTGCACTTTGGCTCCTAAATACTTGAAAGTTCTCGTTCTCAGAAAGAAGAGAATTCTTTCATTTTTGTTGTCTTTTTTTCCCCACCACCCTTCTTAATATCACTTAAAACCTGTAATGTGCCATTATTATGTACTAATTACTATTCTTTGGATGTTATCTTGAAATTAAATTGTAAATAATTTCTGTATAAAGCGTTGGCCTGAGCCAGACCCTCATTGTCGTACTGGTTACATTCTTTTGGCTTTAAGCTTCTTTTTTTCATGACTAATGTGCAACTTGAATCGTGAAGTTTCTATTTCTACTGGCATGGTTATGCATACATTTTCCCCAAATGGGTTCTTATTTTTCTCCTGCAATGTTCAATGATTAATCTGTGTCTAGCTTTTACTATGAACTTGCAGGATGATTGTGATTACAAGTTACAACAACTTATCCATTGAAATTCCTCAAGTGTGGTTTGGGGATGGTGATATATACACCTTACCGCCCTATCTTACGAGGGTAGAGAGGATGATTATGATTGAGGATTGAAATTATATTTTTGTTCCTCTGAGTTTTGCTTTGGTTGGATTGTATTTCTCAATTTTCTGCATTATTTGTGAAACATCCATCTTGAAATTAGACTGTTGTATGTAGTTGTTTGACTGGCTATTTTTTTTTTTGAGTTTTAAGTTTTCTGCATTGATAATTTTTTGCACTGACGATAAATATTTATATTATTAGGTTACTTAATTGCAGGTAAGTCTATGTAATTTATGTTGATCTATAACCTAAAATAAATTGAAAATATCATGTAATATAGACTAAATTACATGAACGGCGTAAATGATTCATGCATGGGAGAAATAAAACCTTCCATTCAAATGCTTTTCTTTGTTTTGTACCACCGGAAAGTTGAGCAAGTGTTATCTTATTGTTTATTTATCAAACAAAAATAGAATGAATATTATCTCCCTGGAAGATGCAGTATTTATTTGGGGATCTGCCTGGGTGTATTAGACAATGTGTCTACTTACCTAATGTCCTTTATTTACATCCCTTAATCTGTGGAGAAAAGATTCAATAAGCTCAGACTTTATTCATTTTGGAAAGGAAATTCTGATTGGAGAAAGTTGTATTTAGTTTGGTGGACTCTGAGTGGAGAAAGTTGTATTTAGTTAGGTGGCCAAATGTGGTATTCAGTGTACAAGATGGTGTTTATGAGTGTGAAGAGTAATAAGCTCCAAAGACAAAGATCTCTGAATAATGATTTGGATGACTTATGTATCTCCTAGAGTTGCCTGTTTTGGTTAGGTTGCAGCTAGGGATACTTTTTGTTTCATTATAAACTTCAAATATGATCGGAGAAATTTTTTATTTCAACAAGTAATAAAAGAATTACAAAGCTACCAGCTCCTTGGACTCCAGAACCAGTTCACTGTTGGATCTATATTCCCTAACTAAACAAATGAACTACTAGTCTATGTCTAGGTAGGATAAAAATTATATCTGTTCAGATTGTTTCTTGTGAAAATGCTGATAATACTTTTTATTGACAATCACTAGATGAATTTCTTCTTGCTTTTACATATTCCTGAGTTTTTGTTTGGTATTTTATCGTCTCGAGTGCAATACTGCTTAGGATAACATAAAATTATCATGTAGGTAGGCATATGCAATTTTTGCATACTCTATTTCTTTTTTCATAAATTATAAGGTAGTTTATTAATTTCTCAATATTGAGTTATCAGGCTCATCCGAAGAAATTCGTTATAACTTCCTCTCTAATTATAGATTTCAGATAATGTTATCCATACCCTTCTCTTTTTTGATTTATATAGGCAATTGAACTAGAATAATGAACTGTAGGTTTCTCACATAGCTAGCTTGAGCCTTGAGCAGAAAAAAAAAAGAAGAAAACCTCAACAATATTGAAAATCTAGTGTTAAATTAAAGAGTAGGTGCTGGGTTTATGGAAGAGGGAGTCAGGACTTTTAGTTTTTTCAGTCTTGAGGATTCTCTTTTGTGATCTGTAGTGGGGAATATTGTCTATATCAGTGAGCTGATGGTTTTGTATTGGTGAATATCTCGTGTTGTTTCTATAGAGAAGATCGTTGGTATTTTTTCCTTTTGAAGTGAGTTCCTAATGAAGTTTCTTGTTTCAGAAAGAGATAGTTTGTTTTTGGGGTGGGGATAATATATGATTGTTTGTTTAGGTCAGTAACTTATGGAAAGTATACATACTTTTCCTTCTCCAAACCTCACTTTATGGGAATACATCGGGTATGTTATTGTTGTTGTTATAGAAGTTTGATGTGTTTACTGGATAGTATTTATCTAGTTTTTGGGTAGCCTAGCTTTTCATAATTATATGTTTAATGGATTCTAGTTGTAGCTTGGACCAACAATAGCATGTAGTCATTTTGACTATCAAATCTAAAAGCATCATCATCAATCTTAATTTTCTTCTCTTTTCCACAGGTGTAAAATTGAGAGTTGAATGAAGACCAATTGCAACCTCAACACTTTATTGGTACTTTGGAAGAAACCTCTACATATCTATCTTAGTTTAGAATAAGAGTAATATTATGTACTATATTTCAGTTAGATTTCCTTTGTGTTGGACTAGTTTTACTTTTCTTTGTCTGTGAGGAGATATTACCTTAGTATAATTTTAGTTTTTTTAATTGTATGATTGTGGGTGAATTTTATCAATCTAACATGTTTTATAATTTTATTTTTAATTTATTCAATTCTAGTTAAAAAATCATATCAATATGAAATAATTAACCATTTTCTTGTAATTGGTGATAAAAGATTTTATTATCACAGATAATGTAACGCCCCGAATCTGGTACTCGGAATTCTACATGGTGCTCATGATCCCGAAGGGCCAAAAGATAACCCATGAATGCTATCTGTAACTGGGCACTGCGTAATATACTGTATAAATGTGGGAAAAGGCTGAAAGGCCATAAGGTTCAAATATCTGATAAAATATAACATCTGGAAATACGGTATATTAATATCAAAACAAAACTAAAATAACTATCTGAACATGTTATAGTCTGGAAGCCTCTAAACTATCTAAAAAGTGTGGAGTTGATAGGATATATCCCCAACTAAATCCAGACTACTAAAATAATAAAATAATCATGCTATCCTTGAATGATGAGGACTCACTGCTAGTCTAGCTACTGAACGTCTGATCTACTAAGGATGCTCTTGAGCTCGTGCTTCTGAACCTATGGTATAAAAACACCATAGCGTAAATGCGTTAGTACGATTGAATGTACTGGTATGAAAGTGAGGTAGGCTAAATTCTAGGGGTTTATATGCATGAACAATACTAACTGACTGAATAACATGAACGTGAGAACACATGCATGAATACGTGAACTGTAGCTAAGATCATGACATCACTGAATCTAAAGACTAATAACATAAGTTTTTGTATAACTGATCTACTATTGTCTGAATGACTGTGTCTGACAGTCTTGTTTCTGATGAAACTAACTGAGTTCTGTACTGAGTAGGGTGACTGTATCGAACAGTCCTTATTTTGTAGTACTATCTGAGTTCTATTACTGAGATTGAAATTGAGACTGTAACTGTGGAAAGTAGTCATCTAAATGATATTCCCCAAATAAGGTAATATAATAGAGTTGGGGTCCAATCTGTAACCCCAATTGGAAGGGTGTCAATACCGCGTCACTAGTAAGGACAATTTGTGAGTATCTCTCATCTAACGGGTACTTTAAGGAGAACGGTAGGACCCTCATATAACAGGTTAAGCCACCTCATCTACCCTCAACTAGCAGGTTTGATGTCTTAACCTATGCTGGCTACATAGTTCTAGAGCGCAAGGATTTCTTCTAAGAATCACACCCTCTAATAACAGGTGAGTTCCCAACCTTGGGCTCACTCGGTGCTGAATCCTACTCCCATCTGAATAGACACTGAACATGATTAACTGAATTAAACTAGACTGCGTTAATTGAGTTCCGTTGAATGATGGAATACTACTGAGATTATAGAATTTCTGAGATTTCTGAGATTACTGTGTTTACTGAGTTTTCCTGAGTCACATAACTAACTAAGTTCTATGAATTATGGCTTGACTGAGAGTATCTGGAGAACATGACATTGTGTTTAGGCACACAGCTAAATTGTCAGCTACAAGTACCCCCAGGACTCTATAGCATAAAACTGACAAGACATAAAACTTCTTGACACATGACCATAGACAACAATTCATAGTACAATCATTGGGGATTTTCATGAAGTATTCGCTTGCTATAAGCTTATACATGAATAGGAATGCATGTAAACATATCATAATTTCATAAGCCTAATCTCATGAGCATTACATCAATCCATTACAAAGGATAATAATAACGTGGGAGTCATATCGAACATAAGGGAGAAACATGGATTCATCAATTTTGGTCACAAATGAGTCATAAGGCATAATTCCTATTTTCTTAGGCTTGTTATCAAACACCTTGCATGCATATTTTTAGGCTTAGGCATGAACACTGAAATAATACATTATGGCAACATTTTACACTTCAAATGCAAGAACTTCAACCACATGCTAACATATTTTCATGATAGTCATTAAAGACTTCAACTTGGAAATCAAACAACATAAACATGGATATAATTGAATCATACCATGGAGTAGAAAGTTTATATTTCAAATAGGGTTTCTTAAGCTTCATGGGTGAAAGGAACCCATGAATCAACACATGACATACCTGGTTGGACGATTTCTTGAAAATTGGTGGAGGAAAACTTGAATTCTTGCCTTGGGATTAGAAACCTAGGGTTTCTTGTTCGTGGGGATTTATCTTTGAGATAAACTCTAATTTGGTGTTGTGGATGAATAATGAAGTTATGAGCTCTAGTCTAATATAATTAGGGGTCAAATTGGGTGGAAAAAGACCCAAATACCCTTTTAAAAATATCTTAAAATCACTGATCGGAAGTGCCAACGGTTTTGGCGATGGTCCGTCGCTAGCTCAATAGTCCATCGGTCCTGACCGTCGCACTTGGCCAGAAACTAAAATTTCTGCCTCGTCTGTGACGGTTTGGGAGATGATCCATCACTAGCTCGACGGTCCATCGGTCCTGACCGTCGCACTTGGCCAGAAACTAAAATTTCTGCCTCGTCTGTGACGGTTTGGGAGATGATCCATCACTAGCTCGACGGTCCATCGGTCCTGGATATCGCACTTGACCAGAAGACGAGTTCACTGCCTTGTCTGTGAAAGCTAGGGTGACAGTTCATCGCTAGCTCGATGGTCCGTCGGCCTGACCGTCGCTTCTGGGCAGTTGCGATAGTTCTCTGTAAAACGTCCATAACTTCTTACTCCGATACCGGATTTGGACAAAATTGGTATCGTTGGAAAGCTACTTCAATTTTCCATATGATAAAAAGTTGAAATTTAGAAAATTATATCTGATTTAAACATTACTCATTTAGGAAGTTATCACTAACTCTTCTGGAGACTAGATTTGACTTAAAGAAAGTTCGGGGTATTACAGATGATTTTTAGCAACAATTAAATTAGAATTTTCAAGAAAATTATTTTTGTCATGAAATAAACTAGTTCGTCATAAGTTTGACTATATTTAGTGACAAATGTATTTGTCTCAATATCTTTCTTTTTTATTTGATATAAATTAATTTTATATTTTATGACATTCATAATTGTCAGTAATCATAATAATTTAGTGACGATTCTACATTGTTGGTAAAAAAATACCATTTTTAGTGACAAAATGGTTGATTTAACTACAAAATTATTAATCTTTAGCATAATAATAAATTTGTCACTAATTCATATATTTAAGGACGAAAATTTTTATTGTATACAAAAAGTTGTCAATAGTGACGAAAATACATTTGTTCGACCATGAAATATATATAACTCTAGCAACAATTGTTGTCATTGCTGGTTAAACTAAATAATTAACGATGATGAAATTTTGTCGGTATTGATAACTTTTTAGTGACAAAAGCATTTCATCAACTACAAAAAAATTATATATTTATGACAAATAGATTCGTCATAAATGTTACACATTTGGGAATACTTTTTTATTTTTTGTAGTCAATTTAATTTTTTTAGCGACAAAACACTAAATTTTCTTTGTCTACTTTTTGCGACCCACTTTTCGAGATGATTGATTGATGAAATTTTTTTCATCATGATAAATCTTTTGCGATGAAATATGATTTATAAGTGACAAAATAATTCATCCCAAATAGTCAAATTTGTTGTAGTGAAGGGTTGGCCAGTTTATAAAGATGAATCATTCTACTTTTACTAGTGTGAAGGTGGAAGAGGATCCTCAGGGTTTCTAAGATGAAATGGAGAAAATCTTCATGGAGATGCAGGCCACGAATGTGGAAGGGGTGAGTTTTGTTGCTTACCAGCTTAAGGATGTGGCGTACCAATGATACGAGGAGTAGGATAGGATGAGAGGTGATGATGAGGAGTTGACTTTATGGGATACTTTCTCTAATGCCTTTTTGGACTGCCTCTTTCCTCAGGCATTGAGGGAAGCAGAGGTGGAGGAATTTGTTAATCTGAAGCAGGGAAAGATGTTGTTCAAGTAATATGCCTTGAAGTTATTCAATTATCAAGATATGCTTTGGATATGGTGTGTGAAATGCAGGAAAAGATGAGAAAGTTCACTTATGGACTGTCTCGGGAGTTGATCCTTAAGTGAAAGACTGCATTATTGATCAAGGATATGGATATTCTTAGGTTGATTATTTATATGCAACAGGTGGAGAAAGAAAAGAGAAAACAAGCTGAGTTTGGGTAAAGACAGGATAAGAAGTTTAGGTCATCTAAACAAGGTGGTGGGCAACAATAAGATGGTCAGAATGATGAAAAATGTCCAAAGAAGAAGTGGGGGAGTTCTGGTTCCTTTTCTTCAATTAGTGCTCCTTACCCAAAATAGTTAGGTGATAGGCATCAGTAGGGTGGGAATAATTTTTAGGCACAGGGTGCCCAATATCAGGTGAGTGGGGCTCAGTCGGCTTCATTATGCCTTTTTTGTCAGTTTTGTGGTAGGTTGCATTGGGGTTTCTATGATGAGAGGAGGGACAGGTGTTTTAAATATGGTCATCCAAACCATATACTTAGAAACTATTTGGTTGGTAAGGGGGCCTCGGGAGATAGTAAGGCTTTGATAGCTTTATCTTCTGCTCTTGCACCAAAGGGTGCTATTTCTACATCTATGTTTGCTTGTGGCACCGGTGCTGGTCAGAATAGGTTACATGCTCTTGCTATACGATAGGAATCTAAGGCATTACATGATGTCATGACTGCTACATTACAACTCTTTTCTTGTGATGTGTATTGCTTACTTGATCTGGGGTCCACTCTGTCTTATGTGACCCTATTTGTGGCTGTGTATTTTGATTTTGGTCTCGAGGTTATTTTGGAATCTTTTTCTATTTCTATCCTTGTAGGTGACTCAGTTATTGCTAAAAGAGTCTATAGAGGGTGTGTGGTATCTGTTGGTAGTATGAAGACTTTGGTAGATTTATTTGACTTGATATGCTGGATTTTAATGTTATGCTAGGGATGGATTGGTTACACTTTTGTTACGCATCCTTAGATTGTCAGACCCATAAGGTTGACTTTAGGTTCCCTGGAGAACCGGTTATTGAGTGGGGTGGGGGTTCCCTATCTCCTAGGGGAGAGGTTTATTTCTTATCTTAGAGCTCAGAGGTTAATCTCTAAAGGGTTTCTCTATCATCTGGTCTGGGTTAAAGATTCTAACTTGGAAAATCCTTTCTTATATTTGGTACCGGTGGTAGATGAGTTTCCTGAGGTCTTTTTAGATGATCTTTCTGGTATTCCTCTGGATTGGGAGATTGAGTTTGGTAACGATTTGGTTCCAAACACCCATCCAATATCTATTCCTCCTTATAGAATGTCTCCTACTAAGTTGAGGGAACTCCAGGAGTAATTTAAGGATCTTTTGGGTAAGGGTTTCATCCGTCCTAGTGTGTCCCCTTGGGGTGCACCGATTTTATTGTGCGTAAGAAAGATGGTTCCCTTGGATGTGCATTGACTATCAGCAATTGAATAAGGTAATGATCAAGAACAAGTATCCTCCTCCAAGGATAGATGACTTGTTTGATCAGTTGCAAAGTGTCAATTTCTTTTCTAAGATATATCTTTGGTAGGGTTACCATTAGCTTAAGATTAGGGAGGAAGATATACCTAAGATGACTTTCCAAACTCGGTATGGGCACTTTGAGTTCCTGGTTATGTCATTTGATTTGAGAAATCCCCCGACAATATCTATGTTTTTGATGAACAGGGTTTTCAGGAAGTTTATTGATCTTTTCGTCATTATGTTCATCGATGACATCTTGGTGTATTTAAAGAATAAGGTGAATCATGTTAATTACCTCTGTGTGGTGTTGCGGGCCTTGAAGGAGCAGCAATTGTATTCCAAGTTCTCCAAGTGTGAGTTTTGGTTGAATGCTGTGACTTTTCTTAGTCATATTATCTCTAGTGAGGGGATCATGGTGGATCCATAAACTGTGGCTCTAGTTAAAAGGTGGCCTAGACCCACAACTCCAGCTGATATTTAAAGCTTCTTGGGTTTGGCTGGGTATTATAGGTGGTTCATGGAAGGTTTCTCGACAATAGCTGCCCCATTGACTAAGCTAACTTAGAAGAAGGAAAAGTTTTCTTGGTCTGATGTTTGTGATGGGAGTTTCGAGAAGCTGAATTATAATCTAACTTTAGATCCGATTTTGACATTTCCTGAAGGTAATGAGTGGCTTATGGTTTATTGTATACGTCCCGACTGGGAATTGATTGCATTTTGATGCAACATAGGAAGGTGATTGCCTATGCTTCCAGACAGTTGATGGTCCATAAGAAGAACTATCCCACTCATGATTTGTAGTTTTTAGAGGTGGTCTTTGCTTTGAAAATTTGGTGGCATTATTTATGTGGAGTGAACGTGGATATTTTTCTTGATCATAAGAGTCTACAGTATATATTTACTCAAAAAGAGCTAAATCTCAAGCAGAGGAGATGGTTGGATCTTCTCAAGGACTATGATATGAGTTTTCACTACCACCAAGGTAAAGCTAATGTGGTTGTTGATGCTCTTAGTAGGTAATCCATAGGGAGTTTGGCTCGTGTGGAAGAGAATAAATGGGAATTAGAGAAGGATATTCACTGCTTGGATAATCTTGGAGTTCATCTCTTGGACTCAAATAATGGTGGTGCGATGGTACAGGAAGTGGTTCAGACGTCTCTTGGTGTAGATATCTAGGAGAAGCAAATATTAGACCTATCTTGATGCAAATCAGGATTGATGTTTGTGGGAAAAGGGTGATGGTATTTGAGATCAGTAGTGATGGTACCATGAGGTTCCTAACGTCGATGGGTTGCGACAAAGGGTTTGGGTTGAGGTGCATGAATTGCGCTATATTGTTCATCCTGGTATGACAAAAATGTATCATGATCTCAAAGATATGTATTGGTATGAGAAGAGATGTGGCTTATTTTGTGGCCAAATGCATGGTGTGCGAACGAGTCAAAGTTGAGCACCTGAGGCTTGGTGGGTTGTATCAGGAAATGAAATTGCTAGAATAGAAATGAGAGGTAATCAATATGGATTTTGTTGTTGGTCTTCCTTGGTCTCTAAACTAATTTGATTCGATTAGTGTCATCGTGGATAGGATCATAAAGTCCGCTCACTTCTTGCCAGTGTGGACTAACTTTTTGGCTGAGGACTATGTGAGGTTGTATCATCATGAGATTGTAAAGCTGCAGGGGGTACCTATTTCGATTTTCTCTGATTGTGGTATGCAATTTTCATCTTACTTCTGGCAGTCTTTCCAGAAGGCACTAATGGAAATTACCTCTGTGGCAACGATTCAAAAACCGTTTCTATAGATACAAAAACCGTTGTCATAGAGCTACCGCAACGGTTTGGAAGGCATCCCACAGGTGAGTGTTGGCATAGATCTATGGCAACGGTTTATGCGACAGCTATGGCAACCGTTGCCATAGAGCTACCTATGCCAATGGTTTTGTACAACTCCTGTTGGGACGGGTCCACTTAGCTATTACAACGGTTGTTAACCACTGCAGTAGACCCTATTGCAACGACAACAAAGCGTTACAATAACCCTATTGCAACAATTTTATTATTCTATTACAACTATTTTGAAAATCTATTACAACGCTTATTTGTATTTTGCAACGGTTTTTCACGACCTATTGCAACTATTTTGGATACCTATTGCAACAGTTTTTTGGTTTGTTGCTACAATTATACATGTATACACACATCACAAAATAATATCTTTCATTTATATAATAATCCAAAATATTCAACAAACTAGCAATCTAAACCCAAAATCAAAGTCAAATGATTAGTTTTCGCACACATAGTATCAAGTTCGAGTGGCGATGAGTTTAAAGAAATTCAATATCGAAAAGATCAATATTAAAGCATCTAAATCAACAATTAAAAAATCTTCTCATTTCGATGTCTTCATCACTTCTTTATTCATGATCTCCTTCTTAATTTTGAACACCTAAGAGAATAAATAATCTTAATTAGCCAAGGAACATTCAATTAATGTGGATTATTAATCAGTAAGAGATATCTTCAAGAAAACCACGAGTTGATCGTCAAAATCACATCCCAATATGTTTAAATGCTAGTTTTCTATATTTTTATACTATAGGAACCTCAAAATTAAATTATCTTCTACATCTAATGTTATATGACAATTAACATAGATGGTCAAGTATCCTGTTTCAGGAATGTGACAAAATATTAGGATACATCCCGATAAAAGACAAAACATTCAATAGGAAAGAGGTAATATAAAAATATAATATATATATATATATATATATATATATATATATTGTCCAAGAAATATATCTTTACAGTTCCAAGTTGAAACAAAAATTGTGTAGATTAAAGCAAAAGGAATGGTGCATACATGGAGCTAAGACGTTGCAGTTTGAAAACATGCTGGTGGTGACACTTCTCCAGATCTTCCATGTCACTATTAAAATATTTTAAAATCGACCTAACAACCACATAAAATATCTAGAAACTTCTCCAATTCTTAGGAGAAGAAATCTCTCCGACAATAAGTACACGAACAAATTCAAACACGAACATATTCTCAACTTGAAGAACAAACTGATGTCAAAGGAGGTGTATAAATATAAATACCTTGTAGTAACATGTTTGATATTCCATTAAGGCTAACCAATGAACATTTTAACATTCCCTCATTTGCATAGCAGCCTCAACCAAAGCATCCTGGTTTCAAAAATCAGAGGCATAGTTTTCTCAAAATCAATGTCAACAAATTTGTGATTTCAAAGCACAAAGTGTCACTGGAAGTTGCAACTTCCTTAATAAATATCCTATTATATATCGGATCACCAAGAAAAATTCTCAGAGATTATATAGACAAATTGCAAGCATTCTCAGTAGCCTAGCAATGTACCAAGAACAGAAGACCAAAAAAATGCATCTACATTTTTACTTTATGAACAATCTCAGATTCATGCTTCAAATACAACATTTGTCATCAATATTCAAGTTCTATGGTACTACCCTCTTCTTTTATACACTAATCAAAACATAATTGAACATAGTCATTTGCTAACAACCATAGAGCCACCATGCTCATCACAAGTATTTTAGCTCAATCACTATCTTAACACACATCTAATACCAAAAAAAGATTCACCAAATATTTAATCGTATGGATACATTTACTGTAACAAGTCGAGTTATTTTAGTGGAATCTAATCACAAAAACACAAGCTTGCTACATCCAGAAAAGGAATGACTATCTTAAACACAACAACATACCTAGTGTAGTCACACAAAGAGGATAATGTGGAGGATAGAGTGTATGTAAATCTACTCCTACCTAAAAGACTTTCTGATAGATCCTCGAATAAAGAAAAATAGTCCAAAGCATCCCATCAAAGACATCATAAACAAAGACAACGAATCTATGATACACCCATTAAAGAAAGATTTTCTTGACAATTTCTCAAATAACAACTAATACTCTTATATCAAGGCTATTTCTAACCAAAACATAAATATGTGAAATGACCTTCAGCAAGTCAAGTGGGCAGATTTTAGAGGAAGAGAACTCCGTTGATTTTATCTTATATAATTGTGGTAAGGTAGAGAATCAAAGATGTTAATTTGAGTTTATATTAATATTGGTGCAAAAACATCAATATGGTTAGTGAAAAGTGAACTTAATAAGAAAAACATCATATCAAATTTTAATTTGAATAGTCAATTAAAAAATCTTGAAGTTTGTTCAAGTAATACAAAACAATATTCTTAACCAAAAGCTATCAATAAATAAAGATGTAAAATGTGTAAGAATGTAGCATTCTAATGAATTGAAATGAACACATTTATAAGGAAATAAAATCAAAACACTAAGTGTTGCATTGAGCTACCTTTGTACGCATAACTTGAGGAAACTAAGGAAAGAACCAACAGTTTAAGGAATAAAAAGATCAAATCTTTTTAATAAGAAATCATACATACCTTAGTCTATTTATATAGAGGTTCAAGAAGTTTTTTCTACAAATAAGATGGTATATTCAATATATATGTTTGTTCCTGATAAGAAAATAGAGCAAAAACTGCATATCTATGACCATTTGCAATAGCTAGTCGTTATGTACATTTATATACCCAATTTGTGGACTTCTGTAGGTTGAGAGTCTGATACTTCTTCATCATTTACCGTAAAAAAGGGTAAAGTATGGTTTGATATGCATTATGAAAGACTAAATCACAAAATGCACCAAGTGAAAAGTATAAAGGAACTAGAAATGTCAATAAGGCTAAATCAAATTGAATGAAAATGCCATGGGAAATTATATTTAACTGTTGCATATTGGCGTGCATACAAATTTAATGTGTCAATGACTTTTAAACAATGACGTACATTCTTGGTCTAGAAATATCAATTAATTAGCCCAAACACAAAAAAAATCTAAAGATGTTTTGTTTTTTTGAAATTAGTTACTTAAATATCCACAACTGTATGTTTAAATAAAACAAATTATCAGCAAAGCATCACTTACATAGTTTACAAGTCCATATCATGATAATGTAGATGCACAAAAAGAAAGAATGCGATACAAAACTCATTAATCCATAGCATCAAAAGACATCTCCAAAAGTAAAGAGGTAACAAAACTGACATTATTCGTTCTGAATCCTTAGGAATAAACTTGTAATACTACAAAAAAGCTTCTTTAACTTAAAAAATGAAAGGGACTTTAGGTAGTTATACTAATTCACACATCAGTGGTCTTAAGCATAGATAACAGACAACATTTACAGTACAGGTTGATAATTACAATGATCCTAAGAATTAGCTGATGATCACTTTGTATTATTGGAAAATTATGAAAACTAAATTACTATAGAGATCCAATAACTATGAACAAAAAGAATATACAAGTGATAAAAGCAAAGAAAATTTGGTTCATTGAGAAGCTTATATCTGATAGGTGTCTTTTCAAGAAACTTTGGGGGTTATCTATCCATACTGGATCATATTAGATTTCTAAAACTTAGGTACTGGAATTTACAATATTCAATCAAACTTGTTTATGCCTGTCTTGCTGCTCGTCATGTATTCACTTTTCTTCTTTGGCTTGGATTTGTTTGGTGTTAGGTGGTGAATTTTGTTAGTTTCCTGAATTGATCTCCTAGAAGCTTTTTTTACGTTGATTATTGTGATGCATACATATCCTGACCACAGTTATTACTGTCATATTTTGATGAATGTTTAATAGTCAAAAACCTGAAACGTTACTTGTGTCTGCGTTACTGAACGTCTTCTTTCTGAACAACAACCCCACATTTTCTATGGTCATATAATTTCTGTTACATGGTCCAAACTATTGAATTGGACAAAATAAATCCCTCCCCTGGTCTGCCTTTTTGTAGACTTTAGAAAAGTGGTAGAAATATTGACAATTGATAAATATGGCATGCATACATAGAAAATATAGTTACTGTCATACTAAATAGATTCTTACACTTATGGAAAAAAAATTTCACCATTTCAGAAAAGAGTATCACTGGTAGGGGTTTAAAAGTAGTTCATGTAACATCTGTGGCAAGTACAAGCACAAAGCAAATTTTCATTGACTAATAGCTAAAGATGAATAATAAAAGTAGTCTAGAGAGTTGGAGCTAGGTTTAATTTAGTAGTTTTAATTCAAGTTTTATATGTGTGTTAAGAAACTTACTAAATATAGCACAAATATTAAGGGAACATTTAGCCATAAAGTTTTTTCTACCTTTTCTCATAGTTGAACTCCACGAAGCATATTTGGCATACATTTATGAAAATTCCAAAATTCAACAGTTTCTACTATTTCATGAAGTTGAAAAACATAAGAGAAAAGTTGTTTTCACTTACTAGTATATACCTAAAATAGTGCTATGGTGAAAATAGTCTAATTTATGAATCATAACTTTGGAAATTCATCAAAAGGAAAACAAATCATAGTAGAAAATAGTCAGATCAGAGGGAAGAATATGCAAAATTTTGGGGGAAAAAAGAATATGGCATAACAAAATCGGACCAAAAATCTTAGCTAGCTAGAAGAAAACATATAATGGTAATAGAATTTATGGTTACTAGATCTGGAAAAATTAAACTAAAATAGGTAAACACAAAGTTTAGCTCTACAAGTTATAATAATTGAAATGATATCGATTTTGATATATTACCGAATACTGAAAAATAAACCTAAGATAACTTATGAATAGTTAGTCATTGAGCTTTTGCTCAGGTGAAACCACTATATTTGTTACCTCTTGAAGATTCAATTGAGAGAACGGAAAGGAAAAGAGGAGCACCATGAACTCTACCATTTTTTACGAACAAAATCATACCTGCAATGGAAATATTCCATAACTTCTTATATCTATGGAATTAGACGTGATTCTATATGGAAACCTTCCCTTCTTATAGCATCTCTGGTTTAAAAATTATCTTCAGCAAGCGTGAGACAATGAGCTACTCCAATTAGACTCAGGATTTTAGGAATACCATGCCGTCTCCTATAAATTATCAAGGTTTTTTGACCTAAAGGTCTTTTGAGATAGGTCTTTTGATTAAAAAGAAATAGGGTTTTTTTATGTATGTTCTATTGAGAAAAAAATGTTCTTTTGGTGGACGTAAGTGAAATATTATTGTAGGAATTAATAAGTGATGCAATAGATAATTGTTCCTTATTAAGTGTAACTATATATGCTTCTATGGCGATGGTTACAAAAAATATTGCTTTATATATACTTTTTACAATGGTTCATTTTTAGTAGTGACGGTTATAGAGCTAATAGTGAGGGGTTGGGTACTAAGGTTAGTCTGAGTACTATTTTTCATCTGCAGATGGATAGACAAGAAGAAAGGACTATTCATACATTGGAAGATATGCTTCGGGCATGTGTGATTGATTATGGAGAAATTTTGGTTAAGCATCTATCTTTGGCAGAGTTTCCTTACAATAACAGTTACCATTATAGTATTGGAATGAACTTTTTTGAGGCATTATATGGTAGGAGATGTAGATCCCCTATTGGGTGGTTCAAGTTTAGTGAGGTAGATATGTTTGGTCCTGATTTAATTTATCAGGCTATGGAAAAGGTAAAGGTAATTCAGGATAGGCTTAAGGCTGCCCTGAGTCACCAAAAGTCCTATGTGAATATAAGTAATAGAGACTTGGAGTTTGAGGTTGGGGATAAGTTATTCGTAAAGGTATCTCCTATGAAGGGAGTGCTGCAATTCAGTAAAAAAGGGAAACTCAGTCCCCGATATGTTAGTCTTTATGTGGTTTTACGGAGGGTTGGTAACATGGATGCATGAATTGGAGTTGCCTTCTAGTTTGAGCTCCATTTTTCTAGTATTTCATGTCTCTATATTGAATAAGTGTCTTGGTGGACCTTCTTTGGTGGTTCCTTTGGAAGGATTGGGTATCTTGAATTCTCTTTCTTATGAGGAGGTCCTGCTAGATATATTTGATCGGTAGGTTCATTGGTTATGGACTAAGGATTTTACCTCGATTAAGGTTTTATGGCAGAACCAAAAGGTGGAAAAGAATACATGGGAAACGAAAGAAGACATGAAGTCCAAATATCTGCATTTGTTTTCTTTTTTGAATATTCATACAAAAGGTATGTGTTTTTTATCACATCTTTATTTTCAAACTTATTTAAGGGTTAGAATAGATCCTTTCATCTTTATTTTCTAACTTGGTTAAAGGTTGGATTGATATTTGATATGCAAATGACTCTACTTGATGTGTTTGCATCTTTTTTAAAGGTAAGAGTATAGGCGTCTAAGGGGTTTAAATCATGCTATTACCTACCTTGTTCATCATTCGGGGATGAATGATCCTAGTGGGGGAGATTGAAACACCCTGGGTTTGAACCCTTAGAAAATTTTCTAGATTTCTAGGTTCTGGACAAGATACGACAGGTGGGCACTAGTTTTATAATGGGTTACAAGCAATATTCCTTAGTCGTATACTAACCAGTGTTGGTTGGTGGGTTGGATTGGTTTATTGAAAGGGTACGACATGGGTTGGTACGAGTTATATGGTTAGATACAAGTTGTTTAGTTTGTTTTTTCCTTCACTTGATCTAAGACTTAGTAAAATAACTTAGATCTGAGTATGAGTGGTTCACCATGAGCTGTAAGCTACAGTATGAGTCTTACCATGGACTCATATAGTGGACAGTGTTCAAACCTCTTATGATTCTATTCTACTAAGGGTACGGGTCAAGGGTACTAGTCGTATGGTTGGGTATGACTTGGTTTGTGTAAATCATGTATTGGATAGTGTTAGGTCTAAGTAGGAGGCCTAGGGTATGAGTGGTGGGTACCACTCATATTGGAGGGTACGATTGGTATGTTATAATCGTACCCTATGACGGGATTTTTATACAGTTTAAGTGGGGGAATTATGGATATTTCCCCACTTGACCTATTAAGTCCCCACAACTTCTAAACCACTTGGGAGGTTATTTACCCTACTATTCTATTATTAAAAACATAGAAAACCCTCTAAAACACTCTACAATTCTTTCTAAGGCTTTTGGGTAAAGAAAGGCTAGGATTTCACTATGGAGGTCAATTTGGGGATTGATTGGTTGATTTCTCTCCAACATTTTCTCAATTTAAGGTAAAATACTTTTCCCTCATTGTTAGTTCCAACTAAAGGCATGATTTATAAAATATTTTCACGGCATGATTATTGTATGATTTTGGGGTTTTGGTATTAAATTGCTTGGTTATGGTTTCCCCATGTTTTAATTATGTTTTTACATGCTTTAATGGTAGTTTGGATAATTGGTTTCATGGGAATGGTTAATTAATTGAATTTGGTTTTGGAAACACTATGCCCCCAACATGTTTGATAAAATGCCTATGATAATGCTTTTACTATATTATTGGACTTTTAATAGAACTATTGCATGGTATGATTTGGTAATGGAACTCTAAATGGTTTGGAATGGTTAAATTGTAAGGTTTGGTGGTCATGGTTATGGTTAATTAAACTTCCTTGTGGGGTACATGGGATTCCCCCAAGCAAACATAATAATGGAACACTTGTAGGGTACATGAGACTCCCCCAAGTTAACTAGGTAAATGGGTACACGAGAATCCGTTAACCTCTTAAGGTGTAGCTAAGGACAATACTTGAAATTTATAATCGGTATGACGATACCACCTCTTATAACATTGGTTAATAATAATGGAATAATAGTTTGGTTGGTTGGAAATAGTTTTAATTGGGTAATAATGGCGGGATGTGATAGCTAATCGTGAAGGTGCGAGTCTAATGGACGGACAATGGAAGCTCATGTTTACTGACATGAGGGGTTGGTCATACAGACCTTATATGATACTATAAGGTACATGGGAATCCTCTAATTACACTATATCATGGAGAGCGAAGGGTACTTGGGAATCCCCTACTCTTATGATATCTCTGGTTTGTGTGGCTACACACATCGGGGCTTATTCAGGGGGTTACTCTGGATCCATGTAGCCCATGGGTAGTTTTAGGACGATTAAGCTTCACATACCTAGTTTAATGGTTTTAAAGTAATTCTAAACCCGGTTGCCTTTCCTAACATTGTTATATATATATATATGTTTTAGTTGTATGCATATGGCTGGATTACTTGGTTTTACTGGATGGAATTATTTTATCCTTATCCTAAGTACTTGCTATTTTTCACCCTTTAACCCATCCTCGGGCGACTGTATTCCCATGTAATATAGGAACCGACCATTCTACTCCTCCTGCTTAGGGATCAGATTTAGGGATCAGCTCGGTTGGATTGAAGTGATGAGCTTCCATATTGCGAAAGGCTCCATTTTATGTTCATGGATGTTTTTACATACATAGGATATTTTATGGATATTAGTTTTGGTTCTGTCAAAGTCGGGGACTTGTCTTGACGAAGACTGGTTTTGATTCTTTGTTAGAAAGATTTATTTAGATTACTGTGGATATTAGGTGATGTTGGCCGATTGTTTGGCCAATCATCAATCATTAGTCATAGACATGTTTTGAATTAATCCTTAAGCTTGTTACATGATATCTTGTTATATGTTCAGAATTCATCCGACCTTAGCGGATGTTATGTTTTGTTTGGTTAGGTACAAGGGGTGATCTCTTGTCCACATGGGACTTGAGATACTTTTCACGACCAGGCCCAGGTTCAGGTCATGACCAAAATAGTATTAGAGCCTAAGTTTGGTGTCATTCGGTGTCCAACAAACGGATGTCAAGTTGAGTCTCATTTATAGGTGTGTAGTACACCACACTTATAAGGGAGAGGTTACGAGGCATTTAGGAATATTTTCCTTTCTTGTTGTTCTATTTTCAATCTATGGTCTTGAATCTTCTTTAATTTTTGTATGTTCATTTTTCAAATAATGCCTCCCAGAAAATATAATAACCGTGGGAATCCTTTTGTCCCTTCTGAGAACAATGTGGATGGAGCTTGTCTCACTCTAGGAGTTCAGATCCGGTCTAGGGTTGCTACTTGTGATTACCCTAATGGAACTCCACCGATTTTACCTATCCCTCCCCAGGCACCCTAAGCTGGCGTGTCTAATGCAGAGTTTTGCCAGTTGATTCATTTGCTTACACAATTGGTGGACTCACAGACTGTGTGGTTTACTTCTATATCATAATCCTTTGAAGCCACTAGAGTTGACCAATTCATGAGGTTTAATCCACCTATTTTCACTGGTTCTATGGTTGAGGAAGATCCTCAAAATTTCATTAATGAGATGGAAATGATCTTCTCTAGTACTTTTCTTAATCGCTTCTTTCCTCAGGAGTTGAGGGAGGCGAAGGTCGAGGAGTTCCTGAATTTAAAGCAAGGTAGGATGTCAGTAAAGGAGTATGTCTTAAGTTTCCATTAGTTTTTGCATTATGCTTCAAAATTGGTGTCTAGCATGAGGTCTAGAATGAGGAAGTTTACCTCTAGGTTGTCCCGTGAGTTGATCTTGGAGAGCCGGGATACCTTGTTAAACAAGGATATGGATATCTCTAAACTTGTGGTGTATATGCAAAAAATGGAATAAGAAAGGAATAAGAAAGCAGAGATGAGTGAAAGGCAGAGTAAGGAGTTTTGCTATTCGGATCAGGGTGGAGATTAGCAGCAAAGTCGTAGAGATGGTGGAAAATGGTTTAAGAAGAAGTGTTGTGATTCTAATTCCTACAACACAGCTAGTGCTGCTACACGAAAATAGAAAATGGTTTAGTGATCTTTGTTCTCAGTATGATACTAGGCTTAAAGCACCAAGAGCCAAGTCACAGGCTAGTGGGGCTCAGTCAGGTCCATCGTATCCTCCTTGCAGATTCGGTGGTCAGGTGCATCATAGTTTTTGTGAAGAATAGAGGAACAAGTTATTTAAATAGGGTCAGATTGGTCATATGCAAAGGGATTGTCCTTCTAAGGTTAATTCTGGGCAAATAATATTCATGTTGCTACTTCATTATCTCCTACACCAAAAGGTGCTACTTTTGTTTCTGGCTTCGACAATGGTCAGAACCGTCTATATACTCTTGCCACTAGCCAAGATTCTAAGGCGTCCCCCAATGTTGTTACTGGTATGCTCAAACTCTTTTCTCATGATGTATATTATCTACTTGATCCCGAGTGTACTCTCTCTTTTGTGACCCCTTTTGTGGCTATTCATTTTGGTTTTAATCATGAATGTATTTCGAACCCCTTTTTCTATCACCACCCTGGTGGGTGATGATGATAGGCGAATTTACACGCCTAAAGTACTATATTTTACCCATATTTTAGCTAAGTTTTGAGGACAAAATATATAATTCATGCACTTTTAGTCCTTTTTCCTATAATTGAGCTAACAAACGTGATTAGCAAGTTTTCAGGTATAAATGATGCAGATTTCAGCATTTTATGGATAACTTGACGCCAAAGGAAGCTTCACGAAAGAAGGAAGGGAAAGCTTGGACGCCAAGGACCAAAAGTGACGCATGGAAAATCTGTCCCGGGAAAAAACAGCAATTCTAAAGACTTTGGGGACTAGCAGTAACTTATTAGGATTAGAATAATGATACAGTAACCTAGTAGGATTGGGTTAAGTAATGCATTAGCTTAATAGGAATAGGATATGGGTGTTATAAATACCCTATTTTGCTAGAGATTTTTATCATTGACTACTACTTCTAATTCTTCCATTAATTCTACTTTTTATTCTTCTTCTATTCATCTATTCAATTCTTAAATTCCATCACAAGAGAAACGCTACTTTGAAAGGGAGTTCACGCTTAAAGCCATACCACACCATACTATACGTAATATCTTTATTGTGGTATAATAATAATGTCTATTGTGAGTTCCATCGCACTCATGAGTAGTTAAACTTCTCTGTTGGGGTTGTGGAAGCCGTATGAGATACTATCTATTTCTATGAGTTTGTGAATTCACGACACGTATGCTGCTTATATCATTATTCTCTTCATCTTAACGCAAATTCATGTGGTTGGAAACGCATAGAATACGCCAGTATAGCATTAACTTGTTCGAAAGAAAAGTTATATGTCTGGAAAAGAGATAATGTCAAGGTAATAGGGCACCAACCCCTGTTAAAAAGTTAGTGTCGTAACTGGATTAACCTCTTGGAGAATTTGTACCGTTAGATACGCTTTAAGCTCGAAAGAGTTAAAGTGAAATAGTCCTTGTTAGGTCGAAAGACGCTTGGATTTACCATATAATACAATTCTCTATAAGCACATGCATGTCTGAATTCCGCATAACTCATAGCCAATAGAGACGTATAACTTATAAGGTGGACATAACCCCAACTCTCAATTCTCATTGGTTAACATCGTACCAAACATTCTTTCTTCTTACTTTGCTAATTTCCGTTTTTACTCTATTATTTTGGTTACACGTTACAATCCCCCCTTTTTATGAGACTTTCACCAAAAGTCTAATAATCTTTGCTTACTTATTGACCGGCTATTCCCTGTGGGATCGATACCCAACCCAGTTGGGTTATATATTTGACAACGACCGCTTTACACTCTTACAAGAGCTGTAGTTTGAGCGTTATCAAAATTTGGCGCCGTTGCCGGGGAATACGGTTGTCAAATAAGTTTGTGATAGTTACTAGACCCTTCGGTCAAAGATTCTCATACTTTACTTTTAGTTGTTGTTTTTGTTTTATTCAGGTTCTATTGACAGAATGGATGCGCAACAGGAGCAGGCTAGACTAGCTGCGTTGGCCGCTGCTCAAGTGCACCAATAGAATATTGATAACCCAGGTCGTGCAACAAATCCTGATGATGAGGACCTGGGCGATGAGGAGCTACTATACCCATGGCTCACTGCTGAGATGGCGGCACCCATGCAGAGGAGAGATCGTCAAGCGCGATTGAGGCCTGATCGCCGAGCTGTACAGATTCCTTTTGATGACGATGATGATGATTTGGATGGAGCTGGTGCCACAGGAGCTATTATTCTTCCGCCATTGGCACCCGGAGCAAAGTTCAATATCACTAGCACCATGATTCAGCTTTTGTAACTCAAGGGATTATTTGGTGGACTAGAAGGCGATGATCCGAATATGCATCTGATCAACTTTATCTCTACATGCAAGTCATTCGACAATCCAGGCGTTGGACAGAATGCTATTCGGCTGCGTTTATTTCCATTGTCTCTATCTGGGGAGGCAACTCTGTGGTTGAACGGGCTGACTCCTGATTCTATTACAAATTGGAGGCAATTGAAAGACACTTTCCTAGAAAGATTCTTTTCACTATCCAAGAAAGCACAGTTGAGAGATAAGATCAGCAATTTTCGACAGCTTCCAACTGAAGCTCTCCACGAAACATGGGAGTGGTTCAAGAAGAAGCTTATGAGGTACCCAAATCATCATATGAGCAATGTCCACTTGATGGAGATATTATACAGGGCTTTGAACTCGGTGACTAAGCCAGTGGTTGATAGTGCTGCGAGTGGTTCATTCATGGACCTTACTTTTAATGAGGCAAGTGGTATGCTAGATAGTATGACAAAGCAGAGTAGAGCTTGGCATAGCAGGGATTCTGAGGCAACAAGCTCTACTATATCTATTGGCATGACTGCAGAACAAAGGCGAAGAGAGGAGAAACGCGATCAAGATATGGCGCACATAAAAACACAGATGGATCTTCTTACAAAGCATCTATTATCAGGGAAGACTGAAAAAGTCAAAACGGTTGCGTCAAAAGGAAGAGATGAATCTGATTCTGAGGAAGAAGCCAACTACTTGAACAATCAGGGGGGTTTCCGAGGCAATGCCCAAGGAAACCAAGGTCGGAACTATTATGATAATTCTGGAAACAAGGACTGTGATCAAGGTAGTTGGAAGAACAATACTGACAGGAGTGGCGTGTATATTCCTCCTGGAAGACGTGACGCCACTGCATCTGGTTTCGAAAATATGTCCATGGAAGATATGATGGCTAAGTTGTTGAAAGGAGTAGAGGCAACCAGCACGGGAGTAACAGAGGTAATCAATGATTTGTCCTCAATGAAGCAATTAGTTGACTCGCATTCCACTTCAATAAAATAGCTAGAGCAACAATTGAGTCAATTATCTGCGGCATTCAACCAAAGAAAGGCTGGAACGCTACCCAAAAACACAGTGCAAAACCCAAGGAACGATGGAACATGCATGGCCATTACTACCAGGAGTGGTAAGGTGCTGGAAACTTCATCCAAAGGCACGGAAGTGATCAATGCAGAACCTGAAGGCATCGATGAAGCTACAGAGGACGTTAGTGACGTCACCCCACCACGTCCACAGCCCGAAAAGATCTCCAATCTGAAGCAAGAGGAAAAGAAAATCGTG
Organism: Capsicum baccatum var. pendulum; assembly: GCA_030864225.1. Classification (NCBI taxonomy): domain Eukaryota; kingdom Viridiplantae; phylum Streptophyta; class Magnoliopsida; order Solanales; family Solanaceae; genus Capsicum; species Capsicum baccatum. Next base: position 154,223,333 of record CM061561.1, on the reverse strand, counting down.
GAGAAAACTATTCCCCTTCCACCACCACCTTTTCCTCAAAGACTAAAGAAGAGAGTTGATGATACCAAGTTCAATAAATTCATGTCAATGTTAAAACAACTGACCATTAATGTTCCGTTGGTAGAGGCGCTAGAACAAATGCCTGGCTACGCAAAATTTATGAAGGATCTTCTGACAAAGAAGCGGGCAGCAAGCTATGAGCCGGCAGATGATATTCATCATTACAGAGCAATTGCCACAAGGTCCTTAGTACAGAAGAAGGCAGACCCTGGTGCTTTCACTATTCCTTGCATGATTGGATCATTGGATTTTGCTAAGGCATTGTGCGATTTAGGAGCCAGCATCAACTTAATGCCATTATCTATTTACAAAAAGTTGGGATTGGGGGATCCTAATCCAACCAATATGAGGCTTGTAATGGCAGATAGGTCGGTAAAATAACCTGTTGGTATTTTATGTGATGTATTGGTAAAGGTTTCTTCATTCATCTTTCCGGCAGACTTTGTTATCTTGAATTGTGAGGAGGACTCGGAAGTTCCCATAATCTTGGAACGGCCTTTCCTCGCAACTGGAAGTGTGCTTATTGACATGAGAGATAATGAGCTTTTATTTTGAATGAATGATGAAGTGATTCGTTTTGATTTGTGCAAATCGATGAAGTAGCCGAGAGATATGGATGTGTTCTCTATAGCTGATATTCATTGTGAGGATAAGAAAGCATTATCTGTAGAGAATCCGCTTACTGTTGAGTCATTGTCTGCTGCGCTGCTGAATGTTGAGCATGAGGATGATGAAGATTATGAAGAAACTATGTGTGCTCTAACAGAAATAGGGTCATATTCTCATGCTCCTAAGAAGTTGGACCTTGATCTCACGAATCAACCTTCACAAACAGAAGACTTCCATTGAAAAACCACCAATGCTAGAATCGAAAGAGCTACCAAGTCACCTAAGGTATACGTTCTTGGGAAGTGAAAATACACTTCCAGTAAGTGTTGCGGCTGATTTAGGTGAACAGCACGTAGAGGCTCTCATCTCTGCTCTAAAGAGGTACAAGAGAGCTATGGGTTGGTTTATTGATGATATAATTGGTATCCCTCCTGGGATATGTATGCATAAGAGTCATCTCAAAGAAGATTGCATGCCTACAAGTAAGTATCAGTGTCGTCTGAATCCATTCAGAAAATGATGCACCATCTATCTCGATGAAGTCTAAGTAATCAAGATAGCTATGTCGTGCCGCGACAAGTTTTTAATTGTTTTTGTTGTTTTTGTTCTCCTAGGATTTTGTAGAGCCATGACCAAAACTAAGGCACTTGATGGGAGGCAACCCATCGTTCTAATCATTTTTGTTGTTTTTGAGTAAATGTAGGTGCAAGAGGTGTAAAGGAGGAGATTGGTTTCAAATTTTGATTTGGAAGTATTGCATATCAAAGGTGGTAAGTTAGGAATGCAGAAGCAAAAGGCTATGGGTTAGGCATTGCCTATGAAAATATAGGCAAAGAACAAGGCAAGGCCTATGTAAATCTAGGCCACGAACAAGGCAAGGCCTATGCTATGGCATAAGCTCTCGGATTCCAGAGTGCCATAGCATAGGCGCCGCCTATGCTCAACAATGCCATAGCATAGGCGCCGCCTATGCTCAACAATGCCATAACATAGGCGCCGCCTATGCAAAAGCCTTCTGCTCAACTAGTCAAAGCATTAGGCATGGCCTATGCTATGGCCTTCTGCTCAACTATGCAAAGCTAAAGGGACCGCCTATGCCATTGCCTTTGCTCTCTGAATCTATAATGCCATAGCATAGGCGCCGCCTTTGCCTCCCAAAACTCTCAAAACTTTTATTTTTTCTCTTTTAACTTTGCAAGAACATCTTCCGAAGCCATCAACCAAGTAAGTACTTCTTCGCTCTTCTTTTATATTACGTAAGTATTACAATACTACGCCTATAAGAAGTTGTTAAATCGTGAAGAAGTGTTGGTGATTTGAATGTGGTTGATACAACTAATTGAGTGAAAGAATAAGTATGGATGCTCTTGACTTGTTTCCAACTTGTATTTGATTTTGATACACTGTCATACTTTTACGAAATCGACATGGTCAAGATAATTGCATAATCTTGTAACTTGAAAGCTTACATGTTGAAATGACTTTTTCATTGATATGAAATATCATGGTTAACTACAAACATGAGATGTTGTGATTATTTCTATGCCATAACTTGATACAATCTCGATGTAGTAGTCTTGTTCAAAAAGGTGCATTAATCCACACATGAAAGTATAGTCAAGATTACATGAAATAGATTTGGAAAGGATAGTAAGATGACATAAAAGTATGATTGTGCTAAACATATTGTTGGAACATATCACCTAATGTATGTCGATGAAGTCTGAGTAATTGACATCATTCACTTAATTAGTTTGTGTCAACAAATTAAGTGTGGGGTGGTGCCACTATTGTCTGTTTGTCGATTATATCTTCCGAGATGAGCTAACATGAATCTTAGGTAGAATGGCACTAAAAGGATGACAAGGAAAACAAAAAGCGCCCACCTCACATAAAGGTAAGAAAAGAGGAAGAAAAGAGCAAGCTGAATCCTCCGGGATGCAAATACCTCGACGCACTCTTGGAATCAAGTGGGGTACTTATGAGGAACTTCTGAGGATGACGAATCTGATAATGATTCCGATGCAGGGGGTATGACCCCAGACATAGAGGAGGAGTCCGACTAACCAGGTTCTTCTTATTTATTTCCACTGAGGGTAGTGTGTCCCGTCTAAGTGTGGGGTGCTGGTATTTGTATGCTATATTTCTTTATCTGCATTTTCTTATTTATGTGTGTTTTGCTTATTTATGTTTGTTTGTTTTAATTTTTTTTTTAGGAAATTTTTTTTTGTTACAAACTTTGCATAAAATTGTTCTGATAGGCAGCATGGTATTATGACAAGAGTTTGTGATAAAATCATTACTATTGAGACGTTTAGGCTCTAAATGGGACTCATTATGTGATAATTGTGTGGTTCAATTCCTTCATATGTTGATTCAAGAGTCTATACTACTCCCAATAAAGTCGACCATGTGCCTTGTGTGTGTGAGGCAATAGTATATTCTGTGTTTGTGGCTGATGCTAGAACTTGCCTGGTATGTATGTAAAGTGAAATAAAGAGTGTGAGTTTAGGAGATGATTTAGGCATTTCTTTGGCAACCTATGATTGTTTACCTTCATTTTATCTACCCATGGACATCATCCTAGATAACCTCCTTTGACTCTTAAGCCTATTTTCTTTGACAGCCTCATATGTAAGCCTAATCCATTTTTTTCAATACCATAATTTGATCCAAAGTCCTAAGTGCTTTAAATTGTAAAGTAATGTGACAAAATAAGAGGAAATTGGGTGAGAATAGTGCCTTAGAATGTATTGGTTCTTGAATTTGTTATGAAGAATAATTGCTATCATAAGAGGTGTGTTATGAAAAGAAAAAGGAAAAGAAAAATAAAAAGTTAATTCTGTTCAAAATTGAAAAACAAAAAACGTGAGAAAGAGTGGTAGATTAAAAGAAAGTAGAAAGGTTGTTTGAAAGAAAGCATAAATGGCATAATGTAATATATTAAAGCGCTTAGGAACATAGTCACTATTTCTGGCCAAAATAGTCCTACCCGTCCCTTAGCCTACATTACAACCTGTAAAAAAACCTATTTGATCCTAAGCTTAGCATTCTGATATTTAGAGGAGCATTACACTAAGGACAAGCCTATGGTCATCAGTTGCAGCATATGAATTCTTTGTGAGAGCGAGATCAAGGATACTCGTATACCCATGTTTCAATAAATATACTATACTTGTGAGTGATTATGGGTAATATATTGTGAGACACACATGGTTGATGAGTTTTGGGTAGTTGTGTATGATTCTTTGTACCTTAACCTTTGAATACGAACTAACCATCATCGCGAGTCTATATTAGAGGTTAAAATTGTTTCTAGTAATGATCAGAAAACTACTCTTTGTTAATGATTGCTATGCTTGTCTTGATGAATATTTTGTGTTGTTACTGTGAAACCCTAAGTAAATGTTTAGAAGGACATGATATTTTGTTCGAGGACGAACAAAGCTTTAAGTGTGGGGTGTTGATGATAGGCAAATTTACACGCCTAAAGTACTATATTTTACCCATATTTTAGCTAAGTTTTGAGGACAAAATATATAATTCATGCACTTTTAGTCCTTTTTCCTATAATTGAGCTAACAAACGTGATTAGCAAGTTTTTAGGTATAAATGATGCAGATTTCAGCATTTTATGGATAACTTGACGCCAAAGGAAGCTTCACGAAAGAAGGAAGGGAAAGCTTGGACGCCAAGGACCAAAAGTGACGCATGGAAAATCTGTCCCGGGCAAAAACGGCATTTCTAAAGACTTTGGGGACTAGCAGTAACTTATTAGGATTAGGATAATGATGCAGTAACCTAGTAGGATTGGGTTAAGTAATGTATTAGCTTAGTAGGAATAGGATATGGGTGTTATAAATACCCTATTTTGCTAGAGATTTTTATCATTGACTACTACTTCTAATTCTTCCATTAATTCTACTTTTTATTCTTCTTCTATTCATCTATTCAATTCTTAAATTCCACAACAAGAGAAACGCTACTTTGAAAGGGAGTTCACGCCTAAAGCCATACCACACCATACTACACATAATATCTTTATTGTGGTATAATAATAATGTCCATTGTGAGTTCCATCGCACTCATGAGTAGTTAAACTTCTCTGTCGGGGTTGTGGAAGCCGTATGAGATACTATCTATTGCTATGAGTTTGTGAATTCATGACACGTATGCTACTTATATCATTATTCTCTTCATCTTAACGCAAATTCTTGTGGTTTGAAACGCATAGAATACGCCAGTATAGCATTAACTTGTTCGAAAGAAAAGTTATATGTCTGGAAAAGAGATAATGTCAAGGTAATAGGGCACCAACCCCTGTTAAAAAGTTAGTGTCGTAACTGGATTAACCTCTTGGAGAATTTGTATCGTTAGATACACTTTAAGCTCGAAAGAGTTAAAGTGAAATAGTCCTTGTTAGGTCGAAAGATGCTTGGATTTACCATAGAATACAATTCCCTATAAGCACATGCATGTCTGAATTCCACATAACTCATAGCCAATAGAGACGTATAACTCATAAGGTGGACATAACCCCAACTCTCAATTCTCATTGGTTAACATCGTACCAAACATTCTTTCTTCTTACTTTGCTAATTTCCGTTTTTACTCTATTATTTTGGTTACACGTTACAATCCCCCCTTTTTATGAGACTTTCACCAAAAGTCTAATAATCTTTGCTTACTTATTGACCGGCTATTCCCTGTGGGATCGATACCCAACCCAGTTGGGTTATATATTTGACAACGACCGCTTTACACTCTTACAAGAGCTGTAGTTTGAGCGTTATCAGGTGACTCCATTATGGATAAAAGTATTTATAGGGGTTATGTGGTATCGGTCTATGGTAGAGAGACCATGGTAGATCTAATAGAGTTGGACATGATAAAATTTGATGTGATTTAGGGGATGGATTGGTTGCATTCGTACCATGCATTTCTTAATTGTCAGACCCATAGGGTAAGTTTCTATTTTACTAATGAACCAGTTATCGAGTGGGAAGGTAGTTCCCTAGTGCCTAAGGGAAGATTCATATCTTATCTTAGAGTCCGAAAATTGGTTTCTAAAAGGTGCCTTGTAACACCCTGCATTTTTTGAGCGAGAAATCGAATTTCCATTCCTACATGTGTAAACTCTAATTCCATGATTTATATTTGAATACATGTGTCATGATCATTAGCATAGTGTGAAGAGTGTTTATGATGTGGAAAAATGTTCATAGGGATCACTTAGAGAAAAGTTGAGCTAAGAGCCTTTGATTCAGCCAAAAATTTGGTGTTGAATGTTACAAGGGTCAACTTTGAACGTGTATAACTTTTTACATATGTGGAATTTTGAATCTCAAGACCCACGTAATTATATATAATTGAATTAGCTTTCCAACAACACCAACTGTGTCTTAATCCGATACCAGAGCAAAATGTTATGACCATGCTAAGTCCATACATCGCATGGCAATCGCAAATAGCCACTGCATGAGGTGTGGTAATGGTGTGTGCTGCACAACCTCAGGTGTGCGATTGGCGTGTGCCGCACAATAAAAGTAAGGTTCCAAAAGTTTCTCAATTTGACTTATATTAACGGCGTTGAGGTCTTGTAACACCCCTAAACCATCCCTAATCATTCTTAAATGTACTAAGGGGCTTTAAGACACGTTATTTCCCACTTTTCATGATATTAAATTACATAAACCCTTACCCCCCTACCTAAGATAAAGAAATTCAAGCCTCTCTTCCAAAGAACAATAAATTCAAGATTTCTTCCTAAAAAATTCAAGGACTCAAGTTTCAATTTCAAGCTTCCTTCAAGAATTCATTCAATTAAGGTATGTGGGGTTTTGAACAAGGTTAATATTTCATCCTTGTGCCTGAATATATGATTTTCAAGTTGAATTTACATGTTTTAAATTAGGATTTATCCCCAATTCCCCATCTATTGAAAACATAGCATTACCCTGTGATTTAAAGGAATAAAAAGCATAAGATTTGTACTTATTCATGTTTTAAACTACAAGTTTGATGTTTTGTCTTGAATTTCATTATTTTGATGAGAAATTGTTATTCTTCTAAGTTTATGTAATACCCCGTACTTCTACCTAGTTTAAGTTCTTCCCAAAAATATTAAAGACTAATTTAAAAGATGAATCCACTTTTATATATGTGGTATTTTCAAGATTTTCACCTTTTGTCATGTGGGAAATTCAATAAGCTTTCCATCAATACCAAATTCGCCTAAATCCGACACCCAAACGAAGAGTTAGAGCCTTTTTAGTGAGACAGTGTATCACTGAGCCATCAGTGCATCGCGGACCAGGTCAAAATGGCAATCATCAAAATCCTATGAGCCTCCGCGATTATGGCGTGTCGCACCATGGCTCAAATTTAGAATCATCTTTTTTTCAGTGTCTCAGCGCGATACCACTGTATCGCGGTGAATTTCCAAGTCTCATCCAGTATTGCAATGCGATTTCACCACGTCGCGCCATCAGCCCAGTTCCCAGTTGGCAATTTCCAGTGACACGGTGCGATAGCACTGCGTCGAGCCAGCCTGCCAAATTAGGAAATTTTCTTAGAAATAAAATACGCATCCAAGAGTTAAAAGGGTCAATTTCTCAACACTATATAAATCCAATAACATATGATTCAGCCATAGTTTATCCAAAATATAGGGTTTCTCTCAAGAACAATCTAGGGTTTTCAATTGGGAATTCATATTCAAGACTCAAATTCGAGAATCTCTCTGTCATCCTTCATAGAATCAAGAACTAAGGTATGTACAGTGTTCATTCATGGATTCCTTTCATGCATGAAGCTCAAAAATCAAGTTTTAAATCTCGTATTGTGAATATTTTATTGTGGGTTGATTAGGTTCATGTGATTATGGTTGTATGATTCCCAAGTTGGAATCTTTATGTGTTGTTCATGAACCTATGATAGTATGTGGTCTGAAACATGTGAAATTGAGTTGAAATATGGAGTTTTGTTGTATTAATTTGATGGTCATGCCTATGCCCTAAGTCATGCATCCTAGGTGTTTGATAAAATGCTTAAGAGGATAGAAATTATGCACTATAGCTTAATTGTGACCCAAGTGATAAATGCATGCTTTACCCTATGACCAAGAATGACTTCCATGATATTGTGTGCACTATGAATGGTTGAGAGAATGTCCATGAGATTAGGTTGATGAATGTATGACATGTTTATATGCAATTCCATTCATGTACAAGACTATGATAACCATATGCTTCATGAAATCCCTAAATTAATGTATTATGAATTGTTGATATTGGTCATGTGTTCAAGAAGTGTTATGTCCTATCATTTTCATGCTATCGAGTCCTGGGGGTACTTGTATCCAACAATTTAGCTGTGTGCCTAGTGTCATGTCATGTTTTCATGATACTCTCAGTCAAGCCATGATCAGTAGAATTTAGTCAGTCATGTGACTTGGGAAAATTCAGTAAACTCAGTATCAGTCCATTCAATAATTTCAGTAATTTCAGTGATCTCAGTAATCTCGATAACCTCAATATTCCCAAAAATCTTAGTAACTTCAGTACTCTCCGTTAGTCCTCAGATCTCAGTATAATTTCGACAGTCAATGAAACTCAGTGAACTCAGTTTAGCTCCGCTAAACCATACTATTAGTATCAGTTCAGTTCAGTTAATCAGTTCAGTATCTATTCAGTTGGGAGTAGGATTCAGCACCGAGTGAACCCAAGTATGGGAACTCACCTATTATATATGGGTGTTATTCTTAGAAGGAATCTTTGTATTCCAGAACTATGTAGCCAGCGTAGGTTGAGACATCATAGCCTGCTATCTGAGGGTAGATGAGGTAGATTAACCTATTATATGAGGGTTCCCACCATTCTCACTAGAGTTATGTGTTATATGAGGGTTAGTCACAGACTGTCCTTATTAGTGGTGCGGTATTGACACCCTTCCAATTAGGGTTATAGATTGGACATCAACACAACCATAATGGTGTATTAGGGGAATTTCAATTAGATGATTACTTCCCATAATTTCAGTTACAGAATTAGGACTGTCAAATATAGTCATTCAGTCTCAGAAATAGAACTCAGATAGTTCTACAGAATTCAGGACTTTTAGATACAGTCAACTTAGAACAATAAAAAACTCAGATAGTTTCATCATAACCTAGACTATAAGATACAATCACTCATGCTATTAGTATTCAGTTTTAGGACTATCAGATATAGTCAATCAAGCCTGTTCTTCATAATCAGAACTGTCAAAAACAGTCATTCCTTTATCTATACAATAACATCAGTCTCTCAGTATTTAGTAGACTCAGTCATTTAGTATACCCGTGTTAGTATTCAGATACTAGTAAATCCATGTTTTTAGAATTCATGAGTTAGTGTTATCATGATCTCAGTTACAGTTACGTATTCATATATGTATTCTTACGTTCATGTTAGTAAATTAGTATTGTTCATGCATATGAACTATTACATTCAGCCTACCTCACTTGCATACCAATACATTAAATGTACTGACGCCCTTGCGGTATGGTGTTTTTTACCATAGGTTTAGAAGCACGAGCTCTCGAGCATCCTTAGTATATCATATGTTCAGTAGCCAGACTAGTAGTGAGTCCTCATTATTCAAGGATAGCATGATTATTTGATTACTTTATTATTTTAGTAGTTCAGAGTTAGTTGGGGACATGTCCCATCAACACGATAGTTTGTTGGATAGTTTAGAGGCTTTCAGACTACAGCATGTTTTCAGACAGTTTATTTAGTTTTTAGGTATTTTTATACACCATTTTAGGCATTGTCCTATAGTCAGTATTAGTTCAGTTTTGAACTGTATGACCTTATAACTTATATTCTTCATATTTACAGTATATTTTTCAGTGCTCAGTTAAATATATCAGTCATGGGTTAGCTTATGGTCCTTTGAGGTCATGAGAACCGTGTAACATTTCGTGTACTAGATTTAGGGCGTTACAGTTTAATACATCCCCATTTTAAATCTATGTATTATACTCAGGTATTGAAAAGTTTTATGTTTTAGGTCTTTGAACTATGATTTTATACCACTGTTTTAAGCATTGTTATCGTATTTTAGTAATCATTCAGCGCTAGTGGGTTATTGTAACACCTCGATTTTCCAAACTGGAATGCTACACGAAGCTTATGACCCTGAAAGACCATAAGCTAACCCATGACTGATATCTATACCTGTACACTGTAATATATGATGTAATAATGCAAAACAACATGAACAATAGGCCATAAGGTTCAACTGAATAAAATATCTGACAAACGTAATATCCATATGGGTGGTAAATACCCAAAAACAACTGAAGTCTGAATCAAATCTGAACTAAATCTAAAAGCATCTAAATATTGTCTGAGTAAGGAGTTGAAAAACATGTCTCCAACTAACTCCGTCTAGAAAAACTAAACTGAAATAATTAATGAAAAAAAATAATATCGTCCTCAAATGGATGAGGACTCACTACAACTCTAAGACTGGAATGCTATTGTTGATATAAAACACGTGCCTCCGAACCTATGGTGTAACATAAGAGAAAGCACCATAGCACAAATGTGTCAGTACATCTGAATATACTGAGTATACGAGTGAGGAAGGCTAAATGCAAAGGGTTATATGCATGAACAATGCTGACTAATATGAACGTAAGAATACATACATGCATAAGCAACTATAACTGAACTCGTGATGATACTGGCTACTGAGTCTGAATACTAATGACATAAATTTACTGATATTGAGATACTGAATAGATGAATGACTATTTCTGACAGTTCAAATTATGAAGAACTGGTCTAATTGATTGTGTCTAATAGTCTTAAAATTGAATACTGATAACATAAGCTATGACAACTGACATAACTGATATAACTGCTATGATCGATAAGACCGATGTAACTGATACTGAGCAACTATATTTAACAGTCTGAGTTTTGATGGATCTATCTGAGTTTCATTCTATATGGAGTAACTGAATTTGAGATCAGTCCTATCTAGTGGGTGATCTTTAAATCTGATAATTCTGATACTGTTTAACTAAAGTTTAGATCAGTCCTATCTAATGGGCGATCTTGAAGTCTAGTTATAATGATAAGGATTGACTATCTCTAACAGTAATGAATCTGTACTACTAAATTGAGTTGACTATATCTGACAGTCCTAAATTTGTAACTAAAACTGTGGGATGTATTCATCTAACCGACATGCCTCATGCTAAGCTGACTGGGGTCCAATCTCTGCCCTGACTGGAAGGGTGTCAGTACCGCACCACCAGTAAAGACAACTGTTGTGGGGATTTCATACTACCTTTGATCATAACAATAGAGTCCACAATTCACAATATCATAAGTAGGGGATTTCATACTACACTTGGTTCTCAACATCTTATACATGGAAGAGGATGCGCACAACATGTATATACTCGAGTTCCATCAATATCATGCTCATTCCATATCACAACAATAACACACAACAGTAATGTGGAGTTCATGTGGAATTATAAAGAATAGAACATGGGCTTGTCATTTAAGAACTATTAAGTCACAAAAACATGGATTCTATCATTCTTGGCTTTTTATCAAATACCTTACATGCACAACTTTGGGCATAGGTGTACTTATCAATTTGACAATCTTAATCTATCCAAAATTCATAGGTTTCAACTAACCTACTCACATTATTCATGAAGAAACATCAAGATACAGCCTTGAATCCAAACAACAATTATCTACATGAATATAGTTATAACACAATAAGAAAATCACAATTTATAATTTAAAACATAATTCTTGAGCTCCATGGATGAAAGGGACCCATGGATGAACACTATGCATACCTTAAAGCTTGATGTTTAAAGAGATCTAGTGTTTCTTGAAGGTTCTTGAAGAAATCCTTAGGTTTGTTCTTGATTTTCTTTACTAGGGTTTAACCCCTTTGGGAGAGAATTTTCTTTTTCTTAAGGAGATGATCTTGAGAGAAAACCTTAATCTTGTGGTTGAGAGTGTATAAGAGAGTTTTTTTAGATGTTTAACTAAAGATAATGAAAGATAATACTCCCCTTGAGGGTTATAAATCATGGGAAGTGAAGAAAAGGACCAAAATACCCTTGAAAAAATGTTCCTCAATTGCTGAAAAAAATAGCTGACGACATTCGTGACAAGTCGTCTAGCTGGTGATAAATCGTCACAAAATATCGTCATAAAAGGGTGAAATCTTGATTTTTTGGTTAAGGTTGACGATATTGGTGATAAGTCATCACGGGCGTGATGGCTTGTCACAAAATGTCATCACTGGGATTAGAAATCTGCCCAGGGCTGACGACATTGGTGATAAGTCGTCATGCTTGTGACAGCTTATCATGAATGTCGTCACTCAGTTTCCCTGTCAGGATGGAGTAAAATGGGCATAACTCCTTATTTCTATATCGAATTTAGGCAAAATTGGTATAGTTGGAAATATAATTCAATTATCTATATTTTGGTAGGTCACAAAAATTTGTAGTATAACGATAGATATGCTCATTTGAAGTTGACTATAGCAATATCCTTCCCAAGAATTCAATCGGTAAGGAATGTTTTGATTCGTCTGGTGGATGGGATTTATTTGAAGATTTAATATACATGTAACTTGATCATAAAACTATAAAAGGACTATGATGTACTATGCATGAGCTTGAAACCTGGCGCTAATATTGGTTTGGATTTTTTGGGGTATTTCAATATCTCCTCTTTGGGAACATTCATCCTCAAATGAGAATGACTCAGATAGAAGAAAAGATCAGCTGAAGTACGTATGATACATACACTACTAAAACATGGTTTCAGGACTGACATGACTGATAAGCTGAATACATCATACTGAACATGCATATCTGATGCATGAGTAACTGATTCATGAATGCACGACTGAGTGTTTTGATGAACTAAGTTCTCATAATAAGAACACATATCTGATGACTAATTGATGAGCTGAATCCATACAAATCTGATGCATGATTATATGACTAACATGATACATAAATGCATGATAGAAAGTACAAATAAGCTGATCACGCATATCTGACGCATGAATATATGATTGAACGGGCTCAAGAACATGCGGCTGAACATGCAATGGTAAAGGTACCAAGTTTGAACTAAAAACTAAGCATGGAACTAACTACAAAGTTTAGTACTAAAATCTGAATATGGGAACGAGTAAGATCAATGAAGATTGTCACCTTAAACTGAAAATATCAATGAGTCTGAGATTAATCGCTCAATATGCATGAGCAGAAACATAAGAACATAATTGAGTCTGGAATGTGATACATGAGATGAACTGAGTCTGCAATGCATGACATGGATAGAGTATCGTATCATGGACTAAACTGAGCCATTGAGTACACGTCTTACTGTTGTGTTTTGGAGCTAAAGGGTCGGCTCATAAGTAACACTTCCTCCAAGATACATTCATCAAATAAAAAGACATGTTTAAATCATGGAAGTTTGGGGGATATAGTGTATGTCCCTTGAAGGATGCTGGACTGACATTGCTGAGATATTGAGGAAGTTGAGGCGATGCACAAGGCATCTACAACTAGATTATAACTGAACCTCGGAAGTATAGGACTAATGCATGATACATGAACTGAACTGAACTTGCAACTACTAGGAGGTTCTACTTGGAATAGTTACATTCTCTGAGATCTTGGATAGCATGAATAGAAGCAAGGATGAGGAAACAAACTATACAAATCTGACTGCTCGATTGCTAAACTGACTTGCTGGCTTTACTAACTAACTCATATGCAAACATATGTCCAAATCAGAGAAAGAGATCTAACAATGCATACCATGAACATGAAAGACTGGTAACGTACCCAAATCTAGGTCAGGGAAACTTTCCAGATCATGAGGGGTCTAGAGTGCATAAAGTCTATTCTGACACTGACCACTCTTGCTGCCTCACTGATGCAACTCTTTACCCATATGTGCTAGAACTCTACACTCTCACATCCTGTGGCCTGGCTTGCCACACCTAAAGCATAAATCACTACCTGCCCTAATGCACCTAGGTGATTCTTACCATACTCTTCGCAAAGTGGATAAGTAAGACTTCTATTCTCACTACCCTGGGCATCGGAGCCTAGCGCTTTATTATGACTATTATTTCTGGATTTTGGTGCTGGTGCACTAGCTGAGGATAGATCTGTGGATGAAAACTTCTAACTATGCTGAGAACGGTTACCACTGTGTCACTTTGGCTGAGCAAAGCTGAAACTACCTATCCTTGCTCTCTTACTCTATCTCTCCCTCATTCTAATCTTTAACTTCTTTATCTGCTAAGCATGATTCATAAGTCTAGCTAAAGTTATATCACTATTAAACATGGCAGATCTGCACTCGTTTACCACGCTATCGTTCACCCCTGACACGAACTTACTCATATTGGCTTTACATCTGCAACCACATGAGGGGAATATCTGGATAATTAAGTAAACTTAAGAGAATAGTCTTTCACTGTCATACTGCCCTGCCTGAGGTTGATGAACTCTAGCACCTTATCTTCTATAAGCTCTAGCAAGAAAAATCTATCAAGGAAAGCAGAGGCAAACTCCTCCCACTCTATAAAACTTGTATCATCTAAAATTTTTGACTTCCACTATTTGTACCAAGTATGAGCCATATCCTGCAACTGATATGCAGCTAACTCAGCATTTTCCACAGTATTCACCCCTATAATATCTATCACTTTCTAAATCTGATCTAAGAATTCTTATGGGTCCTCATCTGACTTACACCCCATGAAAGAAGGAGGATTTAGTTGGGTAAAGTCCTAAATTCTAGCTGCAGCTAAATTGGCCAGAACAACAGCTGGTCGTTCATTCTGGGTAGCAACTAACTGAGCAAGAGTGGTGAATGTGGTCCTGAACTCCACATGAGAAATATAATCGCCTAAAGGGTCTTCGGGCTAAGGGGCTGACTGATTCCAATTTATTCTTTTAGGAGGCATGTTCTGTAAAAGAAATGGAGAAATGTATTAGACTGAGAGTGACTTAAGATTATGCTCACTGGCACGACATGAATACTGAAAGAAGGGAAACTATTACTAAAACATCTCACAGCCTCCTGCACATAAGTGTGGTGCACAACACATGCATGCAAAAGACTCTACTAGATGCGTCTTTCAGACTTCCTAGGACTCTATTGAACCTTAGGCTCTGATACCAAGTTTGTAACACCCCAATTTTCTGAACCAAAATGCTACACGGTGCTTATGACCCCGAAGGATAACAAGCTAACCCATGACTGATATCTGTACCTGTACACTGCAATATATGATATAATAATGCAAAAAAATATGAACAATAGGACATAAGGTTCAACTAAATAAAATATCTGACAAACCTAATATCCATATGGGTGGCAAATACCCAAAAACAACTGAAGTCTGAATCAAATCTGAACTAAATCTGAAAGCCTCTAAATACTGTCTGAGTAAGGAGTTGAAGGAACATGTCTCCAACTAACTCCATCTAGCAAAACTAAACTAAAATAATAAATAAAATAAAATAATATCATCCTCGAATGGATGAAGACTCACTGCAACTCTTCGACTGGAATGCTACTGCTGATCTTGAACACGTGCCTCTGAACCTATGGTGTAACATAAGAGAATGCAGCATAGCGCAAATGCGTCAATACGTCTGAATGTACTAAGTATAGAGTGAGGTAGGCTAAATGGAAAGTGTTATATGCCTGAACAATGCTGACTAATATGAATGTGAGAATACATACATGCATAAGCAACTATAACTGAACTCGTGGTGGTACTGACTACTTAGTTTGAATACTAATGACATGACTTTACTGATACTGAGATACTAAATAGATGAATGACTATTTCTAACAGTTTAAATTATGAAGAACTGGTCTGAGTGACTGTGTCTAACAGTCCTGAAACTAAATACTGATAACATAAGCTATAATAATTGACATAACTAATATAACCGTGATGATCGACAAGATCGATGTAACTGATACTGAGCAACTATATTTAATAGTCTAAATTCTGATGGAACTATCTAAGTTCCATTCTATATGGAGTAACTGAATTTGAGATCAGTCCTATCTAGCGGGTTATCTTTAAATCTGATAATTTTGATACTGTTTAACTATAGTTGAGATCAGTCCTGTCTAATGGATGATCTTGAAGTTTATTTATAATGATAAGGATTGACTGTCTCTAACAGTACTGAATCTGTATTACTGAATTGAGTTGACTGTATCTGACAGTCCTGAATCTGTAACTGAAACTATGGGATGTATTCATCTAATTGACATGCCCCATGCTAAGCTAACTGGGGTCCAATCTCTACTCTGACTGGAAGGGTGTCAGTACTGCGCCACCAGTAAAGACAACTATTGTGGAGTCAGTCCTAATCTAGTCGGTGAATCCTGGGATCAGTCCTATACATATAAATGTGCTAACAGGTGACCCCTGAGTATTCTAGTCCTATCTAATGGGTGACATCTTGTACCTACACTGGCTACATAGTTCATAAACTTAGGGATTGCTCCTAAGGATCTCTGTCCTTTTTAGCGGGTGAGTTCCCATCCCTAGGCTCACTCGGTGCTGAATTCTACTCCCATCTGAAAGACACTGAACTGGATAACTAGGCTAAACTAAATAACTGAACTGAATTGATTAGCTGAACTTATACAGATTAACTGAATTGATACTAGTGGTATTGTTTAGCGGAGCTAAACTAAGTTTACTGAGTTCCTTTGACTGAAGGAATGTACTGAGTTCTGAGGACTAACTGAGAGTACTGAAATTACTGACATCACTAGGAATACTGTTGTTACTGAGATCATTGAGATTACTGAGTACTGAGGTTACTGAACTACTAAGACTGCTCAAATTTAAGAGGTTTCTTGAGTTACATGACTAACTGAAATCTATAGACCATTGCTTAACTGAGAGTATCGTGATAACATTACATGGCACTAGGCACACAGCTATATTATATTGGGTACAAGTACCCCCAGGACTCGATGGAAGGAAACTGACACACATGACTGATTTGATCATAAGAATAGGGTCCACAATTCACAATATCATAAGTAGGGGATTTCATACTACACTTGGTTCTCAACATCTTATACATGGAAGGGGATACACACAACATGTATATACTCACGTTGTGTCAATGTCATGCTCATTCCATATCACAACAATAACACACAACAATAACGTGGAGTTCATGTGGAATTATAAAGAATAGAACATGGGCTTGTCATTTAAGCACTATTAAGTCATAAAAACATGAATTCTATCATTCTTGGCATTTTATCAAATACCTTACATGCACAACTTTCGGCATAGGTGTACTTATCAATTTGATAATCTTAATCCATCCAAAATTCATGGGTTTCAACTAACCTACTCACATGCTTTATGAAAAACACATCAAGATACAACCTTGAATCCAAACAACAATCATCACCATGAATATAGTCATAACACAACAAGAAAATCAAAATTTATAATTTAAAACATGATTCTTGAGCTTCATGGATGAAAGGGATCCATGGATGAACACTACGCATACCTTAAAGCTTGATCTTGAAAGAGATCTAATGTTTCTTGAAGGTTCTTTAAGAAATCCTTAGGCTTGTTCTTGATTTTTATTGACTAGGGTTTAAACCCTTTGGGAGAGAATCTTCTTGTTCTTGAGGAGATGATCTTTAGAGAAAACCCTAATCTTGTGGTTGAGAGTGTATGAGAGAGTTTTTTGAGATGTTTAACTAAAGAAATTGAAATATAATACACTCCTTGAGGGTTATAAGTCGTGGGAAGTGAAGGAAAAGACCAAAATACATTTGCAAAAACTTCCCTCAATTGACGGAAAAAAATAGCTGACGATATTCGTGACAAGTCATTAAGCTCATGATAAGTCTCACGAAATGTCGTCACAAAAGGGTGAAATCTTGATTTTCTGGTTAAGGTTGACGACATTGGTGATAAGTCATCACGGGCGTGATGTCTTCTCACAAAATGTCAGCACTGGGATTAGAAATCTGCCCAGGTCTAACGACATTGGTGATAAGTCATCACGCTTGTGACAGCTTATCACGAATATCGTCACTCAGTTTCCCAGCTTGACATGCTGGAGTAAAATCAGCATAACTCCTTTTTTCGATTTTGGATTTAGGCAAAGTTGGTATAAATGGAAATATAATTTAATTATCTATCTTTTGGTAGGTGATGAGCTCAAAAATTCATAGTATAACAATAGATATGCTTATTCAAAGTTGACTATAGCAATATCCTTCCCAAGAATTCAATCGGTAAGGAGTGTTTTGATTCGTCTAATAGCTGGGAGTTATTTGAAGACTTAATATACATGTAAGTTGCTCATAAAACTATAAAAGAACCATATGTACTATGCATGAGTTTGAAACATGGCGCTAATATTGGTTTGGAGTTTTTGGGGTATTACAGTTATGAACACCCGATACTTATGTGTTTTTATATGTTTTTGTTTTCAAGTAACAAACTGGTCGGATTCATGATTTTATCGCCATGTTAATATCATAATTTTTATAATGAACTCACCAGTATTATTTTATGTTAAATTTTAACGACCCGATTTCCTAGAATCGAAACATCACACGGTGCTCATAATCTCGAAGGACCACAAGCTAACCCTCTACTGATATATATACCTGAACACTGCATAATATAGATAATAAATTCAGAAACTGGCCATAAGGTTCAAAACATCTAAAAATACTCAAAATTGAAAACTGAATACTAATACAGCTTTTTGAAAAGTCTCTAAACTGTCTGAGCTGTGGAGTTGATAGGACATATCCCCAACTAACTTCATCTACTAAAATAAAAAAATTGATGCAATTATGATAAAAGGATCATTCTTGAATGAAGAGGACTCACTGCTATGTCTACTGCTGCTAATTGAGACTGAGATGCTAAGGGTACTTTGGATCTCGTGCCTCTGAACCTATCGTGTCAAATAAAACACCATAGCACAAATGTGTCAGTACAGGAATGTACCGAGTATGAATATAAGGTAAGGATAAATACAAGGGCTTATGCATGAACAATTACTTAACTGAATAATCATGAGAGTACTGAATTAGAACACATGCATGAATGCACAAACCATAACTACAACCATCACGACTCTGAATACTAAAACTCGGAACTGCATTACTATCATCTAAACTCACTACTAATTCTGAGACACTGAACAACTGAATCATCTAATATCGATAACTGAGTACTGGAGTTGAGATCAGTTTTATGTAGTGAGCGATCTCGAAATATGAGAATACTGAAGCAGATTGACTAAATATACTCATGTCATTGACTAAATTTTGAGCTTTCTACACTCGACTGACTGCATCGAAGATCAAACCTCTCTAACGGATTATTCCAAAATCTACTATCAATGATACGAAAAGATCATGTCCGAATCTAACAACAATAAGACTCAACTAAATCTGAGGCTGAGATTAAGCCTATCTGACGGGTGATCTTTAGATCTAATAACAAAAATGCTCAACTGAATCATAGACTGATATCAAGCCTATCAGATGGGTGATCTCTAGATCTGATAACAATAATACTCAACTGAATCTGAAACTGAGATCAAGCCTATCTGATGGATGATCTCTTGATCTGATAACAAGAATACTCAACTGAATCTGATACTGAGATCAATCCTATCTGACGGGTGATCCCTAAATATGATAACATGAATACTCAACTAAATCTGAGACTGAGATCAAGCCTATATGACGGGTTATCTCTATATCTGATAACAAGAATACTCAACTAAATCTGAGACTGAGATCAAGCCTATCTGACAGGTGATCCCCAAATCTGATACTGAATAACTTTATATGAGACCAAGCCTATCTGATGGGTGGTCCATGAATCAATGAAACTATCTGAGTTTCTTATTAAGATAGATGACTGTATCTGATTATCCTAATTTTTGAAAATTGATACTAAAACTGTAACTGTAGGAAGTAGTCACTTAACCGACATGCCCCGAATCTCAACTGGTGGGGTCCAACCTGTAACCCCAACTGGAAGGGTATCAATACTATGCCACGAGTAAAGACCTCTCTAGTCAAGCCTATCTAATGGGTGACCCTCGCAGGAAGTCAAGCCTAAGGCAAATAATAGTAAGCCTATCTAACGGGTGACCAACCTTTCCTGACGGGTGACTCTTATATCCTGCGCTGGCTACGCAGTTCTAGAGTTTAAGGATTGATCCTAACGACTCTACCTCTATGATAGGGATCCGCCATCCCTGCCCTCGCTTGATGCTAGCTCCTACTCCCAACTGAAAGACTCTGAACTAATTGTTAACTGAACATAAACTAAGCTGAATCCGATATTGATCAAGTTTCTTGAATGATCTTATTGAGTTAAGCTAAATTCACTTGGTTCCGTATCTGATGGAGTACTACTGAATCTCGTTATCTAGCTGAACTACACTGAGCTTTGAATAAATTACTCAATTACTATAGTGGTCAGAACTGAACACTTGAATACTACTAGATCTAATTTGGGTATAGAACTGAGGCTAGATTACTAGCGATACTGAGATTACGGTGATTACATAGATTACTGAGATTTCTTAAGTTCTGTATCTGTCTGAGAATACAGAGTTCTATAACTCACTGAGTCTTGACAATCATGGCTCGACTGGAATTATCGTGAAAACTGACATGGGCTCTAGACAGCAGCTAAATCGTCGGGTATAAATACCCCAGGACTTGATAACATAAAAGTAAAACATAACCATTCTTGAATAATCGAGACAATGGACAATCATTCACCATCACAATCACTAAGGAATCACTTAAAGTATTTACGAATCCTAAACATGTAATAACATAGGGGGATATGCTATTGGATCATACTCCATTCAACAAGGTTTTGCATCAAATACTTGGCATGTATTAAAGTCTTAGCATGTATCAAAGAGCACATAATTGGAGAATTTCATGCTATCATGTCACAATTCATTCACTAAGGCTTTTCAACAAAGACTTGACATGCATAGGCTTGCACACAATTGGGGATTTTTAGTCAACATGCTATAATGGCTCTAATTCCTTCACATAAGCATTTTATCAGACATATGGGGAGCATGCTTTTCTTATTAAACAATTGTCTTCACTTAATTGACATGAACACGTCACTTAACAAGAAACTTGAAGAGGTTTTATCATGAACAGCAGATGAATATCACACACTAGGGTCAAAGCTTGAAAACCTTGCAAACAAACATGAATCAAAACTCAATAATAGCATGAACATCAATCTCAACTCACATGAACAATGAGAACCCGCAAACATAAGATCTTTGAATATTAGAAAAGGGTTCTTGAGCTTCTTGGATGAAAGGGACCCAAGAATCAACATCTACATACCTTAGAGGAACTCTTTCTTGAAATCTCTTGGAGAGATTCTTGATTTCTTGATTTCTCTTGATTTTTCTTGAAGAAGAAGGAAGGTTTTTGATTTTGTAGAAACCCTAGTTTTCGATGTTGAAGATGAGAAATGAATTTGTGAGGCTTGATCGGATATAAATAGGGGCTGAAAAGAGTGAGAAAATACCCAAAACGTCCTTTTAAAAACATCTTTAAAATGCTGAATCGGGGGCTGCGACGGTCGAAGTGATGGTCCGTCGCTTAGTATGACGGTCCCTCGGATCATCCGTCGCACAGCGGTCGGAAAAAGAATACACTGCCTCGATGCGAAAATCTCAGGGACGGTCCATCGCAAACCTGACATTCCGTCAGATCGTCCATTGCACGTTGGCTAGGATGAGGCCACACTACCTCCCCGCGATGGTCCCAGCGATAGTCCGTCGCAGCCTCAACGGTCCGTCGTCCTGGCCATCGCACTTGGGGAATCACTACCTTAACTGAAATGGGTTGGGCGATGGTCCATCGCAAGCTCGACGGTCCAACAATCCGGCCGTCGTACCTGGATGGTTCCGACTATTTTCAGTAAAACGACCATAACTTCCTCGTCCGATGCTAGATTTTGACGAAATTAGTATCGATGGAAAGCTTATTCAATGAATTACATGACAAAAATTTTATATTATGGAAATTCTTCATGGATCAACATATTTATCACTTAGAAGGACCCATCTTAAACTTTTTCGACCAGATTTATACTTCACTTGACACGCTCTAAGGCTCAAACTACGAGAGAAATTTATGGGGTTTTACATTATCTCCCCCTTGGAAACATTCATACTCGAATGTCACTTGATAGGCTAATAATGATGATCAACTGAACTTACTCAAGGAACAAGAACATCAAAAACATGACTATGCAATTAGAACCACTACTACTCTGAATTCTCATACTGGACATGCATACCTTACGCATGGAATACTCGACTGAAGCTACTCATAAGTTGAATTCTCATAATGGACATACATATCTGATGCATGGTTGCATAAATGGGCTGATATCATGAATGCATGACTGAACACACTGAAAAGCTAAACTCTTTCTACTGAACGTGTATATCTAATGCATGAATGTCTAACTGAACTGACTTTCGAAGGCATGACTGGCTATGCAATGACCACTAATGTTAACTTTATAAGGAGAGTCTGAACATACAAATGAATGAGTTTAAGAATATGAGAGCATCGCACTATCATGGGGTATCTCCCCATTGGGACTCTATGTCCCTCTACAAATACCTTGCTAAAATACTTAGGCGATGCACGGAGCACCTACGAACTGGGTCATGATTGACCGACTTAGATCTGAATCTCATGCATGACTCATACTGACATATAAGCTTAAAATGGAAGCAAAGGATCTAGCAATACATATAAAAAAGATGAAGGACTCATAACATACCCGAATCTATATTAGGGAACCTTTCCCAATCATGGAGAGCCTGAAATGCATAGAGACTATTCAGACGCTGATGACTATTGGTATCAGAAGATGCACTCTATTGAATAAAATCTCCACCCCTCTAAGCTGGGGCTTTACATTCTCGCATCCTGTCGCTTGTCTCACCACACCTAAAGCATACATCACTACCGACTCTACACACACGTAGGTGGCTCTTGCTACACTCTTCCCAAAGCAGAATGGTATGAACACCACTAGCACTACTCAGGGCTTTAGATCCTAGCGCCCCATTATAACTGACATCCCCAAACTTCGGTGTGGGTACACTAGATGAGGATGGAGTTGGGACTTAAAATCTCTGACTATGCTGAGAGCAACTACTACCTTGGGACCCACCATGAGAGAAACCATGGCTACCTATTCTAGCTCTCTTACTCACTCACTCTTTTTTTATGTCTTATCTGCCTCAATCTACTACGCATGCATCATCAGCCTAGCAAGGTACATATCTCTGTGAAGCATAGTAGTTCTACACTTTTTCAACACTAACCTAGATACACTAGTCACAAACTTACTCATACTCGCTCTAGGGTCAACTATCAAGTCAGGAGCATACTTAGCTAACTAGTTAAACTTAAGAAAATACTCTTTCACTGTCATGGAGCCTTGCCTTAGGTTTATGAATGCTTCTACCTTAGCCTCTCTGATCTCTAATGGGAAAAACTTATCTAGAAAGGAATCCTGAAATTCTTGCCAAGTCACGGGAGTTACATCCTCCCCTCTACCTTTCTTCCATATCACTACCCAATCATGAGCAATATCCTTCAGCCTATAGGATGCTAACTCTACACTCTCCTCCTTAGAAACATGTATAATCTGGGTGATCTTCTTCACCTCCTCTAGATAAAGTTGCGGGTCCTCATTTGCTACTGACCCAAAGAACTCTGGCGGGTTTGTTCTTATGAAATCTCTAATTTTAGCTATGGTTAAACCCCCATCTTACTGAGGTGGGGACATAGCCTGACGGTTACCCTAAACATTATTCACAGCTTGGGCTAGCACCTGAAAAGCTGCTCGAAACTCTGCATATGACACATCATCATTCTCAGTATCTACTGGTTGAGGTAGCTGGTCATCAACCCTATAGGAATTATCTCTACGAGGAGGCATCCTATGTAAATAGATGATAGAGGTGTATTAGACTGAGGATCAAATCGAGCACATGCTCACTCGCACGACATGAATACTAAAAGAAGGGAAACTGCTCCTAAAAACATCTTATAGCCTCTTGTACATAAATGTGGTGCTCAGCACACCCATGTACAAGACTCTACTAAATGCGGTTTTTCAGACTCCCTAGAACACTATTGAACCTTAGGCTCTGATACCAAGTTTGTAACAACCCAATCTTATGGAACCAAAATATCACACGGTGCTCATGATCCCGAAGGACCACAATCTAACCCTCTATTGATATCTGTACCTGAACACTGCATAATATAGATAATAAATGTGGAAAGTGTCCATAAGGTTCAAAACATCTAAAAATACTCAAAATTAAAAATAGAATACGGATACATCTGTCCAAAAAACCTCTAAATCATCTGAGCTATGGAGTTGATGGGACATATCCCCAACTAATTCCGTCTCCTAAAAATAAACAAAATCTGATGCAATAATGATAAAAGGATCATCCTCGAATAAAGAGGACTCACTGCTATGTCTACTGCTACTGACTGGGACTAAGCTGCTAAGGGTACTCTGGATCCCGTGCCTCTGAACCTATGGTGTCAAATAAAACAAAATAGCACAAATATGTCAGTACGGGAATGTATCGAGTATGAAGATGAGGTAAGTCTAAATGCAAGGGCTTATGCATGAACAATTACTTAACTAAATAATCATGATAGCACTGAATGAGAACACACGCATGAATGCACAAACCATAACTGCAACCATCGCGACTCTGAATACTGAAACTCGGATACTGTATTACTGTCATCTAAACTTACTAATAATATTATGATACTAAATAACTGAATCATTTGATAGCGATAACTGAGTACTAGAGTTGAGATCCGTCTTATCTAGCGAGTGATCTCAGAATTTGAGGATACTGAAGCTGATTGACTAAATATACTCACATTATTGACTAAATTTTGATCTTTCTACTCTCGACTGACTGCATCGGAGCTCAAACCTCTCTAATGGATAATTTCAAAATCTATTATCAATGATAAGAAAAGATCATGTTCAAACCTGACAACAAGAATACTCAACTGAATCTGAGAATAAGATCAAGCCTATCTGACGGGTGATCTCTAGATCTGATAACAAGAATACTCAACTAAATTTGAGACTGAGATCAAGCCTATCTGATGGGTGATCTCTAGATCTAATAACAAGAATACTCAACTAAATCTGAGACTGAGATAAAGCTTATCTGACGGGTGATCTCTAGATCTGATAACAAGAATACTCAACTGAATCTAAGATTGACATCAAGTCTATCTGATGGGTGATCTCTAGATCTGATAACAAGAATACTCAACTAAATTTGAGACTGAGATCAAGCATATCTGGCGAGTGATCTCCAAATTTGATACTGAATAACTTTATATGAAACCATGCCTATCTGACAGGTCATCCATGATTCAATGGAACTATCTGAGTTTCTCACTGAGATAGATGACTATATTTGATAGTCCTAATTTGTGAAGATTGATACTAAAACTATAACTATGGGAAGTAGTCACTTAACTAACATGCCCCGAATCTCAACTGGTGGGGTCCAACCTATAACCCCAGCTGGAAGGGTGTCAATACTATGCCACAGGTAAAGACCTCTCTGGTCAAGCCTATCTGATAGGTGACCCTCACAGAAAGTCAAGCCTAAGGCATATAATAGTCAAGACTATCTGACGGGTGACCAGCCTTTCCTGATGGGTGACTCCTGCATCCTGTGCTGGCTATGTAGTTCTAGAGTTTAGGTATTGCTCCGAATGACTATGCCTCTCTGACGGGGAGCGCCATCCCTGCCTTTACCCGATGCTAGCTCCTACTCCCAACTGAAAGACTCTTAACTAATTCTTAACTTTACACAAACTAAGCATAATCTGATACTTATCATGTTTCTCAAAGGATCTGACTGAGTTAAGCTGCATTCACTTGGTTATGATCTGATGGAGTACTACTGAATCTTGTTATCTAGCTGAATGACATTGATCTTTGATTAGAGTACTCGATTACTACAAAGGTCAGAACTAAATATTTGAATTCTACTAGATTTGAGTTGGGTATAGAACTGAGTCTAGATTATTAGTGATAGTGACATTACGACCATTATAGAGATTACTGAGATTTCTTTAGTTCTATATCTATCAGAGAATATAGAGTTCTATAACTCACTAAGTCATGAGAATCATCGCTCGACTGGAATTATCATGAAAATTGACATAGACTCTAGAAAACAACCAAATTATAGGGTATAAATACCCCCAGGACTCGATAACAAAAAAGTAAAACATAACCATTCTTGAATAATCGAGACCATGGACAATCATTCACCATCACAATCACTAAGTCATCACTTGAAGAATTTAGAAATCCTAAATATTTAATAACATAGGGGGACATGCTATTGGATCATACTCCATTCAACAAGGTATTGCATCAAACACTTGGCATGTATTAAAGTCTTAGCATGTATCAAAAAGCACATAATTGGGGAATTTCATACTATTACTTCACAATTCATTCACTAAGGCTTTTCAACAAAAACTTGACATGCATGGGCTTGCACATAATTGGAGATTTCTAGTCAACATGTTATAATGGTTCTAATTCCTTCACATAAGCATTTTATCAAACATATGGGGAGCATGCTTTGCTTATTCAATAATTTTCTTCACTTAATTAACATGAAAACATCACTTAACAAGCTACTTGAAGAGGTTTTATCATGAACATCACATGAATATCACATACTAGGGTCAAAGCTTGGAAACCTTGCAAACAGACATGAATCAAAACTCAATAATAGAATGAACATCAATTTCAACTCACATGAATCATGAAAACCCACAAACATAAGATCTTTGAATTTTACAAAAGGGTTCTTGATCTTCTTGGATGAAAGGAACCCAAGAATCAACATCTACATACCTTAGATGAACTCTTTCTTGAAAGTTCTTAGAGAGATTCTTGATTTCTTAATTTCTCTTAATTTTTCTTGAAGAAGAAGGAAGGGTTATGATTTTATAGAAACCCCAGTTTTTGATATTGAAGATGAGAAATGAAGTTGTGAGGCTTGATTAGATAAAATAGGGGATGAAAAGAGTGGGAAAATACCCAAAAACCCCTTTTAAAAATGTCTTAAAAATACTGAATCAGGGACTGCGATGGTCAAAGCGACGGTCCATCGCTCATTCTGATGGTTCGTCGGATCGTCCATCATATAGTGGTCGGGAAAAAAACACTACCTCGATGCGACGGTCTCAGCAATAGTCCATCACAAACTTGATGGTTCGTTGGATAATCTGTCGCATGTTAGTCAGGATAAGGCCACACTACCTCAGTGTGATGGTCCATCACAGCCTCGATGGTCCGTCATCCTAGCCATCACACTTGGGTGTCACTGCCTAGGTTGTGATGGGCTGGGCGATGGTCCATCGCAAACTCGATGGTCTATCAATTTGGCTGTTGCCCCTGGGCAATTTCAACTATTTTCAGTATAACAGATATAACTTCCTCATTCGATGCCGAATTTTGATGAAATTGTTATCGAAGGAAAGCTTATTCAATGATCTACATGATAAAAAGGTAATATTATGGAAATTCTATATGGTTCAAAATATTTCTCACTTAGGAAGACAGTTCTCAATATTTTTAGACCAGATTTTTCCTTTACTTGACACGCTCTAAGGCTCAGACTACGAGAGAAATTTATGGGGTCTTACATAAAAATATCAGTTCACTTATTCCTGATTTATTCAAGATTATTCATGCACTGATATTTTAGAATACCATGACCTGATCTTATCATTTATCAGTGCATGCACCAGCTTGTGTTTCAGTATCTTTAGTTGAAAGTAGGATTTAGCGCCGAATGAACCTAGCGATGGGGGCTCACCTGCCATTTAGGACTGTGTCCTTAGTAAAAGTCCCTAAGTTCCCAAACTCGTAGCCTGGTTAAGGATTATAATATGTCACTCGCCAGTTTAGCTCTAGCATACTCTTAGGGGTCACCAACTAATTTAGGATTGACTCCCTAGTCCTTCAAGACTCATGATTAATGGATGCACATAACTATTTGTTAGTACCTGTGGTAAGGTACTGGCCCTTTCCAATTGGGTTACAGGCTGGACCCCAATTAGCTCAGATTGGGTCATGTCGGTTACATGATAGCTTTCATAGTTTTAGTTAGTACTCAATTTATACAAGTTTAGATTTGCTTGACCAAGTAACCAGATTTTTAGTTTTTTAGAGATCTATTATTCAGATTATTTTAGTACATGCTTTACTTATTCATCATTCTTTGTTTTACATGTTCACTTTTTTATGCTCAGTATCCATTTATGATCCTCAGTTCAATGTTACAGAATGTTCAGTTTCAGTTCCACTTATTATAAAAAAAATTAAAGATTTAAGAAGCTAAGTGTAATGATTCACAAACTTATTAGATTATATTTGTTACTCGTGTTTCAAGATACTTCAACTTTTAGTTGATTTCAGTCTCTTAGCGAGTCAACCTGTACTTAGCATGTATGTTTTAAGATTATGTATCTAATTAGTTTTACTTATTGTATTCACCCCTACTTACTTAGTATATTCTAAAGTACCGATCTACATATATGTCTTTGTGCTACATTATTTCTTAATATAGGTACCAGTTGTAGCCCAGATATCATAATCAGAAAGTTTGCAGCTTCCAGCCAGCAGGAGATGAGTTCTCTTATTTCAGGGACTCCAGTCAGTTGTAGTTCATGTACTATCTTGTTATTATTTATATGTATTGATTAGTAGTATTTATAGGAATGTCCCATCTATCTATAGTTAGTATAGTAGGGGCTTCATAGATAGTCAGTCAAAGTAACTACATGTAATTCAAGTTTCTTTCTTTAGTTTTATCATGTTGTAAATTTTATCAGCATTACATTTATTTAAACATTCTTATGATTACGTTTTTGCTCAACAATTTTAGTTTGTATTTTCATTATAAATCAGTTGCTCAAGTATCATGCCAGTACATGGGTTAGCTTGGGATCACTTATAGTTCTAAGAATTATTATGAATAGGGGTAGCCTTTGGTCATGAAAAACTTGGTATCGGAGCACAAGGTTCAAGTTTCCTAGGGTATCTATGAAATTGTGTCTAGTAGAGTCTTGCGGAGACGCCTGTACTTTTCTTTAAGAGGCTACAGCATATTTAGAAAATATTTTTCTTCTTTTATTTCTTAGACCGTATTGTACAGATGTTCTTTAAGAAACTTATACAAACTCGCATCTTGCTCTTTTCATGCCAACTCTGCCTTTGTTTTGAGGTAACAGAATTAGCCATGCTTAAATTCCTACTCATAGAGTTTTGTAAGACAGTCCCTATCGATAGTTATAGTATTGCATGTTGGCTCAATAAGTATCCCACTAGTGCTTTTATGTTCCAAAGTTTGAAAGATTTCATTCATTATCATGAAAAAATAGTGTATTGAGCCTAAGTCAGATGTTCCCTTTATGACAGCCCATGACCTAGAGTTAGAAGTATGAACCCAGAAGTTTAGAAGCAATAAAGTAGGGATAGTGTTTATCTGGATTTAGTAGATTATGTATCCATGGGGCTAGTTGTATAAAGGCAAATTAGTAGGCTTAAAAGTACAAGCAAGAATTTAAGTCTATTGATTTAAAGTTAAGTATGATGGTGCGGTTATGATCTATAGGTGTAGCCAAGGTGATATGGGATTGTATTATTTCTAAGTTTTAGTAATGTGTGTGATTAGATAGTACCCTTGAATTGTTAAGTGCGAATGAGGCCATGTAGTATATGATGTTCTTACCAGCTAAGTTATAGGTTATAGGTTCAAATGTTGGGTATGTTAGTGTAATAATAATTCTCATGGTTCAGGGGAAAATATAAGTTTAGAGATATGATATTAGTAAGCTATGAAGGAAAAGAAGCAGATTACGTGTTTAGTCAGGCAAGTATGTTGTCAAGAAAGTTGTAAGTATGTGATGATGATTGGTGAAACTAAAGAAGGTTAAGGATAGTATATATTAATGGAGTGTTCATGAATAAAGTTAGTATAGTTCATTAAAATGTTTGGGAACATCTATGTTAAGTGTTAGAATCTAATTTAGAAAATTGGATAATTGAGCTAATAGAAAGAATAGTTGAAAATCTAGGTGTGAACTCAGGGAATAGTCATACTCCTAAAATTTCTAAGTTAGCAAGTGCTTAAGCTATTATATTATGACTATTGGGGCTATTAAAAGTTAAAAGTTATATCTCATAAGGAATTATTAGCCGTGGGTTTTACATTTTCAGGAACAATCTTTTAGGGTGAGTTTAGTATATATGTGTATTATTATATCTCAGACTCTAGAGTAAAGTGGTTCCAATTTACTTTAGATTTTATTAAAGGGATCCACAGTCTTGAATGATGTCTTAAAGCTAATGGGGAGATAATAGAACAAGAAACCAAATAGGCCCTCGGATTCTAGTAGTGATACTAGTGCATTGTAGAACATTAGTAAGGAAGGAAGATGTCCGACCCATTCTTATCTCAGTGCGAAATTATGTACTTCAGTCATCACGACATTTAATCAAGCCTTACATGTCAACTTCATTATCATATCTCATATTCATGCACTTTCTATAGAATAATGTACGCTCCCAGTTCCTAGTATGAGGAGTTCCAGTTCACTCAGAAGTACGAATCATACTCCATTAATTTATGAACTCCAAACTCAGGTCATGCAGCTTATGACTCATGTACCCATGCTTTACAGTATATTCAGTTCCAGATACTCATGTTACCTCCTAAATGACTAGTGAAATTCAGATTATGTCATGTATTTCCACAGTTTAGATCTCTTTAATCAATCTATGTTGTGGATACTCTATTCCTCAGGCCTGTTAAGTGTCTAAGTTATGCATAGTATTCTTTCATGCTTCAGGTCCTTATGTTATAACCTTTCAGTGACCTCTCTTTACATCAACATAGTGATGATGAACGATGACTTTGATGGGAAAAGATTATTGTATGTTTGCTTTATTAAAAGCTCTAAGTTTGAAGAAAGAGTGAGGAAAAACTTTTAGTATATGTCATGGTTAGTTGAAATTTGGTGTGTATTTTCTTAGGTATAGTGCATGGACATTGTTATTGATAGAGATATTAGTGAATATGGGAAAGATACTTTGATGGGTTGGCTTTCTAAAAGTTCATATGTGGTTATTATTATAGGCTTGAACGTCATGTTGATTTATAAGTAGATGGGTGCATTGTGCACTAGTGAATTCCTAGTAAAAGGTTCAATTTAGTTGTTGAAGTGGTAAGAAGAATTATTCTTGAGATGAGAGCTTTGAAACACGCATGAGGTATCAAATTCTTGGCTTAGACAAGTATTACGGTGTGGTGTGTTGCACTTTGTAATTTTGAGTTAGGCTTGAACATAGAGAGAGTATATAGTTTAACTCAGACTTAGGATGAAATAGTTATCTGTACCCATGTGAGAATTACAAGTCAAATCAAGTGAACATGGTATTTAAGGGGAAAAGTATAGTTGAGGGAGTATCTGATAAGTGTGGATAAACTTGAAAGTTAGTTATATTGTCTAAGGCCTAGTAATTCTATCCTAGCTTACATTTTATAGGCCTATGTTCCACATTGCGGAGTTATAGCCATATTGAGATTCCTTATTTAGATATCTTATTCAGATCATGCCCAAGAATTCTTTGCTCTCAAATGTTATTAGAAATTCTTATAAAAGTGTTGGAGAAATACTCCAGTTGAGTATAAACTTTCCGTATAATTCAACCCATATAGCCAGCAAATCAGTTTACCATTTAGACAAGATAAAATCCTATAGTTTTCCTTCTTTCCATCTAGTATTGCTATCCAAAGTTTCATTAGCATGGTAATTCCATGAGGTAATTCATTCATGTCCATCCGAATTATGAATTCAGTTCAGTCCATGCACCATGTCTTAGATTTAGATGTTTAGTCATGATTCAGTTCATAAGTGTTCAGTGAATGATCTCAGTTTTCTAAGTATTCCAACTCAGACAGTGCAATACCCATTGTACGACCTTAGTTTCGTTATCTCATGATTCGTGCTTACATAATGTACTTGGCGATTCCATGAAGCCCTTTTCTTTTGATTCTTATACTTGTTTTGTTTAGGGATAATTCCTAATGAGAAGTTACGTACTTTATCCCTCCTTAGTAAATTTTGGTATTTTATTGCATCAGTTATCACCTCGCAGTTCTATATGTATGATCATATCATGAACATTTCAAGTGAGTTCTAAACTCTCAGCATGAATAAGTTCTTTACAGTCAATAAAATCAAGTCAGCTCAAAAATCAATTTCATGATAAAAGTTTTAATGTTTCATCTTAGCTATATCCTTCGTTAGTATAAATGTCATGTCAATATTATTTCATACTTCTAAAGTTTCAATAAGTTCTTATCCATCATTCGAGGATGAATGATTCCAATGGGGAGATAATGTAACACCCTGTATTTTTGACCTATAAATTAAACCGTCATTCCTATGAGTGTAAACTATAATTCCATGATTTATACTTTAATAAAAGTTTCATGATAATTAGCCTAGTGTGAAGAGTACTTATGATGTCGAAAAATATTCATTGGAATCACTTAGAGCAAAGTTGAGCTAAGAGCCTTTGATTCGGCCAAAAATTTGGTATTGGATCCTACAAGGGTCAACTTTGAACATATATAACTTCTTACATATGTGTAATTTTGCATGTTAATACCTACCAAATTGTAGATAATTGAATTAGCTTTCCAACAATACCAATTTTGCCTTAATCTGATACCCGGGCGAAAAGTTATGACCAAGCTAAGGTCGTACATCACATGGCAATCTAAAATAGACAATGGACAAGGTGTGCAATTGTCATGCAGCACACAACCTCAGGCGTGAGATCGGCGTGCTCCACTCAACAAAAGCAAAGTGCTAAAAGTTTCACCATTTGACATGTATTAAGGGCTTTGAGGTCATTTAACACCCCCTAAACTGTCCCTAATCAATCTAAAACGTATTAAGGGACTTTAAAACATGTTATTGCCTACTTTTCATGAGATTAACTTATACAAATGCTTTCCCCCTTTCTAAGAACGAGAAATTAAAGCCTCATTTCCCATGAATAAAAAATTCAAGCTTTCTTCCTCAAAAATTCAAGGACTCAAGTTCGAATTTCAACCTTACTTCAAGAATTCGTTCAATTAAGTTATATGGGGTTTTGAAAAAGGTTAATCTTTCATCCTTGTGCCCTAATATATGATTTTCAAGTTGAATTTACATGTTTTAAGTTAGGGTCTATCCCCAATTCCTCATGTGTTGAAAATATAGAATTACCCTATGATTTAAAGGAATAAAGAGCATAAAAGTTGTACTTATTCATCGTTTAAACTACAAATTTGATATTTTGTCTTGAATTTCATTATTTTGATGAAAAATTGTTATTCTCCTAAGTTTAATATGACCCCATGTTTAAATCCATGTATTATACTCATGCATTGAAATGTCTTATGTTTTGGGTCTTTGAACTATGATTCTATACCACTGTTTTAAGCATTGTTATCATATTTTAGTAATCATTCAGTGTTGGTGGGTTATGAAAACCTGATACCTATGTGATTTTATATGTATTCGTTTTCAAGTAACAAGTTTTTTTGAATCATGATTTTATCTCTATGTTAATATCATCACTTTTACAATGAACTCACCAGTATTATTTCATGTTAAATATATCAGTTCACATGTTCATGATTTCTTAACATTATGAATGCACTGTTATTTCTAAAATACCATGACCTGAGCTTATCATTTATCAGTGCAAGCATCAGCTTGTGTTTTAGTGTCTTTTAGTTAGGAGTAGGATTTAGCACTGAGAAAACCTAGGGATGGGGACTCACCTGCCAATTAGGACTGGGTCCTTAGTAGCAGTCCCTAAGTTCCAAAACTACATAGCCAGCATAGGGATTATGAGATGTCACCTACCAGTTTAGGATTGATACTCTCTTAGGGGTCACCCGCTAGTTTAGGACTGACTCCCTAGTCCTTCGAGAATCATGATTAGTGTATCCACACAACCATGTGTTAATACCTGTGGCAAGGTAATGACACCCTTCCAATTGGGGTTACAGGTTGGACCCCGATTAGATCAGATTAGGGAATGTCGATTACATGATATCTCCCACAGCTTTAGTCAGTACTCAGTCTATACAAGTTCGGGTTTGCTTGATCAAGAAATCAGATTTTCAGTTATTCAGATATCAGTTATTCAGTTATTTATATTATTTTAGTATATGCTTTACTTGGTCATGCATTCAAAGTTTTACATGTTTATGTTTTCACGCTCAATAGCCATTCATGATCCTCAGCTTATTGTTACAACATGTTCTACTTTACATGAGATTTACATACAGTATTCATGTTTTAACACCTCCCACCTTCAGTTCCACTTATTCTATAAAAGTAAAGATTTAAGAAACTAAGTGTAGTGATTCACCAGTTTATTAGATTATGTCTGTTACTCATGTTTCAAGATACTTTACCTTTCAGTTGATTTCAGTCTCTTGGTGAGTCTACCTGCACTTAGCATGCATGTTTTAAGATTATGTATCTAATCTATTTTACTTATTGTATTCACCCTCACTTACTCAATACATTCCAAATTTCTGATCCATATATATGTCTATGTGCTACATTATCTCATAATGTAGGTACCAGTTGTAGCCCACACATCATAATCAGACAGTTTGTAGCTTCCAGCCAGTAGGTGATGAGTTCTATTGTTTTGGAGAGTCCAGTCGGTTATAGTTCATGTACTATCTTATTATTATTCATATGTATTGATTAATGGTTGTTAAAGGCATGTCCCATCTATTTATATTCAGTATATTAGAGGCTTCATAGATATTCAATTAGAGTCATTACATGTATTTCAAGTTTCTTTCTTCAGTTTTATCATGTTGTAAACTTTATCAGTATTATATTTATTTAGACTTTCTCATGATTATGTTTCTGCTCAGCAAATTTATCTTGTATTTACCTTATAAATCAGTTGCTCAAGTATCATGCCATTACATAGGTTAGCTGGGGATCACTTGTGATTCACAGCATCGTATTAAGACTAGGGGTTAGCTTCAGGTCGTGATCCACCGCTATCTCTTAGTATATGTTAAGGATTCTAGATTCAAAGGTCCTTCCTTAAAGGTTGTCCCCATGGTCCGTGAATTTCCTGAGGCACTTCCTGATGATCTTTCTAGTATTCTTCCTAATAGGAAAATCAATTTTAGGATTGATCTTTTCTTGGACACTCATCTTATCTCTATTCCTCCTTATAAAATAGCTTTGCTTGAGTTTAAAGAACTCAAGGAGCAGTTAAAAGATCTCCTTGACAAGGTTATTATCTGCCCTAGTGTGTCTCCATGGGGTTTCCTTATTTTGTTAGTGCAAAAGAAGGATGGTTCCTTTCAAATGCGTATTGATTACCGCCAATTGAATAAGGTGACCACGAAGAATAAGTACCTGGGTTTGAGGATTGATGATTTGTTTGATCAGATTCAGGGTGCTACATTCTTTTCTAAGATTGATCTTTGTCAGGTTACCATCAGTTTAAGATTAGGGAGGTGGATATCCCTAAGACTGGTTTTCAAACTCGGTATGGTCATTTTGAGTTTTTGGTGATGTCCTTTGGTTTGATCAATGCCCTGGTAGCATTCATGGATCTTATGAATTGAGTTTTTGATTAGTTCTTAGATTTGTTCATGATTGTCTTTATCGATAATATGTTGGTATATTTAAGAGTGAGGTGGATCATGCCGATCACCTCCCCTTGTGTTGCAGACCCTAAAAGATCAATTTAGTATGCAAAGTTCTCTAAGTGAGAGTTCTAGTTGAATATTATGACTTATTTGGGTTATGTTATTTTTAGTGAAGGTATCATGGTGGATCTACAGAAGGTTGTAGTGGTTAAGAAGTGGCCTAGACCTTTGACTCTAACTAACATTCAGAGTTTCTTGGGTTTAGACGGTTATTATAGATAATTTGTGGAGAGTTTCTACTCTATAGTTTCCCCATTGACTAAGTTGACTCATAAGAAGGTGAAATTCTCATGGTCTTATGTATGCAAGGGTAGTTTTGAGAAGCTGAAGAATAAGTTTACTTCGGCTCCGGTCTTGACTCTGCTTGAGGGTACTAATAGTCTTGTAGTCTATTATGATGCATCCCTGGTAATGCTGGGCTGTGTGTTAATGCACATGGAAAGAGGTTGCATATGCTTCTAGGTAGTTGAAAGTTTATAAGAATAATTATCCAACCCATGACTTGGAATTGTTAGTTGTGGTATTTTCACTAAAAATTTGGCGGCATTATTTGTATGGGATCTATGTTGATATTTATTTTGATCATAAGAGCCTTCAATACGTGTTCACTCAGAAAGAGCTAAATGTTAGGCAAAGAACGTGGCTTGAGTTGCGAAAAGAATATGAAATGAGTTTCTACTATCATCTAGGTAAAGCTAACGTGGTTGTTGATACTCTTAGCAGGTTAACCATAGGAAGCTTATCTCATGTAGAGGAAGAGAAGCGGGATTTGGTGAAGAATATTCACTCTTTGGATAATCTTAGAGCCCATCTCTTGGATTTCAAGGATGGTAGTGTGATTGTTCAAGAGGTGGCGAAGTCCTCTCCTGTTGATGAGGTAAAGGAGAAACAGTTGTTAGGTCCTATTTTGATACAAATCAAAGATTATATAGGTAGGCTGAAAGTGATGGTTTGGGAGATTGTTGTTGATGGTATCTTGAGGTACTAAAGCAGATTATGTGTTCCTGATATTGATGGGTTGTGAGGAAGAATTTTAGCCGAAGCTCATGAGTAGAGGTATACTGTTCATCCTAGTTCAAAAAAGATATATCATGATCTTAAGGAGATTTATTGGTGAAATAATGTAAAGCGAGATGTGGCCAATTTTGTGGCTAAGTGCATGGTGTGTCAGCAAGTAAAGGTGGAGCATTTGAGGCCTGGTGGGTTGACTGAAGAGATTGAAATTCTTGTGTGGAAATGAGAGATAATTAATATAGATTTTGTTATCGGTATTCCGCGGTCTCTCCAGTAGTTTGATTCGATTTGGGACATCGCGGATAGGATGTCTAAGTCTGCTAACTTCTTGCCAGTGAGGACTAATTATTCTTCTAAGGATTATGCCAAGTTGTTCATTGAGGAGATCATGAAGTTGCATGGTACTATAGTCTCCATCATATCTGATTTTTGTTCCCAGTTATCATCTCACATTTGGAGGTCCTTCCAGTGATGCTTGGGGACTAAAGTGACTCCTAGTACTGCTTTCCACCTATAAATGGATTGCCAAACAAAAAGTACAATATAGGTCTTGGAAGATATGCTTTGGGCTTGTGTTTTTTATTTTGTTGGTAGTTGGGTTGAGCATTTGTGTAACGACCCAGACCATGGCATAGACATGTCGGGCATCTCAAGTCTAACCAGGATCAGAGACCACCCCCAATATCAACCCATAACTTCCCTAAGCCCTACATCGAATGAATTCCGAACATATAACAAGATAAATCAATATAACTTAAATACATTAAATAAAGTCTATAATCATAATCCTACAACCTCAATCAAATATCTAACCAGTGACATCCATAATTCCAATACCAATACCAAGGCTGACACCAATATCAAAACCGTCTATGCCCATAACTGTCTGACAAAGCCTCTAACTTGAATCACATAACATCCGGTCGGGACATGCCCCCGATCATAGCCAAAACTACAATCCAAGAAACAAAAATAATGAAAAAAATTCCATAGCTTGAAATGGAGTCTTATGGAATATGGAAGCTCACCACGTCAATCCGACTTAAGGTTGTCCCCTAATCTAAGTCACTAAGCAGGAGGAATGGTAGTACGGTCGATTCCTACATCGCATGGGGATAGAGCAAGGTTGTCCCCTAATCTAAGTCACTAAGCAGGAGGAATGGTAGTACAGTCGATTCCTACATCGCATGGGGATAGAGCACCTGAAGACGGTTATCAGAGTGAACGCTATCATGTACTCAGGGATAAATAAAAAATAATGTCAATATTCAAAACCAAACCAAATGACCATATGCAATCACATATATACATATATATATATCGTGCCGAGATAGGGAACCAGGTTTAGCATGAATTTAAAACCTTATCCTGGGCTGAGTAGCTTGACCATCCTAAAACCACCCATGGGCTAATGGTTCAGCTCCCCCTGCTGAAAGGTCCCCAATGTGTGTTAGACACACGACCAAAGAAAAGAGCCTGCGATAACCAGTATATCTCCCAAAATATAAAGTATGTCATCATGCACACGGTCACCAAGACCACCTCACATCGGCAAACGTGAGTTTACAGTATTGGTCCACCCAGGACCCCCGCCTTCCAAAGTTTTGCTACTCGACCCTTTTTAAACCCAATTAAACCTTTTACACATAACCAAACCATTTACCAAGAAGTCTTTTGTTTATGCATTAACCGTAGGTATTTTCATACCAAAATTAAAACTTCCAAGTCTATACTTTTATGTCATACCAAAACTATTAAAATAAGTTGACTCTAAAGTTTCCAATTAAACCAAAATCATGGACACCAAGGCCTTTCTAAGCTATTTAAAATCAACCAGGCCAATTTAGGTTTCATTACAATTTATGCAATGCAAAGGTTTCAAGAGTAGTCAAACTACGTGACAAAATAATTCTCATTAGCATTTTAACAAACAGGTTGAGGACACATAAGTTTCAAAACCATACCAAGTAATTTGGGGAATTCATAATACCCCAAAATCCATTTACCATTAACATACATCCTAGAATGTCAAAATCATACTTAAAGCATGAAACAAAACATAATTAAACCATGAGAACCATTATTCAACCATAAACATCCAAAAACGCCAACCAATATTTCAATCCATAAAAATAGCATGAAAATTATACATTAGACACATGCTCTTTATAAAATAATAATGAGAGGGGAGTAACATGCCTTAGACACCAAGGAAGAAGAAGAGAAACCACCCTTTGAAAGTTTTAATTGATTATCTTCATGAAACCCTAGCATTTTGCTTGAGCGAGAGTTTGAGAGAGAGTCTAAGAGTATTTGATTGAGAATAATAGGTTAAGGAAGCCCCAAAAGATATTTTATGTTGTGGTATCAAAGGGAGTTACAAAGAGAAAATGTCTAAAATTCTCCCAACTTAAAACTGTAATATTGTCACAGGTGGTTACTAGTCGACCCTATGACTCCTGGCCACAACATATGACTCGTACCATGGAGTTGTCTCAAAGATAGTGAGTTGGACACTGAAACACTGTCCACATACGACTACCAAACCCCACTTGTGACTAGACCATACAACTGGTATAGTCCAGTCATGCCAAGACAGAATCCAAAGGGATTGACACTGGAAAACATAAGATTCAACTATACTACTCAAACCCTATCCTCACAGAACTTAGTAAGCCACTCATACTCAAAGCCAAGTCAAGTCACTAAGTTACTGATTTGACTAAGGGACCGACCGACCAAAGGAATAATCACCACCCCTAACGACCCGTACCACCAAATCATAACTTCAACAGAACCCCAACCTAATACACTGGACACCTAACAATTCGGGTCACCTGACCCATACCTATACCATACGACTCGTATGGTGAGTTATTTCTATGATTGTAAGTTCAAAACTCAGGAAATTTCCAAGGACCAAAATCTAAAGTGTTTTAATTCTCCCCAACTTGGATCATTCGTCCTCGAATGATGGAACAAGGCAGTGACTAAAATGATTCGACCCCCAAACCTCTCTACTCTTACCTTTAAGACAAAAAAATAGATTACTATAGAATTTACCATCTACCTTTAACAAAGACAGAAAACAAAGATGCTAAGAGCAACACATACCAGAGTAAGAAATAGGAATGAATACTTGGACTTTATGTCCTCTTCCGTTCCCATGTATAGTCTTACACCTTGTGGTTCCTCCATAGAACCTTTACCAAAGATACATCCTTGGTCTGCAACTGATAAACCTGCTGATCCAAGATCTTAACCGGGATCTCCTTATAAGAAAGAGAATCAGAAATACCAATATCCTTAATAGGTACAATCTATGAAAAATTACCCATACACTTTTTCAACATCAAACTATGGAACATAGGGTGAATGGAGCTCAAACTAGAAGTCAACTTCAACTCATACGTAACATTGCCAACCCTTCTCAAAACCAAGTACAGACCAACATACCAAGGACTGATCTTCCCCTTCTTCCCAAATTACATCACTCCCTTAATGGGAGACACCTGTAAGAACACCTTATCCCAAACCTCAAACTCTAACTTCCTATGCCTCACATCCATATAGGACTTTTGGGGAATCTGGGTGGCTTTAAACCCATCCTAAATCACCTTTACCTTCTCCATACATTGGTCAACCAAATCTAGGCCAAACATCTCTGCCTGTCACACCTTGAACCAGCCAATAAGAGATCTACACATCCTACCATACAAGGCCTCAAATGGAGCAATCCCAATCCTAGAGTGGTAGCTATTATTGTATGCAAACTCTATAAGAGGTAAATGTTTCACCCAATTACTAGCATAGTCAATCACGCAAGTACATAGCATATCCTCTAATATCTGAACAGTTCTTTCTGCTCGCCCATCCGACTGTGGGTGAAAAGCATATTAAGACTTACCTTGGTCCCCAAACCTTTCTAAAATAACCGCTAAAAGTAATATGAAAATTGGATACCACTATCCGAGATGATAGAAATAGGTACCCCCATGAAATTTCACAATCTCATGGAAGTACAACCTCGCATAATCCTCTGTCAAAAAATTATTTTGCACTAGCAAAAATTGAGCTGACTTTGTCATCCTATCCACGGTGACCAAAACCAAATCAAACTAATTTTGATATTGAGGAAGACCGATAATGAAATCCATGTTAATTACCTCTCATTTTCAAATACGTAACTCAATGTCTTGATACAATCCTCCGGGCCTTATTTGTTAAACTTTCACTTATTGTCACACCATGCACTTAGCCACATCCCACTTTATATTGTTCCACCAATATATTTCTTTAAGGTCATATACATTTTCTTCAAATCAGGATGAATAGCATAGAGCGACTCATGTACCTCGAGAAAAATCCTGTCGCGCAATCCATCTATGTCAGGAAAACATAACCTCTCTTGGTACCACAAGGTACCATCACCACTAATCTCAAAATCCACCACCTTCTTCCCACCTACATCACCCTTGATCCTCATCAAGATAGGATCCAACACTTGTTTCTCCTTTATTTCAACACCAAGAGACGACTGTGCCACTTTCGGCACAAATACACCATTATCCTCAAAGTTCAAGATATGAACCCCAAGGTTAGCCAAATGGTAAATATAGTTCACCAATTTTCACTCCCCTTCATCCACATGAGCCAGACTTCCCATGGATACCCTACTAAGAGCATCAGCAACCATATTAGTTTTATCTTGATGGTAGTGAAGACTCATGTTGTAATCCTTGAGCAGCTCAAGCCATCTCTTTTACCTAAGGTCTAGCTCCTTCTGAGTAAACACATACTCTCTTATGATCAAAAAAAATATCCACATGCACTCCATACAAATAGTGACGCCAGATTTTTAATGTGAACACCACTGCTAATAGCTTCGAGTCATGAGTCAAAAATTTATTCGAATGCAACTTTAAGTGTCTAGAGGAATAAGCTATCACCTTGTTATATTACATCATAACCCACCCAAGCCCCACACGGGATGCACTACAATATACCATAAATCCATCCATGCCTTCAGGCAAAGTCAAGACTTGAGTATAAGTCAACTTATCCTTTAGCTTCTCAAAACAACCCTAACAAGCGTCAGACCATAAGAACTTTACCTTCTTCTGAGTCAACTTAATCAACGGAGTAGCTATAGTTAAAAACATTTCCATAAACCTTTGGTAGTAATTGGCTAAATCAAAATTCTCCAAATATCGATTGGAGGACTTCTTAACCACTACAACTTTCTGCAGATCCACCATGATCCCTTCACTAGAAATGACATGACCAAAAAAAGTGACAACGTTCAACCAAAATTCATATTTCAAAAATTTGACATACAATTGCTGCTCTTTCAGGGATCGCAATACAGATGTAATGCCCCAAAAATGGGTCCCAAGACGTCACATGGAGCTTAGGACCATAAGTGATCCCAAGCTAACCCTTATACTGGCATAACTCATGAGCAACTGGATAAGATACATAAATCTGAACAAAATAAGCAGAAGATAACTCTTTCCTAAATCTGATCAATACAAAACTGAATTCACACTATTATAACTCTGCTTTTACAAAGAAACTAAAACTGAATACATTCACTTTACTGAATGTCTATGAAGCCACAACTAATACTGACTGTAAATAGTTGGGAAGCTACTCTAACTATCACTAATCAATACATATTACTAAGAAAGTAAAGAATTAAAATAGGTGTAACTGAAGTCCCCGAAGTAGAAGGACTTATCATTTCACAGGCTGAAATTTGCAACTATCCGAATCTAAATGTACATACTGAAACTTGTACCTAGATTATGAGACAATGTAGCACATAGACGTATATGTGGATCAGTACATTGGGAATATACTAAGCATATGGGGGTGAATGCATAAGTAAAAACATATCTCATAATCATCATTTATAAAACAATACATGCAAAATGTAAATGACTCACATAGCTTGAGAAATCTGAAATTCAAAACTCATAAATCATGAATAATGAAGCATATAGTATAAATCTCGTGAGTCATTATACTTAGTTCTAAAATCTGTAGTTTTATTCCCTTCTAAAAACATATACACTA
Source organism: Capsicum baccatum var. pendulum (assembly GCA_030864225.1). Classification (NCBI taxonomy): domain Eukaryota; kingdom Viridiplantae; phylum Streptophyta; class Magnoliopsida; order Solanales; family Solanaceae; genus Capsicum; species Capsicum baccatum. The sequence goes on along the minus strand of CM061561.1, from coordinate 154,180,546 downwards.
AGTGGTAAAGTTCTCACCTCTGTATCTGAAAGCTAAGACTGTAAATTTAAAACTAAAATCTCAAGTAAAACAATATTTGAATAATCTTGTGAGCCTTTACACTTAATAGCTAAAAGTCTTTACTGACAAGCAAATCTTTCAAAGCTTTAGGGAAAATAACTCATTTCAAAGAAACATACTTTAGGAACTACTCTAAAAATCTTACTATTAGGGAAAAATAATCAAAAGCTATTTATTTACTTTTTACTAGCAGGGAGGTTCTTTTAACTGACATAAACCATGCGAGCTACATGAGTCCAACATTTTATCCTCCTAAGGAAGAAACCTCATATTGGGGAGAGGTGTCATACTCTTTCTAGGGAGTATAACCTCAACTCAGCGATCACTATCTCGGCCTCAGGCCCATTAATCTCAGTCCTATGGAGGCACTTAGTTCTGGTGTATGAAACCGCAGTAAATCCCTTTAATTAGCTACACTCATCTCATTGAAAATCCACTTTTAAAAAAATAATCTCTTGATTTATAATGAAAACCAAACTAATATATATTTGTAATCTGAAATAAACTCTGAAAAGTGGATTCCAAAACTCAACGGGGATTTGAAGATCAAATACTTTTATTCAACTCAAAATATACTACTCTCAGGGTGTTCAAAGCACAAGTTCTTGATATATAAATAGTCAAATTAGGGCATAGTAACCCATTCTTCAACTCATGTAAATTTATAGTAGTCATGCTTGTTAATGAATTCAATAATAATTTAACTCAAAATCTGAAAATTTCTTCCATAGGCAACAAAATATGAGAATAGACATGAAACTTATCTTCAAAATCTCTCAAAAATCATAATCTTGTAAATAGTGATAATGGGTATGAAATTCCAATTTAGAACTCATGTATAAACATTCAAAATCATAGCAAAACATAAGGATCAATATTCTTCTTGAACATACTTCAACAATATCAAAATAATAAGATCAAGAATCTCAATATCATGCTTAAACTCAATTTGGAAATCTGAAAAATTGCATTACACACATAAATACATGAAAATAGTCATGCAATTTAAGTTTCATTCACTTGTAAACTTATAATCATCAAATACTTATATTTGGGTATTAACCCTACTTTCAAATAATAAGATACTTGCTGAAAAATATAATTTTGGGCACAAGGACGAAAGGATTGTCCTTGTTCATAACCCCACATACCTTAATTGATGATGTTAGATGATAAAGCTTGAATCTTTGATTCCTATGATGAATTGAATGTTAAAGCTTGAACTTTGAACCCTTTGGAGATGATCTTGAAAACATTCTTGAAGTTCTTGGATCAAGAACTCTAAATTCTTGATATTTTTTTAAGAGAAGAAGATGGAATTGATGATTCTTGAGAAAATTAATTAGGGTTGTTCTTGAGGGAAAAATTGGAGAATGGGGGCAAATAATGCCCCAATTGAAGCCTTAGATCGTGTTTTCACGACCTGGGTTGAGGTGGAAAAAAGACACCATTGCCCTATATTAATTTAAATAAGAAATTCACAAACCGCATCCCAATTTTTCCATTTAGCGCGACGCACTACCAACGCGGCAGCGCACTACCTCACGCCAAAATGGCTATAACTTTTCGCTCGGATACCAGATTTTTGCGAAATTGGTATCGTTGAAAAGCTAATTCAATTATTTTTAATTTGTGGGTCTTGGAATGAAAAATTCTATGTATATAAAATGGCATACACATTTAAAGTAGACCCTTGTAGGATTGAATACCAAATTGTAATCGAATCTAATGTTCTTAGCTCCACTTGGCTCTAAGTGACTTCTATGAACATTATTCACCTAATAAGGACTTCACATTCTTAGGATTAAAGTTATTCCACAAGAATTCAAATTATGGATCAATATTACGACAATTACACCTTCACCACAACGCATTGAAATCGCATTAAGCTACTGGAAAAGGATGAGTGCGAATTTGCACTCTGGTGCGTCGTGGTGCTATTGTGTTGTGCCATTGAAAATTGACAATTGGGAATTTGGACCTCTGTACGGTGCGCCAATATTGCAAAGTTCCACTAGAATGTGATGATTTCCATTCTGGCATCCACCGTGACGCGGTGAGTGCCCAGGTGGGATACTGCATTACTAAAAATGCTCTAACTTCTGCACTGAGTGTCGGATTTAGGAGAACTTGATATCGATGGAAAGATTATTCGATTTCCCACACAATGTAAGGTCTAAATCTGGAAAATTCCATTTGAAATAAAGGTTATTCCTTTTTGAAGTACACTATTAACATTCTAGGAACGAATTTTAAGCTAGAAAAAACACAGGGTGTTACAATATGTCCCCCTTGGGAACATTCGTCCTCGAATGTGGATAATTAAGCTAAAAATATTGAAGAATCTTAGGTTATAAGCTATCTTGAACAACTGAAATATACTGAATAACTGAATCTTAAACATAATGAGTTACTGAACTGATCTGCGAATGCATGAATTCTTATAAAAATAGCTTTATGGTTGATATAGAAACGAGGGCGTCTACTTATGTGTAACCATTACTTTAGGCGGGATTTTATTACATGAGAAAATGAATGAGAGGTTTATGACATGAAAAACTCAGGATATTACAACATCTCCCCCTTGGGATCGTTCGTCCCCGAATGATACTGATTTGATTTTTAATACTAGAAAAAGACTGAGATGACGAATCGGAAGCTTACGAGTTGAATCATGACTGATCATCTAAATTCTGAAATGGATGCATAAACTGAGATGAATTCTCAAGGTACACGAAGCGAGCAAATTTCCTCTTAGAATTCTATGACTAGATGGGAAGATTGAAAAAACCATAGAAACTTGTCCGTATGGCTTCTAGACTGAATTACAGGCTAAACGGGTTAATTCATACTGTACATTCCACTTCAAGGTCTACATTCAACCTTCTTCGAGGATCTCAGTAACGCACAATACATCCATCCATATATATACAAATATGACATTCAAGCCTATCTTCATAACCACGTATGCACTTCTAACACACACATGAAAGCATCTTTCTCATATTCTCCAATACCTCTATCAATAACAACTTCCATTTACTATTCAAGTCTTAGGAAAACACACATAAAATATTCCCAACTAACCAAGTCATACACAAAAAGCTTCACCTCAATATTACTTCATTTACAGACCTACATAAAACAAACATACAACAATCATCCCAACCATAACACATTTACTTTTCCCATCCATACAAGTATTTATCATCACTACTAGAATCTAGAAGTCTGACTAATTTACTTACCCTATCATCTCCCCCTTAGCTTTAAGCCATCACTCTAAGTCTGTGAACCACTATATAAACTCTAATCTAAACTGCAATCACTTTACTCTAGAGTCTGGCATAAAATCAATACACATAAAATTAAACTTACCCTGAAGGACTATATCTAAACGTGTAACTCCCAATGCTAGTACCTTCTTCTGAGACTCCACTCTTAGATTTCTATAGCCTCAAAAGTCATCATATAAAAACTTAAACACTTACTAACTTAGAATCTTCATGGTATCACCATATCTTTATTTCACACCACCTAGAGCTTCAACTCTTACTTCTGTTCTCTTAATCTTTAAGGATTCAAACTTAGATTCTAACACGTAACACGGACATCATCAATCCTTAATAAACCAAACTACCCGTGTCATATCTTACTAATATCGCCTCTATAAACATGTATTTCTAAACCATGAGAATTAAGTCACACCAAAAAGGCTCAACATCATCTACCCATAATTCCTTAGCTTAGCTATTAAGAACATCACATATATAAATATAACTAGTATCCTTCCACTTAGCAACTCAACAATACTACTAATCACACACAACACGTAATAATCCTCAAAAATAATTCATCCCCCCTATTACCTTAGGCATACTTCTACATCATACATACAAGATCATACTTAATTACAAATCAAGTCAACTTAAAGCTCTTGCATACACTATTCAAGACTATTAGATCACTCCCATATAATCTAGCATCATTAATTAAGAAATCATCACATCCACCTTCATGACCACCAACCGTTCAAACTTAATCTCTAGTGCTCAACATGATTTACAACCCAATCTCACACATAATTCTCACTTGAAAACTATAAAATAAAATATCAAGAAACACTAGCCTACTAGAACCTGATAACAACAATAATCAATCATAATCATATGGCCTACCTTATTCACAATCCATTAACACATCCTCTTTCTATACATCATTACTATTTACCTATTTAATATATCTAAATTACCATCATATCTCAATAAATTTCAGCTAAACTCCTTTCTGTAAACTCAAGGAAACAACACTCAACCACCAAGTACTTTCATCAATAACCTATACTTTTCTAACACAACAAATATCATCAATGACTTTTCATACTTCAAGAAAAAAACAATTCTCCTTAACTAATAACTCTTTCCCTACCTTTCACTAAACTAACAAACAAGGACATATCACTTCATTACTAGCCCAATCATATGCAAAAACAAATTCAGCTATACATATATATTCAATAAATCACCCTTATCATCCTTCTTGTCACTATACCACTAAAATCCCAGTTCCAACCAACACAAGAACAACAAGATGAACAACAAGTTGCTAGTGTATCAAAATAGGCCTCACACGGTTTCACTAGACTTTGATTTTTGTATTTTGAACAAGAAAATGAAATGAATAACAAAGCAAATATGCTAGTGAATCGAAATAGCCCCACATGGCTTCACTAGACTTTTAGTTTCAACAACACAATGATAAAAAGATTATAAGAGATAGAAACTTGACACATGATATTCAACGATCTAATGATACACATCTTACTCTGTCTTAGTTGAACGACTCATAAGAATGAGAATATAACTTTAACCTTGAGGGGCTTATAACACACTAGAAGGATCCTCTCAAGCCACTTTATGAGAATTCTGAAACTTCTTGCTAGCAAGTCTAAGACCATTATCAGGGGAGGAAATTGGAACTTACTGATCCTGCTATCTCAAGATTAATACATAGATAGGGAAGTATATATTTACATCAAGGATTATGAGGAGGACTCTGAAAGCACATCTGACTTGGGCTTAGTGCACAATTTTTATGAACATGAATAAAGCCCTTTATTTTTTTCGAAACTCAAAAGCACTGATAGGATACTTTCTAGCCTTCTTATAATCCCATAACTATCTATGGAGAATTAATCTTAACTATTTCTGATACCTTGAAAATAAGGCAAAGATGGTCTGAATAGAGCAAGATAAGAATCTGTATAAGTTTCTTGGAGAACCTTTCTATAGCACGATCTGAGATTTGAAGGAATAAAGATATTTCGTAAATGCCTTGTAGCCTCTCGAAGAAAAGTACAGACATCTCCGTACCATTCTGTAAGAATTTACTAGACACGGCTTCACAGACACCCTAGGGCACTTAAACTCTGTACTTTGATACCAAGTTTGTAACGCCCCAAAAATAGGTCCTGAGACATCACACGATGCTTAGGACCACAAGTGATCCCAAGATAAACCTTATGCTGGCATAACTCATGAGCAACTAAATAAGATACATAAATCTGAGAAAAATAAGCGGAAGATAACTCTTTCCTGAATCTGATCAATACAAAACTGAATTCACACTATTACAACTCTGCTTTTACAAAGAAACTAGACCTGAATACATTAACTTTACTGACTGTCTATGAAGCCTCTACTACTACTGACTATGAATAGTTGGAAAGCTACTCCAACTATGTCTAATCAATACATATGAATAAGAAAGTAAAGAATATAAATAGGTATAACTGAAGTCCCCAAAGTAGGAGGACTCATCATCTCACAGGCTGGAATCTACAACTGTCCGAATCTGAATGTTCATATTGAAACTTGTACCTACATTATGAGACAATGTAGAACATAGACGTATATGTGGATCAGTACTTTGGGAATGTACTGAGCATATGGGGGTGAATGCATAAGTAAAAACATATCTCATAATCGTCATTTATAAAATAATACAAGTTAAATGTAAATGACTCACATAGCTTGAGAAATTTGAAATCTAAAACTCATAAATCATGAATAATGAAGCATGTAGTATAAATCTCATAAGTCATTATACTTAGTTCTAAAATCTGTAGTTTTATTCCCTTCTTAAAACACATAGACTAAGTGGTAAAGTACTTACCTCTGTATCTAAAAACTAAGACTCTAACTTTGAAACTAAAATCTCAAGTAAAACAATATTTGAATAAGATTGTGAGCCTTTACACTTAGTATCTAAAAATCTTTACTGATAAGGAAATCTTTCAAAGGTTTGGGGAAAATAACTCATCTCAAAGGAACATACTTTAGGAACTACTCTGAAAATCCTACTATTAGGGAAAAATACTCAAAATTTGTTTATTACTTTTTACTAGTAGAGAGGTTCTCTTAACTGACATAAACTATGTAAGCTACAAGGAGTCCGACGTTTTGTCCTCCAAAGGAAGAAACCCAACGTTGGGGAGAGGCGTCATACTCTTGCCAGGGAGTATAAACTCAACTAAGTGATCACTATCTCGGTCTCAGGCCCATTAATCTCAATCCTATGGTGGGACATAGTTCTAGGGTATAAAACCATGGTAACTTACCCAACTCGGTGCTAAATACTACTCCCTTTAATTAGCGACGCTCATCTCATTGGAAATCCACTTTTTAAAAAATAATCTCATGGTTTATAATGAAAACCAAACTCATATATATTTGTAATCTGAAATAAACTCTGAAAAGTGGATTCCAAAACTCAACGGGGATTTGAAGATCAAATACTTTTATTCAACTCAAATTATACTAATCTCAGGGTGTTCAAAGCACAAGTTCTTGAAATATAAATACTCAAATTAGGTCATAATAACCCATTCTTCAACTCATGTAAATTCATAGTAATCATGCTTGTTAATGAATTCAATAATAATTTAACTCAAAATCTAAAAATTTCTGCCATAGGCATGAAAATATGGAAATAGACATGAAACTTATCTTCAAAATCTGTCAAAAATCATAATCTTATAAATAGTGATAATGGGTATGAAATCCCAATTTAGAACTCATGTATAAACATTCAAAATCATAGCAAAACATATGGCTTAATATGCTTCTTGAACATACTTCAACAATATCAAATAATAAGATCAAGAATCTTAATATCATGGTTAAACTCAATTTGAAATTCTGAAAAATGGCAGTACGCACATAAATACATGAAAATAGTCATGCAATTTAATACCCATTCACTTGTAAACTTATAATCATCAAATACATATATTTGGGTATCAACCCTACTTTCAAATAATAAGATACTTGTTGAAAAATATAATTTTGGGCACAAGGACGAAAGGATTGTCCTTGTTCATAACCCCACATACCTTAATTGATGATGTTAGATGATAAAGCTTGAATCTTTGATTCCTATGATGAATTGAATGTTAAAGCTTGAACTTTGAACCCTTTAGAGATGATATTGAAAACATTCTTGAAGTTCTTGGATTAAGAACCCTAAATTCTTGATATTTTTTTTAAGAGAAGAAGATGGAATTGATGATTCTTGAGAAAATTGATTAGGGTTGTTGTTGAGGGAAAAATTGGAGAATGGGGGCAAATAATGCCCCAATTAAAGCCTTAGATCGTGTTTTTACGACCTGGGTTGAGGTGAAAAAAAGACACCATTGTCCTATATTAATTTGAATAAGAAATTCACAACCCGCATCCCGATTTTTCCCTTTAGCGCGACACGCTACCATCGCGGCAGCCCACTGCCTCACGTTAAAATGGCTATAACTTTTTACTCGGGTATCGAATTTTTGCGAAATTGGTATCGTCGGAAAGGTAATTCAATTATCTACAATTTGGTAGGTCTTGGGATTGAAAATTCCATGTATATAAAATGTTATACACATTTAAAGTTGACCCTTGTAGGATTAAATGCCAAATATTGGTCAAATCTAATGTTCTTAGCTCCACCTGGCTCTAAGTGACTTCTATGAACATTATTCACCTAATAAGGACTTCACATAATTAGGATTAAATTCATGCCACAAGAATTCGAATTATGGATCAAGAGTACGACAATTACACCTTCACCGCGACGCATTGATATCGCGTTAAGCTACTAGAAAAGGATGAGTGCGAATTTGCACTCTAGCGCGATGTGGTGCTATCGCGTTGAGCCACTGGAAATTGACAATTGGGAATTTGGACCTCTCTATGATGCACCAATATTGCGGAGGTCCACTGGAATATGACGATTGCCATTTGGCATCCACCGCGATGCGGTGAGTGCCCCGGAGGGATACTGCATTACTAAAAATGCTCTAACTTCTTCACCGAGAGTCGGATTTGGGTGAATTGGATATCGATGGAAAGCTTATTCAATTTCCCACATAATGAAAGGTCTAAATCTATAAAATTCCATATGAAATAAAGGTTATTCTTTTTTGAAGCACACTCTTAACATTCTAGGAACGAATTTTAAGCTAGGAAAAACACAGGGTGTTACAACAATGTGGAGGTGATTAACATGATCCAACTCGCTCTTAGAGTAAATTACAATATTATATATGAATAGAATGACAAACAAATTCGAAAACTGATGAAAGACATTATTCATCAGATCCATGAATTCCACTGAGGCATTAGTCAACCCAAAAGACATAACCATGAACTCAAAATGCCTATAACGAGTATGGAAAGCAGTCTTAGGTATATCCACCTCCCTAATAATTGGTTGATGATACCCAGTCCAAAGTTCAATCTTAGAGAAAAACTTAGCACCCTGACATTGATCAAACAAATCATCAATCCATGAAAGAGGGTACTTATTGTTTACCATCACCTTATTCTGTTGTCGGGTAATCAGTACACATCTGAACAGAACAATCTTTCTTAAGAATAAATAACACTAGTGCACCCCACGGAGACACACTAGGATGGATAGTACCCTTGTCTAAAAGATCCTTTAGTTGCTCCTTAAGCTCCTTCAACTCGGTTGGAGCCATTATGTATAAAGGAATAGAGATAGGACGAGTATCCAAAATAATATCTATCCCAAAATCAATATCCCTATCATGAGGAACACCAGGAAGGCCATCAAAGAAGACCTCAGAAAATTCAATCACCACCGAAATAAAATGCAAAGAAAGACTCTCTGAGTTAGAATCTTTAACCCAAACCAGATGATAGAGACATCCCTTAGAAATTAATCTTCAAGTTCTAACATATGATATGAACGTTTCCTCAGGATTTAGGAAACCACCCTCTCATTCAATAATCAACTCATTAGGAAATTTAAAGACGACCTTAGGGGTTCGACAATCTAGAGAATCATAGCATGAGTACATCTAATCCATCCCCAATATAACAACAAAATCTACCAAGTCTAATTCAAACAGATCCACCAAGGTCTCCCAACAACCCACAAACACCACACATCCCCTAAAGACTCTTTTAGCAACCACAGAATCACCCACTGGGATAGAAACAGAAAAAAGGTACGGAATACACTCAGGATCAAAACCAAAATACACATCCACAAAGTCACACAACAAAGAGTGAAACCTAGATCAAGTAAACAATACACATCACGTGAAAAGAGTTTCAATATACCAGTAAGGACATCAGCTGATGCCTTATACTCCTAATGAGTAGTGAGAGCATAAAGTCAGTTCCGACTAATGTTAAAGCTAGATAGTGTACCCTTTGGTGCCAGAGCTGAAGAAGAGGCAACAGGAACTTTGCCTTTCCCAGAAGCAACCTTACCAATAGGATAGTTTCTAATCTTGTGCCCTGGATGACCACAGTTGAAGCACTTGTCCTTTCTTTTATCATAGTAAACCCAATGTAATCAATCATAAAATCTACAGGGAGGATATGATGGAGATAATTGGGCCTCACTATCTTGAGATTAAGCACCTTGTGCCCTATAATATTAGCTATTCTAAAAATATTTATCACTAGAAGGCTTTGGGTAGGGATCATTAGCCATTAAGTAAGACCTAAAATTACCCCACCTCTTCTTGGACCACTTTTCACCATCCCTTCCATTCTGCTGGTTACCACTATCATGGTCAAAAAATCTAAACTTCTTATTCTACCTCTCCCCAATTTTAGTTGCTTTTTCTTCTATTTCTCGACCTACTACATGTACACAACCATCCTGGAAATGTCCATATCCTTATTCAATAAGGCAATCTTACTCTCCAAAATTAAATCTCAAGATAAGCCAAAAGCAAACTTCCTTATTCTAGCCCTTATCCTAAAATCTAACTCTGGAGCATACCAAGACACTTGGTGAACTTTAAGGCATACTTGTTGACTGACACCTTGACTTGCTTTAGATTAATAAACTCTTCTGCCTCTGCCCTCAATTCTTAAAGAAAGAAGCATTATAGGAAAGCACTAGAGAAATCATCCTACAGGGCTGACTCAACATCATCACCCCTATTTTGTTCCCATTCCTTATATCATTGGTATGCTATATTCTTAAGCTTATAGGCAGCAAACTCTATGCCTTTCACATTAGTAGAATGAATAACGTGGAAGATCTTTTCCATCTCATCTATAAAAGCTTAAGGATCTTCCTCAACCTTAGCACCAATGAGTACAAAAGAGTCCAACCTCATAAACTAGCCAACCCTTGTGGCGTCAGAAGATGGAGTAACAGAAGCACAACACTCAGTCTAAAAAGTTACCAACTTATCCAATATATTAATAGACTAATGAAACTCAGCATTCATCAACTCAGCCTGAGGAGCTCGAGGAGGACTGGAGGGAACCAATGGAACTCCAGGAGAAAAATCAAGAACTGGACCCCTAGACCAGGTATAGACCCTATAAGTAGGAAGTCCCATCAACATTGTCCCAGGTGGGATGGAGGAATTTTTGTGAACTTCAGATCGTCTAGCAAGCATGATTTGAAAAGTGAACAAATGGGTATTACAAAAGATTTTAGGACCTTAGACTATACCAATTAAAAATAGAACACAAGAAAGAAAAACATTTCTAAATGACTCGTAGCCTCTCCCTTATGAGTGTGGCGCACTACACACTCTTAAAAGAGACTCTACTGGACATGGCTTTGTTAGACTCCCAATTGACCATGAATCTAAGGCTATGATACTAATATAACATGACCCAAACTAGGTCCTAGTCATTTTGGGCATCTCAAGTCCGACCAATACAACAGACCACCCCCCAATACCCAACCATAACTGCCTTGCACCCTACTTTGGATGAAGTTTGAACATATAAAAAGATAAATCAATAATAATTAAAAGATATTAAACAAAGTATATAATTATAATCCTATAACCATAATCAAATATCCAAATAGTACCAGCCCTAATACCAATACCAATACCAAGGCTGACACCAATACCGGCACCGTCCATGCCTATAATTGTCCGACAAAGCCTCTAACCAGAATCACATAACTACCTGTTGGGACATGCCCCTAACCATAGAAAAACCCACAATTCAAGAAACAAAAATAATGAAAAAAAAGTCCATAACATGAAATGGAGTCTTCTGGAATGTGAAAGCTCACCACTTCAATCTCACTCAAAGTTGTTCCTGAATCCAAGTCACTAAGAAGGAAAAATAGTAGTATGGCCAGTTCCTGCTTCGCATGGAGATTTAGTGCCCAAAAATTGTTAGCAAAGTAAACGGTAGCATGTATTCAGGGATAAAGAAAAAGTAATGCCAATATTCAAAACCAAACCAAATGACCATAAATAATCACACATATACATATATATATATCATGCTGAAATAAGGAATCGAGTTTGGCATGTATTTAAAAGGGCCCTAGTACTTATTAAAATAACTCATAGGCTATATAGGTTCAGCTCTCCCTACTAAAAGGGACCCAGTTTGTGTTAGCCGCAAGACCGGAGAATAGAACATGAGATGATAAGTACATCTCCCAAAATATAAAGTGTGTCATTATGCACATGGTTACCAAGACCACCTCACATCGACAAACGTGAGTTTCTAGTGTCGGTCTCCCCAGGACCCCCACCTTCTATGGTTTTTCTACTCTACCCTCTTTAAGACCAATTAAACCTTTTACACATAACCAAACCATTTACCAAGGAGTTCGCGGGTATCGTCCTACCAAAATTAAAGCTTGAAAGTTTATCCTTTTATGCCATACCAAAACCATTAAACTAAATTGACTCTAAAGTTTCCAATTAAACCAATACCATGGCCACCAAGGACTTTACAAACCATTTAAAATCAACAATACCAATTTAGGTTCCATTACCATTTATGCAATGTAAAGGTTTCAAGAGTAGTCAAACTATGTGAAAAAGTAATTCTAATTGGCATTTTAACAAACAGGTTAAGGGCACATAAGTTTAAAACCATACCAAGTAATTTGGGGAATCCATAATTCCCTAAAATCCATTTACCATTAACATGCATCGCACAATTTAAAAATCATATTAAAAGCATGAAAGAAACCATAATTAAACAATGAGAACCATTATTCAACCATGAATATCCAAAAACCCCAACCATTATTTCAATCCATAAAAATAGCATGAAAATCATACATTAAAACACATTCTCTTCATAAAAGAACAATGGGGGAGGATTAACATGCCTTAGACACTACGGAAGACAAAGAGAAGCTTTCCTTGTAAGACTTAACTGATTATCTTAATGAAACCCTAGACTTTTACTTAAGTGAGAGTTTCAGAGAGATTTTAAGAGTGTTTGATTGAGAATAATAGGTTAAGGAAGCCCCAAAAGATGTTTTATGCTATGGTAAAAAAGGGAGTTTCAAAGGGGAAATGTACAGAATGCCGCCAACTTAAAACTATAAAATTGTCGCATATGGTTATGAGTCGACCCTCTAACTCATGGACACAACATACAACCCATACCATGGAGTCGTCACTAAGACAGTGAGTTTAACACCCATACACTATCCACCATACGACTTCCTAACCCCCACTCGTGACCATATGATATAATTGGTATGGTCCAATCATACCCAAGATAGAATCCAAAGGGATTGATAGTAGACAATATATGATTCAACTATACTACTCGTACCTTATACTCATAGTTCTTAGTGAGCCACTCATATGAAAATCCAATTCAAGTCACTAAGTTACTTATTTGATTAAGGGACTGACCAAATAAATCATCACCACCCCTAACTACATGTACCACTAAACCATAACTAGAACATAACCCCAACCACCATCCACTAGAAACCTAACAAATTAGGTCACCTGAACCATACCTACACCAGATGAATTGTATGGTAAGTTATTACTAGGGCAGTGATTTCAAAACTTAGGAAATTTTCAAGGTCTAAAACCTAGGGTGATTCAATTTATCTCTCATAGAATTTGCCTACAATAGTAGTCACCACTCTAGTATTAGTATGGCTCCATTTGAGGCCTTATATAGTAGGAGATGTAGTCTCCTATTGGGTGGTTTGTGTTTGGTGAGAACAATTTGCTTGGACCTGATTTGGTTCACCAAGCCATGAAAAAGGTAAAGATGATTCTAGATAGACTTAAGACCACCTAAAGTTGCCAAAAGTCCTATACAGATATAAGGAAAAGGGATTTAGAGTTTGGTGTTGGTGATTGGGTATTTTTTAAGGTTTTTCCCCTTGAAGGGAGTGATGCAGTTTGGCAATAAGAGTAAGCTCAGTCCTCGTTATGTCAGCCCATACTTGGTTTTTAAGAGGGTTGGTAATATTGCTTATGAACTGGAGTTTCCTTCTAGCTTGATCTCTATTCAACCAGTATTTCATACTTCAATGTTAAGAAAGTGTGTGGGTGATCCTTTGACTATTATTCCTTTGGAAAAGGTGGGTATTTTGGATTACATATCTTATGAGGGTCCCAATTAGAATTTTGGATTGATAGGTATGTCGATTGAAGACTAGTGATGTGGCTTCCGTTAAGGTTCTTTAGAAAAACCAAGAGGTTGAGAAAGATACATGGGAAGCCAAGGAGGATATGAAGTCTAACTATTTATTCTTGTTTTCTATTTTGGATAATTTTGCTTAACGTATTTGTGTTCGTTGACATATTTGTTTTTTGAATTTATTAAAGAAAATGGTGATTTCCTTGGCATCTTTGTTTTCTATCTTTGTTAAAGGTAAGAGTAGTTTTATGTGGAGTTAAATTATGCTAATAAGTTCCTTGTCCTATCATTAGAGAACGAATAAAGAGGGGAGTATGTAATCCCTCGGATTATTCGTCCTTCAAAATTTCTAAAATTTTAACCTCATTGTCCTAAATATGACTCCCCTGATGAGTCATAGAGGTATTGATGGGTCGTAGAGACTTAGTCATAACTTAATCAGAACAATTGGCTTAGTATTCTGCTCTGAGTACGAGTGGCTCTCAACTAGTCATCAAGACTTCTTATGGGTCGTAAGGACTAAGTCGTAAGATGTCCATAAAATTTAGCCTAAGACACTATCGTCATTACGACTTGAGGACACAAGTCATAAAGACTCATGACGAGTCATCATGTCCCAATCATAGGAATCCAGTATATCATCCCAACTTATTATTATCTTGAGTACGAGAGATAGTTATGAGTCGTTAAGTGTGGTTATGAGTTGGTGGTATGAATTATAGCTAGATCAGTATGGGGCCTTGGTGGTTCTATCTTGACTATGACTCCTTGTGATGAGTCATAATGTATCCTTACTAGTCATATAGTGACCCGTAGTCAATGATGGCTAAACTTTAGTTTTCAAATTGAGGGCACTTTGGACAATTCTCTCCTTACCGAATTAAAACCCCATGTCCATAAAGCACTTAAGGGGGTTATATTTCATCCTTAACATACTAAAACACTTCAAAGTCTCTCTTAAAATTCTCTCAAACAACACAACTTAGAGTTTCCAAGAAGTAGGTCATCTAAGGGCTCAGGGGTTATATTCTTTTCATGAAACTTGGTACTTCAAGCATGTTACTCTTCCCTCATTGTTACTTTGTAAAAAGAATATATTTTAAAGTAATGTTCACGAGATATTTATGTTGCTTTTAAATAAGAGTTGAGGGTTTTGAATGCTTATTGTTGAATAATGTTTTCCCATGGTTTACATATGATTATTCATGGTTTGATTATGGTTTTGAACTTGTGGGTGCCTAGGTATGGTGAATGAACTAGGGAATTAGGATTTTCCCCAAGCTCTTGACTTTTAAAGTGGTTATAATCCCAACCCCCTATTGTGAAATTGGTTTTGAATTATGAGAAATGTGAGAATTTGAATTATCCATGAACTATTGCATTGTGATTTTGAATTTAACCTTGTGAGGTTATGTAATTCCCCAATCTAATGTAAAATATAACCAAGGGGGTTGTGAATTCCCCCAAGTGATGATAATTATTATGGCATATTGATGTTACCTTGCAAGTGTAGTTGGTATGACGATACCAATAATGTATGCCTAAATATGTATCATGGTTCAATGAATGATAACATATGATCCAAATGTTTTAATTAGGATTTTATAAGGGTTGTGTAGCTGAGTCATAAAAGTGGAGGTCCGAGAGAACAATAGTGTAAATCGCGGTTGCCGGTGCGATAGTCTATATGATCGGGAGGTTTGAGTCACCCTTATTATTATCTGTTTATTGGGAGGTTCCAGTCCCCCACATCTCACTACATCATTTGGTGCTCGTGTCACCTTGATATGCCGGGAGGTTTGAGTCCCATATAGTGCATAAGTATACCCTCTGGTTCATGCAGCCACACACATTAGGGCCCTACCATACGGGGAGAGTTAGGCCCATGTAGCCCGTGGGTGCCTTCGTATGTTATGACGGTTAAGCTACACAATCCAAGCTAAATTTTAAAGAGCATGTTAAGCCTTGTTCTCTATCCAAGTATGTGATATATATATATATGCATTTAGTTATGTGCATTGGTTTTGAATGATTTTGAATTGTTGATCATGGCATTATGTTATCCTTATGCCTGAGTTACATTCTAGTATTCACCCCACTAGCCATCTCTAAATGCTGTATCCCCACGCGATCCAGGCATAGGAGTTATTTCTACCTTTCCTATATAGAGTTAGGTTGGTCAGCTCTTTTCATTGCATTGTGGTAAAGTGGTGAGATTCTATCCCTCAAAATCCATAGTCATTGCACCAACTTCCATAAGAAGAGAAAACAATAATAGGTTTCAGTGGCTTACAAGGAAGAATAAATTCAAGAAGGGCAGGTCAGTCGGATTCTAGGAAAGGTAAATGGAAATAGTGATGAGGACCTTCAAATGTCCAATTCTTTTAATGCATTAAAGGACAAAAAAGATCAAGAAGAAGTGAATGACCCAGCAATTGTAGACACAGAAGAACAGAGGGAAGACCAAGCAGAAGTAGCAGAACTCAGTACTAAAGACTGGTTAACAAAAATTTTGGAAAGAGTAATTTTCAAGAAGTGGAAAAATATGAGCCAACACATAATAAGAATGACAAGGAAAAAGAGAATCAACAAGGGGATGCTCAACAAGATGAGAGTGCTCAAAAAACACAAGAGAAATAGAAGGAAGGTACCAATGAAGGTTTGAAGAAGGATAAAGAAGAGAAGCAAATGTAGTTGTGGCATGGAGAAACAAATGAGTTGATGGTTCTTGAAGGGATTTCTCTTTTAGCTATTTCAGATAAGCTACTAGAGATCTGCAATGAAAAAAAGACATGGATGTAAATAATTTGGAAGATAATATCAATCAAATAGCTCAAGATGCAGATTTATCACCAAACCATCGCTCAAGCCATCGCAGTAGAGGCAGTGAACCCCTATTCTTCCCAAATACGACATTTAGGACCGACGGACCGTCGACCCAGTGATGGACCATCGCACCCACCATCGCATAGTTCGTTCAGTTATTTTAATGTCATTTTTAAAAGGATAATTGTGTTTTTTCCACCCATTTTAACCCCTAATTATGTCATACCAAGGCTCATAAGTTTTTTATTCATCTACAACATCAAATTAGGGTTTTCTCTCAAAGATAATCCCTAAGAACAAGATCCAAATCCTTCTTCAAAAAACTAACAGATTCAAGTTTTTTAAGTCCAACAACTTCAAGGAACTCACAACCCAGGTATGTCATGTATTGATTCATGGTTCCCTTTCACCCATGAAGCTCAAGAATCTCTTTTCAAAATTAAAGATTTATGTATTTATGAAGAGGAGACCAATATTGCGTGTGTGCAGGAGACCAAGTGGGTAGGGTCTAAGGCTAGGGATGTGGATGGTTACAAGTTGTGGTACTCTGGGAGCGAGAGGCGTAGGAATGGAGTTGGCATTCTAGTAGATGAAGATCTTAGAGGTCAGGTCGTGGAGGTGAAGAGGATCAACGATAGGTTGATGACTATTAAGTTGGTCATTCGGGGGTTTACCCTGAACGTGTGTAGTGCTTACGCGCCCCATGTGGGCTCGGAGGGGGAGGAGAAAATGTGGTTTTGGGAGGATTTGGAGGAGGTGGTGAGAGGCGTGCCTAGCTCGGAGAAGATTGTTGTAGCAGGAGACTTCAATGGGCACATCGGGGCGTTACCGGGAGCCTTTGGTGATGTGCATGGTGGTTTTGGTTTTGGGGACAGAAATGAAGAGGGGACTACTCTTTTGGAGTTTGCGAGGTCCTTCGGGCTGGTGGTGGTGAACTCGAGCTTCCCGAAGAAGGACGATCACCTGATCACCTTTCGAAGCGCGGTAGCCAGGACCCAGATTGACTTTCTGTTGCTTCGGAAAAGGGATAGGGCGTTGTGTAGGGACTGTAAGGTTATCCCGAGTGAGAACCTTTCGACCCAACATAGGCTCTTGGTTATGGACTTGGGTATAACGAAGATTGGAAAGAGGAGAAGTAAGGAGGGTAGACCTAGAATTAAGTGGGGCGGCTTGACGCCAGTGAAGGCGTGGGAGATAGGGGAGAAGTTGGCGGGTATGGGGGTTTGGGAGTGTAGGCGGGACATGGATAGTATGTGGGATAGGGCGGCGAGGTGCATCAGGGAGAATGCAAGTGAGGTGTTGGGTGTTTCTAGGGGCCGAGTCGGGCACCATCGGGGGGATTGGTGGTGGAATGAAGAGGTGGAGAAGAAAGTGGGGATCAAGAAAGGGGCGTATGCTAAGTTGGTTGAGAGTAAGGACGAAGAAGAGAAGCGGGTAAATAGGAAGGAGTACAAGCTTGCTAGGAAAGAGGCTAAGCCAGCTGTCACGACAGCTAAGACGGACGCCTTCGAGCTCTTGTATGCAGGGTTACAGGGGAAAGGAGGGGAGAAAATGTTGTTTAGACTTGCTAAGGCTAGGGAGAGGAAGGGGCGTGACCTCGACCAGGTGAGGTGCATTAAGGGAGAGGACGGTAGAGTGTTGGTGGAGGACAGCCATATTAAGGATAGATGGCAGTCGTACTTCCATAGACTCTTGAATGACGAAGGGGACAGAGCTATTGAGTTAGGGAAACTGGAACACTCAGAGGAGTGTCGGGATTTTAGTTATTGTAGACGTTTTAGGGTAGAAGAGGTTAGAGAGGTTGTTCGCAGGATGCGAAGGGGTAGGGCGACGGGGCTGGACGAGATACCAGTGGAGTTTTGGAAGTTCGTTGGAGAGGCTGGTGTAAGGTGGTTGACTGGATTGTGCAACGAAATCTTCAAGACGGCAAAGATGCCCGAGGCTTGGAGGTGGAGCACCATGATCCCTCTCTATAAGAATAAGGGGGACATCCAGAGTTACAATAACTATAGAGGGATTAAGTTATTGAGTCACTCTATGAAGATTTGGGAGAGAGTGGTCGAGGTGAGGCTGAGACGGATATTGTCTATCTCGGAAAACCAGTTTGGGTTTATGCCTGGCCGCTCGACGACGGAGGCAATCCACCTGGTGCGGAGGCTGGTGGAGCAGTATAGGGAAAGGAAGAAGGACCTGCACATGGTGTTTATCGACCTGGAGAAGGCATATGATAAAGTCCCCAGGGAGGTGCTTTGGAGGTGCTTGGAGGTGAGTGGAGTTCCGCAGGCTTATATCAGAGCAATTAAGGACATGTATGAGGGAGCGAAAACTCAGGTGAGGACGGCGGGAGGAGACTCAGAGCATTTCACCGTCTTGACAGGATTGCATCAGGGATCTACTCTTAGCCCCTTTTAGTTTGCCTTGGTGATGGATGTGTTGACGCGGCGGATTCAAGGGGAGGTGCCGTGGTGTATGCTATTCGCAGACGATATAGTTCTGATTGATGAGACTCGAGGGGGTGTGAACGATAAATTAGAGGTGTGGAGACAAACTCTTGAGTCTAAAGGGTTCAGGTTGAGCAGAAGCAAGACAGAGTATTTGGAATGCAAGTTTAATGACGTGAGGCTGGAGGATGAGGTGGTAGTGAAGTTGAAATCACAGGTGGTATGTACGAGGGATAGTTTCAAGTATCTCGGGTCCGTGATCCAGGGAAACGGGGACATTGACGAGGATGTATCGCACCGTATTGGGGCGGGATGGATGAAGTGGAAGCTCGCGTCGGGGGTGCTGTGCGATAAGAAGGTGCCGCCCAAGCTTAAAGGCAAATTCTACAGGGTGGTAGTCTGTCCGGCCATGTTGTATGGAGCGGAGTGTTGGCCAGTTAAGAAGTCCCACATCCAAAAAATGAAGGTGGCAGAGATGCGGATGTTGCGCTGGATGTGTGGGCTGACTAGAGGGGATAGAGTTCGGAACCAGACTATCAGGGAGAAGGCTGGTGTGACCCCGGTGGAGTGCAAGATGCGGGAAGTCCGATTGAGCTGGTTCGGTCACGTGAAGAGGAGGGGCATGGATGCCCCGGTTCGTAGGTGTGAGAGGCTAGCGATGGATGGTTTTAGGAGGGGTAGGGGTAGGCCGAAGAAGTACTGGGGTGAGGTGATTAGGCGGGATATGGAGCAGTTACAGCTCACCGAGGACATGACCCTAGATAGAAAAGTCTGGAGGATGCGAATTAGGGCAGAGGACTAGAGGACTAGAGGACTAGGGCCCGTATGGGTCGCTTGTGTAGGGAATTACTTGCTGGGGGTAGTATCCTGGTTATGTTTCCGCGTCCCTTGTTTTAGTACGAATCTGGGTGCTCTCCTTTGTTTTCTTTTACTTTTCTTTTACTTTTCTTTTACTTTTCTTTTTCTTTTACTTTTCTTTTACTTTTACTTTCACTTTCACTTTCACTTTCCCTTTCTCTTTTACTTTTGCCTGCCGTATTTATGTTATATATTTTTGTAACCCCGTTTGGTGTTTTGCTTTGTAATTGTGTGGTATCTTGTATCTTGAGCCGGGGGTCTATCGGAAACAGCCTTTCTACTTCTTTAGAGGTAGAGGTATGGACTGCGTACATCTTACCCCCCCCAGACCCCACCAGGTGGGAATACACTGGGTTTGTTGTTGTTGTTGTTGTATGTATTTATGAATGTTCATAATTTAAATTGAATTGAAATTCATGTTCATGATGTTGCGGGGTTTTGATTCATGTTTGAAATTACATATTCCAATGATTGACCCTAGGATATGGTGATTTGCATAATAATCATGATAAACCCTTAAATTTATACGTTGATTGATGTATTCCTGATTATTAGATATGTTGATGATTGTATAACCAAAGCATGCTCCCCATGTGTTCGATTAAATGCCTATGGAAATAAAAAGTGCCATACAAGTATGATAATATGAAATCCCTATTTATGTACAAGTTTATGCATGTCAAGTGTTTGATGAAATGTCTAAGTCAATGAGTTATGGATATATGTGTGGTCAGTGTGGTGCTTTAGAACTTGTACTTCATGAATTCTCTAACTTATTATATTATGGATTGTGATGTTGGTCATGTATTCAAGAAAGTCATGCTTTGTCAGTTTTATGCTATTGAGTGCTGGGGGTACTTGTACCCGACAATTAGTTATGTGCCTAGAGCCAGTGTCATGTTTTCAAGATACTCTCAGTCGATCCATGTTCAGAGAAATTCAGTCAGTCATGTGACTTAGGAAAACTCAGTAATCGTATAAGTCTCAGAAATTCAGTAATCTCAGTAGTATTCCATCAGTCAATGGAACTTAGTTAACTCAGTCCAATTCAGTCAGATAATCATGTTCAGTGTCAATTCAAATGGGAGTAGAATTTAGCATCGAGTGAACCCTAGGATAGGAACACACACTGTCAGATAAGGGTGTGATTCTTAGAAGTCATCCTTGCATTCCAGAATTATGTAGCCAACATAGGTTGAGATATTAACACTATAAGATGAGGGTTGATGAGGTGGATAAACACTGTCAGATGAGGGTCCCACCATTCTTTTTTGGTACACTGTCAGATGAGGGTCACCCACAGGTTATCCTTACCGATGGTGCGGTATTGACACCCTTCCAATTAGGGTCAAAGATTGGACCCTAACTCAAATATAATGTATTATTTAGGGCTTATCGGTTGGATGACTACTTCCCACAGTTTTAGTACAGAATCAGGACTGTTAGATACATTTATTTAGTCTCAGTTATAGAACTCAGATAGTTCTACAGGATTCAGGACTGTTAGATACAGTCAACTCAGAATATTACAAAATTTAACTAATTCCATCAGAAACTAGACTGCTAGAAACAGTCGCTTAGTATTAGTTATTTCAGTTACACAATTATCAGTATCTCATGTTATCAGTACTCAGATTCAGTAATCATGTTATCACGAACTCAGTTATAGTTATTATGTATTCATACATGTATTCTCACGCTTATGTTATTCAGTCAGTCAGTATAGTTTATGCATGTGAACCCTTTGCATTCAGCCTACCTCACATTCATACTAGTATATTCATATGTATTTATACATTTGTACTATGGTGTTTTATACCATAGGTTCATAAGCACGAGCTCTAAAGCATCAGTAGCATTCCAATCTCAGCAGTCAGAGTTAGCAGTGAGTCCTCATCCTTTAAGGACATGACCATTACTTTATTATCTCATTAATTAATTTATTTTAGTTGTTGGAGTTAGTTGGGGACATGTCCCATCAACTCCTTATTCAGACAGTTCAGTCAGTTTAAGGCTTTTCAAATTATCATATTCAGATAGATTATTTTAGGTTTTGTTTTGGTATTGTGATACCATATCATTCAGAGATTATTTTATTAGTTTTGAACCTTATGGCCTTACAGCCTTTATTTCTATATTTATATAGTATATTATGCAATGTACAGGTACAGATATCAATCATGGGTTAGCTTGTGGTCCTTCGGGGTCATGAGCACAATGTAGCATTCCGAGTACCAGATTCAGGGCATTACAAACTTGGTATCAAAGTCTAAGGTTCAATGGAGTCCTAGGAAGTCTGAAAGCCGCATCTAGTAGCGTCTTGTACAGGGGTATGTTGCGCGCCACATTTATGTGCAGAAGGCTGTAAGATGTTTTAGGAATAGTTTCCCTTCTTTCAGTATTCATTTCGTGCCAGTGAACATAATCTCCAGTTAATCTCTTAGTCTGGTCTAATCCATTTCTTCCTTTCTTCTACAAAACATGCCTCCTAAAAGAAGAAACGAGAATCGGCCAGCCCCTTAGCCCGAAGATTCTTTAGGCAAACATGTCTCTTATGCAAAGTTTAAAGTTGTATTCACTACTCTTGCTCAATCAGTTGCTGCTCAAAATGAACGACCAACTATTATTCCGGCCAATTCGGTGGCCAATTTAGCTGCAGCCAGGATTCGGGACTTCACCCAAGTGAATCCTTCATCCTTTCTCAGATCTAAGTCAGATGAGGACCCTCAGGAATTCATCGATCGAGTTCATAAGGTTACGGATATCATGGGGGTTACTTATAGTGAGAGTGTGGAGCTAGCTGTATATCAGTTGAAGGATGTTGCTTACACTTGGTTTAAATAGTGGAAGTTAGAAGGTCAGATGATGCAGGACCTAGTAAATGGGAGGAGTTTGTCACTATATTCTTAGATAGATTCTTTCCTATAAAGCTGAGAGAAGCAAAGGTGTTGGAATTTATCAACCTCAGGCAGGATAACATGAAGGTGAAAGAGTATTGTCTTAAGTTTACTAAATTAGAAAGATATGCTCCTCATGTGGTTGCAGATAGCAGGGCCAAGAAGAGTAAGTTTGTTTCTGGGGTGAATAATAGTATGGTTAATGAGTGCAAGGCCGTGATGTTAAATAGTGACATGAACATAGCCAGGATTATGACTCATGCTCAATAGATAGAGGAGTAAAAGATTAATATGAGGGAGAAACAGAATGTGAAAGCAAGGATAGGTAGTTTTAACTTTACTCAGTCCAAATCAGAAAAAGGAAACCATTCTCAGTTTCATCCTAAGTAATCCGTTCTAGCTCTTTATTTAGCCAGTGATCCAGCTCCTAAGTTCAGGGATGGTAATAGAGATAAAGAGCCAGGCTCTAAGTCTCAGGGCAGTGTCAGCAATACCCGAACTAATCCCCTTTGTCAGACTTATGGTAAGAACCACAAGGGTGCTTACAGAGCTGGCAGTGATGTCTATTTTGGATATGGCAAGCCAAGATACAGAGTCAGAGATTGTCCCCAGTCAGGCTATCAAGGTCAGCATAACCGTTCCCCAGCTCAGTCCGGTCGCCCGAATCAGCATGGTGCCTCTTCCAGTGCTACTAGTAGACAAAGCCCAAATAGACTTTATGCTCTCCAGTCTCGACAGGATCAGGAAAATTCTCCTGATGTGGTTACTGGTACGTTAAAGATATTTCATGTGCATGTTTATGCTTTTCTAGATCCAGGAGCTTCTTTGTTTTTTGTTACTCCCTATATAGCAGGAAATTTCAGAACCAGTCCCAAAATTCTAGTAAAGCCCTTTTCAGTCTTTACCCCAGTGGGTAAAACCATGATAGCCCGATGGGTATACAAGAACTGTTTGGTTATGTTATCTCAGAAAGCCACTTCAGCAGACTTAGTCGAATTAGAGATGACTGATTTTGATGTCATTCTCGGCATGGATTAGCTTTATTCCTGCTACGCCATAGTTGACTGCAGAAATAGAATAGTCCAGTTCTATTTTCTAAACGAACCTGTCCTAGAGTGGAGGGGTAGTACTTCAGCATTTAGAGGTCGGCTTATTTCCTACCTTTGGAAAAGGAAAATAATATCTAAACGATGTGTCTATCATTTTATTCGAGTTAAGGACACTAGTTCTAAAACTCCCAGTCTCGAATCAATCCCAATCGTAAATAAATATTCAGATGTCTTTCCCAAAGATCTTCCAGGAATTTCTCCAAAAAGGGAAATAGACTTCGGCATTGATCTTCTTCCAGATACTCAGCCTATATCTACTCTGCCATACAGAATGGCACCAGCAGAACTCAGAGAATTAAAGAAGCAGTTGAAGGATCTCTTAGATAAGGGATTCATTAGGCCTAGTGTATCTCCGTGGGGAGCACCAGTCTTATTCGTGTGCAAAAAAGACGATTCTCTCAGAATGTGCATTGATTACCATCAGCTCAATAAAGTCAAGATCAAGAATAAGTATCCACTTCCTAGAATTAATGATTTGTTTGACCAACTTCAGGGTGCCAGCTATTTCTCTAAGATATACCTCAGATCAGGCTATTATCAGCTTAGAGTCAGAAAATATGACATTCCAAAAATAGCCTTTCATACTCGGTATGGTCACTTTGAATTCTTAGTCATGTCCTTTGGTCTTACCAATGCTCCAACAGTTTTCATGGACTAGATGAAACATTTGTTCGAGCAGTACTTGGACATGTTCATCATAGTCTTCATAGATGACATTCTGGTTTATTTTCGCAGTGAGCATGATCATGCAGACCATCTCAGAATCATACTTCAGACACTCAGAGATCATCAAATGTTTGCCAATTTTAGTAAGTGCGAATTTTGGCTAAGTTCAGTAGCATTCCTTGGTCATATCATTTCCAGTGATGGCATTAGGGTTGATCTTCAAAAGATTAAAGCGGTAAGAAACTGGTCCAGACCTGTCTCTCCATCTGATATCAGGAGTTTTTTGGGTTTGGCTGGCTATTACATACAGTTTGTTAAGGGATTTTCTTGTATTGCATCCCCTACGTCCAGATTGACTTAGAAGAAAGTCAAGTTTCAATGGTTAGATCCTTACAGGAAGAGTTTTCAAGAGTTGAAGACTCGACTCACCTCCGCTCCAGTCTTAACTATTCCAGATGGGTTCGTAGTGTATTGTGATGCATCCAGAGTAGGTTTGGATTGTGTCCTCATGCAATATGGTAAAGTCATAGCCTACACCTTTAGACAGCTTAAACCCCATGAGAAGAATTATCCTACTCATGATCTTGAGTTAGTAGCCGTGGTATTTGCCTTGAAGATTTAGAGGCATTATCTATATAGAGTTCATGTATATGTGTTCATAGATCATAAGAGCCTTCAGTATGTCTTTTCTAAGAAAGATCTCAATCTGTATTAGAGAAGGTGGTTAGACTTTTGAAAGATTACGACATGAGTATCGTTTATCATCCAGGCAAGGCCAATATAGTGGTCGACGCTCTCAATAGATTTTTTATGGGTAGTATTGCTCATGTTGAGGATAGTAAGAAGAAGTTAGCTTAGGAAATCCATCAGCTTCCCAGACTAGGTGTTCACTTAGTCGATACAGAAGAGGGTGACATATGGGTTCATAGTAGTTCAAAATCATCTTTAGTTTCCGAGGTGAAAGAAAAGAAAGATAGAGATCCCAGTCTAGTCAAGTTGAAAGAGTTAGTCAAGGATTAGAAAGTAGAGGTTTTCTCCAAATGGGGAGATGGTGCATTGCATTGTTAGGTTCATCTGTTTATTCCAGGTGTAGACAACTTAAGGCAGCAAATTCTTACAGAAGTGCATGGTGCGCGCTACTCTATTCACCCAGGGGCCACAAAGATGTTCCATGACTTGCGGGAAATCTATTGGTGGAGTGGGATAAAGAAAGATATTGCAGAGTTTGTGACTAAGTGCTCTACATGTCATCAGTTTAATATAGAGCATCAGAAGCCTAGTAGGTCCATATAGGAGTTCGGTATTCCTACTTATAAATGGGAAGAAGTGAACATGGACTTATGACGGGTTTTTCTCGTACTCCTCGCCAGCATGATTCAATTTGGGTCATTGTTGATAGGATGAACAAATCAGCTCATTTTCTTCTAGTCCATACCTCTTATTCTGCCGAGGATTACGCCAAACTCTATATCAGAGAGTTGGCCAGCTTGTACGGTGTTCCATTGTCTATTATCTCAGAAAGAAGTACCCAGTTCACCTCTTATTTTTGGAAAGCGTTCCAAAAGGTTCTTGGTACCCAAGTTCATCTCAGTACAACCTTTCATTCTCAGACAGATGGTCAAGTAGAAAGGACCATTCAGACTTTAGAAGATATGCTAAGGGCGTGTGCAATTGATTTCAAAGGTAGTTGGGATGACCACTTGCCTTTGATTGAGTTTACATACAACAACAGCTTTCATTCCAGTATTCTGATAGCTCCATTCGAAGCTCTCTATGGTAGAAGATGTAGATCTTTGATAGGTTGGTTCAAAGTTAGTGAGGCCTTGATCATAGGGCCTGACTTAGTATTCGACACCTTAGAAAAAGTCCAGTTGATCAAAGAAAGACTTTGGGCTGCTCAGAGCTGACAGAAGTCTTATGCAGATGTACGCAGAAAGGATCTTGATTTTGAGATTAGTGATTATGTCTATCTAAAGATCTTTCTTATAAAGGGAGTGAAGAGATTCGATAAGAAGGGAAAACTCAGCCCCCAATATATTGGTCCCTTCAAAATTCTCAATCGTTTCGGCAAGGTAACTTATGAGCTCGAATTGCCTTCAGATCTAGCCTCAGTTCATCCAGTCTTCCATATCTCTTTGCTAAAAAAGTGCATAGGTGAGCCAATATTGTAGTCCCTATTCAGATCATAGATATTTAGAACAGCCTATCTTATGAATATATTCTAGTCGAAATCCTAGACTATCAGACTCGTAGACTGAGGAACAAAGAAGTCCCTCTAGTCAAAGTTCTTTGGCGAAATTATTCTGTCAAGGGAGCTACTTGGGAAGCAGAAGCATACATGCATACCAAGTATCCTCACCTCTTCTCTACCAACTTAAATCTAGCTCAAGGTAATAGTTCTCCTTAAGCTTTTTAGTTACATGTTCAGATTTCAGTTACAAGCTTGGTAACAGTTCATGTTTAGAATTGCATTATAAACTTGGTATTAAGTACCATTGCATAGTCAGTCTTGTATTCATGTGTCAGTTCAGTCATGTATTCATGCATCATATATGCATGTTCAGTTTGATGAGAAACTCATCTTATCAGTAATTCAGTCATGCAGTCATAAATCAGTTACTCATGCATTAGATATGCATGTTCAGTAGATATATATTCAGTTTCAGTCATGTCAGCCATGAGATCATGTTACAGTTATTCATGTTTAGTATGTACATCAGTTTATCTTCTCCCCTCTCACTCAATCATATTCAAAGATGAATGTACACAAGGGGGAGATATTGTAATACCCCAGACTTCTACCTAGCTTGAAATCATCCCAAGGATCTTAGAAACTTATTTTGAAAGATGAATCCACTTTTGTACATGTTGAATTTTAAGATTTTCAGTTTTTCTCATGTGGAAAATTGAATTAGCTTTCCAACGATACAAATTTCATCCAAATTCAGTATCGGGGTAGATAGTTATGGCCGTTATACAGAAAGCAGTCAAAACTGCCCAGGTGCGACGATGAGGGCCAACGGACCATCGATCTAGCGATGGACCATTGCCTAAAATATCACAGTGGAGGTAGTAAGACCATATTCTACCTAAGGGTGACGGCTCAGGCCGATGGGCCATTGAGCTAGCGACGGACCATCGAGCTAGCGACGGACTATCGCCCAAGCCATCGCAACAGAGGTAGTGAACCCCTATTCTGCCTAGGTGCGACGGTCAGGATCAACGGACCATCGCACCCACCATCGCATAGTTTGTTCAGTTATTTTAAAGTCATTTTGAAAAGGGTAATTGGGTATTTTTCACCCGTTTTAACCCCTAATTATATCAGACCAAGGATCATAAGTTCTTTATCCATCTACAACATCAAATTAGGGCTTTCTCTCAAAGATAATCCTCAAGAACAAGGTCCAAATCCTTATTCAAGAAACTAAGAGATTCAAGTTCTTCAAGTCCAACGACATCAAGGAACTCACAACCTAGATATGTCATATGTTGATTCATGGGTCCCTTTCACCCATGAAGCTTAAGAATCTCTTTTCAAAATCCAAGATTTGTGTATTTATGAATGTTCATGATTTAAATTGAATGAAATTCATGTTCGGGATGTTGTGGGGTTTTGATTCATGTTTGAAATTACATATTTCAATTATTGACCCTAGGATGTGGTGATTTGCATAATAATTATGATAAACCCTTAAATTTATACGTTGATTGATGTATCCCTGATTATTAGATGTGGTGATGATTGTATAACCAAAGCATTCTCCCCATGTGTTCGATTAAATGCCTATGGGAAGGAAAAGTTTCATACTAGTATGATAATATGAAATCCCCATTCATGTACAAGTTTATGCATGTCAAGTGTTTGATGAAATGTCTTAGTAAATGAGTTATGGATATATGTGTGGCCATTGTGGTGCTTTAGACCTTGTACTTCATGAATTCTCCAACTTATTGTATTATGGATTGTGATGTTGGTCATGTATTCAAGAAAGTCATGCTTTGTCAGTTTCATGCTAGCGAGTTCTGGGGATACTTATACCCGATAATTAGCTGTGTGCCTAGATCCAATGTCATATTTTCAAGATACTCTCAGTTGAGCCTTGTTCATAGAAATTCAATCAGTCATGTGACTTAGGAAAACTCAGTAATCTCAGAAGTCTTAAAAATTTAGTAATCTCAGTAGTATTCTATCAGTCAACGGAACTCAGTTAACTCAGTCCAGTTAATCATGTTCAGTGTCTATTCAGATGGGAATAGGATATAGCACTGAGTGAATCCAAGGATGGGAACACACACTGTCAGATGAGGGTGTGATTCTTAGAAGTCATCCTTGCATTTCAGAACTATATAGCCAGCATAGGTTAAGATATCAACACTGTCAGATGAGGGTTGATGAGGTGGATGAACACTATCAGATGAGGGTCCCACCATTCTCTTTTGGGGACACTGTCATATCAAGGTCACCCATAGCTTATCCTTACCGATGGTGCGGTATTGACACCCTTCCAATCGAGGTTATAGATTGGACCCCAACTCAGATATACTGCATTATTTGAGGCATGTCGGTTAGATGAATACTTCTCACAGTTTCAGTACAGAATCAGGACTTTCAGATACAGTCATTCAGTCTTAGTAAGAGAACTCAGATAGTTCTACAGGATTCAGGACTGTCAGATACAGTCAACTCAGAACAGTATGGAACTCAGCTAGTTCCATTAGAAACTAGACTAGCAGAAATAGTCGCTTAGTATTAGTTATTTCAGTTACACATTTATCAGTATCTCATGTTATCAGTACTCAAATTCAGTAATCATATTATCACGAAATCAATTATAGTTATTATGTATTCATGCATGTATTCTCACACTAATGTTATTCAGTCATTTAGTATAGTTCATGCTTGTGAACCTTTTACATTCAGCCTACGTCACATGCATACCAGTACATTCAAACGTATTGACGTATTTGCGTTATGGTGTTTTATACCATAGGTTTAAAAGCACGAGCTTCAGAGCATCAGTAGCATTCCAGTCTCAGCAGTCAGAGATAGCAGTGAGTCCTCATCCTTCAAGGACATGACCATTAAATTATTATCTCATTAATTAATTTATTTCAGCAGTTGGAGTTAGTTGGGGACATGTCCCATCAACTCCTTATTCAGACAGTTCAGTTAGATATAGACTTTTCAAATTATCATGTTCAGACAGTTTATTTCAGGTTTTGTTTTGGTATTTTGATGCCATATCATTCAGAGATTATTTTATCAGTTTTGATACTTATGGCCTTACAGCCTTTATTTCTGTATTTATACAGTATATTATGCAGTGTACAGGTACAGATATCAGTCATGGGTTAGTTTGTGGTCCTTCAGGGTCATGAGCATCGTGTATCATTCTGGGTACCAGATTTGGGGCTTTACATAGAAAAATGACCAAAAATCCTGATTTGGCTGGCCACCGTAATATGCCATAATTGCGGTGGCTCACTGGAAAAGGACGAGTGGGAACTGGGCTTTCTCTGCGACATGAAGCTATCGCAGTGCCTTATAGTTTTGTCATTTTGGCCATCGATGCGACGCGCCACTATCGCGTAGGCTTGCTGAAAATTGAAAAATGTGAAATGGGACTCCTCCGCGATGCGATAGAATCCCGGAGTCTCACTGAAATTTGAAAACTGCCAATTTTCTTAGCTCCGCGACGCTCTAAGAGTTCAGGTGACACACTGTCAACTTAAAAATTCCATAACTCCTTCACCGAGTGTAGGATTTAGACGAATTTGGTATAAATGGAAAGCTTATACAATTTTCCACCCAATGAAAAGTCAAAATCTTGAAAATACCACATGAAATAAATGGTATTCATCTTTGAAGTAAATTCTTGATATTCTAGGAATAAATTTAAGTTAAAAAAAATACGGGGTATTACAAATATACATCTACATCCCAAATCTGAAGCACAAATGTGTATCCAACAATCTTGTTGATGAAAACAACATGTATATTTAGAAAAATCTGAGAACACAAAAAAAGAACAGACCTAGTGGTGATATATGAATTCATCTCTTCAAAAGAAATCATAACGAAATTTATAGCTTTGTAAGGAATGTTTTTCACCAAGAAAAGGGAAGAACAAGGAATGGTGGAAAGATGCTGGGAGATGTAGAAATTTGGAGGAAAAAACAATACATAAAATGAGGGAAAACAACATAGATGTTTTCTTATGTTTTCCTCTCTTTTTTTATTAAGTTTTAATTTTAATTTAATAGAAGCACATTTTAAAAATTAAAATAATTTGTTTTGTAAGAGATACTCTATAGATGTATTGTAGCTGGGCAACTTAAGAAAAATGTATGAATTAGTTGAGGCTAGGAATCCCTTTATTTTTAATAGTCTTAGATTGTATATATTTGAGTTCGCAGGGTTACCTGTATGTGAACAATCCTGAGAGGGAGCTGAGGTTTGTACAAAAGTTGGCAAATTTTGGTGTCTCTTTTATATTTGTATCCAATTATGTCATTGTTTATAATCAACGGTTAGTTATCATATTTTTTTGCAAAATGAACTCTTATTTATGCCACTGTAATCACTCAACCCATATTTATCTTCATTTCCATCCACTCCAATAGGACGATGAGGAAAATAGTTATTGTATTAGGTTGAGAACCATGATGTCTCAGATGCAAATCACAATAAAGAAAAAAAATTGGTGTTTTTTTTTTCAATTAGTTGAGTTGAGATCCGATTCATTTTGTGTAAACGATTTAATTTATCTATTATCGATTCTTATATGTGGTGAACCCCTAACGACCCAATATCATATCATTTGATTCGTTCTGGCTTAATGGTTATTCATCAATTAGTTATCGAGCTATTGGTCAGTCAGTTTATTTGATATAAAAATTAAAACCAAAAAATTAAAGTAGCTTTTATATACTCCACTAGTGACTTCTCGTCTAATGGTCCGAACCCATCAAATATCGTTGTCACTGCGAGCTTAGATTACAATTGGTAATCATTGGAGATGGTAGAGTTAGGGTTGAGAGGCAAATAAAGACGGATGTGTTGGGCTAAAGGTATATCTAGAGTGAAGTCTATATGTATGTTTTGATAATGATTATATATGTATATTGTGATTAGTTGGTTGCAATAGTGTTTGGGATGTTTGTACTAGTTCAATACGCTTAGACGTGATTTATGACTAATGGCTCGCTCAATATTTGTTGCAGACACGAGATATCGGTCACACAAACCTTTGAGTATAGTGTGCGGCATAAATATCATACATGGGCAGAGAGTCATTACCATGAGTAATTTATTAAGAGCAAAACGTTATTCAAAGTAACAAATTTCTCTTAAACACCATCAACCATCAACTTTTCTCCCAATATTTTTTTGGATAATATAATAATGTATACCGAATACGTGATTATGAAATATATTTATTCTAATAATGAAAATTTTCAAAAAAATTGAATTATTCTTGAAAATTGGTATTATAGAATAAATTATTGTGTTGGGTGAAACTGTCAAAATATTATGCAATTATAATGGATCATATAAAATATTTATTTTATGACTATTTGAAACTGCCATAAAATAGTTTTAATGGATCTTAAAATCGTCAAAATAGTATTAATAGCAAACGAATTTGTGACAACATTGAAAACCTCCATTTTATGCTCATTATGGTGGTTATAAATCGTCACTACACCCAAAATAAATTATCAGTATTATTCTGATATTTTGTAGTTCTAAACCCTACACAAGAAAATCGCCATAACAAGAAGAATTTTAGGGAGGTTGAAACACACGCCACAAATTAAAAATATAGTGGAGGGCTTTTACAACCTTCAGAGTTAAACCGCCACAAAAATAATTATTTAGCGGGATTTAACATAAGCGCTACAAAATAAATGTGTAGTGGATGTTTTTTATAACCCCCATAAATAACCTTCCACAATTTACCAGTTTTTTTGTAGTATCTGTTTTTCTCTATCCGTTCTTTTATTTCTATTTTGTTTCTTTTCTAATTTATTTTCATGTCTCATTCTTCATTTTTTTTTACTATCTTTTTTAAATTTCTATTTTTATTCTATATATAGTATGGACATTATTACATGGTAAAAAAATTTAAAAAGCATAAAATCAATAAAGAGCGTGTTAAACATCAAATCTACGTAAACTGAGTACCTATTAACTTAAATGTGCAACTCACATCAAGAACAGAGACTAAGATAATTAATCAACTACACATACTAAATAACGAAATAAATTATTTGGATAACTTTGTTCATAATTTGATTTACAATAAAACCTAAGAAAATAATAGTATAATATTATAACTTGTACGAAGAAATGAAATGAATGTAGAGATAAGAACGCCGTTATCGAAAAACTCGAACTCAACCTGCACTCTCTTTCCTTTCTTTTCACAAATTAGGTGCTGATTTTCTTTTGTTTTTTCACTCTCTGTTTTTTTCTCTCTTCTTTTTGTTCTTCTTGTTTTTTTCCTTTTTTCTTTCTCTGTCTTTGTTTCTCTCTCTTTATGTTGTCCTCCTTCTAAGTCCTCCGTTTTTTTAATCTTTTTGTTTTTCTGTCTCTTCTCTCTCCCTTTTCAACCTTAGACATGTCTCCTCTTTTTTCTGCGTGTGTATATTGTTATATAATGTGGTGAGCATTGGAAAGTTGAGGGAGTTGAGGGAATTTTCTAAAGATAGCGATGTGGGAGAGGTTGAGGAGATGTGGGATTGGGTAGTTTATTAGGATAGTATGGAATGATACAGTACTATGTTTGGATAGACTGTATCGTTCACTACTGTTTAATAATATTTTTTTTTATTTGATTTGGTTTGTGCGTAAAAATTCTAACATATTAAAGTGGTAAGTGATATGGCATAAAGGGTAAAATAAAAATAAAAAATATTACATGAGAGCATGGTTGGAAAAATAAATAAGAAAATCATACAAAACCACCAAATCGGTGGTTAAAAAAAAAATAGGCTATTCAATGTTTTCCAAACCATGCAATATTACCATACCATGCCTTTTAGTTTACAATAAAAACAAAAATGGCTTTCATAGTAACCATATCATACCATGGGAAACCACCATCCAAACATAGTAATGAAAAAAGAAAGTTCATGAATGTCATCGTGAATTAGCCGTGCTTAGTAAAATTAATTAAAATTTTAAAACATACTTCTTGGATATCCACAAATTGCTTAGAGTTTGCATAAGGCTCCAACTTAATTGTGGTCATATTGTGTCAATCACATAATGAAAAAGGGATAATTACATAACTTCATCAATATTGACTCCTAATTATTGTATTTAGTCTAGTTTTAATTAATTACAATCATAACCTCATCTTGCCTATTAATTTTTCATAATTACAATTCATAGCCTCTTTCATTTATTTTATTTTTTTCTTTATTTTCTATTACGTTCCTTTTTTTCTTTTATAATTTTTTCCTTCTTTTTTTCTTTTCCTTTTTTTTCGTTTGCCCTTTCTTTTCTTTTTTCAATTTTTTTGTTTTCTTTTTTTCTTTTGTATTTTTTTTCTTTTTCTATCTTTGCTTTTTATTTTTTCTCTTTTTTTTTGTTTTTTTCTCTATTTTCTATAGTCTTTTTTTTCTTTTTTCAATTTTTTTCTTCATTTTTTCTTTTCTTTTTTTTCTTTTCTCTTTCTTCTTTCTTTTTTCAATTTTTTCTTTTTTCGTTGTCTTTTTTTCATTTTTTTTTTAATTTTTTCCTTCTTTTTTCTTTTTCTTTTTTTTTTCGTTTTCTCTTTCTTTTCTTTTCTCAATTTTTTTCGTTTTTTTGTATTTTTTTTTTTATTTTTTTCACTTTTTTTTCTCTATTTTCTATTATTCTTTTTTTTTCTTTTTTCAATTTTTTTCTTCATTTTTTCTTTATCTTTTTGATTTTCTCTTTCTTTTTTCTTTTATCAATTTTTTCTTTTTCATTGTTTTTTTCTTCTTTTTTTCCTTTTAATTTTTTCTCCTTCTATTTTTTTCTTTTATTTTTTCTCTATTCTTTATTACTCTCCTTCTTTTTTTGTATTTTTTTCTCATATTTTTTTAAATTTTTTTCTTTATTTTCATTTGTGCGAATTAAGAAATATAATTACAAGTGTGAATTATAAAATATAAATACAAAGGCGAATTATAGCATATAAATACAAGTGGAGCTATAAAATACAAATATAAATTTGAATTATAACATATAGATACAAGTGTGAACTATCATTTATATTTTTTAATTATTGAAAAGGAACGATGGATTTTCTCTTTACGAATATTTATTTGTATTTATTTATACGAATTATATTTATTGATATAAATAAATACAATTCAAATTTTTATAAAAATATAATATGTATTTGTATTTTTAAAATCGTTGGTTTCATTTGTTTGTAATTGTATTTGTATCAAGTGATAATTATTGATTTATAAATACGAATAATAATCTTGACATACAAATACAAAATGGTACATTTGTATCAAATGATACATTGCATATTTATATATTTTAGAATCAAGAAAATACAATTAATACATTTACTTGTTTGTATACAAATACAAATGATAAATTGTGCATAATCACGGCTGAATACAATATGCAATCAACTTACAAATACAAATACAAAATAATTCTTTAAAAATAAAAAGACATCGACGAAAATAGAATACAAATACAAATATAATCTAAATATACAAACACAATAAAATCATAATACAAATATAATCCAATATAATATACAGTCAATTATAAAATATAAATACAAAACAGTTCTTTCAAATACAAGTGCGAATTATATAAAATATAAATGATGGTGCGAACTAACAAATGCAAATACAAGTGCGAACTATAAACTCTTTGTAATTCTTCTATATTATATTTGAGGTATTCTAAATATTCTATATCTTTTGTTCTAGGCGAACTTCTGGGATAATATTATTTTCTCCATTACATCTCGAACATTGATGGTCTGGATATTTGTGTCCAATTATCTTGCAATATCTTGTTAATAATCCGTCTGAAATAAATCCTTTCCTAATTGCTCCTGCAGTAGATTATTTTTTGGGGTTAAGTAACTTCATTATCCATTGTCTAACATCTTCCCTATCTGTTTGTCGTAGTTCTTTTGAATTTGAATAAATCATCTGATGGTCTCTTAAATAATAGCTC
The DNA here is from genome assembly GCA_030864225.1 of Capsicum baccatum var. pendulum. Lineage (NCBI taxonomy): Eukaryota > Viridiplantae > Streptophyta > Magnoliopsida > Solanales > Solanaceae > Capsicum > Capsicum baccatum. Next base: position 154,144,582 of record CM061561.1, on the reverse strand, counting down.
CATATTGGGTTTCCATTGGTATTATTATTTGCTGATTCTTGAATAATTGTAGCTAGTCCAATGAGTCATTTATTTGCGTAGAAATCAGGTATCTCAATTCTGGGTATCTTTGACTGCTGCTCAATATCTTCCGGTATAATCATATCTCTGGTTAATCCTATTTTTACAACTTGTATAACTGGTTTGATCTCGTCGTATAATATCTCTACTGGTGCAGTATAACACTTTATATAAAATAGATTTCTTTTGGTTATTCTTTTATAGGTGGTGAATATTTTATGTAATTGTTCCATAGCTGTTAGTTCTTCTCCGTCTTAGGTATATATGGTATTTAATAATTCATAGTCAAAAAAAGTTTTTTGTTAAGCTTGGGTTGGTTTTGGGTAGTGCGATTAGCTTGTTGTAGTCAAGGATCTATTTTTATTTGTGCGTGGATATTTCTTAATTTCTCTAAATATTTTTATTTTATTTATGTTCATATCTTGGGGGTGATTAAATGGTATTTGATTAAATATTTTACTATAGTATTCATTAGTTTTTTCTCTTAGTCTTTGTAATTCTTCTATATTATTTTTAAGATATTCTAAATATTCTATATTTTTTATTCTAAAATATTCAATTAAATTCTCTTTCATAAGCATTTCTTCTAATCTTATTTCTTCCATATCTTGTCTCCAATATTTTAAATACTCATAGTTTATCATTTTATTCTAAAGTAGTTGCTTGTTTACTAATTTTCGTGTAATCTTCTATTTTAATTGTACTATAATTTATATCTGAATTAAGGTTATGTAACCTTTTATCTATACTTTTTTCTAAATTTTCTAAGGTTTCTTTTATACATATTAATTTTTCTTTTAGATTTTCCATTATTTCTTTGAGTTGGCTTCTATAATTAATTTCTTCAAATAGGTCACTTTGGTTTTCTCTAATTTTTCTAATATATTCTAACATTTTAGTTTGAATAATATCCATCTGGGTAATTATCTAGATATAGTTGTTCTATCCAATTTATAATTTCAATTTCATAGTCTAATATTTTTTCTAATATTATTCTCTTAATATCTATAATTTCTATATTTCTAAGTATATATAAGATTAATATTTTAAGATTATCTGTCATTTAAAATTGGTTAAATACTTTATTATAATATTTTTTAGTTTTTAGTTTTAATCTCATTAATTCTTCTGTATTTTCACAGAGAAATTGTATATATTTTATATTTTTAGTCCTCATATATTCATCTAAATTTATTTTCATTTGTTTTTCTGTTGATTGTATATTTTTAATATTCATTTTCCAAAATTCTAAATATACATAATTTATCATGGTTGATATGTAGGTTTGGTATATAAGCATTTGTAAGAGTAGTTAGGTAAGTGTGGTATATAATTTACTTTAGTCATAAAATATTTATCAAATATTTTTTCTAATATGATTTTTCTTATATCTGTAATTTCTATATCCTTAAGTACATATAAAACAAGTATTTTAAATTTATCTACCATTTCGTCAGATAAATAAGTGTTCATTTTTCATATGATGCTTTTTCAAAATATTCCCTTCAATCATACACATAACAAAATATGATCACTTTAGATTACTATATACTAGATTATTCTTAAATAACTTATTCTTCAGTCACTGTTAGCATGGTAATCTGGATACTTTTCCTTTAAACAACGCCTTTACTCTAGCTACTCCCCTATCACGGCTTTCTTGCCTCACCGATTTCACCTTTAAGATGGCATAGTTCTTAGGAATTTTTTTCCTTTTCCACTTTGCTAATAAACTTCTTAACATGCTATTTTTCGAATAATTCTACTATAAAACAACTAACATGAACTTATTTTATCATATTATGATTGTTAGGAATTTATGAATTTAGTTATTCATAATAGTAAATGAATATACCTGTTCTGGTAGATTTGATAATTCTAAGCTTTGTTCCTCCATAGATTTTTCTATTGAAATATACTTGTTTTTAAATAATCAAAATATTTGTTGTAGATAAGAGAGTTTTTGCTTCAACGCATGAAGGCTTGCTTCTTTCTGCCTTCGATGCCTTTCATTTATAATGAGAAACTTTACAAAAGTTTTCCTAATTTTTTTACACGTATTCTACCTAATCCTTTACAAAAGTCTTCAAAAATTATTTCTCTAACTTAATTTACCAGAAATTCTTTACATAAAACAAAATCATAAATGCTTTTGGCTAAAAAGTCAAAAAGCCTAGAAAAACTAATCTATCAAAAAGTCTTTACAAAATTTATACAATAGATTTTACGTAAGAAAATTGTGAAAGTTTGTTACATGTCACTTTCACAATTTAATAGCTTGTCTTTTATCTCCATTATTTTGCTTCGTAGCTATCTCTTTTTTGTCGTATCTACTGCTTTCTATCTTCTTGTCAGTGTAGCATCACATCTGGAATAAAGTTGTGTCTGTCACTGCATCTGCTACATATGTGATCATTGTATTTTTGGCCAACTTTTTCACAAAATTGTTCTATAGCTTCTTCTGACATAATTTCTTTTTTGATAGATCTCGTTAATGGTTGTTCTTCTGGTCTGAGGAGTGTTAATCCCCATTTTCTAAGTTCTTCCATGTCTTGGTCTCTAACTTCTTTACAAGTTAAATAAATCAATGTTTGATTCCTCGAGCTATATATCCAAATAGGTTTCTGATTTGAATAATTATTAAGTAATTTTGATAATATATTACTAAGTCTAATAACTCTTTTGTAACGGTAAAATCCTAGTATCTGTGTCTTTGATATCTCGTCTTGTTCACATATTTCTTCTGGAATAATACAATCTCTTGTGATACCTATCTTGATTACTGTAATAGTTTGTTTAACTTCATCAAACAATATTTCGATTGAGGCAGAATAAAATCGAACATAAAATAATTGTCCATTAGTAATTCTCTTATAGATCATAAATCCATTGTGAATATCTGGAATTCCTTCCAACTCTTCTCCAGTAGTTGTGTAAACTGTAGATAACAATTCATAACTGTAGATAATAATCCATAATAGTAACATGATTTGATTAAATTTGAACTTGTACCTGGAAAAGCAATAAGTTTATTGTAATTCTGGCATTCTTGGGTAATATATCCTTTTTGTTGTGCGGCTAGTTCTTTACTTTGAATAGGTTTGGTATTTAACATGGTTTGTAAGGTGTATATATTTTCAATGTATTTTCGGGCAAGATAGTTGTATGTTTGTTTTTCTTGGTTAAGTGATTCAGAATATGTATGTATTTGGGGAGGTGCAAATGATTCTGATCTTTATATATTTGGTGTATATGGTTTTGAAAATATCGAGTTGAGGTTGTAATTCTTTTTCTTTGGTATTTCAGGTTTATTTTGAGTGACTATATTTTTTCCTTTAGATATATCTCCTGCACCTGCAGCTGTAACTGTAATTTCATTAGTAATTTGAGTTTTTAAGTGTTTCTCATCGTCACCTTCTAGGTCTAGTTTTTTAATGTGCTCTTCCTGCACAATATCTTGTTTTTTATAGTGCCCAACCTTCACTTTTACGTTTGTAACTTCAGTAGTTAGTGTAATAACTCTTTCTTGTAATAACTTCATTTGCTTAGACATTTGAAGTAATAAATCGGTCTGGGTATCTTTGGCATCAGCCTCTTCCATTGATAAATTAGTTTGGGAAGCTTTGTCTTGATAAGTAATCTGCAATGACATTTTTGTTAGTATTGATCACTTCAGTCGTAAATGTAAAATTCAGTATATTTAATACTCGTCTCCGAATTTCCTTTGTTGTAACTAAGTTCTGTATTTTTCTCGTTAGCCACCATCGTACTTATGTGTTATCTGTTCTTACAATAAATTTGTTATATACAATATATGGTTCAAATGCTAATATGCATTTATATAATGAACATAATTCTTTTCTATTCATTTCCCATTTTATTTCTATTTCATTAAATGTTCCTAAATAATATCTGCAATGATGTTCTATTTTTTCATTTTTGTATTTGTATTTAAGTACTCCTACATAACTATATTCACTTGCATCTGTTTTTACTATATATGTAAATTTTTTATTTTCGTCTGAGAATTGTAATTTTGGTAACTCTTTACAAAGTATTTTTATTTTCTGGACTTGTTTTTTATCTTCGTCGTTGTAATTATATTCGATATGTCTTTTTAATTTTTTCTGTAATGGTTTTAAATATTCTGCTAATTTTGGTATATATTCTCTTACTTGATTTACTAATCCTAAGAAAGATTGTAATTTCTTTTTTGTATCTAATTCTTCTTTTAAATTTATTATTTTTTGTACTATATGTTGTTGCAATTTTACTTCACTTTTATCTATTTGTATTCCTAAAAATTCTATCTGATTTTTCATAATTTCAGCTTTCTTTTCACTTAAACTTATTCCTGATTTTTCTATTATATCTGTAAATTGTTCTAATAATTTTAAATATTCATCTTTGATTTTTGTATATAATAATATATCATCTATGTATACTATACAATTAGGTAATTGTTTAAAATAACTATCCATAAAGTGTTGATATCTACCTGGTGCATTTTTATATCCAAATGGTAATACGTTCCATTCATAAAATCCTTGTGGTACTGTAAATGTAGTTAATTCCTTAGATTCTTCTACTAACTTTAAGTGGCAAAATCTAGATTTACAGTCAAATTTACTAAAATAATTATATCCTTGTATTTGTCTTATTTTTAATATCTTATTTGATATTGGATAATTATATGTCATAGTTTTTGCATTTAAATTTCTATAATCAATAACCATTCTACTTTTACCTCTTTTTTGTTCACTATGTTTATTTACTATAAATACTGAACTATTATGTTTACTATTACTTTTTTGTATATATTATTTCTGTAATAATTCATCTATATGCATTTTGAATTCTTATGTTTAAGGTTTTTGAGTTATTATGCTATTTTTATCTATTAATTCAATTTTTATTGTAGTTTTATATTTTTTCCATCCTTTTAATGGATCTTCACTATATAATATTTCTAATTTGTTCTTAATTATTTCTATCTTATTTACTGAAAATATAGTTATTTCCTTTTTATTTATCGAAAATACGACTAGTTCTATTGTGTCTTCAGTATTTTTTATATTTTTTAACTTTTGTGTAATTTTTTCACTTCCTTCTATCCAATTAATTTTCTTTCTTATTTTATTAATAACTCTTTTTGCTCTTACTTTTTGTTTACATGGTGTTGTAAACCACCAATCTGTTTTAGTTATTATATGTGGGTATAATTTATCTAAAAATGGCATTCCTAAAAGCATATCTTTTGATGTTAGTTCATAATTATAGATTTCTTCTATTGTTATTATTTTATCTTATATCTGTATTTTTACATTTTTAGCTTTATGTGTAATTAAGCTTCCTTCATTATTAAATCTTTTGATTACTATTGGTGTTTTTAATTTATCCCATTTACTTTCTGGTATACAGTTGTATCTACATAAGTTTGCTTCTGCTCCTGTATCTATCATAGGTGTATAATACCTATTATAATATTCTTCTACTATTATTTTTACAAGTACATATATTTTCATATCATGTTAAAGTTCTTTTTATGAATAATCTTTCTTTATTATATGTTATAGACAATTGTGTATGTTCTATATTGTATGGTTTTACTTGTTCTAACCATTTTATTCCTAATATTATGTCTGCTTTTTGGATTTCTTCCTTTATTTCAAATTCTATTTTTATTTTTCTAACTCCTATTATTATTTCTTTTTCTGTTGTATCCTTAATGTTTATTAGACTCCTTGTTAGATCTGGGCATATATCACGATTAGATTTTATGTCTTCACTTTTTACTAGATATTTTGCTATATAATTTTCTTCTTGTCCTGTGTTTAAGAATATTAAATATTCTTTTTCATTTATTGTTCCTGTTATATAATATTGATTTAAATTAACTGTTGAAGTTGTTTCATAACTTGTTCTTTTTGATGAACTTGATGATTCTGGTTTTTCGTGAGCTATTCTTTTTGATGTACCTATCCTATCATTTATTATTTCTAAATCTTCTTCTATATCTATATTTTTGTAACTATAGTCATTATTATTAATTGTTTTTACTAATTGTTCAAAAGGACTTTCTATTTTTATTTTATTAATTTTATTTTTTCCTGTTATTTTATGTTTTGTTGTTAGTACATATAGATTTTTACATCTTGCTGTAAATATTTTACTTCTTGGGGTTAGTTCTATTCCTAATATTTTCCAATCTAATACTAATGATTTATCTATATTTTTATCTGTTATTGCTACTGAATAATTCGCACTTATTATAAATTTAAATTTTTGGTATATTAAATTTCCTTTTATAGCGATTATTATACTTTTTTCTATAGGTTTTATAATTCTATCATCTGCTAAATATAATTCTATTGGTGTATCTATTCCTTCTCTGAAACATGCTTTTATTAATATCTCTATTCCTCCAAGGTGTACATATTTTATTGAGTCTTTACTTTTTATAACGTTTATTTCTTTATTAATTATTCTTTTTGTTACTAGTGGTATGGTACCTCTTCCTTTTGTATATCTACAATCTATTACATATTCCTTTTGACTTACTAAGTAGTATTCTTCTTTTTTTCTACTAAATATATTTTTTATTGTTGGTATTTTAAATATTTTTTCTACACTTAAGTCTAACTCTTTTCCTTTTATTTCGTCAAATATATTACTATCAAATACTCCCTCTGTCCCATTTTATGTGTCATCATTTCCTTTTTTATTCGTCCCAAAAAGAATGTCACATTTTCTTATTTGGTAACTATTTAAAGACACAATTACACTTTCACCCTTATTTGTCCCACTTATAAGGGCCCACTTAATTAAAAATAATAATAGTATATTATTTTAATGAAGGACAATTTGGTATAAAGCATCAAGTCTTTATTTATTTCTTAAACTCCGTGCCCGATCAAATGGCGACACATAAAATGGGACGGGGGGAGTATTATTTTTTGATCTGTTCCTTCTTCATTTAAATATTCTTCCTTTGTTATTATTTTTATATCTTATTCAGTTATTTGGTTCATTTTTATATCTTCTTCAGTTATTTGATTCGTCTAATTCACTGTCTATTTCATTATCTGTTTCATCCTCCGAAATTTCATATACTATCTTCACTTTCTAATTCATAATCTATATAATCTATCTGCATATATTCTGTATTTTCTATTTTTATTTCTGATATTGATTTATTTTTTGGGTTTTTTGGTAATTTACAATCTCTAGCTAAATGTCCTAGTTTTCCACAATTATGGCAAGTACATTCTTTTATAGATTTCTTTTTCTCTATATGGTCTTTTATGTTTATAATTTTTTACATAATATCTTTTTCTTGGTTTCTTATATTTATATTTTGATTTTTTGTATTTCTTATATTTCTTATGTCTTTTTCTTTTCTTATAATATCTTTCTTCACATTCAAATTGAGGTGTTATTTTATCTTTACAACATGCTAAATTTCTTACTTAATGTTTTTTCCATTTTTATTTCCTCTCTATATTTTTTACATAGATTTTTATACCATTGTTGTAAAAATTTTATTCTTGCTCTTAGGGTATCTACTATTTTTGCTTCATCCCAATTCTTTATTATTTTTGAACTAAATGGTTCAGGTAATTTACTAGAATATAATTTTCTTATTTCTTTACTTTCTTCTATACTATATGTTCCTTTATAATAATATTCTTTAAATGCGCACGTATATTCATCTATATAGCACATATTACATATTGCTAATTTTAAGATTAAATTCCTATTCGTATCTTTTTCTTTATTTTGTTTTGTTTCTTCTATTGTCATACTGCTAAATTCATCACTTATAACTATTTTATATTTTTTCAACATTTCTGTTGGTAATATTTTTTTAGGTGTTGATGTTCCTTCTGTTTTGTATCAGATCTTAATACTTTTTTACTTGCTTCGGCTAGGTTTAAAAACCATAATTTTACTGTTCCTATTAATATCTTTTCTATATATTCTGGTGTATTTGTTGTATCTATTGTATTATCTAATAATTGTTTTGACATGTATCCTACCCATAGTTGTATTATTTTATTTGTGTCTATTACACAGTCTAAATCTAAAAAGTTATAATTAGTTATTTGTCTTAGTGTCCATTTATTATATTCATCCTTTGGATTATATCTTTTAAACTTTTGTAATAATAGGTTGGTTTTCTTATATCTGATGTACTAGGTATTATATTTTTATCTAGAGTATTTACTTCTGTATTTATTAGTTCTAGATTTTCTTTATTAATTACTTCTTATTTTTCATTAATTTCTAGTTTTTCTATATTTTCTAGAATTTCTGTATATGTTTCACTATCTTTCGAATCATAATTATCTGTTTCTTCAGCATCTATTGTATTTATTTCTAATTGTAACGCCCCGAAATTGGGTCCCGAGACGTCACATGGTGCTTAGAGGCATAAGTGACCCTAAGCTAACCCTTTTACTGGCATAACTCATAAGAACCTGAATAAAATGCTCAAGTCTACATGAGATCAATGAAAACATAGAACTTATCTGAACTTGATCAATACAATTATGAACGTTACAAGGTTACAACTCTACTTTTACAAATAAAACTGAAACTGAATACATCAACTTCTACTGACTGTCTATGAAGCCTCTACTGGTACTGACTTTAGATAGATGGGTCATGACTCCCAACTACCCAATCTCAATATGACTAAAGTAAGAAAATATGATACTCCTCGAACAGTATAACTGACTCAAGCCCTCGAATTAAAAGGACTCATCACCTGCTGACTGGAAGCTGCAAACTCACTGAATGCGGTATCTGCGCTATAACTTGTACCTACATTGTAAGACACTGTAGCATATAGAAATATATGTGGGTCAGTACTTTAAAGAATGTACTGAGTATGTGGGGTTGCAATGCAACATTATAAATAATATCATAAATAATTACAAAAAATCATGCATGCCGACGATAACGACTTTCTTTGCTTGAATTAATTGAAATATATTCCTTGAAACCCATCATTAGTAATGCAAGCATTATATATCTCATAAATCATTATACTCAACTCAAACTCTTTAAATCATGACTTAGAGTGACTCAGTAACTTATGAAACTTGAATTCTTATGGACTTGGGAGTTTTTTATAACCGACATGACTACACCATGTGAGCCGCATGGAGTCCAACATTTTGCCCTCCTAAGAAGAGAACCCCACATTGACGGAGGTGTTGTACTCTTGCCAGGGAGTACAACCTCAATCTCATACTTGGCCTCTGGCCCACAATAATCAACATCAATCCTACAGTGGCACGTAGTTTTGGAGAAATACCATATTTACCGCTCGGTGCTAAATACTCCTCCCAGACTCAGCACAGAATGCATTAGGAAATCCACCTTAATCAATATCAACTCATGGGTCTACAATAGAGACCAAAACATAAATATATATATCTCGTCGGTAAATCATATACAATTGTGAATTCCTAACTCGACTCAAAATCAAACAATCTTTCTCAACATTAAGATGTATCAATTCATTAAGTCATGGTAACATCAATAACTTTGAGGAAATATCAAGAATCATAATAACAACTCAATCTCATGATCAATATACTCGATAATCCAATTTGTCATAAGGAGGCTTAAAGCTTGACACATGTCTTGAAAGCACTTGAAATACCAACTCATGGTAGAAACATGAAATTCACAATATTAAATATCAAGTCATAATTTGAAAGTTGTAAAATACTCATGTATCAAAAACTTCAAGAAAACATCATAGAACTCATTCTTTGACTCTCAAGCTCAAATAATATATATATATATATATATATATATATATATATCAAATCATTCGGAAATCATCAACTCATAATAACAATATTCAACTCATGGTATAAGTTCTCAATTTAAGAAATAAAATGATGAAATAGTCATATGTATCAATCTTGATTTGCTTAAATATCATAAATCATTAATAAAGTAATTTAGGCATAAACCCACTTTGCAAAATCATGGATTTCAATAGTAGAAATTAAATCTTTGGGCACAAGAACGAAAGAAGTGTTCTTGTTCAAACCCCACATACCTTGAATTATAAATTTGGGAATAAGAGACTTGATTATAACTTCTTTCTCGCACTTTTAGGCTAAGATTCTTGATGCCTTTGACTAGGAAATCTTGATTCTTGAACCACTTGGAGAAATCTATTGGAGATTCTTGAATTTCTTTGAAGAAGATTGGATTTTTTTGGGTCTTGGAAGAAAACCCTAGCTTCAAGAGAATTCTTGGAGATATTGGAGAGAAATAAGAGAAAATGATCTTCCCTTTACTACTTGGATATATTTATAATACAAAAATGAGAAGAAAATACCAAAATACCCTTTTGAAAAAGCTGAAATTCGTTGATCGGGGCCTGTGACGATCGACCTGACGGTCTGTCTGAGGGACTGACAGTCCACCAAGTCGTCTGACACTCGAGCGCCAAAACTGAAATATTCTGCCTCGGAGTGACGGTCAAAGTGACGATCCGTCAGGAATCTGACAGTCCACCAGATCGTCCGGCACTCGGGGGCCAAAAATGAAATATTCTGCCTCGACCTGACGGACCCCTTGACGGTCTGTCAACTTTTTGACAGTCTACCATTTTGGCCGTTACACGATGACCAAAAAGAGGGGTCACTGACTTGGCTTGATGGGATACTTGACGGTCCACCAAGGACTTGGCGGTCCGTCAGGTCCACCGTCAGGCCTGGGCGATTTCTATTTTGTTTAGTAAAATGACCATAACTCCCTTGTCCGATGTTGGATTTTGATGAAATTGAAATCGATGGAAAGCTTATTCAATGCTCTACATGACAAAAAGTAGAAATTAGAGAAATTCTACACGGTTCTATCATCATTCACTTTGGAAGTCATTTCCATATACTCAGAAGACAAATTTAGACTCAAGGAACAATCGGGGTACTACACTAATTCACTGGTTTCTGGTTCTTTATTTTTTATTTCTAATTTTTCTTTAAATTGATTTATCTCAATTAATAATTTTTGTTCTTTATCCTTTTCTTCTTTTTCTTTCTATCTCTTTTCATATAAATCCTTTAGCATTTGTAGTTCTTTTTCTAATTCACCAATCCTACTATTTTTAGTTTCTTCTATTTTTCGTATTTCTTCTGTAGTTTGTTGTTTTATTTTATCTATTTCCTTTTTTCTATCTATCTCTTCATTTTCTCTTTCTATTCTTACCATAGTTGCCAACTTATCTTCTAATTTTAATTCTTTTTTTTTCTAACATTAAATATAAATGTTCACCTATTTTCTTATACCTTCTTCCTAGATTAGAAAATACTATTTTTATTTTTAATCCTTCATGGTTTTCATATATTTTTCATCTATTATAAATTCTTCTTTGTTCATTTTATTTAAATGTATATAAATTATGTTGATATATATATTCTAGACTATCTATTATTGATTCTAAATTTGATATTTCTTCTTTTTGTGCATTTATTGAGTTTTTACTAACTCTGACAATTATGTTATACTGTATTCTTTCTATCCTTATTTTTAATTCTTTACGTTTTTCAGATATTATTTATTTTAATTCTTTATATTGTTGTGGTTTTTGTACGTTATCCATCTAAACAAATAAAATATTGTTTTGGTATATATCTAAATTTAATTATTTCATAATAAAATAAATTAATCAAATAAATCCAAATATATACTACTTCCAAACTTTAAACAGCATAATCTCTGATACCAATTGTAGGGGGGTGCAGATAACTTTAATAGATCTATTGTAGTATTGGGTTTAATGAGATTTTTTTTATTTACTTATTTTTATCCAATATTTTAGAAGAAGAATAGAAACCATTTAAAAGAAGGGTAACAATTTAACCCAAAAAAAAAAAATAGTATAAGCAAAAAAGTTTGTTTTTAATGGAAAAAATATAGTAAGGGTCCAACAAAGAAAAACATTACGTGAGATAATTAGAAAAAGATGAATACAAATTTAATACCATTAGAATTTAAATTTTGACTTCTGCTATGAATAACCAAATTTTGTTCATTATATTTAATTTTGCTCCTAGCTTAATTGTTAATGCGATAGTAGGTTATCACGATATTTTGAAGTATGCTTTTTATCTTAAAAATTTTATGTTATTTTTAAAAGGTTTTATCCTTAATAATGTAATGTACGTAGACACAATATTTTTTTATATACATTTATTGTTAAATAACACGATACACACGTGCAAAGAACGTAAACTTTACTAGTATTAAATACCAATGTTAACATTGAAATATCAAAATCATAAGTTGAATCTGATAATCTATCTATCTGTCAGTATGAAACCCTCTAAAGAAGATAAAAAAAAGTATTGATAACTAGTCCTTGAATGATGAGGACTCACCAAAACACTGCTGCTAAAGTGATGTGAATCAAGCTAACCAAGATCAGAATACTGAACGCCCAAACCTATATATAAGGGAATATAGTGCAAAAGAAAGCATGCGATTAGTACTTTAAATGTACTGAGCATGTGAGATATGCACTAAACTCTATAATATGAACATGCTGAAAGTGACTTGATAAACTAAGCATAGGACTGAAATCTGTAAATTGATGCAATGACCAAGTAATAAACATATAACACTATAATATCCTAAATAAACTAAATGTAGGGTCAAGGAGAGTCTGAGACTAAACTGTAGGAGGTTTCTGTAACCGGTATAGACAATGTGAGCAACATGAAATCTAATCTACAATCCAAGTTGGAAGGGTGTTTTATACCTTGATAAGGGTAAGAACTTTGACTAGTATGAATTCACTCGTGAGCCTATTAAGGGCTAGAGAGACACTCTTAACTGGAGAACACCCCATTTGCCTACAGTGACAGATGATTTGGGACTTGGGTTATCTGAACCCGTATCCTCTCGGTGCTAAGTACTACTCTGAACTGAAAGAAAATTAATATTCTGAAATACTCAATAATGCTGGTGTTTTGAAATTGAATATAAGTACTTTAACTGAAAGCATTCTAAATTGTAAGACTAAATAACTGAGTATTCAACTGACAATGCATGATATCCTAGGTCATCGGGTGTTTACAACCCACCATCGTTAAAGAATACAATTACTCATGACAATTATAACCTGAACGTAATAAGAGATTTCATACTAAAACCCAAAATTTGTAATGTATCAACATATGGAAATTCATAACTATGAGAATCTAGGATATTATAATTTAGGGAAAAATATGTATTCATGGACTACTTAAAGAAAGACACTGAGACATAAAGGAATTTCATACAAACCCTAACTTAAGAAGTGATTTAAATTGAGAATTTAAATTCACTTCAAAACTCAATGGGTTAAAGGATACCCAATGATGAAATTCTATATTCCTGAGAGTGAAAACCTTAGTGAATTTTTTGACTTTGGAGTTTGAGATTGAAGAACCATAGTTCTTGTTTTAGAAAATGAAATCATGTATTTTCTTATTTCTCTCTTAGTGTCGAATTATTTCTAATAATGAGGGAATTTGGGTAGTTTTACGCTTAATAATCAACTTTGGGATAGCTTAAATAACATATTTTTGGGGCCTAAATAGTGGAAAAGAGTGGAATATCCCTTATAAATGAAACTGAAAAAGCTGCAGAATGTTACTTGTAGACTATCCCACGATCATGGAACCCACATATGATCGTGGGTGGTGTTTGTTCAATGTTGGATGGATTAGAGGCTTCTTTTTACTGCATCAGACGACCCATGGTACGAATCATAGGATCCTTCCACGATCGTACCTTGGTTTATAGTTAGAAGTCAAGGTCGAATAAACTTTAGGAACCAAGATTGTACCTAAGATCGTGGGATCTTTTTGTGGTTGGAAGATATATTTTTCAAATTTCAGGGTTTTGAGGCTGTTTCATGCAGGCAAAGACGTTGTACAGTCGTACAACTCACTGTTGGTTAGTGTTTCACTAAAATAGTCATAATTTTTATTTTCAAAATCGGATTAATGAGAAATTAGATTCATTAGAAATAAGACTTAAAGACCTTTTATTTTGTGGGTCTTGAGATCAATAATACTTCAAAATATTAGAGTTATGCTCATTTGAAGTTTACTATAGAAAAATTCTTCACAAGAAAATAATCGGTAAGGAAAGTTTCAATATGACTACGAGCTAGGAGTTACTTATGACCATAATACATGTATAAATTATTTCTTATTCTAATAAAACATGAATTTTGATTCTAGATTGAAAGAACCTGGGTTTTGACCCTTAGAAAATTTCCTAGAAATCCATTCTCCGAACCCAATACGACTCATGGGTATGAGCTGTATATTGAGGTATGAATGGTCTAGTCCTGTCTTATAATGACCAGTGTTAGTTGGTGGGATGATTTTGGTCACTGGAATGGTTACGACTTAGAGGTGTGAGTCTTAAGGTCTTGGTACGAGTCATATCAGGGACTCGTATGGTGGGCAGTGTTTGATCCACCTAATATTTCATTTTACTAGAGATATGGGTTATGGGATCGAATTGTATAATATGGTTATGACTTGGTTGGATGAGTTGTATACTGGACAGTGTTTGATCTAAAGGTTAAGACTTGGATATGAGTGATGGAAACCAATCGTATAGGAGGATATGACTTGTATGGGTCAGTCATATCCCTATGACAGAATTTTTGTGCAACTTAAGTGGGGGTACTCTGGACATTTCCCTACTTAACCTAATTAGGACCCATGACTTTTAATATACTTTGGAGGTTATTTACCCTATTATTGTATTCATTAACACTTAAAAGTCCAAAACATCTCATAATTCTCTCAAGAACTTTTGGGGAAAGGAAGCTTAGGCTTCAATTAAGGAATTGCTTTGGGGATTGCTGTGGTGATTTCTTTCCATCAATTTTTCAGTTTAAGGCATGATCTCTTCCCTCATTGTTATTCAACTAAAGGCATGGTTTAGATGATTGATTTCATGGTTTTTACTATTTCATGATTATGGTTTTTCAACTACTATTGGGGGGGTTTCATATTGAATGATTGGTTATGGTTTTCTATGGTTTTAATTATGCTTTTATATGAATTAATGGTGGTTTTGAAAAATTGGATTGCATGATAATGGTTTAATGTTTTTTGGAATTGGTTTTGGTTGTATTATTCCCCAAGGTGTTTGATGAAATACTTATAAAGATATGTTCATTGCATTGACTTATTTTAATGGAACTCTTGCATATTTTAAACTGGATAAAGTATTTATACATGGTTTAAATGGTTTGAAAAGTCTAAAGGATAAATGGTTATGCTTATGAAGAACGTGGAAGTCTTCCAAGTGGATTTAATATCATATATGGAAAGGGTAACCTAAATGGTTTTGCTATGGCTATTACTTGAAAGTAATGGATTGGTATGATGATACCACCAATATTCGCCTTGGTTAGTTAATGGTAAATGAATTTTTTGGATATGGTTTTAATTGGGCATTAATGGCGGGGTGTGAAGCTAAGCCGTGGAAGGTGGTGAAACTCATATTTGCTAATATGAGGAGTCCTTGATGACCATGTGCGAGTATCACATTTTATATTGGAGGGATGTACTAGTCATCCCATGAAATATTGTCTAGTCATGCAGTTACACGCACTGGGACCCTTTCAGCAGGGGAGCTGAACCAATATCACCCGTGGATGGTTAGGACGACAAAGCTACACAACCCAGATAAAAATTTAAGAGCGTACTAAAATTGGTCCTTTTTTTCGTCACTGATATATGTATGGTTGTATGCATTAGGAATGGTTTTACTTGGTTTATGACTGGCATTAGTTTATTCTTATCTTGAGATTCATGCTAGTGGTAATTTTCTAACCTCGTCTATTGGCGACTGTATACCCATGATATGAAGGAACTAACCATTCTACTCCTCCTATTTAGCACACAGATTTGGTATCAATATTTGGACTGAAGTGGTGAGATTCCATTCTTCCGAAAGCCATTATTTCATGTTATAGATTCTTTTAGATACTTTTCTTTTATTTTGGATACTGGTTTTGGCCATGGTTGGGGACATGTCCCAACTAAATTTGTTTACTCTTTTAGATAGAGGCTTTGTGGTACTTCTAGGGGTTGGTATGGTGGTTAGCATCATCAAACAAAATTTCTCACTATTCCATCATATTGGATTTTGGGATTGATTTTCATATTATGTTTTGGCATTATCTTTGGTTTATGATCTAGGGTTTGGTTGGTATAGTTAGGCAGTTGGTGTGGTACGGTTGGACTTAGTTAGGTCGGTCATGAATGTGACCCTATCCCAGAGTCTTAATGAAAACAATAATGTTATCTTATTATATGTTTGAAATTCAGCCCATCTAAGGCTGGATATAGGTAGTTAGGTTGGCAATAGAGGGCAATCCCCGATCCTAGTTGGACTTGGGATACCCATTACGATAAGGCCCCAGGTTGTGTCATGTCAAGTTGGTATCAGAGATCTACGTTCATAGTTAACTGAGAAGTCCATAAAGCCATGTCGAGTAGAGTTTCTTTTAATAGTATGAAGCGTGCCACGCTTATAAGAGAGAGGTTGCAAAATATTAGGAATGTTTCACTTTCTAGGTATTCTATCTTCAATCTTGAGTTCTCAATCATGGAATCTCCTTTAATCCTTATTTATTTGTCTTTTAGATCATGCCTCCTAGATCTAAACACAAGGAAATTCTTCCATCCCATCTGGGGATAATGATGAAGGGGTACGTCCTATATTTGGAGTATATCTTCCATCTCAAGGCCCTATTCCTGATGGTGTTAGAGTTCCTCCTATTTTGGATAGTTCTTCTCAGGTCCCTTAGGGAAACGTGACAAATGCAGAATTTTATCATTCTATTCATGTAATTACCTAATTGGTTGTTGCTCAAGCCGAGTGGAGTGTGACTTGTTCTTTGTCTGCTGACGCCACAAGTGTTGGTCAATTTATGAAGATGGGTTCTTTAACTTTTATTGGGGTGAAGGTGGATGAGGATCTACAGGGATTCTTGAATGAGATGGAAAAGATCTTTCAGTTGATATAGGCTACTAATGTAGAGGGGGTTAACTTTACAAGTTATCAGCTTAAGGATGTTTTTTATTAGTGGTATGAGGAGTGAGATAGGGATAGAGGTGATATAGAAGAAGAAAGGATGTGGGATGATTTTTCTAATACCTTTATGGATCGTTTCTCTCCTCAAGAGTTGAGGGAAGCAAAGATGGAGGATTTTGTGAACCTCAGGTAGGGGAGGATATCTGTAAAGAAATATGCTTTGGAGTTCCATCAACTATCAAGGTATGCTCCTGATTTGGTGGCTAATATGAGATTGAGAATGAGAAAGCTAACTTTTGGATTAAATAGAGATTTGATTTTGAAGAGCAAAACTGCCTTGCTGATTAAAGATATGGACATCTCGAGGTTTTCTATTCATATATAACAGGTTGAGGATGAGAAGAGAAAGCAGGCAAAGTTTGGGGATAGGCTGGGAAAGCAGAACAGGTTTTCTGATCAAGAAAGTGCTCAGTCTCAGGGTGGTAGAGATGGTGGCAAGTGACAAAATAAAAAGTGGGGAAGTTCGGGCTCTTTTTTTGTCAGATCTCCTTACCCACAGTAGTGTGGAGACAAGAGTCATTAAGGTGGTGACAATTCTCGGGCATAGGTTGCCCAATTATAGGAGAGCGGATGTTACTTAGTTTTTTTGTATCCTCCTTATCGATTCTGTGGTCGTCCTCATCGGGGTTATTGTGAGGAAGAAAAGGATAAGTGCTTCAAGTGTGTCCAGGTAGGCCATCAGCTCAGGCATTGTCTGATCAATAAGGTTGCTACGGGGGAGAATAAGATCCCTGTAGCTTTATCTTCTACTCTTGAACTTGGTAGTGTGGCATCTACTTTTGTAACTGCTCCTAATTCTAGTATTGGTTGGAATAGGTTGTATCCTTGGCATCCTGACAGGAATTCGTGGCATCAGCTAATATCATTACTGGTACGTTACAACTTTTCTCTCGTGACATATATTGTTTGCTTGATTCAAGGTCCACTCTTTCTTATGTGACTCCATAGGTGTCTGAGTTTTTTGGTTTTGATTTGGAAGTTATCTCAAATCTTTTTCTATTTCTACCCGGGTAGGTGACTCGATTATTGCTAAGAGAGTCTATAGGGAGTTTATGGTATCTGTTAGTAGCAAATAGACCTTAGCAGATGTGTTTGAGTTGGATATGGTAGATTTTGATATAATCTTAAGTATGGATTAGTTGCATTCTTGTTGTGCGTCTGTAAATTATCGGTCCCGTAGGATTATCTTTAAGTTTCCTGGTAAAGCGATTATAGAATGGGAAGGTAGTTCCTCAGCTCTTAGGGGGAGGTTTATTTCTTATCTTAGAGCTTAGAGGTTAATCTCTAAGGGTTTTCTTTATAACTTGGTCTGGGTTAAAGATTCTAACTTGGAAGGTCCTTCTTTGTCTTTGGTCCCTATGGTTAATGAGTTTCCAGAAGTCTTTTCGAATGATCTTCCTGGTGTTCCTCCGAATAGGGAAATTGAGTTTGGTATTTATCTACTTACAGACACTCATCCAATTTCTAATCCTTTATATAGAATGGCTCCGGATAAGTTGAGGGAACTCAAGGAGGAACTTTAGGATCTTATGGAAAAGGGGTTTATTCGTCTTAGTATTTTTTTGGGGTGCGCAGGTATTGTTTGTGCACAAGAAGGATGGTTCCTTTCGGATGTGCATTGACTACAGGTAGTTAACCAAGGTGTCAGTAAAGAACAAGTATCCTCTTCCTTGGATAGATATTTTTTTTGACTAGTTATAGGGTGTCAAGTTCCTCTCTAAGATAGATCTTTGGTTTGGGTACCATCAACTAAAGATTATGGAGGTGGATATCCCTAAGACAGTTTTTCATACTCTATATGGGCATTTTGAGTTCTTGATGATGTCGTTTGGGTTTAATAATGCTTCGACAACATTTATGGACTTGATGAACAGAGTGTTCAGGTCGTATTTAGATCTCTTCATAATTGTGTTTATTCATGACATTCTGGTTTATTCGAAGAGCGAGATGGATCATGCTGATCACCTTCGTTTGGTAATGAAGACCCTAAAGGAACAACAGTTATATGTCAAGTTCTCTAAGTGTAAATTATGGTTAAACTCTATGACTTTCTTGGGTTATGTTATTTTTGGTGAAGGGATCATGTTGGATCCGCAAAAAGTTGCTATGGTGAAAAGGTGGCCTAGGCCAATGAATCCATCCGATATTCAGAGCTTCTTGGGTTTGGCTGGGTATTATAGGTGGTTTATGAAAAGCTTTTCTTTGATAGCTACTCCTTTGACTAATTGACTCAGAAGAAGGTTAAGTTTTCTTGGTCAGATACTTGTGAATAGAGTTTTGAGAAGTTAAAGGATAAGTAGACGTAGACTCCAATCCTGACTTTGCCGGAGGGCAATGATGTATTTGTGGTTTATTATGATGCATCTCGATTAGGGCTTGGTTGTGTTTTGATGTAGCAATGGAAGGTGATTGCCTATGCTTCCAGGCAGTTGAAGATACATGAGAGAAATTATCCTACTCATGATTTGGAGTTGTTGGCGGTTGTGTTTGCTTTGAAAATATGGGGGCATTATTTGTATGGTGTTTATATGGATATCTTTTCTAATCACAAGAGTCTTCAGTCCATGTTTACTCAAAAAGAGCTTAATATCAGGCAGAGAAGGTGGCTTAAGCTTCTCAAGTATTATGATATGAGCCTTCACTACCACCCAGGTAAGGCTAATGTGGTTGCTGATGTTCTTAGAATGTTATTCATGGGGAGTTTAGCTCATGTGGAGAAAGGCAAGTGAGAACTGGTGTAGGATATTCACCATTTGGCTATCTTAGAGTTTGTCTCCTGGACTCTAAAGATGTTAGTATAATGGAGCAAGAAGTGGTTTTATCGTCTCTTGGTGCATAGATTAAAGAGAAGCAATTTTTAGATCCTATCTTGTTGAAAATCAAGGGTGATGTTGGTGGGAAAAAGGTAGTGGTGTTCAAGATCAGCGGTGATAGTACTTTATAGTACCAAGGGAGGTTGTGTGTTCCTGATGTCAATGGGTTGAGGCAAAGGGT
This sequence comes from Capsicum baccatum var. pendulum, assembly GCA_030864225.1. Taxonomy (NCBI): domain Eukaryota; kingdom Viridiplantae; phylum Streptophyta; class Magnoliopsida; order Solanales; family Solanaceae; genus Capsicum; species Capsicum baccatum. Next base: position 154,124,386 of record CM061561.1, on the reverse strand, counting down.
TTTGTGTGAGGTGCATGAGTCGCTCTATATTGTTCATCCTGACTCAACTAAGATGTATCATGATCTCAAGGAGATCTATTGGTGAAATGGCATAAAGATGGATGTGGCTGATTTCGTGGCCAAGTGCATGGTGTGTCAACAGGTTAAGGTTGAGCACATGAGGGCAGAAGGGTTGTATCAAGAAATTGATTTGCCCGAATGGAAGTGGAAAGTGATCAGTAAGGACTTCATTGCCGGTCTTCCTTAGTCTCGGAATCAGTATGATTAGATTTGGTTCATCTTGGATAGGATTACCAAGTCTACATATTTTTTGCCAGTGCGGACTACCTTTTTGGAAGAGGATTATGTGTGGTTGTATCTTCAAGAGATTGTGAAGCTGCATGGGGTACCTATTTTGATTATCTTTGATCGTGGTACGCGGTTTACATTTCACTTCTGGCGGTCTTTACAGAAAGTACTGTTATTGGTTCTAAGCTGGGGGTCTATTGGAAACAACCTCTCTACTTCTCTTGAGGTAGTGGTATGGTCTGCGTACACTCTACCCTCCCCAGACCCCACTAGGTGAGAATACACTGGGTATGTTGTTGTTGTATATATATATATATATATATATATATATATATATATATATATATATATATATATATATATATATATATATATATATTTAACATTAACTTTTAAAACTTAAAATAATTTTTATTTGTAAATAAATACTAATGATAAAATTAGAGTTGAATATTTGTAAATATTATAGATAGTTAATAATAAATTTTCAACTTAAAAATAATTTGTAACTAGCCTTTTAAATTCAAAGTAGTTATAACTTCTACTCTCTTCTTTTCTCACCTTTTACGGGAGTTTTTTTCAAAAACCCATCAACGTCTTCGGCAATGTCGTTCAACAATTTTCTGAGGAAACTCTCTTCTACACCGAAAGCAAGCATATTTTGGTAAGCTTAATTTAATTTTTGTAAATAACACTTTTTCATCTCCTTTGGATTTATAAATTTGGTTTACTTTGTGTTTATATAGATAACATAATTTTTCTGCAGCAAGATGTTTCCCAAATTATATGTTTATAATCAAATGTGAACTGAATTATGTTCTCTATTCCATAATGTGACTATTCATTTTCAAATTTCAATTCTATTTCTTTAAGATCTACGAAGAAAACATAAAAATTGATATATTCCTAAGTGTTTGGAAGTGTTTGCATACACACTTAATAATGTTTACTAAAATTGTTGTGGCTTAAAATATCTTCTTATTTTATGTCATCTTTTATAAATTTTGCGTTCTTCTTCAAAAGAAACTCATGTTTTTATTTTTTTATATAATTTCAAGCCCAATATGTGTGTGTGGATTTTTCAAAAATACACTAGAAGAGCACTTCGAGTTGTGATTACGTCTATCGGAATGAATTAACCTTTCCACTGAGGTAAATCTTTGCCCACTAGACTATGCTTTCAAGTTCAAAATTTTGCCTTGATAGGACATGTATTTGTATTACTATGAAATTCATAGAAGTACTTAATGATAGTGTTATATCATTTTTTTAATGACAAATCTTATATATATGTTCCTAATAAAAGGAGATAATAATGCTTTTTCTTTCATGCTAATTTCATATTTTTCAGTTTACGTTTATTAAATACATGAAATCCTACAGCTATGGCATAGGACCTTTTGTGATCCTATAGTATAATTGTAAGTGCAATGGATACAATGTTAGTTTGAAGTCTTAATTATAATCTTAGAGTGATTTTGACATTCAACAGGTTCTTTGTAGGAATTAAGAAGAGTGATTAAATTGAACAACATGAATTGCTTTGGGGGTGCATCATGCCTCCTTAAAGTTACAAGAAAGCGTATATATTGGACCTATATATGTTAAGCAAAACCTAACATACTAACATATGTCCTTAAAAGTGTAAATTAATTAGGATTTTAAGATCTCAAATTATCATGATAATTAAAAGAAATGAAAATTAAATTCCAACACGATATTGTTCAACTATTAACTGGCATGTATGCATAATGACCTGTTTACCAAATGTTCCACTGAAAATTGTTATCCCGGGATTAGTTATATGGGATAAGTTGTCCCATTACTATGGAAAAAATGGAGAAATAAGTTATTCCACCATGGATTAATCCCTCCAACCAAATAAAGAATTTAAGTGATTTTTTATTTTATCCTGAGATAACTTATCTCTTGGATTACTTATACCTCACACCAAATGATATATTGATAATCACCCTTGAAAGGATATCGCCTCTTTCTCATAAAAGTGATAATATATTGAAATGTGCATTTATGTTATCTTGGATATTTTCTTTCTATTTTATTGATAATATACTGAAATGTGCATTTATGTTTTGGATAATATATTGAAATTAACACGATATTTTTCATAAATCACTCTACTTAGTCAGTTTTTTTTAAAGAGTATATTAAACTTTTTTTTGGTCTTACTATATTTTAATTAACTTTTATTAATTTTTCAGTTGTAGCTAATTTTCAAATGAGTTTGACATTTTTGTGATAATTTATATTTTACTTCTTAGAAATGGAATGACGCTAAGGATTTTATGAAGGAAAAATAACACTTTATAGCACTTTTTTAAAAAAATAGTCCAAGTTTGAAAACTTTCCAAAAACTGATCAGTCGGATATACTATTTTCATTTTATAGCATTTTTTTAATTTGGGTCATTTTAGCCTACGTAGTCCATATACAGTCTATATACAATACTGATACAAACTATATACAATACTGATACAATATTCAACTTGGACAATTCGGTCCTTTTAAAAATATTTTAATTTTTTTTTCTATAAATTTTTTAACTGATCAAATATTCTATTTTTTTTAATTGTTTAGAAATAATAATTAAATTATATAAAAACGATATAATTGTTAAATAGAATATGTATCTATATAAGATATATGTATAGAAGTTGTATAGTTCTATCAAATATGTATACGTATAAAATATATATAAAATATATATAGAAAGTGTATGAAAATTATATAATTATTGTATAAAATATGTAAAAAAAAAATGTACAGTTATTGTATAAATTGTGTATCAAAACTATATAATTTTCGTATAGAATACTTATATGTATAAGATATGTATAGAAACGGTATAGAACAAGTCAATAAATTGAAAAGGCTAGAAAGTGAAATTTAAATTCCATGACCATTTTTATGGAAATAGTTTAATTTGATGTCATTTTTGTCCTTTCCCCATTTTTGAATTTATATAAGAGGCCTGTTCGAATTGAAACTGATACTTTATTGTGAGTTTTGGAGGAAATTTTCAACTTTTAATTGATGCAAATTTATTCTTCTTTGTGTTGAACTCAAGCCACGAAAATAAATAGCTAACAACAAACTTTGATGAGAGAAGAAATATATTCAAGCACGTTGTAAAGCAAAATGTTTTAGGTATTAATTCAAATCTTCAAAAACGATTTCTGTGAATGTCCAAAATATAATCAACAAACAGTAAATATAATTTCAAATTCATGTTACTTTGCTTTTTTTTTCTTTGTATTGTAATTTTGCTTTCATTAAAGTTTCAACATTTGACCAATATAAATATATGACAATCTAATAGAAAATAAGAGTTATTTGACATCTTTGAGCTTGACAATCATTTTCTCATTACTGCAATTTTACAGACAATGGTTAGCTGTTACTAAGAAATAATAAAAATAGCTAACTTTACTTATTATTTGTGAGATTTGCTAATTGGGTGAGGGATATGAATTCAGTATCTAGCGTGCTATAAAGATAAAACAGAATTTTAGTCTTAAAAGAATTATTTTTAAGTAATGATTTTAATGATTTACTATAATTAACTTAAAAAATAAGAAAATAAGATATAACCATTTAGTAAGTGATAAGAATCTTTCTATTCAACCAATGAAAATGAGGATTTATTAATAAACTTTAATAGTCGGACTACTTAAAAGTTAAAAGCTATAAATTAGGCTTACAACTTATGATTTTTTTGACATATTTTTTTCTATAGGTTTAAAACAAGTATTTAAAACACTTTTATTTTACACAAATACTATAAAAATGCTTAAACTATTTTGATAAAAACGTTTAAAATAAGTTAATTTAAATAAGCTCTAAATTCAGGTAACATAAAATGTATAAGAAAATTAAAGATGAAAAAAATAATTTTACAACCTTACTGACCTTCTTATAAATGCTTGGATCGAGTTATTTAAATTTCATTGATGATAAAATAATAAAAAATTTAATATGGCCAAACATATAAATAATAATTTTTATGATATTTTCCCCCTAACACTTTTTGCGCGGGAACAAATACTAGTTGTAATAAAAATCATAACTATCAGTCAACATTTTTTCCCTCCCTAATATTTATTTACTAAATGTATTTTAATAATTTATTTATGTGTTCTTTAATAGGTCGAATTATTCATTCCTATGAGTTTTTCACTTATTAGAGGCAAATAATTTTGCTAAGTGAACTTTGTTAATTTCATTATTTTGTTCTTTTTTTCTTTCATATATAATTTATTACTCTTTGTTGTTTTGTTCAAACTCTTTATTTGAAATATAATGTAGAAGTAATAAAAAAAGTGTTGTGACACTTTTCTTGGTCAAAAAACATCAATGTTTTTGAACTCTTTCTTTTAGAAAAAAATTAAATGCAATATTCATCATGAATGAAATCGTATTGAAAATAATTTTAAAATTATAATCTGGTATGATTGAATGAAACAGTTATAATAACATGTGGTTTTCTCATTTTCATCTTTTTACGTCTTTCAAAATGAAAATTCAAAAGTTGCAACATGCCAAGAATGAGTGTTATCCTTTCATATTCATTGTGTTTTTCTTTATTTTTTTACTTTTGTGCATGTTTTGTTATGTAAAGTGTAAATGCAATGTTACTATAACTCTCTTAAGTTTTAATGACCAACCTCTCTTCCTAATATCACGATACCACATTTAATTTTGCTTCTATATCTTACATCGCTCTTGACCACGTGATTCATGCATGAGCCTACTTCATTGTAATTAGTAAAAAAAAATCAAACTTAAATATAAAGCACGATTAAATTTGATGGAGGGAAATAAAAAGTAGAAGAAAGATAAGCAAATATGACAAGAATGCACCTTAGAAAGAGAAAACGAAAGAAAATTAAACATAGAAAAGAAAAAGACTTTAAAAAAACAAGAAATAAAAATGAAACTTACAAAAGAGAAAAGTGAAAAAAAAAAAACAGAAGGCAAAAAGAAAAAATTCTAGAAATAGAAATAAATATATAGTAGTAATAAATGAGTATGTTTAATTTTCAGCATAATCTATCACATCAATAAATAAGACATAAATTATATATATATATATATATATATATAGGAGGATTAGAGGCATGCTGATGTGGCATGCCTCAAAATTTACCATCCCTATTTATCTAATTTTTGATTTTTTGATAAATAAATTGAGAAAGATATATATATAGGAGGATTAGAGGCATATTGATTAATTCATTTTTTAAGTATCAATTATGGGATAATAAATTGAGAAAGATAAAATGCATGTTAAGACTCCATTATGAAGAATAACTGCTCTATTACATGTCAATATTAAATTTCTCTATTAATTAGGAAGCTTAAAAGTTGTAGTAGTTTTGTATTTATATAATTTCACAGCATAATTGACTGATTGTTATTCTTGCTGAACCATGAAATATACTAATGCTTCTTTCTAATTTTTGATACTTCTCTGAGAATTTCACTGGAATGGAACTAGAAGATGAAGGCGGACGTGGTACATCAGGTTGATTATCATCTTTTAACGGCCGACCGTCTTGATTGGGCCGCAATCAAGAATTAAATCTCATTACCTTTTCCTGCAATCACTGAAAGGGAGCCAGCCTATCATTGTAACATCACCTAATTATCTTAACGTACATTTAATAGGGAGGCAGGAGGTTATTGTTCAATTATGAATTATAGTGGGGATCTTCCTCAATGGGCTCATTATTGTCCACAGGCTAACAGAGGTATTCCATTTCTTCCTTTGTTTTTAATATTTCAATGTCATTGAAAACTGATTTTGTCTTGAATATATAATCTTTTTGTCGACTTTGATCTTTTGATAAATAAATGGACTATTAGTATTGTTGCGTGGATGCATGCCAATTGCGATTTTGAAACCAACATTGTTGATTTTATAAGTTTCTTGTACTGGATTTTATGTTGTAACTTTTGGTGGATCGTTGTTGTAGGTGGTCAGTCATAACTGGCCGATTATTACACTTATTTTGTTGCTTACTCCGATGGACCATGTACAGACATTAATGGTGCTCGTATACGTGATAGGATGTTAGGTGAAGTGAGGAGTAGTAGTTTGAGGTTAGGTATTTGCCTGTAGCATTTGGAGATTATATCTAATCGGATATTAGCTCACTATTTTTACATTTACAATGTTGGGAGACGAAATTTGAGGCAGTTCATGGTGATGAGTTCCTCTAATTGTATTACGAATTTTACTTTTATTTCATTGAATCACAATTCTCTTTAGAATTTTCCCTGGAAAAGTGCTTCCAAAGGGTAAAATACTATATTCAAGTGAACTTTTTCCTTAGAAGAGTGCTTGCGAAGGTGAAATCCTTTTATTGGAAATTTGTCATTTGCCTTGGAAGGTTTAGTTTTTAAGTTTGACTATACTTTTGTACAGAATTATCAAATGACTAGAGCAGAGAGGGATGTATATCTTTAGATGGTTAGGGCTAATGGCCTAATTGGGTAAGTAAAAGTTAATGTGATTGAAAAGAATCCTACTAAGTATTAACTAGGTGCTCTGTAGTTAGCAACTTAGCCAAAAAGAATCCTCCGTTGTTCGACCACATCTCTTGAGCATGTTTTTCGTACAAACATCTCTACCTATATTGCCAAAGGGGAAGCTCTGCAAATACAAGTTATATGATAAATGCAATCAATAATTCATGTACTGAGTTTCCCCTCTTTTCCAGCTAAATAGTTACTTATGCCAGTATCTTGAATTTTTCTCCCACCTGACTATGATCTCCCGTAGTTGGTATTATAAGGACTTATATGTATTACATTTCCTTGTTTTTACATCAATTAAAGTTGTTGTTACGTTGACATATCTTCTTGCAATGCCTGCATTTTGCAGAATTGCACTGGCTTTAAGCCGTTGTAATGCCAGAACGGCTAAAATAGGAAGTTGAAGTTACTGCAGAAGCAAAACGCATGTTAAGACTCCATTATAGAGAATAACTGTTCCATTACATGCCAATATTAAATCTCCCTATTGATGAGGAAGCTTAACAGTTGCAGTAGTTTTGTATTTTCATGTAAATATGTTCATACATCTTACGTCATTTTTAGAAAAGGTTTGAGGAGGACAAAGAGTACTAGAAGTATCTATATATATTCTTATTTCACTTTTTTTTATACACTAAATCAAAATAGTAAATTTAATGATAATAGCATAATTATCGCTAAATTATATTTTTTTTAGTAACAATTGTGAGTGACAATTATATTTTAACACTTTTTGTATATATCGTTCTTTGTAGTATCTCTTGCAAGTTTTTTTTATATGACTTTTATTAACCTTAGCATTTAAAGCATTAGATATGCTTAGATTCAGATCGAAATGAAGCTATATTTTTCAATTTATGAATTTTGGATCACAATATTTTTTAGATTTATTAAGTTCTAGATGTACTATTACATAGCATATCAAATGGAGTTTTAGGTAAAAAAAATAAAATAAAATTATACCACATGCATAGAGATATGTAAAATTAAGTTTACTTATAAAATGAAAATCTTTTGAAGAGAGAAAAATTTCAATAAACTACATACTAATTGTAAGTAATGACAAAGATTTAAAATATTAAATTTAATTTATTTGAATTTTAAATTTAAAAAGAAATTTTAATCGATTTTTACATATCTAACACAATATTTTATGACCGCGCGATGCGTGGGTTATTTCACTAGTTTATGAATATTTAAACTGAAGTGTGAACTATTAAAAAAAAAAAAACATGGTGGGAGTAACTAAAATAAGAAAATAATAAAAATAAAATATTATTTTATTATATAATAAATGATTAGTAATTATTAAATGACTTAATTAATAATAATGACTTTTGCTTATCTAAATCGAAAAACTGACAGATAAAATATCTATGAATCACCCCAAATTTTTTAGTAGCTCTCTCTCTCTCTCTATATATATATATATTGTTGGTGTTTGAAAATGTGATATTAAAAATGAAGAGTTGAAGTTGTTCTTCTATCATATCATGAGGCAATTTTCAAATATACAATCTAATATAATAATTTGCATATTTTAATTTTTTATTGATTTTTGAAAATGGAATTACTAAAAATGAAGAGTTAAAGTTGTTCTTCCTATCATATAATGAGGTAATTTTCTAAGATATTATCTTAGATAAATCTATTAAGCATAAACTTTTTATTTGACGAACATTTAAATTTGTCGTTAGAACAAAAACTTTCTTGTATATCAAGTGTTTTATGTTCTTTCGTTATACTTTTTATATTACTTCTTTTTCTTAAAAGCTTCTCATATATCACTTTTCGAAATTGCAATAACCTCATTTCAATTAAGCCTGTCAAACGGGTCGGGTCAACCCGACCCGAACCGGCCCATTTAATTAAATCGGCCCGGTTTGATCCGGACCGGTAAGCCCAAGGTTTTTACGGTACCGGGTCCCGGGCCATTTTTTGTTTTTGTTTTGGGCCCGATTAACCCGGTCTGAACCCAACCCGATTGGGGGCCGCCGATTAACCGGTCCGGCCCGTTTTAAAAAAAAAAATAGATTTTGGGCCAAACTAGCCGGTTTTAGATCCAAACGGCTAGTTTGGGCCCATTAATTAAAAAAAATTACTTTTAAAATTATTTTTTAATCCCAAAAAATTTTCTATAAATACCCTACATCTTCAAATCATTTTTCACACAATTTTTAATTCTCCCAAATCTCATTCTCTCTCAATTCTCAAATATTCTATAAATTTAATTTCCTAAAGTGCTCACTTTAATTTTCTAATTTTGTGATTACAAAGTACGAGTGAAAGTTTCTAAAGTCGCAACCTTTGGTTACTTTCAAAATTTGGTATTATCGTTTCATCTCTTACGTTTAATTTTTATTTAGTGTATTAATTGTTGAATATTTAATTTTATTATATTTGTGTATTTTGAATTTTTTTAGTTTAATTTATATTATGGATAAATTAAGAAACCTCGCTACTAAGGGTGTTAAAAAATTGTCCCGGAAGCGGTAGAGGTAGTAAAAAGCAAATTACTAGCGGTAGAGGTAGTTTAAGTAGTAGATATACCCGTGTGCCTCCGACACCGCTTAGTCAACCTTTTGAGGAAGAAGTAGGTGTACATTTAGGTATAGGTGCTCACGATATGGATTATGTAGAAGCTCAAGAAAATGACTGTAACACCCCGTAAATTTTTTCGTACACTTATCGCGATTATATGAAGTCCTAAAGCCTTGCGTATGGGTTAAATTAAGTTTATGGTGTTCGGAAGTATCCCGTCAATAGTTGTATGCGTAGGTATTGGAATAAGCTTTCCAACGATATAAAGTTTGCCCAAAACAGAGGAGTATTTCATATAAGCGAGCACATTCGAAATTTCAAAACGGTGGTCGGGAAGCCTGTGAACAGTAAATCTGCAGGAAAATTACTGCAGCTAGACAATTATATTTTGGGATCAACTTTAGACGATCATAACTCCATTTACAAAAAGAACTCTGTGAGCTGCTATATATCGACGAAAATCTCCGAGAGTCTTCTTTCCGATGAAATTGGTTTCATCCAAATCGAATATCTGAGTAAGGAGCTATACCCGTTTTACTACAGCCTATCAAAAAAAAAATAGAATTGTGGGACAGATTTTTGGGTCAACTTTAAACGACCATAACTCCTTGTACAGGAAGAACTGAGTGGTATACTTTGTATGAAAATGAAAGCCCTTTGAATTATCTTTCCAATGCAATTGGTTTCACCCAAATCCGATACCGGAGCAAAGAGTTATGATCGATTTACTTCAGCCTGTCAAAACTGTCCACTGGGGACAGATTCGGATTTATTTAAATTTTTAGGGCAAAATGGTCATTTTCTATTACCTCTTGGACGAAAATGGGTCTTTATAAACCTACACTTAGCCTCATATATATCATATACCATCCAATTATTAAGAGAAGGTGAAACCCTAGCCTAATTTAAACTTCAAATATTTTGTGATTCACCCTTAGAAAATTCGAATTGGTTCCATAGTTGTGTTCACCATCTCGAAAGCTTCGAGAAGCACCCCATGGTTATGTAAGGAGGATTCTAAATACAAGAGTTCATTGTTAAGGTATGAATATTGTTTATTCTTGATTCTCATCCATGAATAAGTATTGATAAAGGATTATGAGTACTGTCTTGATGTTGGAAGATAACCAGAAACATAGTTATGAATTGTTTTGTATAAATTGTTAGTAGTAAATTATGGAAGTTGTTGTATTGGATTATAGAGGATGAATTGTGGTGATATATCATTATATTAGTGGTTATGTATGCCTAGTGATCATGTTGGTATTGGATGGTGATTAAGAAGGGAAATAAAGGCTAAGAGTGATGTTGAGGGATATTTCATGAAAATGCATGATATGTGAATGTAATAAGAGTATAAGAGGATGTATGTAGCACTCTTATTGATGAGTTAAAGGATTACTTCCTAGACATTATTTGGTGAAGTTAATACCTAAATGGTAAGGTTTGGTTGCTAATACTAGTTTGCCACAAATGACTTATTGTAGATAAGTGTTCGAAGAGTACGGGAAGTCAAGTTGAACTTGTATTGAAGTGGTTATATCAAGGTATGTAAGACATACTCTAAATCTCTGGCATGAATAATGACCCATGGCACTCTCAAGTAATCTTCCAACATTGTCCTACGACACATGACACATAATAACATCATATGATCTTCGACACTACCAATTGAACTTGTTTTCACTTTTAAGATGTCCGGCTAGTCAAAAAAATGTCCATATACTATTGTTGACTCCGAAATGGTTTAATGAGGTTTCCATGATTCTCTACTTCATTTTCATGATATTGATTACCTATTTACATGTTTTCCTATTGAGGTATCATGGTTTCAAGTTCCATAAGGTGTGACCACAAAGTAACCAATCTCAAAGATTAATTGAATTAAGAAATGGAATGTCTGTATTTTAAATTGATGATATGATGTATTGTATTAGTACCACTGATCAGTTGGCCATTTTATTATAAAGTTTATGTATATATGCTATTCCAGGGGTGGTCCCTGATGTATTGTATTAGTACCACTGATCAGTTGGCCATTGTATGACATATGTTATGTATTGATAAGGATTACGGGAAGTAATGATATGAAAGTAATGTGCAGGTATCCCATCAGCTCTTTTAAGTGTGGTCTACTCATACTGTTTATTCACTGGTATCTGGGTTCTGTTAATCTTTTGTATCTCATCTTGATACTCACTGCCTTACATACTCAGTACATATTTCCGTACTGACGTCCCTCACGGGGGACCCGTATTCATGCCTGCAGGAACAGGTACTTCAGGTCGTACACCTCCATAGTAAGAGCCAGGACATTCTGTTGTTAGTGGTGAGCTCCAGTTATTTTGGGGCATCCCAAGTCGTTTCTATATGTATTTTTGGTATTTGTATAAAAGTCTTTTGTGGGCGGGAGTTTGTCCCGACCCTAACTCAGTTGTGTATCTATGTAGAGGCTTTTGTAGACATATTGTACAGCCATAGGAGTGTTTGGTTGATAGACGTGATGGCTCTGACGGCCAATTACTGTTTATATATATATTTATGCGTGTCTGCTGGGCTGATACAGGTACAGTTTTTTCTATTTACAACGAAGTGCTGCCAAAATTTCTAATTTTCATAAGTAATGTAAATGTGAAAGTATAGGTTATGAACGGGTTCTCCCGGGCCTCCTCGGCTACGGGTGCCAGTCCGCTCCAATGGGATTTGGGGTATGACAGAAGTGGTATCAGAGCAGTTCGTCCTAGTGAGTCTACAAAGTCGTGTCTATGTAGAATCTCGTTTATCGGTGTGTTGTGAACCACATCTATAAACAGGAGGCTATTGGACATTTAGGGATTGTTTCCACTCTCCATTTCTTAGATCGTGCAATAGAGCCCATATTAGAGATAAAGTCATAATCGATCGCTTAATCCAATTATTTTTTTTATTATAGTAACGATGCCGGTTACAAGGAGAAAGAATAAGTAGAAGCGAGTGGATGTAGTGGCAGGAGAAGGTATTAGTAAGTCACCACCGGCACAAGCTGAACAAAGTGAGTCTCAAGCTGAGCATATATCAGGAGCTTCTTTTCCTCCGGAAAGGCCATCTATTAATGCTGTTGATCGAGATTTGAGGGATGCAGTACAACTTCTGACGCGTATAGTTGCCGGTCAAGTTCAAGGGCAAGCTATTCCTACCACGGGTTCTAGTGGTACGGATAGAGCAGCTAGCCTTCAGACACAGGATTTTCTGAAACTGGATCCTCCTACTTTTACCGGATCAGATATTAACGAAGACCCGCAGGACTTTGTCGATCAAACCCAAAGGGCTCTAGATGTTATGCACATATCCGGTAAAGAGATGGTTGAGCTAGCAGCATATAGACTGAAAGGAGAGGCTATATTGTTGTACGAGGATTGGAAGCGATCTAGGGGTATTGATGCACCTCCAACTACGTTGGGAGAGTTCAAAGATGCATTTATTGATCATTATCTTCCATTTGAGACTCGTCAGGCCCGTGTAGATCAATTCTTAAATCTTCGTCAGGGTAATATAAGTGTAAGGGAGTATAGTCTTCGATTTAACTCCTTGTCTCGATATGCTTCTAATGTGGTAGCTACTATGGATGACAGAGTTCATCACTATGTGGATAGATTGGAACCATACTTGGTTAGTGATTGTACCATTGCTGCTTTGAACAAGGACATGGATATAGCGAGGATACAAGCTTTCGCTCAGAAGATGGAAGATCAGAGGCAAAGAAGAAGAACTCAGGAATCAGAAAAAGGATATTCTAAGCGGGCCAGAGCTATAGGGCAGTTTATGGCATCTCAGAGAGGTTTTAGGCCTTCGTTCTCTCATAGATTGCCTAGCCCGTTATCTTCTTATCCGGCAATTAGTGCTCCATCGCAATTTCAAAGGTTCATAGGTAATCAATTCGGGCAAAGCAGTGAAAATCAGAGTTCGCGAACAGTGGGGTATCAAGGGCAAGGGAGTATGAGTCAATTGAGACCTCCACGACACCCGTGCCCCATATGTAGAAGATTTTACTTTGGCGAATGTCGGCTTGGAACGAACAATTGCTTTTGGTGCGGTAGGCCGGGGCATATGGCTAGGGATTGCCCACGCAGGACCACAGGTGGTATAACACGACCTACCGGATCAGCTGTTGCGTCATCATCGGTGCCTCCTTTGAGTAGGGGTGCACAACCTATGGGTCACGGTAGAGGTGATAGAGGAGCAGCTAGTTCTAGCGGAGCTCAGAACCGTGTGTATGCCCTAGCAAATCGGCAGAATTTAGAGGCTTCTCCAGACGTGGTTACAGGTACGTTGTCCATCTTTGCATTTGATGTGTATGCCTTAATTGATCCTGGTTCTACATTATCGTACGCTACTCCTTTGGTTGGGGGAAGGTTCGGGAGAACACCCGAATTATTAGCCAAGTCATTTGAAGTATCAACGCCAGTGGGGGAATCTCTTATAGCTAGGAATGTTAATCGAAATTGTGTTGTGAATATTTGTGGTCGTGATACGATGGCCGATCTTGTTGAGTTAGAAATAGTAGATTTTGATGTTATTATGGTCATGGATTGTTTAGCGTCTTGTTATGCTACAGTAGATTGCCGTTCTAAGAAGGTGTATTTCCATTTCCCAAATGAGGCAGTCCTTGAATGGAAGGGTAATGTTGGCGCACCGAGAGGTAGATTTATTTCTTACTTTAAGGCAAGAAAAATGATTTCCAAGGGGTACATATACCATTTGGTTAGAGTAAGGGATACAAAGGCAGAGCCGCCAACGTTTCAGACCGTTCCGGTTGTGAATGAATTTCCTGATGTATTTCCTGAAGAACTACCAGGTTTACCTCCTGAACGACAAGTGGAGTTTGGTATTGATATGTTGCCAGACACACAACCAATCTCAATTCCTCCTTATAGAATGGCACCAGCAGAGTTGCGAGAATTAAAAGAGCAACTGAAAGACTTGCTAGAGAAGGGATTCATCAGGCCTAGTATGTCCCCTTGGAGAGCACCAGTATTGTTTGTGCGTAAGAAATATGGTTCGCTGAGGATGTGTATTGACTATCGGCAATTGAATAAGGTGACTATAAAGAATAAATACCCTCTCCCCCGACTTGATGATTTATTTGACCAGTTGCAGGGTGCCCAGTGTTTTTCCAAGATTGACTTGAGATCAGGCTATCATCAAGTGAGAATCAAGGATAAAGATATACCCAAGATAGCTTTCCGAACACGGTATGGTCATTATGAATTCCTGGTTATGTCATTCGGGCTGACAAATGCACCCGCAGTTTTTATGGATCTGATGAATAGGCTGTTTAAGCCGTTTCTAGATGTGTTCGTGATAGTTTTCATAGATGATATTCTGGTCTACTCTAGATCAGAAGAGGACCATGTTAATCACTTGAGGCAGGCGTTGCAGATTCTTCGTGATTGTAAGTTGTATGCGAAGTTTTCTAAATGTGAGTTTTGGCTCAAGTCAGTGGCATTTTTGGGCCATATTGTATCCAGTGAAGGAATAAAAGTTGACACTCAGAAGATTGAGGCTGTGAAGAATTGGCCAAGACCCACGACGCCTATGGAGATTCGTAGTTTCCTCGGGTTGGCAAGTTATTATAGAAGGTTTATTGAAGGTTTTTCTTCTATTTCTGCACCCTTGACTAAGTTGACGCATAAAGCCTCCAAGTTTCAATGGAATGATGCCTGTGAAAAGAGTTTCCAAGATCTGAAGAGCAAGTTGACTTCTACACCGATATTGGTACTTCCTGAAGGCACAGAAGGGTATGCAGTGTACTGTGATGCTTCGAGAAGTGGCTTAGGATGCGTATTAATGCAACATGGTAGAGTAATAGCCTATGGCTCTAGACAGTTGCGACCACATGAGAGGAATTATCCCATACATGATCTTGAGCTAGCTGCAGTTGTATTTGCTTTGAAGATATGGCGCCACTACTTATATGGGGTTCATGTTGACATATATACCTATCATAAGAGCCTGCAATATATCTTCAGTCAGAAAGATCTAAACATGAGGCAGCGGAGATGGCTTGAATTATTGAAAGATTACGATGTTGATATCTTGTATCATCCAAGGAAAGAGAATGTGGTAGCGGATGCACTGAGTCGTAAGTCTAAAATGGCATCTATAGAAAAGTAGGGGATGATTAAGGATCTTCACCAACTAGCTAATTTGGGAGTTCGACTTCTCAAAACTCCAGATGAAGAGGTTATTATACGTAATGCAGCGGAATCTTCATTGATAGCTGAAGTGAAAGAGAAGCAGTATACAGATCCAATTTTATTGCAGCTTACGGAGGATGTGCAGAGTGGCACGACAAAGGCATTTGAGCTTACGCGAGAAGGAGTGCTTCAGTGTCAGAATCGTTTATGTGTACCTGATGTAGTTGAGCTAAGAAAGAGAATTATGACAGAAGCACACTGTTCAAGGTATTCCATCCATCCAGGGTCGACTAAGATGTATCAAGATTTGAAAACAATATATTGGTGGAATGACATGAAGAAGAATATTGCCGAATTTGTAGCTGAATGTCCGAATTGTCCATGAGTCAAAGTAGAACACCAGAAACCCGGTGGTTACATGCAATGTATAGATCTTCCAGTCTGGAAGTGGGACAAGATCAATAAGGATTTCATCACGGGTTTGCCTCGTACATATCGGAAGTTTGATTCCATATGGGTGATCATTGATAGGCTTACCAAATCTGCGCACTTCTTACCAGTTAAGACAACTTATACGGCGGAAGAGTATGCGAAGTTGTATATTAAGGAGATCGTTCGGTTACATGGAGTTCCAATTTCCATTATATCCGATCAAGGAGCTCAATTTACCGCGAATTTCTGGAAGTCTTTTCAAAGGAGTTTGGGGACACAAGTAAATCTAAGTACGACTTTTCATTCTCAAACGGATGGACAAGCGGAACGTACCATCCAGACACTTGAAGATATGCTACGAGTATGTGTATTAGATTTCAAAGGCAACTGGGATGATCACCTACCTCTTATCGAGTTTGCCTACAATAATAGCTATCATTCAAGTATCAAAATGGCACCATATGAAGCATTGTATGGAAGAAAGTGTAGATCGCCAATAGGATGGTTTGAAGCAGGTGATGCGGTCTGGTTTGGACTGGATCTTGTTTATCAAGCAATGGAGAAGGTTAAAGTGATCCAACAACGGCTTGAAACAGCTCAAAGTCAACACAAATCTTATGCGGATGTTAGAAGAAGAGGACTTGAGTTTTCTATTGACGATTGGGTATTCTTGAAAGTATCACCAATGAAAGGAGTGATGAGGTTTGGCAAGAAAGGAAAGTTAAGTCCACGATACATAGGTCCGTACAAGATCATTCAAAGATTTGGACAAGTTGCTTATGAGTTAGAGCTACCTCAAGAGCTCTCAGCAGTTCATCCCGTATTTCATGTTTCGATGCTTCACAAGTACATCGGAGATCCATCGCACATCACTACTACGGAAGATGTACAAGTTACAGAAGATCTCACTTTTGAAGAAATGCCTATTGCTATTCTTGATCGCCAAATTAAAAAGATAAGGAATAAAGAGATAGCATCGGTAAAAGTACTTTGGAGGAATCAACAAGTTGAGGAGATCACATGGGAAGCCTAGGAAGCGATGAAGATTAAGTACCCTTACCTATTCAACGATGAGGAGGAAGTTCATGAGACGGAAGAAGAACAATAACAAGTAAGTGTTTATTTTTATGCAAGTATGTTATGATGATGAATATGTTAATTGTAAGCTTGAACATGTCTTAATTGAGTAACTATGCTAACATTCGAGGACGAATGTTCTTAATGGGGGGAGAATGTAACACCCCGTAAATTTTTTCGTACACTTATCGCGATTATATGGAGTCCTAAAGCCTTGCGTATGGGTTAAATTAAGTTTATGGTGTTCGGAAGTATCCCATCAATAGTTGTATGTGTAGGTACTGGAATAAGCTTTCCAACGATATAAAGTTTGCCCAAAACAGAGGAGTATTTCATATAAGCGAGCACATTCGAAATTTCAAAACGGTGGCCGGGAAGCCTGTGAACAGTAAATCTGCAGGAAAATTACTGCAGCTAGACAATTATTTTTTGGGATCAACTTTAGACGATCATAACTCCTTGTACAAAAAGAACTGTGTGAGCTTCTATATATCGACGAAAATCTCTGAGAGTCTTCTTTGATGAAATTGGTTTCATCCAAATCGAATATCTGAGTAAGGAGCTATACCCGTTTTACTACAGCCTATCAAAAAAAAACAAAATTGTGGGACAGATTTTTGGGTCAACTTTAAACGACCATAACTCCTTGTACAGGAAGAACTGGGTGGTATACTTTATATGAAAATGAAATCCCTTTGAATTATCATTCCAATGCAATTGGTTTCACCCAAATCCGATACCGGAGCAAAGAGTTATGATCGATTTACTTCAGTATGTCAAAACTGTCCACTGGGGACAGATTCGGATTTATTTAAATTTTTAGGGCAAAATGGTCATTTTCTATTACCTCTTGGACGAAAATGGGTCTTTATAAACCTACACTTAGCCTCATATATATCATATACCATCCAATTATTAAGAGAAGGTGAAACCCTAGCCTAATTTCAACTTCAAATATTTTGTGATTCAACCGTAGAAAATTCGAATTGGTTCCGTAGTTGTGTTCACCATCTCGAAAACTTCGAGAAGCACCCCATGGTTATGTAAGGAGGATTCTAACTACAAGAGTTCATTGTTAAGGTATGAATATTGTTTATTCTTGATTCTCATCCATGAATAAGTATTGATAAAGGATTATGAGTACTGTCTTGATGTTGGAAGATAACTAGAAACATAGTTATGAATTGTTTTGTATAAATTGTTAGTAGTAAATTATGGAAGTTGTTGTATTGGATTATGGAGGATGAATTGTGGTGATATATCATTATATTAGTGGTTATGTATGCCTAGTGATCATGTTGGTATTGGATGGTGATTAAGAAGGGAAATAAAGGCTAAGAGTGATGTTGAGGGATATTTCATGAAAATGCATGATATGTGAATGTAATAAGAGTATAAGAGGATGTATGTAGCACTCTTATTGATGAGTTAAAGGATTACTTCCTAGACATTATTTGGTGAAGTTAATACCTAAATGGTAAGGTTTGGTTGCTAATACTAGTTTGCCACAAATGACTTATTGTAGATAAGTGTTCGAAGAGTACGGGAAGTCAAGTTGAACTTGTATTGAAGTGGTTATATCAAGGTATGTAAGACATACTCTAAATCTTTGGCATGAATAATGACCCATGGCACTCTCAAGTACGCTTCCAACATTGTCCTACGACACATGACACATAATAACATCATATGATCTTCGACACTACCAATTGAACTTGTTTTCACTTTTAAGATGTCCGGTTAGTCAACAAAATGTCCATATACTATTGTTGACTCCGAAATGGTTTAATGAGGTTTCCATGATTCTCTACTTCATTTTCATGATATTGATTACCTATTTACATGTTTTCCTATTGAGGTATCATGGTTTCAAGTTCCATAAGGTGTGACCACAAAGTAACCAATCTCAAAGATTAATTGAATTAAGAAATGGAATGTCTGTATTTTAAATTGATGATATGATGTATTGTATTAGTACCACTGATCAGTTGGTCATTGTATTATAAAGTTTATGTATATATGCTACTCCAGGGGTGGTCCCTGATGTATTGTATTAGTACCACTGATCAGTTGGCCATTGTATGACATATGTTATGTATTGATAAGGATTACGGGAAGTAATGATATGAAAGTAATGTGCAGGTATCCCATCAGCTCTTTTAAGTGTGGTCTACTCATACTGTTTATTCACTGGTATCTGGGTTCTATTGATCTTTTGTATCTCATCTTGATACTCACTGCCTTACATACTCAGTACATATTTCCGTACTGACGTCCCTCACGGGGGACCCGTATTCATGCCTGCAGGAACAGGTACTTCAGGTCGTACACCTCCACAGTAAGAGCCAGGGCATTCTGTTGTTAGTGGTGAGATCCAGTTGTTTCGGGGCATCCCAAGTCGTTTCTATATGTATTTTTGGTATTTGTATAAAAGTCTTTTGTGGGCGGGAGTTTGTCCCGACCCTAACTCAGTTGTGTATCTATGTAGAGGCTTTTGTAGACATATTGTACAGCCATAGGAGTGTTTGGTTAATAGATGTGATGGCTCTGACGGCCAATTACTGTTTATATATATATTTATGCGTGTCTGCTGGGCTGATACAGGTACTGTTTCTTCTATTTACAACGAAGTGCTGCCAAAATTTCTAATTTTCATAAGTAATGTAAATGTGAAAGTATAGGTTATGAACGGGTTCTCCCGGGCCTCCTCGGCTACGGGTGTAAGTCCGCTCAAATGGGATTTGGGGTATGACAATGACGGTATAGAAGAAGAAAATGAAGTAGATGCGGTTAATTTAGACAAAGATGATGAAAAAATTGGTGAAACACCCTCAGTAGGAAATGCTAACGTTAGATATGAATCGGTCAATCTCTCTTCCCGTCCTCCCTGTGCCCCAAGAGCTTGTAAAACAACTAATATTGCATGGTAATTTTTTGAACGTATATCAGATACTGAGGTGCAATGCAATATTTGTCAACAAATATATAAGCATAAAAACGGAGGCAAGCAAGGGGGTACGGGTATGTTAATGAGACATTTAGGTAATGCTCACGAAAGAAAGTTAAATATTGCACGAGGTGGTGGGAATGTTGGTGGGCCAACGCAAACTAGAATGGACCCAGCAACTGATCAGGTAACGAAAAGTATAATAAATTGAGGGACCGGGAAGAAATAGCTAAAATGGTAGCTGTGGGTTTTTTGTCTTAGTTTTCCTTCTTCTGATACCTTTATTTATTATATTCAAGCAATTTATAATCTTATGTTTAATGGTGTTCCTAGAAGTACTTGTTGATAAGATATTTTTAGACTTCATTCACAATATTATTTTTATTTATCAACATTGTTAAAAAATATTCAATGTAGATTGTCCCTAACTTCTGATCTTGGTCGTGCAGTAAATAAAAATGATTATTTAACCGTTACTTGTCACTGGATGGATAGTAATTTTGTGATGCAAAAACGTATTCTTGCTTTTTTATATGATGAAGATCGTAAACATACTGGAGATTTTATTGCTGATTCTATTGTTAAAGTTGCTGAATTTATGGTATCGAAAATAAAATTCTACGTATTACTTTTGATAATGCTTCTAACAACAAGACTGCTAACAAAAAAATTAAAATCTAAGCTATCTCCGCCGTTGCCTGAAATTTTTCATATTAAATGTGCTTGTCATATATATAATTTAATTGTAAAAGATGGTCTTGAGTTTTTGGACCTTTATATTGAAAAAATCCATCTTGCTGTTGGTTTTATTGAAGGAAATAATCGAAGAAAAAGAATTAGAGAATTTAAAGTTAAATGTCAAAATGAACTTGCACCGATATTGATGCTTGAGAAAATTGATATTAGATGGAATTCTACGTATGATTTTTTAAAAACTTGTTATAAATATAGAGTTCCTATTACACTAGCTTTTAACCAACATTGCGGTTTATTTGTTGATTCTGCTGATTGCATGCTACATGATTCTGATTGGGTTGTAATTAATGATCTTGTTAAGTTTTTAGAAAAATTTTATGTAGCTACGGTTGAATTTTTCGGTGCTTATTATCCTACTGTTTGTAACATTTTGGCATATATAGCCGATATTTCTGGTTTACTCAAAGAATATAAAAATAAAGAAGGTTATAAAGAAGTTGTTGGTGCCATGTTTACTAAATTTTAAAAATATTTTTTTCGATTCTCTCTATTTACTTGGTTGGTGCTATGCTAAATCCGTGCATGAAATATAATACTATGTGCCACTTTAGTATTATTATTTATGCTACCTTAGAAATAAATACTAACAATGCTTCTGAACAAGTACAACCTGATTCGTGGACGGTTATGGGTGATGCGAATGATTACATAGAAAAATTATATAATCACTATGCTGATTTATTTGATTTAGCTGTACCTACAAATATCACTTCAAATGTCGCTCATCATCCTCCCGAGGAGCCATCATCTTCTAAAAGGTCGGCACATAGTGATTTTCCTGATTCCTTTTATGATTTACCTTGTTGGAATAGTATTGATGACAGAGCTTACACATCAACTTATCGGGAAGAGCTGAAATATTATCTTCGGTCGCCGCCAGATGATCGCAGACGACGAATCAACACGTTGGATTGGTGGAGGAGTAATGAAACACAATATCCTGTGCTTTCAAGATTAGCTAGAGATATCTTGAATGTTCCAATGTCAACCGTTGCATCAGAGAGCGTCTTTAGTCAAGGACGACAGCAGCTTGGAGACAACTGACACTCATTGGGAAGCAATACAATGAATGTTCTAGTTTGCCTCAAAGATTGGATTAGAGCAGAAATAAGAAACAAAGGAATGGAACCGGAGCCGAACGACGAGCTGAAACTTGAAAAAATTATGTCTTCACGGGAGAACTCAGCAGAATCAAGTCCAATGCATGGTTTTGCCCCCGTTGACTTTGATTATCCTATGCAAGTTCCCATTAATATTAACATGAATGAGTTGGAAAAAATGATGCATAATTTGTAGATTTTTCATTCATGTAAATTATAAATTTTAGATCATTTCGCAATCAATAAAATTCAACATTCATTTACTCCTTAGTCCTTAATTTGTAATTTTTTTCATTTGATGATTTAAATTGAATTTCTACTTTAAATTAAAAATTAAGTATTATTATTTTATTATATTAAGTAGCATATGTTTTGTATATTTGTGTATATATCTTCTATAGATGTGTATATTTAATGTATACATATATATATATATTTTATAAATTGTATATATATATATATATATATATATATATATATATATATATATATATTGTAGTATATGTTTTATTTAAAGTAGTATATATATATTGAATGGTGCGTATATGTGTGTATATATCTTTTATAGACGTGTATATTTAATGTATACATGTGTATATATTTTATAAATTAGTATGTAACTATATATATATATATATATATATATTGTAGATATTTTATTTAAAGTAGTACATATACATTGAATGGTGTGTCTATCTGTGTATATATCTTATATAGACGTGTATATTTAACTTATACATGTGTATATATTTTATAAATTAGTATATAACTATATATATATATATATATATATATTTTAATGTATATATATTGTAGATATTTTATTTAAAATAGTAAATATACATTGAATGGTGTGTATATGTGTGTGTATATCTTCTATAGACGTGTATATTTAACGTATACATGTATATATATTTTATAAATTAGTATATAACTATATATATATATATTGCAATGTATATATATTGTGGTATATTTTATTTAAAATAGTACATATATATTGAATGGTGTGTATATGTGTGTATATATCTTCTATTGACGTGTATATTTAATGTATACATGTGTATATGTTTTATAAATTAGTATATAACTATATATATATATACATATATTGTAATGTATATATATTGTAGTATATTTTATTTAAAATTGTACATAAATATTGAATGGTGCGTATATGTGTGTATATATCTTCTATAGACGTGTATATTTAACGTATACATGTGTATATGTTTTATAAATTAGTATATAACTATATATATATATATATATATATATATATATTGTAGTATTTTATAAAGTAGTACATATACATTGAATGGTGCGTATATGTGTGTATATATCTTCTATAGACGTGTATATTTAACGTATACATGTGTATATGTTTTATAAACTAGTCATATCTTACGTGCCTCGCATGTGTACCTCACTTCAAGTAATTCAGTTAACAAAATCACTTCGATATTGTAAAAGAAAATATTCTTGAATTAAGAAATAAATTAATTTATTTATTTAATACAAAAAAACACTTAAATATAAAATTCATACAAATCATATAAAAGACATAAGAGCGTATTACGTTAATTAACTCTCTCTCTCTATCTATCTATCTATCTCTCTCTCTATATATATATACATATATATATATGAAATTCACGTGTATACATTATATTATTAAGTAATCACTTAAAATATTTGGTGTAAATTATTAACCATATTTACGATAAATTTTCAACTTTAAGTTATTGGGTTTAGTATTAAACAAATTAACTTGTATTAAAATATAGTTAATTTAGGCAAATTTTGATAGTCGTTTATATAGAATCCCTATTTTAATATATTTATTTTGTAAAATATCAACTTTTAGACTAAATTTGTAGTTATTTTGATTTATAGAATTTTTTTCTATACAAGGTACACCTAAATCAACAAGAAATTTAATTAATTTCATACACTTAATATTTCATATAATAGGCAATAATAATTATTTAAGAAAAAAAGTGAAAAATAATTTATTTATTTCAAAATCTTAATGAATGACAAAAGTTTGAATCACTTAGTGGTGTGCGTGCTTTGTACGTGTCTCTCTTGTTAATCAAAAAATTCATTATATCTATATAGCTCGTACCAATAAACCAAAAGAGTCTATTATTAAAAATAATGACCACATGTCAGATCTCATAGTTTATTCATAATTGGAAAAAGTTGCATATAATTAAATTTTAAACGGAATTCATATAGAATCAGAATGACTAACTAATTTCTTATGACAGAATGTAATGATTCAAAGAATTTTTTCAAATTTGTAAATGAGTCAATTTCAAATTATTAATTGTAAATGCATCATTATTAACAAAAATCACACACAAAAAAATCAATTAACAATTATCTATCAAGAATACATGATAATTTATTATTTTAAACTTCAAGAACATACTACAATTACAGTCACAACAAAAAAAATTCTCAATTAACAATTGTCTATAAAATATACATGATATCTCTATTATATTAAAAGTGTGAAGGGCCTTATAAATCACGTTTGAATTTTTTGCCCTTTATGAAAAGTATTTCCTTTAGACAAAATCATCTTTTCGCATAGTCTATTTAAATTACATATCCAATAAAATAATATAAATTTGGGGAAAACAAAAATCCTATACAAAACCCAAAAAATCAATATGTTTCCTAACC
Source organism: Capsicum baccatum var. pendulum (assembly GCA_030864225.1). Classification (NCBI taxonomy): domain Eukaryota; kingdom Viridiplantae; phylum Streptophyta; class Magnoliopsida; order Solanales; family Solanaceae; genus Capsicum; species Capsicum baccatum. The sequence goes on along the minus strand of CM061561.1, from coordinate 154,099,817 downwards.
ATGTGTAAAAAAGATTAAAAGAAAAGATGTCCTACTGAATAACTAAATTATATATAACTAATCTTATTCTAACTAAATTATGACAAAAACGTTCTATAATAATAATAATAATAATAATAATAATAATAATAATAATAATAATAATAGTAATAATTATAGTAGTAATAATAATAATAGTAATAATAATAGTAATAATAGTAATAATAATAATAATAATAATAATAATAATAATAATCTATAATCTATATCTATAATCTATAATCTATAATCTATAAACTATAATCTATAGTATATTAAAAGTGTGTCTTTTCAATTATAAATACCATAAATATTTCAAAAAGAAAAAAATCTCAGAAAGCAATTGTCAATCAAGAATACATGATAGATTATTATTGTAAACTTCAAAAATATACTAAAATTTTAGAAAACTTACCTCAAATCACAAAACAAATCCATCTCTATAATCATAAATACTAATAAGATTTTAATCATAAAGAATATATTAAAAAATTAAAATACTTACCTCAAATCTCAAGTAAATTTATCTCTTCAATCAAAAGATATATCAAGATTTTACTAAAACACACCTCAATTAACAATTATATATCTATAAAATTACATGATAATTTATTTGTTGTAAATTTCAAGAATATACTAAAATTTTAGAAAATTTAACTGAAATCACAAGAAAATTTATCTCTTCAATCAAATAAAAGAAACAATAAACTAAACCAAGGAAAAATTATCACATGCTATAAAACAATATTAATATAGCTTAAAGAACTCACTTGATTAAAAACAATCAATTGTATGGAGAACAAAAAAAGAAAATATTAATAAAGTTTAAACCTTTTCTAATATAAATACTATTATAGTAAATTTTCTACTTATTCTGTTATTATTTTTTCCTTTTAAATCTAAGTTAATTAGGCCTCATCTTTAATATGAAGACAATAATAATAGTAAAGATACTATTCCAAAGTTATTACTCGTGTGAAGGGAAAAAAAATTGATTTCTACTTTTGAAATTAGTGTCAATCTTTATAGTGAGTATAGTTCTAATAAGATGCAATTTTTATATAAGGTAAAATTATGATTGACTAAAATTATCTCTTATCATAAATTTAGGATTTTTAATTTAAGAAAAAAAAAATTCATATATTTTAAACTCTTGATACCCATATATTTTAGGAGACAATATTATAAATATAATTAAACAATTATTTAAGAAAATAGTGAAAAGACGATTTTGTCTAAAGAAATTTTTTTTAATGAAGACAAAAAGTTCGAATTACTTTTCTAAAGGTTTTCACACTTTTAATAGATTATAGATTATAGATTATAGATCATAGATATAGATTATAGATTATTATTATTATTATTATTATTATTATTATTATTATTATTATTGTTATTATTATTATTACTATTATTATTACTATATTATTATTACTACTATTATTATTACTACTATTATTATTACAATTAATATTATTATTATTATTACTATTATTATTATAGGACGTTTTTGTCATAATTTAGTTAGAATAAGATTAGATATATATAATTTAGTTTCTCAGTAGGACATCTTTTCTTTTAATCTTTTTTACACGCGATTAGGAAACATATTGTTTTGTTGGGTTTTGTATAGGATTTGTGTTTTTCCAAAATTTATATTAGTTTATTGGATGTGTAATTTAAGTCGACTATGCGAAAAGACAATTTTGTCTAAAGGAAAGACTTTTAATAAAGGGCAAAAAGTTTAAACGTGATTTATAAGGCCCTGCACACTTTTAATATAATAGAGATTAGTATATAACTATATATATATATATATATATATATATATATTATAGTATATTTTATTTAAAGTAGTACATATATATTGAATGGTGCGTATATGTGTGTATATATCTTCTATAGACGTGTATATTTAACGTATACATGGGTATATATTTTATAAATTAGTATATAACTATATATATATATAATATATATATATATATATATATATATATATATATATATATATATATATATATATATATATATATATAGCTATTGTAATGTATATATATATTGTAGTATATTTTATTTAGAGCAGTACATATACATTGAATGGTGCGTATATGTGTGTATATATATTCTATAGACGTGTATATTTAACGTATACATGGGTATATATTTTATAAATTAGTATATAACTATATATATATATATATATATATATATATATATATATATATATATATATATATTGTAATGTATATATATATTGTAGTATATTTTATTTAGAGTAGTACATATACATTGAATGGAGTGTATATATGTGTATATATTTTTTAAATTCTAATGTAGTATATGCTATATATATAGTGTATATATATTGTTTAACGTATTTAAATTGTTTATAGGTGGATATATATAGTGTATATTAAAAAAAAAATTTTATTTTTATTTTTGACCGGGTTTAGATGGATTTGACTGGATTGGATTAAGTGAGCCGGGTTAAGATTGTTTTTAAAAAGGTTAATCAAATATAATTTGAATAAAAATTTAGATAATAATACATATCGTATATGAAACTGAAATTTTTTTAATTTCACAAGTACGTGATAATAAAAAGATAATTATCTATAAAATTAATTATTAATAGATCTTTTATGACCGCGCGAAGTGAGACACAATTCCTTAATTTGATAATATAAAATTCATTCTCTTAACCCTTAATTTAAAAGTTATCATCTAGACTCAATAATTAATCCTTGAATACCTACCTGTTTGGCCATAGTTTTTGTTTTACTTGTTTTTCAAAAATTTATTTCACTTTAATGAAAATGGGGTGTTTGGTCATGTGAATTTCAAATTCAATATCAATTTATTTTTGAAAAAGTAAAAATTAGTTTTCACTTCTTTTCAACTTCAATTTCAACTTTATTTATTTTTACAAATGACTCCATTTTTTCATTTTTACAAAAATACTCTATTAATTTTATTCAACAATCCAAGTTAAACGCCTAACTATCACATTAACGCCTAACTATCACATTACCCCGTTCTTTCTACTTTCATCGATTAAAGACCTTAAAATTAAAAGCAACTTCATTTTTCTTTAGTCTTCCTCAAAATCTCCTCAAGATACCAGTGAAACCTTAATTCGTTCATTTTTGTGACTCGTTATGCAAAATCAATAATAATGACAATATTATTGTCTTTAGTTTTATCTTATAGGTAAATTAATTAAGTTGAGTGATTTTGATAATTTTAAATATTGGGGCCATAAAATTATATTTTAAAATATTTTTTCAAAAAGTCTAAAAAATAATTCTTAAAAACTATATGATTAAACACAATTTTAATTTTAACTCAACTCTAAAAATTTTTTAATTTTCATCACCAAAGACGTACTTAATTTAAAACTTTTCTCTCAATCTTAATTCGTCGTCTTTTTTGGTAGAATCTTAATTCATTGTCGCCACTGTCATCCTTTATTTATTTTGGGGAAAATGTATCATTTTCACCTCATACTATACAAGAAAAATTTAAGCTATATTTAAATTATATAAGTGACCTATTACACACCTTAACTATATAAAAGTGATATTATTATCTTCCGTGACCCCATTCTAAGTTGCGTGTGTTACAATTATTTTAAGCGCATCCAACCTTTTAAATAACAAAAGTAAACGGCTAAAAATATTAAGGGAAAAGACATTGTTTCCACCCCAAACTATAGTCGAAAAGTTGAATCCACACCTAAACTATATAAATGACATATTACACACCTTAATTATAAAAAAATGATACTTTTTACTGACATAGTACTGATGTGGCAACGTGTGTAAAATACTACACCACATGCAAATGGTGGGAGCCTGTGAGGGTGTAAATAATTTCAGTTTTTTATAGTACTACTATAATTTAGATGTGACTTTGACTTTTCAGATATAGTTTGGGGTGACTTTGATTTTTCAGATATAGTTTGGGGCGAAAACAATTATTTATTTTTATTTTTTTTTAAAACCTATCAGGTAGCATCTCTAAACTTTGCCCCATCTCTAAACTTTGCCCCATCTCTAAACAGTACAATGACAAAAATACCACTGATAGATTTCAATCAAGAACCAATCAGGTCCTTTGTTCTCCTCCCTACACGTCCGTGTAGATTCTTGAAAAAATAAATTCTTCCCTTCAATTCCAATTTCCCAAACCGCAGTCTTTCTACAGTCGCCCCTTTTCTCCATTCAACCCCCCACCCAGCCCCACCCACAACAGCCCCACCTTCAAACACTTCTGAGAAAAACGAGAATTGACAGTTATGTATGAATTTGGGGAAGAAGTGACAATTGCAAGCTATAAACTGCCATGGCTAATTTGGATTCAGTTACTAGTGATGATTCTTCTTGTGTTGCTTCTTTTCTTTGGGTTCAGTATCTTGGATCGTCCAAACAACTCCTCGTCTGCCACTTCTTCTACTGCTACTGGTTCTACCCATGCCAATCCTCCCTCTACAACCCTTCAGGTTTGAAATTTCACTTTTTCTCAACTGGGTTTTGATTAATTTGTTTAAATTTGACCCCTTTTCTTTCTATTTGTTTCTGGGTTTTGAAAATCGTGAGTTCCTAATTGAGTTGATGATTTGTTTGATTCTTTGAGTTGATTTGGGGTAAAATGGGATTGTTTTATTTTTCCCTTTTTTTTTTTTTTTTTTTTTTCTGAAATGGATTTTGATCAATTGTTTCTGGGTCTGAAAATTTTCTTTTTTAGTAGGTAAGAATTATTATTGTTTATTTTGTAAATTGTGTTTTTGGGAAGAAAATAGAAAATGGTAACTTCTTTTAGAGTAATTTCATTTTGTTTTCTCAAGTTTAATTGTTGGATTCTAAGTATTGGTTTTTGCTTCGTTTTTCCTCTTCAATTCTAATTTGTGTTATGCAAAGAAAATGATGAACTGTTGAATAATTGAGGTGGAGTCAAAAATACAGTCGGTAGATGATTAAAAGGCCGAATTATTTGTGGAATAGTTCATTCTTTAGTGCTAAGTACTAGTTAATTTTATCTTTACCTATTTGATGGCCAATTTTAATTGCAGAAATTAAAAGTATCATTGTTACTTGTGGGCCAATGGATAATAATGTACAAGGGGAAATGTCAAATGATTGATAAAGTAATAATAGAAGAAATATGTAATATATTGTGATTATAGTATGAGAAATATTTTAATTGTGAGGTGTAAAAGCCTTTTTTTAAGACAATCCAGGCGTGTACATCTTGTTATTATTGGAACACATTTCCTTAATTATTAGATACAACAACAACAAACCAGTGTATTCCCACAGCGTGGGTCTGGGGAGGGTAAGATGTACGCAGTTCATACCGCTACCTCCAAAGAAGTAGAGAGGATGTTTCCGATAGACCTCCGGCTCAAGATAAAGGATAATAAACAAGGGTTTTATTAGATACCGGAAAAATAATTCATGCTCCATTAGTCTCTTTCAGAAAATGAATATTTTTTTGGGGGTGGAGGTGGGTGGGTGGGTGGGCTTTGGGGTGTTCTTAAAGAAAAGAACAAGTCTTTGTCAAGTTGGAGAAGTAGATTGTATAATTTTTTATTCAGGGTTTGCTTATGCCACCAGCTAAAGCATGGAATTCTCAACTTTCAGTTTTCACTTAGTCAACTTCATAGTAACATTTTCTACTAAAAGCAAAGGTTGAAAAAGCAAAGATGTACTCTCCTCTGTTTCATTTTATTTCGCCCCTGTACTGAAAATAGATGTTTCATTTTACTTGTCCATTTTAGCTAGTCAAGGTAATCTTATATTACTTTTTTCTCATACTACCCTTAATATTAAATACTGCCTCGATTCCTAAATAGGTGCATGTTTTGCCTTTCAATTTTGTTCCTAAATAAGTGCATGTCTCAGACGTCAAGAATACTTTGATCATAATCTTCCTTAAATGCCCTTGAGTTTAAATATAGTAATCAATGTCTATTTGGAAAGAGATTAAATTTAATTAGGGGTAAGTTGAGGTTAAGTTACATTTTATTTTCTAGGAATTAGTCGTTTATTAAGGGGTGTGTCAGACCCAAAATATACACTTATTTAGGAACAGGAGGAGTAACTAATAAAGTAGTAGTGGTCAAATTTAGAGTTTCAAAATATCATTAATAAGGTTAATATAGTAAAATATACATCTACTAAAGCTTTCCTAAGGAGTATATCATGTCAAGAGGGATCAAGTATAATGAAATGGAGGGAGTAATCAACTTAATGAATAGCAAAATGGAGTAGATAATTGTAATTTTGTTGAAAATGATTTCATTTTCCTTGAGTTTGGCATAATTCATAAAATACTTTCTAAGTTTAAACCTTTAGTCGTCTTTATTTGGATAGATTTGTTGGTTGTTTCCCTACTAAAAAAAAAAGATTTGCTGGTTGTTAGATGATACCTTCTTGTATTTGTCGGTGCGTATGGTCTGAAAGGAACAACAGATGTTTTGAAGGTTTATCAACTCCAAATCACTCCCTTAAGGCTAGGTGTCTTTTGCATCTATATAGTTGGCATAACCTTTCACCCATAGATTTCCCTGAGAACTTTCTGAACTTTGTTAGCTCCCTGGTACTAGTATAGCCTTTTGTTTTTGAGCTAATGTACTTCTGTCTTTCTCTAACTTTTGTACTATTCTGCATCTTCTTGATGCCAGTAATGCAATTTCTTATTACTTCATCAAAAAAAAAAGATTTTCTGGTTGTTTTCGAAATTAAACTTACTTTTGCCGACTATTCTGATTTTTGTGATACAATTTGTGTTCAAAGTTATAAATTAAACAGCAATTGAGGCAACTAGAAGAAGTCTTAATTACCGTTTTGCCAAATATTGTTTGTGCTTAATGTAGTTAGAAGAGTGATAATGGAAAGTCTATTGCTTAATTAAGGTTGACCCGATATATCACTAGATAATACCTCGTTGTTATTCTTATAACTGAAATGTTACATTCTTGTGATTCTTCTAGTTGTTCTACATATCCAGCTAAATGACTGGTCTTAATTTGTACCCGCTTCCAAGGTTGCAAGAAAACGAGGGCGGAGAGAGAGAGATTTAGAAGGAGAGGAACAAGATGGATATATTCTTAAGAAGACATTTTTTTAATCACCTAAATTGAATTTTGCTTGCATTAGCTGGCTATCAGAAGCACACAACATATTTTGTTGTGTTTTTGTCAGCATGTCCACGTTTCTTTATATTTGATGAAATTTTATATCTTCTGACCACCGTTTATACTATATATATTTTTTTGGGAGGTGGGGGTGGGGTGTTGGTGTTTCTTAGACCTTTTCTTTTATAAGACTTCTTTGTTTTGAGGTGTTATCTGTAACTAGGCCAAAAACACTTTGGGGGTGTTGGTGTTTCTGTGACCTTTTCTTTTATAAGACTTCTTTGTTTTGAGGCGTTATCTTGTAACTAGGCCAAAAACACCTGTGTAGGGAAAGATCACTTCTTTTTAATGATAGGTTGTTAGGAGTTAGGACCAACAAAGATTTATCCCACTTTAGACATATTCAGGAGTGTGGTGAAAAAATTGAAAAAGTGAATGTTTAAGATATTTTATTAAGCTGTTATATTCTTTTTATCCTTTTTCCTTACTTGATAAGTTTTAGCCATATTTGTTTTCTTTGAGCTATTTAATGAAGGCATTCATTTGTTTGTGATATGTGCTACTAGCAATTTAAGTACCAAAATTATGGTTTATGTTTTCTCTGAATAAATTGTTCTCTAATTGACTATTGTCCAAATCTAAATAGAAATATTCGTGATCAATATATCTCTTGGTGGTTATTGGTGTTTTTTCCAAGATTATATATTTCTACGCATTGCGTACAATACAACAACAACAAACCCAGTGTATTCCCACATAGTGAGGTCTGGGGAGGGTCAGTCCATACCTCTACCTCTAAAGAAGTAAAAAAACTGTTTCCGATAGACCCCGGCTCGAGACACGAAATAATTAACAAATTCATAGTAAAGCATGGAACAAGATGACATAACATACACAGGCTGTTTCCGATAGACCCCCGGCTCAAGACATAAATACGCATTGCTTACAATAAGAGGCAATATAGCTTAGGGTAGATAAGAGGATATGAAGGTTGGATTAGGATGGAAGGTTAGTAGGTAGTTGAGCGTTGTCTAGTTTTTCTTCATTCTTCTTCTTACTACTACTACTCTCCTATTGCTTTATTCTTCGATTTTTTATTACCTGGTGTTTCCTTTGCTTTGATTATTGTATTATTTGTTGTTACTACTGTTCTTTTCTCCTGTATTTTCGACATGGCTTCATCACTACTATATTTCCTTTTCACACTCAATTCCTTTCACTTTTCGTGAGTCGAGTCTTTTGGAAACAACCTCTCTACTCTCACAAGGAAAGAGTAAGGTCTGCGTACACACCATTGTTGTTGCTTACAATGAGCGCCAAAGTAGATAGTATTCGGAACCATATTTACTTTGGGACTGAAAAGTCTTGGTTTTTAGCTGGAATATCATTGTAAATTAACAATTTATAGTTACTAGTTACTTAGTGCTTGCTTCAGAGTACATATAATTTGTGAAAGTTGTGAACTTTTTCAAGTGATGTAACATGCAATTGCGATTATTTCCTTCTCTTGAATTTGAAGAGATTCAACTTCATTTCAGCGAGTAGATCATTTTCTCTGTTAAGTCTCTTGTTTCTGAACATATTCGTATTTCCAGCATCGGAACCAAAACCAACATACTAAAAGAGAAACTGAAGCTAGTTCAAGCCGTGAAATCGCAAGGGCAGATGAATCTCAAGAAAGAGAAGGATCGACAGAAAAGGAGGCAAACGTCTTCAAGCTTCTTGTACGTCCACAGCACCCTTGCAATTACTTTGGACTAGCCAAGCAAGCATTTCTCAAGTGCCTGGGCATTGATTCTGATCGCGACAATTTTAACACCACAAGACATGCTAAAGAAGATTAATGTATGCTCTTCTTCACCAGTTCACTTCCTCTCCTTAACCCCCCCCCCCCCCCCCCCCCCCCCCCCCCCCCAAATAAAGATGCTTCTTGGTGGTCGGTGGAATAGTTGAGGTACGCTCAAGCTTTGCCAGCCACCACTGCTATAAAAATGACACACTTTCCGGTGTCCTATACCTTTTTGTTGTTTAGATCTTGAGATTTTAGTTTGTTTTAATGTATGTATGTTGTTTTTCAGGGGAAGTATTAAAGTTTAGTTTCTTCAGACAGAAGTGGTCAGCCAATGTACAAAATTCAGGTCTTCGAAAGACAGCTGCTGCTAGGCATTTAGAAGTGTATATTGTGCCTCTGAGATTTTATAAATGAAAACCCTTTGAAGCTTCTTTTCAATGCGCAATTAAGTTGGGGGTATTTAGTAGCTCACTTGGTTGGTTACTTGAATTTTCACCTATGTTCGTGAAGGCTTTATTCTCCACCTCGTAAACACCCCCCCTCCCCTTTTTTTTTCCCGTGAAGTGCTATTGAGTTCTAACCTCAAATGTTTCTTAACATATGTAGTTCAACCATTGTATATCTTTCATGTATATAGCAGCTTTATATTGAGCTGAGCTGATGACTATTTCTTGCCTTAAACATTATAAGAGCTGGCAATTGCTACTTTAAACTATTAATTGGCGAAATATGTTATTATTTGTATTTAGTATTTGTATAAGAGAATATTAAAGAAATGGTTGAAAAAAAATCAGTTATTTAAAACAGAAAACCATCATATAATAGTTTAAAATTAGGAAAATTTTTACAAAACCACAACTTAAGATATCTGAACTACTAAAATTTCCTCCACTTAATAAAAATAACAAGCACCCCTTATTTGTACTCTCTCTTTAAATCTCCATATACATAATTTCTACCCTAAAAATTAAAATATATTTATTGTCCCCTAAAAATTTGCCTTTAATATGTTCACCACCAAATCTTTCAATCCTTCCACTATAGACGGTTAGGGTATCAAAAATAATTACTCTTCCTCCTTTAATTCTGTTCGTAGAGTACATCAATTTTTGTTTTTTATTCATTATTGAGATACGATTAAATTTGAATTCACTCTTTGTTTTTCAACTTTCCTTTTCGCCTTTTTATTGTGTTTAATGCTATTTTCCTCAATTCAATTAAATTTGAATTCACACTTAGTTGTCCAACATCCCTTTTCCATTTTTTGGTTTGTGGTTAATGGTATTTTGTTTAATTATCATCTCTAATGATGATGAAATATAACTTTCGTTCTTTCGAGATATATGATTATTGAAAGAGAAAACTTTAGTTTGTAGATACATTACTTTCGTTAAGAACGTATATATATAACTTTCATTCTTCCGACATTTCTTTTCCATTTTGTTTAATGCTATTTTATTTAATTATCATATTTGAATTAATTTTATTAGATAGTAATTTTTATATTTGAGATTGTAATTCGAGATACATTTTTTATTAGGAAGATATATAATTTAATTTAGTTCTATATGCATGTTTAAGGTGTATATTCTTATATCTGTATGTCTGATATATTTTTTGATATGTATCTCTTTCATATACATGCATATAGTTAGAACGTTTTTGTATGTATCTCTGTTAAAATATGTATCTCTGCACCTGATACATTTTTCATATTGTGTATCTCTTATACTCTTGTATTTCAAATCTCATTTTTTATATTGATACATCATATCTTACCATAATACATTTCTAACCAATATTTGTATCTCTTGTTTTATGATTTGAAATTCATTATAAAAAGTTGAAAAAAGAAAGATAATATTAAGGGAAAAAAAAGAAAAGCTAAAGAAGAATGAATCTGAAAGTTGAATATGGAGAAGAATATTTCAAAAAAATTGCATTACTAACTAAATGCATTTTTGAGATATTTAGATGTTAATTAGAAGATCTGCAAAGTAAATTACTGCTTAAATGATTTAATTATCATTACTTTTCATAATTAAAGTGAATTAATTGTTTCTTAAGATGTGACTTCAATTAGGTATCTCTTTTAATATTATGTATTTGTAAATTAAAAATTGAGATTTTACGAAATTTTAAAAACATTAAGATAAAATGTAATTATCAATAAACTAGTTGGGATCTATGTGAAACACCCTTGAAAGTAGGATAGTTAAATTAATTTGAATTCTTTAGACCTTTTGAAATGATTCCAAAATGGAAAATGGTGTATAAGAGGAGAAATAACATTTGGGTATCACTGGGGCCTGTGGTCGGTGGAAAGATAAATGTTTCCATTAAAAATAAAATTAAAAAAATTGTGATATGATCGAGTAGTGTACTCCTTCCGTTTCAAATTGATATGATATATTAATTAAAAAAATAATTAATAATATAATTAATTTGCCATAATGCTCCTATTAAATGATGTTTATCTTTTAATTTTTAAAAAATAATTAATGTAAAGGATAAAATATAAAAAAAAATTATTTTTTCTTAATTAATAAAAAAAGACAAGTGAAATGAGAAATCAAATTAAAAAATTTGGGATGAAGGGAGTATAGTATTGTGAATAAAATGTACTCCTTTCCCTTCATTTAAAAAAGAATGACTTTCCTTTTTAGTTCATTTAAAAAGAAATAATTTTTTTTGTAATACTTTAATTTTAACTTTTCATATGACATGTTTAGGACCACAAGATTAAAAGACATTTTGATATATTTAATATAATTTTAATTTAAGGCCATAAAATTTAATTTTTTTTTTTTAAACTTTATGTTGAGTTAAAGTAAGTTATTTTTTTGAAAACGGAGAGAGTATATACGTAATTGGTATTTGGTTGGGGGTGACTTTAATGACAGCATATTATATATGAATTAAAGTAATATTTGTGTTAGTTATGCTTGCATTAATTATGTTTGTGTATTTCTTATGCAGTGTCTTATTTGATGTATTAAAAATAATATGAATTACTTTTTTTTTTTTTTTACAGAAACACCCTCCATATATATGTTGGAAAGGATGCGAATTTTCTTTTGAAGGATAATAGTGTCTTTAATTATGTTAATGCATGCGTTGGATCCATTGCATTGTTAATATCATGAATTTTGAGGCATTATTAATACACAACTCAATACACCATAAAGTGTCTACATATGGTGAAAAATATACCATACAAGATATTTATGCATTAACTTTCTAATGCATTCTATCAAACGACCCCTAATAATAATAACGGTAAGAATAACAACGTCAATAATAATGAAGATTACAACAATAATGTCTCACATGATAAAATAAAGGGGAAAAAAAAATATGTTTTACCCCTTAAAGTTGTCACCAAAACTCACTTGAGCCATTAAATTTAACTTGTAATTATTTACCCCCTATGAACATTAAAGTGAATTAATATAACCCCTAATGCTGACGTGACATTTTTCTTTTAAAAAAGCGTGAATTAAGTTTTAAAAACGTGATGGCCCCACTTATATATGTATATATATATATATATATATATATATATATATATATATATATATATATATATATATATTAGTTTCATGAGGCCCGTGCTAAGGCCGAACCCAAACTCATGATATAAATAATATAATTTAAATTCAAAAAATATAATTTATATTATATCTTTTACTTTATAATTAACATAATCTAATGACCGACGTATTAAATGTATTTTGTTGAAAAGTTTTAGAATTATTAGAGTTCTTAATCACATAATTAGATAGTTTTAAATAATTTTTTATTTACGCAGAAGAAAATATTATTGAAGAGTTAGAATATATCAAAAAGCCACAAGTAGTTCAATATTTTATAAAATAACATGATGATATTTTAATAATGGCAATTCAATGATGATCAAAATAGAAAATATTATTATTTTAATGGCTTTGTGGGTATGTAATTTCTCAGTTATAGATAGAAATAAATTTGTTTTGATATTATTATTTTATTTTCACCTATAATTTCATGTGACAAGAGTTTTTGCAAAATTTCTTTTTTTAATCTAATACAACAAAATATTTCAATGACTTCAATTATATAAAAAAATGATTATAACCTTAATTTAGAAGATGTACATAAACTAACTTAATAGTGATCTATAAGAATATTAATAATAATTAAATTAAATTAATGGATTGTTTGATTCGATCCATTTACTTCTGTGTTTATTATTAACGCACCCTTTAAAAAAATATTCTATTCACCCTATTTTAATTATTGATTTATATTTTTCATGTCCGCTAAAAAAATAATAAAAGAAATATACTATTTATTATTGATTAAATTATCTTATTTATTATACATTTATTAAATAATTGAATAATATTTACTATAACGGTGTGGTTGAAAATTATTACTAACTTTGATTTTATAAGAAAGTTATTTTTGAATAATTTTTTTGAGCAAAATTGATTATTAATTTAAAATGAAGGAAATTTTAATCAAAAGATAATTTATTAAGTGACAAGAAGAGACCAATACAAACACACAAGTGGGAATGACATTAACAAAAGGAATAAGGGCAAAAATAAAAATATTAAACAAAATAACGACATCATTTGTCATGTGTATTCTCTTAATTCACTTAACCAAGAAAGTCAAATACCTAAAATGTCCTTGTGGGGACTACCAATATTTGAGATTCTCCCTTACATATAATACGAGGTTCAAATCGAAGAAAAATTATTTTTGAGGTTTATCGTGTAAAATCTTTAAATTATGTGTTAAAATCAAGAATCAAGGTTGTTTTGAAGGTTAAATTGATGAAAAATTAGTAATTATAAAATAAAAACATCATTTAATGAAGACGGAGTGAAATTGGGGTTTAAAATCAAGTCCTAAGATTTTTGGGGATTTTAAAAAATTAATCAAGAAATTATTAAGAAAATGATGAATTCTTACCTTAAATCCATAACAGAAGAAGAAAATAGATGTTAATCTAACTTCCCGAGCTCCCACAGGCTTAACTTTTAAGCTCTCACACTATTTTAGGGTTTAACTATCAAGAGCAAGGTGTAAGAATGAGCAAAAACCGATAAAAAGGGCTATTATACTGTACCCAGGTTACCAAATATTTAACACATCAATCACAATCCCCAATCCCAATTTACCCTTTATGTATCTGGTTGTACCAGCAACCTGGTGCATCGGATATTTTTTAAGTCAAAGCGAACTTTAACGGGGGGCTCAAAATTCGATCGGAGTTCGATATATGCAAACAAACTATGTAACCACACTAAATTCGATGCTCCGAAATCAGTGGCGATATCAAAATTTTGAAAAAAAAATCATTTTCACAAAGTTGACCCTCGAAATCATAATTTTCCAAACCGAGGGTCGAAATGAGATTTAAAAGTCGTAAAATCACACCAAAAATGTTATCATCCTAAAATCAACGTTCTGGATCTGCTGGCAAAATTAAATTTTTTATTCAAGATCGTTTCGACTAAATGTGGGTCCCACACTCATATTTTTAATTTTTTAACTTTCCCACTAATAGATCGAAATGAGCTCGGATGCACCTGGACACGACCCAAAGGTCTACCTAACCTAAAATTGATATTTCAGAGCTGCTGGCGTAGTTCGTTCATCCATCCATCCCATGGATCAAAAGATATTTACATAAGTCCAAAATAAGGCTCTCAAAGCCATAAAAAATCACAATATCATATAAATGGTACCAAAATGCATTGGGAACTGTGTCAATCACCTCCATACCCCAGAAATACCATAATGCAACTACAGAAAGGGGTAAAACAGTCAAATAACATAGAAATAATTATTTCACATATTTTATCAAAAAGTTTTCGAAGAAGGAAGAGCACTTAGTTGCTTTTTATAGTAGGATAGCCAAGACTCAGATTGACTTTTGCTGCTTAGGAAGGGGTATAGATCTCTGTGTAAGGATTGTAAGGTAATCCCGAGTGAGAATCTTGCAACCCAGCATAGACTCCTGGTGATGAACTTGGTTATCAAGAGAGGCAAAATGAAGTGGGGTGGGAAGGATCGACCTAGGGTTAGGTGGGGTAGCCTGACCCCGATTAGTGCTTTGGAGATAGGGGTGAAGTTGAAGGGGATGAGGGTGTGGAAGTGCAGAGGGGACGTGGATAGTATGTGGGATAGGGCTGCTGGTTAGATCAGGAAGTCTTCTAGAGAGGTGTTAGGTATTTCAAGGGGAGGATCTGGCTGGTATTGGTGGTGAAATAAAGATGTTAAAAAGAAGGTCGAGATGAAGAAGGCGGCTTATGTTAAGTTGGTTGAGAGTAAGGATGAAAAAGAGAATTGGGTGAGCAGGGAGGAGTACAAGTTAGCAAAAAAGAAGGCTAAGTTAACAGTCATGGCTGTAAAGACAACAATTTTTGAGAGTTTGTCTAAGGGGTTAGAGGAGAAAGATGGGGAGAAGATGATATTTTGGCTTGCCAAGGTTAGGGAGCGGAAGGGTCGTGATCTGAACCAGGTGAAGTGCATTAAGGGGGAGGATGGCAGAGTTTTGGTGGAAGACAACCTTATTAAGAAAAGATGGCAGTCCTATTTCTATAGGCTCTTGAATGATGAAGGGGATAGAGGTGTTGTGTTAGGAAAGTTGGAGCATTCTGGAGAGTGTCTCGACTTTGGATTTTGTCGGCGTTTTAAGGTAGATGAGGTTAGTGAGGCTATTCGCAAGATGCGAAGGGGCAGGGCGATGGGGCCCGACGAGATTCCGATGGATTTTTGGAAGTTCTCTGGTGGGTCAGGGTTGAGGTGGATGATCAACTTGTTTAACAATATTTTCAAGTCAGCAAAGATGCCTGAGGCGTGGAGATGGAGCCCGATAATTCCTTTAAATAAAAACAAGGGTGACATTCAGAGTTGCAATAACTACCGGGGTATCAAGTTGTTGAGTTACACGATGAAATTTGGGAGAGGGTGGTTGAGCGAAGGTTGAAGAAGATTGTGTCTATTTTGGAGAATCAATTTGGTTTTATGTCTAGTCGCTCTATGACTGAGGCAATTCACCTTATGTGGAGACTAGTAGAGCAGTATAGAGAGAGAAAGAGAGATTTTACATGGTGTTTATTGACTTGGAAAAGACGTATGATAAGGTCCCTAGGGAGGTTCTTTGAAGATGCTTGGAGGCGAGGGGGGTCCCAGTAGCGTACATTAGAGAGATTAAGGACATGTATGAGGGAGAAAAGACTCGGGTACGGACAGTGGGAGGAGATTTTGAGCATTTCTCGGTCTTGACAGGGTTGCACTAGGGATCAACTCTTAGTCCATTTTTATTAGCTTTGGTGATGGATGTGTTGACGCAAAATATACAAGGCGAGGTTCCTTGGTGTATGCTTTTCGCGTATGATATAGTTCTGATTGATGAGTCACGACAAGGGGTTAATGATAAGATGAAGGTTTGGAGAAAAACCCTGGAGTCTAAAGGTTTCAGGTTGAGTAGGACCAAGACGGAGTACTTAGAGTACAAGTTTAGTGACTCGAGGTAAGATGAGGAGGTGGTAGTGAAGTTGGATTCTCAGGTGGTTTGCAAGAGGGATAATTTTAAGTATCTTGGGTCTACGATTCAGGGAAATAGAGAGATAAATGAGGATGTCTCTCACCGTATTAGGGCAGATTGGATAAAATAGAGGCTCGTTTCGGGAATTTTATGCGATAGGAAGGAGACCCCAAGCTGACAGGCAAATTCTATAGATTTGCAGTCCGACCTGCTATGTTGTATGGAGCGGAGTGTTAGCCGGTTAAGAATTCTCATATCCAAAATTTGAAGGTGGCGGAAGTGAGGATGCTGCATTGGATGTGTGGATTCACAAGGGCTGACAGGGTTAGGAATGAAATATTCGGGAGAAGGTGGGAGTGGTGTCAGTGGAGGATAAAATACGGGAAATGAGGTTGAGATAGTTTGGTCATGTGATGAGGAGAGACACGGATACCCCAATTCGTAGGTGTGAGAGGTTGGCCTTGGGAGGTTTCAAATGGGGTAGGGGTAAGCTGAAGAAATACTGGAGAGAAGTGATTAAACGTGACATGGAGCTGTTACAGCTGACTAAGGACATGACCCTGGATAGGAAGATATAGAGGAAAAGCACTAGGATAGAGGGATAAGAGTATGGATGAGTCGTAGGCAGTATTTAGGTGGACTTTGGTGTCCTTTGTTTGACAATGTACAAATTTTTTGTGGATGTCGTACCTATGTTATTTTATCATGTTCTATGCTTTTGATGCTCTTGTATACTGCCTTTTATCTTGAGCTGGGGGTCTATCGGAAACAACCTCTCTACTTCTTTAGAGGTAGTGAAACGGACTGCGTACACTCTACCCTCCCCAGACCCCACTATGTGTGAATATACTAGGTTTGTTGTTGTTATTGTTGTATTTTATCAAAAAATTGATCATTACATGAAAAAAGTGATGAATTATTCATGCAATAGAAACAAGTTTTCCATGATCAAAATATTATTTTTTTCTTAAACTAATTTAAATAAAAGTTCATATAAAATGTTAATTTCTTAAGGCTATTTTCATTTACAAAAATAAATTTTGATTAAAAAAATAACAAAAGATAGTCAAATTAAAATATTTTGGTCTCGGAGTAGCAACGAAAAAAATTCAAGCTTTATGGTCTTGTACTTCATAAAGCATGAAGTACAAATAATTTAATAAATGAATTAATTAAATGATATTTGACGTTTATATTTTGTAACTGACTTGATTAAATAACATGTAAGTATGAGAAACAAAACATTATAACGAAAGATTTTAAAAATGATTTATCAATTAGTTAAACGATATGAAAATTTGAATGTTTCAATTGATTAACTACCTAAACTCCACTTTGTTGGTAAATATTTAATTTTTTGCTTTGCAATCTCCTCCCTAATTCACCTTGCCCTACTCCCAACCATTTTTTTAAAAATAGTTAATTAAATAATTGAAATTACAAAAAAAATAATTTAATAATAGCTTCTCATACTATGACACATGCACCAAGTGCAAGGGTCCATATAGCAAGAAAGAAGACAAAGTAACTTCATCTATATCAACCAAATGTCACAATATTATAGAATTAGAAATTAATTAAATTACTATAAACGATAAAATCATGACATAAAAGTAATTAATTGAAAAGATTAAAATTAAGTTGGAAACTTTTGTGAGGACTACCGAAGTCCTTGGATTGTCTCTTATAAAGTAACTAGATACCCGTGCCCGTGCAAGGCACGGGCATTTTGGCAACACTAATGTGCAAAAGAGATTCATTTTTGGTAAAGATTATTTTCTACTTGTTTTAATTTTTTAGAATAGGAGTAAAAGAAAAAAAATATAATACAATGAACCGATGTTAACATAATATATACATTCAGTGTAGTCATTTAATAAGGAACAAAAAGATATTTATAAAAAAATACTACCATGTATAATTCAATTACAAAGGTTTAAATAAAAATACTATTAAAATAATACACGAGGAAAAAACTAATAAATATAAGAAAAAATTAATATACATGTGTAACCATTTTATTGCACCATAAAAATGAGGATAAAACTAATAAATATAAGAAAAAAAACCATTTTCATGTGTAACCATTTTATTTACTACTATATATAAGTGGAGGTTGAGGTGACTAAAATTACCGAAATACCTTTGGTAGTCACCCCAACCTTCACTTATAGATAGTAGTAAAGTAAAGTAAAAAGCAATAAGCTTGTGTAACCATTTTATTGCACCATAAAAATGAGGACTAAACTAATAAACATAAGGAAAAACCATAAGCATGTGTAACCATTTTACTTACTACTATATGTAAGAGAAGATTGGGGTGATTAAAATTACCGAAATACCATTGGGAGACACCCCAACCTTCACTTATATATAGTAGTAATAGTAATTTATTAGTTTTATCATCATTTTTATGGTGCAATAAAATGGTTACATATGCATATTTTTCTTTTCTTATATTTATTAGTTTTGTCCACATGTATTATTTTAATAATATTTTTATTTAGACCTTTGTAATTGAATTATACATGGTAGTATTATTTTATAAATATCTTTTTGTTTCTTATTAAATGATTACCAAGGGTATTTCGGTGATTTTATGATGCAACAAAATGGTTACACATGCATATTATTTTTTTCTTATATTTATCAGTTTGTCCTTATTTTTATGGTGTAATAAAATGGTTAGACATGCATATTATTTTCTTCTTATATTTATTAGCTTTGTCGTCATGTATTATTTTAATAGTATTTTTACTTAGATATTTGTAATTGAATTATACATGGTAGTAATTTCTTATAAATATTTTTTTGTTCCTTATTAAATTACCTATTTTTTTATAGTCCAAGGGTATTTCGATAATTTTATGGTGCAATAAAATGGTTACACATGTATATTATTTTTTCCTTATATTTATTAGTTTTGTCATCATTTTTATGGTGCAATAAAATGGTTACACATGCATATTACTTTTTTCTTATATTTATTAGTTTTGTACTCATGTTTTATTTTAATAATATTTTTATTTAAACCTTTATAATTGAATTATTCATGGTAGTAATTTTTTATAAATATCTTTTTGTTCCTTATTAAATGACTACCAAGGATATTTTGGTAATTTTATGGTGCAATAAATATCTCAGTGGTGATGGTGGGGGTGGTAAAATTATCAAAATACTCTTGGTAGTCATTTAATAAGGAACAAAAAGATATATATAAAAAAATAGTACCATGTATGATTCAATTACAAGGGTCTAAATAAAAATATTATTAAAATAATACATAGGACAAAACTAATAAACATAAGGAAAAAGAAATATGCATGTTTAACCATTTAATAGTAATCAAGTAATAATAGTAACAATAATAATATAATAATAATAATAATAATAATAATAATAACAGTAATAATAATAATAGTAATAGCAATAGTAACAAAAATGAATAATATAATAATTATAATAATAAGAAAAAAATAATAATAACAATGACAGTAATAGTAAGTACCCACAAAAAGAATAATAATAATAATAATAGTAATAGTAAAAAAATAAATAATAATATAATATAATAATAATAATAGTAAAAAAATAAATAATAATATAATATAATAATAATAATAGTAGTAGTAGTATGAGGACAAAACTAATCAATATAAGGAAAAAACAATATGCATGTGTAACCATTTTATTGCATCATAAAATTATCGAAATACCCTTGCTAGTAATTTAATAAGAAACAAAAAGATATTTATAAAAAAATAGTACCATGTATAATTCAATTATAAAGGTCTAAATAAAAATATTATTAAAATAATACATGGGCATAAAACTAATAAATATAAAAAAAATAATATGCATGTGTAGCCATTTAATAATAATAATAATAATAATAATAATAATAATAATAATAATAATAATAATAATAATAATAATAATAATAATAATAATAAGAAGAAGAAGAAGAAGAAGAAGAAGAAGAAGAAGAAGAAGAATAAGAAGAAGAATAAGAAGAAGAGGAGGAGGAGGAGGGGGAGGAGGAGGAGGAAGAGGAAGAAGAGGAAGAAGAAGAAGAAGAGGAAGAGGAAGAGAAAGAGGAAGAGGAAGAAGAAGAGGAGGAGAAGGAGGATGAGGAGGAGGAGGAGGAAGAGGAAGAGGAAGAGGAGAAAGAGGAGGAAGAGGAGGAAGAAGAGGAAGAAGAGGACGAAGAGGACGAAGAGGAAGAAGAGGAAGAAGAAGGACAAGAAGAATAGGAATGATAATAATTACTCTTATATATAAATGAAGATTAGTGTAGAACTAATTTATCTTTTCGTGGCTACTTACTATTACTAATACTACTACTCATTTTATTATTATTATTATTATTATTACCATTATTATTATTACTACCACTAATATTATATTATTATTATTATTATTATTATTATTATTCTTTTTCTTACTCTTACTACTACTACTACTCTCTATACTATCCGAAAGACTGAAATATATGAGATTTTCTTATAGCTTATTGACTATCTGGAAGAGTTAATCATTTTACCCGAGCAAAGGGTCTATCAGAATTTAATACATACGTGAGTTAAGCTCATGTGTCTAGCGGTTCTAACCATGAAAAAGGACACCCTTTTCTCCACTTTAACAGGCTTATGAGTCACGGCTTGCCAGACGTAGTCACTAAGATAAAGACAAAAAAAGTAGTACCAACTTCGAATGTACCACCATCTCGAAACCAAGCCAAGAAACTAAAAAAAAATTCCTTTATATCTTGATAGAGTCTGGATATTTCATGGTTATTATACAAGAGAAGTTAAATCTCCAGCATAGATATGGATCTACTTAGTCGGACATAGTCACGACCGAAGAGAGAGAGAGAGAGAGAGAGTAATAAAAAAAGACTCAAAATAAAATATGAAGTAATACCTTAGAAGACCGGATCAAAGGCCGAAACAGTATTGAAAGGTGATATTTTATTTACAATAATGAGAGAGATTTACAAGAGAAATATAAAAGGCTTCTATAGATGTACAAAAGCTTCTGCCTTCTCTAACAAATGAAGACTTCTATATATAGGAAAATAAAAAAATCTATGAACAGTAATATGGGCCCCATATCCTGGTACCATACACAGTATATCTCTTGTGTAGGAATCTATGTACAGTAAAATGGGTTCCATGTCTGGGTCCCGTGTACAGTGTAATTAATGTGTAAACAGTATATCTTA
The DNA here is from genome assembly GCA_030864225.1 of Capsicum baccatum var. pendulum. Taxonomy (NCBI): domain Eukaryota; kingdom Viridiplantae; phylum Streptophyta; class Magnoliopsida; order Solanales; family Solanaceae; genus Capsicum; species Capsicum baccatum. Next base: position 154,078,096 of record CM061561.1, on the reverse strand, counting down.
TATTTTATTTTTTTCCCTTTAATTTACTAAGGAATTCTTCTGTTCGTTCAATGGTATCGTTAGATAGTATCTTATCTGAGGGGATAAGCTGAGAGTTCTAAATATCTTATTCGGAGATATCATCGCTAGTCACACTTTTAATTGAAGTGTCTGACTTATCATATTGATTCACGGAATGAAGTAGATTTCTTTTAACTTTCTCCAAGTATTTTTCTATCATTTCAATTCTATCTCCGTCTTGCAAGAAAATCCTTCTAGCAATGCGCTTAATCTTACTGTCCTTAATAATATCCTTTCAAGGGGTTGTTGTATATTCCTGAACTTTAATTGTAATAGAGTCCAGAAGTTCTTGTCCATGCAAATTTTTTTTTTGGAATATTTTTGCATTAATTTATCCCAAAAATTATTATAAAATACCCTGTATAAACAAGGGATCTGTTCTCCTGTGAATCCCAATTTTAGAACCCATATGTGTATCTATGGAATTGAAAATTCAATAAAAAAGTAGTCTTGATCAATTTTTTCAAGATTGCAAATATAATCTGCGTGATATAGCTCATTTAACTTTGGAGAAACTTGGGTCCATTATTTGTATAACTTAAGAAATGGATCCGACAATATCTTGATGGTTGGACGGTGGTATGACCACCAGTTTAAAAACCAATTAGAAATTAGTTTTGCAAATATCTTTTCACATATCTTCATAAACCAAGTATATTTATGTCGATCATTATTATAATAAAGCACTTTATCAAAGGGTTGGATATAATCCCAATAAGTAAAATCTATACGAGATCCTTTAAGACTAATCTGTCTTTCGGTCATTGTGGTCATCCTCCAATCATCAATGGATATAATTCGTTGATAATAAGTTTTGAGAAGTTATAAACATTCTCTTCTGTATTATACCCAACAAAGTGCTCAAAATCTGCACTGCATGTAGAAGTGAGAATAGTCTCATAATAAGTATGGGTTTTGTATGAATCACCCGGGAAATATAAAGTATTCATCAAATATTTTTGATGTATCTTTCATGGTTCATTTCTCCTCTGAATCTCAGAGTTTTCAACAAGAAATATCATTTCTTTGTTTTCTATTTTCGTAGGACTTGATATCATAATTGTCCTCTTTTTAAGCTATAGAAGCAAATGTATCACTTTGCTTTTGCGAGGCTAGATATGCCTGTAACTGTTTATATAACGGACTTCTTCTGGAATATCTTCTAGATGAATTGAAGAAGATGACAATGATTCGCCTTTTTGTGATATTTTAGAGTTTATCAATCTCTTGTTTCCCATTTGTATAACTGGAGAATTAGATGAGTATCCGTATGACGATCCTTCAGAATATGATCTTACTGGGGATGATCTTCCTCCTAATTTGACTCTTTCTCTTCCTCTAGTCCATTGCCATTGAGGATCCATATCGCATATAAACAATTAGTTTTACGTAGATATATTGAACCCATATAGATCAAATATTTCTCTGACGTCTTTACAATCATAGACATAAAATTCTTCTTCAACCATATCATGGATAATTTTCTTAATTATAAGATTTTGTAAATCTCTGTATAGAGATATTACCTTTAAGATGGTAATGAAGGTCTTTTCAGTAAGAAAAAGAGGTATAAAAATTCATTTTTAATTTAGATATTCCCTAAATAGGAAATTAGGGAGGGAATTATCATTTTTTTTATATTGTATCTCAAAATCAAAAGGGACTAATTGAGCTTACCACCTTGCAAAAATTAATTTTGAAGCATCATGTTTAAAATCTTTATCAGACATGCACTTTATAGATTGGGCATCAGTTTCTATCAAAAACTTTTGGTTTTATACATTGTCTTGAAATTTCAAAACACACTTAACAATAGTATGCATTTCATGAGCCGCAGTAGCATATTTTTCTGGGCTTCAGTCCATTTTCCTGAATGAAAATCTTATCTGGTATTTAGATTTGTCATGGGGATTAACTTATTTTAGTATACCACCATAACCTATATTAGACGCATCCGTCTCAATAACCTTTTGCTATGCTTGATTAGCCAAAGTCAACTAGGCTAAGGTTTTTTAACACTCTGTTTAATCCTTTTAACAAGATCTGTGTGACTATCAGTCCAGGAACTTTTGGAGTACTTTTTTAGCCTGCCATATAATGGGGCTAAATTGTGAGACAAATTTTTATAGAAGAGAGATATATAATTTAGACTCCCTAAAAATCATTGCAACTGATTCCTATCAGTAATAACATCAGGAAATTTAGAAGCAAAACCAATAGATCATTGTATAGGAGTAATCGTTCCCTGACAGATATTATGTCTTAAAATCAAACATCTATTTGAAACAAACTCATTTTTAGTTTGAATATCACCAGATCATTTTGTATCACAATCTTCTTAAAAATATCAAGATGCTTAATATGTAACTCAAATGTCTTAGAGAATACCAATATGTCATCAATATAAACAATGATGAAATCCATAAAAGGATTGAAAATATCATTCACTATTTTCTAAATTCTAAAGGGGCATTTTTCAAGCCAAATGGAATGACATTCCATTCATATAGTCCAAATGGGACATTAAAAGCAGTTCTATAAGTATGCTCTTTGAACATTTGAATCTGCCAATATCCAGATTTTAAATCAAATTTAGAAAAGATATTGGCATCATATAATCTTAAAAGAAAATATCTTTTATTAGGAATAGGATTTGTAATCCATTTCAAATATTTGTTCAAAGCTTTGTAATTTATTCCCAACCTGGTAAAACTACATTCTTTTTCTGATGCGTTATTAACATAAAAAGAAGTACATGAGCAGGGAGATTTCGAAGGCTTTATCAAACCCTTTGTAACAAATTATCAATTTCTTTATTGAAGAATTCAACTAATTCAGAATTTATTTGGCAAGGGCGAGATTTAGTTGTGATATCATCCTCAGAAAAGTTATCTTCATATGAAAGAGTGACAATGTGCTACTTCCGATTCCAAAAGACACTAGGGTGATCGACACAAATATCAACAACCATTTGTTCAGAAATTAATTTAATTTTTTCTTATATCTTAGCAGATTTCATAGTATCACAAATATTCATGCTAAGTAATTCGAGTTGTAAAGAATCAACATGCTTTTGCTTCATATTAATTAAAGCATTTATATCTCTAGTTACAGGACCTGTAACAACAGAATAAGTTATCTCTTTATCCTTGTATGTAGCAATAAATCCTTTAGTATCAAGATGAGTAAAAGGATATATAGAAGTAGTAAAAGGGATTCCAAGTATAGTTGGAGGGTATACCTGATTTTTTACAAAAAAGAAGAAATGTGGAATGCATACTTTATTTTGGCAAATATGAGCATTTGGTAATTTATACTCTATATCAAGAGCATGTCCAGATGTAGATTTTACCATATCAATAGTCTTTTGAAGATATTTAGTAGGGATTAACCCTTCTTGAATGCAGCTAACACCTTCTCCACTGTCAATTATAGTGACATTAGTTATAGAAAACTGGTTATTAATTAAAATAGTACATTTAATGTACCACTTATGAGCAGTAACAATTTGCATCATACCTAGAAAGTAATCATTTTTTAAATCAAGAGACTTATGAAGAGTATCATCTTCTTCATCTTCCACAGGATTAATGTTTTTGTTTTTGGAAGTAGTGGAAGAACTTTTTTCTATTTGAGAAATCCGGTGATCACAAATCATTTGATTTTGTTTAACAAATTTAATCTCCTTTTTCAAGTTTTCAACTTCAATTTTTAAATCATCAAGATAAGTATCTTTCTAGAGGCAGAACTCATAGCAAGACGCTTATTAACTGCTGATAAAGAATAAGGCATAAAATAATTAAGAGTTTTTGTCGGTTCAAGAAAATTGCTATCAGTAGTTTTAGACGTACTAGGTTTTGAACTAGTAGCTAAATTAATATTTTGTCACATGGCTTCTCATCCAAAACTTCTTTTAACAGTTCTAACACATTATCAGAAGTAATAGTCCTCATATTCAAATCTTTAGATTGGGACTGCAATTTATAGAATTCATCATCACAAGTGCAAGTATCACCTTTGCAACTAGCATCAATATTTTTATCCCTATCAGATATTTCAAGCAAATCAATTTCAGCTTCAGAATCTGAGCCAAAACTATAGTCTGATTTGGATCCTGAGGTGTCTTACAAGCCATAAACTTTATCGTGTAAAACCTCATCAAGTCCTAGATACTTTAGTTTCTCAAGCTTATAGTTAGGAGCAATATGTCCAAACTTACCATATTTGTAACGCTTAATCTTAGTAAGATCTCACTTAGATCTATTTTTGTAAATTGGGTGGACTTACGATAAGCTTTTCTAGCTTTAAGCTCTTCTTTAGATCTATATCTAGATCTCCTTTTCCTATAAGGTTTATCATCCTTAAAATATCTATAACTCTATTTCCTAGAAGAAAAAAAAGTTTGTTCAGGTACCCCAAATTGAGTAACAAAATCTCCTAATTGAGATTATTCCTTAAGCTTATCAATCTTAATATATCTTGATAACTTCAACTCATTACAAAAATTTAATCCTTCTCGTGTACATACTCCTATAAATTTTCCATATGTATAATTTTCCCATGGAATTTTGCCGTAAGAACCTCTGAGAGCCTTTCTTACTCATTCAACAAATAATATAGGAAGCTCATCTATAAACTTAGTCTTCCAATGAGCAAACCTACTCTCGGATAATTCCATAAACCAACTCATAAAGGTGTCTTTATACCACCTACATTCTCCTAAAGTCGTACATCTAAGATTTTTAAAAGAGTTTGGATAATTTTATATTGGTTGGTGAATCTACCATTAAACTGTTCTAAAATAGTAAGAACGAGAGTATAGACAACATCTTCTCTATTTTCAACTAGGGCCCTTCCTAGGTTATCAACCCCTAGTTCAGTAGCTATAGCAGTGATAATAGCTGTCTTCTGATTAGTAGTTAGGAAATTGTCCCACCAGCCACGAAGTTGGCCAGTAAAGCCAACAATTATCATTTTATAGTAGTAGTAGTAGTAGTAGCAGTAGCAGTAGCAGCAACAGCAGCAGAAGTAGAAGCAGTAGTAGTAGCAGTAGCAGCAGCAGCAGTAGTAGTAGTACTAGTAAGTAGCCAAAAAAAGACAAATTAGTAGTGCACCAACCTTAATTTATATATACAAGTAATATACATATATATATATATATATATATATATATATATATATATCACATTCATCACTAAGGAAAATAAAGACGGATGAAGAGTTGATCCTTGGTGCAACTATTTTGTATTTTTATAGGGTTGCATCAGGGATCAATTCTTAGTCTATTTTTAGTTGCCTGGTGATGGATGTAATAATGCGTCATATTTAAGGAGAGGTGTCGTGGTGTAAGTTATTTGTTGATAATGGAGTTCTAAATAATGAGATTTGATGAGGAGTTAATGATAAGTTGGAAACTTGAAGACACACTCTAAGACCCCGCAATATCCTAAGCTTAACTCAGTCCTCTAAAGCTTGAAAAGACGTCCCAGACTTAGAAATTTTAGCTAAGTACTTATACTTAGAATTATTTTAGCCTTCATAAGTTGGTAATCCTAATTTACGATCCTTACGACCTTAAAATATTGATTTTTAGGTTGATTCATGATCAGGAATATCAGTAGGTGTTTTTGGACGAGTTTTAGATTTTTTGAACATCATTTGAGGTATGTTTGGGAGTCCAAAATAGTGGATCAACGTGATCTCAACATGTCGCATAGCTTATCACGTTGATAAATATTTTCCCCAGCTCCCAGTACAAATTCTAATAAGCCGACACAATCTCAATATGTCGCATCGGCCATTGCATCGACCCCATCGATACAACACATTGGTCTACACGTCATTGGGCATGGTTTTTGCTCATTTAACTCCGCATCTAGAGGGGCAATTAAGTCCTTTTATACTATTATTCTTCCCCAAAAATACGAGATTAGTCATTCCTAAAGGCAAAATACATTCACTATTCATAAATTTTCTCAAGATCAAACCCTAACCCCTCAAATACAAGATTCAAGTCCCAAGAAATTCACCTCATTACCAGTTTATGAATCATGATTAATTACCAGTTTCATGAGAAATAAATAGCATGTGTGTGTTGTTATATGGTTTCATATTAAAAACCCTTGAATTTGGGAGTTGGGATAGTGGTCATGATGCTTGCATGTTGTATTATAGTTATGTGGATAAATTATGCCCCCAAGTGTTTGATAAAATGTTCATGTGATTTGAGTAGTGCAATTATACCTTGTTAGCATGAGTACAAGTTCATGCCATGCTAGTGTTTGCCAAAATGCCGCAATGAATGAATTGTGACAAAGTGACTAGTTATCTATTTTCAAGATTGTGCTATGTTTTTACTAACTATGCTATCGAGTCCTGGGGGTATCTAATACCCGACAATCAAGCTGTTTATCTAGATTTACAGTAGTTCAAAATAGTATCAGTGATGTCACATGCAGTAGTACTCAGTCAGTTATAAAACTCAGTGTATTCAGTCAGATAGCAGAACTCAGTGAACTCGGTCCAGTTCAATCAGTTAACGCGATCAATATAGTTCATTCAAGCCTAGTACAACTTAAAAATTAGTTCAGGGTTTATTTAGTTGAGAGTAGGATTCAACATAAAGTGAACCCAAGGATGGGGGCTCACCTGCCAGTAGAGGGTGTGACCCTTAGAAACAGTTCTTGCATTCCAGAAATACATAGCCAGCGTAGGTTGAGACATCAACCTGATAGTTGAGGGTTGATTAGGTGTTTTACCTACCAGTTGAGGGTACCACCATTATCATTTAGAGCACCTTCCAGATCAGGGTGACTCAGCACTTGTCTTTACCCATGGCTCCAACTGGGGTTACAGGTTGGAACCCAAATCAGTTCAGAGAGGGACATGTCGGTTAGATGATTACCTTCCACAATTTCAGTTTCAGTTTCAGACTCAGTATAAAACCTCAGTTTAGTTACATAATCAGGACTGTTAGATAAAATCACCCAGCTTAGTATAGAATTCAGTTTAGTTCTATAGAATCATGACTGTTAGAAATTATCACTCAATTAAAAGTAATAAAGTATCAGTAAATTCAGATACTAGCCATTTAGTTTTCAGAATCCATTATCCATTATTAATGTGATCTCAATTACAGTATATGTAGTTATGTGCATAGCATTGCATAATCAACATTTACAGTAATTTCAGATACACATGTACTCTCATTCAGTTATATTCATGTTACTCAGCTAGTTATTGTTCATGAATATGAACCCCTATATTCAGCCTTACCTCACCTAGCATACCAGTACATTAAAAGTACTGATGCCTACCTTTCCTTTGCGCTATGATGTATTATATCATAGGTTCAGACACACGGGCTCCTGACCGTACCTAGCAGCCCAGATTATCAGCAACAGATTTAGTGGTGAGTCCTTATAGTTTAAGGACAGAGTATTAATTCAGTTTATCAGTACTTCAGTAATCAGAGTTAGTTGGAGTCTTATCCCATCAACTCCATCTTCAGATAGTTAGAGGCTTTCGAACTAGATTATTTTAGACAGATATTTATTTTTTAGTATTTAAACTATCAGTATTCAGTATTTGTTTATTAGTTATGAGCCTTATGGTACATTCAGCCTAATTTTTGCGTTATTACAGTGTTACTATTTAGTGATTTGTAGTAGGTATTAGTCATGGGTTTGCTTGTGGTCCTTCGAGATTATGAGCACCGTGTGACGTTTGGGGTGCAGACTCGAGGCATTACACACACAAATATTTATAAATAAAAATATTATATTGTATATAAAGGTGAATAAAAATGGACTAAAGGTTGATCCTTGGTGAAACCATTTTCTATTTTGACAGGGTTGAATTAGGGATTGACTCTTAGTCCATTTTTGTTTGCTTTGGTGATGGATCTATTGATACAAAATATATAAAGAGAGGAGACTTGGTTATAAAGGAAATATATAAATATATAAATATTTAGTTCTAATTGATGAAACCCGAGGAAGTTTTAAAGATAAGTTGGAAGTTTGGAGATAGACTTTAGAGTCAAAATGGTTTAGGTTGAGTAGGATCAAAACTGAGTACTTATTGTGAAAGTTCAGTGATTTGACACATGAGTCTAACGTGGTAGTTAGTCTGGATTCCCAAGCCATTCAAAAGAGAGATAGTTTTAAGTATCTTTGATCTATTATTCAAGGAATATAGAGATTAATGAGGATATCACTCATCATATTGGTGTAGGGTGGTTTAAATGGAGGGTCGCATTGGGTGCTTTGGGTGATAAGAAGATACCTCATAAGCTTAAGTGCAGGTTCGAAAAAGTGGCAGCCCGACCAACTATGTTGTATGGAGTGGTGTGTTGGTCTATCAATAACTCCCACATCCAAAATTTGAAGGTGACAGTGGTGAGGAGGTTGAGTTAAATGTCCAAACTTACCAAGAGAGTTAGGTATATAAATAAGATTATTCGAGAGAGTGTAGGAGTGGCTTCAATATAATACAAGATGCGAGAAGTGAGATTGAGATGGTTCAGGCATGTGATGTAGAAGTGTACGAATACCCCATATAATGACCCGAGAATACCCTCTTGATGTCACATGGTGCTAAAGACTATGAATAGCTCCAAGCTAACCCATGATATCTACTCAACATTGAATTCTCGTAAAAGTAAACTTAAAATATGAGCAAAAACCGAAGAAACTTATAACTGAGTTTAAATAAATGAGTATTCTCAACCAAAACACTATAACTCAATAACTTTCAAATCTATGAAAATTTGAAAGAAACACATAGTCTGACTAGTCTTGTTAAGTCTCTAACTATAACTGAAGAGCCACTCGGGCAGACCCCTGTTGATCTAAACTGAATGCTGAATAACTGAAATAACTTTAATAAATATTTGGAAGCATCATAAACTTAACCCTCAAACTATAAGGACTCACCAACTGTCTGAATATAAGAAGTGATGTCCACAGTTAATCGTGCTATTGGAGACAAACACTAGAACCTATGTTTTGAAATAATGTCTCCACACAAACATTTATGTGGTCAGTAATTTTGTAATGTACAGACTGTGTGGGCGTGAATGCAATACTAATACTAAAGCTGAACATAATTTCAAATCATGCGTGCTAGGTGTAAAAGGACTCACCTTGATCAAAAGTAAGACTGAAAGCTAAAATCTCTTACAGAATAACTCATAAAACAGTATCAGAATAAAAAATATGAGTCGTTACACTTGGTTTTTAAACTACTCTTTTCTATGGGAGATTATCATAACCAACATAAAATATGAGAGGAACATGGATCCCCGTTACTCAAACCCTCATCAAAAGGAAATGATAACTTAATCCCTCATTGCAACGACCCAATATAGTTTGTTAGGGTATACAGGCTAACTATTGTGATTACCTAAATATTTCCAATTGGAAAATCTGAATTATATAAATGACATACCCATTAGGACAAGCTAAATTAACTTTTGGTGGCATGTAGTTTCTAGGAAATAGGATGTGCTAAACTCATATTCCCCTCTCGGTGCTAGATATTACTCCTAAAACTCATAAAATTGCTCATACTCTATCTATGAAGTTCCTTTTAAAAATAAACATATGAGCTGATAAGTATGAAAACTCAATATGCTTTTGTTTCTACCTCAAAATCTTGATTTCATATGTGAAATTCTTAGCTTGTCAAAAATCTCATATCAAAACTAAAAATGTGATTCTAATGCAACGCTTTTGAAGCTTAAACTAGTAAACTTGAACTTCTTGTAAACTGAATGCTCAATGCTCAAATTGTAATCCTTTATCAACACATGAAAACTTCATATCAAGATGTCATAGCTCAGTTGATAAAATTAAATAAGCATGAAAGCATATACAAGACAATGTGCAACTAATGATAAAACATCAAAAACTCAAGCATAAGAAAAATGGGTATGAACCCTAGATATAAAAATCTAAAATTCATGATAAAAACATAAATTTTGGGAATAAGGATGAAAGGTTATCCTTGTTAAAACCTCACATACCTAAACTTGATGAACTTTCTTGAGGGAAACTTGAATTGGATACTTGGAAGTTAAACTTTGGGAAGAAACTCCAACTTCTTTTCTCTTGAGAGTGAAGAGGAGAATGAGTGTTGAAAATTCACAAATGATGGGTAAATAATATTTATTGAATGATTTAAGTCGTGGGAGAGGAGTTTGAGGTGAGAAAAAGACCATACTACCCTGAAGGAAACTTAAAATGTTTTGCAGGAATTTCACAGTTGATGACCCGTCAACTAGTTAATGGATCATCAACTTCTATTGTCAATCTCCAACTGATTTTGATCTTCACTGCCTAAGGTTGAAGACGAGAGTTTATATCCCATCAACCAGTTGATATCTTGTCAACTCAGGTTGTTAATCTCTAAATCATTTTGATCTTCACTGCTTAAGGTTGACGACGGGAGTTGTCAGCTTGTCAACTCACGTTGTCAAATCTCCAACTGTTAGACACTCTCAGGTAAAATGAGCATCACTATCTGCTTTACTATTAGATTAAGGTAAAATTGTATGTGTTGGAAAGAAAACTCAAAGATATTTCATTTGGTAGGTCTTGTGCTGAGAAACACTTCATATTCAAAGTGGTATGATCGTTTAAAGTTGACTCAAAAAGAATCTCACACTTAAGCTTAGCCAAAAAAAGGATCTTTCATTTTAACAATATGTTAGGGGATTCTCATGACCCTAAAAACATAGTAACCTGCTAAGAACATGCATGAACTTTATAAGGGTTACAATATCTCCCCCTGTGAATATTCATCCTTGAATAAAGACTGAGATAAGGAAAGATCTATCTTAATGGTGAGATAGGTTGATGTCAGAAACTTATCTTTCTTTGCATCTGAACTAGTCACCCCAAGAACAAGTATATAACTAAAATAACTGGCTACACATGAACCGAATTGGTTGAACTAATATAAATATGGATGTCGGTAAGTAAAATAGGTTAAATGGGAGTTGTTACCTCAAGCAAACTCTATAGAAGGAGTAAATAGCTGAAGAAATCGACTCATTATGGCTGCCTCATCTTCCCAAATCTCTTCCTCAACTGCTTGATTTGTCTAACGTACTTTCACTAAAGAAACTTCTTTATTCCTTAACCTTCGAACTTGTAGATTTAGGATTTGAACTAGAATCTCTTCATAGGACAAGATATACTTCACCCCAAAATTCTCTGTGGGAACTACTAAAGATGGGTTCCCAATGCACCTCCTTAACATTGACACATGGAAAACTTGACGGATGACGGCTAATTCTAGAGGAAGATCTAACTCATAAGCAACTTCTCCAACACACCTTATTATTTTATAAGGACCAATATATCGGGGACTAATCTTTCCATTCATCCCAAATCTCATTATTTACTTCATGGTTGACACTTTCAAAAATACCCAGTCACCCACCTCAAACTTTAGTTCTATCCTCCTCACATTTGTATATGATTTATGATGACTTTGAGCAGTTTTCAACGTCTCACAAATGAATTGAACCTTATCCATACCTTCTAGAATGGCATCCATCCCTACCAAAGCCACTTTACCAACTTAAAACCAACCTATAGGTGTCCTACATCTATGCATGTACAACGCTTTGAATGGAGCCGTTTGAATACTATGATAACTATTGTTATAGGAAAACTCAATCAAGGGTAAAAGATCATCCTAATTTTGTTAAAGTCTATCACACATGCTCTAAACATATCTTCCAATGTTTGAATTGTCTGCTCACCTGGCCATCTACCTGCAGATCAAAAGTCATACTAAGCTTCACCTTTGTACTAAAGCCCTTTTGAAAGTCCTTTCTAAAATGATTTCAAAAAACTAAGAAGTGAATTGTGTACTTCCGTCTGAAATAATAGACAAGGGAATCCCATGAAGCCTTACTAACTCATGAATATACATCTTAGCATAATCTTTAGCTATATTTGAAGTCTTAATAGGTAAGAAATATGCTGATTTGGTCATTCGATCCACAATGACCCAAATTAAATCATGCCAACGTCTGGTGCGAGGAAGTCTAGTAGCAAAATCCATATTAATGACCTCCCACTTCCAAGTAAGAATTCTAATATCCTAAAGTGTAACCCCAACCTTTGATGCTCAATCTTTACTTGCTGAAAATTGGGACACTTGGCCATAAACTCTGCTATGTTCCTCTTTATACTATTCAACTAATAAATTTCCCCCAGGCTGCGGTACAGCTTGGTAGAACCAGGATGAATTAAATAAGTAAAACTTGGGCCTATGCTAATATCCTCTCTCTCAATCCATCAACGTTGTGAACACATAGTCGACCTTGATAGCGAAGGACACCATCCCCCCCTTGGGAGATGACTTTAATCTTCTGCAACTGAACTATTGTCATGACCCATTCACAAATCGTGATGGCACCTACTAAATCCACTAGTAGGTAAGCCAATACCATAAACCGGAGCTAAGGCAATGGGTTACCTTGGTAGAAACGCCCGACAAGGGCCACACTAATGGAAGACAATCACAAATAATAATGTTCCATAATAGACAAATAACTACGGATACCAATTCCCATGACCTGGTAGTATCAGTACAAGGGAATCTAAGGTCGATAATAGGAAAACAACTCAAAGTCTGAATAGACTTATGCATTCATCTTGAATACAAAAGACTGAATAAAGTTAGGAGGGAAACATGTGAATCAAAACTCCAAGAGTTCACCTTGTCTCTTGAATATCAACATAGCACGATCTCAACTATACAATGACAACTAGTACTTTGGTCTGCACCAAAAAGGTACAGAAGTGTAGTATGAGTACCAAAATAATGGGTACTCAGTAGGCATCATCGGCCGACTATGCTAAATTGTGATATAAAGATGATATAAAGCAAGATAATATCTCTAAGTCAAGGTACAAAATCGAATCTAAATAATCTCCATCATCACTGTATACCTTCAATAATCAAACTAGAATAAAACTATGACATAACCACTCATCATGCTCCAATACCATTGTATATATATATATACAAAAGTACATGATCCAAAGCATAAAGCACCACAAATACAACCACAATAACAATAAGAACAAGAAAATACACAACATCCATTAAAGCATAAGTAAAATAACTCACCACAGTGTCCCATACCACCAGGAAGTACACACAAGGATCAATAAAGTAAATAACTCATCACGACATCCCATACCACCGAAGAGTGCATGAAAAGATCAAATCATTAAGTAATTACACATGTAACCAACTTCTCAATATCCGAGGTTCACCACTTTTCATGTCCACGATTTCCACAATTTCCATCAAAGTTTATTTACCAAGATTCATAATCATCATCAATTACCACAACTGAAATAACATACACCAAGGTAATCGCAACCATAGTCATATAGCCATTAAGATATTTATGATATCAATACCTTCTATCTAGTCATTATTAACTAACCAACACTTATTATTAACTACTAGTGGCTAGTAATTATAAGGTCTCCAATCAATACCCTAACAGATCCTTTATGTAATCCTCCTTCATGAAATAGTAACTAATTAATATTCTCTAAATAGCCAATATCCACATCTAATCAAGATGTACAACTACACCAAAATCAATATTTAACCAAATCTCATCTCTAGCTATTATAAGTACACTAGTCGTCATATAGGAGAAAGGTTACATATTATCAACACACTTACTTATCTATTAACTAACGTCTCTCACTAGTTAGCACCGATGTCTAAGTCCTCATTTAAGCAACCAATGACACTACCAACTAGGCATCAATATCACTAATCCTCAACAATGCTAAGTCTATTATCATCATTAGCCATTTTACAACCATAACCACTAATTACCATATATTAGCTAAACAAGGTCCACCCACTAGAATTCTAGTCTTCCATACATCAAGTAATATGACCACTTTGTATAGACATCTAGTTATCACATAACCTATTTTACTAGGCAAATTCCATAATTATCCATCATTTAAGCCAAATATATCCTCTAGGTAAACCCTTAATTCTACACATGATTGTACCTACCAATAAGTCTTAACTCATTATTCAATATATTCTACTTCTATTCACTAATGAGGATTAACAAGAGCCATGCCACTTAACAAGTGATTAATGATAAATAATTATAGACAACTTCCCAAGGAAAACATCATATCCTTAGTACACATATGGCGTTATCATACAAGTGCATAACTACATATATACATATCTATCTATATATGCTTACCATACATAGCATTACTATAACATCAATAGATTCTCCGGCCTTGCCGGGCATCAACATATCATGACTATATATTTCAGCCTTGTCGAGAATCTACATATAATCAATATATCCTTTGACATTATCGGGCATCAGCATATCATCAATATACCCTCCATCATTGCCGGGCATCAACATATCATCAATATATACTCCGGCTTTGCCGGGTGTCAATATTTAATCAATATATCCTCCAGCCTTGCCGAGCATCAACATATCATCAATATATCTCCAGCCTTTTCGGGAATCAACATATCATCAATATATATATATGGATAAGTGGCCAAATCAATGATAAGTACAAGGCCCAAAAACCATAGAGTGTAAGAGAAAAAAAGAAACACATATCATAGTATCCCACCATTCATTATCAACACATCATAATAGTAAGTGCATGAACAAACATATCCATAAGATGTGAACACTCAATACATTATCGGGCTTAACAAAGTATGGTCAATTATAAATCATGGTTAAACCTTCTAGAGTCTCCCTTAATAAACATGATCCACAATACTAGCACAAAGGGATTCTGCGGCACAAACATGTGTTTAGTCATTAGGCTTAAGCATAATATGAGTAATAACATAATCCAAGGCTCACATAGTAAACTAGTCAATAAATCAAGTGATAGCATAGTCATGGATTCAATTTACGATACAATCCATTGCTATCAAAATAGTGATAATAAGATAATCAATTAAGTATGCACACTATTGCCAAGATCAACGGCATGAATAAAACATTTATAGTGTTTAGCTATTATATTACCAAGAGTATATTCTAAGCATCCAATATATACCTAAGTCTATAATGAAGTTGCATAGTTTAAGTTTAAGGCAGGTCAAGTTTCACTTCTAATATCCCAAATTATCTTCTTCAAGTCTAACTTCTACCTGGAATTAGACTAAGCTATCTAAATCGTATCTCAAGGTTAAACAATCCACACTAGTTATACAGGAGAATTCTTTCTCAAGTAAATCTCTTAAGTCTTCCAAAGCACCTAATATCAATTAATAACTATGAATATCTAGGCTAACATACTCTTAAGGTGAGTGAACAAGGTCACGCTAATCCAACTGGAGCAACTAGAGCATTCTCATGCTATTCATGAGATAACAAGTCCCACTAACTAAGATTCTAAACTATGAGTCAATTATCACACTTAACAAGTTCAATAGCCTAAATATTTCAACTAATACCAAGCATTACCATCTATTAATTCAACATCTAAGACCCCGCCCAATCTTATTAAGATATCAAATCCATACAAAAATAAAGCTCAATCTAACTACAAGTAAGGTTAACCTACCTCGAATCCAAATGTAGCTCACAAACCAATAATCTTCACTTTCCCTTTCCTATAAGCTTATTCAACTAGCCAAGCTATCAAAAACATAATCTATACATTATTACGAGAATAACAACACTTATATTGCACCATTGTGCTTCGGGTCCAAAACAACACCAAAAATTCCCAAGTGGATCCCACATATAAAAATGAGTTTCCGAGGCCAACCCATCATTCAAATACGTTTAGGGAGTTATAACCCATAAAAAATTGGTGTAAAAAAATCGTGTTTGTAGCTAAAAACAAGCCTTGAGCCATTAGGAGTTTTCAGCGTAAAACTTTAAGAATTTAACACTAAAATTAAAGAAATCTTACCTTAGATTCGATGCTAATCATGTATATGCAAGTTGTTTAAGCTCCTAATCAACACCCAACACACACTATAAAGACTACTACCTCTATTAGGGTTTTAAAGGCTCAAGACAATGAAGGAATGGTAAATTTTTGGCCAATGAGGGCATTTTAAATAGCCTATCCCAGGCCCTCAGGAGTGACGATTGCGGACACATGGTAACCACAATCACGATCTCACTAATACCCATGTGATTGTGGTACTTGCTGCCCTGAGAGATGGCTGAAACTTTGATTCCAAGTTTCGGCCAAGGCCTCCGGATGCATCCGGAGTCCAATATGGGCAAACGAGATATGTAACTACACTGATTTCGATGTTTTAGATCTGTTGGTGAAGTCAAATTTTCCATCCAAGGTTGTTTTATTGAAGATTTTACTTGATGGTCATGTGGAACCAACGAAGACTTCTAAATGGGGAAATGGTTCTAAAGACCAAATGGACTGCCCGATAACCAAACTATCAATTCCAGTAAGTCATAAATGACTTGGAGTAGCTATGCAAAATCTTTAATGAGGAAGATAAGAAAAAACATGAGAAATGACCAAAAGGGTCATTACAACTGTATCCAATATCTGGATATATATGGGATCACTACACTGCTTTTCTTTCACTTCCACCACTAAGGATAATTCTGAACTATTCTGAACCATCACTCCGCCATCATCCATATCAAGCAGACATACACTCAAATAGGGTAGTCTATTCACTTCCTTGGCCAGTTCTTGCTCTTTATTTTTCACATGAGCCACACTATCCATAGATAGTCTACTCAATACGTTTGCTACTACATTCGCCTTACCTGAATGGTAAAGCACATTCATGTTATAATCTTTTAGAAACTCCAACTACCATATTTGATAAAGATTTAACACCTTCTATATAAATACATATCGAAGGTTCTTATAATTAGTAAAAATATCAATATGTACACCATACAAATAGTGTTTCCAATCTTCAGGGCAAATACAACAGTTGCTAACTCTAAATTATGAGTTGGATAATTCTTGTCATTATCTTTAAGTTGCATAAAGGAATACGCTATTAATTTTCCATGACATATCAAAACATAGCCTAAACCAACTCTGGAGGCATCACAATACACCATAAATTTGTCTAACCCCTATAAAATCTAACACTAGGGCTAAAGTCAATCTATGCTTCAACTCTTGGAATCTCTTCTCATATTTATCTGACCATATAAACTTTACCTTCTTTTGTGACAATTTGGTCAATGGTTCATCATTGAGAAAAATCCCTCAATAAAGCTCTAATACTAACCGGCTAAACCTAGAAGCTCTAAATATCAGATGGAGTAATGGGCCTAGGCCAGTGCTTTACTGCATCAGTTTTCTAAGGGCCTACATGAATATCAGTACCTAAAATCACATGCCCCAAAAAGGTAACAGACTCTAACCAAAATTCATGCTTATGAAACTTTGTATAAAGCTGACGATCCTTAAGGGTATGCAACACTATTTTGAAATGGTCTTCATGCTCCTCCTGTCTTCGAGAATACACAAGTATGTCATTACTAAAAAAATGACAAACATGTCCAAGTACTGCTTGAAGACTCTATTCATTAAATTCAAAAAGGCTGCAGGAGCATTTTTTAGTCCAAAAGACATAACCACAGACTCAAACTATCCATACCGGGTTCTAAAAGAAGTTTTCGAGATGTCTCACATGCCACAAAATTCAAACTATGTCTTATGGTCACCTCAAGCACACATGTACTGGAGATCGCCCCATGACCCAACCTAAACACCTCATTATGTCGTAGGAGTAGAAGGAACTCTAATTCATAAGTTAAGATCACAGAATAATATCATGTGCCAACATTAGATTCATTATAATAACTACTCATGTCCAAGTTTACAGTTGTTCACAATACCTCTATACAAAACTGAAGTTAATAAATGTATATGTCAGGACAAGCCCCTGACTATATCCAAACCAAGTCTTAAAGAGACTAAGCCTAAAGATAAGTACTAAGAGTTAAATATCTTACGGATGTAAGGAAGATCACCCCTTCAAGTCAATGCATGAACCACCTGATCATCTAATCACTGCACAGGAAAAAAAAAGATGCTTCGAGCCCTACATTACATGGGTAGGTAGCATTCGAAAATGGTTAGCGGTTGGAGCGCTAGCATGTAACTCAAGGATAAGTGATAAGATAACATTATCAATCAATAACAAGTCAATATATCACATTTATTGCATTCATACACTTATCCATACATATGCATATACTATATACCATTCGAGATATCAAGGCTCATCAATATTTTCAAACATTCATTCATTAGGCATGAAATAGGGACTCCAGCCCTTCCACACTTATAGATTCAACAATTAACAAAAGCATAGGAATTTAACCATAATCATATATACTTTGACAAAGAACTTCAACTATGCTTACTCATTCGTTAGACAAGGACTCTAACCACATACACAATCATTCAAACAGAGGGCTCTAGCCATCCACACATTCAATTGTGCATGGGAATTTGACCACATGTCCACACATTCAATTAGGAATGGGACTTTGAACTCATGCTCCCACATTAGGCAAGGGACTCCAACCTTATGCCATACTTGGACTTTAACCACAATTCATTCCATTTGGAGAGGTTCTCTAACCTCAAGAGATATTTTTAGGCAAGGGACTTTAACCTCAAGCATTTTCATTGGGCAAGGGACTTTGACCTCCAAGCCTCTTCATAAGGAAAGGGACTTTGACCTCAAGCCATTTATAAAGCAAGTGACTTTTACCTCAAGCCATCACAACCATCATTAGTTGACATTTGGGACTTTACCCTATGCCCATGCGTAATCATCCATTCAATACAATATTTTAAGGACTTTATCCATTTTAACCAATTCAACATTATTTATGACCACATGGTCCTTATGGGAGCCTTCATTGCTCAACCATTTTAATTGGCCAATGCTTTTATTAAAATCATCGCACCATTCATTTTTATGGTCATCAAGACCCTCACAAGAAATTCACAATTTCACTAGCATTCTTATATCACACTTTAGTTTAATACACCATTTGAGTTCATATTTCATGTTGGTGGATTCAACCTCTTATTAGCCATTAGCTTAACAATGTTATCATTACATCTTACATGGATTACAATACCTTTGAAAACATTATTATCAATATTTACACTCGTTAGGCCATTGCTCTAGCTTAATACACTAACAATATATTACTAGACAACTCGCTTATACATTTACACAAATACCTTATGTGTGTATGTAACGACCTGGAAAATGGGTCCCAGAGCGTCACACGGTGCTTGAGGCTACGAGTAGCCCCAAGCTAACCCTTTGAGCCATTTTCATTCAGTTCAACACAAATCAATGGGATTTTCATAAATAACTCTAAAATATCAACAGAGTAATCATCATCCAAAAATAAAAGAATTTTAGAAAGATAACAAAATATGACTTATTAGTCAACTCCCAACATCTATACTAGTTTGACAAGCCTCTAAGAAAATCAATAAAACCAGTGATCCATTGAGACATGCCCCAACTGACTCATACTCAGTTATCAAATGTAAATAATTCCATGAAACCAATATCAGACATCACGTCCTTGGAATATGAGGACTTACCACAACAGAGGATGTAGAACAGCGTGCCTAAAGAATCACTATCAAACCTAGAACTGAGCACCTGAACCTACATTCTGAGAAAATGTAGTCCACATCCGAAGATATGGGTCATTACCATGGAAAGGAGCCGAGTAATGGGGGTGTATGCAGTTTTACAAACATCATCATCATAAATATTTATAAAAAATATGCAGGATGTATGAAATACTCACATAGCCAAAAAAAAATCATCATAATTGTGAGAGGATGAAATAAGTACAATAACACATGTGAGTCATCATATAATTGGTCAATCACTTTCAGTTCATCAAGAATATCAATTCTCATAATGTAAATATCATTTAAATCTTTCAAAAGAATAGCTTTCACAATTCCACTTTCAAATCACTTCACCATTCACCATAGACACAAGGAAACACACACACGCTGGGAGATCCTATAACCGACATAAACCATGTGAGCTAAATAGAGTCCAACGTACAATCCACGTTGGGGAGAGCCATCCTATCCTTGACATCAGAGTAGGACTATCGATATCAAATCCACACAAACTAGTGATCACTATATAAATCAGCCTCAGGCTCACTCTTACGGGGGCACGTAGTTTTAGGGAAGTAAGGTCGCTTTATACCTCCCACTCGGTGCTAAAGATTTCTCTCGGACTTAGCTTAGATTATTTCAAAGACAATCCACAACAAAACAATTTCAATAATATATAAATATACATCGGGAGCCATCATACTTCCCATCTATCGAAATCAACCACGTTGTAGATTTCTTTCACACTCGAGTTCAAAACAACTCCATTAAGACCAAAAGGTCAAATAATTCAAAATATCTCAAATATTCAAAATCAACGTGCTATAACCCACACTTTCTAAAAAAAAAACACAATTTTCAACGGGGATTCACGACTCAAATATCCAAGTCATGATAAATATCATTCAAGATTCATGCTTTATATCTCCACACATGTAAATTCATCTTTCAAAATCATAAACATCAAGATTTCATAATAATCATCATAAGATATGGGTTCATGCTTCAAATTCGTAAAAATCAAATAAAAATTATGCCTCTTTAAAGAAAATTACTTTTGGGCACAAGAACGAATGAGAGTTCTTGTTGAAAACCCCCACATACCTTGAATGATGAACTTTAGATCGATACTCATTTTTGAGATGTTAATCGTGCCTTTGAATGATGGTTCTTGGAGTTCTTGAACTAGGAACTTAGAATCTTTAATAAATTTGCAGAATTAATGGTAAACTTTAGAGGTTCTTGAAGTTGGATGTAGGAGCTTAGGGTTTTCTTTTTGAGGGAATTTGATGCAATATAATATATAATGCTTCTAATAGGTTTTAATATAGGGTTTGGATGGATTTTGGGTGAGGGTGAATGACTAAAACGCCCCTAAAAATCAAATAATTCTCGAATATGTCCTTTGGTGGACTATTTTGATAGTCTGAAGTAGATCAACCATAACGTTTTACTCCGATGTCCAAATTGGATGAAACTAATTTCATTAGAAAGAGGACTCTCATATATTTTTCTTGATATATAGTATCTTACCCAGATCATTGTGTACGAGGAGTTATGATCGTTTAAAGTTGACCCAAAAATACACTTTTGATAGGCTAAAGTAGATCGACCATAACTTTTTGTTCCGATAGATAAATTGGATGAAATCAATTTCATTGGAAAGAGGACTCACAGAGATTTCCGTTGATATATAGTAGATAACCCAGATCATTATGTACAAGGATTTATGATCGTTTAAAGTTGGAGCTAAAATACGCCAGACCTCAGTACTTTTTCCTGCACGTTTTACTGTCCACTACTATTCACGGTTTGATCGAAATGTTCATAACTCGTCGCTCGGGTGTCCGTTTCGGATGATCCACATATCGTTAGAAAACTTATTCAATAAAATACGCAATGATGGGTCATAATATAAGACATTCCACACGGAATAATTTATAATTCATTCTAGAAGATAGAACCCATCACGTTTACGCACAAAATTTCAACGTAAAATTTCCTGGGGTATTACATCATCCCCCCTTGGAAACATTCATCCTCAAATGATGCTAAACATTCCAAGATTAGATAGGTAATAGAGCATACAGCTGAAACCATTTATTAGACTCATCACCACATCATTTCTCACTCCGGATGCAACATAGAATGCACAAATTCAAGAAACTACAGCTGAACACATAATAAATGACAGCTGAACTGCTACAACTTTTATCAAAAGTGCATAATTTAGGAAAGAACGGTACCTTCGGCTTGATCGGAGTTTGCAAAAAATAGGTGCGGGTACTTGGATCGCATATCCGCCTCAGCTTCCCAAGTTGCACCCTCAACAGATTGGTTTCGCCACAACACCTTGACCAAGGGAACTTCTTTGTTCCGTAGTCTTCGGACACTAAAATCAAGAATCTCAATAGGAATCTCATCAAAAGAAAGATTTTCTTAAATGTCAGCACTCACAGAGGAATCCACTACCACAGAATCGCTAATATGCTTTCTAAGCATGGAGACATTGAATATTGGATGAACAGAGGACAAATCGAAAGGCAACTCGACCTCATAAGCTACCTTACCAACACGACTAAGAATTTTGTAAGGACCAACATAATGGGGACTAAGCTTCCCCTTCTTTTCGAATCTCTTCACCCCCCTTATGGGTGAAATTTTCAGATACACTAGGTCACCAACTTCAAACTCAAGGTCTCTCCTTCTAATATCTACATATGACTTCTGATGACTCTACCCAGTTTTCAACCTTTCCCTAATCAACTTAACTTTTTCCATAGCCTTAAATACCGAATCAGGACCACTCACAACCGTTTCACCCACCTCAAACCAACCTATGGGTGATCTACACTTCCATTCATATAAGGCTTCAAACGGAGCCATACCAATACTAGAGTGGAGACTGTTATTGTAAGCAAATTCTATCAACGGTAAGTGATCATCCCAACTTCCCTTAAAGTCAAGTGCATAAGATCTCAACATATCCTCTAAGGTCTGGATGGTCAGCTCAGCCTGACCATCGGTCTGCGGATGAAAAATAGAACTCAAAAGCACTTGCGTACCAAGACCCTTCTGAAAAGCTTTCCAAAATTATGAAGTGAACTGAGTACCCCTATTCGAAATGATAGACAAGGGAACTCCATGTAGTCTGACTAGCTCTCGGATATACAATCTAGCATAATCCTCAGCAGTATATGAAGTATGAACAGGCAATAAATGAGCAGACTTAGTCAACCTATCAACCACAACCCAAATGGAATCATGATGGCATCAGGAAGGAGGTAAACTAATCAGAAAGTCCATATTTATCTCTTCCCACTTCCAGGTCGGAATACTAAACTCTTGCATGGTACCACCAGGTCTTTGGTGTTCAACCTTAACCTGTTGGCATGTTGCACACTTAGCTACAAATGCTGCTATATCTTTCTTCGTGCCACTTCACCAATAGATTTCTCGTAAGTCTTGATACATCTTGGTGGCACCAGGATGAATAGAATATCGTGCCCCGTGCACTTCAGCCATAATCCTCTGTCCAGATCATCAACATTCAGGAACACAATCTACCCTGCAATCTCAACACACCATCTCCCCCTTGGGAGAAAACCTCTACTTTTTGGTCCTTGACTGACTCCTTCAGTCTGACCAAACTAGCATCTAAGTACTGCTTTTTCTTCACTTCCGAAACCAAGGAGGATTCGGAACTACTCTGAACCCCTATACTACCTTCAACAGAGTCAAACAATCTAACCCCCAATCTATCCAAATGATGTACATCATGAGCCAACTATTTCTTACCTTCTACCACATGCGAAACACTACCCATGGACACTCTACTTAGGGCATCCGCCACAATGTTGTCCTTGCCCGAATGGTACAACACACTCATATCATAGTCCTTTAACAATTCTAACCATCGTCTCTGCCTAAGATTCAATTCTCTCTGGGTAAACAAATACTGCAGACTCTTATGATCAGCGAAAACATAAACATAGACACCATAAAAATAGTGTCTCCAGATTTTCAAAGCAAACACAACAGCAGCCAACTCAAGGTCATGGGTGGGGTAATTTTTCTCATGAGGTTTCAACTGTCTAGAAGTATAAGCTATCACCTTACCCTTCTGCATCAATACGCAACCCAACCCAACTCTCAAAGAATCACAGTACTCCACAAAACCATCAACACCATCAGGCAAAGTCAAAATAGGGGCTGAAGTGAGTCGAGTCTTCAACTCCTGAAAACTCTTCTTATAAGATTCGGACCACAAGAACTTCACTTTCTTTTGGGTCAACGAGTCATAAGAGACGCTATAGAGGAGAATCCTTCAACAAAATAGCGGTAATAGCCAGCTAAACCCAAGAAACTTTGGATATCAGTCGAAGAAAGAGGTCTAGGCCAATTTCTAACAGCTTCAATCTTTTGGGGATCTTGGGTGACACTGAATTCCCAGACCACTCAAACACGGATGCACTTGAAAACTAAAACTTGACCACTCGGGTCCGACAATCAATAGAGGCATAAGAAGAATACAGCCAGTCCATACCCAGAATCACATCAAAATCTACCATGTCTAACTTAATCAGATCAGCCAAGAAAACTCTATGAAGAACGGTAACAGGACAGTTTTTATACACTTTTTGGACAACAATTGAATCACCCACTGGGGTAGAAACTAGGATAGGCTCAGGAATAATCTTAGGACTTATTTCAAAATTCACAGCAATCAAAGGTGTAACATATGACAAATTGGATCCAGGATCCAACAAAGCATACACATCAAACTGAAATATACGAAGCATACCAGTAACAACATCGGGAGAGTCCTCCTATTCCTGGTGGGATGGTAAAGCATAGAATATATTCTGGTGCTGCTCGCCAGCATTGCTAGAAGAGGCGCCCTGAGTTGGGGCTGGGCGAGTCGCTGGAATTGGAGCACTAACAGTATGAGTCTGGGTCTGAGGGCGATAGTCACAACGCCCTTGTCCATCCTATGGACAATCTCTAACTCTGTGACCCATGTAACCACACCAGAAACAACCCCCCTTCTCACCCCAACACTCACCCGAATGAGCCCTACCACACTTAGGACACAGGGGATGATTTGGCTTACTGCCAGCACTGTACTGGGACCTGGATGCATATGAATTGCTACCTTGATCCTGCCTACCTCTAAGCACGGGAGCACTAGCAGATGACGGTGCTGGCATAGACGAACGATCTTGATACTGAGGGCGACTCCCTACCTGTGATCTAGTCTGACTCTGTCCATGCTGCTCGGACCTAGCTCTCTTATTCCCTCTTATTATATCTCTCTCCTTAATCTTGTCTACCTTAATCTGTTGGGCATGAGTCATCAGCCTAGAAAGATTTATCTCACTATTTAGCATAGCAGACCTACACTCCTTAACCACATAACAAGACACTCCAGTCACAAACTTACTCATACTAGCCCGATTATCAGCCATTAAGTCAAGAGCATTCTTGGCTAACTGATTGAACTTTAGACAGTACTCCCTAACAGTCATAGAGCCTTGTCGCAGGTTCATAAACTCTTCCACCTTTGCCTCCCTCATCTCCAAAGGGAAAAACTTATCCAGGAATGCATCCTAGAACTCTTGCCAAGTTATAAGAACAACTCCCTCACCTCTACCTTTCCTCCAAGAAACAACCCAATCATAAGCAAGGTCTTTCAACCTATACGCAGCCAACTCCGCACTATGTTCCTCAGATACATGCATCAACTGAATAATCTTCCGCACCTACTCTAAAAATAACTGTGGATCCTCATTAGACTTGGACCCATAGAATTCCGGTGGATTTATCTGGATGAAGTCAAGAATCTTGGCAGCAGCTGAATCACCTCCCTACTGCTGTGGAGTAGGGGCCGGGTTGGCCTGAACATTTGTAGTAACAGCTTGGGCCAGCGCCTGAAAGGCTGCCCAAAATTCAGCATGAGATATGTTTTCATTCAATGGGTCAGCAGGCTGAGGTTGTTGACCATCATTATTTCTTTTTGCTCGACGTGGAGGCATATTTCTGAAAGAGGAGAGCACGAATCAATAGCAGAGAGAAACACTTTAAGCAAGATAGGCTTATGAAAGAAAGAATCACACTTTTTCTTAAAATGTCTTGTAGCCTCTTGCTCATAGATGTGGCGCGCTACACACCGATGATCAAGACTCTACTTAATGCGTCTTGTCAGACTCCCTAGGACACCTTAAGACCTTAGGCTCGGATACCAAGTTTGTAATGCCCCAAAAAATGGGTCCCGGAGCATCACACGGTGCTTGAGGCTACGAGTAGCCCTTAGCTAATCCTTTGAGACATTTTCATTCAGTTTAACACAAATCAATGGAGTTTCCATAAATAACCCTCAAATATCAATAGAGTAATCATCATCCAAGAATAAAAGAATTTCAGATAGATAACAAAATACGACTTATTAGTCAACTCCCAACATCTATACTAGTCTGACAAGCCTCTAAGAAAATCAATAAAACCAGCAAGCCATTGAGACATGCCCCAACTGACTTATACTCAGTTATCAAATGTAAACAATTTCGTGAAACCAACATCAGACATCACGTCCTCAAAACATGAGGACTCACCACAACAGAGGATGTAGAACAGCATGCCCGAAGAATCACTGTCAAACCTAGAACTGAGCACTTGAACCTACTTTCTGAGAAAATACAGCCCACATCCGAAGATGTGGGTCAGTACCATGGAAAGAGACCGAGTATATGGGGGTGTATGCAGTTGTATAAACATCATCATCATAAATATTTATAAGAAATATGCAGGATGTATGGAAGACTCACATAGCCTAAAAAAAATTATCATAATCGTGAGAGGATGAAATAGGTACAATAACACATGTGAGTTATTATATAATTTGTCAATCACTTTTAGTTCATCAAGAATATCAATTCTCATAATGTAAATATCATTTAAATCTTTCAAAAGAATAACTTTCACAATTACACTTTCAAATCACTTCACCATTCACCATAGACACAAAGAAACACACACACGCTGGGATATCCTATAACCGACATAAACCATGTGAGCTAAATGGAGTCCATCATACAACCCACGTTGGGGAGAGCTATCTTATCCTTGCCATCGAAGTAGGACTATCGATATCAAATCCACACAAACTAGTGATCACTAAATAAATTAGCCTCAAGCTCACTCCTACGAGAGCACGTAGTTTTAGGGAAGTAAGGTCGCTTTATACCTCCCACTCAGTGCTAAAGATTTCTCTCGGACTTAGCTTAGATCATTTCAAAGACAATCCACAACAAAATAATTTCAGTAATATATAAATATACATCGGGAGCCATCATACTTCCTATCTATCAAAATCAACCACGTTGTGGATTTCTTTCATACTAGAGTTTAAAATAACTCCATTAAGACCAAAAGATTAAATCATTAAAAATATCTCAAATATTCAACATCAACTTGCTTATAACACACACTT
The DNA here is from genome assembly GCA_030864225.1 of Capsicum baccatum var. pendulum. NCBI lineage: Eukaryota > Viridiplantae > Streptophyta > Magnoliopsida > Solanales > Solanaceae > Capsicum > Capsicum baccatum. The sequence continues at coordinate 154,050,862 of CM061561.1, read as the reverse complement.
TCTAAAAAAACACAATTTCCAATGGGGATTTACGATTTAAATATCAAAATCATGATAAATATCGTTCAAGATTCATGCTTTATATCTCCACACATGTAAATTCATCTTTCAAAATCATAAACATCAAGATTTCATAATAATCATCATAAGATATGGGTTCATGCTTCAAATTCATAAAAATCAAATAAAAATCATGCCTTTGTAAAGATAATTACTTTTGGGCACAAGAACGAATGAGAGTTCTTGTTGAAAAACCCCACATACCTTGAATGATGAACTTTAGATCGATACTTATTTTTGAGATGTTAATCTTGCCTTGGAATGATGGTCTTGGAGTTCTTAAACTAGGAACTTAGAATCTTTAATAAATTTGCAGAATTAATGGTGAACTTTTGAGGTTCTTGAAGTTGGATGTAGGAGCTTAGGGTTTTCTTTTTGAGGGAATTTGATGCAATATAACATATAATGCTTCTAATAGGTTTTAATATAGGGTTTGGATGGATTTTGGGTGAGGGGGAATGAACAAAATGCCCCTAAAAAGCAAATAATTCTTGAATCTGTCCTTTGGTGGACTGTTTTGATAGTCTGAAGTAGATCAACCGTAACGTTTTACTCCGATATCCAAATTGGATGAAACCAATTTCATTAGAAAGAGGACTCTCATATATTTACGTTGATATATAGTATCTCACCCAGATCATTGTGTACGAGGGGTTATGATCCTTTGAAGTTGAAACAAAAATTAGCTTTTGATAGGCTGAAGTAGATCGACCATAGCCTTTTGCTCCGATAGACAAGTTGGATGAAACCAATTTCATTGGAATGAGGACTTGTAGATCTTTCCGTTGATATATAGTAGATCACCTAGATCATTATGTATAAGGAGTTATGATCATTTAAATTTAGAGCAAAAATACGCCAGGCCTCAGTAATTTTTCCTGCACGTTTTACTACTACTATTCACAGTTCGATCGGAATGTTCATAACTCGTCGCTCGGGTGTTCGTTTTGGATGATCTACATATTGTCTGAAATCTTATTTGATACTCTACGCAATGGTGGGTCATAATCTAAGACATTTCACACGGAAAAATTTATAATTTATTCTAGAAGATAGAATCCAACACGTTTACACATAAAATTTCAACGAAAAATTTTCCTGGGTATTACAGTGTTCCTTCAGCAAGGATATTTTCATGTTAGGTATCATCAAGATTAGGGTTACTCAAGGACCTCATGTTTAACAACATATAACAAGCACCCACATATACAATCTACCATCAATAATATGTATCAACATAAATATAAGAAAGAATCATCATTAATCCTTGATAGGTAGCAAAACCCTTTTCATTTGATTCAAAACCACTGTGTACACTTACTGATCCAAGTGTGAAATACATGGGTTTAGAATTATTTAAATATGGGAAGGGATACATGCCTTATACAAAATGACACACCAATAATCTTGACTCTTCCTTGACACTAGATGAACACATCCAAACCCTAGCCTCCAATCTTGCTTCAAAAAGTCTTTAGAGTTTTTAGGAGTGTTTTAGTTTTGTAAATAAAGACTTGAGAGGCTACCATGCCTTATATAGTGAGAGGACTTAGGGTTTTAGGCAAGGTAATCGTCTAAAAGGTCCTTAGTTAAAATTTGGAAAGTTCACTCATACAGGGGTACGACTCCGCCTTATAGTTCCTATGGCAATCGTGACCTAAGGTACGAGTGGTACCCTAAATCATACCCTAGGATAATCCTAGGTCAGCCACACTATTGTGGGTATGATAAGGTAATATTGAGTCGTAAAAAAAGGGTATGACTCACCCTCCAATCGTGAGCTACACCTGTAACAAAAATAGTCCTTTCTAGGTTAGGTTTTCACTCCATACGACCTTGTAGTATATGAATCGTATGCATGGTTACAACCAAGGGATGAACTTTTCGTATAGGAGACAGTATTTTAACTTAACATACTGCTCAAGGTACAAAAGGGGAGGGGGGAAGGGTACGAATCATGACCAAAGGTACGACTCAAGATCCAAGTCGTACCCAACTCATAGACACCAAAAGTTGTTGTTTCTCAATGGCTCAAAGTTTAGGTGTTTCAATGTCACTCTCCCTAACTTTCAATTAGTGATACCCACACCTGAGATTAATCTATGAAAACCAATGGGTGCCTTAAAGTTGAACGAATAAATCATCAATTTTTTGTATGGGGTACTTATTTTTGATGGTGACCTTGTTTAACACTCTTTAATCTATACTCATTCTGTAATCTATACACATTCTGAGAGTACTATCCTTTTTGTGCACGAATATAACTGGAACACCCCATGAGAAAACACTACACCTGATAAACCCTTTATCTAAGAGGTTTATCATATACTCTTTCAACTCTTTAAGATCAGATAGATCCATATGATAGGGAAAAATGGAGATAAGATGGGTATCGAGAAGGATATCAATCCCAAACTCTATTTCTTTGTTGGGAGGTACCCTGAGTAAATCCTCTAGGAAGACCTCTGGAAGCTCATTGGCTACATGAATTGAATGAATGGTTGCGGATTTAGGATTAGTATATTTAACTTGGCCTAGGTGGTAGATACATCTTTTTGATATTAACTTTTTTGCTTTAAGATAAGAGATGAAATGATGTTTGGGAGATACTGAACTGCTCTCTTACTCGAGGACTGACTTATAAGGAAACTTAAAATTCACCACTTGAGTGAATAATTGATTAATGCATAGCATGAATGGAGCCAATCCATGCTAAGAATATCATTAAAATCTATCATCTCTAGCTCTATTGAACCTTCTATAACCCTATGAAGGACTGTTATAGAGCACTTTATGTATACTCATCTAGCGACAACTTACTAATACACTAGAGTAGAAACTGAGAAGGGTTTAGAATGACTTTCGAGATTTATATCAAAATTCAAAAATCTAGTGGAGTCACAAAATAGAGGGTTGACCCTGATCTAAAATACATAAATATCAAGATGAACGACACAAAACATACGAGCTACTATATCTGTGGAGCTCTTTTGCTCCTAATAGGAAGGTATAGCATAAAAACAGTTCTAAAACTGATCACCATTGATACAAGAAGATACGCCCTGCTATAGAGCTGGGCGACTTGACTGAGCTGCTGAAGTAGCAGACTAAGCCTAAGGGCTTCGCGAAGAGGCAGTCCCCCAACCTGTGGTCCATCTTTCCGCATACATAGCACCGTATTCTGCTGACCAAACACTCACATCAATAATTTGTACCATATTTCTTAGATGGTGTAATGACCTGATTTTTTGGAACTGGAAAGTCACACGGTGCTTATGATCTCGAAGGACCACAAGCCAACCCTCTACTGATATCTGTACCTAAACACTGCATAATATAGATAATAAATGCCGAAACTGGCCATAAGGTTCAAAACATCTAAAAATACTCAAAATTTAAAATTGAATACTGATACATCTATTCGAAAAGCCTCTAAACTGTCTGAACTGTGGAGTTGATATGACATGTCCCCAACAAACTCCGTCTACTGAAATTAAACCAAATCTGATACGATAATAATAAAAATAAGGATCATTCTTGACTGAAGAAGACTCACTGCTATGTCTACTGCTGCTGACTGGGACTGAGCTACTATGGGTACTCTGGATCTCGTGCCTCTGAACCTATGGTGTGAAATAAAACATCATAGCACAAGTACATCAGTACGGGAATGTACCGAGTATGAAGATGAGGTAAGGTTAAATGCAAGGGCCTATGCATGAATAATTACTTAACTGAATAATCATGAGAGTACTGAATGAGAACACATGCATGAATGCATGAACCATAACTGAAATTATCATGGCTCAAAATACTGAAACTCGGATACTACTTTACTGCCATCTGAACTCACTACTAATGCCTGGGATACTGAACACTAAATCATCTGATATTGATAACGGAGTACTGGAGTTGAGTTCAGTCTTATCTAGCGAGTGATCTCAAAAACTAATGATACTGAAACTGATTAACTGAATCTACTCATATCAATGACTGAATTTTGAGCTTTCTACTCTTGAATGACTGCATCGGAGATCAAACCTCTCTAATGGATGATTCTATAATCTACTATCAATGATAAGAAATGATCATGTCCGAATTTAACAACATGAATACTCAACTAAATTTGAGACTGAGATCAAGCCTATCTGATGGGTGATCTCTAGATCTGATAACAAGAATACTTAACTGAATATGAGATTGATATCAAGCCTATCTGACGAGTGATCTCTAGATTTGATAATGAGATTACTCAACTAAATATGAGACTGAGATCAAGCCTATCTGAAAGTGTGATCTTGGGATCTGGCAATGAGATTAATCAACTGAATCTGAGACTGAGATCAAGCCTATCTGACGGGTGATCTCAGGATCTTATAATGAGATTGCTCTATTGAATCTGAGACTGAGATCTAGCCTATCTGATAGGTGACATCTAGATTTGATAACAAGAATACTCAACTGAATCTGAGATTGAGATCAAGCCTATCTGACAGGTGATCTCTAGATCTGATAATGAGATTACTCAACAAAATATGGGATTGAGATCAAGCCTATCTGATGGGTGATCTCTAAATCTGATAATGAGATTACTCAACTGAATATGAGACTGAAATCAAGCCTATCTAATGGGTGATCTCTAGATCTGATACTGAATAACTTTATATGGGACCAAGCCTATCTGACGGGTGGTCCATGAATCAATGGAACTATCTAAGTTCCTTACTGAGATATATGATTGTATCTGACAGTTCTGATTTCTGAAGATTGATACTGAAATTGTAACTGTGGGAAGTAGTCACTTAACCGAAATGGGCTCTAGACAACAGCTAAATTGTCGAGCATAAATACCCCCATGACGTGATAACATAAAAGTAAAACATAACCATTCTTGAATAATCAAAACCATGGACAATCATTCACCATCACAATCACTAAGACATAACTTCAAGCATTTAGGAATCCTAAATATGTAATAACATAGGGGGACATGCTATTGGATCATACTCCATTCAACAAGGTCTTGTATTAAACACTTGGGATATATTAAAGTCTTAGCATGTATCAAAGAGCACATAATTGAGGAATTTCATGCTATCATGTCACAATTCATTCACTAAGACTTTTCAACAAACACTTGACATGCATGGGCTTGCACAGAATTGGGGATTTCTAGTCAACATACTATAATGGCTCTAATTCCTTCACATAAGCATTTTATCAAACATATGGGGAGCATGCTTTTCTTATTCAACAATTTTTTTCACTTAATTAACATGAACACATCACTTAACAAGAAACTTAAAGAGTGTTTATCATGAACATCACATGAATATCACATACTAGGGTCAAAGCTTCAAAACCTTGTAAACAAACATGAATCAAAACTCAATAATATCGTGAACATCAATTTCAACTCACATGAATCATGAAAACCCACAAACATAAGATCTTTGAATTTTAGAAAAGGGTTATTTAGCTTCTTGGATGAAAGGGACCCAAGAATCAACATCTACATACCTTAGGGAAACTCGTTTTTGAAAGCTCTTGGAGAGATTCTTGATTTCTTGATTTCTCTTGATTTTTCTTGAAAAAGAAAGAAGGGTTTTAGTTTGTAGAAACCCTAGTTTTTGATGTTAAAGATGAAGAATAAAATTGTGAGCCTTGATCGGATATAAATAGAGGCTAAAAAGAGTGGGAAAAAGACCAAAAAGCCCTTTTAAAATCGAGTTAAAAATGCTAAACGAGGGCTGCGACTGTCGAAGTGACGGTCCATTGCTCAGTTTGATGGTCCGTTGGATCGTCCATCGCACAGCGGTCGGAAAAAGAACACATTGACTCAATGTGATGGTCTCTGCAATGGTCCATTGCAAACTCGACGGTCCATCGGATCGTCTTTCACACGTTGGCCAGGACGAGGCCACACTGCCTGAGCGCGATGGTCCCAGCGATGGCCCATCGCAGCCTCGATGGTCCATCGCCCTGGCCGTCGCACTTGGGCGTCACTGCCTTGGTTGCTACAGGCTGGGCGATGGTCCATCGTAAGCTTGAAGGTCCGTCAATCCGGCCATCGCACCTGGGCGGTTTCGACTGTTTTCAATAAAACGACCATAACTTCCTCGCCCAATGTCGGATTTTGATGAAATTGGTATCGATGGAAAGCTTATTCAATGATCTACATGAGGAAAAAGTCGATATAAGGGAAATTCTACACGGTTCAAAATATTTCTCAATTGGAAAGACACTTCTCAACCTTTTTAGACTGGATTTACGCTTCACTTGACACGCACTAAGGCTCAGACTATGAGAGAAATTTGCGGGGTCTCAGAGATGGTGGATAACCTGATCCTCCAGCAACGCTACCCTCAGATTTAAAAATTGGTGCTCTGTCTCACTAATCTTGCTCAGTTTTGGTGTAAGGTCACTGGTTAAGGATGGTGTAGGTACTAATGAATGGTCATGAAATTAAGAATGATTTCCCCCTCCTAATATTTAATGACTATACTAAGACTGATTGACCTATACCTATTATTCTCCGTCTCCTCTTCCTTCAATTTCTTGACCTTGATATACTGAACATGAGTCATCAAATGGGAAATATCCATATCCCCAATAAACATGGCAATTCTACACTCCTTGACTACCAATTCAGACATACCAATGACAAACCTACTTATATGAGCTCTAGAATCTGGCAATAACTCTGGAGCCAAGCAAATCTAGTGAATTAACTTAAGGCAATACTCTTTCTATGACTTAGAGCCCTACCTATGGTTCATAAACTCCTCTACCTTAGTGTCACAGCCCAAACTAGGGCCTCTCCATGATGGGTAATCCCAAGCCCAACATAGGGCGGAGACGACCCCTTTACCTTACCTTAAGAGCACAAAATAATACAGTGGAATCCAAGCAAATGTAATAGTAAGAAGAGTAGATAAACAAATGACAACTGAGATTCAGAAGCAACATCCAACCCACACTTGTCAACAAAAGCCTCTAAATAGAAAAATACCAAACTAGGCCGATACATGCCCCCGACCATGAAAAAGAAAAATATCAATCTCCAAATTATGGAAAGAAACCTAATGAAATTGTAAAGCTTTTTGGATGATAGAGGCTCACCACATTGCAGCAACTCAACTAATTTTCACACCACCAAATGCAGCACAAGAGTAACAGAAAAACCCAAGAACCCTACAACATAAAATGATGCAGCTTCCAAGGATGATCAGTGGGATAAGCACTAGCATGTAACTCAGGTAAAGTGATAAAGTAATGCCATTTCCAAGACCAATCAAAATTACATGCACACACACAAACACACACACATATATAAATTGGATGCTAGGATAGGAACAAAGGCCATGAACATTAAAGTTTAAAATATTAGCTTGAAATATGTAGCTCACACCATCCAAAAGGCACCTATGGGCTATATGGGTTCGGCTTTTCCTATCAGAAGGGACCTAGTGAGTGTCATCCTCACGAACTGAGGAAAATGGAGGGAAAACTAAGGACATCAAGGCAATAGACATCCCAAAATATAATATAATAAGTTTATCAAGCACATGGTCACCTAGACACCCAACACCGATAAATGTAGGGGTGAATGCAATAAGTGAAACTGAAGCTGAACATAGTTTGAAATCATGCATGATAAGTGTAAAAAAACTCACATTCATCATAAGTATGAATGAAAGATGAAATATCATAAATAATATTTGAACAATAACTATGATTCATTACACATAGTTTCTAAAATACTCTTTTCTGTGGAAGATTCTCGTAACCGACAAAAACCATATGAGCAATATGGAGTCTGATGATTCAAAACCCTCATTAAAAGGGAACCATGTCCTAATGTACTTTGTCAAAGTATAAAGTCTAACTGTGGTGATCACCTAAACATATCTGATTGGACAAGCTAAATAATATAAATGACATGCCCATTAGGAGAATTTAAAATAACCTACGGTGGCATGTAGTTTCTAAGAAATAAGATGTGTTAAACCCGCATTCCTTTCTCGATGATATATATATCCATGCCAGTAACAGAAATCAGGCTTAGCATACATTTGAAACCATTAACTTAGGTATGTGCATCTTAACCATCCTTAACTACCCACGGGCGTATGGGTCTAGTGTAACCCCCTGAACGGGACCCGATGAATATAGTCGCATAAATCGAAGATACCATAAGAGTAGGGGATTCCCAAGTACCCTTACCCTTATTTATACATATGTACAGTATACTTAGAGGATTCCCGTGTACCTCATAGTATCATATGAGGTTTCCATGACCTACCCTTCATGTCGGTAAATATGAGTTTCCAGTTTTCATCAATTGGAATCCCTCCTTTACGGTTAGCTATCGCACCCCACCATTATTTCCCAATTAAAACCTTTTCCAACCAACAATCCATTATTCCTTTTATTATTAACCAAGGCTATTAATAGTGGTATCGTCATACCGACTATAACTTGCAAGTATTGTACTTAGCCAACCTTTTAAGGTAAAGGGATTCCTATGTACCCATTTACCAAGTTAACTTGAGGGAGTCACATGTACCCCACAAGTGTTCCATTATTATGTTTTCTTAAGGGAGTCCCATATACCCCATAAGTTTTTGATTAATATGTTTACTTGAGGAATTCTATTGTACCCCCCCAAGGAGTTCAATCAACCATAAACATGACCGCCAAACTATTTTATTTAACTATTCCAAACTATTTAAACTATTTAGGGAGTCACATGTACCCCACAACTATTCTATTTTACTACCAAACCAACATAGTAAGAGCATTCTCATAGGCATTTTGTCAAATATATTGAGGGTATAGTATTTCCACTCAAATACCAATTAACCATCCTCATGAAACCAAGTATCCAAACAGCCATAAAATATGTAAATACATAATTAAAACATGGGAAAACCATAACAAGCCATTATAACCAAAAAACCCCAACATATATTTGAAAATCCAAAACCATATAACAATTATTCCATGAAAACAATTTACAAAATATTCCTTTAGTTGGAACTAAAAATGAGGGAAGGAGTACATGCCTTAATTGAGAAGATAATAGAGAGAAATCATCAATACAAGCCCCAAATTAATCCTTAAGATAAAACCTTAGCTTCCTTTGCCCAAGAACTTTAGAGAGGATTAAAGAGTGTTTTCTAAATGTTAAAGAATAAAATAATAGGTCAAATAACCTCCCAAAAATTTTAAAAGTCATGGGGCCTTATTAGGTTAAGTGGGAAAATGTCCAGATTGCCCTCATTTAAACTATATATAATTCTCATCAGGGGGTACGACTAACTATACCAATTTTACCTTCCAATACGAGTGGTACCAACCACTCGTACCAAAGGCCTCCCCCTTGGACCCAACTCTATCCAAGGTATGACTTACCTAAACCAGGTTATACAAAAAGCATATGATGCTTATCCTTTACTCGTACCTCTAGAAAAATAAAATCACAAGAGGTTTGAGCACTGTCTATCATACGAGTCCATGATATGATTCATACCCTAGATTATAGATCATGATCAACCACTCATACTCAGATCCAAGTTAGGCTACCAAGTCTAAGATTAAGTGAAGTAAAAATCCAAACCAAATGACTCGTATCGAACCAGAAGACTCGTACTAACAAAAATTGTACCCATTCCAAAACCTAATCTAATCCACCAATAAACACTGGTCAACATACAGCCAAGTCATACCACTCATACCCTAGTATACGACTGGTACCCATTGGTCATCTGTTGTCCAGAACCTAAAAATCTAGGAAATTTTCCAAGTATCCCAAACCCAGGGTGTTTCAATTTTGGTGTTGTCCATTTAGGTTTCCATATTTCCATGTTGCGATGATACATCCCTAATTCATCTCTTGTGCTTAGATAATACTCAGTCCAATTGGATAAGCAATTGATTTTTGTGGAGGAGTGTGCTTATTTTTGTTATGAATGTCAGTCGGTTGTACACTAGAGAGATGTCAGACAGGTGGAGGTATTTGGTAGTAGATAAGTCTACTTAGGATATCGAGGTAGAGATGCCAACCTAGTATGCTCACCCATTTGAGGCTTTTGGTACATTCTAATCCTTTACTTTTGCAGACAAAAGTTCTTTTAGTAGTGGATATTTTAACGACCCTTTAAGTTATTTTCTATATTTTCGCTAATTTTTTATTTTAGCACTTTCCTATAGCTTTCCAAAATCATTTATGAATTATTAGGGCAAACAGTTTGGTTATCGGGTAGTTTGTTTGTTTTTAGAGTCAATTCCCTATTTTGAAGCCATCACAGGTTCAAATTGCCTACCAGGAAAAAACTTTAGTCAAACCAACTTGTATACCAATTCTAACTTTTCCAACAGCTTTTAAATATTTATTTTAGGCTAGGTAGACCCTTGGTTTTGGTCTTGAGGCACCCGATCTCATTTTGAGCTATCAATCGAAAGTTAAGAAAAATGGCAAATAGTTGTGGAAGCTATTTTTCATCGAAATGACCTCGAATGGAAATTTTGACTGTGTTATTGAGTCAGAAACATTGAATGTTATAGGGTAGCATAGTTTGTTTTTGTAAACAGGATTTCAACTAAATTCCAAGGGGTTGGCGTAGACTTGGATAATTCCTGATCTCAGTTAGTGCAGTGTACTCGCATCCATGAGCCTCTGATCGCTTACGTGATCTGCTAGGCTCTAGTAAGTGTTGCATAAAAGACATTTTTAATCACATAAGCTACACCCCTGGAAGGAAGGCAAGTATCAGGTATGTGCTGATGTCGCATAACCCACTTCTGCACCCTTGGCTAGATATCGCTTATGCAACTAGCAAATCGTGTATTCAATACCCGTGTACCTGGAAGGGGTATAAATACCCCCTTTAGCCTATTTTTCACCATTTCTCATACATCTCCAAGATATTTAAACCTGAAAATCTAGGAAAGCATGGGGACAACATTGGTGGGTGATTTTTGAGCTTGGGATAATTATGCAATTCTTCTTCAAATTCGTTGTAAGATTTCATTATTTTCAAGGTGGATTAGTCCATTCTCATCATAAATCCCAAAAGTTTGGTGACCCAACCCACCCTGGGGCCTTATCGTAATGGGCATCCCAAGTCTAACCAGGACCGGAGACTAACCCTATTACCCAACCCAATCTCCAGTCGCCTATCATGAGTTGGTTAAATTTCTGGCATGTAACAAGATAGTGTAACAGCTCACATAAAGACTCTGGGATAACATCACAATCGTGATCGACCTATCCAAGTACAAGCATTTTATACCAATAATCCAACCATACCAAATCATACCAAACCATACTAAAACAAGGGCCATAAACCAGGCCATAACGAAGGATGTTCCAACATAATATAATTAATCACAAAATGAAATATGATAAAACAATGAGAAATTATGTCTGATAATTTTAGCATCCCAAATTATTCTAATGCCAAGGCTGACACCAATACCTATCCCACCCATTCCAACCCATAGAAGTACCACAAATCCTCTAGCCAAAAGAGTAATAAAATCTGGTTGGGACATGCCCCCAACCATAGATAAAACCAATATCCAAAATAAAATTAAAGTGTGTAAAAATATCTATAACATGAAATAGAGCCTTCCAAACCACTTCAATCCAAATATTCATTCCCAAGTCAATCACTATGTAGGAGGAGTAGAACAACTGATTCCTGTATTGCGTGGGTATACAGGCGCCAGTTGATGGGGTTAATGAGTGACCGCTAGCTTGATTTTAGGGTAAGGATAAAATAATTCCATTTATAAAACAAAGTAAAACTATCCATATGTACATAACCATACATATATATAACCAAGTCGAGAAAAGGGATCGGGTTTAGCATGCCTTTAAAACCTTTACTTGGGTTGTGTAGCTTTGCCGTCTAAAACTACTCACGGGCTATATGGGTTCAGTTCCCCTGCTGAAAGGGCCCCAGTTCATGTAGTTGCATGACCAAGAGAGAAAACCTTGATATGACTTGTACATCTGCCAAATATAGTGTGACATCATGCATATTTGGTCCCTCCGGGACCTCCACCTTCCACGGCTTTGCTACACATCTCGCCATTAATGCCCAATTAAAAACAATTTCCAAATAACCAACCATTATCCAGTTGTTAACAATGGCCATTAATATTGGTATTGTTATACCAATCCTTATATATTGGTATTGTTATACCAATCCTTACTTGCAAGTATTATCCATAGCCAACCATATAGAGGTTCAAGGGGACTTTCAAGTGCCCTTCTATTTACCATATTAAACCATTAGACATTTACCATTAGAAGCTATTTAAATCATGCCTAATTCTCATACCAAGTTTTAAAACAAGCAAGAGTTCTATTAAAAGTAGTCAATGCAATGGTCATATCTTTATACGGATTTTGTCAAACACATTGGGGGCATAATATGACCAAAATTAATTTCAATTATCATTAAACCATTCCCATTTAGTCAAATTATCCAAAACCACCATTAATGCATATAAAAGCATAATTAAAACCATGGGAAACTATAACCAACCATTTAATATAAAAATCCCCCAAATTATTTTTGAAAACCAAAATTATACAATCAATAAAATCATGAAAATATTCATAAAACACATGCATTTAGTTAGAATTAACAATGAGGGAAAAGAACATGTCTTAAACCAGGATGATGACGGAAAGAAATCACCAAGACAAACCCCAAATAGATCCTTTAGTTGAAACCCTAGCTTTCCTTGCCCAAAAATCTTGAGAGAATTCTGGAGTGTTTTAGAAAAGTTTCCAAGTGTTAATGAATGAAATAAGAGGGTAAATAACCTCCAAAGTAGGTTAGAAGTCATGGGACCTTATTAGGATAAGTGGATACCTAGCCTCATACCTTGAATCCAATACTATCCAACATACGACTCATCCAACCAAGTCCTATTTATAGCATACGATCTGTACCCTTCATCCATACCCTTGGTAGATTTAAGATCAAGAAATATTCAAACACTGTCCACCATACGAGTTTATTGTATGACTCGTACCCTGTCTTATACTCATGGTGAGGCACTCATACTTATATCTAACCTAAGTAACCAAGTCAAAGATTAATTTAAGGAACCAAATGATTCGTAACCACTAATACGACTTGTATCCCTAAGTCATAACTATTCCACTAACCAAAATCCATCTAACCAACTAACACTGGTCAGTATATGACTGGACCTTACTATTTGTACCCTAACATACGTATTGTACCATCGAGTCATATTAGGTCTAGAGACCAGAATTCTAGGAAATTTTCTAAGGGTCAAAACCCAGGGTGTTATACCTGAAAAGGGTATAAATACCCCTTTTAGCCTATTTTTCACCATTTCTCATACATCTCCACGATAGTTAAACCCAAAAAAGTAGGAAAGCATAGAGATGACATTGATGAGTGATTTTAGAGCATGGGAAAAGATTAATTATGCTATTTTTCTTCAAATTTGTGCTAAGATTTTATTATTTTCATGGTTGATTAGTCCATTCTCATCTCAAAATACCAAAATCTTGGTGACTTATTGTAGCACTAAAGTAGCTAAAAATACACCTATTTTTTAGGTAAATATTCCTTGAGCATAGAGGGACGTTGACTTGGTTTTAAAAATGCACTTTCCATAATTGGGTCCTACGTGAGATGTTTATACAATTTTGGACCCGAAGCACACTAGTGCAATATGGGTATCATTGTTCTCCTTTTGATGAGTAGATTGTGATTTTGATAGCATGAAACCTTGTAGAAGCTTTTCAAAAGGGAAAATCAATGATTTAGCATATTCTTTGGGCTTTTTTGGTGCCCAGGTAGGCTAGGGTTACCTTCTTTATAGATTGAGCTATATCTTAGTATAGTTATGATATTATGCTAGATATGGGGGTGGGATTTAGATGTTGGAAGTGTGAATGAAAATATCTAGCTTAATTGGACTGTTAGGCTATCTTGAAACCATAAACTTGGATTAGTTAACATAGTATCCATGGCTTAGGTGGATTGAGTTTTGTGAAATATTTTTAGAATGGAAATGACTTAATAACTCATGGTAGGTGAAACTGCCTAGTTTCCCATGTTAGGGTAGAATTGTTCTTAATTGCCTAAGTTAAGGGAATTGCCCTAGGTAGGATTGCCTTAGTTAATTATGTTTTGGGAGGAAATATATCCTAGGACTAATTATGACTTACTTTACATCTAGGAATGAGCTTAGATACCCTAATATAGTCTAGGGTAGAAATTTCCTAAGAGAATTTTTGGGGATTAAAAGTGGGCCTCTTTGGCCCACCTTAGGATAAGACTTTTTATAGCCATATAGACTCATTTTCTTATGATATACTCTTATTAAAATAAGGTTGATACTTGAGAGGGTTGGATATCATTATTTAGTATGTTAGTTGGATATGGAAGGATGGATGCAAATTTTGAGTATTGCTAGTGATATTGCCCATATGTATGGCTAATGGCATAAATTATAAGTGTGATTTATGACTTATGTATGAGGTTATGGGAATATGACTAATAGCTTGGCCTATCGATATACATAAGGTTATAAATATCAATATGATAAAAGGTTAATGACTTATTTGGATGATATGACTTATGTAGATATAATATGACTCATGGGTATGATATGTCTTAGAGAGATATAATATGGCTTATCGAAATAATATAGCCTTGATATATATTACTAGACTCAAAGATGTCATATGGCCTATAAATATGATACAACTTATAGATAGGGTATGTCTTATAGATACAACAGGGCTCGTATGCATGACTTGGTTTATGGTATGAAGTGGCTTATATATATATATGACATGGTTTATACATATGACTAGTGGCTTATGTTTTTTCTATGGCTCCTAGATAGGATAGGTGGCCTATAGATATGTTATCAATATGAATTTTGGTGATGCTTAGTAGCATATCTTATGAATATTAGTATTGATATGGATTCCGGGTATGGATAATAATAAAACTTATAGATGTAAATATGGTTGAGACTTGCAACTATGATTCTTCGTTTGATGTATAGATATGAATAAAGGGATGGTTTGTAGCTAAAATTTATAGGCATAATGTTTTATATTTAACTTATTGTAATGGCTCATTAATATGATTCATTGATATAGTTCATAATATAAGTCCCGATTTGAGTGTAGCAATTATTGATGGCATTGATAATGTGAGTTACAGTTCAAGTTTGACAATTATAATGGTATGGGAAATGTGAGTTTTGATTCAAGTTCAACAATTATTTATGGTATTGGTAATATGAGTTATGGTTTGATTGGGCATCTAAGGTTTCTTATGATGTTGTATGGGATAGATAGATTCCTAGTTATAATGTGGTAATCAGTAAATTTACAATTATGTTTTGGTTTACTTTTCTTAATTGTACTCTCCAAGCTTATGAGGTCCTGCGTAGGGATATTTACTTTCTGAACTTATTGGTTTATGGGGCCCAATTTAGTAGCTGTAAATTTATGGTTGTTACGTTATCATTCTGGTTATATTAATTATGTATGTACAATGGTGTTGGTAGATACTTCCAGGTTTTTCCTTTTACCTTAACTTAGCTTATGCTATCTTGTATCTTATTGTATTTATATCATGATTTGGCTTAGTCGGCTAATGATGTCTATGAGTACCCTTGGTTTCGGTACTTATACTATACTTCTGTATCTTTTTAGTTTAGATTCAAGTACCAGTTGCCACCGCTGATTTGCCATTCGTGCAGACTTGATTTTGAAAAATGGGTGAGCTCTTGGAGTCAGAGTTACCTTTTCCCCCTATCGTTATCTATGCCTAGTCTTTTATTTTTTAGACAGATTGTATTAGTCTATTCAGTACTCATAGTTCTTTTGTAGTAGCTCTTGTATCAACGTTACTGATTCTTGGGATATTTATTGGTTCCTATTTATCTATTAGATCTTTATGACTATTTCATCGTTATTTGAATATTTAACTATTTATTTTGGCTTGTGGACCATTTTCCACCAACTTAGCCTATTGCATCTAGCTTCAGACAATGGTTTGGATTACCTACTGGCGGGATAGAATAGTTCCATCATGACTCATAAATCATGTATTGACATACAAATTTATGAATCCTCTCTAACTCAATAGACTAACTACATTTATAGTGGCTGGAAACCTACTTCATAATCCACAAATGTACCTTATACTCAGCAATAGACATGGATCCCTAATCAAAGCGATCAAAATCATTACACATCTAGTCTCTCAAGTTGTATGGCGCAAAACTATGGAAAAAGGCCACAAAAAATTTGGCCTAAGTCATAGCAGGAGAACCCAAAGGCCTACAACTGGATAAAGACCTTCACCAATCCAAATACATCCATAAATTGATAAGTAGTATAAGAAAGTCCATGAGACTCAAGGGAACCAATATTATGTAATTTCTCTTTGTAGTCAATCCTGAACTCATAGGCATCTTCGCTTATCATTCCACTAAAATTGGGAGGAGCCAAACAAATAACATTTCAATCCTCTTATGATCATAAAAAGATATCACTGCACCTCAAGTATTTGTAGGAATAGTAAGTTTGAGTTGCACGAAATCCATATATAGAGGTACTGTGGATAATGATTATACCCTTGAAGTAGGAACACCATAAGAACATACTAGTACAGATGCTGATACACCATACAAAGTCTAAGAAATACTCGATATACTCAATGGTACACCCTTCAAGTTACTCAAAATATGAATCAACAAATCCTGAAGTACTAGGTATCAATTGAATATTGTGGAACCTTAGTTGGCCCCGCACCCCCATTTTATAATCATCTATAATATACATAACCTAAGGCTCAGGAGAGGCCTCGCTAGCTAATCCTCTAGATGGGGTAGCTCCTCATGCATATCATCTACCTCTAGTTTGACCATGGCCCCTGCCTCATCCTCTAATCAAAGCTCCTAATTAGGTGTCAACTCAGCATCCCTAGTATCTCAGGACCTAGTCCTCACCATCTGTGCTTAAAAGAATAGAATACACTTTAGAACATTGGGTATGATTAACCTGCATGATAAGGAATCAAACTAGAGTAGTTTTTCCTAAAGACATTTTATAGACTCTCGAAGATAAATACAAATATCTATGTATCAATCTACAAGAGTCTACTAGACATCCTTTTTTGACACTTATGAGATCGATGAACCTAGCTTTGATACCAAGTTGTCATGACCAAAAAACCAAGGTGATAAAGGCACTTAGCGTGGCCCACTCTTGATAAGTAAGATAATAATCCAAAAAGGAATGAAGTATGAGATAATTAAGAAAATAAAACAAATGATACTCCTAGAATAAATTCAAGTCACATATACATAATAATAACCAAAAAAACTAACAAAAATGTCACAAGACTAGTGTCACAAATATAAGAGTTTCTAAGTAGCATATTTAGAACTGAAATA
Source organism: Capsicum baccatum var. pendulum (assembly GCA_030864225.1). Lineage (NCBI taxonomy): Eukaryota > Viridiplantae > Streptophyta > Magnoliopsida > Solanales > Solanaceae > Capsicum > Capsicum baccatum. The sequence continues at coordinate 154,033,318 of CM061561.1, read as the reverse complement.
CAAAGTCTATCTCTAAACAAAAATAAAGTGAAAGTAAGAGATATAATGAGATAAAGAATATCCTGAAAACACTACATGTAACACATAAAAACAACATAGAACGTGCAATGTAATGAATGATAAAGTGAATAGTTGAAAGTCATTGAATCACTTTTTGTATATACCTATTGTCCTCAATTCTCCCAAAGTAGGACACATGGGGGGTTCACAACCTACTTGTATTCCATCTCAAATTTCAACCAATCTCAATATCTTATCTTATTCTGCTTAACTGGCACATCTCTTGGTCTGTGCGTTTACAAAAGTGTCTTATTTCATTTAAAAAATCAATGTTCACTGATGGTACTAATATCGTATAAATATGTATGTATGTAATAAAGATATAATGCAGATAATTAGATTGATATGAAGATGTCAAATCCATTCAATAGGTATATATAAGTAAGCTTAAAAATTAACTCAGCATGCCAGTAATTCATATATTAGTTCTAGTTGGGCATCACAAGAATAAATATGCATATAATACATCATAATATCCTATCAAACCATAAACACAGGTATTCTATAAAGGAAACAAATTCTCAAAAATCCTTATACTATCAATTCAATCCCTCACTTGGGCATCATAGTAAGAAACAAGGTATTCATATACACAAATAAGACCAATAATGTCAATTAAAGCTTCTGCACGGGTAACACATAGTGTACAATATCATAAATCAATAACAACTGAATATAAGTCCCACATGGGCATCACTCAATATATAATAGCTCAAAGGTCATATCTCATAGTTATTTTCTCTAACCCATCGCATGTTTTAATTATTCAAAAACTATCCATCCTAGTATGAAGAAAGTTAAGCGATAACCTACCTCAAAATAATAAAACAGAGGCCTAAAGTTCTTATACATGAATCATTACCCTTTTGATTGGCCTTAAAATCAACTACAACATTCAAATACAACACCTGTATTAAAATAATGTCATTGATATCCTTGTCCATATTTAAGCCTAATCTAAAAGGGGTTTGAAAAATGTGTTAACAAATAAAAGGGGTAAAATAAAATTTTTAATTGAGAAATATTTTTTGGAAACGAATCTATAGTTGAAGACCAATGCAAAAATAATTAAAAATGAGGCCCAAATTAAAGAAAAACTAGTTTTAAGTTTTTCCAAAAAAATCCTCAAAATCTCATGTTAACACCCGAAAGAAAGAGTGTTTTGATGTTATGATTCAATATAGAATAAAAACAATAAGTATTTCGAGCCTACCCAAACTCAAACGGTGATGAAAATCCTAATAATCACCCAAACCTAAAGATCAAAGTATAAAAATAGTGAGAAATATCAAAATAAAGCATTTATGCTATTCTGTGAAAAGTACCTCGCTAACGCGATCAACCCTTCATGTGTGCAAGGGTCAACATTGGCCATCCAATAAAATTAGACTTTGCATTTGAGTCTAGGATTTTGAGTTTATGACAGCCTTATTGCATTCATGATAAAGAGAGTATGTCTTCTCTGTAACATAACCAGGGGCTTACGTTCATAAAAAAAAATCTGACATGCACCATATAGCAGCAAACTAATTGAATTTTCATGCCATTGAAACCTCAAAATAGATCCTCGAGATTAATGAACCTAAGAAAAACAAACCATATAAGCTACTATGATTTTTTTTGATATTCTGGAGTCAATGGAGATGTTGGATTCTTGAGAAAATATGATTTTCAAACAATTGGTCATCAAAACCCTTTTAGGAATAATTTCACTTGATGAGGGTCAAAATGAAAACTAAAGGATCTAAAATCAAACCAATCCGATCCTAACCCAAGATGGATATTCTGGATCTAATAGAACTGTGTAACTTGGCATTTGGCTCTCAGCACATCAAATGTTGACCGAAGTCAGTAATGGAACTTTGAAGTTCCTAAATACCTCAAACTCTCCCAAAATCCTCTCAAAGAAATGGGAGATATGCCAACCATATCCACACCCTAAAGTCATTACGTAGCAACTAAGAAGATGGAAAAAATGGTAAAATCACATAAAAAGCAAGATTTCACACTCCAGGTCATTATAGGTTGCTTTTGCAAATTGGGCTAGTTTGAATGGTCTCACTTATGTATTGCCCATCCTTCTAAGCGATGTTGCATTTGTAAAACTTTCTTTGCTTAAGCGCTATAGTATGTGGCAAGAGAAATCACTCATGTGTATTTTTGTCTCTTAAGCGGTCATCGTTTAAGTGGTCAAATGGCCACGTAAGTGAATACCGATAAATAAAATAGTGTGTTTCACTTTTTTATTATGGTTTCATAAATTTTGTACTTTGGGATATCGATTTTGGGTGATTTCAAGTGGTTTTTTCTTCAACCTTTATGGGTAAACTTCTAAGTCTATTTCTGCTATTACTCATTGATAATACTGCTAAAACATCTCAAAATTTTAATTGTAACTTAAGATTTAGGATTTTATCTGATAAAGTGAGAAATTAGTTTTTCAATGATTTCAAGTTTTATTTCAACTTGAGTTTTTGTATGATTTTAGATTTAGAGACCTTAGAGTATGGTTAATATTATTTTTTATTAAAATTCCATATTTACCCTTTATATTTACGGTCATTTTAAGAAGTGAGTTCAGATTCAAAACCAAAGTATGCTAATATGGGTATCAATAGACTCATAATTATGCTTTATATCAATATTTGATAGATTGGGAGTGCTTCAAAGCTTCTTAGAAGGGAAAGACTTCTTGTTAAGGGATTCATATTCATGTTTTTGGCTTATGAGGTAGGTTATGACTTAACTTTTTTTAGATTAGGTTGGGTAGATAGATAATCATTTATGTAAAATATTACGGACTTAATATTTTATGACTATCTTTATCTTTTAAAATAAATATTACAGTCATATTGCTCGTGAAGGGGCTTGTGTGAACCATATTATTATTTTGAGAGATTATTATCATTGAGGTGCCCATGCAGGGGCTGGTACAATTTTTTTTTAGCATTGATTGTTCTTTATTGCTATTGTGATACTCATGTGAGGGTGTGGATTTATATATTTAATGTCTAATATAATTCAGCACCATTATATTTCTGTAGAGACTTTTATCATAAATTATTGGAATTTGGGTGATTTGAGTTATTCATGGCATTGTTGAGAATATTATTATATGTTGTTGATTTCACTATGATTATGCATACAACTTCATCACTCATTTCATGTAATTAATATTATTATGAAATTTGGTTTTCTATATTATAGAATTGTATCATTTTATAAAATTCGTTTGTTAATGGAATTGCTCATAAGCTTGATTAACGAGATTATGACAAGTACACTGGTTGCAAACCATCCATAGGTTATCTCATGGAAGTTTAGGATTGAAGGGTGTATACAAGGTGAGCATTAAGCATATCATTACACATCATATCACTGAGTTGCATTATACTTTATCTCTATTATGTGTGTGAATTTAGGATTTGGTCTTCCTTATATGTGTTGTTGATATTCTTTAAATTTTTATTGGGTATGAATTATTGAACTATTAGTAGCGATATGAGTTGAGTCATTAGAACTTTTTAACTTGGATGTGGAAGCATTACTCACAGTTTTTCATTATATGAATAGTTATTTACTTTGCTTAGCCGTCCTATGATGCCTAATGAGTACTAGTGGATCATACTCACTCCTACTTTAATGTACCCTTTTGGTGCAGATCCCAGTTTGAGTGGCTACCCAGGGAACCTAATTTTGTGCAAAGCTGAGAGTTACTCAAAGTCATGGTGATCTCCCCGTTCGGAGCAAGTTCTTGGCTTCATATATGTTTTCTTATATTTTTTTTACTTTCAGAGACAAATGGTTGTATATTCATACTTATGTTGATTTTTAGAGTAGCTCTTTCTCATGACACTAGTTTCTAGGTATTTTGAGATGTATATTCCAGATATTTATATTGTTATCATATTTGTTTGACTTCACTCCTAAAGACTTATGTTATATTCTCTTATTATCTTTTGTTTGACATTTACTTCCTTTTTGATGTTGGGTTTACCTATCAAGGTGGGGTCAGGAATGTGCTATTGTGACCTCAATTTCTGTATCATGACATATTATTTGCCAAAAAGATATATAGTAATTCCTTTAATTAGGTTCTTTAATTTGTGAAAGCTTTAGGTTAGTAATTTGTAAATTACATTATTAGGGAATTTTTTTGGTTGAATTTGATTTAAGGGTGAATTTTTGAAGCCTTTAGTGATTGACGTGGAATAGAAAATGAATTGGTGATATACTAATTGAGTTAGAATCAAAGTAATCAAAATTGTGTAATAAGAATTACATATGTAATCTAATTAGAAATAAAGTAATAGAAACCTCACCAATTATAATTGTAATAATAATTATGAAATATTCGATATATAATAACCATTAATAATACTTTTTACTATGAATTAGTTAATCTAGTAAATTTATTATTGAATCTAATTTATAATTGAATATATACATTTTTAGATGGATCATCATTTGCGGATGTAGGATATAAATTAAGAAACTAGTGGGAGTATGAAAGCAGAATATTTTGACGATGTTAGAGGCTTTATTACCATTGGATTGAAATTCTTTTAGCTTATTATGTTGAATTATGACACTTAACTTTGTGGACTTTTTGAGCTTTTCTTATATCTTGAAACACTTTTATAGCTTCATTTTGTGTATCTTTTTATGTGATTAGCAATTATTTTTATGATATTTAGGTTATGACTATTTTGGTAGAAATTGGTGATGCTTGGGAAATGTATATTATATTAAAATTTTAATTTGATAGGTGAGATGAAAAAACTGTAGGTTTTTGCATCTGAAAAAAAGGTGAAAAAACGACGGACAAGATTGCTTGTATGAAACGTTTTTAAAAATATTTTTTTAGGTTGTATCCATTTATGTAATTTTAAAAGTGATGTTGTCTATCACAAAGGGGAAAACAATGAGGCACTTTACCATGAGTGACTAGGTCAATTTTCCATCATATTTTACCTTAAAAGTGATGTAGTTTTGAGGAAGTAGTTTGCCGCTTTTTACCATCATTTTGAGGACTTGTTTTAGTAGTGGATTTGAGATAAAATCTTATTTTCATGTTTATTGTTTTGATTTTTTATTTTTGCAATGACCCATTTTGTCGATACTGAAAATATCTACATTAAATGGATAAGAATCTAAATTTTCATATATGTTGAGGTTAATTAATTAGTGTTTGAGTGAATAGATATGATTTAAGGTCGTACAAAATCCCTAGCGCAAATTTGATTTGAAAACATTCATACCAAATTAGTTTCGATATGAGTTTTTATTAGAATCAACTTCAAATGATCACATCTCCTATAATATGAATACAAAGCCCAATACCGACCAAATTAAAGGTCTTTGAGTCATAGTTCCAATGCTTTCGATTGTTTGTTAATCCAAATTTATAGTAAATATTATGGGCAATTTACTAAAAAGTGTCCATGCCAAAAAGTTGAGAACCGCTCAAACAGGTGGAGATCCATTGTAGAGATCCTAGGTAGCGTTTTAAGCCTATGGGTTTTAATTTAGACTCAAAAAAACATTTGAAATCCATTGTGGGGTAATTTTCCCAAGGTTAAGATGAAATTCTTCATTGAGTTAAGATTTTTACTCCCTTTTAGCGTCGATTACTCTATTCTTCTTCTAGAATAATTAGAATGGAAAATTATGGTAAATTCTTTGGAGTTAGAACCCAATGTTCATGAAATTATGGGGAAGATAAATGGGTAGGTATATTATCACCTATAATTACTTATTGAATGTTAACTAATGCTTCCTAGCATGAATAGATTATTCTAAAACATGAATTTTGATAGCTGGGAACCTGTAATTCGCTAAAGATGGGACCTTTAGTATTAAAACTCCATTAATTGAGATAATGTGAGTACGATTGAACTAGTTAATGATTAATTGACTCTTGAATAATGTTGTAGACTGTGAATAAGGATAGAATAAGTGGATTTTGAATTGCCAAAGTATTTATTTAAAGAGTAATTAATTAATTACTTGTATAATTACTTGTTTATTAGATGATTGAATATTTTGAGGCATGAAGGAAAGAAAGGAGCATCTGTGTTGTGGCTATCTTATTTCAACAACTTTCGTTCAGGTATATTATTGTAACAACCCTTTAAATCATTACGTGCAAGTTCCTTATTTAAAAAATTTGGGCTAACATTTCCCCGAATTTGAAAAGTAATAGGCTAGGCTAGTCTCATCGTGAATCTTAGAGGCGTATGGTCTAGGGAATTATAGGAATGAATTAGGTAGATGTGGTAGGATTGGACTTGATTTTACATTAGTTAAGATGATGGGGGACCTATAGCACTTTTTTAGAAATTAATTTGGTCAAGTTAAACTCCTAGAATTAATCTTGTCGTGAAGGGGTTAGCCCAGAATGTCATGGTTGAAGGTGTGTTGTAAAAAAAGGAAATCTAGGAGGAAGCCTAACAATGTTCCTTGCCTTAGTCACTATAGCAACGTGCTCAAAAGCTGAGAAATTCCCACTGTTTCAACGTCAAATATCGTTATAGCGAGTATGTCGCTATAACAACATAAAACTGTTGATTAAACCAAAACCAAAAATATTCATTATTATAAAAACATATTTTAGGTAAAAGGAGAGGTGATTTTACGTGATTCCAACCAATTTTTATCGTATTTCTTCCTTACGGTAAGTAATTACTCCCCATTAACAAGTATTTGGGTTAATTAATCTTAGAATCACCCTTGTGAGGATTTTGAATTGTAATAGGTAATTTTCTTGTGTAAGGTGGTAAATTACGTGGGAAACCCTTGGTATTTGGTCAATTATTTATACTATGCTTCCATGTTGTTGATTCACTAAAGTAACCACGAATTGCTAGATATATGAGGAATTGTGGCATAAAATCCCTAGAATAGGGGAGGAATTATCATGAAATTGGCCATAGGGTTGGGATTATGTTTAATCCTCAATATTATAGGTCATTGGATTGATTATATGGTTTGCTCATATTGTTCGAGCAAGATCAAACGGAGGTTGCACGGAAAGGGAAGTCTCAAGCTTTGCTAAAGAGTGCAAGCTTGGCATGAGGTAGGCGATGGTTACGTAGTTTAATCCATTATGTATTATGTGTACATATTAGTTATTCCTTAGTATTAATTTTTGGAGCATGTTGTTACGGAATTAAAAAGGGTAAAAAGACTTGTTGGATTATATAAGTGTGATCATATTTCAATAAATTTATAAGTTAATCTTGTAGTTATTGCAAGTGTTTGGTTATTGTCATTACTCCACGATTGTTGTGATATTATATTATTTATTTATGGATGTATCAATATTTGAACATCTTCATAACATTTGGTGAAATAAGGTTGACAGACACTTGTGTTCAAGATATGGTACATATACAAGTATGTCACCTACAGGTCATGGCTAGTGGCTGATCCTAAGACCCTTAGTCTGTGTGTATGAGGTACAAGTAAGTTTGAAAGCTTCGTGAAAGTAGTATGAATGGTATGTATTGTTTACTTGAGTCTTGTAGTTCACTTAATTGATTTGACTGGTTATCTTTATTGAATCTCTTTCATCGGTTGTCCTTATTGACTATCTTTAATTTGTTGCTATGTCTTCTAACTTGTGTTAAGTGTTCTTAACTGAATATTGTTGTGTAGTAGTGAGCATGCGTTAACTTGTTGTACTATGTTATGGTTAAGCATTCGTAAGTCTCATCTTGGGTTGGTCAAATAACCTTACCAGTAGACTATTTTGTCTTATGTTTTTATACTACACTTAATCTTATGTTTTTTTTGAGTGTAAAGCATATTCCAGCAACTTATTCAAGACCTAGTTATGATCTTCAACGGGTGAATTCGAATCTAAGGTTGAGATTCATTTTATGGGATACCATGGATTCATCGGTTTACGCTTTAAGTTCTTTATTTCTGGATAATGATATAGTGATAATATTTTTTTGGCCTCCCCTTTATTTGATATTCTTACTATTTTCATACAGACGACTTTCGAATTCTAGGGAGGGTCTTTAGTTAAGTACAATGTTATGCATATTATTATACTTATGTTTTGTTTTCTTTCGAATATTAATTTTTGGATTAACGGGGTTGATTAGTTTCCTAATTTTTAGTTTAGTGTTGGTTTATTGCTTTCTACTTTTTGGCTTAGTGTTGGTAAATGATTAGGCTTGGTTGGTTCTCCCACCGAGGGGTTAGTGTGGGTGACCTTGCTATGGGTTTGGTTCATGAAAAATTTGGTAATAGAGACCTGATGTGCTATAGAAATATAGCACTTTTGATGCTTAAAACTATGAGAATATGCATTTACTTAAGGCTATTTTGTTGGATTTAAGGTGTTTTTAGAGTGTTTTGCAGGAAATCAGGTTTTGGATGCTAAATTTGAGAAAAAGATGAAAAGTGATGTTTTGGCTACTTTTGGTGCTATTGTGGATGTTCGAGATAATTTCCAGTTTGTTCTTAATCAAAGTATGTTCAAGAATTGAATAAGAGCTAAAAAGAGAACTCCCGACACTTACTAAGGCAACATGTGGATTGCAAGTGGGACCTACGGACCGTACGAAGACAAAGAAGGTGGTAGAATTCCAAAATATTGATACCTGAACTTCCAGGATGTTTTTCTCAACTACCTGAACCCAGGGTCAGGACCGTAGGTACTACCTGCACTTAGGGGCAGAGCGCAGGTATAGACCACAAGTGCATCCTGACAGCTAATAGTACTTCAGTAATTTAGCCATAACTTTTCACCCCAATATCAGATTGAGGTAAAATTTGTATAGTTCGAAAGCTAATTCAATTATCTATCTGATGAAGAGGACTTATCTAAACCACTTTTGTCCTATTTCATTCAGGTTTTGATTCTAGGATTTCCATGTATCCCAATTACACTCCTATAAGTCTTTTAAGTCCTACTATGTATAGGTAGTTAAGTTTTTCTATTTTCATTAGGATTTGAAATCTAGGGTTTCTTGTGATCTATAAATACCTTTAGGATTTGTTTAGTTTATTTAGATACACTCATTGAGAAAAACATATTCACATATTGATTAATTGAGAAGGAGGCACCTTTGTGGCCAAGTTCTCAAACATCTTCGTTTGTTCGTGGCTTTCTATTCAATTTAAGACTTTGGGATTTCTTATCTTATTACTGTGGGATTTATCTTGTAATTTTGTCTATGGTTTCCTTGATTGATCCCATAACTATGAGTGATTAATACCTTAGATTGGGTTATAGGAACCCTAGAAAATTAACGAAGTAGGGAAAGTGCGATTGTTGATAGGAAACCAATACTAATGGCATGAGTTGCTTTATCTTCATTATAATAGTTGTCATAGTGGTTTCGAATTTTAGGATTCTACCTATATATTTCTACTTGCTCTAAAAAGGTGTAGTAACTAGAAAAAATAAAGACAACAGTAATTTGGGGAGTTAATAGTTGATCCATTGCAGCACAGTGGTATACGTGAAGGATTATTATACTTCATGTAATAACTTAAGACTTAAAAGGTGATAGTTAAATAGGATCAGGGTAAGAGTTAGTGACACGACACTCTGAGACTCAATAGGTAAAGGGTGAAATCTCCCCACATGTCCAAAAGACTGTAAGAGATACATAACTTATCAGCTCTAGATGCAAGGTATTAAGTTGGTTCAACAATTCACATAGACCTACTATGTTGAGAATCCATGGGGAACACAAGCCTAGTGTTCATCTTAGATTATTTGCAACCAAGATCAACCAATTATTCTCTTTTTTCTCTTCTAACAAATCCCTCCTTCTTACTTTCTTGCGCTGCCTGGTATTTATAATAAGATTATAAAGGTTTTCCGGCATATTTCCTAGGGATTCGACCCCAACATAGTTGGGTTACTATATTTGACAGTGATTATTTCGTCCTTCAATTGGAGGTGTATTTTGAGCATTATCAAGCCATAGATTCGTCAATTTTTTTGTAAAAGAATAAGTGCAGTAGAGTCTCCTGACATGGTATGGAGACATCTATACTTTTATTTGGGAGGTTATAGGAATTTAGGAGAACTACCATTTTTATTTCCTTTTTTTATAACTTGATTCCAATTAGTATCTAATTCTTTTTTCTTTCCGTAGATAGTGAACTCTAGGTCAAATAAAACTCATGTAGCGACCCTAGTATCAGTTGCTCCAATTATGGAGTGAGCCGCAAGGTAAAGAGGATGACTATGGGTAGGATAGTAGAAAGGGAAGGGTGAAACTCACCAGGGGTAGAACTCGAGAAGCTATTAGCTAGGCTCGTCAAAGGTCTGCATCACTTCCCCTACCCAAGGATAAACTTTAAAAGATAGAGGCAGTAAATATGGAAGGAATGAAACTGGTGGTAGTGGTAATGGTAGGAGGTTTAGCCTCGCCTCCTATGTTAGTTGAGGTTGTTCAATGAAGGTGTGAGAAAACATAACACTTAAGACGTTTAAGACAAAGAATATTTGAAAGTATAAGAGTACTTTTATGGATTTTATGTGTTTCTATTAGTGTTTGCAGGGTTTTTAAACTTAGAGAATAAAAATGCTTAAGATTAGATAAATTTGGCATCAGACGAGCCTTACCACAGTCGTGGGACCAAACTACGATTGTACCTAGGATTTTATGCCACTGAACCATTGATGCTATAAATTAAAAGTCCCTATAATAGAAGGAACCATGATCGTGAGATGATATAAGGATCGAACCATGTGATCATGAGTACAAAGGGAGAATTACATTTGTAGGAGATAAGTGTAAGAGGATTAGATGAGAGCAACCTATGACCATGCCTTGTAAGAATGATTGTACTGTATGGTCATGGGAAAAGACTTTAGTTGTTGAAAACTCTCAGAACTTCTATAGCACAATGATTAGACGATAACATTTCATGGTCTTATGTTTAACCTATAGGGTTGTACCGAGCATCGTACCTTAGGAAACCTAAAAGTGATCAAGTCTGAGTACAAACCACGATTAGCAAAGGACAATCGTAGGTCCTAACCACGATTGTATCTTTTCATTCAAGGAAGCCAACACAATTTCCCCTTTTTATTTATGATGGTATTTGATTTGTCTGTAAATACTCCTACAGGGATATTTTTACAAGATTACACAATTTTTATAGACATTACTTCATATTTTAACAATTCTAAGGAACTTTCTTGGGATGTATGAACAAAGTTCCTAAGGTTTAATCAAAGTTGAGTTTTGGAGATTAATTCTTACTGTAAGTTCATCATTGTGATTTCATATGATAATTCTCATCGTGTGCTTATGATTAGGAGTAGCTAAACCTTATAACTGGGGTTGTGGGAACCATGATGATTTACCAAAATAAGTTAGGAGTAAAATTAGTCTAGAATGGTGTACTTACATGTATTATTATTTCCTTTAGTATGATCGCTCTTCTAATGGATGCATACATTATGAACTCACATGTGTTCTAAACTTACTTGGGAAGATTAGGAAAAGAGAGTAACAATAGAGATTTGAAGCAACCAACCTTTATCTAAAAATAGGGTCATAATTGATATAGTTAATCTGAGGTCAAGAATAAGGGATAGTAGTACAACATTTGGAGTCTGGGAGGAGAAGAGTGAAAATATCTAAAACAAGGTTAGAATATGTTTAGGTGATACATATCTTGTTATATTTTATATTCAACACATTAGGATTGTCTATTAGCACGAATAATATGTGGTTTAGTGAAGTCATGGGAATCATAATCTTATTGTTTGTCTCATATTGATTACAAATCCAACAAATCAACGCTTATCAACACAAATACTTTATTTCTAAGAAACCCATCTTTTACTTATTTACCAATTATTTACACAAATACTTAATCAAACCTCATTATTTTCCCAATGGGATCGACCCCAACCTAGTTGGATTCTATATTTGATCAGCGACCACTTTATACATCTGGGAGGTATAATTTGGGTAACATCAAATTTTGGCACTATTTTTGGGAAATACGATTATGGAGTTAAGTTACTGTGTTTGTTGGGTTATTGGTTTTGCTTGATGGTACTACTTTTATACTATTTCTAGGGCACATATTGATGTATACCAGTATTCATAATCAAGGCAATCCCTTAATTCCATTTGATGCGGAACTTATGAAAACTCTAAGATAAAATTGAAGGATGAAGATAGAGGTAGTTCATGATCAAGGATCCCTACTTGAAGGGGCACATGATGAATAGCAGTTGTCAGCCATCCACTCCATTATAATGTTTAAGAAATTATTGAATACGTTGCTACTTGAATTTTGGCTGAGAAAATGCTAGGCAAGAAGCTGCCAGATGAGCAACAATGGAAAAAAATGAGATATAGTTACAGTTGATATGAGGGACATATTTAGAAGAAACATAGGACAATATCTTATCCAACAATATCTGCCAATTTATCATGAACTAGAGGGCGATATTGGGTATGTTGAGCCGATGGAAAATTGTGCCATTATTTCTGTAGAAGTACCTTTAGGTACTAAGATTGATATCAAGAGTGCGATGATCTAACTATTGAATCTAAAAGGGGTGTTTATTGACCTACCTATTAATGATGCAAACATGAATATTATGAACTTTGTGGGGATCTATACTTCCATATAATTTCCTAGGTGATTCGTATGGTGATACAACTATAATTATTCCTCTAATTTTATAGGGGGTGGTACTTTGTGGTTCGGTGCGTTACCCTGTGGATCTATCACTACTTGGAATGAGTTAAGGACTTAGTTCTTGTATTGATTTTTCACACCCACCAGAATATTGCAATTAAAAGATAAGATATACAACTTTTGATAGTTGCATCTAGAGGCACTATATGAGATATGGTTGAGGCTCAAGAAAAAGCTTTAGATCATTCCAATTAACCTAAGAATTTTTCTTGAGATATTCTATATAGCCTTGAATACTAACACTTAGGATATAACAAAGACTATTACTGGTGAAGCCTTCATAAGTATACGATGGTGGAGTAGGATGCTAAAATCTTAGATCATATTACTAAAACTAACTGAGGGTGTCATACTCAGGAGATAGACAAATCAGTTGGTACTTATGTAATTAGAGCCTCTAATAAGTAGCAAGCATTAGATGAGATGGTGGCTCAAGATTTGGCATATCTAAGGATTACAATTGGATTGCTCATTAAGTAGTTTGCAGTAGTTTGAGCTGAAATAGTAAATGCAGTAGGTGCATGAGAAAGGCTTCTAAACATGAAGATTAGATTCTAATAAAGAATCTACATACCTTGATAGAGAATTGGTAGGTTTTTGAGCCAAGGTCCAAAGGTCTAACCAAGACAATTGAAAGTCTAGGTAAGGGGGTCAAGGTCAAAATTATTATAGTGACAACTAAAAATGGTATAAATATAGGAGTAGAGAGATTGATGGTGATTGGAGGAGGAAAGATGACTACAAGGATAAGAGTAAAGTACATATTTTTCTAGGAAATCAAGATGTTGAATTGGGAAATTCCAGGATGAAAGATTTGCTTGCAAAAATGGTTAAGGTGTCAAAGATTCCAAAGAGTTGTTTGAAGGAAATCAAGGTAGACATTTCAAGTTTCAGTCAAAAGATGGAGTCACATGAGAATTCTATTAAAAAGCTTGAGTAGAAGTTTGGATAGATGTTTGTCACATTCAACCGGCGTCAATCAGGTATACCTCCAAGAAACACCATTTAGAATCCTAAGAATCTAATACTTAAAAAGGTAATGGTAAATAGATCACACTAGTATTAAAGTGCATTTCCCAACCTCCTTCACCTTTTCCCCAAATATTGAAGAACAACATTGAAGAGGGAAAATATCAAAAGTTTATTTCTATGTTGAAGTAGTTGGTAAATATCCCTCTTATGGAAGCCCTAGGGCAAATTCTAGGTTATGAAAAGTTCATGAAGGATTTAGTGACAAAACAGAGCTTCATAAGTTTTGCATCTACTGATAGTAAGCACCATTGTAGTGTCATTACCTCTCGATCTTTAGTTGAAAAGAAGAACAATTCGGGAGCTTTCATGATTCCTTGTACTATTGGGTCTTCAAATTTTGCATAGGACTTTTATGACTTAGGTGCTAGCATTAGTATGATGTTGCTCATTGTCTATAAGAAGTTGGGGTTGAGGTAACCTAAACCAAACTCCATGAGGCTTTTAATGGTGGATCACACTATAAAGAAGCCTATAGGAATCTTGTGTGATATATTGGTAAAGGTAGAATCTCTTATATTTCTAGATGATTTTGTGATTGTTGATAACGAGGTTGACAATGATGTTATGATCATATTGGGATGGCCCTTCCAAGCTATGGGTAGGGCATTAGATGACATGAATATGGGACATAAAGTTCAAAATTAAACAGTGAAAGGTAGATAGGGGCGCAGATGCAGGGCTTATAGAATGAGAGAAGTGTAACGCCCCGAAAAATGGATCCCAGAGCATCACACGATGCTTGAGGCTATGAGTAGCCCCAACCTAACCCTTTGAGCCATTTTCATTCTGTTTCACACAAATCAATGGGGTTTCCATAAATAACCCTCAAATATCAACAGAGTAATCATCATCCAAGAATAAAAGAATTTCAGAAAGATAACAAAATACGACTTATTAGTCAACTCCCAACATCTATACTAGTCTGACAAGCCTCTAACAAAATCAATAAAACAAGCGAGCCATTGAGATATGCCCCAACTGACTCATACTCAGTTATCAAATGTAAAAAATTTCGTGAAACCAATATCAGACATCACGTCCTCAAAACATGAGGACTCACCATCCCAGAGGATGTAGAATAGCGTGCCCGAAGAATCACTGTCAAACCTGGAACTGAGCACCTAACCTATATTCTGAGAAAATACAGCCCACATCCGAAGATGTGGGTCAGTACCATAGAAAGGGACCGAGTATATGGAGGTGTATGTAGTTGTATAAACATCATCATCATAAATATTTATGAGAAATATGCAGGATGTATGAAAGACTCACATAGCCCGAAGAAAATCATCATAATCATGAGACAATGAAATAAGTACAATAACACATGTGAGACATCATATAATTTGTCAATCACTTTCAGTTCATCAAGAATATCAATTCTCATAATGTAAATATCATTTAAATCTTTTGAAAGAATAACTTTCACAATTCCACTTTCAAATCACTTCACCATTCACCATAGATACAAGGAAACACACACACGCTGGGAGATCCTATAACTGATTGGGGAGAGCCATCCAATCCTTTCCATCGGAGTAGGACTATTGATATCAAATCCACACAAACTAGTGATCATTACATAAATCAGCCTCAGGCTCACTCCTACGGGGGCACGTAGTTCTATGGAAGTAAGGTCGCTTTATACCTCCCACTAGGTGCTTGATAACGCTCAATCTACAGCTCTCGTAGGAGTGTAAAGCGGTCGTTAGCAAATATAGAACCCAACCTGGGTTGGGTATCGATCCCACAGGGAATAGCTTGGCCAACAAGTAAACAAAATTACTAAACTTTTGGTGCAAGTCTCGTAAGAAGGGGGGCAGTCTTGTCGTGCAAGTAACAAAAGCTGAAAATAATAAAGTAAAGAGAGAGAGATTATTACGTGAGTTGTAAACAATGAGAATTGAGGTGTTGGGGTTATGTCCACCTTCTGAGGTATACGTCTCTATTGGCTATGAGTGTGTAGAATTTTGACATGCAATTGCTTATAGAGAATTGTAGTCGATGGTAAATCCAAGCGTCTCTCGACCTAAACAAGGACTATTTCACTTTAACTCTCTTGAGCTTAAAGCGTGTCTAACGGTACGAATTCTCCAAGAGGTTAGTCCAGTTACGGCACTAGCTTTTTAATAGGAAAGGGTGTCCTACTACCTTGACATTATCTCTTTTCCAGACAAATAACCTTTCTCTCGAACAAGTTAAATGTTAGACTGGCGTATTCTTGCGTTTGCAACCGCAAAGAATGTAGATTAAGATGAAGAGAATAATGATATAAGCAATATACGTGTCATGAACTCACAAACTCACAGCAATAGATAGTATCTCATTCGGCTTCCATAACCCCAACAGAGAGGTTTAGTTACCCATGAATGCGAAGGAGATCACGATTGACATTGTTGTTATTATACCACAAGATTGATGATTTTCGTGTAGCACAAGTGGTAGGCGTGAGGCGTGAATTCCTTAGCAATGTAACGTTTCTCTTGTTGCGGAAATTAAGAATAGAAGAGTAGAAGAAAATAATATTAATGGAAAGATTAGAAGAGTTGTAGAATTGTTGTGGTGGAAGAAGAGAGGGATGGAAGAATCTATTGTGGTGAGGGATGAATAAAAATCTCTAGCATGATAGGGTATTTATAATACTCCTATCCTACTCCTACTATGCTAATGAAATAAATAACCAAATCCTACTAGGCCTATGGAACACTTAACCCAAATGTACTAGGTTAATGTAACATTATCATAATCCAAATAAACTAATGAAATACATAACCTAATTGTACTAGGTTAATGTATCATTGTCCAAATCCAACTAAGTTACTGCAAGTCCCCAAAGTCTTCAGAAATGCTGTTTTAGCCCGGGACAGATTTTCCATGCAGCAGTTTTGGTCCTTTAGGCGTCCCACTTCCTTCTCCTTCGTTCGTGAGCTTTCTTTTGCGTCAAGTAAGCCATAAAATGCTGTATTTTGCATCATTTATACCTGAAACTTTACTAATCATGTTCGTTAGCTCATTTACAGGAAAAAGGACTAAAAGTGAATGAAATATATAATTTGTTCTCAAAACTAGGCTAAAATATGGGCAAAATATATTGATATAGGCGTGTAAATTCGCCTATCATCAACACCCCACACTTGAAGCTTTGTTCGTCCTTGAACAAAATATCATGTCCTTCTTCACATCAACTTAGGGTTTTTACAGCAACAACACAAAACATTCTGCAAGACAAGCACAACAATTATCAACAAAGAGTAGCTTTCCGATTATTAGTAGAAACAGTTTAGCCTCTAGCATAGACTCGTGATGGTGGTCAACTCGCATGCAAAAGTTAAGGCACAAGGAATCATATACAAGTATCCAAAACTCATCAACCATGTGTGTCTCACAATATATTACCCATAATCACTCACAAGTATAATATATTTTTCAAACATGGGTATCAAAATATCCTTGCTCTCTCTCTCACAAAGAATTCATATGTAGCAACTGATGACCATAGGCTTGCCCTTAGTGTAATACTCCACTAAATGTTAGAATGTTAAGATTAGGATCAAGTAGGTCTTTTGATGGTTGTAATGTAGGCTAAGGGACGGGTAGGATCAACTATTTTGGCCAAGAATAATGGCTAGGTTCCTAAGCGCTTTAATACATCACTTTGTATCATTGACACTTTTTTCTTTGAACCTTTCTTTCTTTTATTCTACCACCCTTGTTCTCCTTTTTTATTTTTCAATTTTAAGCACAACTCACTTTTCAGCTTTCTTTTCCTTTTTCTTTTCACAACATACCTCTTATGATAGCACTTTCTTTTTCATAACATATTCAAGCACCATTACAATTTATAGCATTATACTCACCCAATTTCCTCTTATGTTGTCACATGACTTTTTTAATTTAAAGCACTTAGGAATTTGGATCAAATTACGGTCTTGAAAAAAATGGATTAGGCTTACATACAAGGTTGTCAAAGAAATAGGCTAAAGGCTCAAAAGGGTTTAACTAGGGATGATGTCCATGGGTAGGTAAAAATGAAGGTAAACAAATATAGGTTGCCAAAGAAATGCCTAAATCATATCCTAACTTACACTCCTTATTTTCGCTTTGCATACATACCAGGCAAGTTCTAGCATCAGCCACAAACGTAGAAGATACTATTAATCTCACACACACAAGGCACATGGTCGACTCGATTGGAAGTAATATAGACTCTCGACCCAACAAGTGAAGGAATTGAACCACAAAATATCACATAATGAGTCACAAATAGAGTCTAAACGTCTCAATAGTCACAATTGTAATACATACTCTTGTTATAATCTCATGCTGCCTGTCAAAATAATTTCATGCGAAGCTAGAAAAAATTTACTCCTAAAAAAACTTAAAAAAACAAAAAAAACAAACTCAAATAAACAAAGTAAACAAACAAACATAGGTGCAAACAGAGAAGTATAGCATGCGATACCGCTACCCCACACTTAAACGAGACACTGCCCTCAGTGGAAAATAAATACGAAGAACCTGGTCAGTAGGACTCTTCCTCAATGTCGGGGGTCATACCCCCTTCGTTTGAATCATCATAAGAGTCGTCGTCAGAGTTCTCCTCCTCGTCAGAATCAGGCAAGCGTCGATCGTCATCAGTTGGCACATCATCATCTAGAGGTTCCTCAAAGTATACGCCCACTCCACATATCTCCCGTGCATGCATGTTCATTGGATAGTCGTGGTCCAGCTGTTGGAGCTCTTCAGAAGTTGGAATACGTCCACCACTCATCATAGTAAATCGTGTCATGCCATAGAGATGACGGAAGAAACTCTCATCACGAGCATGTCTCTCCGCAGTAGTAAGGTTGACACCATGAGTTGTTTCAGCATCTTTGACCTTGGTGAGGTCAACCTTCTTTGGGTTATGTGGGAGTTTGTGGTCAGCTGGTTCCTCTTCGATATCCTCTTTCCGCAAGATTGCTGTCAACAAATTTCCAAATGTGAAATGGGACCTTTTGTGGAGTCTGGCCTTCCTCATGGTAGAGCGAATGATTGCCCCAAAGTTGATAGGGACATTCGTCATCAAAGCATAGACCAAACACACTCTATCTCTTGATATCTTGGTGTATTGAGTCCCAGGAATAAGACATGAGTTGACAATGCGCATCCAGATTCTTGCTTCCCAATTCAGTGGAGCATAGGGGAAGGTGTTGTGTCGGCCTGTTTCTTTATGTCTGCCCCACCTTGCCATCGATCTGCTTCCACAAAGTGTGTGTCGTATTGCTCTATAAGGAGGCCTGCTGTACAGCTCTTTGAATGGTGCTGTGTCGACCGAAGGTAAGCCAAGAAAAGAGTTGATCCAATCCGTGGTGAACTATAACACTTGGCCCCGAATTTTGACTTTATTGCCTGTTGTGTTCGGCGACCAGTTGGCATAAAATTCTCTTGTTGAATCAAGGTTGCATTCTCCCATGTCGCGGAAGATGAAATCCAGCTACAAAGCCATTATTTTTGCCAACATACGCGACTCCTTCTTTGATAAGGTCTCCTTGTTGATCAAGTCGACGTGAACATATTTTCTTTCTTTGTTGTTGCTGTACCATGCTTTGTCTTCTTCCTCAAGAACCCATTTTATTCCAAACATTCTATGGGGTAGTTGTGCTGAGGATGATTCTCCTTGGTCCTTTCGACCTCTCTTCTTGCCCTTTTGGGACGTGGTAGCCTTCTCCTTGCCTTGCCTTGCTTTAGGTTCCATTGTACCTGAGACTAGAATTAATGTTAGTTGCAGCACAATCTCACTTGATACAATCTATAAGCAAGCAATAGGGGTACCACCCCACACTTAGTTTTGTTAACACAAATCAGTGAGGTAAAAGTAGTCGAGTTACTCAGATTTCGTCGACATACGTTTTAGGATTGTATTCCGACAATAAAATCAGCAATGCATCACTTACTTGCAGCTATTGGACTACTTTCATGGTATATATAGCAACACTACTACATAGGGGTTACCACATAGAATCGTTATTCATACAACAATCACAACCTCCTAAGTCGGTAGGCCCTATAAGTCTTATCCCGACGGGCGGGATAGTCTAACATGTAAGTATCCAAACAACAATCTTAAGCAATGTTCATATCCATAGTAATTCTGTAAATATCATAACAATGCTATTGAAACCAAATTCAAGTCGGAAACAGGTCAAGATTTTCCTACGTATATGTTCACTCACATGATTTTGTATCAACTATCCAAACACATAAACATCACCAACAATCTTATACGATTTAGCAATTCATAATAAACATAGCAACGTAGTACTTATGATAAATAAATGAAGAATAAGAGAGTACTTACTTGCTTGAAACTTGTGGAGATGGTTTTGTGAATTGGAGGAGCAAAAGAAGAAAATTTTGAGAAGATTTGGAACAGTATGCGGCGCCTTTAGGGTATATTCTAGTGTGGTTGTGTTATAAAACTAAGTCCCCTTTATATAGGAAGAGTATGGGTCGGGTTATGACCCATTTACAATCGGTTTTGGAGACAAAATTCCCACATATGCGGCGCATAATGCTTAGCATAGACATGACATATGCGGCGCATTGTCTATAGCATAATGGGACATATGTCTATGGCATATGAGATACTGAGACCAAATGCCATATCATAGGCGGCGCATAGTCAAAAGCACACTTAGGAATAGGCAGCACATAGTTTATAGCACACTAGATTCCGAGACCTTAGGCTATAGGATAGGTTGTGCATTGTTCGTGGCCTATTTTTTCCAAGGCCTAGCCTTCCTCGATGCCTATTTGGGCATGAGAAATGCTCAATCCATAGCCTTATGCATCACTATTCCTAACTTACCAACTTTACCATACAATGCGTCCAAATCATCAATTGAAATCAATCTCCTTGTTGAATACTTCTTGCACCTATTTTTGCTCATTACCAAATGAAAATGATTAGTACGATGGGTTGCCTCCCACCAAGCGCCTTAGTTTTGGTCGTGGCACGACTCTTATTTTTGGATTTTTCATTTATCAAAACAAGTACTAGAACGATAGAAAAACGATAAAACGATAAAATGATAAAACGATGGGTTGCCTCCCATCTAGCTCCTTATTTATTGTCGTGGCTCGATGTAATAATCTCGAGTACTTAGACTTCGTCGAGATAAGTGATGGCCATGTTGTTCATCGAGTCAAGAGGACCGATATAAGGCTTAAAACGTTGGCCATTCACTTTGAAAACAACACCCTTATTGCCTTCCAATTCGACTACTCCAGACGAGTAGACTTGGATGACTTTAAATGGACCAGACCACTTCGATTTTAACTTACCTGGGAAGAGCTTAAATCTGGAGTTAAAGAGTAGTACCATGTCACCTTTTTGGAAGTTTCGTCGAACAATCCGCTGATCATGATACTTCTTCATCCGCTCCTTATATAAATCCGATCGTTCATATGCATGGAGACGGAATTCATCTAGTTCGTTCAGCTGCTCCAACCTCAGATTCTTCTCATCATCCCAATTCAAGTTCAATTGCTTCAATTCCCACAATGCCTTGTGCTCGAGTTCAATGGGTAGATGACAAGCCTTCCCATAAACTAGCTGATAAGGTGGCATACCAATGGGTGTCTTGAATGCAGTCCTATACGCCCATAGTGCATCATCTAGCTTCCTAGACCAATCCTTCCTATTAGCATTAACCGTCTTTGCAAGGATTTGCTTGATCTCACGATTGGAAACCTCTACTTGTCCACTAGTTTGGGGATGATAAGGCGTATCCACTTTATGTTGCTTGACACCATACTTAGCCAATACAGATTTGAATAGCTTGTTGCAAAAGTGAGATCCTCCATCACTTATGATAGCACGAGGTACTCCAAAGCGAGAGAAGATATTCTTCTTTAAGAACGCTACAACGCGCTTTCCTTCATTGTCGGCCAATGCTACAGCTTCAACCCATTTCAAAACATAATCCACCGCAACCAAGATGTATTTCATTCCAAACGAATTCGCGAATGGACCCATGAAATCAATACCCCACACATCAAAGAGTTCTACCTCCAGAATTTTGGACATGGGCATTTCATGGTGTTTTGAAATAGCACCTTGACGTTGGCATTGGTCACACCTTCTAACATAGTCGTATGCATCTCTGAATATTGAAGGCCAATAATAACCACTTTGCAAAACTTTTCTTGCCGTTCGATTGCCTGCATGATGTCCTCCAACTTGCGAAGTGTGGCATGCTTCTAATATAGTGGGCACTTCTTCATGGGATATACATCGTCGAATGATACTATCCGCGCATCTTCGAAACAAATAAGGCTCATCCCAATAGTAGTGCTGAACGTCATGCATAAACTTCCTCCTTTGGTGGTAAGATAAATTGGCAGGTAGCACATTACTTACCACGAAATTTGCAAAATCAGCATACCATGGTAATTTCTCCATTGTTATTGCAAATATCTCCTCGTCAGGGAATGCATCATCAATCTGAATTTCAGGTTGCACCACATGTTCATTCTCAAGTCGAGATAGATGATCGGCCACTTGGTTCTCGCAACCTCTTCTATCTTTGACCTCAAAATCGAACTCTTGCAGCAGCAACACCCATCGAATCAACCTTGGTTTTGCATCCTTCTTCGTCATTAGATACCTAAGAGCTGCATGGTCTGTATGGACGATCACCTTAGTACCCAATAGGTAGGCACGGAACTTCTCAAACGCATACACAACCGCTAGGAGCTCTTGTTCAGTAATAGTGTTGTTCCTTTGGGCTTCATTTAGGACCTTACTCGCATAGTAGATAGGATGAAATAGTTTCTCCTTTCTCTGTCCAAGAACAGCACCAACAGCTACACCACTGCATCACACATGACTTCGAACGGGAGCGTCTAATCTGGTGCTACCATGATAGGGGCTTCAATGAGTTTTCCTTTAAGGCATTCGAATGCCTTTAAGAAATCTTCATTAAAGTCAAACTTCGCATCTTTCTCCAGTAGTTTGCACAATGGACTAGAAATTTTGGAAAAGTCTTTGATGAATCTACGATAGAACTCAGCATGGCCAAGAAAACTACGAACTCCCTTCACCGAAATTGGAGGCGGTAGCTTCTTAATAACCTCAATTTTTGCTTGATCAACCTCTATTCCTCTTTCGGAGATCTTGTGCCCAAGAACGATTCCTTCTTTTACCATGAAGTGACACTTCTCCCAATTCAGCACAAGGTTGAACTCTACACATCTTTGCAATGCCATGCTCAAGTTTGCCAAACATGCTTCAAAAGACTCACCAATAACTGAAAAGTCGTCCATAAATACCTCCAAAGTGTCTTCAAAAGTGAGATCCTCCATCACTTATGATAGTACGAGGTACTCCAAAGCGAGAGAAGATATTCTTCTTTAAAAATGTTACCACACGCTTTCCTTCGTTGTCGGCCAATGCTACAGCTTCAACCCATTTTGACACATAATCCACAGCTACCAAGATGTATTTCATTCCAAACGAATTCACGAATGGTCCCATGAAATCAATACCCCACACATCAAAGAGTTCTACCTCCAGAATTTTGGACATGGGCATTTCATGGTGTTTTGAAATAGCACCTTGACGTTGGCATTGGTCACACCTTTTCACATAGTCGTGTGCATCTATGAATATTGTAGGCCAATAATAACCACTTTTCAAGACTTTCCTTGCCGTTCGATTCCCTGCATGATGTCCTCCAACTTGCGAAGTGTGGCATGCTTCCAATATAGTAGGCACTTCTTCATGGGATATACATCGTCGAATGATACCATCCGCGCATCTTCGAAACAAATAAGGCTCATCCCAATAGTAGTGCTGAACGTCATGCATAAACTTCCTCCTCTGGTGGTAAGATAAATTGGAAGGTAACACATTACTCACCACGAAATTTGCAAAATCGGCATACCATGGTAATTTCTCCATTGTTGTCGCTAGTATCTCCTCGTCAGGGAATGAATCATCAATCTGATTTTCTGGTTGCGCCACATACTCATTCTCAGGTCTAGATAGGTGATCAGCCACTTGGTTCTCGCAACCTCTTCTATCTTTGACTTCGAAATCGAACTCTTGCAGCAGCAATACCCATCGAATCAGCCTTGGTTTTGCATCCTTCTTTGTCATTAGATACCTAAGAGCTGCATGGTCTGTATGAACGATCACCTTAGTACCCAATAGATAGGCACGAAACTTCTCGAATGCATACACAACCGCTAAGAGCTCTTGTTCAGTAACAGTGTAGTTCCTTTGGGCTTCATTTAGGACTTTACTCGCATAGTAGATAGGATGAAATAATTTCTCCTTTCTCTGTCCAAGAACAGCACCAACGGCTACACCACTAGCATCACACATGACTTCGAACGGGAGCGTCCAATCTGGTGCTACCATGATAGGGGCTTCAATGAGTTTTTCTTTAAGGCATTCGAATGCCTTTAAGCAATCATCATTAAAGTCAAACTTCGCATCTTTCTCCAATAGTTTGCACAATGGACTAGAAATTTTGGAGAAGTCTTTGATGAATCTACGATAAAACCCAGCATGGCCAAGAAAACTACGAACTCCCTTTACCGAAATTGGAGGTGGTAGCTTCTCAATTACCTCTATTTTGGCGCGATCAACCTCTATTCCTCTTTCGGAAATCTTGTGCCCAAGAACAATTCCTTCTTTTACCATGAAGTGGCACTTCTCCCAATTAAGCACAAGGTTGAACTCTACACATCTTTGTAATGCCATGCTCAAGTTCACCAAACATGCGTCAAAGGACTCACCAACAACTGAAAAGTCGTCCATAAATACCTCCAAAGTGTCTTCTACCATATCAGAGAAAATAGACATCATACAACGTTGAAAGGTGGCTGGTGCGTTACACAACCCGAATGGCATACGTTTGAAGGAAAACGTACCATATTGGCATGTAAACGTTGTCTTCTCTTGGTCTTCGGGAGCAATACAAATCTGATTATAACCTGAATAACCATCCAAGAAGCAAAACCATCCTTTCCCCGCTAATCGATCTAGCATTTGGTCCATAAATGGCATGGGGAAGTGATCCTTGAGTGTCCAAGAATTCAGCTTGTGGTAGTCCATGCATACTCTCCATCCAGTAACGGGCCTGAGTGGAATAAGCTCATTCTTCGCATTTGCGACCACCGTCATACCTCCTTTCTTGGGAACACATTGTATAGGACTTAGCCATGTGCTATCAGAGATAGGATATACAACTCCTGCGTCTAACCACTTGATAATCTCCTTCTTCACTACTTCTTGCATAGGTGGGTTTAAACGCCTTTGATGTTCAATGGTGGGTGTGCACTTTTCTTGAAGCTGAATTTTATGTGTGCAAATCCCAGGTGGAATACCAATAATATCCGCAATGGTCTATCCAATGGCTCTAATATGCTTGCGTAAGATTGCAATAAGAGCTGCAACTTGTTGCTCACCCAAATTGGCTGCCACTATGACTGGAAGAGTGTTTCCGCTTCCAAAGAATGCGTACTTTAAATGGCTTGGCAGCTCCTTCAATTCTAACGTGGGTGATTCTTCAATAGATGGCTTAGCTGGTGGTGTGGGTCGATTCTTGAGATCAAGATCCAGCTTCTTGGGAGTATAGCGATATGTCCCTAATCCCGATAGAGCACAAATAGCTTCTTCAGAAATTTCAGCATCCTCAATCTCTCCTTTCATGAGCAAAACCTCCAAAGGATCATCAAGAATTTGCTCTTCTTCAAGTCGTTCTTTCTCATCATCAAGGACAACATCATCCACAGAAAATACACTCAGATCTTTGGGTTACTTCATTGATTTGCAAACATCAAAATGAACCACTTCGTCATTTATTTGGAATGAAAGCTCATTAGCTCTCAAATCAATGAGCACACTTCCTGTAGCAAGGAAAGGGCGCCCCAAGATTATGGGAACCTCAGAATATGCTTCACAATCCAAGATGACAAAGTCTGCTAGGAAGATAAATAAAGAAATCTTTACCAAGACATCGCATAAAATACCAACAGGTCGTTTTACCGACCTATCCGCCATGACATGCCTCATATTGGTTGGTGTAGGATCTCCTAACCCCAACTTCTTGTAGATCGATAATGGCATCAAGTTGATGCTGGCTCCTAAGTCACATAATGCTTTGGCAAAGTTCAAAGATCCGACGGTGCAAGGAATAGTGAAAGCTCCGGGGTCGGCCTTCTTCTGAACTATCGATCGGGTAGCAATTGCACTACAATGATGCACATCATCCTTCAGCTCATAACTTGCTGCCCTCTTCTTAGTCAAAAGATCTTTCATAAACTTTGCATACCCAGGCATTTGTTCAAGTGCCTCCACTAATGGAACATTGATGGTCAGCTGCTTCAACATAGTCATAAATTTGCTGAACTTAGTGTCATCCGCCACCTTCTTCAATCTTTGGGGAAAAGGTGGTGGTGGGTATGGAAGTGTTCTCTCCGTGGCTTTTTTCTCCTCTTGCTTCCGTTTTTCCATTTTTTCAGGCTGCACGTCATTAGGTGTAACGTCCTTGATGTTGGAAGTAGTTTCTGCGGCATCATCTCCTTTTGCAACGTCACTAGGTGTAACGTCCATGTCCGCAATTTTGTCAACCACTTGCTTGACTTTTGTTGAAGTTTCCAACACCTTACCACTTCTGGTAGTGATGGCCATGCATGACCCATCATTCTTTGGGTTTTGCACAGTATCGCTCGGTAAGGTGCCAGCCTTTCTTTGATTGAATGCTGCTGAAAGTTGGCTCAATTGCTGCTCTATTTGCTTGATAGAAATGGAATGAGAATCAACTAATTGCTTCATGGAGGACAAATCATTAATCACCTCTGTAACTCCCGTGCTCGTTTCTTCCACCCCTTTCAATAATTTAGCCATCATGTCTTCCATACTTCCAGAGTTAGATGTGGTGGTGTCACGTCTACCAGGGGGAACGTACAAACCACTCTTTTCATTGTTTTTCTTCCAACTACCTTGGTCTTTGCTTCCAGATTTATCATAATAGTTCCGACCTTGGTTTCCTTGGGCATTCCCGCGGAAACCCCCCTTATTGTTCAAGTAGTTGGCCTGCTCTTCAGAATCAGATTCGTCTCTTCCTTTTAGCGTCACAACTTTCACTTTTTCGGTCTTCTCTGATAATAAATGCTTTGTCAGAAGATCCATTTGTGTTTTAATGTGCGCCATGTCTTGATCACGTTCTTCTTCTCTTCTTCTTTGGTCTGCAGTCATGCCAATAGATAAAGTGGGGCTTGCTACCTCAGAATCCCTGGTATGCCAAGCTCTACTTTGTTTCGTCATGCGATCTAGCATATTGCTTTCTTGACCAAAGGTGAGGTCCATGAAAGAACCTCCAGCTGCATTATCCACCACTGGTTTAGTTATTGAATTCAAGGCTCTATACAAGATCTCCATTAGGTGAACATTAGTCATGTGATGGTTTGGGCATCTCGCTAGCTTTGTCTTGAACCTCTCCCATGTTTCATGAAGAGCTTCAGTGGGAAGCTGGCGGAAGTTGCTGATTTCATCTCTCAATTGTGCTCTTTTGGATGGCGGAAAGAATCTTTCTAGAAAGGCGTCTCTCAATTGCCTCTAATTTGTAATTGAATCAGGAGTCAGCCCATTCAACCATAGTGTTGCCTCCCCAGACAGAGACAATGGAAATAGACGTAATCGAATAGCATTCTGACCAACACCAGGATTGTCAAAAGACTTGCATGTAGAAATAAAGTTGATGAGATGCATATTCGGATCGTCGCCTGCTAGTCCACCAAATAATCCCTTGAGTTGCAATAACTGAATCATGGTGCTTGTGATGTTGAACTTGGCTCCGGGCGCTAATGGTGGTGGAATTATAGCTCCAGTGGCTCCGGCACCGTCAAGATCATCATCATCATCGTCGAAAGCTGGCTGCAAAGGTTGGCGATCATACCTATACCGAGCTTGTCGACCTCTTCTGTTGGTAGGTGTTGCAGTTTCAGCGACATGCCTTGGGTGTATTAACTCGTCGTCACCTAAATCCTCATCGTCAGGGTTTTTTGCTCGCCCAGGATTATCAATGTTTTGTTGTTGAACTTGAGCAGCGGCAAGAGCAATTAAACTTGCTTGCTTGTGTTGAGCAGCCATCCTGTCGATTTCAGTTTGTGCTTCCATTCTTCTAATTCGTTGTGGTTCAGGATTGATTGGTAATAACGGTTGACCAGAACTTCTAGTATGGGGCATGCTCTAAAGTAAAAACCTGCAATAAACAAAAACAAAAACTAAACATAAAAGTACGAGAATCTTTGACCAAAGGGTCTAGTAATTATCACAAACTTGATTGACACTCGTATTCCCCGGCAACGGCGCCAATTTTTGATAACGCTCAATCTACAGCTCTCGTAGGAGTGTAAAGCGGTCGTTAGCAAATATAGAACCCAACCTGGGTTGGGTATCGATCCCACAGGGAATAGCTTGGCCAACAAGTAAGCAAAATTACTAAACTTTTGGTGCAAGTCTCGTAAGAAGGGTGGCAGTTTTGTCGTGCAAGTAACAAAAGCTGAAAATAATAAAGTAAAGAGAGAGAGATTATTACGTGAGTTGTAAACAATGAGAATTGAGGCGTTGGGGTTATGTCCACCTTCTGAGGTATACGTCTCTATTGGCTATGAGTGTGTAGAATTCTGACATGCAATTGCTTATAGAGAATTGTAGTCGATGGTAAATCCAAGCGTCTCTCGACCTAAACAAGGACTATTTCACTTTAACTCTCTCGAGCTTAAAGCGTGTCTAACAGTACGAATTCTCCAAGAGGTTAGTCCAGTTACGGCACTAGCTTTTTAATAGGAAAGGGTGTCCTACTACCTTGACATTATCTCTTTTCCAGACAAATAACCTTTCTCTCGAACAAGTTAAATGTTAGACTGGCGTATTCTTGCGTTTGCAACCACAAAGAATGTAGATTAAGATGAAGAGAATAATGATATAAGCAATATACGTGTCATGAACTCACAAACTCACAGCAATAGATAGTATCTCATTCGGCTTCCATAACCCCAACAGAGAGGTTTAGTTACCCATGAATGCGAAGGAGATCACGATACTCATTTTTGAGATGTTAATCGTGCCTTTGAATAATGGTTCTTGGAGTTCTTGAACTAGGAACTTGGAATCTTGAATAAATTTGTAGAATTAATGGTTAACTTTGGAGGTTCTTGAAGTTAGATGTAGGAGCTTAGGATTTTCTTTTTGAGAGAATTTGATGAAATATAACATATAATGCTTCTAATAGGCTTTAATAAAGGGTTTGGATGGATTTTGGGTGAGGGGGAATGACCAAAACTTCCCTAAAAATCAAATAATTCTTGAATCTTTCCTTTGGTGGACTGTTTTGATAGTCTGAAGTAGATCAACCGTAATGTTTTACTCCGATATCCAAATTGGATGAAACCAATTTCATTAGAAAGAGGACTCTCATATATTTACGTTGATATATAGTATCTCACCCAGATCATTGTGTACGAGGGGTTATGATCATTTGAAGTTGATCGACCATAATTTTTTGCTCCGATTGACAAATCGGATGAAACCAATTTCATTGGAAAGAGGACTCGCAGAGATTTCCATTGATATATAGTAGATCATACATATCATTATGTACAAGGAGTTATGATCATTTAAAGTTGGAGAAAAAATACGCCAGGCCTCAGTACTTTTTCCTGCATGTTTTACTGTTCACTACTATTCACGGTTCGATCGGAATGTTCATAATTCATTGCTCGGGTGTCCGTTTTGGATGATCCACATATTGTTGGAAAGATTATTCAATACTCTATGCAATGGTGGGTCATAATCTAAGACATTCTGCACTGAAAAATTTATAATTCATTCTAGAAGATAGAATCCAACACATTTACGCACAAAATTTCAACAAAAAATTACCCTGGGTTTTACATCATCCCCACCTTGGAAACATTCATCCTCGAATGATGCTAGACATGCAAAGATTAGATAGGGAATAGAGCATACAACTGAAACCATTCGTTAGACTCATCACCACATCGTTTCTCACTCCTAATGCAACATAGAATGCATAAGTTCAAGAAATTACAGCTGAACACATAATAATGACAGCTGAACTGCTGCAACTTTTATCAAAAGTGCATGATTTAGGAAAGAATGGTACCTTCGGCTTGATCGGAGTTCAAGAAAAATAGGTGCGGGTACTTAGATCGCATATCCACCTCAGCTTCCCAAGTTGTACCCTCAACAGATTGGTTTCGCCACAACACTTTGACCAAGGGAACTTCTTTGTTCCTTAGTCTTCGAACACTGAAATCAAGAATCTCATCAAAAGAAAGATTTTCTTGAATGTCAGTAGTCACAGAGGAATCCACTACCACAACATCGCTAATATGCTTTCTAAGCATGGAGACATAGAATATTGGATGAACAAAGGACAACTCGAAAGGAAACTTGACCTCATAAGCTACCTTACCAACACGTCTAAGAATTTAGTAAGGACCAATATAACAGGGACTAAGCTTCCCCTTCTTTCCTAATCCCTTCACCTCCCTCATGGGTGACATTTTTCGATACACTAGGTCACTAACTTCAAACTCAAGGTCTCTCCTTCTAACATGCGCATATCACTTCTGACGACTCTGCACAGTTTTCAACCTTTTCCTAATCAACTTAACTTTTTCCATAGCCTCAAATACCGAATCAGGACCACTCATAGCCGCTTCACCCACCTCAAACCAACCTATGGGTGATCTACACTTCATTCCATATAAGGATTCAAACGGAGCCATGCCAATACTAGAGTGGAAACTGTTATTGTAAGCAAACTCTATCAACGGTAAGTGATCATCCCAACTTTCCTTAAAGTCAGTGTAAAAGCTCTCAACATATTCTCTAAGGTCTGGATGGTCCGCTCAGCCTGACCATCTGTCTGTGGATGAAAAGTAGAACTCAAAAAAAAATGGGAACCAAGACTCTTTTGAAAAGCTTTCAAAAATTGCGAAGTGAACTGAGTACCTCTATCCAAAATAATAGACAAGGGAACTCCATGCAGTCTGACTAGCTCTCGAATATATAATCTAGCATAATCCTCATCAGTATATGAAGTATGTAAAGGCAAGAAATGAGCAGGCTTAGTCAACCTATCAACCACAACCTAAATGGAATCATGATGGCGTCGGGAAGGAGGTAAACCAATCACAAAGTCCATATTTATCTCTTCCCACTTCCAGGTGAGAATACTAAACTCTTGCATCATACCACCAGGTCTTTGGTGTTCAACCTTAACCTGTTGGAATGTTGCACACTTAGCTACAAATGCTGCTATATCTTTCTTCATGCCACTTTACTAATAGATTTCCCGCAAGTCTCGTTACATCTTGGTGGCACCAGGATGAATAGAATATCGTGCCCCGTGCGCTTCAACCATAATCCTCTGTCTCAGATCATCAACATTCGGGATACACAATCTACCCTGCAATCTCAACACACCATCTCCCCCTTGGGAGAAAACCTCTACTTTTTGGTCCTTGACTGACTCCTTCAGTCTGACCAAACTAGCATCTAAGTATTGCTTTTACTTCACTTCTGAAACCAAGGAGGATTCAGAACTACTCTGAACCCCTATACTACCTTCAGCAGAGTCAAACAACCTAACCCCCAATCTAGCCAAACGATGTACATTACGAGCCAACTCTTTCTTACCTTCTACCACATGCAAAACACTTCCCATGCAAACTTTACTTAGGCTATTCACCACAATATTGGCCTTGCCCGAATGGTACAACACACTCATATCATAGTCCTTTAATAATTATAACCATTGTCTCTGCCTAAGATTCAATTATCTCTGGGTAAAGACATACAACAGACTCTTATAATTAGTGAAAACATCAACATGGACACCATACAAATAGTGTCTCCAGATTTTCAAAGCAAACACAACAGAAGCAACTCAAGTTCATGGGTGGGGTAATTTTTCTCATGGGGTTTCAACTGTCTAGAAGCATAAGCCATCACCTTACCCTTCTGCATCGATACACAATCCAACCCAACTCTCGAAGCATCACAGTACACCACAAAACCATCAACACCATCAGGCAAAGTTAAAACAGGGGTTGAAGTAAGTCGAGTCTTCAACTCCTGAAAACTTTTCTCACAAGATTCGAACCACAAGAACTTCACTTTCTTTTGGGTTAACCGAGTCATAAGAGATGCTATAGAGGAGAAACCCTTAACAAAACGACGGTAATAGCCAGCTAAACCTAAGAAACTTCAAATATCAGTCAGAGAAATAGGTCTAGGCCAATTTCTAACAGCTTTAGTCTTTTGGCGATCAACTCTAATATCCTCAGAAGAAATGATATGACCCAAAAAAGCAACTGACCTTAGCCAAAACTCACACTTACTGAACTTGGAAAACAACTTGTGTTCTCTAAGGGTTTGCAAGATAGTTCAGAGATGATCAGAATGTTCATCCTCACTACGGGTGTAC
Source organism: Capsicum baccatum var. pendulum (assembly GCA_030864225.1). NCBI lineage: Eukaryota > Viridiplantae > Streptophyta > Magnoliopsida > Solanales > Solanaceae > Capsicum > Capsicum baccatum. Next base: position 154,001,012 of record CM061561.1, on the reverse strand, counting down.
ACCAGTATATCATCAATGAACACTATGACAAACATATCTTGATATGGTCTGAACATTTGCAGTAACATCTTGGGCCAGCGCTTGAAAGGCTGGCTGAAATTTAGCATAAGACACGTTTTCATTCAATTGGTCAGCGGGCTGAGGTTGCTGACCATCATTATTTCTTTTGACTCAACGTAAAGACATATTTCTGAAAGAGAAGAGCACGAATCAATAGCAGAGAGAGACACTTTAAGCACGATAGACTTTTGAAAGAAAGAATCACACTTTTTCCTAAAACGTCTTGTAGTCTCTTGCTCATTGATGTGGCGTGCTACACACCGGTGATTAAGACTCTACTTAACGCGGCTTGTCAGACTCCCTAGGACACCTTAAAACCTTAGGCTTTGATACCAAGTTTGTAATGCCCTGGAAAATGGGTCCCGGAGCGTCACACGGTGCTTGAGGCTACGAGTAGCCCCAAGATAACCCTTTAAGCCATTTTTATTTAGTTCAACACAAATCAATGAAGTTTCCATAAATAACCCTCAAATATCAACAGAGGAATCATCATCCAAGAATAAAAGAATTTCAGAAAGATAACAAAATACGACTTATTAGTCAACTCCCAACATCTATACTAGTCTGACAAGCCTTTAAGAAAATCAATAACACCAGCGAGCCATTGAGACATGCCCCAACTGACTCATACTCAGTTATCAAATTCAAACAATTCCGTGAAACCAACATCAGACATTACATCTTTGGAACATGAGGACTCACCACAACAGAGGATGTAGAACAGCGTGCCCAAAGAATCACTGTCAAACCTGGAACTGAGCACCTGAACCTACATTCTAAGAAAATACAGCCCACATCCGAAGATGTGAGCCAGTACCATGGAAAGGGACCAAGTATATAGGGGTGTATGCAGTTGTATAAACATCATCATCATAAATATTTATAAGAAATATGCAGGATGTATGAAAGACTCATATAGCCTAAAAGAATAATCATAATCATGAGAGGATGAAATAAGTACAATAACACATGTGAGTCATCATATAATTTGTCAATCACTTTCAGTTCATCAAGAATATCAATTCTCATAATGTAGATATCATTTAAATCTTTTGAAAGAATAACTTTCACAATTCCACTTTCAAATCACTTCACCATTCACCATTACATAAGGAAACACACACACGCTGGGAGATCCAATAACCGACGACATAAACTATGTGAGCTACATAGAGTCCAACGTACAACCCACGTAAGGGAGAGCCGTCCTATCCTTGCCATCAGAGTAGGACTATCGATATCAAATCCACACAAACTAGTGATCACTATATAAATCAGCCTCAGGCTCACTCCTATGGGGGCACGTAGTTCTAGAGAAGTAAGGTTGCTTTATACCTCCCACTCGGTGCTAAAGATTTCTCTCAGACTTAGCTTAGATCATTTCAAAAACAATCTTCAACAAAATAATTTTAGTAATATATAAATATACATCGGGAGCCATCATGCTTCCCGTCTATCAAAATCAACTACGTTGTGGATTTTTTCACACTCGAGTTCAAAATAACTCCATTAAGAACAAAAGGTCAAATCATTCAAAATATCTCAAATATTCAACATCATCGTGCTTATAACACATACTTTCTCAAAAAAATACAATTTCCAATGGGGATTCACGACCCAAATATCAAAATCATGATAAATATCGTTCAGGATTCATGCTTTAAATCTCCACACGTATAAATTCATCTTTCAAAATCATAAACATCAAGATTTCATAATAATCATCATAAGATATGGGTTCATGCTTCCAATTCATAAAAGTCAAATAAAAATCATGCCTTTGTAAAGAAAATTACTTTTGGGCACAAGAATGAAAAAGAGTTCTTATTGAAAAACCCCACATACCTTGAATGATGAACTTTAGATCGATACTCATTTTTGAGATGTTAATCATGACTTTAAATGATGGTTCTTGGAGTTCTTGAACTAGGAACTTGGAATCTTGAATAAATTTGCAGAATTAATGGAGAACTTTGGAGGTTCTTGAAGTTGGATGTAGGAGCTTAGGGTTTTCGTTTTGAGGGAAATTGACAAAATATAACATATAATGCTTATAATAGGCTTTAGTATAGGGTTTGAATGGATTTTGGATCAGGAGGAGTGACCAAAATGCCCCTAAAAATCAAATAATTCTCGAATCTGTCCTTTGGTGGACTGTTTTGATAGTCTGAAGTAGATCAGCCATAACGTTTTACTCCAATATCTAAATTGGATGAAACCAATTTAATTAGAAAGAGGACTCTCATATATTTACGTTGATATATAGTATCTCACCCATATCATTGTGTACGAGGGATTATGCTCATTTGAAGTTGAAACAAAAATTAGCTTTTGATAGGCTGAAGTAGATCGACCATAACTTTTTGCTCCGATAGTCAAATTGGGTGAAACTAATTTCATTGGAAAGAGAACTTACAAAGATTTTCGTTGATATATAGTAGATCACCCAGATCATTATGTACAAGGAGTTATACTCATTTAAAGTTGGAGCAAAAATACGCCAGGCCTTAGTACTTTTTCCTGATGTTTTACTGTTAACTACTATTTACGGTTCGATCGAAATGTTCATAACTCGTCGCTCGAGTGTCCATTTTGCATGATCCACATATCGTTGGAAAGATTATTCGATACTCTACGTAATGGTGGGACATAATCTAAGAAATTCTACATGAAAAAATTTATAATTCATTCTAGAAGATAAAACCCAACACGTTTACGCACAAAATTTCAATGAACAATTTCCTGGGGTATTACAAGAAGTTTGCTACTACCTTTTTAGATAGGTTATTTTCATTAGATTTGAAGGAGGATAAGGTGTTAGAGTTTATCAACCTGAAGCAGGGAAATATGAGTGTGAAAGAGTATTCCCTTAAGATTACTTAGTTGGCCAGGTATGCTCCTCATGTGGTAGGTGATAGCAGGTCTAAGATGAGCAAGTTTGTGTCAGGTGTGTCTGACAGTATGGTTAAGGAGTGTAGGACCATAGTGCTGATTAAGAAGATGGACTTGGCTAGGTTGATGGTTCATGCTCAACAGATTGAGGAATAGAAGACTAAACAGAAAGAGAAAGAGAACAAGAGGGCTAGAATAGGTAGCTTTACTTTTGCTCAGCCAAAGTTAGAGAATGGTAATAGTCCTTAGTTCCTCCTAAAATCTTGAATCCCAGCTCCATCCTCAGCTAGTACTCCAGTGCCTAAATTCAGAAATGGTAATAGTGATAGGGTTCCAGTCTCTAAATATTAGGGTAGTGTTAGCAGTGCTCGAATAAATCCTCTATTCCAAAAATGTTAAAGAAATCATAAGAGTATCTGTAGGACTGGCAGCGACGAGTGTTTTGGGTGTGGCAAACTAGGTCATAGGATCAGAGTGTATCCACAACTGGGCTTACAGAGTTAGCATAACTGTCCCCCGGTTTAGTCCCATCGTCCATCTTAGCAGGGTGCCATATCTCGTGCCACCAGTGGCAACGCCCCGATAGGCTCTATGCACTCCAGTCCCAATAGGATTAGGAAAGTTCTTCTAATGTGGTCACTAGTATACTACAAGTTTACCATTTATATGCTTATGATTTACTAGATCAAAGAGCTTCTTTATCCTTTATAACTCCTTATATAACTATCAACTTCAGAGTCAGTCCCTAAATCTTAGTATAACCCTTCTCAGTCTCTACCCCAGTGGGTAAATCTATCATAGCTCGACGGATATACAGGAATTATCCATTTGTGGTATATCAGAAAGTTACTTCAGCAGACTAAATAGAGTTAGAGATGACTAATTTTGATATCATTCTCGACATAGATTGTCTCCATTTATGCTATGCTTCATTTGATTATAGTAGCAGAATTTTCTATTTTTCATCTCCGAATGAACCAGTCCTTGAATGGAGGGGTAGTACTACAGCGTTTAAGGGCCAGATTATTTCATACCTTAGAGCGAGAAAAATGATATCCAAGGAGTGTGTCTATCATCTTGTGTAGGTCAAAGACTCTAGTTTCAAGGCTCCCAGTCTTGAGTCAGTTTTAGTAGCAAGTGAATTTTTAGATTTGTTTCCCAAAGATCTTCTCGGAGTTTCTCCCGAAAGGGAAATTGACTTCAAAATAGACCTTCTTCCAGACACTCATCCCATCTCTATTCCGCCATGTAGAATGGCTCCAACTAAACTTAAAAAGTTAACAGAACAGTTGAAAGACCTCTAAGACAAAGGATTTATCAGGCCCAACATAGCTCCTTGGGGCACACCAGTCCTATTCGTGTGAAAGAAAGACAGTTCTCTTAGAATGTGTATAGACTACCATCTTTTGAACAAAGTCACAATCAAGAATAAGTACCCACTTCCTAGAATTAGTGACTTGTTTGACCAACTTTAGGTGTCAGTTACTTTTCTATGATAGGCCTTAGATCAGGCTATCATCAGCTCATAGTAAGAGAATATAACATTCTAAAAATAACATTCAGAACTTGGTATGGTCACTTCAAATTCCTAGTTATGTCATTTGTTCTTACCAATGCCCCAATAGCATTTATAGACTTGATGAACCGTGTGTTCAAGCAGTACTTGGATATGTTCATTATAGTCTTCATAGATGACATCCTTGTCTACTCCCATAATGAACATGATCACGCAGACCATCTCAGAATAGTATTATAGACGCTCAGAGCCCATAAGTTGTTGACTAAATTCAATAAATATGAGTTTTAGATAAGGTCAGTAACATTCCTTGGTCATATAGTTTCTGGTGATGGCATTAGAGTTGATCTTTACAAGATCAAAGCAGTGAGAAACTAGCCTAGAACTATCTCTCTATCATATATCAGGAGTTTCTTAGGGTTAGCTGGCTATTATCAATGGTTTGTTGAAGGATTTTTGTCTATTGCATCCCCTATGTCCAGATTGACTCAGAAAAAAGTCAAATTCCAGTGGTCAGATTCTTATGAGAAGAGTATTCAGGAGTTGAATACTAGACTTACTACAACCCCAGTTTTGACTTCCAGAGTTGGCTTGGGGTGTGTTTTGATTTAGAAGGGTAAGGTTGTAGCCTACGCCTCTAGATAGCTTAAGCCCCGCAAAAGGAATTATCCCACCCATGATCTTGAATTAGTAGTTGATGTGTTTGCCTTAATGATTTTGTGGTAGTAATTTTATGGGGTGCATATTGATGTATTAGTAGACCACAAAAGACTGCAGTATGTGTTTTCGCAGAAAGACCTAAACCTGTGTCATAAAAAGTGGTTAGACTTATTGAAAGACTATGCCATGAGTGTTATGTATCATCGAGGCAAGGCCAATGTAGAGGTAGATTCCCTCAGTAGGTTGTCCATGGGTAGTGTTGCTCATGTTGAGGTATCAGCTTGCCAGGTTAGGTGTCCATTTGGTTGATTCAGCTAAGGGAAGTGTTTAGGTGAAGAATAGTTTAGAGTCTTCTTTAGTTTCCAAGGTAAATCAAAAGTAGGACAGAGATCCCAATTTAGTTAAGCTGAAAGATTTAGTCAGAGATCAGAAAGTTGAGGTTTTCTCCAAAGGGGGAGATTCTGTGTTACACTACCAGGGTCGACTTTGCATACCATTTGTAGATGGCTTGAGGCAGCAAATTCTTGCAAAAACACATGGTGCATGTTACTCTATTTATCCAGGGGCCACTAAGATGTACCGCGACTTGTGGGAAGTCTATTGGTGGAGTGGGATGAAGAGGGACATTGCAGAGTTTGGGGCTAAGTGCTCCACATGTCAACAGGTGAAGATTAAGCCCCAAAAGCCTAGTGGTTCAATGCAGGAGTTTAGTATTCCCACATGGAAGTGGGAATAAGTGAACATATATTTTATGACAGGTTTGCTTCGTACTCGTCATCAACAAGATTTGATTTGGGTCAGTGTAGACAGGATGACCAAGTCTTCCCATTTCTTGCTAATCCATACTTCCAATTTAGCCGATGACTATGACAAGCTCTTTATAAGAGAGTTGGTTAGGTTACACGGTGTCCCATTGTCCATCATCCAGAAAGGTCTTGGTACCCAACTTCATCTCAGTATAGTCTTCCACCCTTAGATAGATGGTCAACCAGAAAGGACCATTCAAACTCTAGAAGATATGTTAAAAACGTGTGTCATTGACTTTAAGGGTAGTTAGGATGACCACTTATGTTTGATTGAGTTCGCGTATAATAACATCTATCATTCTAGTAATCAGATGGCTCTATTTGAGGCTCTTTATGGGAGAAGATATCTTTTATTAGTTTGTTTGAAGTAGGTGGGGCCGCGGTAGTGGGGCTTGACTTGTGTTTGATGCTTTAGAGAAAGTGCGGTTGATCAGGGAGAGTCTTAAGGCATGACAAAGCTGACATAAATCTTATGCAGATGTGAGATGGAAAGACCTTGAATTTGAGATTGGTGATTATGTGTATTTGAAAATCTCTCCCATGAAGGGGGTAAAGAGGTTTGGTAAGAAGGGGAAGCTTAGTACCTGATATGTTGGTCCTTATAAGATTCCACGTCATTTTGCAAAGGTAGCCTATGAACTTAAGTTACCTGCAAACTTAGCATCAGTGCACCCAGTGTTTCACGTCTCTTTGCTAAAGAAGCGCATAGGTGACCCAACAGTGGTAGTCCCCGTAGATAGTGTATATGTTTAGAACAGTCTCTCTTATGAGTAGTCACAATTGAAATCCTTGATCATCAGATTTGTGGACTAAGGAACAAAGAAGTTCCTTTAGTTAAAGTTTTTTGGCAAAATCAGTTTGTTGAGGAAGCTACTTAGGAAGCAGAGGCAGACATGCAAACCAAGTATCCTCACCTCTTCTCCACAAACTCACACTCAGCCTAAGGTAACAACCTTCCTTGGATTTACTTTATTCTATGATCAGTTACTGTTGCATAACATTCTCATATCATTCATGCATTCATGAAATAGTTCAGTCATGTGTCATGTCTCCAAAATTCAGTCATGCTTCAGTTATGCATGTTAGTGTAAGTACAGTTCCTCAGTTCCTATTAGTTCAGTTAGTCTCATTTGAGGATGAATGTTACCAAGGAAGAGATATTGTAAGGCCCCATAAGGTCTTAACCCATTTTAGTCCTTTATAGCATGCCAAAAGAGGTCCCAAACTTAGAAAATATCAGCTAAGTGTTAAGACTTAGAAGCATTTTTAGCCTTCATAATTGGATGATCTTATTTTCAATCCTTATGACCATAAAATGTTAATTTTTAACTTGATTTATGATCAGGGATGTCAATAGGTCATCTTGTGTGCATTTTGGATTTTTTGAACCTCGTTAGAGTTACGTTTGGATGACAAAATATCAAGCAAAAGCAATCATGATGCATCGCGTTAGCTATCGCATTGAAAACATTGATGCGGCGCATCGGCAATTGCATCGACACCATCAATGCGGTGTGGCATTCATCGCATCGATGGGCACAAATTATGTATTTAGTAATGGGTTTGTGAGGGTAATTAATTCATTTTCCTCCTATATTAAATTTTCATAACAAGAAATTCAGCCCCTCAATAGGAAAAATAATTCACTCATTCACATGTATAGTTTCAGTCCCAGTATTCAGTAAAGAACTCAGTCAGTTCTATAGAACCATGGATATTAGTTATCATTTACTCAGCCATTATAATTTAGTACTCAGTTTCAGTATAATCTCAGATACACGATGTATACCTATATGCACAGTATTGCATGTTCAGTATGTTCTGTAGTTACAGTTTTAAATGTACTCTGATCCAGTTACTTCATGATGTTGATTCAGTCAGTTATCATCTCATGCATATAAACCCATGTCTATCAACCTTACCTCACTTAGCATACTAGTACATTCCACGTACTGACACATACTCTCTTTTACGCTATGTTGTCTCATATCATAGGTTTGGATGCTTAGGTTGCTGACCGTACTTAGCTGCTCAGGCTATCAGAAATATTTATAATGGTGATTCCACATATTTCGAGGATGGATTTTATCTATTTCAGGATTACAATAGTTTAGTAGTTATTTCAGTCAGAGTTAGTTGGGGGTTTGTCCCATCAACTCCATATTCAGACAGTTAGAGGCTTTCAGACTAGCGTAGTAAGTTATTCAGTTTTCAGATGTTATTATCAGTTATACTCAGTTGTTATTTTAGTATTTTGAGAACCTTATGGCATTTTTAAATTTCTTCCACATATATATATTCCAGTATTATATTCAGTGCTTATAGCAAGTACCAGTCATGGGTTAGCTTGTGGTCCTTTGGGGTCGTAAGTACCGTGTGATGCCCAGGATGTACACTTGGGGCATTACAGATATCCAAGAACTCCCACCTCTATATATAATAATTCCAACATCAACCTGGACGTCATCAAATACAAAGAGGTAGTAAAGAAATGTATGAAGAAAATGAGCACCGTCAAGGTGTTTCCATACTTAAGAGTAGCATGGTACTCAAAAAATATATTAACCAAGTCATTAGAAGTTGGAATAACCAAGTATGTCAATTCATTAGGATGCACATCTGCCTTCCTTCCAAGATAACCCATGTTCACACAAAATGCATTTTCAACACAAATATGGTCATTATCATAAGCATAGAGATAGGAAAGAAAAGAGTTAAGAACATTATTCTAATCTAAATTACCCTCACACATGTGCATACAAGAAGATGAGATAAGATAATTTAAGCATATTGATAATGCTCAATCTACAACTCTCGTAGGAGTGTAAAGTGGTCGTAGTCAAATATAGAACCCAACTGGGTTGGGTATCAATCCCTCAGGGAATAGCTTGGTCGAAAAATAAGCAACGATTACTAGACTTTTAGTGCAAGTCTCGTAAAAAGGGGGGATTGTAATGTGTAATCAAAATATTAAAGTAAAAACTGAAAATAGCAAAGTAAAAAGAAAGAATGTTTAGTAGGTTGTAAAACAATGAGAATTGAAAAGTTGGGGTTATGTCCACCTTCTGAGTTTACGTCTCTATTAGCTATGAGTTATGCGGAATTCAGACAGTATCTCATACGGCTTCCATAACCCCAACAAAGAGGTTTAGTTACCCATGAGTGCGAAGAAAATCACAATAGACATTGTTATTATACCACAATAAAGATTTCGTGTAGTAGTAGTGTGGTAGGCGTTAGGCGTGAATTCCTAGCAAAGTAATGTTTCTCTTGTCGCGGAAATTAAGAATTGAATAGATGAATAGAAGAAGAATAAGAAGTAGAATTAAAAGTAGTAGTGAATGAATTGTAAGGTAAGATGAGAGTTGTTGTTAAGTAGAATGAATTAAAAATCTCTAGCAAAATAGGGTATTTATAATACCCATATCCTATTCCTACTAAGCTAATGAAATACTTAACCCAATTGTACTAGGTTAATGTATCATTATCCTAATCCTAATAAATTATTGCTAGTCCCCAAAGTCTTCAGAATTGCTGTTTTAGGCCGGGACAAATTTTCCATGCGCCACTTTTGGTCCTTGGCGTCCAAGACTCCCTTTTCTCCTTTCGTGAAGCTTTCTTTGGCGTCAAGTTATCCATAAAATGCTGAATTCTGCATCATTTATACCTGAAACTTTGCTAATCATGTTCGTTAGCTCACTTACAGGAAATAGGACTAAAAGTGCATGAAATATATAATTTTTTCTCAAAACATTGCTAAAATATGGGTAAAATATAACACTATAGGCATGTAAATTCGCCTATCATCAACACCCCACACTTGAAGCTTTGTTCGTCCTCGAACAAACTATCATGTCCATCTAAACATCAACTTAGGGTTTCATAGTATCAACACAAAATATTCATCAAGACAAGCACAACAATTATCAACAAAGAGTAGTTTTCTGATCATTAGTAGAAACAATTCAACCTCCAACATAGACTCGTGATGGTAGTTAATTCATATCCAAAAGTTAAGGTACAAAGAGTTATACACAACTACCCAAAATTCATTAACCATGTGTGTCTCACAATATATTACCCATAATCACTCACAAGTATAGCATATTTTTCAAACATGGGTATAGAAATATCTTTGCTCTCGCTCTCACAAAGAATTCATATGCAGCAACTGGTGACCATAGGCTTGCCCTTAGTGTAATGCTCCACTAAATGTCCGAATGCTAAGCTTAGGATCAACTAGGTCTTTTACGGGTTGTAATGTAGGCTAAGGGATAGGTAGGACTATTTTGGCCAGAAATAGTGACTATGTTCCTAAGCGCTTTAATACATCACATTGTATCATTAACACTTTTCTTTCAAACAACCTTTCTACCTTCTTTTATTCTACCACCATTTTTCTCCTCTTTTGTTTTTCAATTTTAAGCAACTTTTCAGCTTTCCTTTCCTTTTTTTTTTCCATAAAATACCTCTTATGATAGCAATTCTTTTTCATAACAAATTCAAGCACCATTACATTCTAAAACATCATACTTACCCAACTTCCTCTTATTTTCTCACATGACTTTACACTTTAAAGCAATTAGGAATTTGGATCAAATTATGGTCTTGAAAAAAAATGGATTAGGCTTACATATGAGGCTGTCAAAGAACATAGACTAAAGGCTCAAAAGAGTTTAACTAGGATGATGTCCATGGGTAGGTTAGAATGAGGGTAAACAATTACCGGTTGCCAAAGAAATGCCTAAATCATCTCCTAAACTTGCACTCTTTATTTTCGCTTTACATACATACCAGGCAAGTTCTAGCATCAGCCACAAACATAGAATATACAATATCCTCACACACACAAGGCACATGGTCGACTTTATTGGGAGTAGTATAGACTCTTGACCCAACAACTGAAGGAATTATACCACACAATATCACGTAGTGAGTCACAATTAGAGCCTAAACGTCTCAATAGTCATGATTTTAGCACAAACTCTTGTTATAATCTCATGCTGCCTATTAAAATAATTTTATGCGAAGCTAAGTAAAAAAAATTTAACTACAAAAAAAAATGAAAAACGAAAAAAAAACTCAAACAAACAAACATAAATAAATGCAAATGCGGATAAAGGAGTACAGCATGCAAATACCGCCACACTTAGACGGGACACTGCCCTTAGTGGAAAATAAATACGAAGAACCTGGTCAGTCGGACTCCTCCTCTATGTTGGGGGTCATACCCCGTTCGTCGGAATCATCATAGGAGTCGTCGTCATTGGAATTCTCCTCCACGTCGGAGTCTGGCATTCATCGCTCATCATCGGTTGGCACATCGTCATCAAGAGGTTCCTCAAAGTATGTACCTACTCCACACATCTCCGTTGCATGCACATTAATTGGATAGTCATGATCCAGCTGTTGGAGCTCTGCAGCAGTTGGAACACGTCCACCACTCATCATTGTGAACCGAGTCATGCCATAAAGATGGCGAAAGAAACTCTTATCCCGAGCATGTCTCTCTGCCGTAGTAAGGTTGACGCCATGTATGGTTTCAACATCTTTGAACTTTGTAAGGTCAACCTTCTTTGGATTGTGTGGGAGTCTATGATCAGTCGGTTCCTCTTCGATGTCTTCCTTCCTCAAGATTGCAGTCAACAAGTTGCCGAAACTAAAATGGGACCGCTTGTGTAGCCTGACTTTCCGCATGGTAGATCGAATAATTTCCCCAAAGTTGATAGGGACATTCATCATCAGTGCGTATACCAAGCACACTCTATCTCTTGTTATCTTGGTGTACTGGGTCTTGGTATGAGGCAAGAGTTGACAATATGCAACCATATCCTTGCTTCCCTATTCAATGGAGCATATGGAAAGGTGTTGTGTCGTCCGGTGTCTTTTTGTCTGCTCCACCTTGCCATGGATCTACTTCCACAAAGTGTGTGTCGAATTGCTCTATATGGAGGTCTACTGTACAGCTCTTTGAATGGTGATGGATCGATTGAAGGCAAGCCAAGAAAGGAGTTGAAGAAATCCGCTTTGAGTTGTAAAACTTGGCCCCGAATCTTGACCTCGCTGCCTGTGGTTTTCGGCGACCAGTTGGCATAAAATTCTCTTGTCAAATCGAGATTGCATTCTCCCATGTCTAAGAAGATGAAATCAAGATGTAATGCCATGATCTTGGCCAACATGTGCGGCTCCTTTTTCGCTAAGCTTTCCTTGTTTATCAAGTCCACATGAACATATTTTCTTTCCTTGTTGTTCCTATACCATTCCTTCGCTTCCTTCTCAAGAACCCATTTTATTCCAAACATGCGGCGTGGTAATTGCATTGAGGATGATTCTCCTTGCTCTTTGCGGCCTCTTTTCTTGCCTTTTTGGGAAGTGGTAGCCTTATCTTTGCCTTGTCTTGCTTTGGGTGCCATTGTACCTGAGACTTAGAACAATGTTCATGTTAGCATCATCTCAATGGATACAATCTATACACAAGCAATAGGGGTACCAGCCCACACTTAGATTGTTGATACAAATTAGTGAAGTAAAAATGGTCGATTACTTAGACTTCATCGACATATGTTTTAGGTGCTATATTCCAACAATCAAATCAGAGATGTCACCCTTATTGTAATCTTTGCAATACTTTCATGATGGATATAACAAGACTACTACATAGGGATTACATGAAGGTATAACATCTAAAAATAATCACAACCTCCTATGTTGGCAGGCCACTATAAGTCCCATTCCGATGAACAAGTCATTCCAACATGTAAGTATTCAAGTGACAAGATTATGCAATGTTAATGACTATGGCAATTCCATAAGTAGTATAACAATACATCAAAATCAAATTCAAGTAGGAAACAAGTTAAGATTATCCCAACGTATATGTTCACTCACTTGGTTGTGTATCAACAATTCAAACACATTCTTATCACCAATATTTCTTCAAGATTTAGCAATTCATAATAGGCATGATAATGTAGTACTTACGAAAAATAAATGAATAACAACGAAGTACTTACTTGATTAATGCCTTTGGTTGATGTTCTTGTGAAGAATTAGAGCAAAAGGAAAATTTTTGAGATGATTTGGAGAGTATGTGCGGCGCCTAGTTAGGTTTTTCAATGTGTTTGTGTTTCAAGACTAAGTCTCCTATTTATAGAAAAAGGTTGGGTCGGGTTTTGACCCATTTAAAATCGGTTTTGGAGACAAAAAGTGACCATAGGCGGCGCCTTTAGCTTTGCCTATGCTTGGCATAGGCGGCGCCTTTTGGTTTGCCTTTGGTGAGCATAGGCGGCGCCTTTCACTTTGCATTTGAGATTCAGAGACAAAAGGCTTTAGCATAGGCGGCGCCTATGCTATGGCATACTTGAGCATGGGCGGCGCCTATGCTATGGCACACTAGATTCCGAGACCTTAGGCCATAGTATAGGCCTTGCCTTGTTCGTGGCCTAGTTTTACCTAGGCCTAGCCTTGTTCGATGCCTATATTTTCATGAGCAATGCTCAATCCATAGCTTTTTGCATCTTCATTCCTAACTTACCACCTTTACCATGCAATCCATCCAAATCAAAGTTTGAAACCGATCTCCTCGTTGTATACCTCTTGCACCTACATTTGCTCAAAACTAATGAAAACGATTAGTACGATGGGTTGCCTCCCACCAAGCACCTTAGTTTTGGTCATGGCACGACTCTTCTTTTTGGATTTTTATTAATCAGAAGCAAAACACATACTAGAACGAAAAAAATGAAAAACGATAAACGATGGGTTGCCTCCCATCTAGCGCCTTATTTATTGTCGCGGCACGACATAGTTACCTCGAGTACTTAGACTTCGTCGAGATAAGTGATGGCCATATAATTTATCCAATCAAGAGGACCGATATAGGGTTTAACTCGTTGGCCATTCACTTTGAAGATAACACCATTGGTGTCTTCCAACTCAACTACTCCAGACGAGTAGACTTGGATAACTTTGTATGGACCAGACCACTTGGACTTTAACTTACCTGGGAATATCTTCAATCTGGAGTTGAAGAGAAGCACCATATCATCCTTTTGAAAGTTTCATCGAACAATCCGTTGATCATGATACTTCTTCATCCGCTCCTTGTATAGGTCCGATCTCTCATAAGCATATAGACGGAATTCATCCATCTCGTTCAGTTGCTCCAATCTCAGATTCATTGCATCATCCCAATTCAGATTCAATCGCTTTAATGCCCACAATGCCTTATGCTCAAGCTCAATGGGTAAGTTACAAGCCTTCCCATAAACTAGTTGATAAGGGGACATGCCAATTGGTGTTTTGAATACAGTCCTATAGGCCCATAGTGCATCGTCCAGCTTCCGAGACCAATCTGTCCTATTAGCATTTACCATTTTAGCAAGGATTTGCTTGATCTCTCGGTTGGAAACCTCTACCTGGCCGCTAGTTTGTGGGTGATAAGGCGTGGCTACCTTATGTTGCTTGACACCATATTTTGTCAATACAGATTTGAATAGCTTGTTGCAAAAGTGAGATCCTCCATCGCTTATAATAGTACGTGGTACTCCAAAGCGAGAGAAGATATTTCTCTTTAAGAATGCTACAACACGCTTTCCCTCATTGTCGGCCAACGCTACAGCTTCAACCCATTTTGAGACATAATCTACAGCAACTAGGATGTACTTCATTCCAAATGAATTTACAAACGGACCCATGAAATCAATACCCCATACGTCAAAGAGCTCTACTTCAAGGATTTTTGACATGGGCATCTCATGGTGTTTCGAAATAGCACCTTGTCTTTGGCATTGGTCACATCTTCTAACAAAGTCGTTGGCATCTCTGAATATCGAAGGCCAATAATATCCACTTTGCAATACCTTTCTTGCTGTCCGATTACCTGCGTGATGTCCACCAACTTGGGAAGTGTGGCATGCTTCCAATATATTAGGCACCTCTACATGGGATATACATCGTCGAATAACACCATCCGCACATCGTCGAAACAAATATGGCTCATCCCAAAAGTAGTGTTGTACATCATGTATAAACTTCCTCTTTTGATGGTAAGATAAGTTTGCAGGTATCACATTACTCACCACAAAATTTGCAAAGTCGGCATACCATGGTAATCCTTCCATTGTTGCTGCTAAGATCTCCTCATCAGGGAATGCATCATCAATCTCGATTTCAGGCTGTGCCACATGCTCGTTCTCGAGTCTAGACAGATGGTCAGCCACTTGGTTCTCACAACCTCTTCTATCTTTAACCTCGAAATCAAATTCTTGCAGCAGCAAAACCCATCGAATTAGTCTTGGTTTTGCATCCTTCTTTGTCATGAGATACCTTAGAGCTGCATGGTCTGTATGAACTATCACTTTGGTGCCCAATAAATAAGCTCGGAACTTCTCAAACGCATACACAATCTCTAGGAGCTCTTGTTCTGTGACAGTGTAGTTCATTTGGGCTTCGTTCAGGACCTTACTCGCATAGTAGATACGATGAAATAGCTTCTCCTTTCTTTGTCCAAGTACAACACCAACGGCTACCCTACTAGCATCACACATGACTTCAAACGGGAGAGACCAATCTGGTGCTACCATGATAGGGGCTTCAATTAGTTTTTATTTGAGGCATTCAAATGCCTTCACACAATCTTCATTGAAGTCAAACTTCGCATCTTTCTCCAAGAGTTTGCACAATAGACTAGCAATTTTGGAGTAGTCTTTGATAAACCGTCGATAGAAGCCTGCGTGACCGAGGAAACTACGAACACCTTTCACAGATATTGGGGGTGGCAGCTTCTCAATAACTTCAATTTTTGCTCGATCCACCTCAATTCCTTTTTCGGAGATTTTAAGGCCAAGAACGATACCTTCTTTTACCATAAAGTGGCACTTCTCCCAATTCAGCACTAGGTTGAATTCTACACATCTTTCCAATGCCAAGCTTAGGTTTGCCAAGCACGCTTCAAAAGACTCACCAACAACTAAAAAATCGTCCATAAATACCACCAAAGTGTCTTCAACCATATCAGAAAAAATGGACATCATACATCACTGAAAGGTGGCTGGTGTGTTACATATCCCGAATGACATAAATTTGAAGGCACCATATGGGCATGTGAACGTTTCTTCTCTTGGTCTTCGGGAGCAATACAGATCTGATTATAGCCGGAATAACCATCTAAGAAACAAAACCAACCTTTCCCCACTAATCGATCTAGCATTTGGTCCATAAATGGAATTGGAAAGTGATCTTTGAGTGTCCATGAATTTAGCTTTCGGTAGTCCATGCATACCCTCCATCCGGTGATGGGTCTAAGTGGAATAAACTCATTCTTTTCATTCGCGACCATCGTCATGCCTCCTTTCTTGGGAACACATTGTACCGGGCTTACCCATGTACTATCAGAGATTGGATACACAACTCCTGCGTCTAACCACTTAATTATTTCTTTCTTCACCACTTCTTGCATAGGTGGGTTTAGATGCCTTTGATGCTCAATGGTGGGTGTGCAATTCTCTTCAAGCTGAATCTTGTGTGTACAAATCCCAGGTGGAATACCAATCATATCCGCAATGGTCCATCCAATGGCTCTTATATACTTCCGTAGAATAGCAATGAGAGCTGCAACTTGTTGCTCACCCAAATCTGCTGCCACAATGACTGGAAGTGTATTTCCGCTTCCTAAGAATCCGTACTTTAAATGACTTGGCAGCTCCTTCAATTCTAACGTGGATGGCTCTTCAATAGATGGCTTAGCTGGTGGTGTGGGTCAATTTTTGAGATCAAGGTCCAGCTTCTTGGGAGCATGGCGATATGTCCCTAATCCTGATAGAGCACAAATAGCTTCTTCACAATTTTCAGCATCCTTACTCTCACCATTCATAAGCAAAGTCGCCAATGGGTCATCAATCAGCTGCTCCTCTTCAAGTAATTCTTTCTCATCATCAAAGTAAACATCAGCCACCGATAATACATTCAGGTCTTTGGGTTGCTTCATTGATTTGCAAACATCAAAGCGAACTACTTCGTTATTTATTCGGAATGAAAGCTCATTAGCTCTCAAATCAATAAGCACACTTCCCGTAGCAAGAAAAGGGCTCCCCAAGATTATGGGAACTTCTGAATCTGCCTCACAATCCAAAATAACAAAGTCTGCCAGAAAGATGAATGAGGAAACCTTTACCAATACATCACATAGAATACCAACAGGTCATTTTACCGACCTATCCGCCATTACGAGCCTCATATTGGTTGGAGCAGGATCACCCAACCCCAACTTTTTATAGATAGATAGTGGCATCAAATTGATGCTGGCTCCTAAATCACATAATGCCTTGGCAAAATTTAAAGATCCAACGGTGCAGGGAATGGTGAAAGCACCAGGGTCAGCCTTTTTCTGAACTATTAATCGGGTCGCGATTGCGCTGCAGTGATTAACATCATCTTTCAACTCATAACTTGCTGACCGCTTCTTTTTCAAAAGATCCTTCATAAATTTCGCATACCCAGGCATTTGTTCAAGTACCTCCACCAATGGAACATTAATGGTCAGTTGCTTTAACATAGTCATGAATTTGCTGAACTTCGTGTCATCCACCACCTTCTTCAATCTTTGAGGGAAAGATGGTGGTGGGTATGGAATTTTTCTCTCCACGGCTTTCTTCTCCTCTTTCTTCCGTTTTTCAGTTTTTTCAGGTTGCAAATCATCGGGGTTGACGTCATGGACGTCATGGCCTTGTTTTGCGGATGCTTCTCCTTTAGCTTTATTATCAATATCCGCTGCTTCGTCAACCACTTGCTTACTTTTTGCTGAAGTTTCCAGGACCTTACCACTTCGGGTAGTAATGGCCATGCATGACCCATCATTCCTTGGGTTTTGCACAGTATCGCTAGGTAAAGTGCCAGCCTTTCTTTGATTGAGTGCTGCTGAAAGTTGGCTTAATTGCTGCTCTATTTGCTTGATTGAAGTGGAATGAGAATCAACTATTTTTTTCATAGAGGACAAATCATTAACTACCTCCGTTACTCCCGCGCTTGTTGCTTTTACTCCTTTCAATATTTTAGCCAGCATGTCTTCCATACTTCCAGAATTAGATGTGGTGGAGTCACGTTTTCCAGGGGGAACGTACAAACCACTCTTTTCATTCTTGTTCTTCCAACTTCCTTGGTCCTTGTTTCCAGATTTATCATAGTAGTTCCGACCTTGGTTTCCTTGGGTATTCCCTCGGAAACCCCCTGATTGTTCAAGTAGTTGGCCTCTTCTTCCAAATCAAATTTGTCTCTTCCTTTTGATGCAATAGCTTTGACTTTTTCAATCTTCCCTGATAATAAATGCTTTGTAAGAAGATCCATTTGTGTTTTCATGTGCGCCATATCTTGATCACGTTCTTCTTCTCTTCTTCTTTGGTCTGCAGTAATGCCAATAGATAAAGTGGGGATTGCTACCTCAGAATCCCTGGTATGCCAAGCTCTACTTTGCTTCGTCATACGATCTAGCATATTGCTTGCTTGACCAAAGGTGAGGTTCATAAAAGATCCTCCAGCCGCATTATCCACCACTGGTTTAGTTATTGAATTCAAGGCTCTGTATAATATCTCCATTAGGTGAACATTAGTCATGTGATGGTTTAGGCATCTCGCTAGCTTTGTCTTGAACCTCTCCCATGTTTCATGAAGGGCATCAGTTGGAAGCTGACGAAAGTTGCTTATTTCATCTCTCAATTGTGCTCTTTTTGATGGCGGAAAGAATCTTTCTAGGAAAGCGTCTCTCAATTGCCTCCAATTTGTAATAGAATCAGGAGTCAGTCCATTCAACCATAGAGTTGCCTCCCCAGATAGAGACAATGGAAATAGACGTAATCGAATTGCATTCTGACCAACACCAGGATTGTCAAACGACTTGCATGTAGAAATAAAGTTGATGAGATGCATATTCGGATCATCGCCTGCTAGTCCACCAAATAATTCCTTGAGTTGCAATAACTGAATCATGGTGCTTGTGATATTGAACTTGGCTCCGGGCGCTAATGGAGGAGGAATAATGGCTCCTGTGGCTCTGGCTCCATCAAGATCATCATCATCGTCGTCAAAAGCTGTTTGCATGGGTTGGCGATCATACCTAAACCGAGCTTGACGACCTCTTCTATTGGCAGGTGTTGCGATTTCAGCATCATGCCTTGGGTTTAGTAACTCGTCATCACCTAAATCCTCATCGTCAGGATTTGTTGCTCGCCCAGGGTTATCAATGTTTTGTTGGTGTACTTGGGCGGCTGCAAGAGCAGCTAATCTCTCCTGCTCCTGTTGAGCAGCCATTCTTTCGATTTCTGTTTGTGCCTCCATTCTGCTAATTCGTTGTGGTTCAGGATTGATAGGTAATGACGGTTGACCAGAACTTCGAGTATGGGGCATGCACTGAAGAAAAACCTGCAGTAAACAAAAACAAAAACTAAAAGTAAAAGTACAAGAATCTTTGACCAAAGGGTCTAGTAATTATCACAAACTTAATTGACACTCATATTCCCCGGCAACGGCGCCAATTTTTTATAATAGCAATAATCCCCGGCAACGGCGCCAATTTTTGATAACGCTCAATCTACAGCTCTCGTAGGAGTGTAAAGCGGTCGTAGTCAAATATAGAACCCAACTGGGTTGGGTATCGATCCCTCAGGGAATAGCTTGGTCAACAAGTAAGCAACGATTACTAGACTTTTAGTGCAAGTCTCGTAAAAAGGGGGGATTGTAATGTGTAACCAAAATATTAAAGTAAAAACTGAAAATAGAAAAGTAAAAAGAAAGAATGTTTAGTAGGTTGTAAAATAATGAGAATTGAAAAGTTGGGGTTATGTCCACCTTCTGAGTTTATGTCTCTATTAGCTATGAGTTATGCGGAATTCAGACATGCATGTGCTTATAGAGAATTGTATTCGATGGCAAATCCAGCCGTCTTTCGACCTATTCGAGGATTATTTCACTTTAACTCTTTCGAGCTTAAAGCGTATTTAACGGTACAAATTCTCCAAGGGGTTAATCCAGTTATGGCACTAACTTTTTAATAGGGGATGGGACCCTACTACCTTGACATTATCTCTTTTCCAGACATATAACTTTTCTTTCGAACAAGTTAATGCTATACTGGCGTATTCTTGCGTTTGCAACCACAAAGAATTTAGATTAAGATGAAGAGAATAATGATATAAGCAGCATACGTGTCACAAACTCATAGCAATAGATAGTATCTCATACGACTTCCATAACCCCAACAGAGAGGTTTAGTTACCCATGAGTGTGAAGGAAATCACAATAGACATTGTTATTATACCACAATAAAGATTTCGTGTAGTAGTAGTGTGGTAGGTGTTAGGCGTGAATTCCTAGCAAAGTAACGTTTCTCTTGTTGTGGAAATTAAGAATTGAATAGATGAATAGAAGAAGAATAAAAAGTAGAATTAAAAGTAGTAGTGAATGAATTGTAAGGTAAGATGAGAGTTGTTGTTAAGTAGAATGAATTAAAAATCTCTAGAAAAATAGGGTATTTATAATACCCATATCCTATTCCTACTAAGCTAATGAAATACTTAACCAAATCCTACTAAGCTAATGAAATACTTAACCCAATTGTACTAGGTTAATGTATCATTATCCTAATCCTAATAAATTACTGCTAGTCCCCAAAGTCTTCAGAATTGCTGTTTTAGCCCGGGACAGATTTTCCATCCGCCACTTTTGGTCCTTGGCGTCCAAGACTCCCTTTTCTCCTTTCGTGAAGCTTTATTTGGCATCAAGTTATCCATAAAATACTGAATTCTTCATCATTTATTCCTGAAACTTTGCTAATCATGTTCGTTAGCTCACTTACAGGAAAAAGGACTAAAAGTGCATGAGATATATAATTTGTTCTCAAAACATTGCTAAAATATGGGTAAAATATAGCACTATAGGCGTGTAAATTCGCCTATCATCACATATTTTATCATTTCCCTTCAAGAAACTTCCCACAAGAAGTGTGTTCATCAATTGAATCATGCTATAAGAGGAATTAGGGAATCTCTGAGAAACCAATTCACTCCAATCCAAAGGGTATACCCAAAAAGTTGGGTGACTTCTTTTTATGGAACTTAGAATATACCCAAGAGTAATTCTTATTATGTTAACTTGTCCAACAATACAATGGTGACAAGAAGTAGGAAACCAAAGTTAGACATCAATTACACACCAATGACTCTTTTTAAGGAAACAAATAGATTGTGAATTTAGATTTCCACTCCCACACAACTCAATTACCAAAGGTAAACTATTTAAAATACTATTAGAAACATTAATTCTCTCATGATATGACATGATATCAAGCAACTTCAAAGGTCAAGATACTATGAGAAAAATATCATCATGCCTCCCACGATCACTAGAATAGGAAGGGGTAGGTACATACCTTGTATGTAATGCCTTGAACTTGTTCTCTTGTCCTCTATCGATGATTTATAAGGACCTTCTCTTCCATGCATAAAATTGGGACAATAGACTTGATCCTCTTTCTTGTTTGTGAGGGTTTCCTTTGTAAGTAACTCTTTTAGAAGCATTGACTCATGAACCTCATTCAACTTGATCCTTGACTCAATATCCTTACACGAATCTCCTTGTAGAGTCATGTTCTTATTACCTTCCTTAGATTCCTCTTCCCCTTTATCATCGACTTGATTGGGTTGATATTTTTCTAGTAGATCTTGGGATACTTTAGGGAATGTATTTGGAACATGTCCATTCAAGGAAGCTTTAAAGTTTAGTGGATTTCCAGGGTGGAGTTCAGGGAGTTTAGATGACTTATAATTCTATCCATCCTCCCACTCATACTTGACATACTTCCTTCAAATAATCCTACATTAGATTCAAATGATTATATCTTATCCTCAAAGGAGTCTATCCTAACTTCAAATTGATGGTTGACTGCTAAGATAGCTTTTGAGATATTGTCATCCATGCTACCTAATTAAAGAAATACTAAATAAAAACAAAAACAACAAAAAATTTGAAGTTAAGGAAATCAAACTCACAAGCCCTTGAAGTTCACTCCTTTGGTTTATCTCTCAATTTGTATCGCAAATGTTGATTGATCATTTATACTCTAATGAGAATCCTTGGTGCCAATTGTGGCTTAAGGTCGGAATAGATTCTTATTTGAAATGACTCAAACATAAAAATTACTTAGGGACTTGAATCAAGTAATAAAAATGAATTGGAAAGGAGAAAATCTTCAAAGAAATAGGATGATGAAAGAAGTACGACTCAAGAACTGATCAATAAACTTAGTAGTTGAATTACTAGTTGATGAGTAGTTTAATAATCAAAAGATTAGATTATAAGTCAAGAATTTGAAAATAAGAATAAAACCTTGAAAAGTGGAGTTTTTAAAGTGTTGAGATATGTTTTAGGACTTGAATTTATATTTGAGAAATGTTGAAATGTGTTTGGGGTGAGTTTGGGGCTGCCTTGCGTTCAATTGGAGTGATATGCATATGAGGGTTGCGTCGGGGGTTGATGAAGTATTTGGGTCACAACCTTGGCCTTAATAACTATTTTGAGGTGCGTTTGGGGTGAGGGAACAACTTGGGAGCAGGTACAGAGCACCTCAGGCACAAGTGGCCCGTCCCTTGGTCCTTGAATAGACAAAAATGCCCTCCAAATGGCCCCCCTTTGTACTCTCTTTTGAAATATCATTAGGATATTCTTAGATACCTTTGTACAAACACTTTTTAACTAATTTTATTCCTTGTTTTTGGATCAAACACTCTCTTTGATGAAATTTTCAACTTATAGATTTGAATTCCTCCAAGAACACCAAGAACACTTACTTCTTTTCCCAAGCTCAGAATGAGTTGAGATTTTGAATGTAAGAACTTTTCAATGATCTAAAATCATTCCCCAAATCATTTTCCCAAATTCTTAACCAATATTTCCATATTTTTGACCTCCTTCTCTTCTCTTCAAGTCCAAGCTTTCAACAGTGGTAGCTCATTCAAAATGACTCTAATTAAGCTCAAATTTGAAACCTAGACTCCTATAGTATTAGATAAAACAAATATAACACTAAAAATGAAAGAAAAACCCAAAATCTAAGACTCAAACTTTGACTTAAGACCAAAAATGTGAATAGTGACTTTTTTGGGATTTTCAATTTTGAAACTTTTTTTGTTGATTTTCAATATGACAAATCCAAGATTGATTTTGTGAGAACAAAATCAAGCTTGGATCTAATACCATATAATATACAAACAAATTACAGAATCAAAAACTAAACTAAGATACGAATACAAAAGATAAAGGGGTAGATAGAAACCAAGTAATAGATAGACACAATGGAAGAATGAATAGAAAACTAAGGGTGTATAAAACCCCTAAACCTCTATTCAATATCAAAAAAAGAACCTAACTCCTATGTAGACCACCAGGGAAGTGGATTCTCGAGCAACCCATGTTTCTAAATGATCAATTAACACAAGTGATTCCACATTTGCATCACACACTCATACGAGTATACATTCATAATTTTTCTAAAACTACCTACTAAATGAAAGAGAAGTCCTATTTATAGTCTAGGCTAAGTTATACATCATATGGGCCCAAACGTGACCTATTTAGGAAAGACAAAACATAAAAGACCATTAAGCACATGCTTGACCATTTGTAGAGCATATAGGGCATACATGGGGTGAATCCCAAGGGTATGATGGGCTATTTTGACCCACTCTAGAGGATCAAGATCGGGTTGGGTGCACCACCAAATTGGATGGGGTGGATGTCCTCTTTCGAAAGCCTTCTAGCCCTATCTTGCCTTCTTGTGTCTTTTTAACATCCCTTATCCCTTCCTTATCATCATAATCATCAAATTAGCACCTTTGGATAGAAACAAGGAGTCTCTTAGTGACTTTTAACTCATAATGTGACTCCCCAAGTGGTAGCCTCTGAAATTCTTTAGTTTTTATACTCACTGCCCAGACTACCACCCCCATGACATGTAGGGTGTCATTCCGGGTTGTAGGAGCCTAATCGTAGCCTGACTACTGTGTTTTTATAAGTATCAGTGTTGGTCATGATTGGAAACTAATGAGTCATAAAGTGGTTCTCATAGCCTAACCAAAAAAGGTGTCTAATGTTTATGTTTTGCCTGTGGTTTGACGTAATGAGTCATATGGTTCGAATATGATCTATAGGGCATGAATCATAGTCAGACTAAATTTGGTTCCCATGAATAATGTCCAGCCTACGACTAAATGTAATGAGTTATAGGGTGACCCTATGAGTTGTAAGGTCACCTATAATGACTGGGTGATGGTTTTTCAAACTTTTATTAATGGCACTTTGGACATTTCCCTCCTTACCTACTTAGACCCCATGTCTATAAACACCAAAGAAGGGTTATTTTCAACACATACTCTTTTTACTCTCTCAAATTCCTCATTTAAAGGCAATGATAGGGTTTTAATAAATTGGTTATGTAGGGCTCTTAGAATGATTTCTTCTTCAAATTTCATGATGATTAAGGCATTTATCTCTCTCCTTAAACTATATTTTCATTATGGTTTGAATTGTTTTAGTATTCACATGGCTTTGATATTGGGTTTTGAATAATGGGTTGAGGGTTTTTGATTTTATCTATTTAAATGATTTTCCCATGAATATTATAGATTTATTATGAATGAAAATAACGGTACAAGGATTCCCCAAATTTTAGCAAAAAAAATTAGGGTACAAAGATTCCCCAAATAATTGGATTTTGGTATTGAAATTGATAAAAAACACAACTCACTTGCATGATTGGTATTAGATTGTGATTAATCAAATAACGTGGTCTACTTCTTTAAAATTAATGCATTTTATCTGACTAATAGATAAGAATGATCTTGAAACCTTTGTAGGGTACAAGGACTCCCCCAAGTGAATGATTTTCTTGGAGACCTTGTGGGGTACAAGGAATCCCCTAAGTTTCTTTTAATAATGGATTCTAGGGTACCAGGATTCCTTAAGTCTTAGCTTAATGACCTTTGCTTCCAAGCTATAATCAGTATGATAATACTGCTTGATAATGGCTTAGTGATTGGCTCCTTAAACTATGGCTATGTTATGTTCCAAATGTTTGAATTGGGCTTAATGGGGGTTGTGTAGCTAGACATAAAGGTTTGAGTCCCAAAGGACTGACAGTGGACACTCACATTTATCGATATGAGGGTTGGTCTAGATGACTTATGTGCTTATGTCATACTATATATATTCATATCATGGATGGATTAAGGTATGATAATTCCTTGACCTTCTATGATATCTCCAATTTATGTGGCTAACACACACTGGGGCTCGACCCGGGGTAGATAACTGGACCCACATAGCCCTTGGGTAGTTTTAAAATGATCAAGCTACATAGTCTAGTCTAATATTTTAAATTTTATGCTAAGCCTTGATCCCTATATATATATATGATTGTGTGCACTAGTTTTGAATGATTTTGAACTATTGAATTTGGCATTATTTTTACCCCTTATCCCTGAGTTATATGCTAGCGCTTAACCCACTAATTGTCTTCAAATGTTGTATCCCCAAGCGATTCAGGGTCTGTAGGCACTTCTACTTTACCTGCATAGTAATAGGTGATTCTGAAATTGCTTGAGAGTCATCTTAAAGTGGTGAGCCGTCTTCTTTCGGAAGACTATTGCTTCTTAGTTTATCTTTTATCATAGACTTTTTTTTGACTTATTATTGGGGGCATGTCCCAACTTAGAGTGTTTTAGTCTAGATTATAGGCTTTATGGATTACTGTGGATCGGGCATTGATGTTGACATTCTTAGACTCCTTTGATCATACATTTATTCTATCTTGTTATATGTTTAGAAATCAGTCACTGCTAGTGTATTATGTTTTGTTTGACTCAGCTAAGGGGGTGGTCTCCAATCCACAGTGGAATTGAGATACCCGTCATGGCCATGCCCAGGTTTGGGTCATGAAAAAATTGTTATAAGAGCCTAGGTTCATGGTCAATTGGGTATCCACAAATCTGTGTGAAGTAGAGTCTATTTTGCGGATGTGTAGTGCACCATACTTATATGAGAGATGCTATGAAATATTTTGGAATATTTTATTTTCTTGTGTTCTACTTTTGGTCTGTAGAGTCTAAGGTGTTGAAATCTCCTCTAATTCAAATTAGTTTGCATTTTAGATCATGTCTCCCAGAAGATTTGATGCTTGGGGAAGCTCATATATCCCACTTGAGGATAATATGGATGGAACCTGTTCTACCTATGGGGTACAGAACTAGTCTAGGGTCACTGCTTTTGATTTCCCTATTGGAGTTCCACTAGTACTCATTGATCCTTCTCCTTGGAGTTCCACTAGTCCTCATTGATCCTTCTCCAGTCGGTGATGCTCATACTCAGTCACCTCAAAGAGATGTTAATAATTCCAAATTCTAACATTCTATTCATCTATTGACTCAGTTGGTTATATCTCAGTCATGTCATTCCGATCCTGTTGGTATTACTATAAGTTCTTTTGAGGTTACTTAAGTTTGGTAAGTTATGAGGTTCAATCCTCTGACCTTTATTGGCTCTAAGGTTGAGGAAGATCTTCTAGGATTCAAAGATGAGATAACGAAGATATTTTGAGTTATGCATGCTTATGATTCTAGGGGTGTAGAATTTTATACAAATCAGTTAAAAAATATGGCATATCAGTGGTACGAGGAGTGGGATCAGTTTAGGGATGATGATGCAGAGTTGTCATTGTAGGATGAGTTTTTCTGTGCTTTTCTTGATCATTTCTTTCCTTGAGAGTTAAGGGAGGCTAAGGCTGAGGAGTTTGTGAATCAAAAATAGGGTAGGATGAGTATGAAAGAGTATGCCCAAAAATTTTATCAATTGTCTTGCTATGCTTCGGAGTAGGTATTTTTTTATAAGGGCTAGGATGAGGAAGTTTCCTTTTGGTTTGCCTCAAGACTTGGTCCTGGAGTGCAAGATTACACTGCTAAATAATGCCATGGATATCTCTAGGCTTATGGTGTATATGCAGTAGGTTAAAGAGAAGAAGAAGAAGCAAACAATATAGGAGAGAGGTAAACTAAAAAGTTTAGATATTCATATTAGGATAGAGGTCAGCAGCAGAGTGGTAAAGATGGTAAGAAGTGGTCTAAGAAGAAGTGGGGAAATTTTGGCTTCTACTCTACGACTAGTGCTCCTTACCCAAAGCAGTTGGGTGATTCTCATTTCTAGAATAGTGATGGCCCTAGAGAACAAGGTGCCCCATATCAGGCTTGTGTGGTATAGTCATCCCCATCCTATCCTACTTGTCGATTTTGTGGTCAGTTATATCATGACTTTTGTTGTGAGGGAAGGAACTAATGTTTCAATTATGGTCAACCTGGACACATGTAGAGGAATTCCCATGCGTAAGATTACTTTTATAGCTAATAAGGTCCCTATTATTACTTCTTATTCTCTGGCACCAAAGGGTGCTACTTCTAGTACCGACACTGTCCAAAATTATCTGTGTGCTCTTGCCATCCGCCAGGAATTTAAGACATCTCCTGATGTCATTACTGGTATGTTACAACTCTTTACCTATGATGTGTATTGTCTGCTTGATCTGGGGTCTACTATTTCTTATGTGACCCCTTATTTGACTATTCATTTTGTTTTCGCTATCAAAAGTACTTTGGACCCTTTTTTACTTCTTCCCTAGTGGGTGATTTTGTGGTTTTTAAAAGAGTCTATAAGGGTTGTATGATATATATCTATAGTAGAAAGACCTTGGTGGATTTGATTAAATTATATATGCTAGATTTTAATGTTATCTTGGGGATAGATTGGCTCTTTTATGCTATGCCTCTCTAGATTATCAAACCCGTAAGTTCATTTTTAAATTTCTTAATGAGCCAATTATAGAATGGGAAGGAAGTTCCCTTGTGCCTAAGGGAAGGTTCATTTCTTATCTTAGAGCCCGAAAGTTGATTTCCAAAGGATGTCTTTATTTGGTTCGCGTTAAAGAATCTAGCTCGGAGGGTCATTCATTACAATCTATTGTTGTGGTTAATGAATTTCTTGAGGTCTTCCCTAATGATCTTCCTGGTGTCTTTCCCTATAGGGAAATTGATTTTCGGATTGATCTTCTCTCAAACACTTATCCTATCTCAATCTCTCCCTATAGAATAGCTCTAGCTGAGTTAAAAGAGCTTAAGAAGTAGTTGAAAGATCTTCTTAATAAGGTTTTTATCTATCCTAGTGTTTTCCCGTATGACGCACCAGTACTCTTTGTGCACAAAAAGGTTGGGTCCCTTCGAATGTGTATAGATTACCACCAGTTGAATAAGGTGAAAATAAAGAATAAGTATCCTCTCCCTAGGATTGATGACCTATTTGACAATCTTTAGGTTGCTAAGTACATTTATAAGATTGATCTTCAATCGAGTTATCGTCAATTGAAGATTAGGGAGGTGGATATCCCCAAGACAAGTTTTTGTACTCAATATGGCCATTATGAGGTCTTGGTCATGTCTTCTGGATTGTCTAATGCCCTGACAATATTTATGGATATTATACACCAGGTATTCTGTCAATTTCTAGACTTATTCGTCATTAGGTTTATTGATAACATCTTGGTATATTATAAGAATGAGGAGGATTATGTCAATCACCTCCATATAGTAGCAAGGCCAGCATTTGTATGATAAATTTTCCAAGTGTGAGTTTTGGTTGAATGTTGTTACTTTTCTGGGTCATGTTGTTTCTAGTTAAGGTATCATGTCAAATTTACAGAAGGTTGTGGTGGTTAAGAAGTGTCTTAGACCCATGACTCCAATCGATATTCAGAGCTTCTTGGGTTTAGCTGGGTATTGTAGGAGATTTGAGGAGATCTTCTCATCGATTGCTACCTCGTTGACAAAGTTAACCTAGAAAAAGGTGAAGTTTCTGTGGTCTGATATTTATGATGGAAGTTTTGAAAAGTTGAAAGATAAGTTGACTTAGGCTCCAGTCTTGACCATGCCCAAGGGTACTGATGGTTTTGCTATCTATTTTGATGTATCTCTTATGGTACTTGGTTGTGTTTTGATATAGCATGGCAAGGTGGTGGCGTATGCATCTATGTAGTTGAAAGTTCATGAGAGAAATTATCTGACTCATGATTTGGAGTTGTTGGTTGTGGTTTTTGCTTTAAAGATTTGGCGCCACTACTTGTATGGGGTTCATGTTGATATCAATTTAGATCATAAGAACCTGTGGTATGTGTTCACCCTTAAGGAGTTGAATCTTAAGCAAAGGAGATAACTTACGTTGCTCAAAGATTTGGATATGTCTCCATTATCATCCAGGCAAAGCTAATTTGGTTGTTGATGCTCTTAGCTGGTTGTCAATGGGAAGTTTATCTCATGTGGCTGAGAAGAAATGAGGTTTGGTGAAGGATATTCACCATTTGGCTAATCTTGAAGTTTGTCTGTTGGATTTTGAGGATGGTGAGGTGATCATTCAAGAGGTGGTAAAGTCTTCTCTCAGTATGAGGTGAAGAAGAAATGAGTTTTGGATCCTATCTTGATTCAGATTAAGGATGATGTGGACCAACAAAAAGTTATGGCTTTTGAGATTGGTGGTGATGGTATCTTGAAGTACCAAGGTAGATTGTGTGTTCCCGATGTAGATGGATTATGATAAAGAATCTTGGTTGACACTTATGAGTAAAGGTATATGGTTTATCCCGGCTCGACAAATATGAACCGTGACTTAAAGGATATTTATTAGTGGAATAACATGAAGAGAAATATGGCCAATTTTGTAGCCAAATGTACGGCTTGTCGGCAACTGAAGGTGGAGCACTTGAGGTCTGGTAGTTTGTCTCAAGAGATTGAGTTGCCTGCATGGAAATGGGAAGTGATCAATATGGATTTAGTTACAGGTCTTACGCGGTCTTGTAATAAGTTTGATTTGATTTGGGTCATCATTAATAAGATGACGAAGTCTGCTCATTTCTTGCTCGTTGTAATACCCTGTATTTTCCTAGCTCAGTTTGGCTCTCAGTACACGAGAATTTCTATATATACTTTCAAAATACTTAAAATTTTCCATCTTAAGACCCATCATTGTGTAGGAAATTCAGTCAACTTTCCAACTATATAATTTTTGTCCAAATCCGATATTCGGGTGAGAATTTATGGTACATTTTGTAAAATAGTATATGAAATTGAGCATCACCACATCACGGTGAAGTTTTAGGTCCCAATTGTCATTTTCTAGTGTGTCAACATGATAACGGTTCATTGCACCATAGTGCTATTTACCAATTGTCATTTTCCATCGCGATTGGACCGTGTCGCGCCAAGGTACCATTTCAGAATTATCAATTTTTAGTAGCCTGACCCTATCCCACTGCATCTCGCCAAAAGGAAATTTCTCAATATTCCATTTTTAAACAGTTTCAGCAAACTTCTAGTGGCTCACCGCGATGGCACCGCGTCGCGGTGAAGGCAAAATCGGGCTTCTATTACGAAAATTATAAATTTCTTCAGGGATAATTTAGTCTTTTTCATGAATTTAATCAGTCCAAAACACGTGATTTAACCCCTAATAACCTAGTTAAGTCATTATTCTATTCTATTTTCCCCAAAATCAAGAGTGTTCTCTCAATTAGCAAAACCCTAGCCTCCAAGAATCAAGAGTAATCCTCAAGAATTCTACCAAGAATCTTTAAGAAGCTAATTTCTCAGTTATGTTAGGTGTTCATCCATGGGTCCTTACCACCAATGGAGCCCAATAATCTTTTTTTTAAAATATAAGATTGAGATTTCATGATTCATATGTTTGAATTAGATTATATTCATGTTCATGATGTTGTTTAGGTTCCAATCCATGATTAATTACAAGTTTCATGAAATTAAGATAGCATGTGTGATAAATTATGTGATTCTCATGTTCAATCCTTGAATTTACAAGTTAAATGCAGCAACCATGATATTTATATATGTTTATTATTATCATATGAAATAATCATGCTCCCCAAGTGTTTGTTAAAATGCATATGTGAATTGAATAGTGCAACCATGACATGTTAGCATGTGTTCCCATTCATGTATAAGTTCATGTCTTGCATATGGTTGGCAAAATATCTCAATGAAAGAATCATGACTAAGTGACTAGTTAGTATGCTTTCAATATTGTACCATGCTTTTCTATTGATGCTATCGAGTCCTGGGGGTATTTAATACCCAAAATCTAGCTGTTTACCTAGAATTACAGTAGCTACAGCATAGTCTCAGTAATGTCATGAACAGTAGTACTCAGTTAGTTACAAAACTCAGTTAAATCAGTCTAGTTTAGTTCAGTTTAATAATCAGTGTCATTCAGTTAGAAGAAGGATTCAGCACCAAGCGAACCCAAGAATGGGGGCTCACCTGTCAATAGAGGGTGTGATCCTTAGTAGTAGTCCTTGCATTCTAGAACTACGTAGCATACATAGGTTGGTTATCAACCTGCCAGTTGAGGGTTGATAAGGTGTTTACCTACCAGTGGAGGGTAATACCGTTCTCATCAGGGAACCTGCCAATAGAAGGTGACCATTAGTCCTTTGGGATGACATTTCAGTGGATCCACATAGCCAGTATCTGTACCCGTGGCATGATACTGACACCCTTCTAACTGGGGCTATAGTTTGGAACCTAATCAGTTCAGAGAGGTTCATGTCGGTTAGATGATTACCTCCTACGGATTTAGTTTTAGTCATTAATATAGAACTCAGTTCAGTTCTACAGAGTCAGGACTGTCAGTAACAATCACTGAGTTATCAGTAATTTCAGATATCAGTTACTCAGTTTTCAGAACACAGTACTCTGTTTCAGTATAACTCTCAGATATAGTATATATGCATATGCACAATATTGGATACTCAGTGATTACAACTGTTTCAGTTATCCAAGTACTCTTACTCAGTTACATTTATATCATTCAGTTAGTTATTATTCATGCATATGAAACCATCCATTTCAGCCTTTTCGTATCTAGCACACTAGTACATTCCTATATACTATTCACATACTCATTTCTTATGCTATTATGTCTCATATTATAGGTTCATATGCTCAGGTTCCTGACCGTGCTTAGCCAGATTCGGTCAGTAGTAGCAGATTTAGTAGTAAGTCCTCCTCTATCGAGGATATTCTTTTATTTTAGTATCACAATAGATTCAATATTTTATTAGTTGGAGTTAGTTGGGGGCTTAACCCATCAACTCCACATTCAGATAGTTCAGTTAGAGACTTTTCAGACTAGACTAATTCAGACAGTATTCAGTTTTGTAGAGGTTATTATCAGTTGCTATATTTAGCAGTAATCAGATTATGGACCTTATGGCATTTCATCCTAACTTCCGCATTATTTCAGTTTTATTATTCAGTGCTCACAGCAGGTACCAGTCATGGGTTAGCTTGTCGTCATTCAGGGTCGCAAGCACCGTGTAGCATCTTGGGTATAGGGTTGGGGCATTACAAACTTAGTATTAAAGATTAAGGTTCAATAGGGTCCTAGAGTGTCTGAAAGTCATGTCAAGTAGAGTCTTGTGCATGGGTGTATAGTGCGACATACTTATGGACAAGAGGTTATAAGTCATTTTTAGGAAAGTTTACCTTCTTTCAATATTCATGTCGTACAAGTAAGCATGAGCTCAAGTTGAACTCTCAGTCTAATTCATCTTTCCTTTCCGTTTACAGAATATGCCTCTCAGAAAAGCTAATGGAAGAAGGAATAAAAATTAGCCAGAACCTCCGCCCGTTCAGGCAGATCCCCTAGATGAGTATGTCTCCCATGCAGAATTTAGATCTGCGTTCACCACTTTAGCCCATTCTATAGCAGCTTATAATGAATGCCCAGTTGCTATTCAGGAGAACCTAGTGGTCAGTACTACTGCAGGTAGGATTTAGAACTTCACCATAATGAACCCTCCGTTGTTTTTGGGTTCTAAGTCTGAAGAGGATCCATAGGAGTTCCTCGATCAGGTGCAAAAAGTCATAGATATTATGGGAATGACTTCCAATAAGAGTGTTGAGTTTGCTGCCTATCAGCTACAAGATGTAACTCATATGTGGTTTAATTAGTGTAAGGTACACAGAGACACAGATTCAAAGCCCATAGAATGGGAAGAGTTTGCTACTGATTTTCTAGATAGATTCTTTCCCTTAGAGTTGAGGGAATCCAAGGTGTTAGAGTTCATCAATCTTAAGCAAGGCAACATGAGTGTGAAAGAGTATTCCCTCACGTTTACCCAGTTAGATAGGTATGCTACTCATGTAGTAGCAAAAATTGGTACAGGATGAGCAAGTTTGTATCTGGGGTGTTAGAGAATATGGTCAAGGAGTGCAGGACCGCAATGTTAATAAAAGATATGGACATATCTAGTATAATGGTCCATGCTTAGTAGATAGAAGAGGCTAAGAATAAAGAGAGAGAAAACAAAAATAAGAGATCTAGAACAGGTAGCTTCAATTTTACTCACCCTAAGTCAGAAGGCGGTAACCATTCTAATTTCACCCAAAATCTTTAGTTTTAGATCTGTTCTCAGCCAGTTCTCCAGCACCTAAGTTCATAAATGGTAATAAAGATAGAGCACTAGGTTCTAAGTCTTAAGGTAGTGTCAACAGTGCTTGAACATATTTTTTTTGTCAGAAATATGGCAGAAACCATTAGGGTGTCTGCAGAGCGGGCAGTGATGTATGTTTTGGGTATGACAAGCTAGGCCATAGAATCATATATTGTACTCAGTAAGGTTCACAAGATCAGTACAATCATCCCCCAGCATAGTCCAGTCGCTTGAATCAGCAGGGTGCCACTTCTAGTGACACCATAGGGTAACACACAAATAGGCTTTATGTACTTCAGTCCCAACAAGATCAGGAGAGTTCTCCTAATGTGATCATTGGTACGTTATAGATCTTTTATTTACATGTTTATGCCTTATTAGATCTAGGAGTTTCTCTATATTTTGTAACTCCTTTTATAGCGGTCAACTTCGGAGCTAATATCGAAATCCTAATAGAGCACTTCTCAGTATCTACCCCGTGGGTAAGTCTATTATAGACCAGCGGGTATACAGGAACTGTATAGTTATGGTATCTTAGAAATTTACTTCTGCAGACGTTGTAGAGCTAGAGATAGATAGATTAGCTCTATTCATGCTATTCTTTAGTTGATTAAAGAAATAAGGTTGTTCATTTTCAGTTTCCTAATTGAACAGCCCTTGAATAGAGGGGTAGTACCACAACGCTTAAGGGTCAGTTGATTTCATACCTTAGAGCAAGAAAAAAATTATCCAAGGGGTGTGTCTATCATCTTGTCCAAGTCAAAGACTCTAGTTCATAGATTCCCTGTCTTGAGTTAGTTATAGTAGTAAATAAATTCTCAAATATGTTCCCCAAAGATCTTCCTAGAGTTTCTCCCGAAAGGGAAATTGACTTCGGAATAGACCTTCTTCTAGATACATAACCTATTTCTATTCCGCCATATAGAATAGCTCCAGCTGAACTTAAAGATTTGAAAGAACAGTTAAAGAACCTTTTAGACGAGGGGTTCATTAGACCTAATATTTCCCCATGAGGCACACCAGTCTTACTCGTGCATAAGAAAGACGATTCACTCAGGATGTATATAGAATACTGTTAGTTGAACAAAGTCACAGTCAAGAATAAGTACCCACTTCCCAGAATCAATGGCTTGTTCGACCAATTTTAGGGTGCCAGTTACTTTTCTAAGATAGACCTCAGATCCGGCTAATATTAGCTCAGAGTTAGAGAATATGACATTCTAAAAATAGCTTTCAGGATTTGGTATGGTCACTTCGAATTCCTAGTCATGTCATTTGTTCTTACCAATGCCCTAGTATCTTTCATGGACTTGATGAACCATGTGTTCTAGCATTACTTAGACATATTCGTTATAGTCTTCATCAATAACGTTCTTGTCTATTTTTGTAACGAGAGTAATCACGCAGATCACCTCAGAATCATACTTCAGACTCTTAGAGTCCATCAGTTGTTCACTAAATTCAATAAGTGAAAATTTTGCTAAGGTCAGTACATTTCTTGGTCATATTATTTTCGGTGATTGCATTAGAGTTGATTCTTAAAAGACTGAGGTAGTGAGAAACTGGCCTAGACCCATTTCTCCATCAGATTTAAGGAATTTCTTGGGTTTTGCTAGCTATTACCGATGGTTTGTTGAATGGTTTTAATCTATTCCATCCCCTATGTACAGATTGACTTAGAATAAAGTCAAGTTTTAGTGGTTAGATTCTTATGAGAAGAGTTTTTAGGTGTTAAAGACTTGACTCACTACAACCTCAATTTTGACTTTACCAGATGGTTCAGATGGGTTTAATATGTATTGTGATGCTTTCAGAGTTGGGTTGGGTTGTGTTTTGATGCAGAGATGTAAGGTCATAACTTATGTCTCTAGACAGCTTAAGCCCCATGAAAGGAATTACCCTACCTTTGATCTTGAGTTAGCAGCAGTAGTGTTTGCCTTAAAAATTTGGAGGCATTATTTGTATGGGGTGCATGTTGATGTATTCGTAGACCATAAGAGTTTGCAATATGTATTTTCTCAAAAGGACTTGAACTTTCATCACAAAAGTTGATTAGAGTTGGTAAAATATTCTGACATGAGTGTTTTGTAGGCAAGGCCAATATAGCGGTAGATGCCCTAAGTAGATTGTCCATGGATAGTATTTCTCACGTTGAAGATGGTAAGAATAAATTAGTTCAAGAAGTTCAGCAGCTTGCCATATTAGGTGTTTGTTTGGTTTATTCAGATGAGGGTAGTGTGTGGGCTTAGAATAGTTCAGAATCATCTTTGGTTTCTGAAGTGAAAGAAAAACAAGATAGAGATCCTAGTCTAGTCAAGTTAAGAGAGTCTGTTAGAGAATAGAAGGTAGAGGTTTTCTCTTAAGGGGAGATGGTGTGTTATGTTTCCAGGGTAGACTATGTGTGCCATGTGTTGATGAGTTAAGATAGTGAATTCTTGCAGAAGAGCTTGGAGCGCGATACTCTATTCATCTAGGGTCCACTAAGATGTACTATGATTTACATGAGATCTATTGGTGGAGTGAGATGTAGAGAGATATTACAAAGTTTGTAGCTAAGTTCTCAGTGTGTCAGCAGGTTAAGATTGAGCATCAGAAGCCTAGTGGGTCCATGTAGGAGTTCATTATTCCCACTTGGAAGTGGGAGGAAGTGAACATGGACTTCATGATGAGTTTGCCTTGTACTGATTGTCAACATGATTCTATTTGGGTCATTATAGATAGGATGACCAAATCAACCCATTTCTTGCCAGTCCATACTTCTTATTCAGCTGAGGACTATGCCAAGCTCTAACTCAGAGAGTTGATTAGGTTGCACGATGTTCCATTAACTATCATCTCAAATAGAGGTACTTAGTTTACCTCTCACTTTTGGAAATCCTTCCAAAAGG
This sequence comes from Capsicum baccatum var. pendulum, assembly GCA_030864225.1. Classification (NCBI taxonomy): domain Eukaryota; kingdom Viridiplantae; phylum Streptophyta; class Magnoliopsida; order Solanales; family Solanaceae; genus Capsicum; species Capsicum baccatum. The sequence continues at coordinate 153,964,607 of CM061561.1, read as the reverse complement.
GTCTTGGTACTTAAGTTCACCTCAGTACATCCTTCCACTGTCAGACAGATGGTCAAGTAGAAAGGACCATTCAGACTATAGAAGATATGTTTAGAGCATGCGTCGTTGATTTTAAAGGTAGTTGGGATGACCACTTGTCGTTGATCTAATTTGCATATAATAACTGCTATCATTTTAGTATTCAGATGGCTCCTTTTGAGGCTCTTTATGGTAGGAGATATAGGTTTCCCATTGGTTGGTTTGAGGTAGATGAACTACCTTGGTAGGGCCTGACTTAGTATTTTGTACCTTAGAGAAGGTTCAGTGGATCAAGGAGAGTCTTAAATCACCTTAGAGCCAACAGAAATCATATGCCGATATGAGAAGAAAAGATCTCAAGTTTTAGATTGGTGATTTGTGTATCTAAAGATATCTCCCATAAAGGAGTGAAGAGGTTCGGTAAAAAGGGAAATCTCAGTCCCCCAATATGTCGGTCCTTTTAGAATTCTCATCTATTTAGAAAAGGTAGCTTACGAGCTTGAGTTGCCTTCAGACTTAGCTTCAATGCACCCAATATTCCACGTCTCCTTGTTAAAGAAATGCATTGGTGACCTAGCAGTTGTAGTCCCCTTAGAAAGCATAAGCATTCAGAATGATCTTTCTTTCTAAGAAGTACCAGACAAAATCCTTGATCATCTGATTCACAGACTGAGGAACAAAGAAGCTCCCTTGGTTAAAGTTCTTTGGCGGAACTAGTTCATTGAGGGAGATACTTGGGAAGCAGAAGCAGAAGCAGATATATGAACCAAGTATCCTTACCTCTTCTCTACAAACTCAGAATTATCGTAAGGTAACAATTTTCCTTATATTTACTCAGTTCCATGTTCAGTTATAGTTATAAACTTGGTGTCGGTTACCATTGCATGTCATTCTCATGATAGTCATGCATTCATGAATCAGTTCATCTATGTAATCTTTTTTCATGTGTGAAAACTCAGTTTATCAGTAGTTTCAGTTATGTAATCATTCATTAGTTGTGCATGCTTAGTATGTAAACTCGGACTATCAGTATTTCTCAACTTAATCAGTCTCATTTGAGGATGAATGTTCCCAAAAGAGAGATATTATAATATCCCGAATTTTCCTAGCTCAGTTTGGCTCTCATTACAAAAGAATTCCTATATATAATTTCTAGAAACATAGAATTTTCAAGCTTAAGACCCATCATTATGTAGGAAATTCAGTCATCTTTCTAACGATATAAATTTCACCCAAATTCGATATTCGGTGAGAAGTTATGGTACATTTAGTAAAAGGGTATGTAAAATTAAGCATCACCGCATCACGATGAAGTTCCAGGTCCTAATCTTTATTTTCCAATTAGTTAATGTGATAACGGTGCATCACGCTATAGTGCCATTTCCCAACTGTCATTTTTTAGTGAGGCACTACAATTGCACCGCGTCGCGCCAAGGTGCCATTTTAGAATTATCAATTTCCAGTAGCCCGACACAATTCCACCGCGTCGTGCCAAAAGGCAGTTTTGCAATTTCCATTTTAATACAGTTTTAGTCAACTTTCAGTGGCTCACCGTGATGCTACCGCATCGTGTTGAAGGCCAAAGTCAGGTTTCCAGTGATGAAAATTTTAAATTTCTTCAGAGACAATTTAGTCCTTTTCCATGAATTTAATCAGTCCAAAACACTTATTTAACCCATAATAACCTAGTTAGGTCATTAGTCTATTTAATTTTTTCCAAAATCAAGATCATTCTCTTAATTAGCAAAACCCTAGCCTTCAAGAATCAAGTGCAATCCTCAAGAATTCTACCAAGAATCTTTTAGAAGCTAATTTCTCAGGTATGTTAAGTGTTTATCCATGGGCCCTTACCACCCATGGACCCCAATAATATTTTTTTAAAAATACATGATTGATATTTCATGATTCAAATGTTTGAATTAGATTGTATTCATGTTCATGATATTGTTTGGGTTCCAATCCATGATTAATTACAAGTTTCATGAAATTAAGATAGCATGCATGACAAATTATGTGATTCTCATGTTTAATCTTTGAATGTACAAGTTGAATGAAGTAGCCATGATATTTATATATGTTTATTATTATTATTAAATGAAATAATCATGCCCCCAAGTGTTTGTTAAAATGCATATGTGAATTGAATAGTGCAACTATGACATGTTAGCATATGTTCCCATTCATGTACAAGTTCATGTCTTTCATGTGGTTGGAAAAATGTCTCAATGAGTGAATCATGACTAAGTTACTAGCTAATATACTTTCAAGATTGTGCCATGCTTTATTATTGATGCTATCTAGTCCTGGGGGTATTTAATAATTGAAATCTAGTTGTTTACCTAGCATTACAGTAGCTATAGAATAGTCTCAGTAATGTCACAAATAATAGTACTCCTCAGTTACAGAACTCTACGAAACTCATTAATTATTAGTGGCATTCAGTTGTGAGTAGGATTCATCATCAAGCGAACCCAAGGATGGGGGCTCACCTCTCAGTAAAGGGTGTGATCCTTAGTAGCAATCCTTGCGTTACATAACTATGTAGCTAGCGTAGGTTGAGATATCAACCTACCAGTTGAGGGTTGATAAGGATTTTACGTGCTATTTAAGGGTAATATCATTCTCATCAAGGAACCTGCCAGTAGAGAGTGACCCTTAGTCCTTCGGGATGACATTTTAGTGATCCACATAGCCAGTATCTGTACTCATGGCATATTACTGACACCTTTTCAACTGGGGTTACAAGTTGGACCCCAATCAGTTCAAATAGGGGCATTTCGATTAGAATATTACCTCCCATATTTTTAGTTTAAATCTTTAGTATAGAACTCATTTCAGTTCTACAGAGTTAGGTCTGTCAGTAATAGTCACCAGTTATCAGTAATTTCAAATATTAGTTACTTAGTTTTCAGATTTCACTACTCAGTTTCAGTATAACTCTTAATACAGTATATATGCATATACTTAGTATTGCATACTAAGTGTTTACAATAACTTCAATTATCTATGTACTTTCAGTTGCATTCATATCATTTAGTCAGTTATTGTTCATGTATATGAACCCATGCATTTCAGCCTTACCTTATCTAGCACACCAGTATATTCCCATGTACTGATTACATACTCGTTTCTTATGCTATGATCTCATATTATAGGTTTGGTTGGCCAGGTTCCTGACCATGCTTAGCTAGATTCAATCAGCAGTAGAAGATTCAGTAGTGAGTCCTCATCTATCGAGGATATTCTTTTATTTGACTATCACTATAGATTCAGTATTTTATTAGTTAGAGTTAGTTGGCAGCTTGTCCTATCAACTCCATATTCAGATAGTTTGTTAGAGGCTTTTTAGACTAGACTAGTTCAAACAGTATTCAGTTTTGTAAATTTTATTGTCAGTTGCTATATTTAGCATTATTGATATTATGAACCTTATGGCATTTTAGCCTAACATCCGCATTATTTTAGTTTTATTATTCAGTGCTCACAACAAGTACCAGTCATGGGTTAGCTTGTGGTCCTTCGGGATCATAAGCATCGTGTAGCATCCGGGGTGCAGGATTAGGGAGTTACACCCATGAAGACTAATTATTCTGTTGAGGATCATGCAAAGATTTTCATATAAGTTATCATCAAATTTCATGGTGTGCCTATTTCTTCTATTTCCAATTAGGGTACATAGTTCTCATCAAACTTCTGGCAATAATTTTAGAAAGGTTTGGGAGATACGGTGAACCTTAGTACACTTTCCACCTGTAAACGGATAGAAAAGAAGGGAAGACTATTCATACATTGGAAGATATGCTTTGGGCTTGTGTGATTGACTTTGGTGGTAGTTAGGTTAATTATTTTTTCTCTCATCGAATTTGCTTATAACAACAACTATCACTCTAGTATTGGAATGGCTCCTTTTCAGGCTCTTTATGGTTGAGATGTCATTCTCCTATTAGGTGGTTCAAAGTTCTTGATACATGGTTATTTGGTATCGACTTTGTATATAAAGCTATGGAGAAGGTAAAGGTGATTCGGGATAGGCTTAAGACCTTTCAAAGTCACTAAAAGTCCTATGTATACGTGAGGAAAAGGGAGTTAGAATTTGAAGTTGGCAATTAGGTGTTCTTGAAGGTGTCTCCCATGAAACGGGTGACACAGTTTGGACAATAAGGGAAGCTCAGTCCTTGTTATGTGGGTCCATATTTGGTATTGAAGAGAGTGGGTAATATGTCTTATGAATTGGATTTGCCTTCTAGTTTGGGTTCCATTTACCTGATTTTTCATGTTTTTGTGTTATTGAAATGTGTGGATGATCTTTCCTTGGTTGTCCCTTTGGAGAGTGTTAGCATTTTGGATTCCTTATCTTTTGAGGAAGTCCCAATTAATATTTTGGATAGGCAAGTCCGTCATTTAAGGACTAAGGATGTGGCTTCGATGAAGGTTCTGTGGAGGAACCATAAGGTTTAAGAAGCTTCTTGGGAATTTTAAGACGACATGAAGCCCAAATATCCTTTCTTGTTCCCCACCTCGAATAATCGTGCTTAAGGTATGTATTTTCCTTTATCACCTTTTTTTTCTTTCTTAAAATAAATTATGGTTATATTCTCTCTTATGATAGTGCTAATAAATGTCTTGACTCATCATTTGAAGACCAATGATCCTAAGGGGGGAAGGAGAATGTAACACCCCAGGTGTTGGCCTCTGAAATTCTAGAGTTTCTACATTCACTACCCAAACTATGACTCTCCCTATGAGTCGTAAAGTATTATTACGGGTTGTAGGACCGTAATCATAGCCTAACCAGTGTGTTTAAGACTCTGTGTTGGTCATGATTGGCACCCAACGAGTCATATAGTGGTTCTCGTAGCCTATTAAAAAAGGTGTCCAATGTTTTTGTCTTTCCTACAATTTGACCTAATGACTTATAAGGTCAGAATACAAGTCGTAGGGCATAACTTATAGTCAGACCAGTGTTAGTACCCATGGATTCTGATAGACTATGACTAAATGTCACAAGTAGTAAGGTGACCCTACGAGTCGTAAGGTCACCCGTAACGACTAGGCAATAGTTTTTCAGACTTTTATTAAGGGAACTTTGGACATTCCCTCCTTCCCCACTTAAACCCCATGTCCATATAACACTACATAAGGGTTATTTTCATCACTTTAACATATCAAACACTCTTTTTACTCTCTCATATTTCCCATTCAAAGGCAAGGCCAGGGTTTTAATAAATTGATCATCTAGGGTTCTAAGGGTGATTTTTTCTTCGAATTTCTTTATGATTAGGCATGTATCTCTCTCCTTAAGTTGTATTTTCACTATTGCATGAATTGGTTTAGTATTCACTTGGCTTTGATGTTGAGGTTTGAATGATGGGTTGAGGGTTTTGGATTTTATTTGTTTAAATACTTTTCCCATGATTATTATGGATTTATTATACTTGAATTGTTGATTTGTACACTCATTTTAGTGCATGGGAAGGGTGAATGAAAAATAAGGGTACAAAGATTACCGAAATTTGTGAACAATGAAATTGGGGATACAAGGAGTCCTTAAATAATTGGATTTTAGTTTTGAAAATGATAATAACCCCAACTCACTTGCATGATTGGTTTTAGCATGTGATTAATCAAGTGGTGTGGTCTACCTCCTTAAAATTAATGCATTGCATCTGGATAATGAACTAGAATGATCTTGAAAACCTTATGGGGTAAAGGATTCCCTCAAGTGAATAATTTTCTTAAAAACCTTGTAGTGTAAAAGGAATCCCTACAGTTGTTTTTGATAGTGGAGTCTGGAGGTACAAGGATTCTCTAAGTTTTGGATTAATAACATTCTCTTTCAAGATATAGTTTGTATAATGATACCACTTGATAATGCGTTAATGATTGACTCCTTAAACTATGGATAGGTTATGTGGAAAATGTTTTATTTGGGCTTAATGGGGGTTGTGTAGCTAGCCGTGAAGGTGTGAGCCTCAAAGGACTAATACTGGAAACTCATATTTGCTGACATCAGGGTTAGTATATATGACCGCATGCTTATGTCACACTATATATAATCGTATCATGGATGGCGTGGGGTATGAGGATTTCTCATCTTTCTAGGATATCTTTGATTTATGCTGCTAACACGCCTTAGGGCCTGACCAGGGGGAGACAACTAGACCCATATAACCCAGGGTAGTTTTATAACAGTCAAGCTACAGAGTCCAGGCTAATGTTTTATAGTTAATGCTAAGCTTTGATCCCTATATCGACATGTTATATATATATGATTGTGTGCATTGGTTTTGAATGATTTTGAAATTTTGATTATGGTATTATTCTTACCCCTTATACCTGATTTACATGCTAGTGCTCAAACCGCTAACCGTCTCCAGAAACTATATCCCTATGCGATATAGGGTTTGTAGGAACTTCTACTTTACCTAATAGTGATAGGTGATTCCATAGTTTCTTAGTGTCAGCTTGAAGTGGTGATCCTCCTTCTTCTAGAAGGTCATTACTTCTTGGTTTATCTGTTATCATAGACTTTATTTGGAATTATTTTTGGCTATCATTGGAAGTATGTCCCGACTTAGAGTGTTTTAGTTTAGATTACAGGCTTTGTGGATTACTATGGATTGTGTATTGATGTTTACATTCTCAGGCTCCTTTGACCTTAGATTTATTCTATCTTGTTATATGTTCAGAATTCAGACACTGATACTGTATTATGTTCTATTTGACTAGGTAAAAGGTGTGGTCTCCGGTCTATGGAGGACTTGAGATACCCGTCACTGCTAGGACAGGGTTCAAATTCTGACAAATAAGCATCCACTCTAACGATCCAGAGGCCATTTGGATTGTATCAAACTTGAATTAGGCTTTGGGTGTCACTTTAGGGTTTGAAAGCATAGGGTAAGTCTGAGTACAATTAGAGCATTCTTACTGCACCTGTCATGTTCAAAATATCTTTGGTTGAATTGGGTCTATATGGGTTAAGTTGTACCTGTAAAAATCTAATAAGCCTTTTGGACTTCACGACACAACATACGATCGTGGGTTTTACCTATGATTGTAGGTTAGGTCATTGTGGGAACATGAGTGGTAAGCTTCAAGAGTTTAGCATACAAACTCATTCCATTATCGTGATATGAACATACTAGCATGTTATGTTCTCATCTGATGTGACATCACTTTTAGGTCTCAAGAACCCTTACTTGGTAGAAAGGTATGATCGTACCTTCATTTCACGATTGTGTGAAGGGTCACCTGATTTACTTTCTATACCTATTTATATTTCTCAAATTTTGATTCTATCTCTTTCCAATACAAGTACAATGGCACAAAAGAGTCAATAAAAGTTGGCAAAAAGCATCTCCAAGAACCAGGCACCAAAAGACACACCTCCAATTTCTGAGAATGATTCTAAATCCTCAAGTGTGATGAGTTAAGATTTTATATAAGTTCATCCGATGAGCAGAACTCACCTCAGATTATGAGTAATCAATCAAAAGAAAAGAAGCAAACATATGCTGCTACATATTTTGCCTTGGTTGATAAATATACTCCCATCATCTTTCCCTTATCTGAAGAGGGAAGGAAAGACACCCAATAAGGTAGGGGAGAATTTACAGAAGGCTCAAGTTCTTCAGAAGGGGAGGACAAGACCAATTCTAAACCCTTCGGTGCTACTGCTACTCCACTAAACACAATGAGGATCCGATCCAAAAAAATTATTTGTCTCTAACTCACTGGATAATTATATTGATGGTGTGTCAATAACTGACTAGGTAAACGAGAAAATAAACAATTAGTAAGAGCCCCAGGTGTTGCTAGATCACTCCAAAAGGTGATAGAGTTAGTATAGGGTTTCGAGAGGTATGAGTTAGGGTGGATGAGAAGACCCCTAAAGAGTTGTGTGTCAGAGTTAGAGTGGGATTTTCTCACCAACTATATGGCGATACTTAAAAATATAAATCTTTTTGGAAAGGAGAAAGACATGAATAAACAGCCACGCTTGGATTCCATTCGAGTTAGAGATGTGGAGGTTGACATCTTTGATCGGTCCATATCAAGGGCCTTATTTGTATAAGTATTTACCCCTATTAAGGAAATCTAGAATATGATTTTTGGATAAATGATCTAAAAAATGAAAAAGGGTTGCATCCTACAACACACGGAAGTATTCATGGTTGTGCAAGTATTTAAGTATCCCTTTTAGAGCCAAGTATCGATCCCACATGGCCTTGGTTTTTGTATGCAATCCGATTCTGGATTACTACTAAGAGTAAATAAATGTGGGTGTAACCAATAAAGTTATTGATTTTAGAATTGTAAAGTAATAATAAACAATATGGGAATATAAAATGTTTGAACCAATAATGGAGAGAAATCCTGGGTCAGGGCACTTTGAATAAAACTACTAAGCTATAAAATATCATTTGTTAACTATCTTGGTTGTTTATTCACAGGGCTAATAACATGATTATGGTATTCCAATCCTCTAATCATCTATTTAAATTATCCCCACAACTACATCGTTGAGCGGGGATATGAGAACTAATTTAAAACCATTTGTATTTCATCCTGTATTTTAACCAAATGGGGTAAATTGGGTATATTCCTATCCTAACCGTGAATCCTATCTTTAATTCATTTAAAAGACAAGAACCCACTCCATTTGTTCCATGATATAATCTAATGTTCTTCCTTTCAGTGTCACAATAAAAATATAGTTATATTATAGAGGTCGTAAATAAATAGAACAGTAAAATAACAAATACATGAACAACCAAACATGATAATCAACATTAAACCAACATGATTGAAAGCTAAGTATTCATGTTCTTAGCCTCAATCCTAGAACAAGGGTGTTTAGTCACTCATAGTCTTACAAATAATCACAAGATTAGAATTCATGAGTAAAATCTAAAAATAAACTAATGTAAAGAATAATAACCACAATAGGAGCCTCATCGTGTGTTTTATCTATCCCAAAATCTTCCAATGTATATAATAGAAGCTAAGTGTCCTATTTTTAGTGTAAGAGAATTTTTGGATGAATTTTCTCTTGGGCGTGTCACAGCCTTAATGGGGATCCTCACTAGAAATTGATGTTAAATTTTCTTTAAATGTGTGGAACACCCTTATCTCAAAAACCGAAGAGTGTGACACACCCTTGTTCTCGAAACACCACTTTTCCTTTGTAGTTTAATCCTTCCATTTCCTTAAAGTTCTCCACTTTCTAATTTCCTTTCCAACTTCATTTAAGTTTGTTTTTCTTCCCGGTATTTCTTTGAACAACTTCCATGGTCTCCTACAACATCAATTAACAAGAATAAGTGCACACAACCCAATAGAGCTCATCAAAGTCCACTAGAATGGAGCATTGCTCACGGTAGCAACACTAGTTTTCTCTTCTAAAATTTATGTGATCATTTTAATTTTAACTTATTTCCATTTCACTATAAATTCTTTAAACATGTATTTCAACTCGAAGATACTCAATTGCACCATTAAAAACTCATTAAGCACACAAAGAAGTCCTCAAAACTAGGCTAAATGTGTGTATATAATCATGCTTAGGTGTATAAATACACCTAAGATCACTACCCCACATGTAAAGTCTTGTTTGTCTTCAAATAACACTTCACACTAAGCACAGTAAAGGAAGACTGTAACATTACCTCTATAACTAAGACACTCAAGCTTGAACTATGATGACTACATGAATAGCGAGTTCCACATTATGCATGTCATATTACAATTGAAAACTCATGAATACTACTTTGAAAAATCCTAACCTCAAGAATTGACTCTTATCCAGTTGGTAAACTCATGCATATTACTCAACAAAGAGATTATATAAATTACCTAACCATCAACAAACATGTAAACTCACCACAAAATATTTACCCACATTCACTCACAAATATACAGTTTATCACAAGAATGGGTGTAAAAATCAAAGTTAACTCACTCTCACAAAGAATTCTTATGCCCATAAGAAGAACCATCAACTTGCCTTTAGTGCAGTACACCACTAATATCAGAATATCAAGGCTCAATTTCAAGTAGGACTTTAAGATTTGCATTGTAGGATAAGGAAAGGGTAGAAACTATTTTATTAAGTAATAGTGACTATCCCCCGTAAGAGTTTTAATACGTCACACATAACATTGAATCCTCTCTTAACAGAAAACCACTCACCACTTTTTTTATCTTTCCACTCTCTTTTGTTTTGTCCCATCTCTTTAGGCTAGTTCAAACATATTAAGTAGGGAGTAGTTTCTATTAAGACATGAGACACCTTTGATTAATTTTTCTTTTTATATTACATTACTACAAACCAAAACAAATAAAATAAATCAAAACTCCACTGGCTACTATTTTCTTGGGGCTTCACTTTCACTTTTCTCCTTCTTCAATTCTACACTTCTTAATATCTAAAGTTTTCAACTTAAGCACTTAGGATCTATGGATAAAATTATGATCAATTGAAAGAAATGGAATAGGCTACATATGAGGCTGCCAAGGAATAGGATAAAGGTTCAATAGGGCCAACTAAGAGCATGCAATAAGGGTATATAAATAAGGTATAAAATATGGTTGTCAAAGAAATGCCTACAATATCTCCTAAACCTAACATGTTTTATTTCTCTTTTCAAACACACTAGGTAAGTTCTAGACATCAATATACCTAAGTAACATTAATATAAATTTCACTCAAACATGGAACATGCTCAAATCAAGTAGGATCATGATATACTCTCAACCAAGCAATATCAAAAATTTAGAATTAAGACAATATCATACAAGAGTCATGAAAATGAGCCTAGGTGTCTCAAAAATAGTCATTCCCATTTACTCATAATTAAAAAATTTCAAATTACTCCTAAAAAAGAAAAAAGGATACTAGGTTCAAAGGGTGCCCATTTAGAAAAGAACCAAAATAACAAATGAAGGGATGGGTGAAGTGTGCCCCTACTATACTGACTCAACAAAAACTAAAAACAAAGATAAAAAAATATATTTTTTAATCTAGTCAAAAACTAAAAATAACTAAAAAATAAAAAATAGAAATAACTAAAAATAGAATTAATATGGTAGCACTTCACCTAAACCAATAGAAAGACTCCCCACCCCACAGTTAAAATCACACTTTGTCACCAAAGTATAGCTTAAAAGTAAGGATAAAAATGCTCCCCGAGGCCTCTAGGCCTAGCTAGTAGCATCTTGATTATCAAAGAGGTCTAGAAGACACCCATATTTGGTATTTTCCATGCTCTTTAGCTTGAATCTCTGGTACTCAAACTTTCCATCAACCTGTAGACTCAAACATAAAAAACAAAGGTGATACTAAAGGAAAACAAGAAAATAAGAAAACAAAATATCTACCTTAACTTGGGTTGCCTCCCAATAGTGCCTGATTTATTATTGTGGCATGACTTAAATCAACACTTTTAACCATATTTTTTCATCCTCTTCCTTCTACTCAAATCCCATAGTCTTATTGTTTTTTAACCTCTTGTAATGATCCCCTAGGTCATTTTTTATGTTTTTGCTCATTTTTGCCATTTAGAGCTTTCATATAGCTTCCCTAAGTCATTTATGGTTTTCTTGAACTGAATGTTTGGTTATCAAGCAGTTTGTTTTTAGAGCCAATTCTCTATTTTGAAGTCTTTGTTGGTTCAAATTGGCTATTGGGCGAAATCATCAGTCAAATAACCTTGTATGTAAATTTTAATAGTTCCAAGAGCTTTGAAATATTGATTTTAGGTTGGGTAGACCCTTGGTCTGGGTCTGAGACTCACAGACTCATTTTTTTCAATTATTCCAAGGTTAAGAAAAATGGCACATGGGTATGGGTTCAACTTTTCATTAAAATGACCTCAGATGGAAATTTAGACTATGCCATTGAGTTTTGAGCATCGAATATTATATGGTAGCATAGTTCATTTACGTACACGAGATTATGAATGAATCTTTAAGGGTAGTAGAGACTTGGAAAAATTCCACGTGTTAGCAGGAGTTGGCGCATCATTTAAGCGCCAAATGGGTCGCTTAAGTGAATGACACTTAAGTGGCATATCTGTTGCTTAAATGACCTGGATATGGCCACCAAGTATCACTTAAGCGATGTTTTTAGCACTTTAGCAATGGTCGCTTAAGCGACCAAAGATCACCTAATTGATAGTGTGTAAGAGAGACCAATATCACTAAATAAACACTAAGCCGCTTAAGTAATGACCTCTTATATGACCCAGTGTCTGCTTAAGCGGTATTCAAATACATGGAAATGGTATTAAAACCCCACTTGGCCTAATTTATCCCACCATATTCAAGTGTGTGGAATCCAAAAAGTGTGAAAACTTTGGAGAAACATTGGTGGGTGATTTTGGAGCATTTTGTGGACTTAGATTACATGTTTCTTCCTCTAATTTTTGGTAATCTTCCATTAATTTCTTGATATAATCCTTTATCTATTTACAAAATCCCTAAATTATTGGTGAGTTAATTATAGCACCATTAGAGATTGGAATTCACCCATATTGTAGGATAAATATTCATTAGACGTAGAGGTACATCATGTTGGTTTTGAAAATGCTATTCCGCAAAAGACCCTACATATGATTTTTATGTAATTTTGGACCCGAAGAACTATATCGCAACACGGGTATCATTGTTCTCATTTTGATGAGTAGATTGTGATTTGATAGCTTGACATCTTGCAGAAGCTTCTCAAAAAAGGAAATTGTTGATTTAGAAGATTCTTTGAGTTTTTCTTCAACATCTAGGTACACTAGGTTTACCCTGTTAGTAAATTGAACTATTCATAGTATGATTATGATATTATGCTAGATATGGGATGATATTTGTATGTTTTAGGTATTATTGGCAATATTTAGATTAGTAGGACTCTTTGAGCTGTCTTGATACCATAAATTTAGGTGTAATTGACTTAGTTGCCATGTTTTTAGTAGTATTTATATATTAGGACTATTTATGGCTTGATTAACATTTAGATATGAATTTAGATACCTTAGTCCAGTTCAGGGTAAAATTTACCTAAAAATAGATTTTGGTGATTAGAAGTTGGCCCTTCTGGGCCCCCTTAGGCCAAGACTTATGTTATCTCTTGTTGACTTATATACTCATGTTATACCTTTTGAAATGCTAATTTTAGGACTTGTGAGGTTATATGCTTAATGATTATGTTGGTTCAATATTTAAGAGTTGGTGTTAATTTTGGGTCAAATTTGATGGTGTATTGATACGAGTTCTGGTTTAAGTCTGATGATTGATGATTATATTAATAATATGAGTTCCAATTCAATTTTGGCAATTGTTGATGACATTTATGATATGAGTTTTGATTCAAATATGGAAAATAATGTTATGATGTTGTTGTTACTGAGTTCTAGGTTGAGCCTATCATTGAGAGTTTATTTATAATATGATATGGTATGGATCATTTCATGGATATAGCTAATATTCAGTAAACTTATAGATTTTTGGTATTTACATTCCTTGATTGCCCCCTTTGTGCTTATGGGGGCCCGCATTAGGTTATTTACTTGTATGCACTTATTGGCTTATAGGGGAAAATTTAGTAGTATAATTATGTGAACTTAACATTACTATTCCGCATCTATTTATTTATGCATAGGGTTCCATTTTTCCTTGACTTAGCTAATTTATCTCACATTTTATTGTATTTATATCATGATTAAGCTTAGTTCGGTGATGATTCCTACTCAGTACCGGTGTTCTTTGTGCTCATGCTATATTTTTGTTCCATTTTGGTGCAGATCCAAGTACTAGTAGCCTCCGCTAATGTGACGATTGTTCTTAGTTGATATTGAAGATAGAGTGAGCTTTCAAAGTCAAAGTTACCCTTTTTTCATTCTATTATCTATGTCTACTCTTTTATTTTTGTAAGACAAATTATATTTGACTATTTTAGTATGTATATTCTATTATGGTAGCACTTGTATCGACAATACTAGGTCGTGGAATCATTTTTGATACTTTATCTATCTATTAGACTATCATAATCGTCTTGTTGTTATTACAAGTATTTGATTATTTATTTTTGACCATTAGTTCTTTTTTCCACCAAATTAGCCAATTACTTATAGCTTTGAGTTATGATTTGGCTTACTTACTGGTGAGATAAATTAGGTGCTATTATGACTCATAAATTGGGTCATGATAAATTAGTATCAAATCATAGGTTCACCAGTATTATTGGTACAAGAGCTAGTGTCTAGTAGAGTCCTTAGTTCTTTCAATCCTTTTGTGCCAAGAAATTGAGTTGGTTTCTAAAGAACTTCTTTGGTTTCACTCTTTTTTAGATGGCTAGGAAAAGTGCTATTGATACACGAGATGAGGATCTTAAGACCTGGCCTAGGGTTTTGTCATTGTTCATAAACAACCTAGAGGATGTGGACAACTTAGATATGTGTCCCCAACTAGGGTCCAGGATAGGGGGCCTTCACCAGAACCTATTCCTGCTCTCGATCCAAGGATTTTTCTACCCTATCCAGCAGTAGGCTAGGGACTAGCCCAGGTTCTACTTAGATTTATTTCTTCTTTAGTGCTTAGGGATGCACTGATTTTGGTTTTAGGATTTGTTGGTGGTTCACTATCTAATATTGCACAGCCTACGGATCAAAATAGTACTGAGGTAGAGGCACATCCTGTAGTTGTGGCTTCCAAAGATAAGGTTCCTTATGTGCTTGTATTTTCTTAACCTATAGTTGCCCAACTTGTTATTTTTGTTAAGGAGTGATGTGCCAAGGTCTCATGGCACTTTTGATGCTTCAACCCAGAAAATATGCAAGTAATTAGGTCCTTTTTTTAAGATATGATATGTTTTGTTTGTTTTGTTGAAAACTAGGTTCTAGAGCTTAAAAAAGGAAAAAGAGTTGAAGAGTAGTAGATACCCCACTTATGCACCATAAGTGGAACTTACGCCACCATATGTTCCATTGTAAGTATTAGAGGGAAAAGTTTTGAAAGTTATAAAGATGTCAAGTTTTGTCTGAGACTAATGGAGGCTACTTACGGGGCGTAAGTACCACTTATAACCCTCATAAGTCCCATTGTAAGTAGGTGTTATACAACATAGAGATTTTATCTAAGACTTTCGATCCACCTAGGGGTCTATAAGTTGTACTTACAACTTATAAGTAGCATAGGTTATTGCCGACTTAGTTTTTCTTTTTCATTTTGGTTAGGATTTTTAGGGTTCTGATGTATTTAATAAATACCCTTTGATGCTTTTGTATTGGTTTATGCTTACTTTATATTCACAACACTACATTGATGCTGAGATTTGATTTTAATCTTGGAATCCGTTGTTCTTGGTTTTACGGTTGATTATTAATTTGAGATTTGTGTTTTCATTTTTCAATTATTGATAGATTGTTCATATGCTTTCTTGTATGAATTCAATGGATGTTCTTGCAAACTTGAGATTCTAAACCATCTCACTAGGGTTATGGGAACCCTGATGGAATAATGAAGTAGAGAGAGTGCAAAGTCATTCTTGATCAATATATATTATGATCTTCTTCGATGTGATTGCTTTCTTCATGAATATTGATGTTGAGAACTTACCGGCATTCAATACTTACTCCAAGAGGTAGAGATTAGGAAAATAGTATCACAACAATAATTCAAGTTATAAACCTTCTTTTAATTAACTTGACATTCAAAAGGCAATAGTTAATCAGAGATCCAGGATAAGGGTTAGTAAAGCGACACTCTAAAACTAAAATGGTGAGGAGTGAAATTTACCAATGATGTTCACAAGATGGTTGGTGATACATAATTTTTCAGATTCTACATAAGATATTGGAATAGTTTGACGAAGCATGATAACCCTATAAAATTAGAAAGTCAGCGGCAACATAGTCCTCGTATTCATCTCAGATTAATTCCAACCCAAAGAGATTAAGATTTGTTACCATTGACAATGTTCTCACAAAATCCCCTCATTTACTTTTCTGTAGTTTTTTGGCAACATTAGCAAGGTCTTGATAGATATTTTGCCTATTCCTTATGGGTTCGACCCCAATATTTGTTGGGTTATATATTTGACAGTGATCACATTGTACTTTTTTAGAGGTATAATTTGGGTGACATTGAATTTTGGCATCTTTATCTAGGAATATAGTTATGAATTGATTGATCAGAGTTATTGAGGTTGTTATTTTTCATTTTTCTATTGTTCTTGGTGCATACGCTAGTGTATTCCTAATGCTCAGAGTCAAGGCAATCCCTTGATCCCATTTGATATTGAGCTAGAGTTGACCTTATGACAAAATTGTCTGATGGAAGGGCATGAGCATGGGTTCATAATGACCCTAGTCTGATTTAGCCACCTCCGCATGGTGTTCAAGACACGGTTACACAAACTACTACTTGGTTATTGGATGAAGAGAATGCAAGGAGGGATGTTGATGCCCATCGTGCGGCTAAAGAGGAAATAGTGAGACAGGAATAAAAACATCAAGCACAACTCAACAAAGCTAGAAGGGATATAGCTTAAGCACCTCAAACTTTTCTTTTTTTTCTAGCATGATAATCCAGAGGAAATTTGGCTATGCGGAGCCTTTCGAGACATCAACGATCATTTTTTTTGAATTTTCCTAGGGGGTGAAGTTTGACATTACGAGCTCTATGATATAGTTGCTAAATTCGAAGGGTGTGTTTGTTGGTCTACCAACTGATGATGCCAAGATGCATATCATAAATGTTTTTTGGATCTGCACTATTTATAACGTATCTAGTGTGAGTTAGGAAGCTTTGAGATTCAGGTTGTTACCACATTCTCTTACTAGCGAATCAATATTATGGTTAGGGAAACTACCTCATGGGTTCATCACTAATTAGAATGAGTTGTACAAATAGTTCTTAGACTAATTCTTATCGCCTTTTAAAATATTCTAGTTGAAGGATGAGACTTATAATTTTAGGAAGTAGCATTCAAAACCATTGTATGAGACATGGTTGAGATTTAAGAAGAAGTTGATGATGGTGCCCAATCATAGAATTTTATGGAAGAATTTGCTTGAGAATTGAGATATTATATAGAGCCCTGAATGACAATACCAAATTTATTATTGCTACTATTATAGGTGGGGATTTCATGAGTCTTCATTGGGAGTTAGCCGTGGAAATCTTAGATTGTGTCTCTAATACCAACTGAGGGTGGAAAAACTCAAGAGGCAGAAAGAAAAGCCAGTACCTATGTTATTGGTGCTTCCAGTAAGAAAAGAATCATAAATGATAGAGTGGATCAATAAGTTGCACAACTGAGGATGGAAATTGGGTTACTGACCAAGCTATTTGGAACTATGAATTCTAAAAAGATGAATGTTGTTGGTAAACAAGGTAAAGCACCTAGGTTGTATGATTCTGATATTGAGGAGCTATTATTTAACCAGTGTGGATAAATGAGTTGAGACGGAAAAAATAAAAAGCAAGGAGGTTGAGCAAGTGTTGAAGATCATTCCATGACCCCCTCCACCTTTTCCTTAGAGGTTGAACAAAAAACATGAGGAATAGAAGTATCAGAAGTTTATGTTGATATTTAAGGAACTGACTATGAATATTCCTCTTATGAAAGAATTAGATCAGATGCCTATCTATTCAAAGTTCCTATAAGATTTGGTTACTAAGAAGGAAATGATGATTTTAATTCCCACTGATAATATGAGCTATTGTAATACTATTGCTACTCGATCTCTAGTTGAGTAGAAGGAGGACTCCAGGAGATTTTACAATTCCATGTTCTATTGGGCCCTTCAAATTTGCACGAGCATTATATGACTTGGGAGCTAGCATAAATATGATGTCATTAGTAGTGTACAAGTAGTTGGGGTTGGGAACACCTAAGCCAATGTTTACGAGATTATTGATGGTCAACCATAATATTAAGAAGTCGGTTGGTATATTACATGATGTGTTGGTGAATGTTATATCCTTTATTTTCCAACTAATTTTGTGATCCTTGGCATTGAGGTGGATTTTAGAGTTCATATTATCTTAGGAAATCTCTTCCTAGCTATGTATAGGGCATTAGTTGACATGGAGATGGGGTAGGAATTCTGGCTCAGTGTCGAGCAGGTTACTTTTAATATATGTTAGTGGATATGGTAACCAAAGGATATGCAAGTGGTGTCTATGATAGACTTTGTTGATGATAATGCCTTGGTTGTACTTATTGGGAGAGACTTGGGGTTGAGGCACTAGCAGTAGTTATCATGATCTTTGACAGCAACAGTATCGAGGAGTATGCTGAGAAGGTGATCACACTCTATTGCATAGGTTCTTATTCTATTGCACTAAAAATGTTAGATCTTGACTTGAAAAATAGAGCTACTCTGCCAGCTTGACCATCTATTGAGGATCCATCGGTCTTGGAATTGAAAGCCCTCGTTTCTCACTTGTGATACATATTTTATAGGGCCAACAATATCTTTCTAGTCAGTATTACAATTGATTTATTTGATACACAGGTCGAGGCATTAATCTCAATATTACAGAGATTTAAAAGGGCAATCAGATAGATTATTGCAGATATTATGGGGATTCTACACGAGATTCGTACTAATAAATATTTTCTTGAATTGAATTATGCTCCCATCATCGATCACCAACATTGGTTGAACCTACATATGCAAGAGGTGTCAAAGAAAAACATTATAAAGTGGTTAGACACAAGCGTGATTTATCCTATTGCTAACAACAAATGGGTGAGCATGGTTTAATGTGTACCTAAGAAGGGTAGGATCACTATTATCCCAAACAAGAAGATTGAGTTAGTTCCCATGGATCTATTATTGTATGGAGAGTATGCATAGATTACTAAAAGTTGAACACTTAAACAAAAGGGCTATTTTCTTATGGTGGTGTTGTTTTCTTGATGATTATTTGGGATATAATTAGATTTCTATTGCCACCAAAGACAAAGAAAAAACTACTTTTATATGACCATATGGTACTTTTGCATTCAAGAGGATGTCGTTCGAACTGTACAATGCTCCTATCACCTTTCGACATTGTCCTATGTCGATATTTTATGATATGGTGGAGAACAGAATAGAGGTCTTTACTGATGACTTTTTGGTTGTTGGAGACTCGTTTGATGATTGTCTGACCCATTTGGCCTATGCATTTCTGAGATGTGAGGAGTGCAAATTTGTGATGAATTTGGAGAAGTATCACTTTATGGTAAAAGAGGGTATAGTCTTGGGGAACAAGAATCCGAAAAGAGGTATAGAGGTTGACCGGGCAAATATTGAGGTGATTGAAAAATTTCCTCCACCTATTTCTTTCAATGGTATTAAATTTTTTTTGGTTCACATAGGGTTCTATAGGTGGTTCATCAAGGACTTTCTAAACTGCAAATCCATTATGCAAGTTGTTGGGGAAAGAGGTGAAATTTATATTTGACGATGCTTGTTTCAAGGCCTTTGAGTGCCGTATGAAGCGGTTTATCTCTGCTCTTATTATTGTGTCTTAGGATTGGTCCTTGCCTTTTGAGGTGATGTACGATGCTAATAGTGTAGCTTTAAGATTTGTCCTATGCAAACGACATGAGAAGATTCTTCACCCAATCTACTATGCCAGCAAAGCACTTAATCCCATGCAGATTAATTATTCAATTATTGAGCAAGAGTTACTCATGGTGGTGTTTGATTTTGAGAAATTCCGATACTATTTGATTAGGACCAAAGTCATTGTTCATACTGATCACGCAGCTTTGAGGTATCCTATGTCAAAGAAAGATGCTAAGCGGAGGTTGATTCATTAGGTGCTATTACTTCAGGAATTTGGCTTTGAGGTGAATGATCAGAAAGCAATGAAAACCAGGTTGAAAACCACCTATCCCAACTTAAAGAGGAGTTAATGCTAAAACTAGGGGATGAGCTTGAAATTAATGGCACTTTTCCAGATGAGCAGGTCTTGGTAGCATCTAAAGACTTAATCCACTGGTTTGTTAATATTGCCAACTATTTGGCAAGCGACCTTGTCTTACAAGACTTCCTGAGATGAGCGTTATCTATTTTAGGGGTGTGAGGATGGAGTTATTAAGAGGCGTATTCCCGAGGTGGAGATGACGAGCATACTTGAGGCCTTTTATACATCACCGGTTTGGGGTTATTATGATGTTACCCGTACAACCCAAAAAAATTTATATTCTAGTTAATATTGGCCATCTATTTACAAAGATGCTCATGATTATGCCCAAGACTGCGACCATTGTCAGCAACAACAAAATATTTTGCAGAAACGTGAGTTTTCCATGACACTTATTTTTGAGTTAGAATTGTTTGATGTGTAGGGAATTGATTTCATGGGGCCATTTGTGAGTTCTTATGAGATGAAGTATACATTGGTGTCAGTCAACTATGTTTCAAAATGAGTGGAGAAAGTTATGCTTCCCAATAATGAGGGGTGAAGTGTCACCGCATTCTTGAAGAAGAGCGTCTTTTCTTAGTTTGGCACTCTACGTGTTATTATTAATGATGGTGGGTCCCACTTCTGCACTTATCTATTTAAGGACATACTAAAAAAATATGGTATGAAACATAGGGTGGAAACACCTTACCATTCGTGGATGAGTGGGCAGGTTAAGGTCTCCAATTGTGAGATCAAGTCCATATTGGAGAAGACTGTGAATGCAAATTGGACTGATTGGTCAAGGAAGCTAGACGGTATACTTTGGCTATCTTGAACAACTTTTAAAACAAAATGGGTGCCTCTCTGTATCATCTTTGTACGAAAAGGCTTGACCCTTAATGGTTGAACTTGAGCACAAAGCACTATGGGCATTGAAAAAGATAAATTTTTAGTGGAGTGATGCTACAAAATTTAGAACAAGTAAGGTTAATAATAATGATGAATTCCAGTTTTGCACTTATGAGAGTTCATCTTTGTATAAGGAGATTATGAAGTTTCATCGTGATCAAAAGATTGATGATAGGGTTTTTCAATCGGGTGAAATGGTCTAGTTGTAAAATTCAAGGCTTTGCTTGTTTCCTATCAAGTTGACGTCTAGGTGGTATGGACCACTCAATGTGGTTATAGTATTTCCGCATAGTGCAATTGAGTTGAAGAGAGATGGCAAATCCCAATTCTAGGTGAACAGACAATATGTTAAGCAATATATAGGAGATATTGAGGAAGTGAAGTTTTGTGTTTATATAAGCCTTGGCGAAGTATGAGTAGCAAAGGAAACTAAATCATGACACAACAATAAATTAGGCACTTCATAGGAGGCAACCCATGGGCTTGTTGGTAAAGTTTGACTATCCAATATAGATACATAGTTCTGTGATGATAAATCAAATGCTGGTTGGGAGGCAACCCAATGTTTTGTGTTCACTTTGTTTTCATTTTTATAGGTGTAAAGTAAGGGAAAATAGCTGGAACATGGTAAAAATTACAAAATTTAGACAAGTCCAGCTATACATACCTTGATGGTGCTTACCGCAAGTCTGGCAAAGAGGATAGGTACGGGCACTGCTAACACTGCCCTGGGTCTTAAAGCCTGGTGCTCTATCTTTGTTACCCTCTATTAACTTAGGAACTGGAGCACTGGCTGTAGAGGGAGCTAGAACTGATGACTTTGGATAAAACTGAGAATGGTTTTATCCTTCTAACTTTCCCTGCCTAAGGTTGATGAACTCTAGCACCTTGGCTTCTCTAATCTCTTGGTGAAAGAATCTGTCTAAGAAAGCAGTGACCAACTTCTCCCACTCTTTAGGACCTGCATCATCTGATCTTTCAGACTTCCACTGTTTGAACTAAGTATAAGTCACATCCTACAAATGATATGCAGCTAGCTCAACACACTCAATAGTAGTCACCCCCATGGCGTCTGTCATTTTATGAACTTCATCTAAGAATTCCTGAGGGTCTTCATCTATATTAGGCCAGAGGAACATTGAAGGATTCATTCGGGTGAAGTCCCGAATCCTTGCTGTAGCTGAGTTGGCCACTAGGTTGGACGAAACAACTATTAGCTATTCATTATGAGCAATGACTGATTGAGTAAGAATGGTAAATACAGTCCTGAATTCTGCATGAGAAACATGATCGCCCAAAAGTTCTTCGGGCTGAGGGGCTGACTGATTTCCGTTTCTTCTTTTAGGAGGCATGTTCTGTAGAAGAAAGGGAGAAATAAATTAGACTGAGAGATTGACTTTTGATTATACTCATAGGCACGACATGAATACTAAAAGAGGGGAAACTATTCTTAAAACATCTCATAGCCTCTTGAACATAAATATGGCGCACAACAAACCCATGTACAAGACGCTACTAGAAATGACTTTCAGACTTCCTAGGACTCTATTGAACCTTAGGCATTGATACCAAGTTTGTAACGACCCAATTTATTGAACCGAAATACTACACGGTGCTCATGAACCCGAAGGACCACAAGCTAACCCATGACTGATATCTGTACTTGTATACTGCATAAGATAACATAATAATGTATAAACATGCACTGAAAGGCCATAAGGTTTGATCATGAACATAACTGAATAACGTAACATCTGTGTGGGGTAATAGAATACCCAAAAAAAACTGAAGTTTAAACCTGATAGTTTGTATCTAGTCTGCATCTAGTCTGAAATCTTCTACTATCTGAAGAATCTGAATAAGGAGTTGATGGGACATGTCCCCAACTAACTCCAACTAATAAGATAATCAATGAGATACTAGAAAATCATTATGTCCTTGAAGGATAAGGACTCACTTCTACTCTGACTGCTGAATCTGAAATCTACTGCTGATATGGAACTCGTGTCTTTGAACCTATAGTGTAACATACAAAAGAAAGCACCATAGAGTGAATGCATTAGTACATATGTACCAAGTATACATGTGAGGTAGGCTATATGCAATGGTTCACATGCATGAATAATGCTAACTGACTATCTAACATGAATGTGAGAATATATGCATAAATACGTAACTATAACTGATAACGTGATTTTATGATTTCTGAGTCTGTATACTGATAACGAGACATACTGGTAACTGATATGACTGATAATATGAAGGACTATATCAGAATAATGTTGATAACATTGGTGACTATATATGGGTATAACTGATAACATGGGTGACTGTAGCTGACAGTCCTGAATCTGATGGAACTATCTGAGTATTGTACTATATCTGAGTTGACTATATCTGAACGTCCTGAAATCTGAAGAACTATCCGAGTTCTATTATAGAGACTGATTGATTGTGTCTGGCAGTCCTGATTCTGTAACATAAAACTGTGGGAAGTAGTATCTAACAGACATGCCCCAAAAATACTATGATAGCTGAGCTGGGGTCCAATCTATGCCCTAATTAGAAGGGTGTCAATACCGCACCACTGATAACGATAACATGTGAGTAACCCTCATATAACAGGTAACTCTATCATTAATGGTGGGAACTTCACATAACAGGTTAAGCCACCTCATCTACCCTCATATAGCAGGCTACGATGTCTCAACCTATGCTGGCTATATAGTTCTAGAATGCTTCTAGGAATCACACCCTCGTATAACAGGTGAGTCCCCATCCTTGGGTTCACTGGATGCGAATTCCTACTCCCATCTGAATGGGCACTGGACATGAATTACTGAACTGAACTAAGCATGGACTGAGTTACTAAATTTTCGTGGCTAACAAAATACAACTTATATCTAACAACTGACTGAGTCATAAGATCATGGAGATTTTTCCTGAGTCATAAGACTATCTAAAGTCTAAGATTTCATAGATTTACTGAGAGTATCATGAAAATATGACATGGCTCTAGGCATACAACTAATATTTCGGGTACAAGTACCCCCAGGACTCGATAGAAGGAAACTGACATAGCATGATTTACTTGAAGACTTGATTAACATCATAATACATACTACATCCATAGGAGCCTTTCATCAAACATGTAATAAGCATAAACTTGTACATACATAGGGATTTCACGATATTATGCTAGTTAGACAATTTTTCTTCGTCTAGGCATTTAATCAAATATATTGTAGGCATAGTACATGTAAAGCACATTATAAAATAATTAAACATCATGCTTCAATTCCAATTCCATAATACAAGGATTTAGTCATGAGATTTCATAAGTCTTTGTCTATTCTAATCAACCCACATGGAATTTATCATCAAATCATGGAATAGAAATCAATTCCTCATTTATCATCATGAAAGAGAACATACAAAGTATGAAAACATGAATAAAATCCTTAACTTATAGTTAAAAAGGATTCTTAGACTTCATGGATGAAAGGAGTCCATGAATGAACACTATGCATACCTTAGATCATTATTTCGTGAAGATTGATGGTGAAACCTTTTTGAAATTGGACTTTTTATGAAAACCCTAGCTCGAGTTCTTTAGAGTATTTGAGAAAAATATCAATATTTTGGATGAATAAGGGTTAAATCCCATATTAGAAAGCTTATATAAAGGGGGAAAAATTGACCCTTTTAACCTTGGACATGTAATTTAATTTTCAGTAAAATTTCCTGAATTGGGCCCTTGACGCAACGCGGCGCTATCACGTCGTGTAATTGAAAATTGATAATTAGGAAACTGCATGGTGGCGCGACACAGAGCTATCGCATTTCCACCTTGTCTATGACCTGGAAGTTTGGCATAACACGGCATTATCACGGAGCAACACTGGAATTTGACAATTGTTATTTGAGCTATCTCCGCGATGCGCTGAAGGCTCAGGTCAAACATTGTCTCACTAAAAAGGCTCTAACTCTTCGCCCGGGTGTCGGATTTTGGTGAATTATATATCAATGGAAAGATTATTCAATTTCCCACATGATAGAATATGAAAATTATAGAAGTACCACATGTATAAGAATGAATTCTTATTTCAAAGCAAGTTCTGACATCCTTGAGATGATTTTCAAGAGAAAAAAAAAGCACTGATATTACAAATGCTTTGGGTTATATGCTGATGTAGTAGGGCTGAGTTATTTCTTATGCATTAAGGTAGTTGGAGGTTCATGAGTACAACTAACCCACTTATGATTTGGAGTTGGTGGTGGTAGTATGCACGCTTAAGATTTTGAGATATTATCTTTATGGTGTAAATTATGAGATCTTCATAGATCACTGTAGTCTTTATCATATTATAACCCAGCGAGACCTTAGTTCTACATATAGTAGATTGATGAAGTTACTTAAGGAATATGATATCTCTATCTTGTACCATCTAGGCATGGCTTATATGGTAACATACGCCTTGAGTTCGATAGGTGGTAAGTATGGGTAGCTTGGATTGTATCTTAGTTTCTCATAGGTTGTTGGCATGGGATGTCCAGTCCTTCACCAACTTAATAGTACAATATGATATTTCAGACCCTTGGATGATTCTTGCTAGTATTGAGGCAAGGTCTTCATTATTTAAGCATATTTGGAGTCATCGGTTGGAGGTTATGAGATTTGGCATCATCTGTGACCAGGTATTGAGAGGTGAATCAAAGAGGGCTACCATAGATTCTAAGGGTATTTTGAGATTCGATAGTTGCATTTGTGCTCTAAAGGTTGATGACGTGATTTAGACAATTTTGCATAAAGCTAGCAACTGTAGATATTTTATTCACTGGGTACAACTAATATGTATAGATATTTGAGATAGCATTATTGGTGGAGTGGTATGAAGAGAGATATGACACACTTTATTACTTATTGCCTATGTTTTCAGTAGGTGAAGGTCGAGCATCAGAGACTTGGTGGCTATATTTAGAGGTTTCTCATTCCCAAGTAGACCATGAATTGGTTAGGAGGTTGCCTCATACTTCTCATGGTTCTAATGGTATTTGGTAATTATGAATTGGTTGACCGAGTCGGCATATGTTATTCCCATTTTGAAGTCCTTTAGTGCTGGGAGGTTATCCCTCATCTATGTTCGGGAGATAGTCCATTTACATAGTGTTCCTATGTCTATATTTTAGATCGGGTTTCATTGTTCACTTCTAGCTTTTTCAAAGCTTTTCAGGAGGAGATGGGTACTCAGGTGGATCATAGCATTGAATTTCATCCTCAAACTAATGAATAGTAAGAGCAGACTATTTAAGTTCTCGAGTATATGCTTTGAGTATGTGTTATGGATTTTGGAGGTCATAGGAGCAGCACTCAGACATAGAAAAGTTTGCATAGAATAATAACTATTATTCGATTATTCAGATGGCTTATTTTGAGTCTTTGTATGTTAGATGGTGTCATTCTCCAATTGGATAGTTTGATACCTCTAAGATTATACCCCGTAGTACTAAATTGCTTTAGGAGTCATTAGATAGAGATAGGGTAATTTGGGAGGGTTGAGGGTCGCTTAGAGTAGGCAAAAGACATTTATAGATTGTAGACTTCATGCCTTGATATTTGAAGATGGTAACTAGGTATTCCTCTATGTATCTCCTATGAAAGTATGAGGTTTCAGAGGAAGGGAAAACTCAGCCCCAAATATATTGGACCCTTTAAAATTCTTTACACAGTTGGTGAGGTGGCTTATGAGTTAGCACTACCCCTGAATTTTGTTGTTGTCCATCCTATTTTCCATGTTTCTATGATGTAGCAATACATTCCCAATCTGTCTCATGTGCTTAGATGGGACTTAGTTTAATTGGATGAGCGGTTGACCTTCAGGGAGGAACATATACTTATATTGGATAGAGATATTCAGTGGTTGTGCACCTGAGAGATTTCAGTGGTTAAGGTTTAGTGGAGGCGCCACCCAGTAGAGAAGTCTACTTGGGAGATTAAGTGTGAGATGCAGACCCAATATCCTCACCTGTTTAAGGTTTCAAGTATATCCAAATCTATTACTTTTATGGACGAAAGTTCTTTTAGTAGTTGTAATGACCCTCGAAGGCATTTCTTACATTTTCACTCATTTTCATCAATTAGATCTTTCTTATATCTTCCCCAAGACATTTATGTCTTATTGTAAATGAGAGTTTAATTATCGGGCAGTTCATTTGTTTTTAAAGTCAATTTCCTATTTTAAAGTCTTTGTTGGTTCAAATTGTCTATTGGGTAAAATATTTAGACAAACAACCTCATATGTGAATTTTGATAGTTCCAACATCTCTGAAACATTGATTTTAGGTTAGGTGGACCCTTGGTTTAGGCCTTGAGGCTCTCAAACTCATTTTAAGCTATTGGTCAAAAGTTTAGAAAAATGGCACATGGGTGTGGGACTTTCTTTCAATTAGAAACGCCTCAGATGGGAATTTCGACTATGTCATTGAGTCCAATGTATTGAATTTGATAGGGTAGCATAGTTTATTTGCATTAAGGGATTTTGGATGAATCCCAAGTGGTTAGCAGAGACTTGAAAAAAATTCCAATTCTCAGTTGGTACTAGTGCATCGCTTAAGCGCCCAATAGGTCGCTTAAGCGAATGACACTTAAGAACCTTTCCAGTCGCTTGAGTGACCTGGATATTCCTAGTATCTATCGCTTAAGCAATGCCTTTGGTGCTAAAGTGATGGTCGCTTAAGCAGCCAAAGGTCATTTAATTGATAGTGTGCAAGGGAGACCGGTATCGCTAAAGATTCACCAGGTCGCTTAAGCAATAACCGCTTAAGCACCCAGTATCTAGTTAAGACGTACTCGGATACGTGGGAAGGGTATAAAAACCCCATTTAGCCTAATTTCTCCTATTATTCTTCCATATTCAAGTGTGTGCAACCTTAAAAAGTGTGAAAAACTTAAGAGAAACACTAGTGGATGATTTTAGAGCATTTTGTGGACTTAGATTATGCATTTTTTCTTCTAAATCATGGTAAACGTCCATCAATTTCTTGATATAATACTTTATCTTTTTTCAAAATCCCTAAAATATTGGTGGTCTAGTTATAGCACCATTAGAGCTTGAAATTTACCTATTTTCTTAGTGTAAATGTTCTTTGAGCATAGAGGGGCATTGTATTGGTTTTAAAAATATGATTTCTCAAATAGACCCCACATAGGATTTTTATGTAATTTTGGACCCAAAGATCCATAGTAAAATATGGGTATCATTTTTCTCTTTTTGATGAGTTTATTATGATTTTTATAGTGTAGCATCTTGCAAAAGCTTCTCAAAAGAGAAATCATTAGTTTAGCTGATTCTTCGAGCTTTTCTTTGGCATCCAGTAGACTAGGTTTACCTTCTTTTTATATTAATATATTTCATAGTATATGATATTATTCCAAATATGAGATGGCATTTAGGTATTGGAGGTATGGTTGGCAATAATTTATTAGTTGGACTCTGTAGGTTAACTTGATACCATATATTTAGGCATAATTGACTTAGTTGCTCATGTTTTAGGTAGAATTTCTATCTTAGAGATATTTATGACTTGTTTAACATATAGAAATGAATTTAGATACCTTAGCCTAGTTTGGGGTAGAATTTTCCTAAAATGGATTACGGGGATTAGAACTTTTCCCTTCTAACACCTTAGGCCAAGACTTGTGTTAGCTTTTGTAGATTTATATACTCATGTTATACCTTTTGATATTCTTATTTTGGGGATTTAGGGGTTAGATACTTAATGATCATGTTGGTTTAGTAATTTGGAGTTTGTGTTAATTTTGGGTAAAACCCGATAGTTTATTTATATGAGTTCCGATTCAAGTCTGGCTATTGATGATAATAATGATAATATGAGGTACAGTTCAAGTTTGTAAATTAATAATGATATGATTTTTGGTTCAAGTCCCGCAAATGATGTTTTGATATTGATGCTATTGAGTTTTGATTTGAGTTCAACATTGATAGTATGTTTATTATATTATAAGGTATATATGGCTTCATGGTCATAACTGATATTCAGTAAAGTTATGGATCTTTGGTATTTACTTTCCTTTGATTGCACCCTTTCTGAATATGGGGGAAACAGTTGGGTTATATACTTTGCTGCACTTGTTGTCTTATGGGGGCCAATTTAGTAGTATAATTGTGTGATCATTACATTACTATTCCAGATTTATTTATTTATGCATAGGGTTGGAGCTTTTCTTGGAGTTTTACCCTTTTTCCTTGACTTAGATTATTTATCTCTAATTTTATTTAGTCGACCGATGATGCCTACTGAGTACCAGTAGTTTTGTTACTCATACAACACTTCTGCAACTTTTTGGTGCAGATATGAATACTATCAGCTGTTACTAATGTGACGATTGTGCAGAGTCAATTTTGGAGATATAGTGAGCTCTCAGAGTCAGAGTTTCCCCTTTTTCCTTCTATTATCTATTCCTAGTCTTTCATTTCTTAAGACAGGTTGTATTTGAATATTTCAATACTTATGTTCTATTTATAGTAGCTCTTTTACCAACACTACTAGGTCGCAGGATGATTTTTGATCTTCATCTATCTATTAGATTATCATGACTGTCTTATCGTTATTATAAGTATTTGATTGTTTATTTATGTCCTTTAGACCTTTTTCCAACCAAATTAGCCCAGTTTTTATAGCTCTAGGCTACGATTTTTCTTACCTAATAGAGGGATAAAGTAGGTACCATCGTGACTCATAAATTGTGTCATGACACCTCTTGGGTACTTACTCTCAAGGTCTGCAGCTTTTTCTACACTTGCCTTTTTAGACTCTTCTTTAAATTTCCCATTTTTGGGCTTAATTATTAATTTGGGTAACTCAATTAGAGAGTTCGGCGAAGCCATTAGAGGTTTGTACTCCTCCACCCCACACTCATCCATTTCCATAGCTTTGATCATGTACAAATCTTTGTAGTGTGAGGGTATTTTGAGTGCTTTGTATACTCTAAAGACCACATTTTTATCATCCAATCTCATTTTTAGATTTCCCTCTCTCACATTAATAAGTGCTCCTCCAGTTGTCAAGAATAGATGTTCCAGTATAATTGGTACCCTACCATCTATATCATAATCCTGAACAATAAAGTCAGCAAGAATAATAAAATTTCCAACCTTAGTGAGAATATCCTATATGATTTCTTAAGGAACCACTCTGGTTTTATCTGCTATTTGTATCACCACAGAATATGGCCTCAATTTTCCCAAACTCAGAGTTTTGAATATAGATAGGGGACTAAAATTTATGCTCGCTCCCAAGTCACTCAAGTCATGGACCACATTTTCACCAATTTGTGTGGGGAGGGTAAATTTCCCTACGTCCTTAAGCTTTTTTCCCTATCTTGCTCATCGCCACTGTACTTCACTTCTAAGTAACTACTACCATCTTAACATCTCCCTGCTTTGTCTTATTGGTCACCATATCCTTCAATTACTTATCTACTTAGGCATTCCTTGCAAAACATCTAACAACAAAAGGTTAATGTTAAGTTGTCTAAATGTGTCAAAGAACTTCTTAAATCAAACTTCTTTCTTAGCCTTTTTAAGCTTTTGAGGGAATGGTTGCGGTGGTCTATCTTGTGTACTCTCAGTTGCCTTTACTTTTGGGTACTGAGACTTCCCCGATTTTTTTGCTACTTTGGTTTGCAATTTCTTCTCATCTACCTCAATTAGGACTAACTCTGGTTGTACCTCTTGATTTTTCTTTGGAGTTTTTTCAATCAAGTCTTTGCCACTTCTCAAGGTAATTGCCATCACTTGCTATGGATTCTTTATATCACTAGGCAAACCCTCTTGAGGTCTTATATTATGTGATTGAGCTTACTGCTCCAACTGTATTTCTAATTTCTTTTGAGCAAGTTTTAGATTTTTATCTCTGTAGCCATTTGTTCTTCGTTGGCCAGGATTTTTTTCAAAGACTCTTTGATATTACTATCCTAAGTGTTATTCTAAATGCTCCGCTCCTGCTGAAACTACTGAGTTTGAGTCTGATTATTGTCCTTTGAGTAATTGGGTTGACTCTGGAAATTATAGATGTAGTCATTACCATAATTCAAATCCCTCTTCTGTGTATTGCCCAAAAAATTAACCGACTCTAGATTTGCTCCGCAAAGGTTGATCGAGTGACCATTATTTCCATAAATCTCACACCACATTATCCCCTGTTGAACTGCATTTACTTGAGCTCGAGGTTGATTTATACTTAACTTGCTAACTATGTCATCTTTTGATTCTGAAAGGATGCCAATTGGGCGGTCAATGTTGTAACACTATCCACCTCTATCATACCTATCGGCTTCTTCACCATAATTCTCCATTCTATTTGGGATTACCTTGTGTAATTTACTTAGGAGAGTATATATCCCATCATTAGTTTTCTCCTACACTTGACCACCTGCAGCTAAATCTAATAAGATCTTTGTATTATTGTCAAGAGCTTCCACGAAAGTATGGGCTAAGACCTTAGTGGTTTATTGGTGGCATGGGAAATCTTTGTGAAAGTACTTAAATATATCCTATGCATGATACAAATTCTTATCTAACTTTTTTTTGAAACTCAAGATCTCAATCCTCAACCTTGAAAGTTTTCCCAGATGGAAAGAATCAAATAAAGAATTTCTTTACTAAGGCGTCCCAAGTAGTGATGAAGTTTGAAGGTTCTTCTTTCAACCATTTCTTTTCTTCTCCCAATAGTGAGTAGGGGAAGTTTGTGAGATCTAGTTGGAATGAATGTGTCAATGATATGTAAGAAATTCTATAGATGGACTAGTGGATCCTCATGTGACAGGCCTGTGAATAACGGAAGTAATATTAGTTGCAAGTGGAATCTCCATTTTCCATACTATCATGTGCTCTGGTTTTTCTTCAACCATGAATGCAAGAATAGCTTCACTCTATTGAAATTGTAGGTGTGATAGAGAAGTACTGCTTCTTTCCTTAATTGATGTAAACGTTGCTCAAGTTCAAGATATGGGTCAACCAAGTGTCTTTTACTTGTTTTCTTACTTGATATTTAGACTTTTACCTATAAGTTCATAATCTAAGACCAAGTTGACCGCACTTATCCAAAAAATAAAAATAAGAAGGTTGCCAATCTTTCAAGTCGCCAACAATGGTGCAAAAATCTTATAGCATCTCTGTCGCACATGCAAGTGTACGCGGTCTAGAAAGTAATAAAGTTTCTCTTATTGAGTTGAATATCGATTCCACGAGGACTTGGTTTTGGTGGGTAGTCCAATTCTAGATTTACTACTAAGATTAAATAAGTGCGAGCATAACCAATAAAGTTTATGATTTTAGAATTGTAAAGTAATAATAAATTGGAATATAAAGTGTTTGAAATGATAATGGAGAGAAATTCATGGTCCAGGAACTTTGAAAAATTCTAATAAGCTATACAATCTCATTGGTTAACTAACTATATTGGTAATTGATTCACGGGGTTAATAACACGGTTATGGTCTTTCGAGCCAGTAGTCGGTTTTCTTAATTAGCTCCACAACTACATCATTGAGCGGGAATGTGAGAACTAATTGAAACGCATTTGTATTCATCCCGTATTTGAACCAAATGGGGAAAATTAGGTATATTCCTATCCTAACCGTGAATCCTATCCTTAATTCTTTTAAAAGATCAAAACCCACTCTATATGTTCCATGATCTAACCTAATGTTTCTTTTTTTTTGTGATCACAAAAATATTAATGTATTTTAGAGGTAACAAATCAATATAATAGTAAAATCAAGAATACATGAACAACCAAACATGATAATCAACATTAAACCAACGTAATTGAAATCTAAGTATTCATGTTCGTAGCCTCAACCTTAGAATGAGGGTGTTTATCCACTCATAGTCTTACTAAGAATCACAAGATTGGAAATCTTAAGTAAAAAGTAAAAGTAAACTAATGTAAAAATAAGAACCCTTATTCAATCCTCCTCATGTGATTTCTCTCACCCAAAATCGTCTAAGGTGTTTAGAATAGGAGCTAAGTTTCCTATTTATAGTGTAGGAGGATTTTACGCTGAATTACCCTTGGGCATGGCACGCCCTTATCGTAGATGTCCTTCGGTGTGACATGCCCTTAACGTGGATCTTCACTGGAAATTGACATTTACTTTTTTCACCTAAGGCATGGCATGCCCTAATCTTAGAGCTCAGAGAGCATGGGACGCCCTTGTACTCCAAACACCACTTTTTCTTTGTAGTTTTATCCTTCTATTTGCCTTCAAGTTTTGCACTTTATAGTTACCTTTCCAACTTAATTTAAGCATGTTTTTATTCCCCGTGTTGCCCCAAGCACCTTCTATGGTATCCTACAACATCAATCAATAAGAATTAGTGTACACAACACTATGGAGCTCATAAAATTCCACTAAAATTGAGTATAGTTCATGCTAGCAACACTAGTTTTCTCATCTAAACTCTATGTGATAATTTTTATTCTTAATTTTTTCCATTACATCATAAACTCTCTAAATATACACTTCAACACATAGATACTCAGTCACACTATTAACAACTTATTAAGCATACAAAGAAGTCCTCAAAACTATGCAAAACACATGTAGTTAATGACACTTAGGTGTATAAATACACCTAATATCAAGAATTTGATATCTAATGACAAGATTAAGCACTATAGGTGGCTGGTGGGCCATATTATTAAAGCTGGTGAGAATATTTTATTGGTCAACGGGGCCAATTTACAAACATAGCTTGAAGTTCACCATAAATGCATGGTGGTAGATAGTTAGGCATTGGATAGAACCTACAATAAATGATAATATATTGGGTGCAATCAATTCCTGCCTAGTGGAAGCATTAGTTGCAAGAATGGATGTGAATATTTCATGAATGATCATAGAGGATATCTGAGACAAGGTGCTTCAGTTCAACACCATACTACCTTTTCCCTATCTTGTGACTCAATTGATGAGAGATGTACAGATCGCGATTATAAATGTTATGGATAGACTAATTCATCCTACAAATATTGCTAATATGGTATAAAGAAAATATGTGCGCAACCTGGATACCTCTTTATAGGCTTGGAGACTCCTAGTATAGTTTGGGTGACCCAACTAGCTATATATCAGCCTCTAATATTGGTCCTCATCATTCTCACCACCACTGGCATCCGTTTATAGTCTGCCATTAGATCTCATAGGTTATACAATTATCCCAACTATATAGTTGGAGAAGATTGTGAGGACCCGACTATTGCATAATGCTAGGATAAAAAAGCTTGAGGTTTATATGAATCTCTATGTGAGTGACGACATATGAGAGATTGTGAGGACTATCTAAGCAGGGGCAGATAGCTATGAGGGTTAGGTAATGGCCATACTTAATGCAGTTCAGGCCCCAAATTTGATAGATACTTAAGCTAAGGTAGCTGAGTTGTAGGATATGGTAGATTACTAGTTGATATGGTATATGGCAACACCACCACCACTACCTCTTATGCCTTCTTTGGTATCACTTAAAGTGTATGCCGAGTCCTTGGTCCCTAACTTTTATACTCCTTCCCAAGACCTTGTGCATAGTGATGTTGAGGTAGAGGTAGCTGATTTTGAGCCTTAAAAGAGGTAAAGATTGATGATACAGAGCAGAAGGGTCAGCTGATAGAAAATTTAAGAAAAAGAAGAAAAGAAAAAAAAAGTGGGTGAAACCTACAAGGCTACTATTTCAAAGGGTTAGATGATACCACCTACCCTAGAGGTCGGTGTGATTGATAGTGGGGGTACGGATGTTGCCCTCGCATTGATACTATGAGTGCACTGATGGCCATTAGTGACAACATCACTTTGAGTGTCGCAGTCACAATCAAGGCTACAATTGAGGAGGAGGTTATGAGGGACCCACCTATGTCCCCATGTGATCAGAGTTCAAATGGTGCCTACGGCACCTCAGGTATGTCCCTTACCTTAGTTTCACATTTTCTTAGATGGGCCCTGGAATGACGACATTGCATGATTTCAAGTTGGGCGTGGGGGTGTTCCATAGTTAAGGTCTTTTGTTATTGTATTTCTTTCCCTTGATTACGCTATTATGGTTAGAACTAGAATGTTAAGGTATTTTTAATTTTTATTTCATTATTTTCTTATGTTAGTGTAACTTAAAGTAAATTAAGAGAACTTGGTGTAGTCTAATTGTAAGAATGTTGACCTAGTTTTGATTATGTTTAAAATTATACCCTCGAAAAAAAATTGTTAGTATGATGTAGTGTTTACATATGGTGATGTAACCAATGTTAGGATCTAGACATAGGTTTAGGATAATAAATAGGATAACCTAGTTGATACAACATGAGCTGAATAAGCGGAAATTGTAATACCTCATAATAATCTTAGCTTGAATCAGTTTTTAGTTGCATGCATAAGGGGCTTAAGGCTTGAAATTTTCACTAAGTGTTGGGGACTTAGTCATTTCTAAGACCTCTAACTTTGAGGATTTTTTTTATTTTGGTATTCCCGACACTGAGGTATTGGATTTTGAGATGATTCAGGTTCAGGGATGTAAAAGGTATGTCTCGAAGGAGTTTTGGATTTTTTTAGACAAGGTTTGGGTCATTTTTGGACCACGAAACTAGTGGGTCACCGTAATAACCCCATGAAATGGAATTAGTCCTGATGTTACGCAGACCACGTTGTGGTGAGGGAAATCAACAACCTTGATGAGACCACATCGTGGTGAGCCTGTTGTATCCAATTCTGAATATAAATGACTGAGGGTTAGTTGGGTCTTTTCCCCATCAGGCCAATCATTCATATCATGACTTAGGGCATCAGTTAGGGCATTATTTGCACTTCTTCTCCAAATTCCTCTCAAGAAAATTCTCCTTTTTCCTCGAGAACAAAATTAAGCTCCTTTTTCCCCAAGAAATCAAGAATTCAAGTTCCCCAAATTCAAGAACCTTCAAGAAAGCATCAATATTAGTGTTATCCTTTCAAGTTAAGAAGATTAAGATATGTGGGGTGTTCATTCATGGGTCTCTTTCACCCATGGATCCCAAAACCCTCTTTAAATTAAAGAATAGATTTTTCTATTATTACTTTATTTTACATGTTTAAGATGAGTTTAATTCATGTTTTTCTTAGTAATTTAAATTCAATTCAGCCCATGTATGATCCCATGAAATAATTGATTTACTAATTCTTTAAATCTTAGTTTCCCATGTCTTATTCAAGTTAATTTCATGTTGTTGATTTTTCATGTTTAGAATATCCTCATGTTCAAGTCCATGCATCCCACATGTTCAGTGAAATGTCTATGCCTTGGGTTGAACCATGATTCCATACTATAGTTTTAAGCTTAAATGTCATATTTTATTATCATTCAATGTTGGTGGGTTATGAACACCCGATACCTTTTTTTTACATGATTTTAGATTTTCAAGTAATGATTAATTTAAACCATGAATATTACTATTTACTTAATTGATATAATCATGATGAGAACTATCAAAAATAATGTTTACTTAAACTTAGTTTAGTTCAGTACTAGTGTCAGTTCAGTTGGTAGTAAGATTTACCATCAAGCAAACCTAGGGATGGGGGCTCACCCGCCAGTTAGGACTAGATTCTCCCGCTAGTCTTGACATTTTCAGATGGTTTCGATGGATTTGTAGTTTACTGTGATGCTTTCTTAGTTGGTCTTAGTTGTGTTTTGATACAGAGAGGAAAGGTCATAGCCTACACCTCTAGATATCTTAAACCCCAAGAGATAAATTATCCTACCTATGATCTTGAGTTGGCAGCAGTTGTTTTTTCCTTAAAAATTTGGTGGCACTATATTTATGGGGTTTATGTTGATGTGTTCATTTACCATAAGAGTTTACAGTATGTGTTTACGTAGAAAGAATTGAATCTTCATCAAATAAGGTGTCTTGAGTTGTTAAAAATTATGATATGAGTGTGTTGTATCATCCGAGCAAGGCCAATGTAGTGGCAAATGACCTTAGCAGGTTTTCTATGAGTAGTGTTGCTCATATTGAGGAGGATAATAAAAAGTTAGTTTATGTGGTTTATCAGCTTGCTAGATTAGATGTTCGGATGGTTAATTCAGCTGAGGTAGTATATGGGTTCAAAATTGTTTGAAATCTTTCTTGGTTGTCAAAGTGAAATAAAAGCAAGACAGGGATCCTAGTTTAGTTCACTTAAAGGCAGGTAGTTAGAGATTAGAGAGTAGAGGTCTTCTCTTAAGGGGGAGATGGTGTGATTCATTGGCAGGGTAGGTTATGTCTTCCATGTGTTGATGGTTTGAGACAGTGCATACTTGCAGAAGCGTATGGTGCAGGTATTCTTTTCACCCAGGAGCCACTAAGATATACTACGATATGCGATAAATCTATTAGTGGAGTGGTATAAAGAATGATATTGCTGAGTTAGTGGCTAAGTGCCCAAATTGTCAATAGGTTAAGGTTGAGCACCAAAGGCCTAGTAATGCATTGTAGGATTTTAGCATCCCTACTTGGAAGTGGGAAATAGTGAACATGGATTTTATGATAAGGTAGTCTCGTACGCATCGTCAGCATGATTCAATTTGGGTGATTATTGATAGAATGACCAAGTCAACTCATTCTTGCCAGTTCATACTTCATACTTAGCTAAGGATTATGCTAGATTTTATATTAGAGAGTTGGTTAAGTTGCACGATATTCCGTTTTCTATCATATCAGATAGAGGTACTCAGTTTACCTCTCACTTTTAGAAGGCTTTTTAGAAGGGTCTTAGTACCCAAGTTTTTCTTAGCATAGCTTTCCATCCTCAGACAGATGGTCAGGTAGAGAGGACCATTCATACCTTAGAATAGATATTGAGGACATGTGTTATTG
Source organism: Capsicum baccatum var. pendulum (assembly GCA_030864225.1). NCBI lineage: Eukaryota > Viridiplantae > Streptophyta > Magnoliopsida > Solanales > Solanaceae > Capsicum > Capsicum baccatum. Next base: position 153,926,879 of record CM061561.1, on the reverse strand, counting down.
ACTTTAAATGTAGTTGGGATGAGCACTTACCTTTGATTGAGTTTGCTTAAAACAACAGTTACCACTCCAGTATTTAGATGGCTCTATTTGAGGCTCTCTATGGTAGGAGATATAAATCTCCCATTGGATGGTTTAAACCAGGTGAGGCTACAGTGATAGGGCTAGATTCAGTGTTTGAGGAGATGGAGAAGGTTCAGTTGATCTGGGAGAGGCTGAAGACAGCCCAAAGCCATAAAAAAACTTATGCAGGTGTGAGGAGAAGAGATCTTGAGTTTGAGGTTGGTGATTTGGTCTATTTGAAATTTTCTCCTATGAAAGGAGTGAAGAGATTTGGCAGGAAGGGGAATCTCAGTCCCTAATATATTGGTCCTTATAGAATCTTGAACCATTTTGGGAAGGTAGCCTATGAGCTAGAGTTGCCTACAGATTTAATATTCGTACATCCAGTGTTCCATGTTTCTTTGTTAAAGAAGTGATTTGTTGATTCAGCTGTAGTTGTTCTTTTAGAATATGTGGGCATTAAGGATAGCCTTTCCTATTATAAAGTCTCAGTTGAGATCCTTGATTGTCAAATTCGTAGGCTAAGGAATAAAGAAGTTCCCCTGGTTAAGGTCCTTTGGCAAAATCAGTCTGTTGAGAGAGCTACTTGGGAAGCAAAAGTAGATATGCAAACCAAGTACCCTTATCTTTTCTCCGTAAACTTAAATTCAGCCTGAGGTAATGATTCTTACTTATATTGACTCTTTTCCATTCTCAGTTTGAACATTCGAAGTTAGTTGGAGGCTTGTCCCATCAACTCCCCATGATGTTTAGAGGCTTTCAGACAATCAATTAGATAGTCAGTTAGTCAGTTCAGTATTATCAGTTGTTACAGACATTTCAGACTTGTCATTTACATATATTTAGTATTCATATTCTTAGTATTTTAACAGTTTTTCTTCTACATATGCTATATTAGTTCTATTTCATTCAGTGCTCACAATAAGTACTAGCTTATGGGTTAGCTTGTGGTCACTTGTAACCATAGGCATCATTATCACGACTAGGGGGTAGCCTCAGGTCGTGACTATAAATTTAGATGAAAGCCCTAAGACATGAAAGAGTTAGAGGACTACCTAGTCAGATTATGTGTGCGATTTAGAACTTTCCCGATTAGTCCCACTAAAAACTACTGGATTGGAGATTTGGAAAGGATCATAGGTCATATTTGAATTAGTCCACTTCAGCCTAAATGACCAACCAAATAATCATTTATCCCTTGAAACCTCACTATAAGACTTAATAGACCTTTTTCTTGAACTATCCAATTAACCATACCAATTTTTACAATGAACCTTCTTTGGCCCTGGTCCTCCTTGTACTTGTGTACCTCAATTCAGGAAAATAGACTCAGTTAAGGGTATCTATTTTGAAGAGGTGCATAAAAGAAGGGTATGAAGAATTACTAGTAACAAAAATGGGGAATCAGGTTCTGTATGAGTAAAAGAAGAACAAAATAAGGAGAAAGTGAAAAAGAAAAAGAAAAAGAAAATCTAAAATAACAAAAAAATAAGGTATAAGAAGTTGATCTAAAAATAAAATTTCACCCGAGTTCCAAAAAGGGAAATAAAATGAAGAAAGGGTAGAAAAATTAAAGAAAATAAGAAAGTGGAGCCAAAAGTAGTGTAGTGACAAGGAGGAATAATTCATTGTACCCAAGTGTACCATACCTGCCCCCAAGCCTACATTACAAGAATAGAAAAGACCTATAGTGATTCTAACTCAACTATTTGAAAGCTGAGGCAAAAAAAATGTGCAAGCCTGTGGTATCAAATGCACGCAATCTATCTTTTTTTAGAGAGTAAGAGATCTAATGTACTTCCAATGATGAATTTCATTACTTATACTGAGTGATTGAGAACTTCTTTAACGTGAGGGCATATGGGTTTCAGTCTAGTTATTGCTTAATTAGGGAGTGCAGTGATAAACAGGTTGGGTTGTCTATCACAATATAATATCATGACCTAATCCCACTGTTTTGAAAGTAGTTGTGCTACATTTACATTACAATGGTTGTTTATGTTAAGAAATGGATGTGTTGAATCTACTTATGTGGTTTGCAAGCATAAGAAAATGATTTTGATTGTGTTGGCTACCACAAGTGACCTTGATTTTGCTCTAAGTTAACCATCTTAGTTAGGTAGTATTATTTTTTTTGTCTGAGGACATGCAAACATTCTAACTTGAGGTTTTGATTTGTCGTGAACAAATGGCACTTAAGATGCTTAAAACAAGGACTATTTTCAAGTATAATGGAACTTTTTTGGATTTTATGTGTTTCTTTTAGTGTTTGCAAGATTTTGAAATTAGAGAAGTAAAATTCTTAAGATTGGACAAAGTAGGCATCAGACGATCCTTACCATCTTGTACCTAGGCTTTCGTACCATTAAATCAGATATTCTACAAATCAGAGATCTCTAAAATGGAAAGAACAACGATCATAAGTTGATATCACGATCATACTATATGATCGTGAGTGCAAAGGGAAAATCATATCTGTAATATATAAGTATTAGAGGATCAGAAGATAGAACCCTATGATCATGTTTGAAAGAACGATCGCACCATATGGTTATGGGAAGAGACTCCAATTGTTGCAAACTCTTAGAACTTCAATAGTAAAATGATTAGACGATAGAATTTCATGGTCGTACGTTAAAACTACAAATATGTACTGAGCATTATACCTTAGAATACTTGAAAGTGATCAAGTCCAAGTACAAACCATGATAGGCAAGGGACGATTGTAGGTCTTAACAAAGGTTGGACCATCTTCTAGTCCGAGGCAGTGACATATTTTTCTAATTTTTTTAGTATTGGATTTATTTTTTCTATAAATACACTTATATGGTTATTTTTATAGGGTTACACAATTCGTACAAACATTACCTCATATTTTATAATTCTAAGGCACTTTCTTGGAGTTGTATGAACGCTGCACCTAGGATTTAATACTTGAGTTTTTGGAGTTTAATTCTTATTATAAGTTCATGATTATGAATTCATTTATTAATTCTCATAGTGTGCCTACAATTATGATTATCTAAACCCCATAACTAGGGTTGTGGGAACCATAATAAATTATCAAAATAGGTTAAATGCAAAATTAGTCTAAAGTAGTGTGCTTCAACTATTGTTGTCTCCATCGGTATGATCTCTCTTCTAATGGATGTATACATTAGGAACTCATCTAATTTCTAAATTTACTTAAGATAGAGGTATACATTAGGAAAAATATATAACAATAGATATTTGATTCTATCAACCTTCATCTAATATCTAGAGCCATAACAAGATATTTAATTTAAGGTAAAAAATAAAGATATTAGTGCGACACTCGAAGTTCAGGAGGACAAGAGTGAAATTCATCTATAACAAGGTCAAAAGACATTAGGTGATACATATCTTGTTAGATTTTGCAAGCAATGCATCGGGATAGTCTATTAGCAAGAATAACATGTCGATTTATGAAGCCATAGGGATCACAATCCTAGTGTTCATCTCATATTGATTACAAATCCAATAAATCAACGTTTGTCACTACTAACTCTTTGTTTCTCAAAAACCCCCTTTTATACTTATTTACTAACTATTTAGCCAAATACTTAATCGAACCTCTTCCTTTTAATATGGGATCAACCCCAACATAGTTGGGTTATATATTTTATCTGCGACCATTTTATACTTTTGGGAAATATAATTTGGGAGACATCATTTAGCAGGCATTAGCTTTTCTGAGTGGGTTAGCCGGCACTAAAGCCACTCCTATTTTACAAACTATTTATGTTTCATTTTCTTATCCTACTGCTACCATGGCTCGTAGAATGGATGAGGCTTTGGGGAATGATGTTCTCCCTCACTCGCTTATGTGTCCTATTTTGATTGGAACTAGACATGAGCTCCTAGTGAATCTTTTAATAAATAAAACCTCCATCATTACAGTGTGTTGAGTCAGAGGATGCTTTTTGGCTCATCCTTGAAATGTTAGTCTTGATCCCCTTAAGGCATTTTTCTTGGATCTCCAAACCCTTCACAAGTTTAACAAGAAAAGCTTTCATCCTAAAATTTCCAAACTCAATATCATAGTTTATTGGTGGAACATAAAGGATACTCTTGTCTTTATAATCATCTTTCCACTTCCAATCACCTTCCCTATCCCTAATGCTATATCGATATCTATAACTATTGCAGTTGTCTATATTTCGACCATAATTCCCTTTCCTAGAGTTTCAATTATTTTGATTAGACCTTGGCTTATGGCTCAGAAACTCACCTCCTCTTTTTCAAGATATTTATCTTCCTCTTTAGAATCTAAATCTTCATATCTAAATATTTTACCTCATACACCCAATGTATTGACATTTTCCACTCCAACTACCATAAATTTCTTAGTAAGAAACCCAATCTAAATCCTTAACTGTGCTACCTCTTGATCCTCTATCCACATAAGTAGCAAAAAGTTTGTCTACCTCCCGAGTGTTCCTCCTTGGTTGGTTTTCATGATTTGATCTAAGATCTCAAAAGTATTCTTCTATCGTAAAATCATGAATGCCCCGCCAATGATAGTGTCTAGTGTTATCATTCAAAGCTCTATAGAAGATCTCAAGCAAGTCATTATCTTATGGTGAGGAATACTCTGTAGCTTTTTATTGAACCTCAACCAAGTCTTGTAAAGTGACTCTAAATGCACTTGCCAAAAGTTGTATATCTTATTTTTTAATTATAGTATTTTGGAAGGAGGGAAAAACTAGCCCAATAACTGAGTCCCCAATTCATTCCAAGTTGTAATAAATTTATAGGGGCAATTCTCCAATCCATAGAATAGAATCTTTTATCAGAGAGAATGGAATAGCCTCAATGGAATAGCCTCCTGACTTGCCCCACATAGATTATATGAAGTGCAGATCCCATAAAGTTCATAATATACATATTTTAATAATTATAAGAAAGGACGATAAATAACTATTTTAAATTTAGTAGTTGGTTCATTCCACTCATGATGTCAAACTTAGTACCTTGAGGCCATTCTGGTGGGATAATTGCACCTATTTCAAGTAGATCTAAATAACCCAAGTCTTTCTCTAGATCTTAATAAATAAGAATATATTGTTGGAGAGATTATTGACCCCTGTTTATTCTTAATGTATCTCTCTTATCAAGTGCATCTAGACGATTTGCCCTATCTTATCTAGCCCTTTCTTTCCTTGCTGCCCGCCTGTCAGCTGCTTGCCTAGAATTTTTCTCAACCATCAATATAGTAGAAACTAATTTTACTATCTTGTGGCCATCATGTTATTGCAGTGGATGATCATGATGTTCACCACCACCAAGCACACTTTTAGGTAAGGTTGGTTGTATCATAAACTCTTTCTCTCTCTATTCTTTGATTTTATCTAAGAGTTCTCTCAAGTTTAAGATCAAATAGAATCGGGAGATTGCCTTGACTCTGAGTACTAGGCACACATCATTTGTTCCTTAGAAGTAGTATAAAAGTAAAATCATCTAGCAAAACCAAAAACTTAACAAACGTAATTAATCAACTCCTATCAAAATTTGATGTCTTTTAAATTATACCTCCCCAAAAGTATAAAGTGATCAGTTAATCAAATATAGAAACTAACAAGATTAGGTCGATCCCAAAAGGAATAAATCAAAATTTTATCAAATATTTGACTAAGTAACTGGAATATAAGTAAAATAAAAGGGATTTTGTAAACAAATGAGCAATAGTAATAGCTGCTGATTTTTAGATTTGTGATCAATATGAGAAAATCACTAGGATGGTGATCCCCAGACTTCAATGCTACATAGGTTTCTTGTGCTAGTAAAGTATTTTGGTGCATTGTGATATTTTAGGGTTTCATAATATTTTCAAAATATATTGATTATGCATTGATTGGGTGTGTTGTCATTTTAATTGGATTTCTATGGTTGAAATGCATTACTTATGCTTTACTTGTTCAATTTTGAAACAAATTGGGTGCATGGGCATGGTGGATGGGATGGGTGTGATGTGGATTCCCCCAAAATCATGGTTTTTGGTTTGAAATTATTATTAACCTGAATCCACTATCATAATTGGTTTTGAGACATAGATAATTACATGGTTTTGCTTACTTTTCTAGACTATTTCATTGTATTAATGGGTAAACGAATAAAAAGTGGTCTTAAAAGGCCTTGGTGTCCATGGATTGGTTTTAAATTAAAATTAAGGAGTCTAATTGGTAAATTGGTTTTTGAATAAGATGATGGAATTAGCTTGCAAGCTTAACTATATTTGGTATGACGATAACAATGGTAAATGCCTAATTAAAATACTCATAGGTTAATGGATGGAAATGAGTAAATGGTTTTAATCTGGCTTTAAATGGGGTTGTGTAGCTCATCGTGGAAGGTGGAGGTCCTAGAGGGACAAATACTGGAAACCACATTTGCCGACGTAGGGGTCTTGGTGACCGTATGCATAGTTCATACTTTATATATATATTATAATATATAGGGTCATGGATTCCTCAGTCCTTTCTCAAATATTCCTAGTTAATGCAACTAACACAAGCCAGAACCCTTTCAGTAGGAAGAGCTAAACTGATATAGCCCAGGGGTGCCCTTAGGATGGTTAGAGCTGCACAGTTTAGGTTAATTTTTTTGAAATATCATATTTGAACCCTAGACCATATCGTGACATCTTATATATGTGTGTGTGTGTGCGCACGCGCATATGGTTTTTTGATTAGTTTGTACTTGGCATTATTTTATCCCTTCCCTAAGTTATGTGTTAGTGCTCATCCCACTAACCATCCCCAAATTCTATATCATTTCATGATGTAGGGTTCTAGGGGTTTTTTGTTTACCTTATGGAGAGTTAGGTAATTCTAGTTCGACGGTTGGTCTACGTTGAAGTAGTAAGCCTTCATCGTCTGAAGGGCTCAAAATGTCACTGCTTTCTTTATGAGTATCAAAATTCCATAAATTTTTTTATACTTTGGACTCCCTTTTTTCCATGGTCAGGGGCTTGTCTCGACCTAACTTGGTATTTTGGATTAGAGGCTTTTGTGGATAAAGTGTAGGAATGGGTATTGTTTTTGAATCGTAGTGTCCCTTTTGGTTATCTTATCAATCTTTCTTATGTATTTAGTTATCTACCATTGTTATTCAAATTGTGTTATAATGGCTAGGCTAAGGGGGTTTCTCTGATCCTCATAGACTTGAGATACCTGTTACCACTAGGCCCTAGTTTGGATCTTGATAGTTAGTGATACATAACTTGCTAGATTCTACATGCATAATAGTTTGATAGTGTAAATCCCCAAGTTTTTGGTACTTGAAGATTTTGTGAGTTCTGAGCTTTCTATACTGATACTAACTCACCTAACGATTTATACTATGTCTTGATAGGTCAGGTGACCTTAGTCATAAGGTGTCTATTAAATGATGCCTGAGTTATTGTGCTGAGTACGACTTGGGGATATGAGTTGTAGGGAGTCTTGATAGGTCCTATGGACCCAATCATAACCAAATCAGAAATTAAGTGGATAAGTTATGCTTTGAGTATGAGTGTCTCAATAGGAGCCGTAACTACTTGTTACGAGTCAATGGGTGCAAATCATAGGATGTCCAGTGTTTATCCGATTGGATTCTATGTTGACTATTACTGGACTCGACAAGTTGTAGGGACCCATACAAGTGGAACTCATTGAGTCATAAGATCAACAGTGTGTGGAGGTCCTGGAAATTGTCTTGGCTATGACTCAGTGTTATGAGTCGTAATGAGACTATACGAGTTGTATATGACTCATAATCTTTGATGATAATTTTCAATCATTTCATCAAGGGTACTTTGGATATTTCCCATCTATCCCAATTGTAACCCATGACTTAAAACCTTATTAGGGGCCCTATTAACATTGTTAACTCACTTAGAACAACTTCCAAAGCTTTCTCTAATCCTCTCAAGCGGCATACTTAGGGTTTCTAAGAATTAGGTCAATTAGAGATTCAAGGGTTGAATTCTCTCTGTAATATTTAGTATTTCGGGCATGTTACTCTTCCCTCGTTGTTAATTTGTAAAGAGCATATATTTTAAAGTATTGTTCATGGGATATTTATGCTGGTTTGAAATCAAGGGCTAAGGGTTTTGAATGCTTGTTGTTGAATAATGTTTTCCCATGGCTTACATGTGATTATTCACGCTTTAATTATGGTTCTAAACTTATGGGTGCATGGGTATGGTGAATGAACTAGGGAATTGTGATTTTCCCAAACTTATGACTTTTGAAGTGGTTATGACCCCAACCCCATATTGGGAAATTAGCTTTTAATTATGAGAAATATGGGAATTTTTAAAATTGAATTATTCTTGAAATATTGCATTATGATTCTACATTGAACCATGTGGGTTCATGTTTTCATAAGTTATTGCATAATTGAACCAAGGGGGTTGTGAATTCCCCCAAATGATGTAATTATTTTGGTATGTTGTTATTACCTTGCAAGTGTAGTTGGTATGACAGTACCAACAATGCATGTCATAATGTTAAATATGGTTCAATGAATGAAAATATGTGATGAATATTTTTAATTGGGCTATAATAGGGGTTGTGTTGCTGAGTTATGAAAGTGGAGGTCTACGTGATCGATACTGGAAACTGTATTGGCCGATGCAGGAGTCAAAGTGACCAGGGAGGTTTGAGTTTTCCTCATTTTTATTACATTATTAGGGAGGTTCGAGTCTACCACACATCATTACATTATTAGGTGCTTAAGTTACCTTAGTATATGATTTGGAGTTGTGAGTCCCCCATGCATATATATAAGATATTCTTCAGTTTGTATGGCTACACATACTGGGCCCGACTAAGGGGTGAAATTTGGGGCCCATGTAGCCCGTGGGTGCATGTTATGAAGGTTGACCTACATAATCCAGGCTAAATTTTTTAAGTGCTTGTTGAGCCTTGTTCCCTATCCCAGCATGTGAAGTATATATGTATATGCATTTGATTATGTGAATTGGTTTTTGAATGATTTTAAATTGTTGCTTATGACATTATGTTACACTCATCCCTGAGTTTCATGCTAGCGTTCAAACCACTTATCGTATTTAGATGATGTATCCCCATATAATATAGGAATTTGTCATGCTTCTGCTTCTCTTACACAGTGATTAAGATTTAAGATCAGCTCATGAGTTGACATTGAAGTGGTGAGCTTTCATACTTTCTAAGTCTACATTTCATGTTTTGGTCTTTTATGTCTTAGACTATTTAGACTTGTTTTTTGCTATAGTCAGGGGTATATCCCGACACTTTAGTGATATTAGTTTTGATTCTTTATTTAGAAGGCTTTTTTGGATTACTGTGGATAATAGGTGGTGTTGGTCGATTGTTTGGCCAATCATCGATCATTGATTATAGACTTGTTTTGAATTTCCTTAAGCTTGATTCATTCTATCTTGTAATATTATTGGAATTCATCCGAGTAGGGGGATAATGTGTTTGGTTTGGTTAGGTGTGGGGGTAATCTCTGGTCCATGCGGGACTTGAGATACTTATCACAGTCTGGCCCTAGTTTGGGTCATCACAATGATGGTATGAGAACCTAGGTTTGATGTCATTGGATGTCCAACAAAGTCATGTCAAGTAGAATCTTATTTATGAGTGTGTGGCATGCCACACTTATAAGGGAGAGGTAACGAGGCATTTAGGAATGTTTTCTTTTATTTTTGTTCTATTTTGAAGCTATAGAGACTGAGGTCTTGAATCTCCTCTAATCCCTATTTGTTCGCCTTTCAGATCATGCCTCTAAGAATATTTAATAACTGTGGGAACTCTTCTGTTCTATCAAAGGATAATATGGATGGAGCTCGTCCAACTCTAGGAGCTTAGACTTGGTTTAGGGTTGCTGCTTTTGATTTCCCTAAGGGAGCTCCACCTGTTCCTCATATCCCTCTCAGGCACCCCTGGCTAATATGTCTAATGCTGAGTTTTTCTAATTGATTCATTTTCTTACCCAGTTAGTAGCCTCTCAAAATGAGCGTGTTTTATTTGTTGCACCATTATATGAGGCCACTAGAGTTGGCCAATTCATGAGGTTGAGTCCTCCTTTTCATCAATTCTAAGGTTAAAGAAGATCCTTAAAATTTTATTGATAAGATGCAAAAGACCTTTTGTGTGATGCGTGCTACTGATACAGAGGATGTAGAGTTCATAGCTTATCAGTTGAAGGATATTGCATACCAATGATATGAAGAGTGAGAACAGTCTAGGGGTAATGATACTGAGTTTGTCTTATGGGATGATTTCTCAAGTGCTTTCCTTGATCTCTTTTTTTCTCAGGAGTTGAGGAAGGCAAAGGCTAAGAAGTTTGTGAATTTAAGAAAAGAAAGGATATTGGTAAAGGAGTATGACTTGAAGTTTCATCAGCTGTCGCATTATGCTATTAAATTGGTATCTAGTATGAGGGCTAAAATGAGAACGTTTACCTTTGGGTTTTCCCATGAGTTGATCTTAGAGAGAAAGGTTGTCTTGTTGAACAAGGACATGCATATCTCTAGAATTGTGGTTTATATGCAAAAGGTGGAAGAAGAAAAGAAAAAATAGGTGAAGATGAGTGAAAAGCAGAGTAAGAAGTTTTGTTACTCAAATCAGGGGGAAGGTAGACATCAGAGTGGTAGAGATAGTGGAAAGTGGTTATTGTATCCTTATTGTAGATTTTGTGGTTAGGTGCACTGTGGTGTTTGTAAAGAAGGGAGGAATGAGTGCTTTAAATATGGTCAGATTAGTCATATATAAAGGATTTTCCTTCCAAGGTTGCTTTTGGGGAAAATAAGATTCTTATCGCTACTTTATCAGCTCTTGCACCAGATGGTGCTCTTCTATTTCTGGATCTGGCACTGGAAAGAACTATTTGTACGCTTTTGCCCATTTCCAAGATTCTGAGGCATCCCCCGATATTGTTACTGGTATGCTTAAACTCTTCTCTCAGGATGTATATTATCTACTTGATATCGGGTCTTTGCTCTCTTATGTGACCCCTTATGTGGTTGTCTATTTTGGTTTTGATTGTGAATATATTTTGGATCTCTTTTTGGTGTCCACCCTTGTGGGTGACTCTATTTTGGCTAAAAAAGTTTATAAGGGTCGGAAGTATCAGTTTATGGTAGAGAGACCTTGGTAAATCTGATAGAGTTGGACATGTTAGACTTTGATGTGATTTTGGAGATAGATTGGTTGCATTCGTTCTATGTGTCTCTTGATTGTCGGAACCAAAGGGTCAGTTTTCATTTCCCGTATAACTTGGTGATCGAGTAGGTAGGTAGTTCCGTAATTCCTAAGGTAAGGTTTATTTTGTATCTTAGAACCCAAATATTAGTTTATAAAGGGTGCCTCTATCACTTAATGTATGCTTAGGATTCTAGATTTGAGGGTTCTTCTTTACATACTATCCTTGTGGTCTATGAATTTCCTGAGTTATTTCTCGATGATCTACCTGGTTTACCTCCAAATAGGCAAATTTATTTTGGGATTGATCATTTTTTGGACACTCGTCCTATTTCTATCCTTCCTTATAAAATGGTTCTGACTGAGTTGAAGGAACTAAAAAAATAGTTGAAAGATTTTTTGGATAAGGGTATTATCCACCCTAGTGTGTCTCCATAGTGTAATCCTATTCCTTTTGTGCGTAAGCAGTATGATTCCCTTTGGATATGTATTGATTACCACCAATTAAATAAAGTAACCATGAGGAATAAATATCCCTTTCCAAGGATTAATGATCTGTTTGATCGGCTTCAAGATGCTAAGTTCTTTTCAAAGATTGATCTTCAATCTGGTTACCATTTGTTGAAGATTAGGGAGGCGGATATCCCTAAGACTGTTTTTCAAACCCTATATGGTCATTTTGAGTTCTTGATGATGTCCTTTGGTTTGACTAATACTCCGGCGGTATTTATGTATCTTATGAATTAGGTTTTTCATCATTCTTGGACTTGTTTGTCATTGTCTTTATTGATGATAATTTGGTATATTCTAAAAGCAAGGCATATCATGTCGATCGCCTCTGCCTTGTGTTGTAGATCATAAAGGATCAGCATTTGTATGCAAAGTTCTCTAAGTGTGAGTTCTAGTTGAATATTATGACTTATCTAGGAAATATTATTTCTACTAAAGGGATTATAGTGGATCCATAGAAGGTTGTGGAGGTTAAGAAGTGGCCTAGACCTATGAATCCAATCGATACTCGAAGCTTCTTGGGTTTATTCGATTATTATAGAAGGTTTGTGAAGAGTTTCTCTTTTGTTGCTACCCCATGACTAAGTTGACTCAGAAAAATATGAAATTTTTATGGCCCGATACTTGCAAAGGTAGTTTTGAGAAGCTGAAGGATAAGTTGACTTTGGCTCCGATCTTGACTCTACCTGAGGGCACTGATAGTTTTGTTGTTTATCGTGATGTGTCTCAGGTGGGATTGGGTTGTATGTTGATGTAACATGGAAAGGTGGTTGCTTATGCTTCTAGATAGTTGAAAGTTCCTAGATTGATCTTTAATCTGGGTACCATTAGTTGAATATTGGGGAGGCAGATATCCCTAAGACTGCCTTTCGAACTCGATATGGTCATTTTGAGTTCTTGATGATGTCCTTTGGTTTGACATGTTCCGATGGTATTTATGGATCTTATGAATTGGTTTTTTCATCGTTCTTGGACTTGTTTGTCATTGTCTTTATTGATGATAATTTGTTATATTCTAAGAGCAAGGCATATCATGTCGATCACCTCCGCCTTGTGTTGCAAATCATAAAAGATCTGCATTTGTATGCAAAGTTCTCTAAATGTGAGTTCTGATTGAATATTATGACTTATCTGGGACATGTTATTTCTAGTAATAGGATAATGGTGGATCCACAGAAGGTTGTGGAGGTTAACAAGTATCCTAGACCTATGACTCCAATCGATACTCAGAGCTTCTTGGGTTTATTAGGTTATTATAGAAGGTTTGTGAAGAGTTTCTCTTTTGTTGCTGCCCTATGACTAGGTTGACTCAGAAAAAGGTGAAATTCTTATGGTCTGATACTTGCAAAGGTAGTTTTGACAAGCTAAAGGATAAGTTGACTTCGGCTCTTATCTTGACTCTACCTGAGGGCACTGATGGTTTTGTTGTCTATTGTGATGTTTCTCGGGTGGGTTTGGGTTATATAATGATCCAATATGAAAAGGTGGTTGCTTATGCTTCTAGATAGTTGAAAGCTCAAGAGAAGAATTATCTGACCTATGATTTAGAAGTGTTAATTGTGGTGTTTGCATTAAAGATTTGGTGGTAATATTTGTATGGGGTCCATATTGATATTTATTTTGATCATAAGAGACTTCATTATGTGTTCACCCAGAAAGAATTAAATCTCAGGTAAACATGGTAGCTTGAAATACTCAAGGACTATGACACGAGTCTTCAAGGGTTGAGGGTTTTGAATGCTAGTTGTTGAATAATGTTTTCCCATGGCTTACATATAATTATTCATGCTTTGATTGTGGTTTTGAACTTATGGGTGCATGGATATGGTAATGAACTAGGGAATTGTGATTTTCCCAAACTTGTGAATTTTGAAGTGGTTATGACCCCAACCCCATATTGTGAAATGGTTTTATAATTATGAGAAATTTATGAATTTGTAAAATTGAACCATTCTTGAACTATTGCATTATGAATCTAAATTGAACCGTGTAGGTTAGTGTTTACATAAGTTATTGCATAATTGGGCCCAAGAGGTTGTGAATCCCCCAAGTGATGTAATTTTTTTGGTTGTTGTTACCTCGCAAGTGTAGTTTTTTTATAATACCAACAATGTATGTATTAATGTTAAATATGGTTTAATGAATGGAAATGTGCGATAAATATTTTTAATTAGGCTTTAATGGGAGTTGTGTAGCTGATTCGTAAAGGTGGAGGTCTTGGTGACCGATATCGAAAATCATATTTTCCAATGCGGGCGGTGAAAGTGACCAGAGAGGTTTGAGTCCCCTCATTTTTATTATATGATTAGGGAGGTTCGAGTCCCCCGTACATTATTGCATGATCGGGTGCTTAAGTCACCTTAGTATATGATTGGGAGGTTCGAGTCCCTCGTGCATTGTAATACCTCATATTATTCTTAGCTCAGTTCAGCTCCTATTTGCATGTAAAAGAGCCTTAAAACCTGAAAATTTCACTAAGCGTTGGGGACTTAGTCATTTTTAAGGCCTCTTATTTTTTAGGATTTTTAAATTGGTCTTCCTGACCCGGAGATGTTGGTTTTTGAGTTAATTCATGTTTAGGGGTGTAAAAAGCATGTCTCGGGGAAGTTTCAAATTTTTTAGATAAGGTCGCGATAGGGCCGTGTCACGGTCGTAATAGCAATGGAGCCCTCATCGCGTTGCAACGCCTCTTTAAAATGCATTCTAGTTCCAAATTTAAATATCTGAGGGGCAATTGTGTCTTTTCCCCTTAATTCAAGTCGTCAAATTACAAATTATAATGTCCATTAGGGAATTATTTGCCTATCTTCTCTAATCCTCCTCTCAAGGACACCCTAGTCATTCCCCAAGATCATCAAATTCCATTACTTTCTCTCCAAGAAAACCAAGAAAGTTAAGTTCCCCAATTCAATAGCATTCAAGAAAGCATCAAGATTGGTGTTAATTTTTCAAGCTTAAGGGTTTAAGGTATGCGCGATGTTAATCCATGGTCCCATTTTCACCAATGGAGTCCAAGAATTCTTTTTGATTTTAAATTATGAGTTTTTACATAATTATGTTGAACTATCTTCATGAATCCTTTGTTATTTCAAGTTCAAGTTAAGATTATGAATGTTTTCAAGTGGAATGGATTATAGTATGTTTTAAATGTTGTAGTTCCAATATCATTATTATGTGGGTCAGAATAAATCCGCAAATTATGATTTTGTCATGTATTAATGCTATCTCCTCATGTTTAAAAGCATCTCCATGTTAAAATCTTGATCTCCATGTGTTTGATGAAATGCCTAAGTGATGGGTTTTGAATGATGATTTCCCATTATGGTTTTTAAAGTTTTTATATGTCCTTATTGTTATTTTTATTCAGTGTTGGTGGGTTATAAACACCCGATACCTAGTTTTTCACATAAATTTAGTATCTTCAGAATGATTTCAGATAAGCTATGAGCATTGCCATTTAGTCAAGTTATTTATGATCAGTTGTTTGCTCAGTTAAGCTAAGTTCAATCCAGTAATTAGTATCTGTTCAGTTGGGAGTAGGATTTAGCACCGAGCAAACCTTGGGGTGGGGGCTCACCCGTCAGCTACGACTGAGTTCTTAGAAGCAATCCCTAAGTTCCAGAACTGACATTCTCTTAGGGGTCACCCACCAGTTTAGGAATGACTCCCTAGTCCTTCAGGATACCATTTGAATGGATCCAAATAGCCATATGCTAGTACCCGTGGCACAGTACTGCCACATTTTCAATTGGGGTCACAGTTTGGACCCCAATTAGCTCCGATTAAGGCATGTCAATTAGATAATATCTGCCACAGTCTCCATTTAGTATTCATAAGAGAATTCATCTTAGGTTTGCTTGTCCATAGCATATAGACTTCCGGTAATTCAGTTATCAGATTTCAGTAATTCAGTTTACAAATTATTTCAGAAACATTATATGCTTGGTCTTGCATTCTCAGTGTTTCAGTTTTTATACATGAATACTCCATTATCTCATGCTATTCAGTTAGTCATTACTTTATGCGCAGTTAACCCATGTATTGCAGCCTAATCTCATCTCATATACTAGTACATTCAAAGTACTGACTATATACTTTCTTTGCGTTATGATGTCTTATATCATATGTTCGTATGTACAATTTCCTAATCGTGCTTAGATAGTTCTGTATTATAGCTGTAGCAGTGGTGAGTTCTCATCTTTCGAGGACAAGTTTATGTTTTATTCTATTATTTCAGTATTCCTCTAGTTTAGTAAGTTGGAGTTAGTTGGTGTTTCTCCCATCAACCCCATAGTTAGTCAGTTATAGGCTTTTCATACATTTAAGCAGTCAGCTAATTTATCATACTTATCAGTTAGATTTCAGTATTTTTCAAATATGTTCCAGAATTGTGAATTCAGTTGTATTTTAAGTATTTAAACCTGATGGCATTATCAGTTATTTTTTGCACACGTCTTTTATTATTAGTTTACTTAGTTCATGGGTTAGCTTATTATCACTTGTGATCGTAAGCACCATTGTCGCGACTAGAGGGTAGCCTCAGGTGGTGACATGCATTTATATGACATTATACCCCGGTTCATGTGGCTACATACACTGGGTCCCGACTAGGAGATGATAGTTGGGGCTCATATAGTCGTGGGTGTATGTTATGATGGTTGAGCTTCACAATCCAGGCTAAAGTTTTTATTTGCATGTTATGCCTTGTTCCGTATCTTAGCATGTGAAGTATATATGTATATGCATTTGATTATGTGCATTCGTTTTTGAATGATTTTAAATTATTGATCATGACATTATGTTATCCTTATCCCTGAGTTTCATGCTAGCGTTCCCACTGTTGATCGTCTTCGAACATCGTATCCCCATGAGATACAATAATTGGTCATACTTCTACTCCTCCTTCTCATTGATTAGGATTCAGATCAGCTCATGAGTTGACATTAAAGTGGTGAACCTTCATACTTTGGAAGTCTACATTTTGTGTTTTGGTCTCTTTTGTCTTAGACTATTTAGATTTATTTTTTGTTACAGTCGGGGTCATGTCTCGACACTTTATTGATATTCAATTATGATTCTTTATTTAGAAGGCTTTGTTTGGATTACTGTGGATATTGGGTGGTGTTGGTCGATTGTTTGGCCAATCACTGGTCGTCGGTTATAGACTTATTTTGAATTTTCTTAAGCTTGATGCATGTTATCTTGTTATATGTTTGGAATTCATCCGACTAGGGGGATAATGTGTTTGTTTTTTAGGTACATGGGGTGATCTCCAATCCATGCGGTACTTGAGATACCCATCACAGCTAGGCTCTGGTTCGGGTCGTAAAAGATAGTTGGATTGAGCACAATAAACTTATAGAGATAGAATCCACAGGGAACACAAGCCTAATGTTCGTTTCTGATTGATTACAACCAAAGCTTACCGATTCTTGTTAATTTTCACAGATTATAACTCCACACCACCCATTTACTTTTCTGTACTACAGTTTGATTTCATCAAGCTTAAGGGATAGTTCACGTACTCCCTGTGGGTTCGACCTCAACCTGAGCTAGGTTACTAAATTTTGCTTTGATCATTTTATTTTCAATTGGAGGTGGCATTTGGGAATTATCACGTTGCATTCATAATCTATCAAGATAGGTTCATCTAAACTTCATTCACCTTAGTTAGATGAATTTCACTCTTCTCATCTCAGTCTCGGAGTGTTTCATTTTTAACCCTTGTTGTTGATCTCAGATTAACAACCTCTGTTATAGCTTGAGTTACTCGATAAAGGTTGATAACTTCAAATCTCAACGAAGTTATTTACTTTTCCTAATATTTACTTCTCTATCAAGAAAGTCTATAATACATATGAGTTCTTAACATTTGCAACCATTAGGAAATAATCATAACAAAAAATACAAATATATACAAGCGCACCAGTCTAAAATTGCCTTACTCTTAACCTATTTTGCTTATTCTCATGGTTCCAACAAACCCTAGTCATGGTTTTTAGATATCAAGCAAGTCTATAATACATATGAGTTCTTAACATTTGCAACCATTAGGAAATAATCATAACAAAAAATACAAATATATACAAGCGCACCAGTCTAAAATTGCCTTGCACTTAACATATTTTGTTAATTCTCATGGTTCCAACAAACCCTAGTCATGGTTTTTAGATACTCATGATTGTATGAACATAATAGGAAATCATAGATGAATACATAAGTATGAACTTCTAATAATAATTAAACTTCAAAATCTCAACTTGAATTAAAACCCTAGAAAGGATATTCATAAAATTCCAAGAATATGAGTTAGAATCTCATAATATAGAGTTGTAAGATATGAAAAGGTTTAAAATCGTATGAAAAAACCTATAGGATTATTTATAGACAAAATAAAACTTATCCCAGTACAAATAGGAAATTTAGGTCGATTGGTATCGGACAACAGGAAGGTATGCTTATGGTTAGTACCTAAGATCGTCCTGTTGTGCTCTTGGTTTGGCTCATGGGTTTTTTATCTTTGAGATTTAACTGGTATATATCTCAATACGGCCTCGTGTTCCGTAGGTATGATTGTTCCTAGTGATCATCTGATCCATCCTCAATTCAATCATCTTTAGCCTTCATATTTGAGCCTACTTCCTATGACCTCAATGTATGGTTGTATGATCATCTCATCTGATGAGTATTGCAATTAGCTCCTTCAACTTTGTTTTTAGATCTTCCTCCCTTGACTAAATGGTAAGATCTTATGTTTTTAGTATATTCGTGGTAGCTCTTCATCTAATTAACTCTCGAGTACCACTCTATGATTCATACAACAATATATTTGGTACGACCGTGATCAGATCCCATGGTTGTGGTTTCACTTGTTTGATCCTCTAAAAATTTAATTTTTAGCACTTTTTTTTTCTGAGCCTATTTATCCTGCAATCATGCAAAACCCCATTATATCTATAAAAACATACCCTTGTACATGCAAATATTCATAATTATAAATGTCTCAAATGTTATAAATTCATGACACATCATGGGTTTGCTCCAAATGATGCTTATACCTGAATGGAAATGGGAAAATATTGATATGGACTCTGTGGTAGGTATTTCAAAGACCTTGGGGAGGCATGACTCAATTTAGGTAATAGTGGACTAGTTGATAAAATCAGCACACATCATTCTAGTTAGGGTAGACTACAGTTCCAAGTAGCTAGACAAGAACAGCGTTAATGAGATAGTAAGGTTGCATGGCATGTGACTTACCATTATTTTTAACAGAGGTAAAACTTAAACTTCTAAATTTTGGGATATTTTACTTGAGGATTTGGTGACTAATCTTACCTTTAGTACAACCTTTTATCATCAGACTGATGGACAGTCGGAGAGGACGATTCAAGTGTTAAAAAATATATTGAGGCCTTCTGTGATGGATTTTAGTAGTTATTGGGATCAATTCTTTCCATTGTGTGAGTCCTCATACAATAACAATTATCACTCCAATATTGATTTGGCACCATTTTAAACACTCTATGGAATAAGGTATATATCACTTATTGGGTGGTTTGAAATAGAAAAAGTAAAACCATTGGGCACCGATTTGGTAAAAGAAGCTCAAGAAAAAGTAAGGTTTATTCATACCAAATTATTGGAAAAGAAGGAATATGTTGTAAGACCCCGCAAAATCCTAAGCTTAATTCAATCCATTTATGTTTGTTAAGGGGGTCCCATACTTAGAAGGTTCTAGCTAAGTTTCTAGACTTAGTTTATTTTAGCCTTAGAAAGTTAGCAGTTTCATTTCTTGACTTTAATGTCCTTTAATGATCCATATTCTTGCTAATTAATGACCAGGAAGGTCAATAGGTGTTCTCGAACAAGTTTCCAATCACGTAGGTTGATATTGTTTCAGGTTACCAAGGTCAAAGTAATGAGGCTCGACGCGATGATGGTGCGATGCGTCAACTATGCCATGTGCATCGCGTTGCTAATAGCGCCAGTGCCTAGTTCTCAGTCATTTAAAAGTCGTATCCTCAAGGTTATTTCAGTCTTTTTCCACACCCTTCAGCCCTCATAACTCGAAATTTATCCCTCTTTTGCCTAATTCTATTCATTATTCTCAAAATCCTCAAGAACGAAACCATAGGGCTATTAATTCAAGACTCAATTTCCAAGGGATTCCACCATCAACCTTCAAGAATTCACCAACTATGGTATGTCAATTGTTCATTCATGGATTCCTTTCATCCATGAAGCCCAAGAATCCAATTTTAAATTATAAATTGTAATATTTATGTTGTGGATTGATTATGATCATGCTGATTTTGTATATGAATACCAAGTTGGAATCTTTAATGTATTTTCATGACTCTATGTTAGTATGTGGCTTGAAAACCTATCAATTGAGTTGTTTTTTGGAATTATGATGTATTAATTTGATGATTATGCCTAAGCCCTAAGTTATGCATCCTAGGTGGTTGATAAAATGCCTAAAAGAACAAGAATCATGCCTTATGACTCAATAGAACCTAATTGATGAATCCATCTTTCACCCTTATGTTCAAAATGACTTCCATATTAAATCTATGCCTTGTAGTTGTTTGGTGCAATGTTCATGAGACTAGAATTAGGAAACTATGAATGTGATTGAATGCATTCCTATCCATGTACAACATTATGAATGTCAAATACTTCATGAAAATTTACAATGATTGTACTATGAATTGTTGACTATGATTATATGTCAAGAAGTGTCATGTCTTGTCAATATCAAGCTATCGAGTCCTGGGGGTACTTTTACCCAATAATTTAGCTATGTACCTAGAGCCAGTGTTAGTTTTCACAATACTCACATCCAAGACATGATCAGTAGAACTCAGTCAGTCATGTGACTCAGGAAAATTTAGTAAATTCAGTATTAGTCCAGTAATCTCAGTGATCTTTGTAATCTCAGTCAGTTACCATATCTCAATAGTCTTAATTCAGACCCCGGCCACTCAATAAGCTAGCAGAACTCAGTAGCATTCTTTCAGTTAATAGAATTCAATAGTATTCCATCATTCAATAGAACTCAATTTAGTCAGTAAAAAATGTACCATCAGTAACATCTCAGTCATGCCTAGTGTGAACTAGGAAAACCAGTTCAGTGTCTATTTAGTTGGGAGTAGGATTGAACACTGAGTGAACCCAGTGATGAGGGCTCACCTGTTAGCCAGTAAAGGGTGTGATCCTTAGTAGCATTCCTGCATTTTAGAACAAAATAGCTAGCATAGGTTGAGATATATCCTTACAAATCTAGGGACTACACGTCTTTTTTGAGTTTTCCTTACAAGAGGGGTTGACGGAAGAGCTCCCTATCAGAGAGGGTTTACTCACAGCTTGTATTTACCCATGGCATGGTAATAACACCCTTCCAGTTGGGGTTATAGGTTGGACCCCACCAATTCAGATTTGGGGCATGTTGGTTAGATGATTACCTCCTACAGTATCAGTTTAAGATTCAGTCTCAGTAATATAAATTAGTTCAAATCTACAGATATAAGGACTGTTAGATACAGTTACTCAACTCAGTACGAAACTAAGCTAGTTCCATTAGAATATGGACTGTCAGATTTAGTCACCCAGTCCAGTCTAGAACTTAGATAGTTCTTTAGATTCAGGACTGTTAGATATAGTCACCTAGTCCAGTAAATAACTCAGATAGTTTTTCTGTATCAGTATACTCAGTTATTAATTATTAGTAATATAGTACCAGTAACTTCAGATATCGATTACTTATAAAATCTGTAATTCATATCATCAATAGACCCAGTTATTTAGTATCCCAGTATTAGTAAACTCAGATATTTGTACATCAGTATTCAGTACTGTCATGACCCCAGTTCCAGTTTATGCATTTATGCATGTATTTCTCACACGTTCATGTTTATGTCATTAGTAAGTTATTATTGTTCATGCATATGAACCCTTGCAATCATATTAACTCACTTGCATACCAGTATATTCAATCATAATGATGAATTTGTGTTATGGTGTTTAATACCATAGGTTTAGAAGAACGAGCTCCCGAGCATCCTTAGTAGATCAGATGTTCAGCAGCCAGACTAGCAGTGAGTCCTCATCATTCAAGTATAGCATGATTATTTTATTACTTTATTATTTTAGTAGTTTGGGGTTAGTTGGTGACATGTCCCATCAACTCCATAGATTACAGACAGTTTAGAGGCTTTCAAACTACAACATGTTTCAAATAGTTTATTTTAGTTTTGGGTATTGTTATACCCCATTACAAACATTGTTTTATGTTCAGTATTAGTTCAATTTTTAACCTTATTGCCTTATAGCTTATATTCTACATATTTATAGTATATTATTCAGTTCTAAGTTACAGATATCAGTCACAGGTTAGCTTGTGGTCCTTCAGGCTCATGAGCACTGTGTATCATTTTGGGTATAGTATTCGGGATGTTACAAAATTGGTATCAGAGTATAAGGTTCATCAGTATCCTAGAAAGTCTAAAAACCCACATGTAGTAGTATCTTGTGCATGGGTGTGTTGTGCACCACACTTATGTACAGGAGGCTATGAGATGTTTTGGGAACAGTTCCCTTCTTTTAGTATTCATGTCATGCCAGTGAGTATGAGCTCAAATTTAACTCCAATTCTAATCCACTCTTTCTTTCATCTATAAAATATGCCTCCAAAAGGGCTATCGAAAGGAGAACTGGTAATCAGTCAGCACCTCAGCCCGTTCAGGCAGATCCCCTGGAAGAACATATTTCTTATGCAGAATTCAGGACTGCATTCACTACTATAGCCAATCTAGTCACAGCTCAAAATAAATGGCCAGTTGTTATTCCAGCCAACCCAGTGGTCAATTCAGCTATAGCTAGGATTCAGAACTTCACCCAAATAAATTCTCCCTTATTCTCAAGTTCTAAGTCTAAAGAGAATCCACAGGAGTTCCTCGATCAAGTTTAAAATGTCATAGGTATTATTGGAGTGACTTCCAGCGAGAGTTCAGAGTTAGATGCCTATAATCTACAAGATTTAGCCCATACATGGTTTAAGCAGTGGAAGGTAGATAAGGGTGCAGATGTAGAGCCTATAGAATGGGAAGAGTTTGCTACGACTTTCTTAGATAGACTCTTTCCCCTAAAGAAGAAAGAGGCCAAAGTGTTAGAGTTTATTAATCTCAGACAAGATAGCATGAGTGTAAAACAGTACTCCCTTAAGTTTACTCAGTAAGATAGATATGCTCCCCATGTAGTAGCAGACAGCAGATCCAGAATGGGTAAGTTTGTATCTAGGGTATCAGGTAGACTGGTTAAAGAGTGCAGGACAGCGATGTTGATTAAGGAGATAGGCATATCTAGACTTATGGTCGATGCTCAATAGATTGAAGAGTATAAACTTAAGAATAAGGAGAGGAAAAATAAAAGAACCAGAACTGGTAGTTATAGTTTTTCTCAAGCAGGGTCGCAGAGTGGTACCCATTCTCAGCATAGTCAGAAGTTTTTAGTCTAGTTCCCTCTTCAGCTAGTGTCCCAGTACCAAAGTTCATAAATGACCATAGGGATGGGGCGCCAGGCTCTAAATCCTGGAATAGTGCAAGCATTATTCTCACTCATCCACTTTGTGAAGAGTGTGGTAAGTATCATAAGGGTTTATGTATAACGGATAGTAATGTGTGTTTTAGATATGGTGAGTTAGGTCACAAGGTTCGAGACTGTCCTAATCTCGATTTACGAAGTCAGCATAGTTTTCCTTCAACTCAGTTCAGTCACCCGAATCAGCAGGGTACCAATCCCAGTGTTATCAGTGGGCAGCGCCCAAACAGACTCTATGCACTTCAGTCCCAATAAGATAAGGAAAGTTCTCCTGATGTAGTCACTGGTATGTTGCAGATCTCTCATTTACATATTTACACTTCTTTAGATTCAGGAGCCTTTTTTCTCTTTTGTAACTTTAAGGTCAGACCCAATTTAATAAGACCTTTTCCAGTCTCCATCCCCATGAGTCAGTCTAACACAGCCCGATAGGTATACAGGAACTATCCGATTATGATGTCTTAGAAAGTCAGGACTTCAGGATTTTGGTAGTAATGCCAGTATGTGTAGAAAATTTAGTAAGGGAATATGATTCCCAACCCATTTTTAACTCAGTGAAAAGTTTTCTAGTTCAACCATGACGATACTTATGCATGCTTTACATTTCAGTTCCATGAACACAGCTTACATTTACGCACTTCCCTTAGGATCGTGCATATTTCAAAATCCTAGTATGAGGGATCCTAGTTCACTCAGTGTTATGAATAATGTTCCTCAAACACAGAAATTCTAGACTCAAGCCATGCAGCTCATGACTCATGCACTCATGTCATATTTTACAGTATGTTTAGCCCACATAACTCATTCTCCACTCCTAGTTATCAGCCAAACTCAAATTATATCCCGTATACCCTCAGTTTAGATCCCTCAGTGAATCTATTATGTTAATGTTCCATCCCTCAGTCCTCAGTTACAACATCATTCAGTAATCAGTATTCAGTACAGGACTCAGATAGTCCTACAGAACCATGGCCTTTAGTTATCAATTATTTAGATATCAAAATTTAGTACTTCAATACCATTCTAACCCTCAGTTATCAGGAACCAGCATTCAGTCCTAGTTACAGTTTTAGTTACAGTTACAATATCAATTACTATTTTAGCTACAATTTCAGTCCCAGTCCTAGTCCACTCAGTTCATAAACTTAGTTCACATTTAGGATTACCAGACCATAGCATATGTCCACCAGTTATTAAATTATTGGTATTTCAGTACCTTAGTTTACAGAATATTCCAAAACCACATTGGACGTTTGGTCTTTCGTTCTTAAGGTAAACTAGTTTTTCACTCTTTGATGCTTAGTTACCTCTCATTACCCAGTCAGTCATTAACTTTTATGTATAATACTCTATTGTCTAAGTCTAGCCTTTCAGGTTAAGTACAGTTCAGCCTTACAGACCCAGTAGTCAGCTATCAGTTCTTCAGTTGATCAAATTAGTTAGTATATTTATACATTCGGGATCAGCACCCATGTGAATCTTTTCAGTAGTCTCAGTTGTAGTGTATAAGGCTTAGTCACTTTATCTTAGATAATGTTTCACAGGCCTTGTCTCCTAATACAAGAATCCCAGACATTTAGCATTCTCCTATTCTGCTGTCCTGCTCAGATCAGGCCAAGATTTGCTTTCTCCCTTTAGTCACTAGAACTCTACAAAAAGAGTGTTATAGGAACGCTCTAATTGAGTAGAAGTTTCTAGTATGAGTTAGTTAAGCAGCCAGAAATTCAGTTTAGCAACTAGATAGATAAGTTTAGATAGTATGGTTTCCCATTTTTCATCTAGTCGCACTATCTAGAGTCTTATGAATGCGATCATTCCAAGATGTACTAACCAGGTACTTGTGTGTTAAGCCTAGTTCATGTATTATCTCTTAGTTTCAGATCTCAAATATTAATATAGAAGGTGCCTTATGGATCGCCACATCTTTCCTCATATCTCAGCCAAGTCAGCCTAGTATTTTTCAAGGGACATAGTGACCAAGGGGGAGATACACTATAATTCCCTGAACATTCATGACATAAACGTTCAACTCTTTCTTTTAGTAATAAATCTAGTTTGGGGTAACGGGTGCTCATGAGTTGACCCTCAAACTCCGATCTCAGCTGTAAGCCATGTATTCAAGGTTATCAGTTCAGATTATGAGATCCTGCTCATGTATCACATTCCAAACTCAGTTACGTTCATATGTTTTCACTCATGCATATCTTATAATTAATTTCTGGCTCATTAGCATTTTAAGTTTAAGGAAACAGTCTTCCTTGAACTTATCCAATTTCGTGCTCAGATTTCCATGATAAACCTGGAATCAATTACCATTGAATATTCAATCATGCATTCATGTGTCAGATCAGTCCTGTATTCATGCATTAAATATGCATGTTCAGTATAATATATTCAGCTTATCAGTCATGTCAGTCATGAAATCATGCATCAGATATGCATTCTCAGCATAAATCTCAGCAAATCAGTAATGCCATTCATGTACTCGTGTTTCATTTGTTCATGTTTAACATGTACTTCATCTTATTGTTTACCCCATCTCAGTCACTCACATTTAAGGAAGAAGGTCAATAGGTATTTCTGGACAAGTTTTGGATTTTTCGGAACTCGTTTAGACCACATTCAGAATCCCAAAATAGTGGACCAACACGATCTTGGTGTGTTGTGTCGCCAATCACGTTTGTTGATATTGTTACAGGTTGCCAGGGTTAAATTATTGAGGCTCGACGCATGATGGTAAGATGCGTCGACTATGCCATGATGCATTATGTTGCTAATAGTGTCGGTGCCCAGTTTTCATTCATTTAAAAGTCACATCCTCAGGGTTAATTCAGTGTTTTTCTCACGCCCTTCAACCCTCATAACTCGAAATTTAGCCCTCTTTTGGCAAATTCTATTGAATATTCACAAAATCCTCAAGAACGAAACCATAGGGCTATTAATTCAAGACTCAATTTCCAAGGGATTCCACCATCAACCTTCAAGAATTCACCAACTATGGTATGTCAATTGTTCATTCATGGATTCGTTTCATCCATGAAGCCCAAGAATCCAATTTTAAATTATAAATTGTAATATTTATGTTGTGGATTGATTATGATCATGCTGATTTTGTATATGAATACCAAGTTGGAATCTTTAATGTATTTTCATGACTCTATGTTATTATGTGGCTTGAAAACCTATCAATTGAGTTGTTTTGTGGAATTATTACATATTAATTGGATGATTATGCCTATGACCTAAGTTATGTATCCTAAGTGTTTGATAAAATGCTTAAAAGAACAAGAATCATGCCTTATGACTCAATAGAACCTAAATTATGAATCCATGTTTCACCCTTATGTTCAAAATGACTTTCATGTTAAATCTATATGATAACTCTCAATCTACAGCTCTCGTAGGAGTGTAAAGCGGTCGCTGTCAAATATATAACCCAACTGGGTTGGGTATCGATCCCACAGGGAATAGCTTGGTCAACAAGTAAGCAAAGATTACTAGACTTTTAGTGCAAGTCTCGTAAAAAGGAGGGAGTTTTGTCGTGCAAGTAATGTAACCAAAGTAATAAGGTAAAAATGAAAAATAGCAAAGTAAAAAGAAAGAATGTTTAGTAAGATGTAAAACAATGAGAATTCAGAAGTTGGGGGTATGTCCACCTTATGAGTTGTACGTCTCTATTGGCTATGAGTTATGCAGAATTCAGACATGCATGTGCTTATAGAGAATTGTATTCTATGGTAAATCCAAGCGTCTTTCGACCTTAACAAGGACTATTTCACTTTAACTCTTTCGAGCTTAAAACGTATCTAATGGTACAAATTCTCCAAGAGGTTAATCCAGTTACGGCACTAACTTTTTAATAGGGGATGGGACCCTATTACCTTGACATTATCTCTTTTCCAGACATATAACTTTTCTTTCGAACAAGTTAATGCTATACTGGCGTTATTCTATGCGTCTGCAGCCACAAGAATTTGCATTAAGATGAAGAGAATAATGATATAAGCAACACACGTGTCACGAATTCACAAACTCGTAGCCTTAGATAGTATCTCATAAGGCTTCCATAACCCCAACAGAGAAGTTTAGCTATTCATGAGTGCGATGGAAATCACAATAGACATTATCATTATAGCACAATAAAAGATCTCACGTGTAGTATGGTGTGGTGTTAGGCGTGAATTCCTTGCAAAATAGCGATTCTCTTATTGTAAAATTAAAAGTCAAATAGGTGAGAAATAATGTCAACAATGAATTAATAAAGAGAATTGTTTTGATGGATGGATGGATGGTGGATGGATGAGAATTGATGGAATGGGGGAATGAATTAGGTGTAGAATGAATAAAAATCTCTAGCAAAACAGGGTATTTATAATACCCATATCCTATTCCTACTAAGCTAATGCATTACTTAACCCAATCCTACTAGGTTAATGTATCATTATCCTAATTCTACTAAGTTACTGCTAGTCCCTAAAGTCTTTAGAATTGCTGTTTTTGCCCGGGACAAATTTTCCATGCGCCACTTTTGGTCCTAGGCATCCAAGATTTCCCTTCCTTCTTTCGTGAAGCTTTCTTTGGCGTCAAGTTATCCATAAAATGCTGAAATCTGCATCATTTATACCTGAAAACTTGCTAATCATGTTCGTTAGCTCACTTACAGGAAAAAGGACTAAAAGTGCATGAATTATATAATTTGTCCTCAAAACATAGCTAAAATATGGGTAAAATATAGCACTTTAGGCGTGTAAATTCGCCTATCATCAACACCCCACACTTAAAGCTTTGTTCATCCTCGAACAAAATATCATGTCCATATAAACATCTACTTAGGGTTTCACAGTAACAACACAAAATATTCATCAAGACAAGCACAACAATTATCAACAAAGGGTAGTTTTCTGTTCATTAGTAGAAACAATTCAACCTCCAACATAGACTCGTGATGGTGATTTATTCGTGTCCACAAGTTGAGGTACAAAGAATCATACACATCTACCCAAGACTCATCAACCATGTGTGTCTTACCATATATCACCCAGAATCACTCACAAGTATTGTATATATTTCAAACATGGGTATGAGATTATCCTTGCTCTCACTCTCACAAAGAATTCATATGTTGCAACTGATGACCATAGGCTTTCCCTTAGTGTAATGCTACACTAAATATCAGAATGCTAAGCTAATGATCAAATAGGTCTTTTACAGGTTGTAGTGTAGGCTAAGGGACGGGTAGGACTATTTTGGCCAGAAATAGTGACTATGTTCCTAAGCGCTTTAATAAATCACAATATGCCATTAATATTTTTCTTTCAAACAACCTTTCTACTTACTTTTATTCTACCACCCCTTTTCTCCACCTTTGTTTTTCAATTTTGAACATAACTAATTTTTTAGTTTTCTTTTCCTCTTTTTTTTATAACACACCTCTATGATAACACACCTCTATGATAGCCACTCTTTTTCGTAGCAATTTCAAGTACCAATACACTCTAAAGCATCATACTCACCCAATTTCCTCTTATTTTGTCACATGACATTACACTTTAAAGCACTTAGGAATTTGGATCAAATTATGGTCTTGAAAAAAAGAAAAATGGATTAGGCTTACATATGAGGCTGTCAAAGAAAATAGGCTAAAGGCTCAAAGGGGGTTGTCTAGGATGATGTCCATGGGTAGATAAAATGAAGGTAAACAATCATAGGTTGCCAAAGAAATGCCTAAATCATCTCCTAGACTTGCACTCCTTATTTTCGCTTTACATACATACCAGGCAAGTTCTAGCATCAGCCACAAACACAGAATATACTATATCCTCACACACACAAGGCACATGGTCGACTTTATTGGGAGTAGCATAGACTCTTGACCCCACAGATGAAGGAATTGAATCACACAATATCATATAATGAGTCACAATTAGATCCTAAACGTCTCAATAGTCATGTTTTTAGCACAAACTCTTGTCATAATCTCATGCTGCCTATTAGAATAATTTCATGCGAAGTTAAGTTAAGAAAATTTAACTAATAAAAAAATTTACTACTAAAAAGAAAAACAAATAACTACTAAAAAGAAAAACAAAACAAACATAAATGCAAATGCAGATAGAGAAGTATAGCATGCAAATACCAGCACCCCACACTTAGATGGGACACACTTCCCTCAGTGGAAAATAAATACGAAGAACCTGGTCAGTCGGACTCTTAATCTATGTCGGGGGTCATACCCCCTTCGTCGGAATCATCATAGGAGTCGTCGTCATCAGAATTCTCCTCCACATCGGAGTCGGGCATTCGCCGATCATCATCGGTTGGCACATCGTCATCAAGAGGTTCCTCAAAATATGTACCTACTCCACACATCTCCCTTCCATGCACATTCATTAGATAGTCATGATCCAGCTGTTGGAGCTCTGCAGCAGTTGGAACATGACCTCCGCTCATTATTGTAAACCGAGTCATGCCATAAAGATGGCGAAAGAAACTCTCATCCCGAGCATGCCTTTCTGAAGTGGTAAGGTTGACGCCATGCGTGGTTTCAGCATCTTTAACCTTCGTGAGGTCAACCTTCTTTGGGTTGTGTGGGATTTTATGATCATCTGGCTCCTCTTCGATGTCTTCCTTCCTCAAGATTGCAGTCAACAGATTGTCAAAGCTGAAATGGGACCGCTTGTGTAGCCTAGCCTTCCGCATTGTAGACCGAATGATTGCCCCAATGTTGATAGGGACATTCGTCATCAATGCATATACCAAGCACACTCTATCTCTTGTTATTTTTGTGTATTGCGTCCCTAGAATGAGGCAAGAGTTGACTATGCACAACCATATCCTTGCTTCCCTATTCAAAGGAGCATATGGGAAGGTGTTGTGTCGATCGGTGTCTTTATGTCTACTCCATCGTGCCATGGATCTTGTTCCACAGAGTGTGTGTCGAATGGCTCTATATGGAGGTCTACTGTACAGCTCTTTGAATGGTGATGGATCAACAGCAGGCAAGCCAAGAAAGGAGTTGAAGAAATCCGCATTGAGTTGTAAAACTTGGCCCCGAATCTTGACCTCGCTTCCTGTGGTTTTCAGTGACCAGTTGGCATAAAATTCTCTTGTTAAATTGAGATTGCATTCTCCCATGTCTCGGAAGATGAAATCAAGATGTAACGCCATGATCTTAGCCAACATGCGCGGTTCTTTCTTTGCTAGGCTTTCCTTGTTTATCAAGTCCACATGAACATATTTCTTCTCTTTGTTGTTCCTATACCATTCCTTTGCTTCCTCCTCTAAAACCCATTTAATTCCGAACATGCGGCGTGGTACTTGCATCGAGGAGGACTCTCCTTGCTCTTTGCGTCCTCTTTTCTTGCCTTTTTGTAAAGTGGTTGCCTTATCTTTGCCTTGTCTTGCTTTGGGTGCCATTGTACCTGAGACTAAAACAATGTTCATGTTAGCATCATCTCGATGGATACAATCTATAAACAAGCAGTAGGGGAACCATCCCACACTTAGTTTGTTAGTACAGACTAGTGAAGTGAAAGTGGTCGATTACTCAGACTTCATCGGCATACGTTTTAGGTGCTATATTCCAACAATAAAATCTGTGCAGTCATACTTCTTGTATTCTTAGCAATACTTTCATGTTTGATATATCAAGACTACTATAGAGGGATTGAATCAAGGTATAGCATCTAGAAATAATCACAACCTCCTATGTTGGTAGTCAACCATAATTCTCATCTTGATGAATAAGTTATTCCAACATGTAAGCTTTCTATTGACAAGATTATGCAATTTTTGTGACCATGTCAATTCCGCAAAAGTATGACAGTGCATCAAAATCAAATTCAAGTGGGAAACATGTTAAGATCATTCTTACGTATTTTTTCACTCACTTAGTTGTATCACAACACATCAACCACATTCAAGTCACTTCTACTATTTCAAGATTTAACAATTCATAATAGGCGTAGTAGTGTAGTACTTACGGAATATAAATGAAGAACAAAGAAGTACTTACTTGATTGATGCCTTTGGATGATGTTCTTGTGAAGAAAAAGAGCAAAAGGAAAATTTTTGAGAGGATTTGGAGACTATAGGCGGCGCTTATGCTAGGTTTCCAATGTGTTTTTGGTTCAAGACTAAGTCTCTTATTTATAGGGGAAGGTTGGGTCGGGTTTTGACCCATTTAAAATCGGTTTTGGAGACAAGAACTGACCATAGGCGGCGCCTTTTGCTTTGCCTATGCTTGGCATAGGCGGTGCCTTTTGCAACGCATTGTCTAGCATAGGCGGCGCCTATGCCATGGCATTCCTAGGCATAGGCGGCGCCTTTCACTTAGCATATGAGATTCAGAGACAAAAGGCATTGGCATAGGCGGCGCCTATGCTATGGCATACTTGGGCATGGGCGGCGCCTATGCTATGGCACACTAGATTCCGAGAGCATAGGCCATAGTATAGGCCTTTCCTTGTTCGTGGCCTAGTTTTACATAGGCCTAGCCTTGTTCGTTGCCTATATTTTCATAAGCAATTCCCAATCCATAGCCTTTTGCTTCTTCATTCCTAACTTACCACCTTTAACATGCAATACGTCCAAATCAAAATTTGAAACCGACCTCTTCGTTTTACACCTCTTTGCACCTACATTTTCTCAAAAACAACAAAGACGATTAGAACGATGGGTTGCCTCCCATCAAGTGCCTTAGTTTTGGTCGTGGCACGACTCGTCTTTTTGGATTTTTATTTATCAAAAGTAAACAATTAGTAGAACGAAAGAAAGAAAAAAATGAAAAACGATGGGTTGCCTCCCACCAAGCGCTTGATTTATTATCGCGGCACGACATAGCTATCTTGATTACTTAGACTTCATCGAGATAGATGGTGGATCATTTTCTAAATGGATTCAGACGACAATGAGGCTTACTTGTAGGCATGCAATCTTCTTCGAGATGACCCTTGTGCATGCCTATCCCGGGGGAAATACCAATTATATCATCAATAGTCCAACCCATGGCTCTCTTGTATCTCTTCAGAGCAGAGATGAGAGCCTCTACGTCCTGTTCACTTAAATCATCCGCCATACTTATCGGAAGTATATTTCCTCTTTCCAAGAACACATACCTTAGATAATCGGGGAGATCTTTCGATTCTAGCATTGGTAGCTCTTCAATGGAAGTCTTCGCCGTTGGTGACGGTTGATTCTTAAGATCAAGGTCCGGTTGTTTAGGAGTATGAGAATAGGACCCTATTTCTGTTAGAGCACATGTAGTTTCTTCATAATCTTCATCATCCTTATGCTCAACATTCAGTGGCGCAGCAGACAATGGCTCAACAGTAAGCTGTTTCGCTACAGATAATGCTTTCTTATCCTCATAATGAACATCAGCTACAGAGAACACATTCATATCACTGGGCTGCTTCATTGCTTTGCATATATCAAAGCGGACTACTTCGTTACTCAACCGAAATAAAAGCTCATTAGCTCTCATGTCAATAAGCACACTTCCTATTGCAAGGAAAGGACGTCCCAAGATTATGGGAACTTCAGAGTCCACCTCACAATCCAGAATAACGAAGTCTGCAGGAAATATGAATGAAGAAACCTTCACCAACACATCATTCAAGATACCCACAGGTCATTTTACCAACCCATCAGCCATCACGAGCCTCATATTGGTTGGTGTCGGATCGTCTAACCCCAACTTCTTGTAGACGGATAGTGGCATTAAATTGATGCTAGCACCCAGATCGCACAATGCCTTGGCAAAGTTCAAAGATCCAACAGTGCAAGGAATAGTGAAGGCACCAGGGTCGGTCTTCTTCTGAACTAGTGATCGGGTACTGATTGCGCTGCAATGATGAACAGTATCCTTTAACCCATAGCTTGCTGCTCGCTTCTTTGTCAAAAGATCCTTCATAAATTTCACATACCCAGGCATTTGTTCTAGTGCCTCTACCAACGGAACATTAATGGTCAGCTGATTTAACATATTCATGAATTTGCTGAACTTCGTATCATCCGCCACCTTCTTCAATCTTTGAGTAAAAGGTGGTGGTGGGTATGGAATTTTTTTCTTCACGGCTTTCTTCTCCTCTTGCTTCCGAATTTTGGTAGTTTCAGGCTGCAAACTGCTGGGGTTGACGTCATGGACGTCATGGGCAGCTTCTCCTTTTGCCTTATCATCAATGTCTGCTGCCTCATCAACCACTTACTTTCATTTGGATGAAGTTTCCAGCACTTTACCACTTCGGGTAGTAATAGCCATGCATGATCCGTCATTCCTTGGATTTTGCACAGTGTCGCTAGGTAAGGTGCCAGCCTTTCTTTGATTGAGTGTTGCTAAAAGTTGGCTCAATTGCTGCTCTATTTGATTGATTGAAGTGGAATGTGAGTCAACCAATTGCTTCATTGAGGACAAATCATTTATTACCTCCGTTACTCCCGCGCTGGTTGCTTCTACTCCTTTCAATAGTTTAGCCATCATATCTTCCATGCTTCCGGAACCAGATGTGGTGGTGTCACGTCTTCCTAGAGGAACGTACAAACCACTCTTGTCATTGTTGTTCTTCCAACTACCTTGGTCCTTGATTCCAGATTTATCATAATAGTTCCGACCTTGGTTTCCTTGGGCATTACCTCGGAAACCCCCCTGATTGTTCAAGTAGTTGGCCTCTTCTTCCGAATCAGATTCGTCTCTTCCTTTTAACACAACAGCTTTGACTTTTTCGGTCTTCCCTGATAATAGATGCTTTGTAAGAAGATCCACTTG
This sequence comes from Capsicum baccatum var. pendulum, assembly GCA_030864225.1. Taxonomy (NCBI): domain Eukaryota; kingdom Viridiplantae; phylum Streptophyta; class Magnoliopsida; order Solanales; family Solanaceae; genus Capsicum; species Capsicum baccatum. The sequence goes on along the minus strand of CM061561.1, from coordinate 153,892,748 downwards.
TGTTTTCATGTGCGCCATATCTTGATCACGTTCTTCTTCTCTTCTCCTTTGTTCAGCAGTCATGCCAATAGATATAGTAGGGCTTGCTACCTCAGAATCCCTGGTATGCCAAGCTCTACTATGCTTCGTCATCCGATCTAGCATATTGCTTGCCTGCCCAAAGGTGAGGTCCATAAATGATCCTCCAGCCGCATTATCCACCACTGGTTTAGTTATTGAATTCAAGGCTCTATATAATATCCCCATTAGGTGAACATTAGTCATGTGATGGTTTGGGCACCTCATAAGCTTCGTCTTGAACCTCTCCCATGTTTTATGAAGAGCTTCAGTTGGAAGCTGCCGAAAGTTGCTGATTTCAACTCTGAATTGTGCTCTTTTGGATGGTGGAAAGAATCTTTCTAGGAAAGCGTCTTTCAATTGCCTCCAATTTATAGTAGAATCAGGAGTCAGCCCATTCAACCATAGAGTTGCCTCCCCAGACAGAGACAATGGAAATAGGCGTAATCGAATTGTATTCTGACCAATGCCAGGATTGTCAAACGACTTGCATGTAGAAATAAAGTTGATGAGATGCATATTCGGATCATCGCCTGCTAATCCACCAAATAATCCCTTGAGTTGCAATAACTGAATCATGGTGCTTGTGATGTTGAACTTGGCTCCGGGTGCCAATGGTGGAGGAATAATGGCTCCTGTGGCTCCGGCTCCATCAAGATCATCATCATCATCATCGAAAGCTGGTTGTACAGGTCGGTGTTCATGCCTAAACCTTGCTTGACGATCTCTTCTGTTGGCAGGTGTTGCGATCTCAACAGCATTCCTAGGGTTTATTAACTCGTCATCACCTAGGTCCTTGTCGTCAGGATTTATTGCTCGCCCGGGGTTATCAATATTCTGTTGATGCACTTGAGCGGCGGCTAGAGCAGCTAGCCTTGCCTGTTCCTGTTGAGAAGCCATCCTTTCAATTTCGTGTTGTGCCTCCATTCTGCCAATACGTTGTGGTTCAGGATTGATAGGTAATAACGGTTGACCAGAACTTCGAGTATGGGGCATGCACTGAATAAAAACTTGCAGAGAACAAAAACAAAAACTAAAAGTAAAAGTACGAGAATCTTTGACCAAAGGGTCTAGTAATTATCACAAACTTAGTTGACACTCGTATTCCCCGGCAACGGCGCCAATTTTTTATAACGCTCAATCTACAGCTCTCATAAGAGTGTAAAGCGGTCGCTGTCAAATATATAACCCAACTGGGTTGGGTATCGATCCCACAGGGAATAGCTTGGTTAACAAGTAAGCAAAGATTACTAGACTTTTAGTGCAAGTCTCGTAAAAAGGGAGGAGTTTTGTCGTGCAAGTAATGTAACCAAAGTAATAAGGTAAAAACGGAAAATAGCAAAGTAAAAAGAAAGAATGTTTAGTAAGATGTAAAACAATGAGAATTGAGAAGTTGGGGGTATGTCCACCTTATGAGTTGTACGTCTCTATTGGCTATGAGTTATGCGGAATTCAGACATGCATGTGCTTATAGAGAATTGTATTCTATGGTAAATCCAAGCGTCTTTCGACCTTAACAAGGACTATTTCACTTTAACTCTTTCGAGCTTAAAGCGTATCTAATGGTACAAATTCTCCAAGAGGTTAATCCAGTTACGGCACTAACTTTTTAATAGGGGATGGGACCCTATTACCTTGACATTATCTCTTTTCCAGACATATAACTTTTCTTTCGAACAAGTTAATGCTATACTGGCGTTATTCTATGCGTCTGCATCCACAAGAATTTGCATTAAGATGAAGAGAATAATGATATAAGCAACACACGTGTCACGAATTCACAAACTCATAGCCTTAGATAGTATCTCATTAGGCTTCCATAACCCCAACAAAGAAGTTTAGCTATTCATGAGTGCGATGGAAATCACAATAGACATTATCATTATACCACAATAAAAGATCTCACGTGTAGTATGGTGTGGTGTTAGGCGTGAATTCCTGTCAAAATAGCGATTCTCTTGTTGTAAAATTAAAAGTCAAATAGATGAGAAATAATGTCAACAATGAATTAATAAAGAGAATTATTTTGATGGATGGATGGATGGTGGATGGATGGGAATTGATGGAATGGGGGAATGAATTAGGTGTAGAATGAATAAAAATCTCTAGCAAAATAGGGTATTTATAACACCCATATCCTATTCCTACTAAGCTAATGCATTACTTAACCCAATCCTACTAGGTTAATGTATCATTATCCTAATCCTACTAAGTTACTGCTAGTCCCCATAGTCTTTAGAATTGTTGTTTTTGTCCGGGACAGATTTTCCATGCGCCACTTTTGGTCCTAGGCGTCCAAGATTTCCCTTCCTTCTCTTGTGAAGCTTTCTTTGGCGTCAAGTTATCCATAAAATGCTGAAATCTACATCATTTATACCTGAAAACTTGCTAATCATGTTCGTTAGCTCACTTACAGGAAAAAGGACTAAAAGTGCATGAATTATATAATTTGTCCTCAAAACTTAGCTAAAATATGGGTAAAATATAGCACTTTAGGCGTGTAAATTCGCCTATCATCACTATACCTTGAAGTTGTTTTGTAGAATGCTCATGAGACTAGAATTGTGAAACTATGAATGTGATTGAATGCATTCCTATCCATGTACAATATTATGAATGTCAAATACTTCATGAAAATTTCAAATGATTGTACTATGAATTGTTGACTATGGTTATGTTTCAAGAAGTCTAATGTCTTGTCAATTTCATGCTAACGAGTCTTGGGGGTACTTGTACCGGATAATTTAGTTGTGTTCCTAGAGCCAGTGTCAGTTTTCACTATACTCACAGTCAAGCCACGATCATTATAACTCAATTAGTCATGTGACTCAGAAAAATTCAGTAAGTTCAGTATCAGTCCAGTAATCTCAGTGATCTCTATAACCTCAGCCAGTTATCAGATCTCAGTAGTATTCAGTTTAGAAATCAGTAACTCAGTCAGCTAGAAGAACTCAGTAGCATTCTGTCTGTTGATAGAATTTAGTAGTATTCCATCATTTAACGGAACTCAGTGAACTCAGTTTTGCCAGTAAAAACTGTACCATCAGTAACAACTCAGTCATGCCTAGTGTGAACTAGGAAAATCAGTTCAGTGTTAATTTAGTTAGGAGTAGGATTCATCATCGAGTGAACCCAGGGATGAGGGTCACCTGTTATCCAATAGAGGGTGTGATCCTTAGTAGCAATACCTACATTCCAGAACTATGTATCCAGTGTAGGTTAAGATGTACCCCTACGAGTCTAGGGACTATACATCTCCTTTGAGTTTTCCTTGCAAGAGGGGTTGAGGGAAGAGCTCCCTATCAGAGAGGGTTTACTCACAGCTTGTCTTTACTAGTGGTATGGTACAGACACCCTTCCAGCTGGGGTTATAGGTTAGACCCCACCAGTTAAGATTTGGGGTATGTCGGTTAGATGATTATCTCTCACAGTCTCAGTTTCAAATTCCATCTTAGTAATAGAACTCAGTTCAGTTCTACAGATATTTAAACTGTCAGATACAATTGCTCATCTCAGTACAGAACTCAATTGGTTCTATCAGAATTAGGACTGTTAGATACAGTCACCCAGTCCAGTCTAGAACTCAGATAGGTCTTCAGATTCAGGACTACTAGATATAGTCACCCAGTCCAGTAAAGAACTCAGATAGTTTTTTAGGATTAGTATAATCAATTATCAGTTATCAGTAATATAGTACCAGTAACCTTAGATATAGGTTATGTATAAGCTCCGTAATTCATATCATCAATAGACTAGGTTATTCAGTATCTCAGTATTAGTAAACTCAGATATCAGTATATCATTATTCAGTACTGTCATGTCCCCAGTTCCAGTTTATGTATTCATGCATATATCTCTAATGCATTATGTTTATTTCATCAATCAGTTATTATTGTTCATGCATATGAACCCTTGCATTCAGCTTACCTCATTTTTATATTAGTACATTCAATCGTACTGACACATTTGAGTTATGGTATTTTATGCCATAAGTTTAGAAGCACAAGCTTCCAAGCATCCATAGTAGATCAGAGGTTCAGCAGCCAGACTATCAGTGGGTCCTCATCATTCATGGATAGCATGATTATTTTATTACTTTACTATTTCAGTAGTTCGAAGTTAGTTGGGGATATATCTCATCAACTCCACAGATTTCAGACAGTTTAGAGGCTTTCAAACTACAACATATTTCAGACAGTTTATTTTAGTTTTGGGTATTATTATACCCCATTATAGACATTGTTTTATATTCAGTATTAGTTCAGCTTTTAACCTTATGGCCTTACAGCTTATATTCTGCATATTTATAGTGTATTATTTAGTGCTCAGTTACATATATCAGTCATGGGTTAGCTTATGGTCTTTCAGGGTTATGAGAACCGTATAGCATTTTAGGTGTTAGATTCAGGGCGTTACAAACTTGGTATTAGAGCCTAAGGTTCAACGGTGCCCTAGGAAATATGAAAAGTCACATCAAGTAGAGTCTTGTGCATGGGTGTGTTGTGCAACATACTTATGTACATGAGGCTATGAGATGTTTTAGGAATAGTTCCCTTCTTTCAGTATTTATGTCGTGCCAGTGAGCATGAGCTCAAATTTAACTCCCAATCTAATCTACTCTTCCTTTTATTTATAGAACATCCCTCCCAAAATGGCTAGCAAAAGAAGAACTGGTAATCAGTCAGAACCTCAGCCCATTCTGGCAGATCCCCTGGAAAAATATATTTCTCATGCAGAATTCAAGATTGAATTCACTACTATAGCTAATCCAGTCACAGCTCAGAATGAACGGCGAGCTATTATTCAAGCCAACCCAGTGGCCAATTCAGATTTATCCAGGATTTAGGACTTCACCCAAATGAATTCTCCCCTATTCTCAAGTTCTAAGTCCAAATAAGATCCACAGAAATTGCTCAATCAAGTTCAGAAAGTCACTGGTTTCATGGGAGTGACTTCCAGTGAGAGTGCAGAGTTATCCGCCTATCAACTACAAGATATAGCCCATACGTGGTTTAAGGAGTGAAAGGTTGATAGGGGTGTAGATACAGAGCCCATAGTATGGGAAGAGTTTTCTACAGCTTTCTTAGATAGTTTCTTTTCCTTAGAGCAGAAAGAGGCCAAAGTATTAGAGTTTATTAATCTCAGACAAGGTAGCATGAGTATGAAAGAATACTCCCTTAAGTTCACCTAGTTAGCCAGGTATGCTCCCCATGTAGTAGCGGACAGCAGATCCTGAATGAGTAAGTTTGTGTTTGGGGTATCGAGTAGAGTGGTTAAGGAGTGCAGGACTGCGATATTGATTAAAGAGATGGACATATCTATACTTATGGTCCATGCTCAACATATTGAAAAGAAAAAAGTTAAGAAGAAGGATAGGGAAAATAAGAGATCAAGAATGGGTAGTCATAGTTTTTCTCAGCCAGTGTCGCAGGGTGGTAACCGTTCTCAGCATAGTCAGAAGTGTTTAGTCCCATTTCCCTCTTTAGCTAGTGCCCTAGTACCAAATTTTATAAATGACCAAAGATATGGATTGCCAGGCTCCAAATCATAGAATAGTGCAAGCATTATTCGCTCTCATTTGCTTTGCAAGGAGTGTGGTAAGTATCATAAGGGTGTGTGTAGAGTGGGCAGTAATGTGTGTTTCGGATATGGCGAGTCAAGTCACAAGGTCTGAGACTGTCCTAAGCGTGGCCCACTAAGTTAGCATGGTCATCCTTCAGCTCAGTCCGATTACCCGAATCAGCAGGGTGTCAATCCTAGCACTATCATGGGCAGCGTCCAAACAGACTCTATGCACTTCAGTACCGACAAGATCAGGAAAGTTCTCTTCATGTAGTCACTGTTATATTGCATATCTATTATTTACATGATTACACTTCTTCAGATTCAGGAGCTTTTTTCTGTAACCTTAAGGTAAGATCAAATGTTAACAGGACCTTTTCCATTCTCCACCCCAGTGAGTCAGTCTAACATAGCCCGACAGGTATACAGTAAATTTCCGATTATAATGTCATAAAAAGTCAGGCCTTTAGGATTCTAGTAGTAATGCCAGTATATGTTGAAAATTCAATAAGGGAAAATGATTCCTGACCCATTCCCACCTCAGTGCAAAGTTTTGTACTTTAACCATCACGATACTTATGCATGCTTTATGTTTTAGTTCCATGAACACAGCTTAAATTCACGCACTTTCCTTAGAATCGTGCGCATTTCAAAATCCTAGTATGAGGGATCCCAGTTAAATCAGTGTTACAAATCATGTTCCTCGAACATAGAAATTTCTGACTCATGTCATGCAGCTCATGACTCATGCACTCATGTCATGTTTTACAGTATATTCAGACCACATGACTTATGCTCCACTCCTAGTGATTAACCAAACTCAGATTATGTCATGTATACCCTCAGTTTAGATCCCTCGGTAAATTCGTGGTGTTAATGTTCTATCCCTCAGTCCTTAGTTATAGCATCATTTAGTAATCAGTATTTAGTAAAGGACTCAGATAGTCCTACAGAACTATGGCCTTCAATTATCAGTTATTTAGCATTCAAAATTTAGTACTTCAGTACCAGTCCAACCCTCAGTTATCAGGAACCAGCATTCAGTCCCAGTTATAGTCTTAGTTATGGTTACAGTCTGAATTACCATCTTAGCTACAATCTTAGTCCCAGTCCTAGTCCAGTCAGATCATAAAATCAGTTCACTTTTAGGATTACCCGACCATAGCATATGGCCACCAGTTATTCAGTTATTGGTATTTCAGTACCTCAGCTTACAGAATGTTTTCAAACCATGTTGGACGGTTGGTCTTGCACTCTTAATGTAATACAATTTTTCACTCATTCATGCTCAGTTACCTTATATTACCCAGTCAGTCATTACCTTTTATATATAATACTCAATAGTCTAAGTCCAGCCTTTCAGGTTAAGTACAGTTCAGCCTTACAAACCAAGTAGTCAGCTATTAGTAATTTAGTTGATCAGATAAGTTAGTATATTTATACATTCATGCTTAGCACCCACGTGAATCTTTTTAGTAGTATCAGTTGTAGTGCGTAAGTCTTAGTCACTTTATCTTAGATGATATTTCATAGGCCTTGTCTCCTAATATAAGAATCCCAACCATTTAGCAATCTCCTATTCTGATTTCCTACTCAGATCAGGCAAAGATTTTCTTTCTCCCTTTAGTCACTAGAACTCTACAAAAAAAGTGTCATAGGAATACACCAGTCAAGCTGAAGTTTCCGTTATGAGTTAGTTAAGCAGCCAGTTAATCATTTTATTATCAAGACAGACAAGTTCAGATGGTATGGTTTTCTATCTTTCCATCTAGTCGAACTATCCAGAGTCTCATAAATATAATCATTCTAAGATGGACTAACCAGGTAGTTTTGTGTTCATTCCAGTTCAGGTATCATGTCTTAGTTTCAGATCTCAAATATTCAGATAGAAATGCCTCGTGCATCACCACATCTTTTCTCATGTCTATAATTCCCTGAACTTTTAAGACATAAACATGCCGATCTCTTTTTTAGTAATGAATATAGTTTGGGGTAAGGGGTACTCATGAGTTAACCCTCAAACTCTGATCTCAGCCGTAAGCCATGTATTCAAGGTTCTAGTTCAGATCACGATATCCAGCTCATGTATCATATTCTAGACTCAGTTACATTTGAGTGTTTTTGCTCATTCATATCTAGTAATTAATTTTAGGCTCATTAGCATTTTACGTTTAAGAAAACAGTCTCCCTTGAACTTATCTAGTTTTGTGCTTAGATTTCCATGATAAAATTGGTATCAATTACCATTGCATATTCAGTCATGTATTCCTGTGTCAGATCAGTCATGTATTCATGCATTAGATATGCATGTTCAGTGTAATATATTCAGCTTATCAGTCATGAAATCATGCATTAGATATGCATGCTCAAAATAAATCTTAGCAAATCAATAATGTCAGTCATGTACTCATGTTTCAGTTGTTCATGTTCAGCATGTACTTCAGCTTATCATTTCCCCCATCTAAGTCAGTCTTATTCAAAGAAGAATGTTCCCAAGGGGGAGATATTATAAGACATCTCAAAATTCTAAGCATAATTCAGTCCATTTATGCTTGTTAAGGGGGTCCCATACTTGGAAGGTTCTAGCTAAGTTTCCAAACTTAGTTTATTTTAGCCTTTGAAAGTTCACAATTTTATTTTTTGACTTTATGTCCTTTAATAGTTCGTATTCTTTCTAATTCATGATGAGGAAGGTCAATAGGTGTTCCTGGACAAGTTTTGGATTTTTCGAAACTCGTTTAGACCACATTCGAAATCCTAAAATGGTGGACCAATATGATTTTGGTAGGTCGCGTCGCCACTCGCATTGGTTGATATTGCTGTAGGTTGCCAGGGTCAAAGTACTAAGGCTCAATGTGATGATTGATTAACGCATCGACTATTCCATGACACACCGCGTTGCTAATAGCATCGGTGTGCAATTCTCAGTCATTTAAAAGTCGCATTCTTAGGGTTAATTCAGTCTTTTTCCCACGCCCTTCAGCCCTCGTTACTCAAAATTTAGCCCTCTTTTTGCTAATTCTATTCATTATTAATAAAATCCTCAAGAATAAAACCCTAGTGCTATCAATTCAAGACTTAATTTTCAAAAGATTCCACCATCAACCTTCAAGAATTCACCAACTAAGGTATGTCAAGTGTTCATTCATGGATCCCTTTCGTTCATGAAGTCCAAGAATCCAATTTTAAATTATAAATTATGATGTTTATGTTGTGTATTGATTATGATCATGTTGATGTTGTGTATGAATACCAAGTTGGAATCTTTAATGTGTTTTTATGACTCTGTGTTAGTATGTGGCTTGAAACCTATCAATTGAGTTGTTTTGTGGAATTATGATGTATCAATTTGATGATTATGCCTATACCCTAAGTTATGCATCCTAGGTGTTTGATAAAATGCCTAAAAGAACAAGAATCATGCCTTATGACTCAATAGAACCTAAATGATGAATCCATGTTTCACCCTTATGTTCAAAATGACTTCTATGTTAAATCTATGCCTTGTAGTTGTTTGGTGGAATGCTCATGAGACTAGAATTGTGAAACTATGAATGTGATTTAATGCATTCCTATCCATGTACAAGATTAAGAATGTCAAATACTTCTTGAAAATTTCCAATGATTGTACTATGAATTGTTGACTATGGTTATGTGTCAAGAAGTGTCATGTCTTGTCAGTTTCATGCTATCCAGTCCTGGGGGTACTTGTACCCAACAATATAGTTGTGTGCCTAAATCCAGTGTCAGTTTTCATGATACTCACAGTCAAGCCATGATCAGTAGAACTCAGTCAATTATGTAACTCAAGAAAATTCAATAAATTCAGTATCAGTCCATTAATCTTAATGATCTCTATAATCTCAATTAGTTATCAAATCTCAGTAGTATTCAGTTCAGACCTCAGTAACTCAGTCAGCTAGCAGAACTCAGTAGCATTCTTTCAGTTAACAAAATTTAGTAGTCCTTCATCATTCTATGGAACTCAGTTCAGTCAGTAAAAACTTTACCATCAGTAACAGCTCAGTCATGTCTAGTGTGAACTAGGAAAACCAGTTTAGTGTCTATTCAGTTGGGAGTAGGATTCAGCATCGAGTAAACCTAGGGATATGGGCTCTCCTATTAGCCAGTAGAGGGTGTGATCCTTAGTATCAATCCCTGCGTTCCAGAACTACATAGCCAGCGTAGGTTGAGATGTACCCCTACGAGTCTAGGGACTATATATCTCCTCTGAGTTTTTCTTATAGGAGGGGTTGATGGAAGAGCTCCCTATCAGAGATGGTTTACTCATAGCTTGTGTTTACCCATAGAAAGGTACTAATACCTTTCCAATTGAGGTTATCGGTTGGACCTCGCCAGTTCAGATTTGGGGCATGTCAGTTAGATAATTACCTTCCACAGTCTCAGTTTTAGATTTATTCTCAATAATAGAACTCAATTCAGTTCTACAGATATCAAGACAGTCAGATACAGTCACTCATCTAAGTATGGAACTCAACTAGTTCTATCAGAATCAGAACTGTCAGATACAGTCACCCAGTCTAGTCTAGAACTCAGATAGTTCTTTAGATTCAGGATTGTCAGATACAGTCACCCGATCCAGTAAAGACTCAGATAGTTTTTCAGTTTCAGTATACTCAGTTATCAGTTATCAATAATATAGTACCAATAACCTTTGATATCGGTTACTTGTAAACTCCATAATTCATATGATCAATAGACTCAGTTATTCAGTATCCTAGTATTAGTAAACTCAGATGTCAGTACATCAGTATTCAGTATTGTCATGACCCCAGTTCCAGTTTATGTATTAATGAATGTATTTCTCATACATTCATATTCATGTCATTAGTTATTTATTATTGTTCATGCATATAAACCCTTGCATTCAGCTTACCTCACTTGCATACCAGTACATTCAATCGTACTGACACATTTGTGCTATGGTGTTTTATACCATAGGTTTAGAAGCATGAGCTCTCGAGAATTCTTAGTAGATCAGACATTCAATAGACAAATTAGCAGTGAGTCCTTATCATTCGAGGATAACATGATTATTTTATTACTTTATTAGTTCAGTAGTTTGGAGTTAGTTGTGGACATGTCCCATCAACTCTATATATTTCAGACAGTTTAGAGGCTTTTAGACTACATCATATTTCAGATAATTTATTTTAGTTTTGGGTATTGTTATACCCCATTACAGACATTGTTTTATATTGAGTATTAGTTTAATTTTGAACCATATGTCCTTAAATCTTATATTTCACTTATTTATAGTATATTATTCAGTGCTCAGTTACAAATATCAGTTATGGATTAGCTTGTGGTCCTTTGGGGTCAAGAGCATCGTGTAGCATTCTGGTTACCAAATTAAGGGTGTTACACATATGGACTATAAAGTGATGGATATATCATTTAAAATTAGTGATTGAGTATTTCTAATGGTGTATTTTATAAAAAGAGTTATAACATTCAGTAAAAAAGTAAGCTCATCCTGTGGTATATCATTCCATTTGAGGTTCTTGACAATGTGGATTGGATATCATATTAGTTGGAATTATCACCTAGCTTTACATGGGTTCATTCGGTGTTCCATGTATCTACACTCAAAAGATAGCATGAGGATGAGGACTACATCATAAAATGGACCCTATTTTGCTAAACAAAGACTCGTCTTATAAAAAGGAATCGGTTGTAATTTTTGATTAAGATGTACAGAAGTTGAGGTTAAAGGACATTGATTTTATCAAGGTTCAATGAAAGCATCATCCTATTGAGGAAGTCACTTGGAAAACCAAAATGGACATGTAATAAAAATCTCCTTAATTAATTAAGAATAGATATATGTTTCTTTCTTTAACTTACTTTTTTAGGTTTGATCATTCGAGGACAAATGATGGGTAAATTGTTATCTATTGTAACAACCCTTTACATCATTAAGGATGATTTTCTCATTTTAAAATTTGGGCTAAGATTTTCCCCGGATTTAAAGTGTTAAATTTCAGGCATGGCTAGTCTTGGATGAAATTTAAGTGAGGTATGATCTATGGAAATTTGGGAATAGATTGGGTAAATATGGTAGGATTGGACTTAAATTTATATATTTAAGACATTAGGTAACCCATAACATTTTTTGGACCTTAATTCGGGTAAGTAGAACTCCTTAAATTGATTCTATCATAAAGGGGTTAGTCTCGAATATCATAGGTTGAAGGAAGGTTGTGAAAAAGGGAAATCTGGTAGTAAGCCCAACATTCTTCCTTTCTGGTGTTGCTATAGAAATGTGTATGTTTCTATAGAAATATTCTCAAGATCATAATAATTCTCACTATAGCAACGTCAAATATCGCAATAGTAGTGTATGTCAGTATGGCAACTCATTAAATAAACCAAAAATTTCCCATAAATATTTATTATTCTAAAAATAAGTTTTGTGAAAAGGAGAGGCAATTTTGGATGATTCCAACCAATTTTAATTGTATTTCATCATTAAGGTAGGAATCACTTCCCATTAACTAGTATTTGGGTTAATTAACCTTAGAATTTCTAGTTACGTGTTCTTGGGGAGGGTTTTGGCCTATATTAGTTAATTTTCTTGTGCAGGGAAGGAAATTAGTAGTAAAAACTTTGGGTTTTGGTTAATTATTGATAATTTATGGTTTTGGTTAATTATTGATAATTTACACTTTCATGTTGTTAATTCACTTAAGTAACCACGAATTGGTAGATTTTAGATGAATTATTGTAGAAAAATCCTATATTGGGGTAGGAATGATCATGATCTTAGACTTAGGAGTTGGTATTGGGTTTAATCCCTAACATTATGGGTCATTGGATTGATTGTATGGCCTATTAATATTGCTAGACCGAAATCAAGGGGAGGTTGCACAGAAAGGCAAGGCTCAGGCTTAGTTAAGTGGTGCAAACTTAGATTAGGGTCGGTGATGGTTGCATAGTTTAATCTAATTTATTTTATGTGTACATATAAATTATTGCTTAGTATTACTTATTGCTACATATTGTTAAGGAATACAAAAGGGTAGAAAGGCTTGTTGCATTATATAAGTGTGATCACTTTCAATGAATTTATATGTAAATCTTGTGGTTATTATAGGTGTTGGTTGTTGTCATTATTCCATGATCATTGTGATATGGTAGTTGGACATCTTGATAGGATTTGGTGAAATAAGGTTGGCAGAAACTTACGTTTAGGATACGGTACATAGACAAGCTCATCCCCGGTAGGTCATGGCTAGTGGGTGATCCTAAGATCCATAGTTTGTGTGTATGAGGTATAGGTGAGTTTAATAGTTCTATGAATGAATCAGAGAATGTATTTATTGTTGACTTAAGTCTTGTGACTGACTTAATTAATTCAATTAGTTATCTTTGATGACTCTCTTTGGCTAGTTATCCTCATTAACTAATTATGATTTGTTGCTATGTTTTCTAATCAATGCGAGGTATTATAAATTGAATAGTGTTTTGTAGCAGTAGCATATTTTAACTCATTGTGCTACATTATGGTTAAGGCTTTATATATCTCATCATAAGTTGGCCAAATGACACTGCTAGTATAATATTATTTCAACAGTGTACTGATGCTACACTTGGTTTTACTATTGTTGAGTGCAGAGCATATTCTAGCAGCTCCTTTGAGACCTCGGTTGTGATATTTAGCAGGTTCTTTGAATCTAAGGGTGATGTTTATTTTTTGAGCTACCATAGATTAATCCGTTTATACTTTAAGTCATTTCTTTCTAGACTATGATACAGTCTTATTAGTTGGGGTTGCTTTCTTTTTCTTTGATATTCATTATTTTTTGTTACATAAGACTTTTGGATTCTAGGGAGGATTTACCGTTATGTAAAATATTCTAAATATTATTATACTTATGTTTTGTTTTCTTTTAAATATTAATGGAATTAATTAGTTTCCATTCCTTTTGGCTAAGTATTGGTAATGATTGCCTAATTTTGGCTAAGTGTTGGTTAATGATTAGGGTTAGCTGGTTCTCCCATTGGGGGGTTTGTCTGGGTACCACTCGCGATGGGTTTGGGTTATGACATTTATAGTTTATGAGTAGTAGACAGTGGTTAGTAATCATATTTATCATATAAAATTGATGGTAAATTACATGATTAAGTCTACGGGAACAGTGTTGGGATGGATAAGACATAGAATTTAAGTGAAAAAGATTTATTTCAGTGTTGATACATTATTATATGAATCCCTTGATGGGTTTTTTATGTTTGTATGACTTACAAGGTGAATATATGAATGTAGGTAATAATAGAGGAGTTGTGAAAGCTTCTAATCTATAAAATCTTATCATTAATACCTTAAAAAAGGTGAATTTTCATTTGTGTGTGCTTTGATGGTAGGATATTCATCATGAAAGATAGTTATAAGAATTGATCATAATAAGAGGGTATGGTATCATAATTTAAGAACATAAAGTCGAGTTTGGATAAGTGCTAGAAAGTAAGATGTGTGAAGATGGATGATTAAAGCTAGCATTATAAGTTGAATAGAGTCAAACGGTAGAATAATCGGCTAATGAAATAGTGCTTTAAACCTAGTAATGATTGAATATAAGGATCATTATTTAGTAATTGAATTTACCGATCTACATGTGAATAAAAAAGGATAGAATTAGTGAATAAATTTATGTATGTTGAAGTGGAGTATAGACTCAACTTAGTTGATGATATTTATATGAATAAGTTATTACTTGGCTTCAAACATACTTGTGGTTGATGAGGCACTATTAATAATGTCTGAATGAATAAACTATTTATTTTTCTACAGACATACTTGTGGTTGATGAGTTGTTAATAATATTTGACAGAATAATTTGTTGATTTGTCTTAAGACATATTTAGGGTTTATGAATTATTATTATTATTAATCCTTAATGAATTAAGTGTTTGATTTTAGAATAAAGATGGCATAAGGAGGTAAAATGTTATAAGGGTAAAAAAGTGGTATAAGAGTAGAAAGATTGTGTGGTACATGGACAAAGTTTGTCCCAGCTAGTCATGACTATTGGGAAGATAAGTCCCCTTAGTATGTATGTACATATGTAAGTATATGTTCTGATAGTTTTGATTGATATTGTGATATTAAGAGGGTTTGGTTTTTATGTTGGTATATGTTACTTATCTATTCATATTTCAAAGGGTCAGGTACCATATTCATATGATACATAAACAAAGTTGGTTTGTTATAAGTATGACTATTGGGCAGATAAGCCCCATTAGCATATATGTAAGAAAATTGTGTTGTGAGAAAGGTAATATGGTTGATAATTGATAATGAACTAATTATGTACTAAATTTTGAGGTTGAGATGCATAAGTTACGCTATGGTTATTATTTTCATGGTTGTTTATGAAGTGGTTTATACTCTTGTTACTTCCATGGTTTTCTATGTCATTGTTGGTTGTGA
The DNA here is from genome assembly GCA_030864225.1 of Capsicum baccatum var. pendulum. Lineage (NCBI taxonomy): Eukaryota > Viridiplantae > Streptophyta > Magnoliopsida > Solanales > Solanaceae > Capsicum > Capsicum baccatum. The sequence goes on along the minus strand of CM061561.1, from coordinate 153,877,675 downwards.
TAGGTGCACTTGTTGAATTTATTTAATTATGGTTGTAATTTCAGAATGGAGGCTATGGTAGTATCAGGTATGATTTATGTACTCTCATTGTAAACTCTCTATGGTTGACTGGACTATTGATTTTGTTGAACAACCATTTTCTTGTAGGTGGTGATATTTTTATTGTTAATTATTTCTGATTGGGATTGTTGTTGTGCTAATCCTTATTGGGTTTTAGAGGAGGTGGAACTTATATGTTTCTTGAGTCATTATTATGGGAATGTACTTGAGAATGAATAGTAATGCTACCCTTAGCAAATTACAGAATATTTTAGCGTAACTAAATGGACTAAGTGAATTGAAGAAGGTAATTGATAGGGCTGAGAGTTGTTGGATTTTAATATAAAACTTGATTTGGTATTAACTGACTTAAATGAGATTTTCATGTTTTCCTTATTGATTGCTATCTGACATTTGCGTTATCTAATCCTGGTCGACCACTGATGCCTATCAGTACTTATCATGTACTAATACAATTCTTACTATAATTTCTTTTTGGGATATTAGTATGTTGAAGGTTGATTAAGAGTTTCTTGTATGGAGCTACAGTCATTCAGGATCAACGTTTGCACTTTTTCCTTGGAAGTTGTGTCTTTGACAATTTATCTTGTCTTACTCTTGTATTAGAAGCTCTTGTACATGTCTAGATTAGGTCCTTGAAAGTTCAATAAGTTTTGTTAAGCTACGCCTTATGAGCATTATTGTATTATTTTTTCAAAATTGGTATTTAAATTAAATTAGCTATTGCATAAATATCATCTTTCATAAATTTTGCATAATCAACTGTTGGGTGGTGAAAGGTTCTTCTATATAGTTAAGAATAGAGTAGGTCCCCACATAGTCCCGTAATTTGGATCGTGACTGTTTTAGCTTAGATTTGGAGTTCTTTTTTATTTTGGGTTGGGTCTGTAATTTTGGACTAGGACATTTATTTGTACAGATTTGTTTTTCCTACTAATAAAAAGGGTCATTGAGGCCTCAAAAATAATTTTCTTAATAAAACAAGCATAATTAATTAAAGGATTCAAAAATGTGTTTTTAATATGAAATAAATATTCTTGAAATGACAATAATAAAATTGAAAAATTAGAATTCTAACTAAAAGAAAATAATGTAATTTTTATAAAGACAAACACCATGATTATGAATCAAGAGTGAAAAATAATGATATGCATCACAAAATTTTAAATAAAATGTGTGCACACACACTCACAAAAAGCTCAAGCACACAAACACAAAATGCCTTACAGGTGTTTTTAGTTTTTGTGTATTTTGACCATTTTTATCCTTTCTCATAGTGTCTTTATGGTATTTGTGTTCTGTAGTTATGGGTGGCATAGTTTCCAAGGTAGTTGGTACAGAGATATGCTTGTTTTTCAATTTAGAATTTTGGAAGATTAATATAGTTGACTTTAGTCAACATCCATAGAATTTGAGATCATATCAAACTTTCATCATTTCCATCATCTCTAAAACATGTACTTTTGAGTGATTTAGAATATTGGTTTGAGTCTCAAAACATTTAGATGAGTTCTGAGTCATTGTTTGAAAACTTGGAGATTTCTAAGTTAAGAGTTAATTGTAGTAAATACCAGTCATGATGATATAGTTAGGGTCTTTTGATGATTCCATTAGTTCCAAAATGCATATTACAACTAGTTTGGACTATTGGTTTGTGTTTGGAAAGTCTCAGAAGAGTTTTAGATATTTATTCAGAGTTTAAAATTTATGTCGTTGAGTTTTACAAGTTCCAGCTGAAGTAAATGAGTTATTTTAGTGTTTGGGTAGAATCATTAAATTTTTATTGAAAATTTTGAACCATTGCTAAAAGAATCATCCCATTTTGAGCTATGTATGAGGGAGTTATGTCTTTTCTACTAAAATGTTATTGTGAAAGGCCTTTCGTCGCAGCATTTAGTCGCCATTAAAGGTGTCAGTTATGACTTTTGGTTAAAAAATTTTGACATAGAGTACAAGTATAGCAATAAGAACGCCTTTCAATTTGTATTCTTATTTAGAATCCATTTTTGATCAGATTAGGCTTTGATTTGAATTTGCAGATCTTCTCTTAATGCAAGTTGCAATTTTCTTTGACTCTATTTTGAAGTATTATGATTTAGTTGCTTGTATTAGGATTAATAGGAATGGAAATCCCATATAAATGAGGTAATGAGCATCTATTCAGGTCCCAATGCTACGTGAAGGGCTAAAAGCAATTAATTGACTTGCTTGGACTATTTCCCTATTTTCTAGCATGGTTGATCTGAATTTTAGTTATAAACAAATTGGTGAACATGCTAGTTGATGATGACACTCCCATTTGATAAGTTGTGTCAACTTTCAAGTAACATCTAACTTGACATGTGATATGAAATGTAGTTTTTAACTATATTGTTGATATGGAATCAGAGTTATATGCGAGCACATCATGAATTACATTCCATATAGATCAAAGTATATGCTTGCATATTATATATTATTATCGGATCAAAGTGCATGCCTACACACTATATATCTATTATAGGGTCAGAGTATACACCTACACACTATATATATTATTTGAATCAAAGTGCACTCCTACACAGTATATATTCGGATTGAAGTGGACGCTTGTCTAGTACATGGACCTCGCGAGTCCCTCATGGATCCTAACTAGATTTACATAGTAGAGAGTGTGTACAAAACACATGCATGAAATTTATTCATCCATTTTCTCTTTCTAATGATGTATAAGGTATATTGATGATTATGTGCATATTGTTGAGAAATTAAGTAGTTGGATTTTGATTCTATTTACTAGTGAATCTTATGAATCTGTGTTGTGATATTTATGTGACTATGGGATCATTTTATTCTGCTCAATTTGTGCGGGTTTCTTGAGTGTAAATTTATCTAGTTTATTAGATGGTTGGTGTCAGTGTTTTCTGCCACCTATGCAACAAAGCACATATAGTTATGTACTCACACTTATTTATTTTTGGCACTTTATATGAAGCTACTAAGAAGGTGGTCTCCAAACATTGATTTGGATTTTCTTGGTGATTAATTATTGTGTAGATTTCTGAGGTAGCGACTGTTGATTTTAGAGACTATTGGATCTCCTCTATAGTTGTATTTGTGTTTTGTTTTTCATTTTTGACATTTCTTGGACAATATATCATTTCATCTATATTCTTGGAGGCGTCTAGATGTGACTATCAGACATTGGGTATTTGATATTATTATACTCTCTTGAGAAAAGACATAGAGACACCATTAAATTTGTTTCAAATTTTTAAAAAAGACGCTTCAAGTTTGTGAGGAACCTATTACCTACTAAAGAATTTCAAAGTAGTATAAATAGGTCATTTTCCAACCTATTACCCACTAAACATTTTCAAAGTAGTATAAATAGGTCATTCTCCATTCATTCTATTTAGTAAGGAAAAGAGAAAAATCATGCATCAATCAGTATCTCAGTATCTATCACGTGTCACACTCATTTAATTTTGCATTTTATTTATGTTTTTGTACTTGATTTTCTTTTCTTTTAAATTTTTTCTCTCCCCTCCTTTATTCTTCTTCACCAAACTTTCCCTTAATTTAGTGTGTTGCCACTCATAACCCATCTACTCTCTATTGCAACTAATCTCCAATAAATTCATCTATAATTTAATTTTGTTTGATCTCTTAATTAGCTTCATTACTGTGGTCAAAGACAAAATACCGTCCAAATTCAAATTTGAAAATTAATATCACTACAGTAATAATGGAATAAAAACTCCACTAAAATGGAGGTTTATAGTTCTTCTTAATCAAAATTTGAAAATAGACAATATAATCAAATTTCAAGAATTAGATCGAGTAGGAAAAAACTTTAAACAATAATCTAGAAACAATATAAAGAGGAAAAATAAAAGCAAGAAGTTAACTAGGGGAAAAAGGAATGGGTGAGTTCCATGACGGAGACAATGAGAGAAAGAATGAATAAATAAATGAAGTTTAAATATAGAATATTCTTTATGAAAAAAATGTTGGATATCATTTTAAAAGTAATGTTTTTTCTTGTTTCACGCTCTACTAGAGTGTGGAGTAAACTTTATATGCCACATAGGTTCATAAGGGTATAATATGTCCATTTTAAATATGACGAAGGAGGTGGTCGAACCTTCAAGAAGTTATAGTATGGTTTTGCACAAATAGTTATAGTTTGAGGGGGTAATTATGTCTTTTCTCTCCTCTTTTGTATGTATTGATTTTGAACTATTCAGGTTTTATTGTTGTTTCTATTGTCTTCCACTTCCTGATAATTGGATTAATATCTTGGGTTGGGTTTTAGGCTTACCTAGTGCTATAGTATGATAAGTGTTATCACAACTGAGTTTTGGGTTGTGACAAGTTGGTAATAGATCCCCAAGTTCATTGGTTTCACAAGTACAAGCCATATTTAGTAGTGCTGTGGAATGGTGTAGAGAATTTTGTTATCTATCTTTGAGAGAATATAAAATTTTATTAACTCATTTCTTTATTCCTCGTCATGTGTTCTTATCCTAGTCTAAGAAGTATAGCAAGGGTAAGACTTCAGTTAGACTTTCCAGTCTTCTTTAAGGAAAGATGAAACTTTCTTTGACTCATTTTCAAAGTGTTATGTGTTAGTTGCTTGTATTGAGAGTATTGGAGAATGGGGGATCCCACATAAGTGAGGTGATGAACATTTATGCAAGTACCAATTTTTTATGAGGGTTAAAGATAATTAATTGACTTGCTTGGACTATTTCCCATATTTTCTAGCATGGTTGATGTGAACTATAGTTATAAAAAATGAATTGATGAACATGCTAGTCGATGATGACACTCACATTTGATATGTTGGGCTAGTTTTTAGTAACATCTTATTTGACTTGTGATACCAAATACCTTATTTAAATTATAATGTCGATAGAATCAGAGTTTCATGTCTTCATATCATACATTTCATTTCATATGGATTGAAGTGCATTCCTTCACATTATATATTATTATGAGGTTAGAGTGCAAATTCATAATATATATCTATTATGTGGTTAGAGTGCACACCTGTAAACTATATATATTGTTCAAATTATATTGCATGCTTTCATAGTATATATTGGAATTAGACTGCACGTCTGCATAGTACATAGACCTCGTAAGTCCTCCATGTGTCCCGGCTAGCTATATATAGTAGTGGTTGTGTACACAACATATTCATTGCTTTCATTCATCTATTTTCTCTTTCTCAGGTGGTACAAGTGTAATACACCATAAGATCATATGCTCGATTAAATTGTAGTTGCATTCTTAAGGAGTCCAAGGCTTGAAATTTTTACTAAGTGTTAAGGACTTAGTCATTTTCAAGACCCCTGAACTTTATGGATTTTTATTTTGGTCTTCCCGACCCAGAGATGTTGCTTTTTGAGTTGATTCATGTATAGGGAGGTTAATAGTATGTCTTAGGAGAGTTTTGGGATTTTTGGATGAGGTTTGGGATATGTTTGGATAGCTAACACAGTGAGCCAATGCGATAAGCCCATGGCGCATTGGTCTCATCCATGGGTATGGGGTCCTCAAGAAGTTGTTTTCTCCCCTGGAGTTAGTGATGCAGCGCATTGCTTTCTCCTTCGGCGGGAGGGATACAGTGCTTTGCTCTCTCCCATCCAGCTCTTTGATTAATGAAATCAAGGGGCAAGTAAGTCTTTTACCCTCAATCCAATTCATCCATAACACGATTTGGGGCATCCATAGGGGCATTATTTCCCCCTTCTTCTTAAAATTACTCTCAAGAAAAAACCTACTCCTTCCCAAGAATAAAACACAAGCTCTTTCTTCAAGAATCCAAGAGTTCAAGCTCCCAAGTCCAAGAAATCTTCAAGAACCTAACAATTGAGGTATATGGGATATTCATCAATGGGTTCCTTTCACACATTGAGCCTAAAAACCTTCTCTTTGATTAAAATATGGGTTCTTGCTTTATTATGGAGTTTTATATGTTTAAGAAGGGTTAAATTCATCTCTTTCATTAATGATTGAACTCAGTTTTATGTCCATATATGATCCCATGAAAGGTTAGGTTAATTCATGTTTTGAACTATAAATTCCCATGTCATGTTCAAGTGAATTTCATGTTACAATATCAAATTATGAATTTAGCCATGTAATCATGTTGTTTCCTCTAGTTAACACATTCCCGTGTTCAAGTTCATGATTCTCACTCATTTGGTGAAATGGTCATGTTTTAGGTCTTTGAACCATGACTCCATACTACAGTTTTAAGCTTTGATATTGTATTTTATGATCATTCAGTGCTGGAGGGTTATGAACACCCATTACCTATATGTTTTACATTATTTCATATTTTCAAGTAATAAGTTCGTTAAGCCTTGAATCTTATCAATTACTCAGGTATTTGTGATCATGATAAGCACTATCAGAAATAATGTTCAGTTAATCTTAGATCAGTTCAGTACCAGTGTTAGTTCAGTTGGGAGTAAGATTTAGCACAGAGCATACCCAGGGATAAAGGCTCACCTACCAGTAGAAGGTGTGACCTTTAGTAGCTGTCCCTGAGTTCCAGAACTACGTAGCCAGTGTAGGTTTGAGATGTCTTCCTACCAGTTGAGGGTTGACACATATCTCATGATGACACAACCCAACCCAAGGCCTTGTTGTAATGGGAATCCCAAATCTAACTGGGACCAGAGACCACCCCCGCTACCCAGCCCAACCTCCAACCGTTTGCCCTGAGTTGGCTGAATTTCGAGCATATAACAAGATAGTTTAACAGCTCATATGAAGACTATGGAATAGGATCACGGCCGTGACCTCCCCAATCGAGTCCGACCGTCCATACCAATCGCCCAACCATACCATACCAAACCAAACCAAACTAAAACCTTAAATCCGACCATAACCAACATATGACTACACGAGTTCCATAATAATTATATATAATCCCAAATTGAAATTGGATGGAAAAACCAACAATATCGTCAACCAGTATCAGCCTCAATACCAATACCAATACTGATCCTGCCTATTCCAACCCATAGTAGTCCCACAAAAGCCTTTAACCAAAAGAATACAAATATCCAGTTGGGACATACCCCCAACCATAGACAATACCACTATCCATAAATAATCCAGAATATGAAATAACATCTATGAAATAGAGCTTTCTGAATAGATGGAAGCTTACCACTTCAATCCAAAGTTGACCCCTGAATGTACAAACGCTAAAAAGGAGTAGAATGGCTAGTTCCTACATCGCGTGGGGATACAAGCACCCGAAGATAGGTTAGCCGGTAAACTCTAGCATGAACTTAGGAAAAGGATAAAATAATGCCAATTACAAAACTAACTAAAACCATCTATATGCATACAAACCATCTATACTAACTGAGATTTAGTATGCCATTAAAACCTTTACCAAGGTTGTGTAGCTTAGCTGTCCTAAAACCACCCACGGGCTATATAAGATTAGCTCCCCCTGCTGAAAAGGCCCCATTGTATGAAGCCGTATAACCAGAGAAAAGAACCTAGGATGACTCGTACATCCCCCAAAATATAAAGTATGACATCATGCACATGGCCACTAGGACCAAACCTCATATCAGCAAATATAAGATTCTAGTTTTGATCCTCTCAGGACCTCCACCTTCCATAGCTTTGCTACACACACCCTTTTAAGCCCAATTAAAACCATTACCAACCAACCAAACCATTTTTCATTTATTATTAACCAAGGTCATTAGTAGTCGTATCATCATACCAACTATTACTTGAATGTATTATCCTTAGCCAAACCTTTTTGAGATCAATGGATTCCCATGTACCCATAGATCATATTATCCAATTAACTTGGGGGATTCCCATGTACCCCACAAGTATGTTTATTAAGACAAACTATTACAAAACTATTTAAACTACTCATATCATTTAGGGTTCCATTACCAAGTTTAAACTATGCATAAGTTCCATTGAAAAATCAATATAACAGTGAAAGCATTGTTATAGGAAGTTTATCAAACACATTGGCGGCATTGTATTTCCAAAACCAAAAACCATTACCAAATAACCATTCCCATGCAACCAATTATCCAAAACCACCATTAATGCATATAAAAGTATAATTAAAACATGGGAAAACATAACCAAGCATGTATAACCAAAACCCTCAAATTATATTTGAAAAACCAAAACCATACAACATTCAAATCTTGAAAACATTGTATAAAACCATGCCTTTAGTTAGAACTAACAATGAGGGAAGAGAACATTCCTTAAACCAAGATGATGAAGGAGAGAAATCACCAAAATAATCCCCAATTTACTACTTAAGACGAAACCCTAGCTTTCTTTACCCAAGAACTCTAGAGAGAATTTAAGAGTGTTTTCCAAATGTTTGAGAATAGAATAATAGGGAAAATAACCTCCCAATAGGAATATAAATCATGGGACCTTATTAGGATAAGTGGGGAAATGTCCAGATTGCCCTCACTTAAACTGCACTTAATTCCCGCATAGGGTACGACTGACCCTTACAAGTCGTACCCATCCTATACGAGTGGTACCAACCTCTCGTACCCTAGGCTTTCCCCCTTGGACACAACACTAACTAAGGTACTACACACCTAAACCCAATTCATATCCAAGTGTACGATTAGTACCCATAAACCATACCCCTGGCAAAATAGAATTTTAGGAGGTTTGAACATTGACCACCATACTAGTCCATGGTACGACTCATACCCTGGATTAAAGCTCATGGTGAGACACTCGTACTCAGATCCAATTTAAGTTTCCAAGTCTAAGGTTAAGTGAAGAAACCAAACAACCCATATCCACCGATACGACTCGTACCACCCAAATCATACCCATTGTAGTAACGACATTAATCCCACCAACCAACACTGGTCAGCATATAACTTGATCATACCGCCCATACCCAAGTGTACGAATCATTCCCCTAAGTCATATCTTGCCCAAACCCAGAAATCCAAGGAATTTTCTAAGGTCCAGAAACCAGGATGTTTCACTCTCCCCTACTAGGAACATTCATCCCCAAATGACGGATAAGGTAGGCATAACAACACGCACAAGTTATTTGCATTATCAAATATATTCCCAATCTTTAACAAAGTTTGAAAACAAAGATGCAAATATATTAATCTTTCCTTTAACAAACTCAGAAAATAAAGATGTGTTGAAGAACACATACTAGGAGCATAAAATAGATGCGAATACTTGGACTTCATGTCCTCCTCTGCTTCCATGTAGCTTCTTCCACCTTATGGTTCTACTAAAGAATCTTAACCGAAGCCATATCCTTGGTCCAAAACCGACGAGCCTACCTATCCAAGATCTCAATCCGTACCTCTTTATAAGATAGAGAGTCTGAGATACCCAACCCCTCTAAAGAAACAATCAAAGAAGGATCACCAATGCACTTCGTCATTATGTGAACATGAAATACCGGATGAACGAAGCTTAAACCAAAGGGAAACTCCAATTCATAAGCCACATTACCAACCCTTCGCATAAGGACCAACAAATAAAGGACTAAGCATCCCCTTCTTACCAAACTGCATCACTCCTTTCAAGAGAGATACCTTTCGGAACACCTTATCTCCAACCTCAAACTCCAAGTGTCTACACCTTACATATGCATAGGACTTTTGGCGACTTTGGGAAGCCTTAATCCTATCCCGAATCACCTTCACCTTTTCTATAGCCTGATAGACCAAATCCGGACCAAACATATTCAACTCACTAAGCTCAAACCACCCAATAAGAGATCCACACCTTCTACTATACAATGCCACGAAAGGGGCCATACTAATACTAGAATGATATCTATTGTTCTAAGCAAACTCTACCAAAGGCAGATGCTTAACCCAACCGCCACCATAATCAATCGCACATGCCCGAAGCATATTCTCCAATGTCTAAATTGTCCTCTCCGTTTTCCCATCCATCTGAGTATGAAAAGCAGTACTTAGACTCACCTTAGTACCCAATCCCTTCTGAAAAGCCCGCCAGAAATGAGATACAAACTGTGTACAAGGATCAGAGATAATAAAAATAGGTACCCCATGTAGCTTCACAATCTCTTGAAGATACAACTTCACATAATCCTCCACCGAAAAAGTAATCCTCACTGGCAAAAAATGAGCAGACTTCATCATTCTATCCATAGTTACCAAATGGAATCAAATTAGCTCTATGACCGAGGAAGACCGGTAACGAAATCCATATTGATTACCTCCCATTTATATTTGGGCAGATTAATTTCTTGATACAACCCACCTGGCCTCATGCGCTCAACCTTAACCTGTTGACATGCCAAGCACTTGGCCATAAAATCATCCACGTCCCTCTTCATACCATTCCACCAATACATCTCCTTAAAATCATGACATATCTTCATCGAGCTGGGATGTACAATGTAGCATGATTCATGCACCTCAGCTAAGATCCTTTGCCAGAAATTGTCGACAAGAGAAATGCAAAACCTCTCTTAGTACCTTAAAGTACCATCACCAAAGATCTCAAACACCATTACCTTTTGCATACCCACACTGCTCTTGATTTTTATTAAGATAGGATCAATAACTTGCTTCTCCTTAATCTCTGCACCAAGAGATGACCAAACCACTTCCTATACCATCACACCACTATCCTCAGAGTCTAAAAAATGAACTCTAAGATTAGCCAAGCAGTGAATATCTTTCACTAATTCCGGTTTTTCTTTCTCCACATGAGCCAAGCTCCCCATGGACAACCTGCTAAGAGCATTAGCAACCATGTTAGCTTCACCTGGGTGATAGTGAAAACTCATAAGATAGTCCTTGAGAAGCTCCAACTATCTCCCCAGCCTGGGATTCAGCTCTGTCTGAGTGAACACATACTGTAGACTCTTATGATTAGAAAAGATCTCTACGTGCACTCTATACAAATAATGTCACCAGATTTTTAGAGCAAAAACCACCGTCAACAGCTCCAAATCATGAGTATGATAAATCCTTTAATGCACCTACAACTGCCTAGGAAAATAGGTAATTACCTTCCCATGTTATATTATGACACAACCAAGTCCTACCATAGATGCATCACAGTAAACCACAAAGCCCTCACTACCCTCAAGCTATGTTAAAATTAGAGCTGAAGTTAGCTTATCTTTTAACTTCTTGAAACTCCCGTCGCACACATTCGACCAAGAAAACTTCACCTTTTTCTAAGTCAACTTAGTCAAAGGAGCATCTATCGTCGAAAAGCTTTCTATAAACCGCTGATAATACCCGGCCAAACCCATGAAGCTCCAAATATCGGTTGGATTCATGGGTCTAGGCCACCTTTTAACCACAGCCACCTTTTGTGGATCCACCATGATCCCCTACTAGAAATAATATAACCAAGAAAAGACATATTGTTCAACCAAAACTCACACTTGGTGAACTTGGCATACAACTATTGTTCCTTCAAGGTCTGCAATACCGCACAGAGGTGATTAGTATGATCCACCTCACCCTTGGAATAAACCAGAATATCATCAATAGATGCAATGACAAAAAGATCCAAGAACTACCTAAAAACCCTATTTATTAAGTCCATAAATGTCATCGAAGCATTAGTCTAACCAAATGACATCACCAAGAATTTAAAGTACCCATACCAAGAAAGAAAAGTCATTTTAGGGATATCCTCCTCCCTAATCTTAAGCTAATGATACCCAGACCAAAGATCTATCTTAGAGAAGAACTTGGCACCATGAAACGGATCAAATAAGTCATTTATCCTTGGAAGAGGATACTTGTTCTTCATTGTTACCTTACCCAACAACTAATAGTTAATGCACATCCAAAGGGAACCCTCCTTCTTGTGAACAAACAACACCGGTGCACCCCATGGGGATACACTAGGATAAATAAACTCCTTATCTAGAAGATCCTTAAGATGATCCTTGAGTTCTCTTAACTCAGCTAGAATAATTCTATAAGAAGTAATAGATATTGGATGAGTGTCTGAAACCAAATCAATACAAAACTTTATTTCCCTGTCACGAGGAAAACCAAAAAGATCATTCAAAAATACCTCAGGAAACTTATTTACCACCAGAACTGAATGTAGAGAAGGACCTTCTGAGTTAGAATCTTTAATCTGAACCAAGTGATGAAGACAACCTTTAGAGATTAACCTACAAGCTCTAAGATAAGAAATAAACCTCCCACTAAGAGCTAGGGAACAACCCTCCTACTCTATAACTGGTTCACTAAGGAACCTAAAGACAACCTTACGGGTCCAAAATATAAGGTCATGTAACAAGAATGTAACCAATCCCTCCCTAGAATAACATCAAGATCCACCATATCCAGCTCAAACAGATCTATCAACATCTTCTTGTTACCAACAGATATTGCACACCCCCTATAGACTCTTTTAGTAATAACTGAGTCACCTATCGAGGTAGAAACAGAAAAAAGGATCCATGACAACCTCAGGAACAAAACCAATACATATAGCCACATATAGGGTCGCATAGGAAAGAGTGTACCTCAGATCAAGCAGACAATACACATCACGAGAAAAGAGTTGTAACATACCAGTAATGACATCAAGTGATGCCTCAGGTACCTGCCGAGCTGTAAGAGCATACAACCTATTCTGGCATATGTCGGTACTAGAAGCGGGAATAGACTCCAAAACCGCACCACTAGGTGCAGAAGTAGAAGCTGAAACAACTAAAGCTTTGACTACTCCCGAAGCTCCTTACCAATTGGATATTTCTTGAGCATATGACGTAGCTGGCCATATTTAAAATACTTATCCCTGCCTTCGTCACTATAGCCCTGATGAAGACAACTACAGAACCGGCAACGAGGGCATAAAATATTTGATCGACCCCCACTCGCCTTACAATGGGCACCCTGTGCTTGGAAATTATCACAACCTTGTAGAATCCTGTCACCCGACTGCCTTAGGTACAGAGCGCTAGCAGTAGAGAAGAAACCAGAACTTCCCCACTTCTTCTTTGGCCATTTACCTCTATCCTGACCACCCTACTGCTAAGCACCACTCTTCTTAGATAACCTACTCCTCTTACCCATTCTTTCAACAAACTTTTCTTGGTTCTTATTTTCATTCTCCACCTGCTGCATGTGGATAACCAACCTCAAAATGTTCATATCCTTGATCAGCAAAGCATTTTTCTTTAAAGAATCATATCCCAAGATAGCCTAAAAGTGAAATTTCTCATCCTGTCCCTTATGTTAGCCACTAAATTAGGAGCATACCTTGACAGCAGATGAAACTTTAAGGAATATTCCTTGACAGACATTTTACCATGCTTGAGATTCACAAATTTTCCATCTTTGCTACCCTCATCTATTAAGGAAAGAAACGGTCCATAAAAGCATTAGAAAAATCATCCCATAAGAACAACTTTTCCATATCACCTTTGTACCTATCCCACTCCTCGTACCACTGGTATGCAATATCCTTGAGCTAATAGGTTGCAAAATTCTCACCATCCATATTTATGGCCAACATCACCCTGAATATATTCTACATTTCATCCAAGAAACCCTGAGGCTCCTCCTCCACCTTCACACCATTAAAAGTAGAAGGATTCATCTTTATAAACTAGCCAACTTATGGCCTCAGCACAAAAGCCACCAGACGCATCCCGCTAGCCTAAGTAGCAACCAACTGAGCAATAGTATGAATAGATTGGTGAAATTCTGCATTAGCCACCTCACCTTGAGGGGGACTAGTAACAATCAGAGAAACTCCAAAATAATCAGGGATAGGACCCTAAGAATGAGTGTGAACTCCAGATGTAGGACGTACCCCATCAATATCATCCCCAGATGGGACAAAAGAATTTTCTTGTGTTCTAGATCATTGAGGCATGATCTAAAAACTGAAAAACCAAGGATTAGAGAAAAATTCAAGGACTCAGACTCCAAGCTTGAAAATAGAATACCAAGAAAGAGAAACATTCCTAAATGCCCTGTTGCTTATCTCTTATGATGTGGCATGTTACACACCCCTAAAAGAGACTCTACCAGACATGGCTTTATGGACTCCCAATTGACCATGAACCTAAAGCTCTGATACCAACTTGACACGACCCAGCCTGAGGCCTAATCATAATGGGCATCCCAAGTCTGACCAGGACCAAAGATCACCTCCGCTACCCAATCCAACCTCCAAGTGTCTGTCTTGAGTTGGCTGAATTTTGAGCATATAACAAGATAATATAATAGCTCATATGAAGACTCTGGCATAGGATCATGATCGTGACCATCCCAACCGAGTCCAACCATTCCATACCAACCGCCCAACCATACCAAACCAAACCAAAACCATAAATCCAAGTATAACAAATACCTGACCACACGAGTTCCATAGTAATTATATATAATCCAAAAATGAAAAAAGATGGAACAACCAACACTATCATCAACTGACATCATCCCCATTACTAATATCAATACTAAGCTGATACTAATACCGATCCCACCTATTCCAGCCCATAGTAGTCCCTCAAAAGCCTCTAACCAAAAGAATACAAATATCTGATTGGGACATGCCCCCAACCATTGATAAAACTAATATCCATAAATAATCCAGAGTATGAAATAACATCCAGGAAATATTGACTTCCAACTAGATGGAAGCTCACCACTTTAATCTAAAGTTGACCCCCAAATAACTTAATGCTAAGTAGGAGAAGTAGAACGGCTGGTTCCTACATCGTATGTAGATACATCTACCCGAAGATGGCTTAGCAGGTAAACGCTAGCATGAACTTAAGAAAAGGATAAAATAATGCCAATTGGAAGACCAAGTAAAACCATCCATATGCATACAAACCTTACATATATATATAACTATGCCAAGAAATGGAACTGGGTTTAGCATGCTATTAAAACCTTTACCTAGATTATGTAGCTTTGCCATCCTAAAACCACCCATGGGCTATATGGGTTTAGCTTCCCCTACTAAAAGGGACCTAGTGTGTGAAGCTGCACGACCAGAGAAAAGAAGCTGGGATGACTAGTACATCCCCTAAAATATAAAGTGTGACATCATGTACACAGTCACTAGGTCCAAACCTTACATCGGCAAATATGAGTTTCTAGTTTTGATACCCTCAGGACCTCTACCTTCTATAACTTTGCAACAAACCCATCTTTCTCTTTCTTTAAGCCTAATTAAAACCATTACCAACCAACTAAACTATATTTTATTTATTATTAACCAAGGCTAATAGTAGTGGTATCATCATACCACTATAACTAGCAAGTATTAAATTTCTCTACAAATCTTGGAGAAGCTGAGTAAATTATTTGCAAAGAAGCAGCACGACTTCTAGCAGGACCATATGATGGTTCTACAGGAGAAATATGGTGCATAGCAGGCAATAATTTAGGCATGGAAAATGAATGTCTATTATAAATAGTAGATCTTTCATCAGATTGAATACAAATCCTACTATTGGATTTTGGGTCACATGCGATAATTCACTTTTAGTTAAATCATCAATGACTTGATTCGAGGATATAACATAATTTAAGGTCCAAGTAGTGGGAAAATAAATCTCATCCCATTTAATAGGTCTCCTTGTGGTGACCTTAGACCTTGCAAAATTAGTCTCGACTAATATAGTCTGATCCAATGTAGCGTATAATCTACATTAAGGATTTAGAGTAGTTAATAACCTATAATAAATCTTGTATGACAGACAAATAAAGCGTATAATTATAACCATGCGTTTTCATATTTAATGTCAAAGCATCAAGTATATTCGCATCAGTCAAACATAATTGTAAATTTGGCTGAGTATTGAAATAAACTAGACCATAGGCCACAATGGATTCAATCGAACTCATTAAATACTGCCTAAAATTCAGATTTCTAGCATCTCTAAGAGATTCTAAGAATGTCTTTGGTAACCCTTTAAGAGTTAATGGTTTAAAATCAATTTGAACCATTCCAATATGTATAAAGCTATAATGATTTTTATATAAATCAATATCTCATTTATTTAATAAACGGATCGTCTGTTCTGACTTATTTAATGCCAAAGACTGTTCGTCTTTATAATTTTCTTAGAAAGAACTTTATCAAACCAACCATAATCATAAATGATTTTAATATCAACCTTTGAAATAGTCCACTTGTTTATCTACCTCGACTTGAAGAGGTAGATATGCCTCAAAATCTTGACTTGTTAAATAAGTGGACTATTCCAAAGGTTGATAATAAAACCATTTATGATTATGGTTGGTTTGATAATGTTCTTTCTAAACAAATTATAAAGACGACTGAACAATCTTTTGCATTAAACTCGTCAGAATGGACGATCCATTTATTAAATAAATGAGATATTGATTTCTATAAAAACCATTATAGCTTTATGCATATTGGAATGGTTCAAATTGATTTTAAACTAATAACTCTTAAAGGGTTACCAAAGACATTTTTAGCAGCTCTTAGAGATGCTAGAAATCTGAATTTTAGGCAGTCTTTAATGGGTTCGATTGAATCCATAGTGACCTATGATCATTTATTTTAATACTTAGCCAAATTTACAATTATCTTTGACTGATGCGAATATACTTGATGCTTTGACATTAAATATAAAAATGCATGGTTATAATTATACACTCGGATCTGAACTTATTTGTCTATCATACAAAATTTATTATAGGTTATTAACTACTTTAAATCCTTGATGTAGATTATATGCTGCATCGGATCAGACTATATTAGTCGAGACTAATTTTGCAAGGTCTAAGGTCACCACAAGGAGACCTATTAAATGGGATGACATTGATTTTTCCACTACATGGATCTTAAATTCAGTTATATCCCCGAATCAAGTCACTGATGATTTAACTAATAATGAATTATTGCATGTTACTCAAAATCTAGATGGTCAGATTAGTATTCAATTCGATGAAAGATCTACGGTTTATAATAGACATTCATTTTCCATGCCTAAATTATTGCCTGATCTACATCATATTTCTCCCGTAGAACCATCATATGGTCCACGTAGAAGTCGTGCAGCTTCTTTGTGCACAATTGACTCAGTTTGTACAAGATTTGTAGAGAAAGTTAAAGTCAATCCTCAAACAAATATTGTCCAAGATAATGACAATATCTCTAATAGAGATATTCATACTACTTCTGAAATGAACTTTGATCCAAATGATATTTTATGATTCCACACCAAATTAATTTTAGTCCTGGATCCCAGGCAAGAAATTATGTTAAAAAGGAATTTTTTGATAAAAAATAGAACCAATTCAGAACTTGGTTTTTTGAGACTTATAGTCCTATTAAGATGAATAATATTTCTCAAGAATTCTATAAAACATGTGCATTGCATAATCAAATTATGCATTTTGTGCCATGGTTTATAATCACATACTTTCCATTGTATGTTAAGGTGTAATACCCCGTACTTCTACCTAGCATGAAATCATCCCAAGTATGTTAGAAACTTACTTTGAAAAATGAATCCACTTTTATATACGTGGAATTTTTAAGATTTTCACTTTCTACTTTGTGGGAAATTGAATTAGCTTTCCAACAATACCAATTTCGTCCAAATCCGGTATAGGGGTAGAAAATTAGAACTATTTTATAGAAAGCAGCCAAAACTGCCTAGGTGAGACGATGAGGGCCGATGGACCGTCGAGCTAGCGATGGACCATCGCCCAAGCTGTCGCAGCGAAGGCAGTGAGAACACTTTCTGCCTAAGGGCTGCGGCTCAGGCCGACGGACCATCACCCAAGTCGTCACAGCAGACACAGTGAACCCCTATTCTACCAGGTTCGACGGTCAGGACCGACGAACTATCGACCCAGCGACGGACTATCGCACCTACCGTCGCATAGTTTGTTTCGTTATTTTAAAGTTATTTTTAAAAGGAGATTTGTGTTTTTTCAACCGTTTTAACCCTTAATTATATGTGACCAAGGTCATAAGTTCATTATCCATCTACAACATCAAATTAGGGTTTTCTCTTAAAGATAATCCCCAAGAACAAGATCCAATCCTTCTTGAAGAAACTAAGAAATTCAAGTTCTTCAAGTCCAAGAACTTCAAGAAACTCACAACCCAGGTATGTAATTTATTGATTCATGGGTCCCTTTCACCCATGAAGCTCAAGAATCTCTTTTAAAAATCCAAGATTTGTGTAAGTATGAATGTTCATGATTTAAATTGAATTAAAATTCATGTTCATGATGTTGTGGGGTTTTGCTTTATGTTTTAAATTATATATTCCAATGATTGACCCTAGTATATGAATATTTGCATAATAATCATGATACACCCCCTTAAATTTACATGTTAATTGATGTATCCATGATTATTAGATGTGTTGATGATTTTATAACCAAAGTATGTTCCTCATATGTTCGATTAAATACCTATGTGATGGAAAAGTGTCATAATAGTATGATAATATGAAATCCCCATTTATGTACAAGTTTATGCATGTCCAGTGTTTGATGAAATATCTTAGCCAATGAATTATGGATATATGTGTAGCCATTGTGGTTCTTTAGAACTAGTACTTCATGGAATCTCCAACTTATTATATTATGGATTATTGATGTTGGTCATGTATTCAAGAAAGTCATGCTTTGTCAGTTTCTACCTATCGAGTCCTGGGGGTACTTGTACCTGAAAATTTAGTTGTGTGCCTAGAATTAGTGTCATGTTTTCAAGATACTCTCAGTCAATCCATGATCCATAGAATTCACTCAGTCTCATGACTCAGGAAAACTCAATAAATTCAGTATCAGTTTAGTAATCTCAGCATTCTCAGTGATCTTAGCAATCTCAGTCAGTTATCAGATCTCAGTAATATTTTGTTAGTCAAAGGAATTCAGTGAAATCAGACCAGTTCAGTCCAGTATATTCATTTTAATATCTATTCAGATGGGAGTAGGATTCAGCACTGGGTGAGCCCAAGGAAGGGAACTAACCTATTAGTAGAGGGTGTGATTCTTAGAACAATCCTTGCGCTCCAGAACTACGTAGCCAGCATAGGTTGAGACATCAAACCTGCTAGATGAGGGTAGATGAGGTGGATTAACTTATTAGATGAAGTTTCCTCCATTATTATTAGAGTACCTATTAGATGAGGGTTACTCATAGCTTGTCCTTACCAGTGGCGCGGTATTGACACCGCTCCAATTGGGGTTACAGATTGGACCCCAACTCAGCTATAATAGCTTATTAGTGGCATGTCGGTTAAAGAAATACTTCCTATAGTGTTAGTTACAGATCAGGACTATCAGATACAGTCATTCAGTCTTAGTAAAAGAACTCAGATAGATCTTTAGATTTCAGGACTGTCAGATACAGTCAACTCAGAACAGTACATAACTCAGCTAGTTCCATCAGAACCTAGACTGTCAGATACAGTCGCTCAGTATCAGTTATACAACTATCAGTACCTCATTTTATTAGTACTCAAACTCAGTAATCATGTTATCACGAACTCAGTTATAGTTATTATGTATTCATGCATGTATTCTCATGCTCATGTCATTCAGTTAGTTAGTATAGTTTATACATGTGAACCTTTGCATTCAACCTACGTTACATGCAAACCAGTACATTCAAACATACTAACACATTTGTGCTATGGTGTTTTATACAATAGATTTAGAAGTACGAGCTCCAGAGCATCAGTAGTACTCCAATCTCAGCAGTCAGATTTAGCAGTGAGTCCTCATCCTTCGAGGACCTGACCATTACTTTATTATCTTATTAATTAATTTATTTTAGTAGTTTGAGTTAGTTGGGAACATGTCCCATCAACTCCTTATTCAGACAGTTCAGTCAGTTAGAGGCTTTTTAGACTATCACGTTCAGACAATTTATTTCAGGTTTTATTTTGGTATTGTGATACCATATCATTCAGAGATTATTTTATTAGTTTTGAAACTTATGGCCTTACATCCTTTATTTCTACATTTATACAGTATACTATGAAATGTTCAGGTATAGATATCCGTCATGGGTTAGCTTGTGTTTCTTCGAAATCATGAGCACCGTGTAGCATTCTATGTACCAGATTCGGGGTGTTACGTAAGATGCTAGAAAGATCTTATCAAGATGGTAATGGTAATGTTGTTAAAACTATTTACCCTCCCAAAGCCCCTTTTATATTGACAAATAATACTGGTATTATATTTTTTGCATTTCAAAAATTCATTGATAATGAAGTTGCTAAGGTAACTATTGTAGAAATTAATAATTTGATTTCTCAAAATAATTATTTGAGCTTATATATGAAAGTTTTAGGAGAACATATTTCTCCTCTTAATAAAAAACTTGATGAGTTAACTGATTTGATAAAAAAAATTGAGTATTAGTCCAAATTCTACTGATTTGCTTCTTCTTTCTAAAGTAAGACAGAAGATTTGATGACTAAAACCAGTATTCAAAGGCCTCCTAATATTGAGGGATTCCAACTTAAATCGCCTTTACATGATTTAGAATAGCTTCTTGATAAAAAACTTTTTGGTTTAAATATTAGACCTATTAATTTGTCTAATGATTTTGCTGATAGCCTTTATTCCTCTTCTGATTTGAAAAATCAGACCAAATTGGAGCTTAATAAGCTCATAGGAATGATTAAAAAAATGCCGGGTAAAATCCTAGATATGTCGATTTACCCTGCATGTAAACTTATTACTATCCGCGACCCACTCCTCAAGATATTTTGATAGTGGAAAGGGATTAGAATCAGACTAATACATCCTATAATGGAGATGATATTTATAAATGGAATCTTGATGGACTAACTGAGAGGCAATTAACAATCCTCGTACATCGTATGATGATGTATTCAATGGTGTGTAAAGCCACTGGTAATACAAATAATAGAATAAATAAAGTTATCTGTAAAATGATAGTTGCTAGTTTTATTGGCCAACTTCGTGGCTGGTGGGACAATTTTCTAACTAATAATCAAATAAAGTCAATTTTTAATGCTATAGCTATGACACTAGGGCGTGATAAACTAGGAAGAGCCCTAGTTCCAAATAGGGAAGAAGTTGTTTATACACTTGTTCTTATAATTTTAGAACATTTTAATGGTAGATTTACCAATCAGTATGAAAATATCTGAACTCTGTTAAATGGTCTTAGATGCAAGACCCTAGGAGAATTTAGGTGGTATAAAGACACTTTTTTAAGTCGGGTCTTGGAATTACCCGAAAGTCGGTACGAGCATTGGAAGACTAAGTTTATAGATGGGTTTCCTTCGCTTTTTACTGAAAGAGTATGAAAAACTCTTAGAGTTTCCTATGGTGAAATTACTTAGGAAAATTACACCTCTGGGCATTTTATCGCAGTTTGTATGCAAGAAGGATTAAACTTGTGTAATGAGTTAAAATTATCAAGACAATTTAAGATTCGAGAAAAATCTAGATAGGTGATTTCTGTACCTAGTTTGGTATACTTGAACCAGCTTCCACTTCTAGGAAGAAAGGCCCTAGATATTCTAAAGGTGAGAAGCCTTATCAGAAAAAAATATCAAGATATAGGTCCAAAGAAGAGTGTGAAACTAGAAAAGCCTATAGAAAATCTACTAGATTTGTCTAAAAGAGGTCTAAGCGAGATCTTGCTAAGATTAAGTGTTACAGATGTGGTAACTTTGGGCATATTGCTCTAAACTGTAAGCTTAAAAAGCTTAAATCTTTAGTTCTTGCTTATGATGTGAATGATCAAGTTTATGGTTTGTTATACACCTCAGATTCGGAATCTGATTATAATGCTCAATCTGAATCAGAAAATGATATTGAGTTGCCTAATTTATTTGATAGTGATAATGTTAATGCTTGTTCTGATTGCCAAGGTGATACTTGCACTTGTGATGATTCATTTTATAATTTGCAATCCCAGTTTTAAGATTTAAACATTCAAACCATTACTTCGAATAATGTGTTAGAACTTTTGAAAGAAGTTTCGGATAAAAAAATATGGGAAAAAATTAATAATTTGTCTACTAGTTCAATACCTAGTACTTCTAAAACTGTTGATAGCAATACCTTTACGCCTAAAAATGTTGATAGCAATTATTTTATGCCTTATTCTATAGCAGAAGTTAATAGACGTCTTGCTATGAGTTATGCTCCTGGTAAAGATACTTCTTTTGATGATTTAAAGATTGAAGTTGAAAACTTGAAAAAAGAAATTAAATCTCTTAAACAAAATAAAATGATTTATGATCACAAAATTTCACAAATTGAGAAAGATATTTCTCCAACACAAATTTCTAAAGGAAAAGAAAAAATTTCTGAAGAAAGTGAATCGGATGATATTCAAAATTCCCATGATTTAAAAAATGATTATTTTTGGGGAATGATGCAAATTGTTACTGCTCATAAATAGTATATTAAAAGAACTATTTTGATTGATAATCATTTTTTAGAAACTAATATTGCTATGATTGATAGTGGAGCTGATGTTAGCTGCATTCAGGAAGGATTAATTCCTACAAAATATTTCCATAAAACTACACATGTACTTAAATCTGCATTTGGACATGCTCTTGATATAAAGTATAAATTGCCAAACACTCATATTTCCCAGAATAAAGTATACATACCGCATTTCTTCTTTTAGGTAAAAAATTAGTTATACCCTTCAATTATACTTGAAACTCCTTTTACAAATATTATTTATCCTTATACTCAAATTGATGCAAAAGGATTTACGGCTACTTACAAGAATAAGGAGATATCCTATCCTTTTATTACAGATCCCGTAACTAGAGATATTAATGCTTTAATTGATATGAAGCAAAAACATCTTATTTTTTTACAGCTTGAAGTTCTTAGCATGAATATTTGTGATACTATGAAGTCTGCTAAGCTACAAGAAAAAATTAAATTAATTTCTGAATAAATGATTGTTAATATTTGTGTCGATCACCCCAGTGCTTTTTGAAATCGCAAAGAGCATATTGATACTCTTCCATATGAAGACAATTTCTCTGAGGATAATATCCCAACAAAATCACAACCTTGTCAAATGAATGCTGAATTAGTAGAATTCTGCAAAAAAGAGATTGATAATCTGTTACAAAAAGGTTTGATAAAACCTTCCAAATCTCTATGGTCTTGTACTGCTTTTTATGTTAATAACGCAACAGAAAAAGAACATGGTGTTCGCAAGGTGGTAATAAATTACAAACCTTTGAACAAGTATTTAAAATGAATTAGGTATCTCATCCCAAATAAAAAAGATTTGTTAGCCCGTTTATATGATGCCAATATATTTTCAAAATTAGATATAAAATCTGGATATTGGCAGATTTAAATTTTTAAAGAGCATAATTATAGAACAGCTTTTAATGTGCCTTTTGGGCAATATGATTGGAATGTTATGCCATTTGTCTTGAAAAATGCTCCTTCTGAATTTCAGAAGATAATGAATAAGATATTTAATCTTTATATGGATTTCATTATCGTTTATTTTGATGACATTTTTGTGTTTTCTAAAACATTCAAACTGCATATCAAGCATCTTGATATTTTCAAGAAAATTGTGATACAGAATGGTTTAAAGATATCTAAGCCAAAAATGTGTTTATTTCAAACAAATGTTAGATTCTTAGAACATAATATCTGTCAAGGGAAGATTACTTGTATTCAAAGATCCCTTGATTTTACTTCTAACTTTTCTGATGTTATAACGGATAGGACTCAATTGCAAAGATTTTTGAAAAGCTTGAATTATATTTCCCCTTTTTATGAGAATTTATCTCGTGATTTAGTCCTATTATATGATATGCTAAAAAAGGACTATAAAGGAGCATGGATGGATAGTCATACAAATCTTGTTAAACAAATTAAACAGAAGGTTAAAACCTTACCCTGTGCAACATTAGCCAATCCTGCCCGGCAAAAAATAATTGAGATGGATGCGTCTAATATTGGTTATGGTGGAATATTGAAACAAGTTAATCCCCATAATAAAACTGAATACTTGATAAGATTTCATTCAGGTAAATGGACTGATAGTCAGAAGAAATATGCTACGGTAGCTGGTGAAATTCTAACCATTGTTAAATGTGTTTTAAATTTCAGGATAACCTTTATGATAAAATATTTTTGATAAAAACTGATGCTCAATCTATGAAGTATATGTTTGATAAAGATTTTAAACATGATATTTCAAAGTTATTATTTTCAAGGTGGCAAACCCAATTAATCCCTTTTGATTTTGAGATTCAGAATAAAAAAGAAATTGATAATTCCCTCCCTGATTTTCTATCTAGGGAATATCTCTGTTAAAATAATTTTTTATACATTATTTCTTACTGAAAAAACTTTGATTACTATATTAAAGGTAATTCCATTATACATAGACATTCAAAATCTCATAATTGATAAAATCATCCATGATATGGTTGAAGAAGAATTTTTGTCTTCAATTATGAAGAGATCAGAGATTTGGACAGGTATGATTTGGAAATATCTGATTAATTGTCTTCTTTTCTGTATGGATACTAATCCACCATGGCAGATAGCCAGAGGAAAAGTTCAGGGTAGATCGGGATGAAAATCAGTCTTCGTCGAAAGGAAAAATCATCCCCAACAATTAGATCATATTCAGGATCGTCATACGGATCCTCCTCTAATGCCCCAGTTATACAAATAGGAAATAGGAGTTTGATAAATTCTAAGGTGCCACAGAAATGCGAATATTCATCATTAAATTAGTCAATTCATCTGGATGATATTTCAAAAGACAGTCCGTTAGACGAGCAATTACAAGCTTAATTGGCAGGTCAAAAGGGTGATACATTCACTAAAGAACAAATTCTTTCTCTATATAGGGTCTTTTATAATAATTTTTGGGACAAACTGATGCGCAAGGATCCCAAAACAAAAATATTGTATGGACAAGAACTCTTGGATACTATCAGAAAAACAATTCAAGATTATTTTATAACCCTTCGAAAGGATATTATAGGATACATCATTAAAACATATTGCTAAAAGGATCTTTGTCCATGATGGAGATAGGATCGAAATGATTGAAAATTATTTGGAAGAAGTTTGAAGAAATCTGATGAAAATAGTTGATTGCCATGATAAGTCAGATACTTCCATGAAGAGCATAACCAGTGATGATATTGCTGATGAAGAAGTTTAGAATTCTCAGCATGTCTCCACGGATAAACCACTATCTGATGATGCCATAGCAAGAACTGAAGAATTACTTAGACAATTAAAAGAAAAAAAAATAAAGTGTGATACACACAGTATATTTACTGGCAAGGGACCCGAATATGGGATACTTAGTTCTATTTCTACACAGTTGATCCACTGTACATAGGACCCGGATGTGGGACCCATAATACTATTTATAGCTTGATTTTCTTCCTACCAATAAGTGTCTTCATTTGTTAGGGAAGGCAGAAGTTTTCAATTTTTCTTTTTCATTTCTCTCTCGAGCTTAAAGTACTCTCTTTTCTCTCTTGTAAATTTCTCTCCAAGTTTGAATAAACACTTGCTGTTAAATATTACTTCGGCCTTGCATCCGGCCACTAAAGGTATTTACTAGTTCTTTTAATTTAAGTCTATATATTACTCTTTCTCCCTTTCTGGCCGTGACTATGTCCGGCTAAGTAATTTCATATCTTTGTTGAAGATCTAATTTCTCTTGTATAGTAGCCATGAAAGATCCAGACTCTATCAAAATATAAAGAAATTTCTCTATAGTTTGTTGATTTAGTTCCGAGATGGTGGTACAGTCGATGTTAGTACTGCTTTTGTTGGCATTGACTTAGTGACTACGTCTAACAAGCCGTGACTCTCAAGCCCGTTAAAAGATGAGAAAAAAAAAGGCATCTATCTTCACAGTTAGAATATCTAAACACATGGGCTCATCTCAAGTAGGTATTTAATTCTAACAGGCCCTTTTCTCAGGCAAAAAGATTCAATATTCCATACAGTCAATAAGCTATATGAAATTCCTATATATTTCGATTGGTTTTCCGATATTAACTTATATATCTGGATGGCCGCATGGATTACCGCCAGCCCTTAAATCATACAACATTTATACACTATATATATATTATTTTTGAATACATATACACATGTATAACATATACACACTATATATATACTACTTTAGAAAACATTTGCACATGTATACGTTAAATATATATACTACTTTAGAGTGTATACAAAATATCTATACATATATACGTATGATATAATATATGTACTACTTTTAATAATATACATACAACATATACACAATGTATGTACTACTTTAAATAATATACATACAACATATACACACTATATATATGCCACTTTAGAAAACATGTACACATGTATATGTTATATACATACTACTTTAGAGTCTATAGAATATACACATATATACGTACGATATAATATATGTACTGCTTTAAATAATATACATACAACATATATACACTATATAGATACTACTTTAGTATACATATACACATGTATACATTAAATATATACTACTTTAGAGTGTATAGAAAATATATACACATATATACTTACAATACAATATATGTACTACTTTAAATAATATACATACAACATATATACACAATATATATACTACTTTAGAAAATATATACACATTTATACGTTAAATATATACTACGTTAGAGTCTATAGAAAATATATACACATATATACGTATGATATACATACAACATATATACACTATATTTATACTACTTTAGAAAACATATACACATGTATACGTTAAATATATATACTACTTTAGAGTCTGTAGAAAATATATACATATATAGCATATATACACTACATATTATACTACTTTAAAAATACTTACACATTAAATATATACTATTTTAATATATAAAGAATATATAGACATATATGTAGAATATATACTACTTAAAATATCACTTGAAAGTTGAAACAATATACATACAACCTACGTATATGTGTACATATTTTATATACACTCTAAAGTAGTATATATATTTAACATATACATGTGTATATATTTTATAAATTAGTATATATATATAGTGTGTATATGTTATATGTATATTATTTAAAGTAGTACATACATTATATTGTACGTATATATGTGTATATATTTTTTCTATAGACTCTAAAGTAGTATATATATTTAACGTATACATGTGTATATGTTTTCTAAAGTAGTATATATATAGTTTGTATATGTTGTATGTATATTATTTAAAGTAGTACCTATATTTTATTGTACGTATATATGTGATATATTTTCTATACACTCTAAAGTAGTATATATTTAATATATACATGTGTATATATTTTCTAAAGTAGTATATGTTAAGCGTATATATGTTATATTTATATTGTTTAACGTATTTAAAATGTATATAGGTGGGTATATATAGTGTATATTGGAAAAACATTTAATTTCAAATTTCTTTTTTTTTTTAGCTTTGACCGATTTGGACCGATTTACATATAATCGGGCCAGTCCCGGGTTGTTTTACAAAAAAATTTTGTTGGGCCCGGTACCGTACCAGCCCATTAAAAAGGCCTCAGAACCGGCTTGACCCAAAAACTGGTAAAACAAGATGGGCCGATTCCGGGTTGACTCAGCCCCGCCCGACCCTTTTGACAGACTTAGCCATAACCCACCCCCAACTGTTCATCCTAACATTTCATACATTACCAATTTTTTATTCTTCTGGTTACCACCGTAGATTCTTCGAAATCCACCAACTTTAATGTAATATCCGATCGTTCCTTAAGTCTAAATCCGTCTTTTGAGTATATGAAAATGACTTCCAAAGTGAATGATGATTAAACCGTGTAGAATTTCCCTAATTTTGACTTTTTGTCCTATAGAGCATTGAATAAGCTTTCCATTGATACCAAATTCGCCCAAATCTGACACTCAGGTGAAGAGTTAGAGTCATTTTAGTGAGACAGTGTGTCACTTAGCACTTTAGAGCATCGCGGAGCTAGCCAAAATGGAAATTGTCATTTTCTAGTAAGCCTCAGCGATATTGATGCATTGCACCAAGGCTCAATATTAGGATTGTCGAATTTCAGTGCACCAACGCGATTCCACCGCGTCGCGGTGCCCTTTCAGGTCACAACCAAGGTGATAACATGATTTCACCGCGTCGCGCCACTGAGCAGTTTCCCTATTGTCCAAATCCATTGAAGGACCGTGATCCTGGCGCGTTATGCCAGGGCCAAAAATCGGGCTCCAGTTCTAGAATTTGTTCAAGGGTATTTTGGTCTTTTCTATCGGTTCTTACCCACTCTATATATATCCAAGTAGAGAAGAGAAATTTATTTCTCTCCAATTTCTTTCCAAGAACATTCAAAAAGCTAGGGTTTTCTCTCAACCCAAAAATCCAACCTTCTCCAAGAAAATTCAAGAACCTTCCATAAATACCTTCAAGTGGTTCAAGATTTAAGATATCTAAGTCAAGGCATCAAGCAATTTAGCTCAAAAGTGCGAGAAAGAATTTCCAATCAAGTTTTTTCATCTCAAAAATCATTATCAAGGTATGTGGGGCTTGAACAAGAATATCCTTCATTCTTGTGCCCAAAGAATTGATTTTTACTATTAAAATTTCATGATTTTGCAAGTGGGTTTATACCCAAATTACTTTATCATTGATTTATGAGAATTGATCTATTCAAGATTAATATACATGACTATTGCATTATTTTATTTCTTAAATTGAGAATTTATGCTATGAATTGTATATTACTATTATGAATTGATGATTTTCAAGTGATAAATGATAAGAGTCATGATTTTAAGATTTTCATGAGAAGTTGATCATTGAATATATATTAACATTTGAGCTTGAGACTCAAGAATGAGCTCCATGATGTTTTCTCAAAGCTTTTGATACTCGATATGATTTGATAAGTAAATGTACTTGATGATGAGAAAGATTATTTTGAGATTGAGTTGAGTTAGGAATCCACAAGTTGTTATGATTTACAGATGAGATATATACTTATGATTTTGTTCTCTATGATAGACCCTTGAGTTGATTGAGGTGGATTTCCTAACACGTTTTGAGCTGAGTCTGGGAGGAGTATTTAGCACCGAGCGAAAAAATATGGTATTTCCTCGAAACTACGTGCCACTGTAGGATTGGTATTAATAATTATGGGCCAGAGGACAAGTATGAGATTGTGATCATAAAGTTGAGGTTGTACTCCCTGGCAAGAGTACGACGCTCCCGCCAATGTGGGGTTCTCTCCTTAGGAGGAAAAAACGTTGGACTCCATGCGGCTCACATGATTTATGTCAGTAATAAAAAACTCCTAAGTCCATAATAGTCTAAGTTTCTTGAGTTACCGAGTCACTCTAAGTCATAAGTCAAAGAGTTTGAGTTGAGTCCAATGATTTGTGAGATTTATGAAGCATGTGTTACTGTTGATGATTTATGAGAAACTATATTACAGTTTAATTCAAGCGAAAAGAGTCATTATTGTCAGCATGCATGATTTTATTTTAAAATTATGATATTATTTAAAAATGTTACATACACCCCTACATACTCAGTACATTCCTTAAAGTACTGACCCCCATATATTTCTATGCTATAGTGTCTTGTAATATAGGTACAAGTTGTAGTACAGGTACTGAATTCAGTCAGTTTGCAGCTTCCAGTCAACAGGTGATGAGTCCTTTTGATTCAAGAGCTTGAGATAGTTATACAGTTCGAGAAGTATTATATTTTCTTATTTTAGTCGTATTGAGCTTGGATAGTTGGGATTCATGAACCGGCTATCTAAAGTCAGTACCAATAGAGGCTTCATAGACAGACAATAGAAGTTGATGTATTTAGTTTCAGTTTCATTTTATAAAAGTAGATTTGTGATCTTGTAAAGTTCACATTTGTATTGGTCAAGTTCAGAGAAGTTCTATGTTTTCGCTGATTGTATAGAGATTTAAGCATTTTATTCAGTTGCTTATGAGTTATGCCAGCAGGAGGGTTAGCTTGGGGTCACTTGTGCCCCTAAGCACCGTGTGATGTCTCGGGACCCAATTACGGGGCATTATATTTAACCACCCTTAAATAGGATTTTTAGATATAACACCATTTTTAATCATGCAAGGATGAACAACAATAACAAGGTAAACACTATAATTAATGCACAAGTTCAATACCATAAAATAATAGCAAATTTTCACCCCAATAAACTAGGTTTTCGTTCTTTTTATATGTCCAAACACTATGTCTAAAGGCCTAAGCATGAAATCTCATGTCAATCTATGTCATGCTTATGCTTTCTAATCCGAGTCAAAACTACTCAGTTATAACTAGCTTACCTGGACTCCAATCAGCTGCTATGAATGCTAGCTTTTGATTTCGTAAAGGTGAATTTTGATCTGAATTTGGCGATACAACCATGGGTTGTATCCCATTAAAGCGAAATCCCTCCTCTCCATTACACCCAACCCATGAGGTAAACCTAAAAAGAGGTTTAGAGCAAACCTCGTTCTTTTTACAACTGAAAAAAAGAAGAGAGAATTTTTAAAAACAAATCTAAGGTTTTGATCCTACCATCCCGCTGTAGCAACCTACCATCCACTATAGCAGAATGACGTCAACCCGACAAAAAATTTAAATTTTGATATTTTTAGCAGCGCTATCTCATACTAATTTAAGATCGTATTTTTAAAATTTCTATAACCCGTACATGTAACGAGGTGATGTTTTAGTAATGACTGAATGGGTTGTTACAACTACTCTCAAACTGATAATATACTTATAGTCATTAAAATTGATGTTTTGCAAAATAGAGCATGAACCAGTTCAAATTGTTGTTTTACCGAAGTCTGTAATGTGGAACTAGTCATACTAAATATTGATCATGTGCTCATAACATGTCATGCCATACTAAAATAGTTTGAAATCTATCAAATCATGCGTAATTCATTCTAAAATTAGCCGAAGCCTATAACACATGCATATTTCTTCAAGTTTTTAAATAACTAACTTGTGCATAGTAACTATGAATGGGAATCATTATCATAAAATAACACGAGGGAGCTAAATTTTGAGAATTATGTATAATTGGGTGTGAACCTTAGATTATGAATTTACAAAAATCATAATTTAAAACTAGATTTTGGGTATAAGGGTGAAAGAAATCCCTTATTGAATACCCACACACCTGATGTTGGAGAGAATCTAGGCTAACACTTAATTTTCTTGAGAAATACAGACTTAGTTTCTAGCTTTTGAAAGAGACCTGAGAGCCCTAAAATTGCTTTTTTTATGATGTTTGGGAGTTGAATCAATCATAATGAAGGTTGAGTAAACTGATTTCCCTTTAATTCCCTAAAAAAGTCAAAAAAACGTATGTAGGGTTTTAAAGACTGAAAAATGACCAAATAAACCTTTAAAATGCATAAAAAGTTGTTAGCGTCTGATATCGAGACTCAGATCACGAGTCGTAGGTTGGGAGCAAGAGTTGTGACTTGACTTGTAGGTTCATACCAATTTTACGTTGAAACTTTTGGGTGTTACAATATGGTACAATATTAAGTTTTTAAAAAATATTATATTATTACCACACCAAATTAATTCAATGTGGTTAGGTATTTCAAAGTTTGATTATGACATTTTGTGATATGGTAAAGCAGTAATCATGATTTTCTCGGTTTCAACTTACATATAATAATATAATGGAGAATTAGGACTTTCTCTAGCGAAAAAAAAGCTTCAATTTTATCATATTAACACCTTACACATATAGAAATATTTTAAAAAACGTATCAGTAATTCTCTTTGTTAATAATTACATAAAAATGACATTTCAATTAAGATAGAGTAATCAAAATGCTAAGTATTTAATTATGTACTAATGTTGTTTTATGTAAGTTGATATTATAATATCATACTATACAAATTGTATATGCAACTGTGTATTTCGATACAATATTTGATTTTTTAATAAATATTGAATACGGTAACAATATTAATTTTTTTTAATATTTATTAAATATCATAATATCGTGATATTTAAAAATTTAAATTATTATATCTACATTATCATCCCACCCCTAGGTGACAACATCCCTGTTTTATTACTCCCGTTGTTCCAGTTTATATAACACACTTTCCTTTTTATTCGGTCTAAAAAGAAATGAAATATTTTAAAATTTAGTAATAATTTATTTTTAAAATATTTACTTTATCCTTAATAAAATAATTTATAGTCACACAAACATCTATGACTTTTTTAGATCACAAGTTTCAAAACCATTTGTAGAGAGGTGCGGATAACTAGATTATAAAATAGATTTATTATATCTAATGAATCTATTCTTTTTTGTGCGTGGATATTTCTTATATTTTTTTTCAATATTTTTTAATAATTTATTCTTTTTGTAAGATGTATCCATTAATTTATTTGGTTTATTATTTTATCCTATAGTAACTGCAGAGTTACAAATTTCTATATAATAATTTATCCTAACTGTACTGTAATGTATATCTAATTCTAGATTTTCTATGTTATTTATTATCTTGTGTTGCTCTTCTCGTAGTGAGTTTTTTAAATTATATAAACTATCACATGTACTTTTTTCTAAATTTTCTAAGGTTTTTTCTACCCATATTAATTTTTCTTTTAGATTTTCCATTATTTTTCTAATTTGATTTCTATAATTAATTTCATTATTTAGATTATCTTGGTTTTCTCTAGTTTTTCTAATATATTCTAACATTCTTAATCTGAATAATATCCTCCTGGGTAAATTTCTTCGTATAACTGTTCTAGGCAATTTATGGTTTCAATTTCATAGTCTATTACTTTTTCTAATATTATTTTCTTAATATCTATAATTTCTATATCTTTAAGTATATATAAGATTAAAACTTTAAGATAATCTAGATGATCTATTTTTTAAAATTGATTTTACTATAATATTTTGTAGTTGATTGTTTTAGTCTTAGTAGTTCTTGCATATTAAGAAATTCTATATATTTTATATCTTTATTTTCCATGTATTTGTTTATATTTATTTTCATCTGTTTTTCTAGTAACTGTATGTTTCTATATCTTTTTCTAAAAATTTTATGTAATTTATCATGATAAGTATTTGTAAGAGTAGTTAGGTATGTATGGTATATAATTTACTCTAGTCATGTAATATTCACCAAATGTTTTTTCTAATATGATTTTTCTTATATCTGCTACTTTTATATCTTTAAGTGCATACAAAATAAGTATTTTAAATTTATTTACCAACACATCAGATAAATAATTATTCATTTTCATAAAATTGCTTTTTTCAAAATATTCCCTTCAACCATGTACATAACAAAATATGGTCATCTTAGATTACTATATACTAGATTATTCTTAAATAACATATTCTTCGGTCACTATTAGCATGGTAATTTGGATACTTTTTCCCTTAAATAGCGCCTCTACTCTAGTTACTCCCCGCTACGGCTTCTTGCCTCATTGATTTCACCTTTAGGATGGCATAGTTCTTAGGGATTTTTCTCCGTTTTCACTTTGCTAATAAACTTCTTAACATATTATTCTTCGAATAATTCTACTATAAAGTAACTAATATGAATTTATTTTATCATATCATGATTGTTGGGAATTATGAATTTAGCTATTCATAATCATAAATAAATATACTTGTTCGGGTAGTTTTGATATTTCTGAAATTTGTTCCTCCATAGCTTTTTCCATTAGAGTATGTCTGTTTTTTAATTAACTGAGTAAAATATTTGTGAATGGAGAGAGTATTTGCTTCAATGCATGAAGGCTTGCTTTGCAATGCCTTCAGTTCTCTTTATTTATAGAACGAAAGAAAGAACTTTACATTTTCTTTACACGTTTTTTGAATGCTAACTAAATGCTAAAAAACTAAAAAAGTCAAAAAGGCTACTACCTAGCCCTATAGCCTTTTAAGAATTCTACAAGCCTAAAAAGTCTACATAGAAATAGTAACTTACAATAACTACAATTCTTTTACGTAAAGAATCTATACAATAAATAATTCTTGTCTCCGTTGATGTTGTCGTATCTGTTATATCTCCATTATTGCTTCTTATCTTATCTTTCCAGCTGGCATTTTGTCTTCTTGATTTTTATTCTAGATGTACTTCTGGAATAATGTTATCTTCTCCATTGCATCTTGAACATTGGTGATCTGGATATTTGTGTCCAATTAATTTACAATATCTTGTCAGTAGTCCGTCTGAAATAAATCCTTTTTTAATTGCTCTTGTGGTAGATTGTTTTTCTGGGTTAAGTAGTGTCATTATCCATTGTCTGACATCTTCCATATTTGCTTGTCGTAGCTCTTTTGAATTTGAGTAAATCATTTGATGATCTCTCGAATAATAGCTCCATATTGGGTTTCCATTAGTATAATTATTTGCTAGTTCCTGGATAATCGTAGCTAGTCCAATAAGTCATTTATTTGCGTAGAAATCGGGTATCTCAATTCTGGGTATCTCCGGTTGCTGAGTAATATCTTCTGGTATGATCATATCTCTGGTTAGTCCTATTTTTACAACTTGTATAACTGGTTTTATTTCATCGTATAGTATCTCTGCTGGTGAAGTATAACACTTTATATAAAATAAATTTCCTTTCGTTATTCTTTTGTAGGTAGTGAATATCTTGTGTAATTCTTCCATAGCTGTTAATTCTTCCTCGTCTTGGGTGTATATGGTGTTTAATAGTCCATAGTCAAAACAAGTTTTTACTAGGCTTGTGTTAGTTTTGGGTAGTGCAAGTTTGTTATATCCTTGTAAGTTTTGGGTTATATAGTTGGTGTTTGGTTCTTTGATATTTGTAGCTCTGGGTTATGGTTTAGAAAAGTTTGTACTCTATAGATATTTTCTATGTATTTCTGGGCTGTATAGTTGTAAACTTTTTTATCTTGGTTTAGGCTATCTCGGTATGTGGTAATTTGTGGGGGTATGAACAAATGGTCTTTTTGTGTTTTTGATGTAAATAGTTTTTCAAATATTTTATTCATATTCATGTTTTGGTATCTTGGTCGACTAACTCCTTTGCTTGTACCTGCAGAAGTAGATTGATAAACGTTATGGGTTTTATGGAGTGTCCCAACGTCACCTTCTAGCTCTGAAACTTTAATGTCTTCCGATCGACATAGCTCTGCACACTGCTGAGTTAGCTGATTTGTAGCTATAGACTTCAGTTTATCTTCATTAGTCTTTAGCTTTTCTATCTCATTACCCATACTGTCCACTTTCAATGAAAGCGTAGATAGGGTGTTGAGTATTTTTTCTAGAGTATCTTCTTCTATTATTTCAGTTTGTGTAGCTTTGTCTTGATATGTAATCTGCAATAACATTTTTGTTAGTACTGATCACTTCAATTATAAATGTGAAATTCAATATATTCAAGACTAGTCTCCGAATTTCTTTTGTTGTAACTAAATTTTGTATTTTCTTTGTTAACCACCAGTGTACCTGTGTATTATCTGTTCGTACAATAAATTTGTTATATACAATATATGGCTCAAACGCTAACAAACATTTATATAATGAACATAATTCTTTCCTATTTAT
Source organism: Capsicum baccatum var. pendulum (assembly GCA_030864225.1). Taxonomy (NCBI): domain Eukaryota; kingdom Viridiplantae; phylum Streptophyta; class Magnoliopsida; order Solanales; family Solanaceae; genus Capsicum; species Capsicum baccatum. Next base: position 153,842,019 of record CM061561.1, on the reverse strand, counting down.
TTCCCATTTTATTTCTGTCTCATTGAACGTACCTAAGTAGTATCTACAATGGTGTTCTATTTTTTTTGCTTCATATCTATATTTAAGTACTCATCCGTAACTATATTCACTAGCATTTGCTTCTACTATGTATATAAATTTTCTATTTTCATCTGGAAATTGTAGTTTTGGTAATTTTTTACAAAGTAATTTTATTTTTTGAACTTGTTTTTTATCTTCTTCATCATAGTTATATTCTATATCCTTTTTTAATTTTTTCTTTCTGTAGTGGTTTTAAGTTTTCTGCTAATTTTGGAATATATTCTCTTACTTGGTTTACTAATCCTAAGAATTATTGTAATTTCTTTTTTGTATCCAATTCTTCTTTCGAATTTATTATTTTTTGTACTATATGTTGTTGCATTTTTACTCCACTTTTATCTATTTGTATTCCTAAAAATTCTATCTGGTTTTTCATAATTTCAGCTTTCTTTTCGCTTAGACTTATTCTTGATTTTTCTATTATATCTGTAAACTGTTCCAATAATTTTAAATGTTCTTCTTTGGTTTTTGTATATAATAATATATCATCTATGTATACTATACAATTATATAATTGTTTAAAATAATTATCCATAAAATGTTGATATCTACCTGGTGCGTTTTTATATCCAAATGGTAATACATTCCATTCATAAAATCCCTGTGGTACCGTAAATACGGTTAATTCTTTAGATTCTTCTTCTAACTTTAGATAGTAAAATCCTGATTTACAGTCGAGTTTGCTAAAATAATTATATCCTTGTATTTGTCTTATTTTTAATAGCTTATTTGGTATTGGATAATTATAAGTTATAGTTTTTGCATTTAAATTTTTATAATCAATGACCATCCTACTTTTTCCTCTTTTTTGTTCACTATGCTTATTTACTATAAATGTTGGACTATTATGTTTACTATTACTTTTTTGTATATAATGTTTTTCTAATAATTCATCTATATGCATTTTAAATTCTTTTAAATCGTCAAAATTATATGTTAATGGTTTCTGGGTTATTATACTATTTTTATCTATTAATTCAATTTTTATGGTAGTTTTATGTTTCTCCCATCCTTTTAATGGATCTTCACTATATAATTGTTCTAATTTTTTCTTAACTATTTCTATCTTATTTATTGAAAATATAGTTATTTCTGTTTTATTTATCGAAAATACTACTAGTTCTATTGTATCTTCAGTATTTTTTATATTTTCTAACTTTTGTGTAATTTTTTCACTTCCTTTTATCCAATCAGTTTTCTTTCTTATTTTATTATTAACTCTTTTTGCTCTTACTTTCTGTTTGCATGGTGTTGTAAACCACCAGTATGTTCTAGTTATTATATGTGGGTATAATTTATCTAAAAATGACATCCCTCAAAGAATATCTTTTGATGTTAGTTCATAATTATAAATTTCTTCTATTTTAATATCTTATCCCATACTTGTATCTTTACATTCCTAGCTTTATAAGTAATTAAGTTTCCTTCATTATTAAATCCTTTAACTATTATTGGTGTTTTTAATTTATCCCATTTACTTTCTGGTAAGCAATTATATCTACATAAATTAGCTTCTATTCCTGTATCTATCATAGGCGTATAATATCTACTGTAATATCCTTCTACTACTATCTTCATTAATACATATATTTTCATTTTTATGTTAAGGCTCTTCTTAAGAATAATTTCTCTTTGTTATATGTTAAGGTTAATTGGGTATGTTCTATATTATATGGTTTTACTTGTTCTAACCATTTTATTTCTAATATTATATCTGTTTTTTGCATTTCTTCCTTTACTTCAAATTCTATTTTAATTTTTCTAACTCCTATTATTATTTCTTTTTTTGCTATATTTTTACTATTTATTAAACTTCTTGGTAGATCTGGGCATACATCATTATCAGTTTTTATTTCTTCATTTTTTACTAGATATTTTGCTATATAATTTTCTTTTTGTCCTGTATTTAAGAGTATTAAATATTCATTTTCATTTATTTTTCCTGTTATGTAATATTGGTTTAAATTACTTATTTAATTTATTTCATAACTTGTTCTTTTTGATGAGCTTGATGATTCTGGTTTTTCATCAGCTATTCTTTTCGTTGTACTTATTCTATCATTTACTATTTCTAAATTTTCTTCTATATTTATGTCTCTATAGCTATAATCATTATAATCTATTGTCTTTACAATTTGTTCGAATGGGCTTTCTATTCGTATTTTGTTAATCTTATTTTTTCCTGTTATTTTATGTTTTGTTGTTAATACATATAATTTTTTACATCTTACTGTAAATATTTTACTTCCTGGGGTTAATTCTATTCCTGATATCTTCCAATATAACACTAGTGATTTATCTATATTTCTATCTGTTACTGCTACTGAATAATTTGCACTTATTATAAATTTAAATTTTTGGTATATTAAATTTCCTTTTACGGCAGTTATTATGCTTTTTTCTATAGGTTTTATAATTCTATCATCTACTAGATATAATTCTATCGGTGTATCTATTCCTTCTCTAAAATATGCTTTTATTAATATTTCTGTACCTCCAAGGTGTACATATTTTATTGGATCTCCTTTATTTTTTATATCATTTATCTCTTTATTAATTATTCTTTTTGTTACTAGTGGTATACTAGCTTTGCCTCTTGCATATCTACAATCTATTACATGTTCTTTTTGGCATACTACATAATATTCGTCTTTTTTCCTAGTAAAAATATTTTTTATTGTTGGTATTTTAAATATTTTTTCTACACTTAAATCTAATTCTTTTACTTTTATTTCATCAAATATATTACTGTCAAATATTATTTTTTGTTCCGTTCCTTCATCATTTAAATATTCTTCCTTTGTTATTATTTTTATATCTTCTTCAGCTATTTGATTCATCTATTTCACTATCTATTTCAGTATCTGTTTCATTTTCTGAAATTTCATATATACTATCCTCACTTTCTAATTCATAATCTATCTAATCTATCTGCATATATTCTGTATTATCTATTTTTATTTCTGATATTTATTTATTTTTTGAATTTTTAGATAATTTACAATCTCTAGCTAAATGTCCTAACTTTCCACAATTATAATAAGTACATTCTTTTATAGATTTCTTCTTTCTATATGGTTTTTTGTATTTATAATTTTTTACATAATATCTTTTTCTTGGTTTCTTATATTTATATTTTGATTTTTTTATATTTCTTATATTCTTGTGTCTTTTTCTTTTCTTATAATATCTTTCTTCACATCCAAATTGGGGTGCTATTTTATTTTTGCAACATGCTAAATTTCTTATTAATGTTTTTTCCATTTTTAATTCTTCTCTATATTTTTCACATAAGTTTCTATACCATTGTTGTAAAAATTTTATTCTTGCTCCTAACGTATCTACTATTTTTGCTTCTTCCCAACTTTTTATTATTTTTGAACTAAATGGTTCGGGTAATTTATTAAAATATAATTTTCTTATTTCTTTACTTTCTTCTATACTATATGCTCCTTTATAATAATATTCTTTAAATGCGCAAGTATATTCATCTATATAACACATATTACATACTGCTAATTTTAACATTAAATTTCTATTTGTATCTTTTTCTTCATCTTGTTCTTCTTCTATTGTTGTCATACTACCAAATTCATCTTTTATAGCTGTTTCATATTTTTTCAATAATTCTATAGGTGTTAGTTTAGTTGTTGTTGATGATGTTCCTTCCATAGGTTTATTAGCTCTCAATACTTTCTTACTATTTTCAGTTAAATTTGAAAACCATAGTTTTACTGATCCTATTAGTGTTCTTTCTATATATTCTGGTGCATCTGTTATGTTTATATTATTATCTAATAGTTGTTTTGTCATATATCCTATCCATAATTGTATTGTTTTTTCTGTATCTATTACACAGTCTAGGTCTAAAAAGTTATAATTTTTATTAACTATTTGTTTTGGTGTCCATTTGTCATATTCATTATATTTTTTAAACTTATTCTTATAATATATAGGTTTTCTTATTTCTGCTGTTTTAGGTATTATATTTCATCTTCTTTTTTATCAAGAGTATTTACTTCTGTGTTGGTACTTTCTAAGTTTTCCTCATTAATTACTTCTTGTTTTTCATTGATTTCTAAATTTTTTGTATTTGTTAATATTTCTGTATATGTTTCACTATCTTCTGAATCATAATTATCTGCCTCTTCAACATCTATATTATTTATTTCTAATTCCTTGTTTGTTATTTCTAATTTTTTCTTAAATTGATTTATCTCGTTTAGTAGTTTCTGTTCTTTATCTTTTTCTTCTTTTTCCTTTTGTCTTTGTTCATACAGATCTTTTAACATTTGTAGTTCTTTTTCTAATTCAGCAATCCTACTATTTTTAGTTTCTTCTATTTTTCGTATTTCTTCCGTAGTTTGTTGTTTAATTTTTTCTATTTCTTTTTTCCTATCTATTTCTTCATTTTTCTCTTTCTATTCTTACCATTGCTGTTAATTTATCTTCTAATTTTAATTCTTCTTTTTCTAATATTAGATATAAATGTTCACCTATTTTCTTATATCTTATTCCTAGATTAGAAAATACTGTTTTTATCTTTAATCCTTCGTGATTTTCATATATTTTTTAATCTATTATAAATTCTTCTTTGTTCATTTTATTGTGAATAGTTCATGCTGGTATATATTCTAAACTGTCTATTTGTGATTCTAATTTTGTTATTTCATCTTTTTGTGTATTTATTGAGTTTTTACTAACTCCGGCAAATATATTATAATGTAGTCTTTCTATTCTTATTTTTAATTCTTTATGTTTTTCAGAAATAAATTGTTTTAATTCTTTATATTTTTGTTCTTTATTCATTTAAACCATATTTATAATATCTTGGCGGATATCTAAATCTAATTTTATCATAATTAGGTGGTATGTGTCTCATTCTCCTAGATTTTAAATGGATTATTAATTTTGCTTCAATATTAGATATTAATGTAATTAGGTAGGTTAATCTTTGTGGGTTTTCTTTTGTTTTAGTTAGACTTATATATTCTGAATAATTACTAATTGAAGATTCTTTAATTTTTCTAAAAGTTTCTCTATTTTTAAAATCAATTTAAAAAGATAGATCATCTAGATTATCTTAAAGTTTTAATCTTATATATACTTAAAGATATAGAAATTATAGATATTAAGAAAATAATATTAGAAAAAGTAATAGACTATGAAATTGAAACCATAAATTGGCTAGAACAGTTATACGAAGAAATTTACCCAGAAGGATATTATTCAGATTAAGGATGTTAGAATATCTTAGAAAAACTAGAGAAAATCAAGATAATCTAAATAATGAAATTAATTATAGAAATCGAATTAGAAAAATAATGGAAAATCTAAAAGAAAAATTAATATGGGTAGAAAAAACCTTAGAAAATTTAGAAAAAAGTACATGTGATAGTTTATATAATTTAAAAAACTCACTACGAGAAGAGCAACACAAGATAATAAATAACATAGAAAATCTAGAATTAGATATACATTACAGTACAGTTAGGATAAATTATTATACAGAAATTTGTAACTCTGCAGTTACTACAGGATAAAATAATAAACCAAATAAATTAATGGATACATCTTACAAAAAGAATAAATTATTAAAAAATATTGAAACAAAATCTAAGAAATATCCACGCACAAAAAAGAATAGATTCATTAGATATAATAAATCTATTTTATAATCTAGTTATCCGCACCCCCTACAAATGGTCAGTCACATTAAATATTGTCATTACCTTTTGAGTTAGTTATTCTTTCATTAAATTATTAAGGATAAAGTTGGATAAAATATCTAATTATGTCTTGATTATTTAAAAATATTAATTATTTTGAGATAAATTTTATTTTAGTGAACATGTCGAGTAATATAAGAGGTATGGAGTACTTATAAATTAGGACGGAGTGAGTATTAGTAAAAGAAAGAGACCAAAGTGGAAGAAAAAAGAAAAGTTGGGACCTGTTTCTTTTTTAAAAAAAGTCAAGGAGCATATACATCTCTACCTTTCGGACTTTCGGCTGTCGACTCCAAGTTTATCATCAGCATCCACCGCCTAGGGTTCAATTACGAAATTGGCCAGGTATTTTCTTCTTCGGCTTTTCTTTCTCCTTATTTCTTCTTTTCATTGTTTTATCTATTTATTTGTTTTTATTTTTTCAGTTATTAATTTAATTTAATTTCAATTGCGAAATTGGCCAGGTATTTTCTTCTTCGGCTTTTCTTTCTCCTTATTTCTTCTTCTTCATTGTTTTATCTATTTATTTGTTTTTATTTTTTCAGTTATTAATTTAATTTAATTTGCCATTACAGTCTTTATTTTTTCCAGTAGGCAATAGCTATTCTATTTTCTAGTAATCAGTATGCCATATCAATTTTTGAGTCAAAATACCATTAAACCCCTGCTTCAAGTGGAGTCCAAATCCTTTTTACAGTTGCTGATTATTGAAAAAATGATTTTGATTCACATTGAAGTAGGGTGCTTAGGATATTTAGGATGAGATTTAGGACTCTTTTTTTATAACCATGGTGCCCGTGCCAGCTAGTGTGCACCTGACTAATTCCAGGTGATACTTGGTACTTTCAACCAGCAGCAAGTAACAGGTAACTCCTCCACCAATGCTGGAACAAATGTGATGAAATCTTCTAGTGTTTTGTCTCGGGATTTGAACATGAGACTTCATGATGCTCAACCCACTTTAATGACTACTAGGCCACACCCTTTGGTGCTATTTTTAGGACTTGTTACTGAGCCTTTTGGGGTAGTGTTGATAGTCGTAGAGATTTGCATATGAAAGAGTGCTATTTTTAGGACCTGTTACTGAGCCTTTTGGGTTAGTGTTGATAGTCGTAGAGATTTGCATATGAAAGAGGAAGACACATAGAGGAAGCAATCACAGTGAAGTAGCGTAGCAAATATGATACTTCATTTATATGAGAAGTGAGTTCCTTATATGGAACATGCTTCCGGAGAAACTAATGCCAGAGAAAATGGATTTCTTTAGGTTCATAATTGTGAAGGATCTGCCTCTGGCTTGTATATGGTATCACAATATCATGAAGATGATTTTTCGTACCTATCCTTGTTGCCTGATGATTAGAGCATAAAAAATACTGTGGTCTTGAAGAAATATGAAGATCCTTGATCTTGGATTATTTCTTTATAAAATCATCGATGAGGTGGAACCTTTCTTAGAAATGTTGTACACGAGACAATGGTTAAACCATATTACAATATAGGACCCAAATGAAGGTGGCATCTTTTACTTTCGTTTGCTTCTTGGGGAGTCATTTTAACTGAGGAAAATTTAAGGAGATAAGTTAGGTAATTGGAAACAACCTCTCTACTTCACCTAGGTAGTGGTATGGTCTGCGTACACTCTACCCTCCCCAGACCCCACTATGTGGGAATAAACTGGGTATGTTGTTGTTGTTGTTGTAAGTTAGTTTATTGGAGAGTAGTGTTTCATACCATAGGGGCAAGAACAGTTGGAAGACCGCTCCTTGTGGGGTCTTATTGGTCAATAGAAAAGAAAGAAATTAGAGAATCTTTGAATGAATTGAATACCTGTTGAGTGTAGCTCTATTTATTTTTTGTATTTTTTGTATAGCGGAAAAATTCCAGCTTGTTGACTGTTTGCTTGATTCTGTGGGTCATTTAAAGCTTCTGCAATGCGCTGCTGTAGTACTGTTATATTGTTGACTCCTCCTTGGTGTTTTATGTATGAGTTTTCTCATTTAATAGAAAAATGAATTGGAATAGAGGAGGAAAATGAGGATTATGAAGATGGCTGTTGAAAAAATGTCTTGTGTGGAAGGTGAAGCTTAAAAGCCAATTCTACTGTTTTCACTATTTTGGCAGAAGCTTATCAATTTAGACTCAGAGTTCTATTGGGGCAAAGTTGTGCAGTTTTCTGATGTATTATGTTCCCATATGGCTTTAAGAGTGGATAATGAACCCAACCTAAAGTCAAGGTGCAACTCAACCATATTAATGATCATGCTTTAAAGCCTGCAAAACAAATTAAGACTGTTGCATTTCCCCGTGTAATTTTAAATTTTCGCTGGCTATTGAGCATCTGGTAAGGTGTTGTTGGTTGGTGTGAATAAAGAAGGAAAGTTCCTTTTTTCTTCCTTTGAGATAAAGAGGGAAGAAATTCTTGGAATCTGCTAACGACTGTTTGAAACTCATTTTCCCGAACACTTGAGATTTGGCTAGTTGAAGCTCCATCATCCATTTCTGGGTGATAAATGCAAAATTTTACTGCTTCCCTGGTAGTTTGTTGATGTCCCAAAATAAGAGAGCTTGATTATTGATACAAATCAAAGTCTAAATATTCCCTGGTATCTTGATTTTCTGGGCGATTCAGCACTTATTCAACTAATAGTGACCATGTTGATGGACATCTATTATCTAAGCAATAATCATAACAAAAACAATAGTTGTTATTATTACTAATCTATTTATTTTCATTAATAAATTATCTATTTGTTTTCTTTTCAGTTTGATGTCGACCTTTTATTCATTATGATTGATTTGTAAAATCTTGCCATTTATATGGGGATGCTTATTTAATGTTCATATTGTTTCAGGGTTTTGAAATGGAGGATACACCTAAAGCAGAAGATCAGTTGCCTGAGGGGGCCTCAGAAAGCACGCCTCAAAAGATACCAGAAAGCCTCGAGGAGATGCTTTCTAGGCATAGGTACTTTATAAGGCCCTGAGGAGACATTTGGCCTTTGGTTTGCTCTCCCCTTTAATATTCTCTACATAACCCTCCACATGATTATTACATTGTTCGACTTGTAAGACCAGCATACTCTACTTGTATCCCTAGCTCTTTTATATGGAAATTCTCTCAACTTTGTACGCAGTTGCTCTTATTGCTTAAAATATGAGCATATGGAAGGATTACCAACCTTCTATAATGCTGATCCACAAAAAAAACTGGAAGTTTTTCTAATTGTAGAAATGAATATTACAGGCGCTACTAATTAGGATTGGAAGTCTATATGAGAAGATAGCTTATAACAGGCTTTTTGGATCATGCACAGGCTTTCAAATTTTGACCTGTGATAGGTAATCGTGTTTACCAATATCGCAGATGGCTTGCTTGTAACAAGGTTTTCAGTTATTGAATGTCTAAGCATTAATTGTGAAGCACTTGCTTAATTTATCGCGTCAAATTAGACTATGGGAGCTTAATGTGTCACTTCAAATAGATATCTCATATGTGACGACAGGTCAAACTAAAAAAAACTTCTCTTTTACTAGGTGTAATCCGTTGGTGATAGATTTAACTGTTCATTTTTTTCGAATCCTTGGAATTTCTTTATTGAGATGTCATATCGATGTATGCAGGAAAGAAATCTCTCAGCTACAGGACAAAGAAATTGGTATGAAAAAGGCAGCCGCTAAAGGCAGCAAAGCTGAACAGAAAGCGAAGAAGAAACAAGTGGACGAAGAAGTATCTAAACTTTCTGCAAAGCTAAAAGAAAGGCATGCTGGGGAACTTGCTTCTTTAGGTTACAGTGGTGGTAGTAATAATGATAATGGGAAGGAAAAAGGGAGTCTTGATACATTGGTGAAGGCCATTGCTGGGGTTTCTGTCAGTTGTCAAAATGACCATTCAAAGCCCAGCAAGAGTGTGAAAAGACGTGAGAAAAGAGCTCAACAAGAGGCAGCCAGAGAGCAGAGAATACAAGAAGAACAGAGTAATATCATAAGTGATCGGGTTATTGAGAATGAAAAGCTAGAAAGAAAGCTTGAGCCCCTTGGATTGATTGTTAACGAAATAAAGCCTGATGGACACTGTCTCTATCGAGCTGTGGAGAATCAGTTAGCCATCCTCACTGGCGGTTCATCTCCTTATACATATCTTGAACTGCGACAGATGGTGGCAGCTTACATGAGGAAACATGCAACTGACTTTCTCCCTTTTTTCCTCTCTGAGAATGCAGAAGGGGGAGAATCAGATGATTCTCTGGTGGAAAGATTCGAGAATTACTGTAGAGAAGTGGAGTCAACTGCTGCATGGGGAGGACAACTTGAGCTTGGTGCTCTAACTCACATCTTAAATAAACATATAATGATATTCTCAGGGTCATTTCCTGATGTAGAGATGGGAAAGGAATACAAATCCGGCAGTGGCTCTGGCTATTCAGCTTCCAGTATAATGCTATCTTACCACAAGCATGCTTTTGGGCTTGGAGAGCACTATAACTCACTTATTCCAAGTTCAGCCTAATAGGTTTGACTTATATTATGTGGAACAAGTATTTACGGCAACATGATAGCTCAATGGATATCATGCTTTACAACAAACCGATCTAGCAACAGATCCATTTGTGTCATAAGTCACTAGAATCCAATGCATTTTGTCTTTCTACAATGCTATAGGAGGACCAAATCCTAACCTTATGGATTTGGTTTTCTGTTTTGTTATAACTCAATACTTCTTTCTTTCGTATTCCAAATTAAGAGTTACTGTCTTTTCCGGTACACCCTTTATTGTCATTTTTTTTGCTTGGTGGGTTATCATTCTTGGTTGCAATGACTCGATATGCCAGACTGCTATTTTCTCATATTTCTATCCCTATAATGAACTCGAGCAATACTTTGCCTATTAAGTATTTATATATCCCTACAAGTTGTGGTAGAATACCAAGAATTTTCTGCGGGTTCCTCGTTTCCAATTTGTTGAATTGTGGTACCTATGCTTATTACTTGCTGACATCTTGGCCATGTGAACACGCAAGTATATCTCTACTTGATTCCTGTTCCAGTTAAAGGTGTCTGGTGTATTAACCAGCATTCTACCGAAGAGTGTTAGAACATGAAACTACGTATACCTCCTTTTTTGGCACCCGCCTTTTATCCTTTTATATCTTGAGGCAAGGGGAATTACAAAGGAAGAAGTTAGCAGGGGAGCAGGGGATCAAGGCGTAAACTAAGGTTAACAATAGTCTTTTCTTATCCTTTTCCGGTAAGGGTTGGTATGTATTTTTGAATTCTGTAAATTGTGATATATTTCCAGTCCTTGATTTGTTTCAACTAGTACGTGGACCTTATTACCTCATGTTATTATTTTACGACACGTAATAATTTGTTCTAAAAGTTTCTTTAACAAATAGAGCTGAAGTTTTACTCATTGATCTTTGCCAGAACGGTTGCTTGCGTAGGGATGCATAAGAAGGTTCATCATAAGAAATAAGTAAAAGAAACAATGAAAGAGTTGGTTCTCCAAGATCCCAACAAATGGTTAAAGCTGTAATTCTTTTGTTGGGAAGAAACTTAGCTTCTTGGCAAAATGCCTTAGGTTGACAATCACCTACGTTTCAAGATCCAAATGGTTTATGATTTTTGTAGGAGAATACTATATAGTGTTAGCAGAAAACCACCAATAGATATGTCAAGATTCAACTTCGAGTTGGTTCAATCCAAGTCCGGTACTACTAAATTTCCTACCGCCGGTCCAACAAAGAAGCCTAATAGACCTCTGCCCGCCCCCTTGATCAAGATGTAGATAGAGTGTGCGTGCTTTCACACACGAAGATCGTCGAATCGTCGTATGCACGCTTGACTTCGATTGTTGGTGTTGTATGTATGCTTATGTATGCTTGACTTCAGTTGTTGGTGCTATAATAAGTAGAAGTTGTTGGTGCTATAATAAGTAGACGTATATTATGGCAGGGTTACACACATAAATATAAATATTGTTCTTGTGTGTATACGGTTGGGGTGTACATAGGTTGATTTGGTTTGGTTTGGTTGTTTATTAAAAAAATTACTAAACTAATTATGTCGGTTTATTCAATCTATGAATCAAATCAAACGAGTTAATAACTCAAATGGTCACTCAACTATGTAATTTTATCCTAGAAAGTCACTCAACTTTAATCTTTACCTCAAAAGTCACTTAACTATGAATTTTTAACTCAGAAAGTAACTCAACCTATTTAATTATTTTTTAAAAAATAGAATTTGCTTATGTGTAATTTCTAGTTAAAAATAAAATTTTAAAAAATAAAAAGTATACCTTTTTATCCTTATACCCCTAAATTAATATTTCTCCCTCTTTCTCATTTTTCTTCTCCTTCTCATTTTCTTCTCATAAGTTTTTCATAACTCTAACATTTATGGTATAATCTAGAAATTAAGAATTATAATTATGCAAATAAATTACTATTATATTTTATCTTTGTATTCTATTTTTCTTGTCTTTAAAAAGGAAAAAAAGGAAAAACAATAGGAAAAAAGAAGAAAAAATAAAATAAACTAAAATATCGTGCACCTTTTTTTTTTCTCGTTTTAAATACTTTATAAGTTTATTTTATTTATCTTCTTTTGCCATCTCTTTATTTTAATCTTTTTAAACACAAAATTAAAATAAAATGCAAATATAAAATATAATAGTAATTTCATTTCATATAATTTTAATTGTCAGTTCCTAGATTATAATGTATGGTTTATGAAAAAATTTATGGGAAGAAAGTGAAAAGAAGAAGAAAAATGAAAGAGAAAAAAGAGAAAAAGGAAAGTGCACGATATTTTATTTTATTTTATTTTTTCTTTTTTTCCCTATTGTTTTTCTTTTTTTCCTTTTCAAAGACAAGAAAAATAAAATGCAAAGATAAAATATAATAGTAATTTCATTTTGTATAATTATAAGTCTTAATTTCTAGATTATACTGTAAATGTTAGAGTTATGAAAAATTTATGGGAAGAAAGTGAAAAGAAGAAGAAAACTGAGAAAGAGGAGGGAGAAATATTAATTGGGGGAATAAGGATAAAACAGTCATTAAAGGAATACTTTTTATTTTTTAGAATTTTATTTTTAAATAAAAATTTCATATAAGCAAATTCTATTTTTAAAAAAAAATTAAATAGTTTGAGTGACTTTTTCAGTAAAAATGTAATAGTTGAGTGACTTTTGAAGTAAAGAACAAAGTTGAGTGACTTTCTGAGATAAAAATTCATAGCTGAGTGACTTTTGAGGTTAAGACCAAAATTAAGTGACTTTCTGGGATAAAATTTCATAGTTGAGTAACCATATGAGTTATTAACTCCAAATCAAACCAACATAATGTCATTTTTTTGGTTTGACTTTTAGTAGGTTCCGTGTTTTCGATTCTTTCGATTTCATCGTTTGTTATAATTACACTATAAATGAAAGTGTAGTTGAATTATACAAGCTTTAAAAAAAATCGAACAACTGAAAAATCAAGAAACTACTAACAAATTAGAAAGCAAATACTAGCAAAAACATAATATATTTAAAGTTAGCTGATTCATAGCTATAGACTTCAGTTTATCTTCACTAGTCTTTAGTTTTAGCTTTTCTATCTCTGTACCTATCTTTTCTATCTCAGTACCCATACTGTCCACTTTCAATGAAAGCGTAGTTAGGGCATTGAGTATTTTTTCATGTATATTTTCTTCTATCATTTCAGTCTGTGTAGCTTTGTCTTGATATGTAATCTGCAATAACATTTTTGTTAGTACTGATTACTTCTATTATAAATGTGAAATTTAATATGTTTAAAACTAGTCTCCGAATCTCTTTTGTTGTAACTGAATTTTGTATTTTCTTTGTTAGCCACCAGCGTACCTGTGTATTATCTGTTCGCACAATAAATTTGTTATATACAATATATGGCTCAAATGCTAACAAACATTTATATAATGAACATAATTCTTTCCTATTTATTTCCCATTTTATTTTTGTCTCGTTGAACGTACCTGAGTAGTATCTACAATGGTGTTCTATTTTTTCTGCTTCATATCTATATTTAAGTACTCATCCGTAACTATATTCACTAGCATTTGCTTCTACTATGTATATAAATTTTCTATTTTCATCTGGAAATTGTAGTTTTGGTAATTTTTTACAAAGTAATTTTATTTTTTGAACTTGTTTTTTATCTTCTTCATCATAGTTATATTCTATATCCTTTTTTAATTTTTTCTTTCTGTAGTGGTTTTAAGTTTTCTGCTAATTTTGGAATATATTCTCTTACTTGGTTTACTAATCCTAAGAATGATTTTAATTTCTTTTTTGTATCCAATTCTTCTTTCGAATTTATTATTTTTTGTACTATATGTTGTTGCATTTTTACTCCACTTTTATCTATTTGTATTCCTAAAAATTCTATCTGGTTTTTCATAATTTCAGCTTTCTTTTCGCTTAGACTTATTCTTGATTTTTCTATTATATCTGTAAACTGTTCCAATAATTTTATATGTTCTTCTTTGTTTTTTGTATATAATAATATATCATCTATGTATACTATGCAATTAGGTAATTGCTTAAAATAATTATCCATAAAATGTTGATATCTACCTGGTGCATTTTTATATCCAAAGGGTAATACATTCCACTCATAAAATCCTTGTGGTACCGTAAATGCAGTTAATTCTTTAGATTCTTCGTCTAACTTTAGATGGTAAAATCCTGATTTACAATCGAATTTGCTAAAATAATTATATCCTTGTATTTGTCTTATTTTTAATATCTTATTTGGCATTGGATAATTTTATGTTATAGTTTTGGAATTTAAATTTCTATAATCAATAACCATTCTACTTTTTCCTCTTTTTTGTTCACTATGTTTATTTACTATAAATGCTGGACTATTATGTTTACTATTACTTTTTTGTATATATTGTTTTTCTAATAATTTATCTATATGCATTTTAAATCGTCAAAATTATAGGTTAATGGTTTTTGGGTTATTATACTATTTTTATCTATTAATTCGATTTTTATGGTAGTTTTATGTTTTTCCCATCCTTTTAATGGATCTTCACTATATAATTGTTCTAATTTTTTCTTAACTATTTCTATCTTATTTATTGAAAATATAGTTATTTCTGTTTTATTTATCGAAAATACTACTAATTCTATTATATCTTCAGTGTTTTTTATATTTTCTAACTTTTGTGTAATTTTTTCACTTCCTTTTATCCAATCAGTTTTCTTTCTTATTTTATTATTAACTAGAATAATTTCTCTCTATTATATGTTATAGTTAATTCTGTATGTTCTATATTATATGGTTTTACTTGTTCTAACCATTTTATTCCTAATATTATATCTGCTTTTTGCATTTCTTCTTTTACTTCAAATTCTATTTTTATTTTTCTAACTCTCATTATTATTTCCTTTTCTGCTATGTTTATACTATTTATTAAACTTCTTGGTAAATCTAGGCATATATCATTATTAGTTTTTATTTCTTCATCTTTTACTAGATATTTTGCTATATAATTTTCTTCTTGTCCTGTATTTAGGAGAATTAAATATTCTTTTTCATTTATTTTTCCTGTTATGTAATATTGGTTTAAATTACTTATTGAATTTGTTTCATAACTTGTTCTTTTTGATGAGCTTGATGATTCTGGTTTTTCATTAGCTATTCTTTTTGTTGTACTTATTCTATCATTTACTATTTCTAAATTTTCTTCTATATCTATGTCTCTATAGCTATAATCATTATAATCTATTGTTTTTACAATTTGTTCAAATGGGCTATCTATTTGTATCTTGTTAATTTTATTTTTTCCTGTTATTTTATATTTTGTTGTTAATACATATAAATTTTTACATCTTGCTGTAAATATTTTACTTCCTGGGGTTAATTTTATTCCTGATATCTTCCAATATAACACTAGTGATTTATCTATATTTCTATCTGTTACTGCTACTGAATAATTTGCACTTATTATAAATTTAAATTTTTGGTATATTAAATTTCCTTTTACGGCAGTTATTATGCTTTTTTCTATAGGTTTTATAATTCTATCATCTGCTAGATATAATTCTATCGGTGTATCTATTCCTTCTCTAAAACATGCTTTTATTAATATCTCTGTACCTCCAAGGTGTACGTATTTTATTGGATCTCCTTTACTTTTTATATCATTTATTTCTTTATTAATTATTCTTTTTGTTACTAGTGGTATGCTAGCTTTACCTTTTGCATATCTACAGTCTATTACATGTTTTTTTTGGCATACTACATAATATTCATCTTTTTTCCTAGTAAAAATATTTTTTATTGTCGGTATTTTAAATATTTTTTCTACACTTAAATCTAATTATTTTACTTTTATTTCATCAAATATATTACTATCAAATATTATTTTTTGTTCTGTTCCTTCGTCATTTAAATATTCTTCCTTTGTTATTATTTTTATATCTTCTTTAGTCATTCGATTCATCTATTTCACTATCTATTTTAGTATCTGTTTCGTTTTCTGAAATTTCATATATACTATCCTTACTTTCTAATTCATAGTCTATATAATCTATTTGCATATATTCTGCATTAGCTATCTTTATTTCTGATATTTGTTTATTTTTTGGATTTTTGGGTAATTTACAATCTCTAGCTAAATGTCCTAACTTTCCACAATTAACCACAATATCTGGTTAATAATTCTTCCAAAATAAATTTTTCTCTGATACCATTTGTAGGGGGTGCGGATAACTAGGTTATAGAATAGATTCATTAGATCTAATAAATCTATTCTTTTTTGTGCGTGGATATTTATTAAATTATGTTTCAATAATTTATTCTTTTTGTAAGATGGATCCATTAATTTATTTGGTTTATTATTTTTATCCTGTAGTAACTGCAGAGTTACAAATTTCTGTGTAATAATTTATTCTATCTGTACTGTAGTATATATCTAATTCTAGATTTTCTATGTCATTTATTATCTTGTGTTGTTCTTCTCGTAGTGAGTTTTTTAAATTTTATAAACTATCACATGTACTGTTTTCTAAATTTTCTAAGGTTTTTTCTATCCATATTAACTTTTCTTTTAGATCTTCCATTATTTTTCTAATTCGGTTTCTATAATTAATTTCGTTATTTAGATTATCTTGGTTTTCTCTAGTTTTTCTAATATATTCTAACATCCACAGTCTTGATCTGAATAATAGCCTTCTGGGTAAATGTCTTCGTATATCTGTTCTAACGCATCTATTATTTCAATTTCGTAGTTTATTACTTCTTCTAATATTATTTTCTTAATATCTATAATTTCTATATCTTTAAGTATATATAAGATTAAAACTTTAAGGTAGTCTAAATGATCTATTTTCTAAAATTGATATTTTATAGTTATTTGTTTTAGCCTTAGTAGTTTTTGCATATTTCTATTAAGAGATTTTATATATTTTTTTATTTTCCATGTATTTGACTATATTTATTTTTATCTGTTTTTCTAGTAATTGTATATTTCGCATATCTTTTTCTAAAAATTCTACGTAATTTAGCATGATAAGTATTTATAAGAGTAGTTAGGTATGTATGGTATATAATTTACTCTAGTCATATAATATCTTCCAAATGCTTTTTCTAATATGATTTTTCTTATATCTGCTACTTTTATATCTCTAAGTGCATATAAAATAAGTATCTTAAATTTATCTACCATCACATCAGATAAATTATTATTCATTATCATAAAATTGCTTTTTTCAAAATATTCCCTTCAACCATGTACATAATAAAATATAGTCATCTCAGATTACTATATACTAGATTATTCTTAAATAACATGTTCTTCGGTCACTATTAGCATGGTAATTCGGATACTTTTTCCCTTAAACAGCGCCTCGACTCTGGTTACTCCCCGCCACAGCTTCTTGCCTCATTGGTTTCACCTTTAGGATGACATAGTTCTTAGGGATTTTTCTCCA
This sequence comes from Capsicum baccatum var. pendulum, assembly GCA_030864225.1. NCBI lineage: Eukaryota > Viridiplantae > Streptophyta > Magnoliopsida > Solanales > Solanaceae > Capsicum > Capsicum baccatum. The sequence goes on along the minus strand of CM061561.1, from coordinate 153,824,235 downwards.
TTTCCACTTTGCTAATAAACTTCTTAACATATTATTCTTCGAATAATTCTACTATAAAGTAACTAATAAGAATTTATTTTATCATATCATGATTGTCGGGAACTATGAATTTAGCTATTCATAATCATAAATAGATATACTTGTTCCGGTAGCTTTGATATTTTTGAGGTTTGTTGCTCCATAGCTTTTTCCATTGAAGTGTATATATTTAATTAACTGGGCAAAATATTTTGGAATGGAGAGAGTTTTGGCTTAATGTGAGAAGGCTTGCCTTTTTTCAATGCCTTCTGCCTTTCTTATTTATAAAACGAAAAAGTATAAGTATCAAAAAATGAATACTCAATAGGCATCATATGCTAATGGAGCTAAATTACAGTAAAGAATAAAAAAGTGAGAGAATATAAACCAAAGTTAGTAATAAAAGGCAGAAATGAAAATAATAAATTGTACCACACAGAAGATATATATATATATATATATATATATATATAAGATAAATAACTCAAAAGCAGAAGTAAAAGTCTAACTATACCCTACTAGGCCCCATAAGACCAACAGACACACACTAGGAAGAATAAACTCATTCGAGCCCCCATAAACACGGTGAGTAAAAAGAAAGAATAATACTAAAGTAAGGACGAAATATGGAAATAATGAACATAAATGATCTAGAATATAGGCCACAAATACTTGATGCTCCTTTTTTTCAGTCATAACCCCCCTTCTATCGATATTCACCAGTTTTTTAATTTAGATCAATAATAATAATGATAATAAATGCCAAAATCAAATCAGAACTAAGATAATGATATTATGATAGTAAATACCAAACTCAACGTGAAACTGATAAATAATAATAAATTACATATGTTAGAATTAAATTAAATTGAAACTGTAAAGAAATTCTCATTATTTATATCTGTACATCAAACTCGAATTGAAACTCATAACCTAAGCCTTAGTATCCATATACCAAAGTTTAAGCCTACCCCAGATTCGTTTATTCATAAATTCCAATACATAAGTAGTTAGATCCATGGAAGAGAAGTAGATTTCAATTAATAAGCCAAAAAAATGAGATTTAAGGACTATTACTACTCAACCTGGATAACAAAGTTAAAAAGGCTCATTAAAATAAATAAGTATGCCTAAAAATCAAGGGTTAGTCCAAGAATGAGGATAAAGGTCATTTGTGGAAAAAGGAAACTATTTTAGGCATTCTATCTTATGAAAGGGTCAGTGGGTCCAACTATAAACTCCAAAAATTCAAGCCAAGATTAGAACTATGCTTTAAGTGCATGTAGAATAAAATTTTATGTTTTGATAGTATTAGAAGTGATTTAATCATGTATTAACACCACAAGTAACTCCTAGATCATTGCCAAGTGAAAACCTTCATTACCAATTGATTTTAAAGTATCTTGCTGTAGTCAACTTTAAACGAGCATAACTCCTAGATTCTGAAGTATTTTTGAGCTCAAGACCCACCAAATGATAGATATTTGAATTATATTTTCAATTCATTCAATTTTTCCTTAATAATATATCGGAGTAAAAAATTATGCTCAGTTTATCAAAGGGTGTCTGTTTGCAAGAGTATGACGGCTCGGGTGACGAACCGTCACACCTATGACGATCCGTCAGGGAAAGCCATCAGGAATAAGAAGAAAGATAAAAAAATTGTCATTTTGTAAAGGTTCAAATGACAGTTAGTTAAGGGATTAATGGTCCGTCACATGAACCGTCAGCCTAAACTGTTCTGCACTATTATAATATTTTTAAAGGGGTTATTTGATCGTTTCTCACTCTTTCAACACCAAAACTATGTCGTTTAAGCTACCCAAGGGCTTAATAGTAATTATAAAACACCCTCAAGTCCCCCAACCTCATTATTCACTTTACACTTAGAAAACTTAGAGAGAAGAGACAATTTTTCTTCTTCAAGCAAGTGCTAGGGTTCTCAAACTTCAAGCTCCAAATTCAAAAGGGTCATCAAGGTTTTCAACCTCTAGTATGTGGGAATTCATCAATGGATTTCATTTCATCATTGATTCCCAAATTTAACTCAGTTCTTCAAGTTTAATTCACTCTTCAAGCTTAGGATTTCCAAGAAAAAATGTGAATTCTTTTAGTTTTCAGTTTCTTACTTTGACTAAATCATGAGTATTTGTTTTCCCATAAATTTGAGCATCTTTGCATACTCATGATTATTACATCTCATTATATTATGAAATTCTTGATTTTGGGCTTGAGTTATGAAATTCCTCTTTATGTTTAGGTTATAACATTTTTATGATTAGCTGCATTCTTCAAAGATGGCAGGTTATGAACACCCGATGACCTAGGATATCATGCACTGTCAGTTTAATAATCAATTCTTTAGTTTTTGGGATTTAGAGTGCTTTCAGATAAATCATTTATGTTTTAGTTTTAGAATATCTTTATTGTTGAGCATTTTAGTATATCAGTTTACTTTTAGTTGAGAGTAGTACTTAGCACCAAAAGAACAAGGGTTCAAATAACCCAAGTCCCAAACTACATATGATGGTTAAAGGGGTCCTTATTTGTTAAGAGTATCTCCCTATCCCTTAGTGGGCTCATGAGTGAATTCACGTAAATCATGGTTCGTACCCTTGGCAAGGTACAAAATACCCTCCCAACTTAGGTAACAAGTTGGATTTCGTGTTGCTTACATGGTCTATGCCTGTTACAAAAACCTCCCACAGTTTAATCTTAGGACTCTTTTGACCTTATCTCCAGTCTATTCAATATCTTATAGTATTACGAGTATATTACTTGGTCATAACATCAGTTTATAAATTTTAGTCCTATGTTCAGGTTTTCATGTCACTTTTAGCATGTTTATTTACATAGTGAAGAGCATAGCTCACATTCTCAGTACATTTAAAGTAAAGACCGCGTACTTTTCTTTGTGATGTACTTTCTTATAATATATATTTGGAAATTTAGCACTTCTATCACGGTTAGATTGATGTAGCATCACTTCAGCAACTATATTTCGGTGAGTCCTTATCATTCGATAACAAGTTATCAGTATTTCATATTTTATCCATTTCATATTTAGATAGTAGAGTTAGATGGAGGCTTGTCCCAGCAACTCACCTTAGTAGAGGCTTTCAGACAGGCAATAGAGGTCCAACTTTATATTATGATAAGAGATTTTCATTTTGATTTTATCATTGACATTTGGTTTAATTGTTTTTATATCATGCAGACTTTAGATTTTGCACAATATTATTTAGTCTATACAGTATTCATAGTGTCATGACAGGCCAAGGATTATATTGGGGTTACTTGTGACTCTAAGAACCATGTTACGACTAGGGGGTAGTCTCGACAAACTTTGTACCAGAGAGTTTTCAAAAGCCACATTAAGTAGAGTCTTGTTTATGGATGTGAAGAGCGCCACACTTATGAATGAGAGGCTATGAAATATTTTAGAAAAAACTTCACATCTTTTATATTCATATCGTGCGATAGAGTGTGAACTCTATTAAAACCCTCTTCTAACTCGTGCTATTAACACTTTCAGAAAATGCCTCCCAATAGAACTAATAGAAGGAGGAATGGAAATGGCAATGGTAATGGGAATCAACAAGCATCACTACCATCTCCAGTAAATTCTTAGAGTGAATAATTCTCCTATGCTAAATTTAAGTCTACTTTCATAACGTTAGCCCATTCTATGACCACCTAGAATAACCAGCAAGTTGTTGCACCAGTTAATCTAATAGTGAATATGTAAACAATCAGAGTTCGAGACTTCACTCGGATTAATCCTTCACTATTCTTTAGGTTTAAATATAAAGACGATCCACAGGCTTTCTTGGATAGTATTTAGAAAGTTACTAAGATCATGGGTGTCACTCTAACTAAAAACACTAATTTGGTTGCTTATTATTTGAAAGAAGTGTCTTATACCTGATACAAGCAGTGAAAGGATAATAGATGTGCAGACACAAGATCAATAGAGTGGGATGAGTTTGTTGCATTTCTGAATATGTTCTCCCCACTTGAGTTAAGAAAGGCCAAAGTGTAGGATTTCATTATTCTAAAGTATGGTAATATGAGAATGAATAAGTATTCACTTAAGTTCTCTCAGCTACCAAAATATTTTCCAACTATGGTTGCTGACTCTAGGGCCCGAATGAGTAAGTTCATGTTAGATATTTTTGAGAATGTGGACAAAGAGTATAGGACTACAATGTTTGTCAAGGAGATAAATATCTCCGAGTTGATGGTTTATGCCCAACAAATTAAGGAGAAGGAGATTAAGGAAAAATAAGAGAAATATGAATAAGAGAGACAGAACAAGGAACTTTGATTATTTTTAACAAAAGTTAGGTAGTGGTAATCTCTCTCAATTTCAATAGTGATTTTTAGACCCATCACCATTATCTACAAGTGCTCTATGTTCCTAACCCAGGTAGGATTAGAAAGGTAGAGTGCCAGACTCTAGGTCTCATTTTGATGCTTCTAGTGGTTATATGTCCCAATTTGTAAGAAGTGTAGGTAACACCATTTTGAATAATATTTGATCGGTAAGGATGGGTGTTTTGGTTGTGAAAAGATAGGTCATAAACTTTAATATTGTCTAATAGTCAAGAGAGGTGATAATGGTGGATGCAATACCTCTTCAGTTGCTTCAGTAGGTTACTCAAACCAGCAGGGTGGATCATCTATGAAGTTAGCATGCAATATTAGAACAAGTTCTGTGACCTTCAGACTCTACAGGATTAAGAGATTTCTCCTGATATAGTCACAATATTTTTACATGTCTTTCATATTTATGGCTATGTATTATTAGATCTTGGAGCCACACTTTCTTTCATGACTCCTTATATAGTGGTAAACTTTGGTGTCAGTCCTGAAATCCTATTGGAGACTTTCTCAGTCTCTACTCCAATTGATAATTTTGTCATAGGTAGATAGATATACATAAATTTCCTAGGAACAATTTCTCAGAAAGTCATCTCAATTGATATTTTAGAGTTAGTAATGATATATTTCAATGTTATTCTTGGCATGAATTGGATCTACTCTTCCTATGACTCTATTGATTGTATAAACAGAGTAGTCCAATTTCAATTTCCAAATGATCCAGCCATAGAGTGGAAGGGTGGTACCATAGTGTCTAATTATAAATAGAGTAGTCCAATTTCAATTTCCAAATGATCCAGCCATAGAGTGGAAGGGTAGTACCACAGTGTCTATTAGTCAATTTGTCTCTTACCTTAAGGCTAGAAAAATGATTTCCAAAGGGTGTATCTATAATCTTATTTGGGTTAAGGACTCAAATTCTGAAACCTCAACTCTTGAGTCAGTTCCAGTAGTTAAAGAGTTTCCAAAGTTTTTTTTAAAGATCTACCCAAAGTTCCTCCTGAGTTGGAAATTACCTTTGGAATAGATCTACTTCCAGATACCCAGCCTATCTCAATTCTACCCTATAGAAATTGCTCTAGCCAAGGTCAAGAAATTAAATAAATAGTTAAAATATCTCCTAGACAAGGTTTTTGATGGGCCTAACATCTCTTCATGAGGTGCTCTAGTTTTTTTCATACGTAAGAAAGGCATTTCTCTTAAAATATGCATTGAATATCGCTAGATGAACAAGGTCACAATCAAGAATAAGTATCCCATCTCTAGGATTGGTGACTTTTTCAACCAACTTTTGTCAATTGCTTCTCTAAGATTAGCCTTAGATCAGGCTATTATTAGCTTAGAGTCATAGAATGTGAAATTCCAAAAACAACCTTTAGAACTTGGTATGGTAACTTCAAACTTGTTGTTATGCCTTTTGGACTAATGAATGCTCTTACAACTTTTATGGACTTCATGAAAAAAGTGTTAAAGAAGTACTTGTACATGTTCATCATTGTCTTTGTTGATGACAACCTCATTTATTCTCGAAGATAAACATACATACCATTTAAGGATTAAATTGCAGACTCTCAAAGATCACTAGTTATTCCTTAGTTTAACAAGTGTGAATTCTGGTTGAAATTAGTATCAATCATTGGTTATATTATTTCTGGTAAAGGCATTTGAGTTAATCCTCAAAGACTGAAGGAGTTAGAAATTATCCTGGACCCATCTCTCTATCATATATTAGGAGTTTTTAGGTTTATCTAGTTAATATAGACGGTTTATTAAAGGGATTTCCTCTACTGATTTTCACATGTCTAGACTGACTATGAAGAAAGTTAAATTTCAGTGATTTAATTCATATGAGAAGAGTTTTCAGGAGTTGAAGACTCAACTCACCACCACTTCAATTTTGTAATACCCTAAGTTTTTCAGATCTAGACTCACCATTAGGTAGGACACTAAATTATCTTTCCAATTTCACTAGTCTCGCCTTAATTAGATATCTTGACAAAAAGTTATGGAATTTTGTTTGAGGCACTATTAAACTGCGAGTGGTAACAGCTTAGGCAATGGTCCATTATCAAATGTAATAAGTCATGGCCTATAATCATTACCATCGCAGTAAATTATAAATAAATTTAGCCCAGTGGTGACAAGTCCATCCAACAACTCATTATTAGTCCTAATGAGTCATTAGGTGGACCCGTTGTCACAACATAAAGAAACCAGGAAATCAAGTCCTTCATAATGATTCCTTCTAATGACTCATTATGAGATTAAATGAATCGTAAGGAGGGAACTCATTGTCATAACAGTGAAGGACCCAAGGTTTAGGTCCTCATGTCATGACTCAGGCAACGACTTGTGACCTGACATAATGAGTCGTTACCTGAGCCGTGATGAATGCAGCACAAAAATTCTTGTATATTTTAAAAAGGGATTTTTGGTCCATCTTCAGTCTTTTAACTCCTAAACCACATCTCTTAGGATTTCCCAAGGGTGGTATATATGCCTAAAATTCCCCAAATTCCTCATTAAGTTGTAAATTTCATCAACAACAAGAAAGTGGTGATTATCTCTTCTCCAATAGCAACTAGGGTTCCTCAAGTTAAAGAACAAATTCCAAGAAAATTCTGCATGGAATTCAAGAATCAAGAGTTATCAGTATGTGAGTATTCAATTAGGATCTCCTTCATCCTCAAGCCCAAAGTATGGTTTTATTCATTAATTTTACGATCTTTATAAACTAGGGCTTTACCAAAATTATTAGTCCAAGCTTAAATTCAACTTCCCACAATCTATTTGTTATTCATAAGCATGATTTTAATAATTATTCATGGTTTCTTAGGCCCATATCATATCATTCATGCCATTCTCAAATCCAAGTTTGTTCTAAATGATATTAGTTAAGATTTCAAGCATATGATCAAGCTATATGAGATTTATCAGTTTCAAGACTATTAAGTACTATTTATCACAATCTTGTGAATTTTAATCCATTTTAATTGATAAATCATGTTTTCATATGAAATTTAGTATTTTCACAAACTTAGAATTATGAACCCTCGATATGTTGATTTATTCATGATTTTGTACTCATGCTATGAAATTTTCCTTTTTCTTTATTATGATCATCTTTTAATATTAATATGTTCAGTTGCATTAGTCAGAGTTGGTGGGTTATGAACACCTGATACCTAGGATTTTATGTATGTATTAATTAATATGTTTTGAGCACTTTAGACTATGCATATGTTGCTATTTTCAAGAATATTACTATACTAAATGAATATATCAGTTTTTATTGTCGTTCAGTTGGGAATGGTACTTAGTACCGAGTGAATGCAGGGATAAAGGCTAACCTATCAGTTAGGACTGAGACCATTAGTTGAAGTCCCTAAGTTCTATAACTATGATGCCACCATAGGTTAAGGGTCACCCACTAGTTAGGATTGATACTCTAGTCCTTTAGGACATCATATTAGTGGATCCACGCTAGCTAGTGTTGGTACCCGTGGCAAGGTAATAACGCCCTTCCAACTGGGGCTACAGGATGGACTCCAATTTGCTTAGATTGGGGTATGTCGGTTATTGTTAGCTCCTACAACCCTCGCTTTATGTTTTAAATTATGTTTAATTTTTAGATTATGCATGACCCTATATTTAGTTATTTAATTTCATTCAATACATGTCTATACTTGGTCATTGCATCAGTTCATATCCCACAGTTTCAGACCTTGTATTCATACATAATCCTCAGTATAGTTCTACAACATATTCAGACTTAACTTGAGATTAATTATAATAGTCATGCTTCTACCGCATCCTAGTTTACAGAATTATCTTAGCTTATGATTTAGAAATCTCACTATGCCTTACAACTTTAATATACAAACATGTTTTAAATGCATATTTTAGTAAATGGCTTATATCTTCAGTTTTACAGCATGTTTTAAGTATTTTCAAGATTGGTGCATGTCTCACATACTTAGTATATTCCAATGCACTGATAACATACCTCTTATGCCTACATTTTTCATGTGATGTAGATTCATGTGCTTACTACAGGATCATAGCCAAGCATATCATAATATTCAACCAGTATGGGATCAGTTCTTAAATTTTGAGGACTCAAGTCAGTTACAGTTCTTATACTTTATTTTCTTATTCGTATGTATTAGTTTGGGATAATTAGGGTCATTAACCGACTACCTATAGTCAATATTATTAGAGGCTTCATAGATAGTTAGTTAGAATGGTTGTAATTATTTTTTTTTTCAAAATACAAATATTGTAACTAAACTTTCCAATAGTAAATGAATAAAAGTAGTTTTTCTCATGGTTATGCTTCTGCTAAGTCAATTTACTTTATATATATATATATGTTTATGCTTTAATCAGTTGCTCAAGAATTATGCTAGTACCATGGGTTAGTTGTGTCTAATAGAGTCTTGTGGAACGGTACGAAGATGTTTGTACCTTTCTTAGAGAGGCCAAAGGGCATTTAAGAAATGTTTCCCTTATTTCATATCTCAGATCGTGCAGTAGAGATAATCTCGAAGAAACTTATACAGATTTTTACATTTATTCATGCCAACTATACCTTATTTTTGAGGTAGTAGAAACTATCAAGCTTAAATTCCAATTGATAGAGTTTTCTGAGACAGTCCCTGTAGATAATTATGAGATTGATCACGAGATTTAAAGGATCCCATCAGTTCCTTTAAGTTCCAAACTTTGAAAGAGTTCATTGCTATTCATGAAAATCATGCACTGAGACAAAGTCAGATGTGCTCCCAGATACCTTTTTAGAATCCTATGGCAACATGAGCCTAGAAGTGTAGCAACAGTGAAGTAGGGGTAGTGTTTATCCAAATTTAGTATATTATGTGTCCATGCATCTAGAAAGGTGTTGTGTAGATTGTATAATATCACTTTGAGAGAGATTTACCAGTTAAGGGGGACTTAGAGTATGCTAATACTTTAGTCAGGATAGAGATTAGGCAGCGACCAGAAAGATAGAAAAGCTTGTAAAGGTTAAGTATGTTCATAAAATTTTGTATGGATTAGTGTTTCATGATCCCTATCCTATAGTAGTAAGTGGGTATTAGTGCATGATAAACTGTGTGGATATCCATATTAAGTGTTAGAATCTAAGATTGAATTATTGATGATCAAGCTAATAGCGAAAAGAGTTTGGAATTACGAAAGGAAAAGGTATGTACTCGGGGTATTGCAATACTCTAGAATATTCTAAGTTATAAGAATTTAAGTTATTAAATAATGATTATTGTAGATATTGAAAGTTAAGAGTTGTATCTTAGAAGGAAGTACTAGCAACGGGTTTTATTATTTAAGGTATAGTCTTTCAGAAGGAGTTTAGTATTTATGTGTATTGATTATATCCTGGGCTCTATAGTATAGTGATTGCAATTCAGTTCAAAGTTTATTGTAGAGGTCCATAGACTTAGAATGATGACTTAAATCTAAGAGGGAGATGATAGAAAAAAGAACCAAGTCAAGTTTCTCGATTCTAGTAGTGATGGTAGTAAGTTCTAGAACAACACTAGGGGAGAGAGAAAGCTGACCCATTATTATCTCAATATAAATTTTTGTGCTTTAGTCATTATGGAACTCTACTCATGCCTTGCAAGTCAGCTCTATGATCATAGCTCATATTTATTAACTTTATACAGAATTATGTCCATTCTTAGTTCATAGTATAAGGAGCGTCAATTCACTCAGAAGTACAAACCATATTCCATGAATTTATGAATTCCAATCTCAAGTCATGCAGCTTATGACTCATGTACTCATGTTTTACAAAATGCTCAGTTATAGGTACACATGATACATCTTTAATTACTAGTGAGATCACACTAAATTGTGTATGCTCTCAGATTATATCTCTTGAATGATTTTATTGAAATTATCTTTTACCAATTAGGCCTCAATTATGTGCTGAATTTATGAAACTCTGTAAGTCCAGATTTCACAATATCCCTCTTATATTAGACCCTTATGTTCTATTTCTTTAGTGACTCTTTTTATGATTTGATGGGGATGTTGTTGGAAGTTGAGTGATAGGCTTGAATAATGTTTTGATATATCTTCAGATGATGGCTTATGGTGATTAGTAACTCTTTGATTAGTACTTAAGTTTGATTTTTTAAGGTGGCAAGAAGAAGTGTATCTTTGAGGGTGATAGATGCAAGTAAATATAGAATGTTGTATTTTTGTGGTTAAGACCAGTGTAGTCCTTTAAGTGGCGGACCCTTGTATCTCTGAGTTAAGATTTGATAGAGTGAGAGCATTCAGTTAGGCTAGACATAGCTTTTAGCAGTCATATATACTGTACCCATAAATAAGTTAGAAGTTTCAGCTAGCTAAGGGTGGTGTGTCCGTAAGAAGGAATCATGGATAAGAAATATTGCTAAGTTAGAAGTTGTCAGTATTTTTGCTAAAATCATAGTGTTCCTATCCTCACTTTGACATAATATACTCTTGTTTCATGATAGGTAGATTCAGACCCGAGGTGTCTCATGTTCAACTCTAAGTCCTATTCTACGATCTTAGACTAACAAACTTGGATTCTCAAACCATATTATAAATCCTTATCCATTTATCTCATTCAAATCATGCCCAAAATTCTTTGCTCTCTAATGTTATTAGAAATTCTGACAATGCGTGTTGAAGGTAACAAATATTACTTTCCCAAAGACTCATAGAAACTTCATGTTATTAGGTATCATTTTACAGTTCTAAATATTCGTTCGTGCCAGCAATACTTTAGTTGAGTTATAAACTTTCATTATGAGTTAGTCCGTATAGCCAACAGTTCAGTTTAACAATCGGATAGATAAGCTCCTATAGTTTTCAATCTTTTCATCTAGTCTTACTATCTGAAGTTTCATGAATATGCCTATTCATGATGTTATTTATTTACATTCATGCTAATTGTGAATTCAGTTGAGTCCTTACTCCTAGTCTAAATTAGTCCCAACCATAAAAGATATCTAGATTTAGAAACCAGAATCATGTTAGTTATCCAACTACAAAATTCAGCCACGTGATACTAGTGATTTCTTAATTTTTAATCTAGTCAGAGTTTTGGAAATCTACTCATTATGTCCATATTCAGCTCTTAGAATTCAGTGTTAGGAATTGTAACTCATTTCCTATCCTTTCAACCAATTCAGTCTTTATTTAAGGAAGAATGATCCCAAGAGAGAGATATTTTAATACCCTAAGCTTTTCATCTCTAGACTCACTATGATTTAGGCCACTGAATCACCTTTTCAATGACACCAGTCTCTCCTTAATTTGATATCGTAACAAAAAGTTATGGCATTTTGTTTGAGGCACTGTTAAACTGCTAGTGGTAACAGCTCTGGCAATGACCCATTATCAGACGTAAGGAGTAATGGAATACACTCATTACCATGGAATTAAATGATCAAGAAATTTAGCCCAGTGTCGATAAGTCCAGCCAGCAACTCGTTATCAGTCCTAATGAGTCATTAGGTGGACCCATTGTCACAACAGAAAGAAACCAGGAAGTCAAGTTCTTGATAATGACTAGTTATGAGACCTAATGAATTGTTATGAGTGAAGTAATTTTCATAATAGTGAAGGATACAAGACTTTGGTCCTCAATTTAGGACTCAGGTAATGACTTGTGAACTGATATAATGAGTCTACTCGAGCCATGAAGACTGCAACACAGAAATTCCTGCATATTTTAAGAAGGGATTTTTGGTCTTTTTACCCTTTTTGTACTCCTAACCCACATTGTTTAACCTTACCCAATGGTAGTATATGAGCCCAAAATTCCCCAAATTCCTCATTAAGTCCTAAATTCCATCCACAGCAAGAAAAAAGGTGATTTTCCCTTCTCTAATAGCAACTAGGGTGCCTTAAGTTCAAGCACAAATTCTAAGAAAATTCTCCCAGGAATTCAAGAATTGAGAGTAATAATCAGTTATGTGGGTATTCAATAAAGATCTCCTTTCATGCTCATGCCCAAATTATGATTTTGTTCATGAATTTTATGATCTTTATAAACTAGGGCTTTACCCAAATTTTTACTCCAAGCTTAAATTCAATTCCCCATGATATATTTGTCACTCATAAGTATGTTTTAATAATTATTCATGGTTTTATAGTCTTGTATCATATTATTCATGCTATTCTCAAATCCAAGCATGTTTTACATGATATTAGATAAGATTTCAAGCATATGATCAAGCTATATGAGATTTATCAGTTTCAAGACTATTAAGCACTATTTATCATGATTTTATGGATTTCAATCCATATTAATTGGCATACCATGTTTTCCCATGAAATTTAGTGTTTTCACAGACTTAGAATTATGAACCCTTGATATGTTGCTAAATTCATGATTTTGGACTCGTGCTATGAATTTATTTTCTCAATTATAATAAGATTTTAATATTATCATGTTAAGTTGCATTTGTCATAGCTGGTGGATTATGAACACCCGATACCTAGGATTTCATGTATGTATTAGTTGACATATTTTGAGCACTTTATATTATGCAAATGTTACTATTTTCAAGACTATTACTATACTGAGCAAATATATCAATTTCAGTGTCGTTTAGTCGGTAGTAGTACTTAGCACTGAGTGAACGCAGGGATAAAGACTCACCTGTTAGTTAGGACTGAGACCTTCGGTAGAAGTCCCTATGTTTTAGAACTAGGGCACTACTATAGGTTATAAGGGGTCATTCACCAGCTAGGACTAACACCCTAGTCCTTCGAGACATCAAATTAGTAGATCCATGCCAACCAGTGTTGGTACCCTTGGCAAGGTACTAGCACCTTTCTAACTGAGGTTACAGGTTAGACCCCAATTTGCGCAGATTAGGGCATATCAATTATTAATTAATCCCATAGTCCTCACCTTATGTTTTAGATTATGCATGACCTGTATTCAGTTATTAAGTTTCATTTAGTACATATCTATACTTGGTCATTGCATCAGTTCATATCCCATAATTTCAGACCCTGTATTCATACATGATCCTCAGTATAGTTTTACAACATATTCAAAATTAACTTGAGATTAAATATAATAGACATGCTTCTACCGCATACCAGTTTTTAGAAATGCCTTAGATCATGCTTTAGAAATTTCATTATGCCTTAGAGCATTTACGTACAAACATGTTTTAAATACATATTTCAGCAAATGGCTTATGTCCTTCATTTTACAACATGTTTTGAGTATTTTCATGACTAGTACATATCTCACATACTTGTTACATTCCAAAGTACTGATAACATACCTCTTCTGTCTACAATTTTATATGATATAGATTCAGGTCCTTACTATAGGATCATAACCAAGCGGATCATAGCATTCAACTAGTAGGGGATGAGTCATCATATTTTGAGGACTCAAGTCAATTGCAGTTCTTATCCTTTATTTTCTTATTCATATGTATTGCTTTGGGATAGTTAGGGCCATGTACCAAATACCTATAGTCAGTATTAATAGTGGCTTCATAGGTAGTTAGAATAATTGTAATCAGTTTCTCTTTCTTTTCTGAATACAGATGTTATAACTAAACTTTCCAATTGTAAATGTATAAAAATAATTTTTCTCATGAATATTCTTTCACTTAGTCAATTTATATTTTATATATGTTTTAATAATTTTCTTATGCATTATTCCAGTACCATGGTTTAACTTAGGATCTCTTGTGGTTCTATGCACCGTGTTATGACTGCGGGGCAGTCTCAGGTCATGAAAAATTTTGACTTTGCTAGAGGATTCAAATGGTTTTGTGGTTTATTGTGATGCTTCCAGAGTTGAACTTGATTGCGAGTTGATGGAACATGGCAAGGTTATAGAATATTCCTCTAGACAGCTCAAGCCTCATGAGAAGAATTGCTTGACTCATGATCTTGAGTTGGCATAAGTTATTTTTGACTTAAAGATTTGGAGCCATTATATTTATGGGGTTTATGTTGATGTGTTAACTGATCAAAAAAGCCTTCATTATATGCTCGACTAGAAAGATCTAAATCTTCATAAGAGAAGATGGTTAAAGTTGTTAAAATATTATGATATGAGTGTCTTGTTCCATGTGGGTGAGACCAAAATAATTAACTTATTTTGCTTAAGTTAAAAGGAGCTTTCCACAGTTAGATGGTTGAGGTTTTCTCCAAAGAAAGATATAGTGTTCTTCGTCACCAGGGCAGACAATGTGTTTTGGATATAGATGACTTAAGACAATAGATGCTAGTAGAAGCTCATGGTTGTAGGTATTTTATTCATCTAGGAGCTACTAATATATACCATGATTTATGGGAAGTCTAGTGATGCAATGGTATGAAAATGAATATTGCAAAATTTATGGCTAAGTGTCCAAATTTCCATTAGGTTTTAGGAAGTGGTGAATATGAACTTCATTATCGAATTGACTCATACTGTTAGTTATCATGATTCTATTTGGGTTATTGTGGATCGAATGACTAAGTCGACCCATTTCCTGCTAGTTAACATCTTAAATTCAGTCAAGAATTATGCTAGACTCTATCTTAGGGAGTTAGTAAAATTGCATGATGTCCCTATGATCATCACTTCAAATAGGGGTAGTTAATTTACCTCTCAATTCTAGAAGATCTTTCAGAAGGGTCTTGGTACCCAGCTTTATCTTAGTTAGTCTTTTTATCTATATATAGATGGTTAGTAGAGATGACTATTCAGACTTTAGAGGATATGTTGAGTGAGTGTTTGATCGATTTCAAGGGTATTTGGGATAGTCATTTGACTTTGATTGAGTTTGCTTATAATAATAGTTATCACTCCAGTATTCAAACGACACCATTTAAAGCACTTATGGTATGAGATATAGATATCTTATTGGTTGGTTTGAGGTTGGTGAAGCTATAATGATAGAACCAAATTTAGTTCATGAGTCTATCACAAAATTTTAGCTGATTAGAGAGAGGCTAAAAATAGCTTAAAGTCGTCAAAAGTCCTAAGCAAATATTAGAAGGAGGGAACTAGAGTTTTATATTGGTAATTTGGTTTACTTAAAAGTTTCACCCATGAAAAGAGTGAAGAGATTCGATAAGAAAGGAAAGTCAGTCTTTGCTATGTTGGTCCTTATTAGATTTTGGGTCACTGTGGCAATATATCCTATGAGTTAGAATTACCTGTAGATTTAGCACTAGTGTATTCTATTTTTTGTGTGTCCTTGTTAAAGAAATGCATTGGGGATCCAACATCGATTGTGCCTTTGGAGAGTGTGGGTCAATTGAGATTCTTGACCGCCAGGTTTGTAAGTTGAGACATAAGAAGGTAGCTTTAGTAAAGGTTTTATGGAAAAATCTATTAGTTGAGGGAGCTACTTGGTAAATAAAGACAACCATTATGACCAAGTACCCCCATCATATCTTTTTGAACTCAATTTCAACTCTAGGTAATAGTTTTCTCTTAATTAATTCTTTCTGTCTCATGTCACCCAGCAATTCTCATGTAATAACATGAATTCATGAGTTTGGTTCAGTCTATGTTTTATTATAGACTAATTTATAATTTCAGTATTCAACTCTTAGAAATTTAGTATGGGAATTGCATATCTTTCCCTAATATTTTAGATTAGTTAGTTTTCATTAGGGGACGAACGACCCAGAAAGAAAGAATATTATAACATCCCAAAAATTTAATACATGATTAGAATCATGATTCAAGTGTATGTAGAATAAAAATTCATGTTTTAATTGTATGAGAGGCAATCTAGTCATGTATTAATGCCATAAATAACTCCTACATCATAGCCAAGTTGAAACCTCCCTTATCAATTGATTGCTTGTGAAGTATCTTGCTACATCCAAATTCAAATGATCCTAAATCCTTGATTCTGAAGTATTTTTGAGCTCAATACGTACCAAATGGTATATATTTGAATTATCTTTCAAACCCATCCAGTTTTATGTTAATCCAATATCAAAGTAAAAAGTTCTGCTAAGTTTTCCAAAGGGTGTGTCTGTAAGAGCGTGACTGCTCGGGTAACGAATTGTCACACTTGTGATGAACTGTCATGGCAAGTGATAATGCTCAAATTACACATCAATTTAAGTGAAAGACGATCGTTGACAATATATTTACCCAACTTGGGAGTTGGGGTCAAATCCACGAGGAACAATGTGAGTGGCAATCAAGTTAATTCGAAATAATAGCTACAAGTTAAATTCAAACCAATATTGCAAGAAGATAAAAAAGGAGGGTGAGGAAAGTATCAACAATAATGTTTTTTTTGGGTTTTTCTCGTATAAATTCAAGGCTATGAATAATTAGAGTTTCAACAATTAGGCACGGATTTTGGGATTATGCATTACTAAGGGAATGACATATGGGTGTTAGTAATCAACATCAATTTAGTAAATCAAATATGGGTAGGTTCCGTTATAGATTTTGATGCTAGTCTTTCAACAAAATACCAAAATTTCACCCATTCATTCTTTTGAATACCTAACGGATGTGTTCAACAACTGGTAACCAATCCTCAATATAGGCATCCCTATTTCTAGGATGATACCTATGGTATAGTTAACTTCACAATCATCTTTATGTCTAAGATAGTGAAAATTTAGCAAATTACACACATAATTGTCTATCATTGCTTTGGTATCCACATCCCTCTTTCAAGGATGATGTGGATTCCTAAAGTTCACCCAAAACCCTTCCTTCAAAGATTGCCTTGTGCTTTCTAAAGTTTTGAGCTTTTACTCATCAAACCCATGTGGGTATTTGAGGCTTTCACTCACAAATTCCAACCATGTTAGCATAGCAATAAGTATGAACTACCAAATAAAGGCTAAGAATAACAACCCACACAACTTTAGCCTCTATTCACAGATAACCCCAAGAGGAAGATCTAGCTACACATAAGATAAATAAGCAAAGATATACCCATAATCTCTTTTAAAATAATTTATTGAAGCTTAATTGAATGTTACTTCAAACTTTACACTCCCATTAATCAATAATGGAAGTGCTCTATTCCTCCTCTTAGAAGGTCTCCAATGTATTATTCACCCAAAATTTATATAATATTTTATTCTCCAAGTATGGAGGCTATGAAACCAAGAGCTAAACCAAACAAAATTGGGGAAGATGGAATCTGATCCATCATTTTAGGGTTTGAGCCTTTTTGTCAAAATTGGGATCATTGATGTGCATTTCCAGATTTGCCCTTAGGCTAAAATCTGCCACTAAACCCCGATCGCACCAGATTGGCAACCTTTGTGACAGCTATAGACTTACGCAACTACAGTTAATTAACCCTACTTGACTAGCGATCACGGTAAGTGAGGCCCTTCTTCTCCAGGTCTTCAACTACACTTTCTTTCTCTCCTTTTGATCATTTTAAGATCCGATCTACATCTTTCTATCCCCTCAACTCTATGCCTTTAAAGAGTGGATATTAGTGAATTTAATCACAATTATGTCTCGTTTATTCATTCAAAACAAAGTAATGTGTACGAATGTTGAGTGCGAATCCACTCATCTGAAAGCCATTTGGCTTAAGTAGTAAGATCAAAATATGGTCCTTTTGTGATAGTTCAAATGGTGGTTAGTCAACGGATTGATGGTTCGTTACCTAAACTACCAGTCGGAGCTGTTTTGCGCTATTATAACATTTTCAAAGGTGTTGTTTGGTCTTTCCCACTTTTTAAACACTAATACTATGTCGTTTAATTTACCCAAGGGCTTAATAGCAATCCTAAAACACTTATAAGTCCCCCATTCATCATAATTCACTTGAAATTAAGAAAATTTAAAGAGAATGAGCAATTTTTCACCTTAAAGCAAGGGCTAGGGTTCTCAATTTTCAGGCTCCAAATTCAAAGGAGTCATTAAGGTTTTCAAACCCAAGTATGTGGCATTTCATCAATGAGTTATTTTCAACCATTGAGTCCCAAAGTTAACTCAATTATTTATGTTTAATTCACTCTTCAAGTATAGGGTTTCCATGAAAAAGTGTGAATTTTTTTAGTTTTTAGTCTCTTTGTTTGACTAAACCATGAGTGCATATTTTACCATATATTTGAGAATCTTTCCAAAAACATGATTCTAATATCTCATTATCTTGATAAAGTATGGATTTTGGGTTCGAGTTATGAAATTCCTTGTTATGTTCATACTATAGCATTTTATAATTAGTTACATTCTTCAAAGATGGCGGGCTATAAACACCCGATGACCAAAGATATCATGCATTGTCAATTGAATATTCAGTTCTTTAGTTTTATGATTTTGAGTGCTTTCATATAAAAACACTTATCTTTCAATTTGAGAATATCATTATTGTTGAGCATTTTGTATATTAGTTTACTTTCAGTTGGGAATAGTGCTCAATACCAAGAGGACAAAGGTCCAAATAGCCCACGTCCCAAATTATGTGACACCATAAGTTAGAGGGGTCCTTATTGGTTGAGAACATCTGCCTTAGCCTTAACTGGCTCATGAGAGAACTCACGCCAATCATGGTACATGATACACCTAAATTATACCTCTCTTCTGAGAGAGTAAGTGGTCACTATCAAAAATAGAACCCAACTAGTTTGGGTGTCGAATCCCAAGGGAACACTGTGTTCACTATGTATTGTGATTGTTATTAGACTGTTGATCAAAGGTTCCTGAATAAGAGGGGTTTTGATTTATAAATTGTATTCTAAGTGATTGTAATAGAGTTGTTCCAACTAATGATTCTTTCTGCTAGTAATAATTCAATGATATTAAACAAACTAAAGTTATACTTACTAATATGTTTAAACAGTTAGGGTTGTGAATCACTTTTGAGTTCCACTCAATAACTTCAATTGTAAGAGCAACTGAATTCTATTGTTTACCCATTAGTTTCTCAACCTTAATGGTTAGTTTATCCTTTAAATCTCTCAAACTTAAAGAATATATTGATTATTCAACCATTTTCTTATGTAGGTTAATCCTTGTTAAGGCATTTTCCATTAATCTAAAGATTTAGGTCTCTAGAATTCATGTAAACCCTTTCTTTTCCCAACAAACACTTTTCTATTCGAACATGTAATTGTTCTTGGGATCACCTTTCAAGTTTGCAACCAAGGAAATTAATTAGAGGGAAGAAGGGTTTATGCAACATCAATTACCTATAGAAACTCAATTGGAATCACAACCCATATTAACTGTTTACATCAAGGCTCCCATTACCCTAGTTATGGGAGCTTATCCACTCATCTCTATAGAAGAAAAAGAAAGAATACTTGTATTATTCATAAATAAATTCAAAGTTCACGTACAAAGGTTACAAGAATTAATTCTTGAATCTTCTTTAGCAATGGTGATGAAGAAAAAAAAATTAAATAGGCTCAAAGAAGGGTTCAAAAATGGAAAATTGTTTTTGGTGGGGTTAATTATTTTCGCTAAGTGGACTAAAAACATAAGGCGTCCTGCTATCTCTTCTTATTTCATCAACTACAAAACAACATCAATTGAACCAGGCAAGTTCTAGGTATTACACTATGTAAGAACTAATACAAATACTCGCAAACTTAGGCAACTGAGTCAAACTCATTCTACTGTTCTTAAGATTTACACCACATGTCATGCATATGCTACAAGTTAATGCCAACCACAGATTCACTAACAATTGATTACATATACTAGGAGACAAAAGTAAACAATCATACAGACATAGCCATAGCATGATGCCAACATCATTCATCATCCATATTCACAACAAGGTGCTAACATAAACAACACTTTTATTTAATGGACCAACATTAACAATAGAACAGGACTTAAGAAATGAAAGATGCAAACCTAAAGTTAATCCTAGAAAAGAAAAAAAATGCGAACTTAAACATAATCCTAGACATGCCAATTCTCCTAGGTAGCATATGGGAGGATAAGAATACGGCAACACAATCCCCCATGGTACAAGTACACCACCCCCCCACAAAAAAATATATGCATTGTCTTCAAAGTATCAAATAAAAGTACAAAGGAGTAGGTATACTTGTATTCCCTTTTATTCATCTGAGGTTTTTGTGAAGTATGGTGAGGAACCTATGTCCTCACCTGCTGCAATGTTGACCCCCATGGTGGCGGGAGTTCTCAGAAACTCTCCCTCTAGAATCGGAGGCATAACATCCCGGACTGGGCCTGAAGTTTGCCCCCTAATAGGGGCAGAAATGGTAGACACTTTGGCCACTTCATCTTCTACTCTCTTCCTTCTTTTATCTTCATCTTTCCTAGAAATTTTCTTAAATTTCTTTATGTCATGATGCTCTCGCTCCTCCAGAATCATAGCCTCTCTGTTTCTTCTCTTTTCAGCTTTTCAGTCAGTACGATCATCTACCTGTTACTTTCCTTTAGGTTTCACAGGTCTCCCCATCATATCAATAATTCCTTCATCATCATCACTCAATACCAAAGCTAGATCAAAATTGGGTTGGTATGGCCGCCTGCTCTTCAACTCTTCGATATCAGCTTGTGCTTTCTTAAACTTTGCCATGAACCTTGCTAGGTCTAGAATAGACAGTGAATCTAGCCTTTTGTTAATTCTCTCCTCCATGTGATCCATCATCATCTAAATGTCTTAGAAAGGATGGATTGCATCAGCTACAATTCTGTCAACAAAAGGCTTAAATTCTGCAGCCCAAGTGTCCAGCTACCTTTTGAATTTATTTTGCAATTTCACTGATTTGGTAAAGTTTTCCTGCATTAACCTATATTCAGCAAATTCTTCCCCACCCATTAGTGGTGTAGATTTTGACCCTACAGATATACTTGATGGAACATAATCAGGTGGTACATAAGTGGTAATCGATAACGACATACCTATTGCAATCTCTGAAGTATCTGGGACTGGTGTTGACTGAGTTTGATAGGCTGGTGGTTTGGTAAACCTCATTTCAAACTTCAATTCATCCTTAGGCTTCTCAATGTCCTGCCTATGTTTCGTACGAACCTTATTATCTACCCCACGAATCAGAGGTACACCTGCCTGCCTGCATAATTCAGTGATTAAGCAAGGAAATGGTAGAGCACTTGCCACCTTATGTGCTCTCACAAATAGCTCATTGGCAATGATCTGACCAAAATCAATCTTCAATCCTGACAGAAAACTAGCAACAAGCACTGCCGGGTAAATATCCAGATTAGCGTCACCTCTTATTAGCATAAGTCTCAATCGAACCACAGGCCACCAGAATTTAGGCTGAAAGCTAAGGATGACTTCGCTATGTGCTCACATGGATTTATAGCCCAGGAAGGATTACCATCACCAATCAACACTCCACCCAACCAGGATCTTTGGGCAGATGTATTACGCAGTCGGTACTTAAGTTCTGAAATAGCAGGTAGGGCTTCATAATATGGCCCAAACAACATCCTGTTGATGGTTCAGGTTGATATATCAATGGTAACTCCCCGTACTGGCACTGATTCCCTATTCGGCAGATTTAAAACCTTTGATCCCTTTGGAACATATTTTTTTGCCAATACCAAATAGTTAGAAAAGAATTTCCTTACCAGATTCGGCTGATATGATCCTAGGGGTTTGCTCATCCATGTCAATTCGTACTCATTGAAATAATGCTCTAGCTTAGGATATTCATACAACTCCATCATTACAATCTGATACTCCTCAGCAAGTGGACTTTTGATTGGCCTACTTGCTATTGGTGCTAACCCATCATAAAATTTATCCCTTGATCCATCTAGCTACCATCTGAAGGTATATTTGATTTGAGGATCCTTTCGCCTAATCAAGTTGGCATCCTCAGTCTCAGTCTCATCCTTGGCTACTTCAGTTTGTGCCTATATATTGGTAGTTGCAATTTCAGCCTCAACTAGGTTAGGGCGAGATGTGACTACCCTTGCCTCATCGGGACTTGAGATAGTGCTACTGGAGCTGCTGGTGCTACCATCACTCTCCTTTTCAGACTGGGAGTGTATAGAAAGTATTCAATCTATTTGGTGAGTATTGAAGGTTGGTGCCTCCTCGCTCCTAGAAGGTTCACCTCGACCTCTTTCTCAACCGCTGACTCTATTCAATGGGAGTTTTTATGCCATGTTGCCTGGAAAGAAGTACAGATTTAGTTACAAAAACAAAAATCTTCAAAGATAGTAACAAAAATTAGGTTGATGGTCACACTGATGGTCCATCAATGATGCGTCGGTCCACCAGTTGGGCCATCAAACCTTATCTAGTGAGATCTGATTTACAGAGACTTACGATGGTTGAACTGGCGGTCCATCAGGTTACTGATGGTCCACCAAGTTTCTCGTTATAGCTTATACAGTGAGAAACTTCCTTTAGATATTTGTGACAGTCAACCTGATGGTCCGTCACAAATTCAATGGTCCACCAAAGTGACCGTCAGTCTTTATTTCCAATTTTTGACTTCATTTTGACATTTTGTCAAATAGTTGGTCTACCTTATTCAATTTTCAGCACACAACAATAATAATTTGATGGTTATGCACACAATTTTCTATTCTAAACACTTGGGTTACTCAGACTTCACCCAACACTGTATACCCAAGTTCCTAACTCAGATATCAACAATTTACACCACAAAAAGAATCAAGATGAACCTTTATATACCACAACTATTTCAATCATGTTTTGCACTTTGGAGAAGTAAGAAAATGGGTTAAAATCATACCTTGATAATGAAGAAGTGTCACTCTAGTTGTTTGCACTTCAAAAAGAAAAACTACTTAATACTTTAGCCTGTGATTTCTTTTTTTGTTGTGATGAACAGAAAAGAGGGGAAGGGACTAGTTTAAATAGGGGAAAAGAAAGAAGATGGAGAGTCCTAAAAGGAGTAACTGCCTTTAGATACTTGGAATCCAGAGGGAGTTGAACAGTTTTAGAATTTGAAGAGGTTAAAATGTATGTAACCGCCTTATTTTATCTCTGAAAAATCATTTAGATCAAGTATGGGTCATTTAAATATGCATCATCTTTAACCCAAAACAACCCAACATTAGGGTTATAATGACGGTTGACCGGATAGTCCATCAGGTATTCGATGGTCCACCAGGTTGGCCGTCGAAGCTTACCAGAAACTGTACAACTCTATTTTATTGCGATGGTCACTCCGATGGCCTGTCAATGATGCGACGATCCATCAAGTGGTCCGTTATTCCTTTCTAAAAACTCAGTATTTCAGTTTGAGTTTCATGGTACCTCCGATGGTTCGTCAGTTTGTTGTTAGTTTGCCAGCTCAACCGTCAAGCCTTATCAAGAATGACCAACTTTTGGCATTGACTTTGACAGTTAGAGTGGCGGTCCATCAGTACTTTGATGGTCCTTGATTATCCCGTCGACCACCCATCAACTGTGAAAACTCTTCTTTTTTAGTAATTTTAGTCCTACACACTCCACAAACACATCAGATTGCACAAAAATAACAAATAAACTTTGATTACAATTACAAAAACACTTGGTGGGTTGCCTTCCACTAGCGCCTGATTTAATGTCATGGCATGACTCAGTCATTTTGATTACTCAGACTTCATCAAGATAGATAGTAGCTATGCACTTTATCGAGTCCATTGGACCGATATACAACTTTAGTCGTTGCCCATTCACTTTGAAGACACTTTCGTCTTTGTTTGCAAGTTCAATTGATCTAGATGAGTAGACTTGATTAACTTGAAATAGACCAGACCATTTTGATTTTAACTTACCTAGGAACAACTTCAATCTGGAGTTGAAGGGAAGCACCCAATCACCCTTATGAAAATCTCTTTTTTTGCAATCTTCCTATCATTGTACTTATTCATCTTATCTTTGTAAAGATCAGATCTTTCATATGCCCTGAGATGGAACTCATCTATCTCATTTAGATGCCCTAATCTCAACCCCCCTGCATCATTCTAGTTCAAGTTCAGCCTCCTAAGTACCCATAACGCCTTATGCTTTATTTCAATTGGTAATTGACATTCCTTGCCATAAACCACCTGGTACAGTGACATACTGATTGGTTTCTTGAAAGCTATTCTATATGCCCATAACGAATCATCAACTTCCTAGACCAGTCTTGTCTGCTAGCATTCACTGTTTTAGCTAGTATGGCTTTGATCTCTCTATTTGAAATCTCTACTTGGCCACTAGTTTATGGATGGTAGGGAGTCGCGACTTTGTGTTGCTTAACACCATACTTTGCTAAGGCAGCTCAAAACACATGATTGTAAAAGTGAGATCCACCCTCGCTTATAATGTGCGTGGCACCCCAAATCGATAGAAAATATTTCTTTTAAGGAACGCAACTACTCACTTCTCTTTGTTGTCATCAAAAGCAATGGATTCAACCCATTTCAATTAGTAATCAACAACAACTAGAATGTCTTTTATCCCATATGATCTCATGAAGGGCCTCATGAAGTCCATTCCCCATACGTCAAATAATTCTACCTCTATTATTTTTGTCAAAGGCATTTCATGGTGCGTGGAGATTGACCCCTGCCTCTAACATTGGTCACATCTTCTCACAAACTCATAAGCATTTTAGAATAAAGTCGGCTAATAGTAGCTGCTTTGAATCACCTTTCTAGCAGTACGGTCACCAGTATGATGACCTCCAATTGGGGAAGCATGACATGCTTCCAATATACTCAACATATCTACTTCTGGAATACATATCCTTATGATATTGTCAGCACATCACCGAAACAGATATGGCTCATCCCAGAAATAATGTGTCACATCATGAAGAAATTTCTTTCTTTGATGAAAAGAAAGATTTTCCAGAATCACCTCACTCACCACATAGTTTGTGAAATCAGCATGCCAAGGTATTTCCTCCATAATAGCAACAAAGATTTTCTCATCTGGAAATACATCATTGATCTCAAATTCATCTCTAATTGCTTGCTCACCTTCTATCCTAGACAGATGATCCACAACTTGGTTTTCACAACCCTTTCTATCTTTGACTTTAAAGTCAAATTCATGAAGAAGCAACACCCATCTAATTAACCTTGGTTTTGTATCCCTTTTTGCCATCAAATATCTCAAGGCTGCGTGGTTAGTGTCGAGAACCACCTTGGTTCCTATAAAATAGGCTTGGAACTTCTCAAAAGAATAGACTATGGCAAGAAGTTCCTGTTCAATGATGGTGTAGTTCTTTTGAGCTCTATTCAGTGCTTTGCTAGCATAATATATTGGATGAAACAACTTGTCCTTCTTTTGTCCCAACACAGCTCCAAGGGAAACACCACTTGCATCGCACATGATCTCAAACGGTTTTGATCAATCCGCTACAATAATGATAGGAGCATCAACCAGCTTCCTTTTAAATCATTCAATTTCCTTCAAGCAATCATCATTAAAGACGTAGTTAGCTTCCTTCTCCAAGAGTTTGCAAAGTGGGTTTGCAATCTTTGAGAAGTCCTTTATAAACCTCCAATAGAAGCAAGCATGACCATAGAAACTACACACTCCCTTCATTGAGATGGGAGGTGGTAGCTTCTCAATAACCTCAACCTTAGCTCGATCGACCTCTATCCCCTTTGCTAAAATTTTGTGTCCGAGGACAATGCCCTCCTTTACCATGAAGTGTCATTTCTCCCAATTAAGCACAAGGTTGAACTCCTCAAACCACTACAAGGCTTTACTGAGATTCACTAAACATAGCTCAAATGAATTTCCTACCATAGAAAAATCATCCATATAAACCTCCAAGGTGTCTTCAATCATATATGAGAAAATGGATATCATGCACCGTTGAAAGGTAATGGGTGCATTACACAATTCAAACGACATCCGCTTGAACGCAAAATTTCCATATGGTCATGTGAATATCATTATTTCCTGATCTCCAGGAGCAATAAAGATATGATTGTAACCAGAATAACTATCCAAGAAATAATACCACCCCTTCCCACCAACTGATCAAGTATTTGATCCATAAAAGGCATTGGGAAGTAGTCCTTCAAAGTCCATGAGTTGAGTTTGCGATAATCCATGAAAACCCTCCACCCAGTCACAGGCCTGAGTGGAATCAACTTATTTTTTTTTGGTTGCAATAACAGTCATGCCCCCTTTCTTGGGCAAACATTGAACTGGACTTACCCATTTACTGTCAGAAATAGGATAAACCACTCCTGCATCCATCCACTTAATAATTTCCTTCTTAACCACCTCTTACATCGGTGGATTAAGAAGGCATTGGTGCTCAATGGTTGGAGTACATTATTTCTCAAGCTGTATCTTATGAGTGCAGATGCTAGGTGGAATACCAATAATATCTGCAATAGTCCAGCCTATTGCCCTTTTGTACCTCTGAAGCACATAAATAAGTGCTTTAGCTTGCTAATTACCCAAATCAACTGCAGTGATCATGGGAAGCATGTTTCCACTGCCCAGAAACACATACCTTAAATGCCCTGGCAACTCCTTCAACTCCAACACCGGTGGCTCTTTGATGGATGGATTAGCCAATAGTATTGGTCGATTTTTAATTACAAGATCTAGTTTCTTAGGAGCATAAGAGTATGATCCAATTCCTATCAAAGAACAAACAGTCTTCTCATACTCCTCAATACCTTCATGATCGAAATTCATCCGTACGGCAGCTAAAGGCTCTACAATAAATTTCTCCTCTATCGGCATCTCTTGCTCATCCTTATAGTAGACATCAACAATATAGAACACACTAATCTTCTTATGCTGCTTCGTAGATTGGCACACGTCAAATCATACCACTTTATTATTTAGCCTGAATAAGAGCTCATTAGCTCGCAAATCAATAAGCACACTTTCGGTTGCGAGGAAAGGTCGACTCAAGATTATGGGCACCTCAAAGTCTACCTCATAATCTAGAATAATGAAATCCACAGGGAATATAAAGCTAGCTACCTGGACTAGCAGATAATATAGAATACCAACAGGTCACTTTACCGACGTATCCGCCATCACAAATTGCATATTTGTGGGTGTGGTATCACCCAAACCTAACTTTTTGTAAATAACAAGCGGTACAAGTTTATACTAGCTCCCAAATCACATAGGTCTTTTGCGAAATCAAGAGACACAATCGTGCATGGGATGGTAAATGCACCCGGGTCTACCCTCTTCTGCACCAAAGACCTTGTGGAGATTGCACCACAATGATGGAGATTGTCCACCGGTTCATAGCTAACCGTCTGCTTCTTCGTGATAAGGTCTTTTATGAACTTCACATAATCGAGCATTTGTTCTAATGCCTCCACTAATGGCAAATTGATCATCAACTTCTTAAGCATGGCCATAAATTTACCCAAATTTGTGTAATCAGCCTTCTTTATCAATCTATGAGGAAAGAAAGACGGTGGTTTTAGTAGAGAAGTCACCACTACTTCCTTTTCCTTATTTTTCCCTTTTTTTAATCCATCAACTAGCTGATGATTAGAAGGAACATCAATGTTATCCTGCTTCTCAGACACCACAGGATTACTTTCTTCAAGCTCAACATCTTCTTTGATCACCTCTTTAATAACACCTTTGCCCACAGAAGGGTCTAGTAATACCTTACCACTCTGTGTGGTAATTACCATATAAGATCCATCATGTTGAGGGTTCTGAACTGTATCACTTGGCTAAGTTCTACTCTTCCTTTGATTCAATGCTGCTGAGAGGTGGCTCGTTTGCCGCTCCAACTATTTGATAGAAGTAGAGTGTGATTTTACCAACTAACTCATGGAAGATAAATCACTCTTCATAGTAGTCACCCCAAAGTTTCTAGTCTCAAATCCCTTTAATAATTTCTCCATCATGTCCTCTATGGACATGTTGCTAGAGCTAGTTGCAGTATTATTTCTACTTTCAGGAGGTACATATAGTCCACTCCTATCATTTTTACTCTTCTAGTTTCCTTGATCCCTATCCTTGTAACCATCCTTTTCATAATAGTTTCGACCTTGATTTCCTTGGATATTGCCTCAGAAACCCCCTGATTATTTAGATAGTTTGCCTCTTCTTCCAAATCAGAGTTATCTCTACCTTGGGATGCAACAACTTTCACCTTCACTATTTTTCCAGACAATAGATTCTTAGTCAACAAATCCATCAAATGTATTCAAGTGTGCCATATCTTGGTCATGTTCCTCCTCCTTCATATGTTGATCTGTAGTCATACCACCAGACACAGTAGGTCTTGCTACCATAGAATCCCTGGTATGCCAAGCTTACTCTATTTGGTCATCTGATCAAGCATCTCTGAAGCCTTTATAAAGGTAAGGTCAACAAAATACCCTCCTGTAGCATTATCTATATGTAACTTCGTAATAGAGTTTAGAGCTCTATATAAAGTCTCCATCAAATGATATCCATCATATTATGATTTGGGCACTGCATTATCTTCTTTTTAAACCTATCCCAGGTCTCATGAAGAGATTTGGTGGGAAGTTGCCAGAAGTTAATGATTTTATCTCTCAGCTATACCCTCCTGGAAGGTGGAAAGAACCTTTCTAGGAAAGCCTCTTTCAACTGCCTCCAGTTAGTGATAGAGTCGGGAGTCAACCCATTGAGCCATAGTGTCACCTCCCTAGATAGTGTTAACAAAAACAAATACAGACGGATAACATTCTGACCCATTCCTGGATTATTGAAAGACTTGCGAATAGTGACAAAGTTCACCAAGTACATGTTTAGATCATCCCCGAGAAGACCAACGAACAACCCCTTAAGATAAAAGAGTTGAATCATTGTACTAGTAATATTAAATTTAGATCCAGGTGCTAGAGGTAGAGGAATGATAGCTCTAGTTACACCTGCTCCATCCATTCTATCTTTATCATAATTCAAATCAAACTGTACTGGTTGTTATCCTGCCTCACCCTAAAGGAACGATTCCTGTTTACATTTTGATTCATTGGTGCAGCCAAATTCTCTGCACGCCTTGGGTTAACAGGATCTAATAAATCATTATGCCCAAAATAATAATCATCATCAGAATTAGGATGACGCACTGGCTGGCCATCATTCTACTGATTAAGTTGAGCTCTAGCTAGAGCAGCTAGTCTTTCAGTGTCTTGGGGTTCTGCCATTCTGCTAATTAACTACGGTTCCAGATGTATTGGTAAAAATGGTGCACCCAATCTTTGTGTACTTGGCATACACAATAACTACCCTGCACTAAACAAAAACAACAAATAAAAGTAAAATTTGAGAAACTTGACCAAAGGTCAATTAACAAACACAAACTTAATTGACAATCGTAGTCCCCCGGCAATGGCGAAAAAAATTTGATATGCCCAAATAACACCTCTCTTACACGAGAGTAAATGGTTGCTGTCAAATATAGAACACAACTAGGTTGGGTCTCGAATTCGAAAGGGAATACTGTGTTCACTAAGTATTGTGATTGTTGTTAGACTATTGATCGAAGGTTCCTGAATAAGAGAGGTTTTGATTTATAAATTGTATTCTAAGTAATTGTAACAGAGTTGCTCCAACAAATGATTCTTTCTGCTAGTAATAATTCAATGATATTAAACAAACTAGAATTATGCTTACCAAGTTGTTTAAATAGTTAGGGTTGTGAATCACTTTTGAGTTCCACTTAATAACTTCAATTGCAAGAGCAGCTAAATTGTATTGTTTACCCATTAGTTTCTCAACGTTAATGGATAGTTTATCCTTTAACTCTGTCAAACTTAAAGAATATATTTATTATTCAACCATTTTCTTATGTAGGTTAGTCCTCGTTAAGGCATTTTCCATTAATCTAAAGATTTAGATCTCTAGATTTCATGTAAACCCTTTCTTTTCCCAACAAACACTTTTCTATTCAAACAAGTGATTGTTCTTGGGTTCACCTTTCAAGTTTGCAACCAAGAAAATTTATTAGAGTGAAGAAGGGTTTATGCAACATCAATTACCTACAGAAAATCAATTGGAATCACAACCCATATCAACTGTTTACATCAAGGCTCCTATAACCCTAGTTATGAGAGCTTAGCCACTCATCTTCATAGAAGAAAGAGAAAGAATACTAGTATTATTTATAAACAAATTCAAAGTTCACTTACAAAGGTTACAAGAATTAATTCTTGAATCTTCGATAGCAATGGAATGATTAGATCCACAAATATAGTTTGATTCACAAATTTCTACGTTACAGAGAGTGTCAAAGATGGAAAACTAAGATAAAACAATATTCAAGATTTAAAAATTCTTAAATAAAACCATAGCTGGGTATTTATATGCTCCCAGGTTTAAAAGATTTAAATTTAAACTCAGAGAAAGCCACATCCAAACTGAAGGTTCAGCTAATAGCGTGCCGAGCCACCGACGGTCTATCACATGGTCTGTTGCTGAGTGCTCCAAGATGTCAGGTTTTGTTTATTCCTAACGGCCACTTTGGCATCCGTTGAGGGTCCGACAGTCTATCCCAAAGTCCGTCGATCAGTCCTCTGAAACCTTGCATTCTGTTTAAGCCCAACGACTATGTTGGCGGTCCCCCACAAACTTAACGATCTACCACTTGGGCCGTCGCATGGGTCTTCTATCTGGAACTTTCTATTTAGCTCTGACGATCCTCCTGGCTGTCCGTCGCATGACTGACGTCTGCCATGACCTTTTTCTGCTATTTTCCTGAGTTTTCTCCTTCAGCTGACTCCTCAACCTGAAATCACTAAAATCTACTATTAAATACAATGTTAGTTTCTTAAAAACTCATAATTTTCCCAAGAAAAAGATGCAAAATGTTCCATCAAAAGTTGGAACATCTGTACATAACTTTGGAAAGGTATAAAACTCTCTCCTAACTTGGGTTATGAGTTTGACTCCATGTTTCTCATATGATTTATGTTGATTACAGAAACCTCCTGCAATTAAGTCTCTTATCTCTTTTGACCTTGTCTCCAGTCTATTCACCATCTTATAATGTTACATGTTTGTTACTTAGTCGTAACATCAGTTTACAAATTTTAGTCCTATTTTAGGTCATCATGTTACTTTCTGCATGTTTATTTTATATAATGTAGTTTATATCTCACATTTTATCATGGTTATCTTGATCCAACATTACTTCAACAATCGTGTTTTCGAAAATCCTCACTATTCGAGGACTAGTTATCAGTATTTCATTTGTTTTCTCTATTTCAAATACAGAACGTAGAGTTATTTGGGGGCTTGTCCCAACAACTCATCTTACAAGAGGATTTCCGACAGATAATAGACATCCAACTTTATATTATGTTAAGAGATTTTTATTTTGATTTTATCATTGACATTTGGTTTAATTATTTGTATATCATTCAGTTTGGTTTAATTATTTGTATATTATTCAGACTACAACTTTCATACATTTTATATAATATTCACAGTGTCATACTAGGCCATGGGTTAGGTTGAGGATACGTGTGATTCTAAGCACCGTGTTACGACTAAGGGGTAGTCTTAGGTCGTGACACCCACTGCTAGTCCCAAAAACCAAGCTTAAATAAAGATCCTGGAACCTAAGCTAAGGATTTTCAATCTCGAACAAGATACTAAAGGAACTAAGTCTAGTCTTAAAGGATAATTATAGACTAATACAAGTGAAAACGGGTCGAATTCTACCAAAAAGAGCCCCTAAAATGCTCAATAAGGACATAAATTCCAAAATAATAATTGAACCATAAGTACCCACTCTTAGCTTGCACAAGATCATACTAATATCATAATAAATCAAAGTCTAGGAGAAAGGTAAGTCAATCGTACCTAGACACCGTTGAAAGCATGAACAATCCTCTACACCGGAGCTTTTCCATTTCAAAAAGCCTTTGACCTAAACCTTGCGATCAAAATAATGTTCCATATGTCAAGATGATAATATCAATACCCATATTCTATATTTATGTTCTAAGTTAGAAATCAAACTAAAAATCTCTGGCGAGGCTCACTTGTAGAATCACAAAATTGAAGCCTCCACAGCGTCCCTCTAAGATCAAGGATCATTTTCCCAAAAATTAGATGTAATTTAAGCCTAAATCAGTCTTAACATAGTCTCATGAAAATGGGAGAAACAAGGATTTTTGCTACTAATTTAAACGTAAATTAAGCCAGATATTAACAAGATAATGATGATGAAATGCTCATAACCATTTCACCAAGCTAATTCCAGCTCCAGTTATCAATTTCCCATGATTCTCCATTCTCTCACATTCTCTAATGGTGTTTAATAACTAGAAGAATAGTTTAAAAATAAAGTGGGAGGTTTATATACTGTCAGGGGTTTCCTCATCGATATTGTAAGATCTCCTGGTAATGATAGTAGAATCCAACTAATATGGCCATCTTGATTATGGTGGCCTAGTCAAGCAGTTTCAATTAGCAAGTTGGACCAGTCCCACATCCTCCTTTATCGTAGTTATGAGTCCCGAGCCTCTCAATTACAATGACCATGATCACAGGCTCTTGTGATTGTGGGAGTCCACATTGTAATAACAATGAAGGACCTGAGCCTACACCTGGTGCTGATACACCAACAACTTTTCCAAGTTGCAATTTCTTTGAACGGGTAGTCAAAATTTATTGGATTCCATGAACACAAATAAACTATGCTCACCCACCAAATTAGGCATTCCATACTCAAAAAAACCATCAAAACTTCTAATTGATGTTGTTTCAACACAAAATGGGTCCCACATCCAAGGATCCATTTCAATTAAATTCCACCCAATAGCTCAAAATTGGTTTGGGAGTTTCTGGACCCAGACCAAGGGTACCCCTAAAATTAATATTCTGGAGCCAACGTAACTATTAGAATTGGAGTTCAAGAATATTTAACTGATGTTTTGGTCTAAGTCCGCATTCTCAACTTTAGAAGCTCCAAAATAGGAAAATGTCTCTAAAAACCAAATAAACTGTCAAGTAACCAAATTTTAGTCCAGTAAGTTAGAAATGACTTAAGACATCTATGATAAGGCTTTAAATATAGAAAAGGAAATAGAAAATAATCTAGATTTTCATTACAACAACCACTACTAAAATGATTTTCGGTCGTGAAAGTAAAGGTTTAAGAAGCTCCTTAAAGTTTAAACTTGTGATGGTAACGAGTACGCATATCATGCTCAGTCTCCTTGGTAGCCTCCTCTATTGGATGGTGTCTCCATGAATCTTACATAGGAATACCCTTGGAACATAATCATATGACATCTCTCGATTGAATAGAAAATAGCTCCTCAACAAAGATCAACCTATCATAAAACTGAATTAAGTCCTATTGAAGCATATGAGACTCATCCAAAATACAAAGTCGTAGCACCGATACATGAAAAAATTAGATGGATGGATGAAAAGGCTAAAGGTAAGGACAACTTATAAGATACCTCCATAATTATTCAAAGGATCTTAAATGGATCGATAGCCTGGGGTTGAGTTTGCACCTCTACTCGAATCTCATCATTCCTTTCATGGGCAATACTCATAGGTAAACCCAATGACTAACTATAAATCTCAAAGATCGAAGCCTATGGTCAATATAACTCTTCTATGTTGTGAGCTACCCATATCTTATGTTTAATCACTCGAACTCTATCTAAGGACTCATAAAGCAAATCAATACCATGAGGCTTAATTTCTATAGTCTCAAACCAACAAATTGTAGATTTATAATGCCTAATATAAAATGCCTCAAATGGTGCCCTCTAAAACTTAAATAGTAGTTGTTATTATCAATAAACTCCGCTAAGTCAAAAAATAGCTCCGACTGACCTCCAAAGTTCAAAACACATGCGGAGTATATCCTCTAAAACCTAAATAGTCTGCTTTGACTGCCAATCGGTCTTGAGATGGAAAGTAGTGCTAAGGTCAACCTAGGTACCCAAATCTTCCTGAAATGTCCTCTAGAATCTAGAAGTTAAGTGATAGCCTCTATTTGAAGTAATAGATATAGGAAACCCATGAAGGTGAACCACCTCTTCAACATAGATCTGAGCCAACCTCTCGACTCGAAAGAAAGCTCGACTAGGCATAAAATAGGTAGACTTGGTTAATCGATCTACAATGACCCAAATTTTATCAGAACCATGAGATTACAATGCAAATCAGACATAAAATCCATAGTAATTAGCTCTTATTTCCACTCAAGAATGGATAGTCTTTGAAGAAATCCTCCACATCTCAAATCCTTGGGTTCACCTGTCGATAATATAGACACTGATCCATAAAGTCCACAACATATTTTATACCACTCCTCTAGTAGTGCTTCCTCAATTCTCTATACATCTTATCTATCTCAAGGTGAATATAATACCTGGAGCTATGAACTTCTAAAGTATCAACTAATCAAATCCCTTACCCTTAGAACAAAAATGAGACCACCAACTATTAAAATACCCTTAGAATGTAAGGTATCCATCCCAGACTCACCTATCAATAGCTAATCCCAAATTCTACACAACCCACCATCCTTAACCTGACGACCCCAAATATTCTCCAACAAGAAAAATCTAGCCTCAACATTAGCAAAAATTCTCCCGGGGTAATAAATATCAAGTAGAACCATCATGTTGTATAGGGAATAAATGTCCAAGGAAAATGGTTGCTCTGAAACTAAAATGAAGGCTAAGATACCCATACACACTGCTTTCCAACATAAGGCATCTGCTATCGTATTCGCCTTGCTCGAACAACATATAATAGAGAGGTCATAGTCCTTCAACAACTTAATCCACCTTGTCTCAAATAAAGATCTCTCCAAGTCAGAATGTATTGAAGATAATAATTGTCAATGAAAATATCACAGCTAACACCAGACAAGTAATGCCTCTAAATCTTAAGTGTGAAAACTACAACTACCAACTCTACATCATGAGTGGGGTAGTTGCTGTCATATATCTTTAGCTATCTAGAAGAATATGTTCTAACTTGGACCTATTACATCAGAACACAACCCAAATGGACACCAGAAGCATCATAATATAAAGCAAATCCCTCACCCTTAACTAGAGGCGTCAGAATGGGAGTTGAAGTGATCAAGTTCTTGATCTTTAGAAAGATCACCTCACATCTACTAAACCATTTACATGGGACCTCCTTGCTAGTTAATATGGTCATAAGTGCTACAATAGTACCAAATATCTTAATAAACTACCTATAATAACCTGCCAACCCAATAAAACTATGAACCTTAATTAGAGATATCACCCTAGCCTAGTCACAAATGGCCTGAATCTTTACTACGTTCATCTGAATCCCATCCTTGGATACCACGTGCCGTAAGAATTCACCTAAATTGAACCAAAACTCACACTTTTATAATTTGTCATAAATTTGATGATCTCTCAAAATATGGAGCACAATCCTCAAATATTCCTCGTGCTCCTCCTACTCCTTAAATAGACAAGGATGTTTTCAATAAGAAATATCACAAAGGAGTACAAATAAGGCATGAATACATAGTTCATCAAGTCCGTGAATTTTGTTGGGGAATTGGTCAGCTTAAAATATATCAGTAAGAACTCATAATCGTTGTGTTGAGTCCTGAAGATTGTTTTAGGAATATTCTCTACCATAATATTCAAATAATGGTATCCAAACCTCAAATAATTCTTAGAAAGCATTGTTTCACCATGAAGCTATTCAAATAGATCATTGATATGAGCCATATGATACTTGTTCTTCACTGTCACCTTATTTAGTTGCCTATAATTGATACACACACATATATCCATCCTTCTTTAAAAATAGAATTGGAGAAGTGTATGGTGATACCCTCATCCTAATATAACCCTACTTGAAACATCCTAAAGTTTAATATTAAGATCCTTTAGCTTGACAAGAACTATATAGTAAGGTGCCATAGAGATTGGTTGGGTACCCCAACTAAAGATATATAGAAAATATCATACTCAGGAGGAAGGCCAGGTAGGTCGGAAAGAAAGAGATTAAGAAACTCATAGACTACAAGAATAGAGTTAAGCAGAGTACTCTTTGTACTAATATCATGAACATAAGAAAGGTATGACACGCAAACCCATGATATAAATCTCTTAGGCTGAGTATAATAAATAATCCCTATTGATGCATGCTAAAAGAACCCTACCACACAACTGAGGGTATGCATAGAATTGCTAGGGTAATGGTCTTGACAAAGTAATCCAAGACCACATGATAGGAGAATAACTAGTCCATGCCTGGAATCATATTATAATCCAATATGTGTAGCACAATAAGGTCAGTTTTAGTGTTATACTCTTGAACAGTCATAATACACGATCTATAAATCTAATCCAATACTAAAGAATCATGCACAAGAGTGACTACACAAAAATACATAGATAATGGATCCTAAAAAACCCCAACCATCGTGCATAATAAGTAGAAACATATGAATATGTGGAGCCCAAATTAAATAAAGCAGAAGCTGGATGATGATATATATTAAAATCATACCTGGTGATTACAACATCCAAAGCCTTAACATTTGACCTACTAAATAGAAGAAATAACCCCATTCATATCCAGATTGGGTGACTGTCTGACCTACTTAAGGACCTCCTTTACAGCCCTGAGGACCACCCTGAGGACCCTGTACACCACCTCTACCTAGTGGCGGCATTGATCTAATCGATGGAATACTTTATGAGGCTAGCTCAATCATCCCACACAGGGAACACTCTCTGGTGAAATGGCTTATAATACCAAAATCATAACATGGCCAAGAACTCTACCTTGTTGAGAAAGCCCGAATGATCAGAAGGACACCTCATCCTGAAGACCCTGATTATGCACCTCTTAAGGACTGACTACTGCTCTACCCATCAACAGCACTATAACCAGGGAGACCCCCATCTAACATATAAAGCATTCTTTGAATGAGCCTATTAGACTGAACCTGGTGCTAGTAGGATTGATGTAAGGGGTACTAACCCTGTAAACCTATACCTCTAAACTACAAGTCATCCTATCTCCCACCACTACCTTACTGTAATGTCTTATCACTGCCTTATTAGGAATGCAATAAATATCTTTTATAGTTTGAGCATAGTTGAAAATAAGCATAAAACACTGTTTTAGCTACCAAACTCTAAGTATCCATGTAATGTCTCATCACTCTAAAGAAATAATGATTCCATTTATACCAACAGGTATAACCGTAATAGCATGTCTATCCAACTCATGAAACCTCACCTCATACTTTGCTATGGTCATAGAACCTTCTCCAATCCTATAAACTGATTCCTCAAATGCTCACGCTAGTTGTAAGGCATATATTTCTCCAAAAAAGCCTTAGAGAACTAGATCCATATCATAAGAAAGATTCGAATAGACTAAAATCACGATATCCACTCCACCACTATTAATTACTTGATCAAACTGAAAAGTACTATAGTCAATACCATAAGACTCAACCAGGCCTAAATAATGTAACCTCTTCTTAAAACTACTCAAAAACTCAAATGCATTCAAGCATGGGGCCCTTGTAAATCTAGGTATAGCCAATCTAAGAAATTGGCCCAATATTTTCTACTCCTCATAAGTCATAACTAGTCAGGATAGTTTTGACTATGGGACTAGGACTACCAGTGCTAGTTGGACATCTGCTCTATGAATCCCAGATGCATGTTGTGCTCCTAAATCAAGGCCACTCTGGATGTTGTCTAGGCCTCATCTGTTGTCGGACCATCTACCAAGATCATTAATTGCACTAAAGCATCATGATGAACTAAAGAAGATATAATTTTTATTGGCACTTGGGCTGCCCCAGACCCACCTATTACTGTGTTGGCTGACTTCCTAGTGCTATCTCTAGATCGGGAGTAATATAGGATATGGTGAAGGCTTCTTAGTCTAGTCTCGATCTAAGGCTGTAGATCTAGCTAAGCCTCAACCTTTGGATTACCTTAGACCTCTAACTAGTACTCTGACTGCAGGCTCAAGGTCCCATCCCGGATCACCGTGGCTTGCATCCTAACCATATATAAAAGGGTGAAATAAATGAGAATCTAGAAACAAAGATAGACTCAATGCATAAAAATGAACAAACATTGTAAGTTTTCTATAAATATCCTGTACCCTTTCAAAGATAGGATACATATGTCATCTTACATATCCACGGAGCTGTACTAGACACTTGATTTTATACAAATAATATCAATGATCCCAGGAGTTAATATCAAACTATCACAACCTAAATTTCTTGAGTTATGATGGAACCTACTTTAACCCGCCTGTAGGTAAGAAAACAATAGTCCAAAGTAGCACGTAATGGGCTAATCAGTGGAAGATAAGAAAAGTAAGGAAATGGGCATGTAACAAAAATACTAAACAACTAAAAATAATGATATATATACATATGAATAGACTATATAGTAGAGGGAAGAGGAAAAAATATAAAAAATGAGTTTTTCCAATAACCTGGTAAGGTTAGTATAAGAGCCACTATACCATAAAGAGAGTACTAGATAACATCAAGTATACACTGTAGTCTTAGAATATATAAATAAGACTATCTAAAATAGCAGCAGGAGGCATATCAAATCTAGACTATAAAAGCTTATCCTATCTTAGAACAACACCACAATTCAAGGATGTTATCAATAATGGTTACTAGTACTTGAATCTGCATCAAGAAAAAAGATGCAAAAGTGTAGTATGAGTATAAAAATATGGGTACTGAGTAGGTATCTTTGTATGAATAAGCAAAAGTATTCTAAAAGAATAAATCAAGTGCGAGGATGTAAACCAAAGTTAATAATAAAGGGGCACAAAAAGAAATAATAAACTATACCAGACAAAAGTGATATATATATATATATACATATATATATATATAAGATAAGTAAATCAAAAGTGTAAATAAAAGTCTAACTATAACCTAACTGGGCTCCCATAAGCATAGAAGGTTCACACTAAGAAGAATAAACCCAACCGAGCCTTCATAAGCAAGGTGAGTATAAGCAAAGGATTATAATAAAGTAAGGATGGGATATAGAAATAATCAAAGTAAATGATGTAGAACACAGAACAAACATATTTAATGGCCCTTTTTCCTAATTATTATTTACCTTCTATCGTCATCCACTAATTTTCTATAATACCCTAAGATTTTGAGCCTTAGACTATCTATGAGATAGGTAATTCAATTATCTTTCCAATGCCACTGGTCTCACCTTAATTGAATATTAGGGTAAAGGTTTATGGCCAAAACACTTTGATGATGTAAACCTACCAGTGACGATGGGCCCAGGCAACAACTCATGATCACAGGTAATGAGTAGGAACCCCAGGTTTGGTCCCTTGACAATGAGTCCAGGGTATGACTCATTGTGGAGCACAATGAGTCATTATGAGGGACTCCTAGTCATAACAAAAGGTCTCTTAGGAGTTCAGTCCCTGATAATGTGTCATAACTTGGACCAAGGCCTGATCGTGATGGGTATCTCAAGCCCATCTTAGGATGGATACCACCACCTAGCCTACCCACCTAAGCACAATAAAATAAAAGCAGAAGCAAAATCAAATAATAGGAATTATATATAAACCAAGAGGGAGGTTCTAAGAATCCAAAACAAATAATAACTCACACTTTGTCCACAAAAGCCTCTAAAATTGAAATACCAAATTAGGTCAGTACATGCCCCCGACCATGTCAATGAAGATCTTCAACTCCCCCAAAAAAGAAAGCTAGTAAAATGGTAAATCTTTCTAGATAATGGAGGCTCACCACTTTACAGCAACCCAGTCAATATTCGCACCACCTAATACTCTATAAGGTAACAGAAAACCCTAGGATCCTACATCATGAAATGATGCAGCATCCAGGGACGATGGGTAAGATATCACTGGCATGTAACTAAGGGAAAGGGATAAATAATGCCATATAAAAAATCAGTTAAAACCACATGCACTCATTTATATATACATATATAAAATGCCGAGATAGGGTAAAAGGTCATGAACATGAGAGTTTAAAACCATTAACCTAGCCAATGTAATTCTATCCATCCTAAGGCCACCCATGGGCTATATGGTTTCAGCTACCCATGCTGAAAAGGCCCCAGAGCATGTAGTTGCGCGAATCGAGGAAGGGCTAAAGTCATCGAGGCTCCAATAATTCTAATAATATATATATACTATGAACCATGCACACAGTCAAATAGACCCCCACGCCAGCAAACATAGTTTCCAGTATCAATCCCCCAGAGACCTCTACCTCCACAGTGAGCTACACAACCCCCTTTAATCCTAAATTAAACCATTATGCACATAAATCCATCCATTAACCAGAGTTATTTCTTAAGGTATTTACCAGTATGGTATCATCATACCAATTATGATTGCAAGCTAATCCATTTATGCCATTTTAATTCATGTAATCATTAGACTCCTAAGTTCCATTAAAGCCAAAACCATGGCCACCAAGGCCTTCCAAATTCATTTATTTCTGTGTGTTCATTAATGCAGTGCAATAGTTTCAAAAGTAAGTTAAACCATGTAAGTTACACATTCAAAGTCAAAGTTATAAAGTTGGGCTAAAGTTAATACAAATTCCAAACCAACATCCATCAATTTAGGGAAACCCATGTGCCCTTTTCCAAACCATATAAAAATTCCCCAATTCATTTTCTAAAAATTCATTAATTAAAGCATGAATAATGTATTTAGAAAAACGGAAAACAATTCAAGTAAGTACCATGAAAATCCCTCAATGCAAGTTCAAACCCAACACTTAAATCACATTATTCTCAAATCAAATTATGCCATAAATTAAAGTACTTATTTTGGGGTGAGAGACATGCCAAAACACCAAGAAATTTGGAGAGAAATCACAAATTAGAGACTAGATGTTTAATCCCTTTTAAACCCTAGATTTCTCTTATTTTGGAGAGTTTAAGAGGAGAAAAGTGAATTTGATTTGATTAACTGATGTTAAAGGTACCCTTAGAGTGAACTTAAGTTATGGGTAAAGAGTAAAGGATGGACAAAGACCAAAATTTCCTTAACGAAAACCCATAAGAAAAATAGGGGCCAGTCATCATGGGTCGAGCAATGACTCGTGATGTCTGACCATGAGTCATTACCTAGAATCACGAACTGAGTGTAAAAATCCTAGGACCTCACAATTATGACCACAATTTACTACTGTAACACCCCACATTTTTGAGCTAGAAATCAAATCGTCGTTCCTACGTGTGTAAAATATAATCCCATGATTTGTATTTTGAATACAAGTGTCATGATCATTTATCCTAGTGTGAAGAGTGCGTATTAGGTGAATAATTTTCATAGGAATCACTTAGAGTAAATTTGAGCTAAGAGACTTTGGTTTGGCCAAATTTTGGTATTCGATTCTACAAGAGTCGACTTTGAACTTGTATAACTTTTGATATATGTGGAATTTTGCAGCTCAAGTCCTACCAAATGATGTATAATTGAGTTAGCTTTCCAAATAAGAGAAAATACATCATTTACCATTGCCAAAACTTACTTTAGCACTTAAACTCAACTTATAATTATTTACCCCCCTTAACAACTTTCAACTGAATTTTTTACCACCCTAATTGCTGACGTGGCAAATTTTTTAAAAATCAGCACATAAATAGCTTAAAAATGTGAAAAAAGTGGGGTCCACTTTTAAATTTTATAAATTTTCTTTCTTTATCTTCTTCAACCTCACCCCTCTACCCCCCTCGTTCCCCTCACCCCCACCCCTACCCCTAGCACATCATTATAATATTGAATTTAATTTTTTCTTCTTTCTAACAATGAATTGGAATATTTGTCAATTCCTTGTTAATTTTGATTGTTAAAAACATTGAGGTAGTTAGAATTGAAGGTTGAAATAATATTTTAATGGAGGAAAAATCTTAAATTGATTTGAGATTTTTTGTATTGATGTGTTTTTGTGATCATGTACTTGTATTTAGTCCATTGTTAGATTTGATCAAGTTAATTCAAGTCAATTTTTCATTTGATGAAGAAAAAAAAATTTCATTGAAAAGCTTGCAACAATGGAGAAACAAAGAGAAAAAAGGGGTGTGGGTTTTTGAAAAAAAAAGGAGGAACGGGGAAGGGGGTCTGCTGAAGAATAAGAAGAAGGAATTTGGGTGGGGTGGGGGGCTGTGAAGAAGAAAGAAGGGAGGGGAGCGTCTTCTGGAGAAAAAAAAAGGAATTGGGGTGGGGATGGGCATGGGGGTGGGGCCTGTGAAGAAGAAGGAACGGGTGGGGGGGGTCTATTTAATATATATATATATATAAATATTTTAAAAAGTATATTTATAATATATTTTTTAAAAAGATATATATTATATAAATATATACAAATAGTATATATAAATATATTTTTCTTTTTAAAAAAATATATAAAAAGTATGTGTGTGGAATTACTTTTTTTTTAAATTACAATTTCTTACGTGGCAAAGACATGGCACTTATGTAGCATTGATTTAGCAATGACTAGGTGCGTGTGTAGTGCACTCTCCATTGTAAGAGTGGGATTTTGATTTTGAGGTTGAAATTAATTCACTTGAAAGTTGTTAAGGGGGGTAAATAATTGCCCGATTAGTTTAGGGTATAAAGTTTTGTTGACAAGTTGAGAGGGGATTTGATGTATTTACTCTTCCAACATTATCAATTTCTCCTTAATCCATTACCTAAGCGAAAAGTTATGACCGTTTTTGTGAGAGGAAGTACGGGGTCGCGATAGGCCCACGCCGTGAGGGCTATTCCACCCAACTAGAGATCACGTCGCGAGGGCTGCTTGAGTAAACTAGGGGTCGTGCCATGAGGTCTATTTCCATGGGAAAAAAAGGCCAAGAGAAATTGGGTCCTTTTTCCCTCAGCCCAACTCATCCATAACACGATTGGGGGCATTCTTAGGAGTATTATTTACCCTTTTCTCTCAAAATCACTCTCAAGAAACTCTCCTTCTACCCAAGAACAAAACCTAAGATCCTTTCTCCAAGAAATCAAGAGTTAAAGCTTCCAAGTTCAAGAAACCTTCAAGAAATCTTCAAGAATCCATTCAATTAAGGCATGTGGTGTGTTCATCCATGGGTCTCTTTCACCCAAGGAGCGCAAAAACCTCTTCTTTGATTAAAATATGAGTTTTTCCTTCATTGTGAAGTTTTATATGTTCAAGATAAATTGACTTCATGTTTTCTTAGCAGTTTGATTCAATTCATGTCCTAGTATGATTCCATGTAAAGTTAAGTTGTCTCATTTTTGAAATTTCAGTTTCCCATGTCATATTCAAGTAAATTTCATGTTAAATCCCTAAATCATGAATTTAGTCATGTAATCATGTTGATTTCCTCATACTTTACACATTTCCATGTTCAAGTTCATGATTCTCACATGTTTGATGAAATTTCTATATTTTGGGTTCTTGAACCATGATCCCATACTATAGCTTTAAAGCTTTGTATCGTATTTTTATGGTCATTCAGTGCTGGCAGGCTATGAACTTCCTATACCTATGTGTTTTACATGATTTTAAATTTTCAAGTAATGATTTAGTTAAACAATGGATATTATTATTATTTTACTCAGTTGATAAAATAATGATGAGCACTATCAAAAGTAACATTCAGTTAAACTTAGTTCAGTTCAATACCAGTGTTAGTTCAGTTGAGAGTTAGATTTAGCATCGAGTGAA
The DNA here is from genome assembly GCA_030864225.1 of Capsicum baccatum var. pendulum. NCBI lineage: Eukaryota > Viridiplantae > Streptophyta > Magnoliopsida > Solanales > Solanaceae > Capsicum > Capsicum baccatum. The sequence goes on along the minus strand of CM061561.1, from coordinate 153,780,237 downwards.
CCTAGGGATAGGGGATCACCCGCCAGTTAGGACTGGGTCCTTAGTAGCAGTCCCTAAGTTCCAGAAATATGTAGCCAGCATAGGATTATAAGATGTCACCCGCTATTTTAGGATTGACACTTTCTTAGGGGTCACCTACCAGATTAGGACTAACTCCCTAGTCCTTTGAGACATCAGACTTGTGGATCCACATCATCAACTATGTGTTAGTACTTGTGGAATGGTACTGACACTCTTTCAACTGGGGTTACAGGTTGGACCTTAATTAACTCAGATTGGGGCATGTCGGTTACATGATACCTCCCACAGTTTCAGTTAGTTCTTAGTCTATACAAGTTTAGGTTTGCTTGAACAAGTAATTGAATTTTCAGTTATTCATACTATTTCAGTACATGCTTTACTTAGTCATGTTTTCTCAATTTTACATATTCATATTTTTTATGTTTAGTATCCATACATGGTCCTCAATTTAGTTTTACAGCATATTCAACTTTACATGAGATTTACATACAGTATTCATGTTCTTCTACTTCCTAGCTTCACTTCTACTTGTTCTACAACAGTAAGTGTTTAAGAAACTAAGTGTAGTGATTCACCAGCTTATTAGATTATGTTTGTTACTCATGTTTTAAGATACTTCAACTTTCAGCTAATTTTAGTCTCTAGGTGAGTCTACTTGCACTAAGCATCTATGTTTAAAGATTATGTACCTAATTAGTTTTACTTATTGCATTCACCCTGAATTACTCAATACATTCCAAAGTATTGATCCACATATATGTCTATTTACTGCATTGTCTCAAAATATAGGTACTAGTTGTAGCCTACACATTATAATTAGACAGTTGCAGCTCCCAGCCAGCAGGTGATGAGTTCTCCTAGTTTGAGAATCTCAAGTCAGTTGTAGTTCATGTAATTTGTTTGAATTATTCATATGTATTGTCCCAGCTATCTATAGTAAGTATAGTAGAGGCTTCCTAAATAGTTAGTTAGAGTCACTTATGTAATTTAAATTCTTCCTTCAGATTTATCATGTTCTAAACCCTTTTTAGTATCACATGTATTCCAGTTTTCATATGATTATGCTTCCATTCAGAAAGCTTAGCTTATATAATTAATTTAATTTAATTGCTTAAGTTTCATGCCAGTCCATAGGTTAGCTTGGGATCACTTATGGTTCTAAGTACCATGTTACAACTAGGGGATAGTCTCGAGTCGTGACAATTACCTCACCAATCATTTTCAGATTTTATGGGTCTTGACGTCGACTCATGGTTAGGGAAAAACCTTGAGTTATCTCATTGGTGAGACCATGAGTCTTACCCTACAACTCATGATGAATGATAACAACTTGTCACCTAAGTCGTAGTCTGGACAGTGCTGATAAAAATCAAGAAATTTCATATTCTAAAACCTGGGGTATTACATTCGCCCCCTCCTTAGGATCATTCATCCCCAAATGAGGAGTTAGGTGTTCTTTCTGAACGATACAAGACCGAATGCAACCAGAATCCAAGGACTAATTTGAAATATCGTTAGAATAAAAAAGATGCATAACTTAAGCATTTTATGGACCCCGAGGAACAAGAACGGATATTTAGTCCTCATATCATTTTCATCTTCCCATGCAGCTTCTTCCACATTTTGATTTCTCCAAAGTAACTTTATGGAAGACACATCCCTAGTTCTCAACCTATGAATTTGCCTATCCAAAATCTCAATCGAGACTTTCTTATAGGATAAGGAATCAAAAATACCAACATCCACCATAGGGACAATAAAATAAGGATCACCCACACACTTTTTCAGTATCGACACATGGAAAATAGGATGTATAAAAGCCATAATCGCGGGCAACTCCAACTCATAAGAAACATTCCTGACTCTCCTCAAAGTCTAGTACAGACCCACATAACGAGGACTAAGCTTCCCTTTCTTCCCAAAACTCATGACTCTTTTTATAGGAGATACTTTCAAGAACACCAAACCACCGAACCTCAAACTCCAGCTCCCTTCACCTCACCTCCGCATAAAAATTTTGGAAACTTTGGGTAGTATTAAGACTTTGTCTAATCACTTTCACCTTCTTTATGGCCTGATGAACCAAGTCAGGACCAAATAATCTAGTCTCACCAACCTCAAACCACCCAATAGAAGATCTACATCTCCTACTATAAACAGTCTTAAAAGGAGCCATTCCAATGGTAGAGTAATAATTGTTATTGTACGCAAACTTAATAAGAGGTAAGTAATCAACCCAACTACCCTTAAAATCAATTACACAGGATCTTAGCATATCCTCCAAAGTCTAAATGGTACCCTCTACTTCTCATCTGTTTGAGGGTAGAAAGCGGTGCTAAGGTTCACCTGCTTACCAAAACCTTTTTGAAATAAATGCTAGAAATAAGAAGAAAACTATAGACTCCGATCTGAAATGATGGACACCAGTGCACCATAAAACTTTACAATCTCTTAAATGAACAACTTATCATAATTCTCTCCGTAGTAGTTATTCCTCACAGGCAAGAAGTGAGCAAACTTGATCATCCGATCCACAATGACCCAAATCGATCATATTGCTTTCCAGACCGCAGAAGACCCATAATGAAATCCATTTTGATTACCTCCCACTTTCACATGGGAAAATCTATCTCTTAAGACATGCAACTAGGCCTTAAGTGTTCGACCTTAACTTACTGACAGACAATACACTTGGCTATAAAATTTTCTCTATCTCTTTTTATATTGTTCCACTAATAGATTTCCTTCAAATCATGATACATCTTAGTTAAACCCAGATAAACTGTATACCTAGAATCATGAGGCTCGGTCAATATCCTTTCCCGCAGCCTATCCACATCAAAAGCGCACAATCTACCTTGATACCTCAAGATACCATCTCCATAAATCTCAAAATCCATAACCTTTTCTTGACCTACATAATCCTTAATATATATAAGTATGGGATCCAAGGCCTACCTCTCCTTCACGTCAGCACTAAGAGAGGATTTAACCCTATCTTGAACAATTACTTTTTAATCCTCGGTGTCTAAGATATGGGTTCCTAAGTTAGCCAGTCTAAAAATGTCCTTTACCAATCCTCTTTTCTCCCCATCCACATGAGATAAGCTTCCTATAGACAACATACTAAGAGCATTAAAAACAACATTAGCTTTACCTGGATGGTAGTGAAGGCTCATGTCAAAATCCTTAAGCAATTCAAGCCACCACCTCTGCCTGAGATTTAATTCCCTTTGCGTGAATACATACTAGAAGCTCTTATGATCTAAATAAATGTCCATATGCACCCATACAAATAATGGCACCAAATCCTCAAAGAAAAAACAACAGCCACAACTCTAGGTTGTGAGTCAGATAATTCCCTATATGAATCTTAAGCTGCTGGAAGCATAAGCCACAACCATACCATGATGCATCAACATAGAAGCCATTCCCACTTGGGATGCATCACAATACATAGCAAAACCTTAATTAACCTCAGGTAGGGTCAAAATAGGCATAGAAATCAACTTATCCTTCATCTTCTCAAAAATACCATCACAATCCTCCTACAATACCAAGACATGCCCAAGAATCTCCTTTTATCATTTGGAGTCATGGGTCTAGGCCATTTCTTAATTACCTTAAATTTCTGTAGATCCACCTTGATCCCTTCACCAGAAACAACATGCCTAAGAAAATTCATAACATTCAGCCAAAACTCACACTTAGAAAATTTTTCATACAACTCTTAATCCTTAAGAGTCCGCAACATAATTCAAAGATGATTGGCATGATCCTCCTTATTTTTGGAATACACCAATATATCTTCAATGAAAACTATAAGAAAAAGATTCAAAAATTGCCTAAACACCTGATTCATAAGATCCATGAAAACAGTCAGAGCATTAGACAACCCAAAGGACATAACCAAAAATTTATAGTATCCATACCGGGTTTGAAAGTAGTATTGGGAATATCAACCTCTCTAATTTTTAGTTGATGATACCTCGAGCAAAGATCAATCTTAGAGAAACACCTAGCACCCTGAAGTTGGTCAAAAAGATCATCGATCCTAGGAAGAGGGTACTTATTTTTTACTGTAACCTTATTAAAATGACGATAGTCTATATACGTCCAAAGAGACCCATCTTTCTTATACACAAAAAGTATAGGGATACAACACGGAGAAACACTAGGAGGAATAATTCCCCTATTAAGAAGGTCCTTTAGCTACTCCTTAAGTTTCTTTAGTTAAGTCAAAGCCATTCTATAAGGAGGAATGAAAAAATGACCGCTATTCTATAGAAAATCAATCCCAAAATATATTTCCCTATTGAGAGGGATTTCAGGAAGACCATCCTGGAAGACTTCAGGAAATTCATTAACTATAGAGATAGATTGCAAAGAGGGAACCTCAAAGTTAGAATCCTTACCCCAAACTAGGTGATACAGACACCCTTTGGAAATTATTTTTTGGGCTTTAGGATAAGAAATAAACTTCCCGTTGGGCACTAAGGAACTCCCCTCCCATTCTAATACTGACTCATTAGGAAATTTGAAACTAACCTTTTGGGTCCTACAGTCTAGAGATGCAAAGCATGAGTGAAGCCAATCCATCCCCAAGATAAGATCAAAATCTACCATGTCCAGCTCTATTGATCCACCAATGTCTTATTATGAAAGATTGACACCACACAACCCCTATAGATTTTTCTAGCAACTACGAAATCACCCACCGGAGTGGACATAGAGAAGGGGCCAAAAATATTTTCAGGACCAAAACAAAAATGCACAATAATATAAGGGGTCACATAGGATAGGATAGAACCTAGATCAAGAAAATAATAGATATCATAAGAGAAGAATTATGACATACCATTTGATAACATATAGGAATGCCTTGGATCACTGATGATTAGCAAGTGCATAGAGATAATTTCGGATAGCACTGGTGCCAGAAGTGGTGCTCTTAAGTGTAGGAGCTGAAGAAGTATAAATTGAGACCTTATTAGTTCCATTGGCAACTTTAGCTGCATATGACCAGACTAACCATAATAGAAACATATGTTTATCCTCTCCTTATAATAACCACAGTAAAGCTGACCACAAAATCAACAAAGAGGATTAGATGGGGCTGACTGAGCTCTACTAGCCTAAGAATGGGCACCTTACGCCTTAGTACCACTGCTAGTCTAAAAATAATGATCACTCAAAGGTTTAAGATAAGGAGTACTAGCCGACAACTATGAATGAGAACTTCCACAATTCTTCTTCTTAGTCTACTATCTACTATCTCTCCCACTATTCTGTTGATTCACTCCTCGCTCTGAATACCTAAATTTTTTATTTCACCCCTGTCCTATCTCTATCTACTTCTTCTCTTCATCCTCAACCTACTGCATATACACCACCATTCTATAGATATCAAGATCATTATTTGGAATGGTAGCCTTGCACTCTAATACCAAGTCACGAGATAGACTAGAAGCAAATTTTCTCATTTAAGACCTCATATTAGATAACAACTTAGGGCATATTCCTTCACACTCATCTTACCTTACCTCAAGTATATGAACTCTTTGATCTTAGCCTCCCTCAGCTCCTTGGGAAGGAAATGATCAAGAAAAGTACTGGAGAGCTCCTACACTGCCTGTTCTATATCATCACCCCTCATTGCTTCTCACTCTTCATACCACTAATAAGATACATCTTTTAGATAATAGGGAAAAATCTCCACACCTCTACATTGCTTGAATGCATTAACCTAAAAATCTTCTTCATCTTATCAATAAACCCATGAGGATACTACTCAACCTTAGAACCTATAAAGTTTGGGGGATTCAACCTCATGAACTGGACAACTTGAATGACCTCAGATGAAGGAGTAATAAAACCAACACAAACAAACCAGCAAGACTGAGATGCCACCAATTGAGTAAGAAGAGAATAAATCAATGAAACTATACATTAGATATATCCCGTTGAGCTGACTTAACATGAGTGTCCCAGCCGTAGAAGGACTAGTGGGGACTGGTAGATCCCCAAGTGGAGTGGTACAATTGGGAATAGGGACCCAAGACCTGGTATGCATTTTATGAACCGGGAGAGTCCCCTCCACATTTTCATTAGGTGAGATAGAGTTTCTAAGATTGTTAGATCATTCGGGTGGTAAGATCTAAAATGAAATTAATCTAGGAGTTAGAGAAATTTTAAGACACTAGACTCTAAATCCTAAATTAGAACACAAGAAAGGGAAACATTCCTAAATATCATGTAGCCTCCCCCTTATGAATGTGGCATGCTACATACACATAGAGGAGACTATACTCAAGATGAATTTATGGATACCCAATGACCCTGAACTATTCTATGATACCAAGCCTGTCATAACCCGTACCAGGGCCTAGCCGTGATGGGTTTCTTAAGCCCAACATAGGTTAAAGACCTAGCCGTGATGGTTTTTCAAGCCCAACATAGGTTAAAGACCATCCCTAGCCTAACCACCTGAGAATAATAAAATAAAAGCAAAAGCAAAACCAAACATTAAGAATGATATATAAACAACGAATGAGGTTCTAAAAATTCAAAATAATAACCAACCCATGCTTTGTCCATAAAAGCCTCTAAAATTAGAATATCAAATTAGGTCGGGAAATGCCTCCGACCATGACAATGAAACTCTTCAATTCCTAAACTATGAAAAGTAAACTACTAAAATGGTAAAGCTTTTCAGACGATGGAGGCTTACTATTTCACAACAACTCAATCAATATCTTTACCATCTAATATTGCATAAGGTAATCGAAAATCCTAGGGCCCTACATCATGAAATGATATAGCATACAGGGACGGTTAGTGGGATAAGCGCTGGCATATAACTCAGGGAAAGGGATAAAATAATGACACATCTAAAATTAGCAAAACCATATGCACACATTTATATATACATGTATTAAATGTCGGGATAAAGTAAAAGCTCATGGACATGAGATTTTAAAACCATTAACCTACACTTTGTAGCTTTATCCATCCTAAGGAAACCCACGAGCTATAAGGGTTCAGCTCTCCTACTGAAAGGGCACAATACGTATAGCCGCACGAACCAAGAAAATTCAAGGAAGGGCAAAAACAAGCAAGGCTTCAACCATTCCAATAAAATATATATAGTTTGAAGCGTGCAATATAGACCCCCATGCCAGCAAATGTGGTTTCAAGTATCGGTCCCTTAGGACCTCCACATTCACAATGAGCTACACAACCTTCTTTTATCCCAAATTAAAACAATTATGCACATAAACCCATTTATTAAACCAAGAGTTATTTATTAAGGCATTTACCATTATGGTATTGTTATACCAATTATGCTTGCAATCTAATCCATTTATGCCATTCCAATTCATGTAACTATTAGACTCCCAAGTTTTGTTAACCCCAAAACAAAGGCCTTCCAAATCTATTTATTAGTTAATGCAGTGCAATAGTTTCAAAAGTGAGTTAAACTATTCAAGTTCCACATTCAAAACCAAAGTTATAAAGGTGGGTTGTGGTTAATACCAATTCCAAACCAACATTCATCAATTTGGGGGAAACTATGTCCCCCTTTCCAAACCATACCAATATTCCCAAATCATTCCCAAAAATTCATTAATTAAAGCATGAACAATGTATTTAAACCAAGGGAAAATAATTCAAGTAATTATAATGAAAATCCCTAAACCCAAGTTCAAATAAAATAATTAAATCACATGATTCTCAAATAAAATCATGCCATAAAGTAAAATTCAAGTTTAGGGGTGAGAGATATACTGAAACATTAAGGAATTTAGAGAGAAATCACGAAGTAGAGCCTAGATGTTTAATCCCTTAAAAACCCCAACTTTATCTTATTTTGGGGATTTTAATTGGAGAAAAGTGAATTTAATTTGATTATCTGATGTTAAAGGGACCCTAGGAGTGCTTTTAAGTCATGGTAAAGTGTAAAGGATGGGAAAATAACAAAAGGACCTTAATGAAAACGTGCAGGAAAAATAGGGGCCAGTCATCATGAGTTGGGAAATGACTCATGAGGTCTGACCATGAGTCATTACCTAGACTCGTGACCTGAGCCTCAAAAGCCTGGTACCTCATTATTATGACCAAGAGTCATTACCTCATGACTCATTGCTATATATCATGGCTTAAGGCATCGACTCGTGGTAAGGGCAGAAGCGTTGGGCCATCTTACTAGTGAGAACACGAGTCTCACTCTACGACTCGTTACTAGTGATAATGAATCATCACTTGAGTAGTAGTTCGAGCAGTGTTGAAAAAATCTAGAAATTTCAAAGTTCAAAACCTGAGATATTACATAATAATTTCTTCACAACGACCCATAATGTCAGATAACAAGTTGTGATGAGAGACCCATTGTAATAAAAGTGAAGGACTAGGGTGTTGACTTTTAGATAATGAGTCTAGGCAATGACTCATGGTTAGGCCTCATGAGTTGTTACCCAAGTCGTGATGATTGGTACCAATTTTCCAGCATATTTTAATTAGGGTCTTCTTGGTCTTTTCCCTTCTTCTATGAATTAAAAACATCAATTGGCCCTTTTTTCATCAATTATCAAATAAAAACATTACTCTATCCTCTTAAACTCTCAAGGCAAAGGATACTAGGGTTTATAACAAATTCAGTATTTGGGCTCCAAACCTTGGTTTCTCTTTAATTTTGTTCATATTTTAGGCATGTCTCTTATCCCTTAAACATTTATTTTACTTTCTGGCATAAGTTGGTTTAATATTCATGTGGTTTAATTATTGGGTTTGAAATTGGGTTGAGGGCATTTGATTGATTATTACTTGAATTGCTTTCCCATATTTTGAATAAGTTATTCATGCTTTGATTAATGGTTTTTGGAATTAGATGGGTACATTATTATAGGGATTGGAATGATGGGCATGGGTTTCCCCAAATTAATAGATTTTTGGCTTGAAATTGGCTTTAACCTCAATCCACTTTGTAAATTTAGTTTTGAACATGGATATGCATAATTTAACTTGTCTTTTGAAGCCATTGCATTAAATTAAAGGATAAATGGATAAAGACAAACTCTGAAGGCCTTGGTGGCTATGATTATAAATTTAAATGGAACTTGGGAGTCTAATAGTTATATGGATTGGTTAGGCATACTTTTATAAGCTTGCTAGCATATTGGTATAATGATACTAAGTGGTTAAATACCTTAATATATGACTCTTGAATTAATGGTTGGATTATGTGAAACTATTTTAATAGGCTTAAAGGTAATTATATAGCTCACCGTAAAGGTGTAAGTCCTAGAAGGATGAACAATGGAAAACATGTTTATCGGTGTTGGGGGTCTATAAGACCGTGTGCTTGGTAAACATATTATATATTTATTTTTGTATGGATATCGCCTTTGTATTTTTAGCCTTTTCTTAATTTTCCTTAGTTTGTTCAGGTAACATGCACTGGAGCCCTTCCGGCAGGGGTAGCTAGACTTATATAGCCTATGGATGCCTTTAAGATGGAGCGAGCTATACAATTTAGGTTAATAGTTTAAATCTATCAGGTTAATTAACCCTTGCCTTTAAAATGCCTTGTAATTTCATAATTTTTCTTTACTTATTTTGGGAATTATGATTGTCATAGTTTGGGGCATGTACCAACTTAGTTTGATATTCTTGATTTAGAGACTTTATGGAAAAGTGTGGGTTGGATTGTTGGATTTGACTCTTAGAATTTTATTTTGACTTATCTATTTTGTTACTATCTTTGTTGGCTTCTGCTTTACTATTATTATATGCTCTCAAGTTAAGGCAAAGGGGGTGGTCTCCGATATACGGTGGGCCTGAGATTACCCATCATGTTCAGGACACAGTTTTTGTATTGACAAGATTTATATTAGAGCATGGTTCAGGGTCATTAGGTATCAATAAAGTCATATCGTGTAGAATCTCTTTTATAAGTGTGTAACGCTCCGCACATAACGGGGAGGCCACAAGGCATTTAGGAATGTTTCCATTTCTTGTGTTTTATTTTGGGCTATAGAATCTAGCATTATGAAACTTCTCTAACTCCTGGTTTACTTGTATTTAAGATCATGCCTCCCTAAAGATCTAAATATTGTAGAAACTCTACTAGAACTTTATCCCACCTGAGAAAAATATAGAGAGGACTCATCGTATTTATAGAGTACAGACTTGCTCTAGGGTCCTTGCTCTTGACTGTACCTCTTCACATGGGGTTCCACCAATCCCCACTAGTCTTTCTTGGGATGGTGATACTTATAATCTATTACCTTAGAGAGATATTTCAAATGTAGAGTTTAGTTAGTCTGTTCATATGCTTGCTCAGATTGTGGCATTGCAGTCCTATTGGTCTGATCATGTTGGTCCTATTGACGGTTTATCTGAGGTCACCCAACTTGGTTAGTTTATGAGATATAATCCCCCAATCTTTACAGTTTCTAAGGTTGATGAGGATCCTCAGGAGTTTATTAATAAGATGGATAAGATTTTTTGGGTGATGCATGCTACTAATTTTGAGGGTGTGGACTTTGTTGTGTATCAGTTGAAAGATGTAGCTTAGCAATGGTATGAGGAGTGGGATCAGTTGAAAGGTGATAATGTTGAGCCGACAGTGTGGGATGAGTTTTTAGGTGCCTTTCTTTATCACTCTTTCCTCAAGAGTTTAGAAAATCTAAGACTGAAGAGTGTGTGAACTTAAAGCAGGGTAAGATGAGCGTTAAGGAGTATACTTTGAAACTCCATCATTTGTCCTATTGTGATTTAGAGTTGGTGTCTAATATGAGGTCCCCAAGAAGAAAGATTGCTTTTAGGTTATCCCATAACTTAGTGTTAGAATGTAAGGATACTATGTTAAATAACGGTATGGATATATCTAGGCTGGTGGTTTATATGTATAGGTGGAGGATGAGATAAAGAAACAAACTGAGATTGGGAAAGGTAGAAAAATAAGTTTATACATGCAGCGCAGGGTGCTAATCAATAGAATAGTGAAATAGATGGCGTACATAGGACTAAGAAGAATAATTAGGAAAGTTCTTATTCGACAACTAGTGCTCCCTATCCTAAAACTTTGGGTGAACATTATTTATAGGCTAACAATGGGTCTAAGTCACAAGGTGCCCAGTCTTAGAGCAGTGGAGGTCAGTCAGCCCCACCTTATGCTCCTTATCAATTTTGTGGATAGCTTCACCAGGGATATTATAAGGAGGGGAGAAATTAGTACTTTAATTGTGGTCATCTTGGTTGTATCCAACGGGATTATCCTTTATCTAGGGTTTCAACTAGAGCTAATAAGGTCCTGGTTTCCACTTCTTCAGCTCTGGCACCTAAGGGTACCATTTTAAGTACCGACAATGTAACATCCCAAATCTGGTACCCGAAATACTACACGGTGATCATGACTTCGAAGGACCACAAGCTAACCCATGATTGATATTTGTACCTGTATATTGCATAAAATACTTTATAATATGGAAATATGAACTGTAAGGCCATAAGGTTCATTACTGAACATCATCTGAATGATATAACATCTGTGTGGGGTAATATAATACCCAAAATAAAACTGAACATACCAAAGTCTGAAACATGATAGTCTAGAAAGCTTCTAACTGACTAAACTTTCTAAGTAAGAAGTTGATGGGACATGTCCCCAACTAACTCCAACTAATAAAATAATTACTGAGATAATAAAATGATGATCATGTCCTTAAAAGATGAGGACTCACTACTAACTCTAACTGCTGAAACTGGAATCTACAGCCGATTTGGAGAAAATGCCTTTGAACCTATAGTGTAACATAAAAATAAAGCACCATAGCATAAATGTGTCAGTACAATGGAATGTACTGAGTATGCATGTGAGGTAGGCTATATACAAGGGTTCACATGCATAATCAATGCTAACTGACAGTCTAACATAAACATGAGAGTACATACATGAAACTGATATCGTGATAACATAATTACTGAATCTGAATACTGATAACATGAAATACTGATAACTGATATAACTAATAACATGAGTGGCTGTATGTGACAGTCCTGAATCTGGTGGAACTATCTGAGTTCTGTTCTATATTTGAGTTGACTGTATCTCACAGTCCTAAATTCTGAAGAACTATCTGAGTTCTTTTACTGAGACTGATACTGAGACTGTGGGAGGTAGTCATGTAACTAGCATGCCCCATATAATGCATTATAGCTGAATTAGGGTCTAATTTATGCCCTGATTGGAAGGGTATCAATACCGCACCCTTTGTAAGGACAACATGTGAGTGACCCTAATATAACATGTAACTTTAGTGAGAATGGTGGGAACCCTCATATATCAGGCTAAGCCAGCTCATCTACCCTCATATAGTAGGCTAGATGTCTCAATCTATGCTGGCTACATAGTTCTGAAACACAAGGATTGCTTCTAAGAATTACACCCTCATATAATAGGTGAGTTCCCATCCTTGGGTTCGCTCAGTGCTAATTTCTACTCCCATTTGAATAGACACAGAACATGATTTACTGAACTAAATATGGACTGATTTACTAAATTCCATTGACTGATAGAATACTACTGATAGCTGACAACTGACTAGGTTCATAAGATCATAGAGATTTCCTAAGTCATAAGTCTGTCTGAAGTCTAAGGATCATAGCTTGACTGAGAGTATCATGAAAACATGACATGAATCTAGGCATACAACTAATGTTTCAGGTACAAGTACCTCCAGGACTCGATAGAAGGAAACTGACAAAGCATGACTTGCTTGAATATATAATAATCACTATAATGCATTTACTGAAGCATTTCATCAAACATGTGATAGGCATAAACTTGTACATACATTGGGATTTCATGAAAACGTGCTAGTTAGGCACTTTTCCTTCATTTAGGCATTATATCAAACATATTGTAGGCATGGTACATGTAAACATCATTGTACAACAATTAAACGTCATGGTCACATTCTAATTTCATCATTAAAGGGTTTATTCATAGATTTGCATGAATCTATATCTATAATAATTAAACCCACATAGAAATTATCACCCAACATGGAGTAGAATTTAATTTCTCATTTATCAACATGAACAAGAACAACCCAATCATGAAATCATAAAGAAAATCCATAACTTAAAGTTGGAAAAGGGATTCTTGGACTTCATGGATGAAAGGAGTCCATGAATGAACACTATGCATACCTTAGTTTGTGATTTTATGAAGATTGATGGTGAAAATTTCTTGGAATTGGATCTTTTATGAAAATCCTAGCTTGTTCTTAAGAGGTTTTTGAGAGAAGAGAGTATATTTTGGGTGAAAAATGGCTGAATCACGTGTTAAAGAGCTTAAGTAGGGGTGGGAAGTTAACCCTTTTAACCTTGGACGCGTTATTTAATTTCAGTAAAATTTTCCTGAACTAAACCCCTGGAGCGACGCGACGCTATCGTACTATGTCACTAAAATTTGACAATTGGGAAACTGAGGGATGGAGCGATGCAGATCCATCACGTTTCCCCTTCTTTTGCGACCTGGAATTTTGGCGCGATACAGGGAAAATTGCACTGAGACACTAGAAAAAGGACAATTCTAAATTTGGGCCCTGGAGTGATGCGCCATAATTGCGGACCCCTACTGGAATTTGCCAAATTCTACTTCCTCTTGTGGCGCAGTGCGCTACTGACTAATATGGCACTATTTTACAATGGGAACTTAAAATAGTCATAACTTCTGACCGATTATCGGATTTGGATGAATCTTACATCGATGGAAAGCTTATTGAATTTCCCACATGACAAAAAGTGAAAATCTTGAAAATTTCTTATGTAATAACCATCATTCAATTTAGAATCTAATTCTATACATTCTTGAAATTAGCTAGAAAAAAGTATGGGGTATTACACGCAATGGCCAAAATTTCCTCTATGCACTTGCTACTTGTCAGAAGTCTGAAGTATCCTAGATGTTGTTACTGGTATATTATATCTCTTCTCCCGTGATGTCTATTGTTTCCTTGATTGGGGTTCTACCCTATCTTATGTGACCTCGTATATGCTATGCACTTTGGTTTTGGTACTAAAAAAAATTTGACCCCTTTCTTTGTCTACTCAAGTGGGTAATTCTGTAGTGGCTTGAAAAATCTATAGGGGTTGTGTGGTTTCCATCTTTCATAGGTAGACATTGGTTGATTTGATAAAACTTGATATAATAGACTTTGATGTTATCTTGTGGATAGATTAGCTTCATTGTGCTATGCTTCTTTGGACTGTAGGACCTGAAAGGTCAGTTTTCACTTTCCTAATAAGCCAGTATTAAAATGGGAGGGGAGTTCCTTACTACCCAAAGGAAGGTTTATCTCATATCTTAGAGCCCAAAAATTAATTTCTAAAGAGTATCTGTACCATCTAGTTTGGGTTAAGGATTCTAACTCTGAGGGTCTATCTTTGCAATTTATCCTTGTGGTCAATGAGTTTCCTGAATTTTTTCTCAATGATCTTCCCAAAATTCCTTCCAATAAGGAAGTAGATTTTGGGTTTAACCTTCTATTGGATACCTTTCCTATTTCCATCCCTCCTTATAGGATGACTCCTATTAAACTAAAAAAACATAAAGAGCAATTAAAGAATCTTATTAATAAGGGCTTTATTCATCCCAATGTTTCCCCGTAGAGTGCTCTCATGCTTTTGGGCGAAAGAAAGATGGGTCTCATTGGGTGTGTATAGATTATCTTCAGTTGAATAAGTTTACAGTGAAAAATAAGTATCCTCTTTCTAGGGTTGATGTCCTTTTCAATCAGCTTTAGGGTGCCAGATATTTCTCTAAGATTGATCTCTATTTGAGCTATCATCAGTTGAAGATTAGAGAGGTTGATATTTCCAAGACTGCTATCCGGACCCGGTATGTCCATTATGAGTTTTTGGTTATGTCATTTGGGTTGAACTAATGCTCTAGCTACTTTTATGGATTTTATGAATTTAGTTTTCTGGCAGTTTCTAGACTTGTTCTTTATAGTCCTCAATGATGACATCTTGGTGGGAAGGATCAATCCAATCACCTCCGAGTTATATAACAGACTCTTAAGGATAAAAATTGTATGAGAAATTTTTTGAGTAAGAATTTTGGCTAAGTGTTGTGTTTTTTCTTGGGAATATTATTTCTATGAGGGGGTCAAGGTGAATCCACAAAAATTTGAGGTAGTTAAAATAAGGCCTAGACCCATGACTTCAACCGACATTATGAGCTTCTTGGGCTTGTGAAACACCCTAAACCTTGACCCTTGCAAAAATTTATGGGTTTTGGATATTCTATCTATGCTACAACTTAAAGGTACCAATCATACCCTAGGATACGATTTGGGGTGCCTCTCTCATATGTTGTTCAGTGGATTTTGGTTCAGATCCTATCCAAGGTAAGACTCAACATCATACTAGTCATATGGAAGGATACAAGGTATATGATACAAAGTCGAATGAAGCTTATGGACTAGTCTAGTTGAATCTATCCAAGATATGATTGGGTACCTTTTGTACCCTAAGATATGACTTAGACCTAAGTGGTCGTATAATGGTCAGTATAGGGGACCATAGTGGGGTCTAGGGTATGACCATATATTAATGGGCCGTACCCTCTTGGAACTTGATTTTCAATTTTTTAAGCTGAGGGTAGTCTGGACATTTCCCATATCAAACCATTATGTCTCCATATTATATAACCCTTGGTGGCCTCTTATAACACACTTTGAAGAATAGAAACACTTCAAAATTCTCTCTCAAACTTAATCTTGAAGATTGGAGGCTAGGGTTTCTACAAGTGTTCTTCAAAGGGCTCAAGAGTGAAGTTCCTTTCTAGAATTTTCTATTATAAGGAATGTACTCCTTACCTCATTGTTATTTCCAACTAAAGGTATGATTTAATGTGTTTTTAACGTTGACTTATAAATTATAAATGGTGGTTTCGAAAACATATGTTGAGGGTTTTGATGCATATTGTTGAATGTTGGTTTAAATTGTGTTTTCACATATTTCTGGTGATGATTTGCACATATGGGTGCTTGTTGGTTGTGGTTTAATAAATGGGTCATAGGTAACCCTTATTTTGATGGTCTATGCTTGGGTTTTGGTCTTGGTAAAGGTATTCCCTCAACATGTTTGATAAAATGTCTAAGAGAATTTTTTTACTTTATTGTTGAACTTTCACGGGAACTATTGCATGGTATGGTTTGGTAATGGAACCCTAAATGGATTTGGATGGTTTTACATGATTTAAATGGTATGTGTTTTGGCCTTTTTTGACGTCGAAGGGATGGAAAACATTTGGTTTCGAATTTTTAAGCTATTTCAAAACTTTAAATAAAATTTTAAAATAATTTAAGAAATAACAGAGTCACCAATTGATTTTTGAGAAAATTTGAAGAAAAACTAAAAATATTACTTAAAAGATTCAAAATAGAAAAAATCTTTCAAGTTTAGAAATTTTGAGTAAGTGGTTCCTATTAATACTCTTGAAAGGTTGTTAAGGCACCAAGAGTATCCGCTAACCTGTTGTTCCCTCAATATGTTTGATAAAATGCCTAAGAGAATGTTTTTACTTTATTGTTGAACTTTCACGTGAACTAATGCATGGTATGGTTTGGTAATGGAACCATAAATGGATTTGGATGGTTTAAATGGTATGAATGGTATGTGTTTCGGCCTTTTTTGACATTGACGGGTTGGAAAACATTTGGTTTCGACTTTTTAGACTATTTCAAAACTTTAAATTTTATTTTTGAAATAATTTAAGAAATTATGGAGTCGCCACTTGTTTTTTGAGAAAATATGAAGAAAAACTAAAAATATTACTTAAAATATTCAAAATAGAAAAAATCTTTTAAGTTTAGAAATTCTAAGTAAGTGGGTCTTATTAATACTCTTGGAAGGTTGTTAAGGCACCAAGAGTATCCGTTAACTTGCGGTTATCCGAACTATTTAAAAATAACTTCTTTTGATTGACTTTAAAAAGGAAAATTGGTTTTTGAAAAGAAAATGATTAAGGAAAAAATTGTCTTCAAGATTTGTGCAAAACAAATTAACGACTTAGTGGAGATTTTTAACTAAGTCTAAGAAATCTAAGAACAATTAGCATATAAAGGAGAAAGGGGGAGACTAAATGACTTAAGTCATTAGGCCCAAATCCATAAATTCTGTCCTAAGCTAATTAGGGATTTTGGCCCATCTTCACCTATTCTAATCTACACTTTGGGCTTTTGGCCCATAACCCCTCCTAAGCTAGTTTTTGGACCTTGAAGGGCCAAAAATTCTCTTCACCTGTATTATAATTACAACTTTGGCTTCGAGGCCCAAATGAATGAACAAATAGATAAATAAATAAAGAAAGAATAAGACAATAATAAAAATCGAGACTTTTCAAGTCTCTTAGCGACCCCATCAATGAGTTTTGACCCATTTTTCCTTTTTCTATCATCTTCTTGCACCCGCACACCATATAATTGATTTTGGGTTTAAAACTTTGGACTTGAATCGGAGAGATTGGCCTCATGGGCCCATTATGAAATGCAAGAGGAAAGAAGTCCATTTGGACTCCAAAACAGATTCATGCAAAGGGAAAGATAAAAGAAAGAGGATTAATATATGTTCGAGAATTCTACACTTAATAGATAAATGATGAGATGGAAAAAATAGCATTTTAAAGCTTAAATAAATAGTAAGCTATGATATCTAGTCAAGCCAAATTATCCAACGAAAAGAAAATTAACCCATCTCCTAAACAATCTTACAAAAATTAAATCTAGCACAATATAATTAACTAGCCTTGAAAAAAAAGACATGAATCCACAAGCATAGTTTCTTAAAATTTGGAAAAATAGATTAACACATATTTGCTCCAAATATTATGATATGATAAAGTCTAAGACATGTTTTCATTAAGCAAAGAAAAGGAGAATGAGCAAGCGATGAGAAAATCTTTCATAGCACCTCAATTATGAAATACAAGACATAGTAATGCAACAACATTTTTTAATACAAAGTAGATCAATCAACAATCTATAACTTAGAAGAAAAAAATTAGTATAACATATGAATAACAATGGGACGTCTAAATGAATAAAACCACTTTAAGAAGTCAATCAATAAGCGAAGTGAAGAAAATAACATATATTAAGCATACTTGAGAAATGATATTCGAAGACAAGATAGGAGAAATAGTAAAATATTAATTCTAAGAAAAAGCAATCAATTATGCCAACTCCTATTTTAGTTCTACATCATTTCAACAAAACCTATAACCCTAACAACTTTTTAATCTAAATAAGAGAATATCAAAGACAATTTTGACCACGAAAATGAGTAACTCAATACTTCAAATTGAGAAACAATTTCACTGACCCTTAGCAATAGTAACCATTCCTTTTCGACATAAAGAAATCAACTTAAAATACTAAATGTAGGCACATCCACCAATAACAAATTTAAACAAAGCATGAGCATGCGTTTTAAGCAAATATCAAAACATTACCCATAATAATCAAAGAATAAAGGCAAAAGGAAAAAAACTCAATATTAACTATTCTTTTCAATGTAAAGGAAACAACTTTACATGCTAAAAATAAACATATCCGCTAACAATGAATTTAAACAAAACATGAGTACACATTTTAAGAAAAGATCAAAACTTTATCCATAGTAATCAAAGAATAAAGTCAAAAGGCAAAACAATCATATTAACTATTCTTTTCAATGTAAAGGAAAAAAACTGTTCATGCTAAAAACAAACATATCCTCCAACAATGAATTTAAACAAAGAATGAGTATGTATTTTAAGCAAAGATCAAAACTTTATCCATAATAATCAAATAAAAAATACAAAAGGCAAAACAATCTATATTAACTATTCTTTTCAACGTAAAGGAAAAAATTGTTCATGCAAAAAACAAACATATCCGCCAACAATGAATTTAAACAAAGCATGAGTACATATTTTAAGCAAAGATCAAAACTTTATCCATAAGAATCAAATAAAAAAGCCAAAAGGCAAAACAATCAATATTAACTATTCTTTTCAATGTAAAAGAAACTACTTTACATGCTACAAACAAATATATCCACCAAAAATGAATTTAAACAAAGGATGAGTACATATTTTAAGCAAAGATTAAAACTTTATCCATAATAATCAAAGAATAAAGCCAAAATTCAAAACAATCAATATTAACTATTCTTTTCAAACATAAAGGAAACAACTTTACATGCTAAAAATAAATATATACTCCAACAATGAATTTAAACAAAGCATGAGTAAATATTTTAAGCAAAGATCAAAATTTTATTCATAGTAATCAAAGAATAAAGTTAAAAAAGCATTCAACTATCGCTAGCTCATTTTTTATACCATGAATATGAAAATAGCCATAATATCGATACGATAATGTCATATGGACTTTCAAGGCCTTCTACAATTAACAATCCCAGCAAATAAAATTACAACTACGAACTACAAAAAAAAAGATGAAGAAGAAAATGATAATAAAACTAAAAAAGGAAAAATGTGTGTTTACCTTTATTAGGACAGTAAAACAGAACTACAAACTTTCTTCGAGGTCTTGATCACCACCAGAAAGAGTTCAACTCAAGAACTTCGATTATCCCAAGAATTTCATGAAAAAGAAATTTTTTTACTAAAATAAAAAAAAAAATCTTCTTTGGTCAAAGTTTTTTTTTTTCAACCTTGAGACTTTTTTGACTTTGAGACTTGCTTTCTACCAAAATAATGGTAGTATTTATAGAAAAGGATGGAGATCCAATTTTATTAATCCACCAACGTGGGAGAAAAAATTTGTAGGTGTATTTGAAAATTTTAAAATTAAAGATAAGGTGAGGGGAAATTTTACAATGTAGCACAGTTTTTGAATTTCAAAATTAAAAAAAGGACAAGGTTGAGGGGGAATTGTAAAATGTAGTACTATTTTTGAATTTCAAAATCGAAAAAAGGATACGATTGAGAGGGAATTGTACAATGTAGTACTATTTTTGAATTTCAAAATTGAAAAAAGGAAAAGGTTGAGAGGGAATTGTACAATGTAGTACAATTTTTGAATTTCATAATTTGAATTTAATTTTGGTAAAAATTGAGTAGAAATTATGAGAATTTTAGCAATTTAGGATTATTTAAAATATAACCCCAATTAGGATTTAAAATTTAGCCAAATTTATTTAATTTTGACCAAATTGAAAATCAATTGGCCGATTGCATTACAATTATTACCAACTTAATTTCAATTATGGCCAAATATAATAGATTGACTAAATTAAATTAAAAAATCAATACGAATTAATACTTCTTTTAATCTTGAGCTTCTTGATTTAATAAAATCAAATAAATATTTCACCAAATAAATTAATTTTGAGAATAAATTTTATTTAAATCAAGACTTTATCCGTTTAGATTAATTTTCAAGCTTAATTAGTAAAAGTCCAACTCTGATTAAAAAAAGTTCATTGAAGTAAAAAAAAATTATACAGTTTCACATATGTAAATACAAAAACGTATAATTATCAATTAAATGACACAAATAACCCCCATAAATATTTTAGAACACATTTATCTGAATGAAATAAATATTTTGATTTTATTCAAAATTAAAGTAACTCAGGGATAAATTTAGTCGTGGAGGGAAAAAATTAGGTGTCAGCAACTGCCCCCTCCCTTTGGGTAGGATAGATGCAAGTAACCCTGAGCAAAAGGGATTTTGACATTCCTAATTTTTATCCGACCATAAATTTATTTCTAAAAGAGATTGGTATTCACACGAGTTACAAGTAGTTATGGCCAAACCCCGATGTCGGGATTCCTACATATCTCAGGTTACATGAGAATTTAGGCCACTTGTAGTTCATAAAGCTTGATTTTGACCACAATTTTTAAAAAAATCATTAGCTATTCCGATTTTAAATTTTAGTGAAATTAAAAAGTCAGAGAATGAGCAAATTAGGGGAAGTTGGAATGCAATCGAGTTTTCAACAAAGAGCCCAGCCTACATATCCCTGAAACTTAGAAAATTAGACTATTTGTAGTTTGACTTGATTGGTATAAAAGATAGTTTTTTATTTTAGAAAATCTTTGGCTCAGTATGAGTGACAAGTCGCTCGAGTTATGAAAAGAGGCTTGTAACCTCTTAACCATGAATGTAGGATCCTTCACATCCATTGACAAGAATTTAACCGAACATAATTTCCACAGCTCTAGGTATCCTATCACTAGATTTACAGAAAGAGAAGGTTACCCTCTGTATGAGTGTAGAAATACCCCAAAGGTGAAGCTGAAACCAGAACATCCCAAGTTACCCACATGCCTTCTAATAGGGGTGTGGTTGAGGGTGGTGACAATCACCCTTTAGCTCACTGTAACACCCCAAAAATGGGTTCTGAGACGTCACACAGTACTAAAGACTATGAGTAGCCTTAAGCTAACCCTGTAAGCCTTCTACTAAATCTAAAACTCATAATGGAGAAATGTAAACATAAAATTAATGTGGAAGTCTGTCTGATCTAAAGCTGAAATCATCTGAACATATTAGACTTAAAAGTCTGGAGAATCAATACTGGAAAGCTAAATTATATCTAGCAGTCTAACAAGCCTTTACTACTAATAACTAGAGAGCCACTGGGACAAGCCCCCAGCTTACTCGGACTGAATGAAAACATTGAATCTACTACTATAATAAGCTAGAAAATCTGAATAACTGGTTCCTCGAACTATGAGGACTCACCAACTGTCGGGATATATTATTAAATAATTTAGCACATATACATTTATGTGGATCAGTACTTCTGGAATGTACTAAGCATATAGGGGTGAAATGCAATGTAAATCAGTGAGGGAATACATATATCTTTCTCATAAACAATGCATGCTAAGTAATAATGGCTCACTTTGGCTTGAGTAATTGAAAATTGTAACCCTAAATCATGAATGATAAAACATACTACATGATTGTCGTAAACCACCATACTTAGTTCTATATCTTTACTTGAAATCTATTTTCAAAGCATACATGCTAAGTGTAAAAGGACTCACCTTTGAATCTGTATACTGAAACCTGAAATTAGTAGCTAATGTCTTATGTCAAACAGTATCTGAATAAAATCGTGAGTCTTTACACTTAGTTTCTAAAAGCTTCTCTGTTATTCTTTTCTGTTAGGATTACTCTTTTCCGTAGGGAGGTTCTTCTAACCGACATACACTATGTGAGCTATCATAGTGTCCAACATCTAGTTCCCTTATAGGAAAACCTCAAATTCGGGAGAGGCGCCATACTTTTTTCAAGGAGTATATCCTAAGCTAAGTGATCGCATCTATAACTATCATCCATATAGAAATAGGAATAATCTGATAATCTGAACCAATGTTGGCTCGTAGTTCAAGGGCATGTAAACATACCCAACTCGGTGCTAAATACTACTCCCTTTAATTTGTATGTTCATTCTGTAGGAAATCCACTTTTAAAAATTATTATAAGGGCTTATAATGAAAAACACTTGTGTATTTGCTTACTGTAAACTATAATTAAAATTCTAAAGTGGATTCCATATCTAAGCTGAGATTAAAAGATCAAATCTTGATCAAAATCTGAAAATAACTAATCATATAAAGCATTGTCATTCTTGAAATATCAATATTCAACTAAGGCTTAATAACCCATGCATCAAATTCACGTCAAATCATCATAAAGTTTATGCTTGATGATAAAATTATTGATAATTAAATTCTAAATCTAAAAAATAATGTCACACACATAAAAATATGAAAGTAGACATGCAATTCAACATCTAAATCAACTGTAAGATCATAATCTTCAAATAACAATATTTGGGTATGAACCCTAATTTAAAACTCATGTAAATACATGTGAACTTAACTTCAAAAACTAATTTTGGACACAAGGATGATAGAATTATCCTTGTTGAAAACCCCACATTCTTAATTAATGAACGGATGAAGAAGCTTGAACTTTGAGTTCCTATTTGTTCTCTTGAAGAGTGTTTCTTAAAGATCTTGAATTGGGAATCTTGAATTTTATGTTATCTTGTAAAAAGAATGGTGGAAATTATATTTCTTGAGGTTTAAAATTGAAGTTCTAGGGTTTTATTGGTGAGAAATCTTGTGAATAATGAGCGTATTAGGCTTAGAATAGGTTTAATCTAGGGCTTTTCATGATTTTGGGGCTTGGGAAAAGACTAAGTTGCCCTTTGGAAAAATTAGTTCAGAACTGGAAATCCCATTTTTCCACCACGGCACAACGTAGTGCAATCGTGGCAACTTACTGGAAAAGGGATGAGTGCCATTTTAGGCTTTGGCGCGACGTGGAGTAATCGCGTTGCGTCACTGGAAAAGGATTAGTGATATTTTGCACTCCATCGTGATGCAGTGTCTGTTCCATTGAGAATTCAGGTGCGAAACTGACAAATTATGGTGAGCTATTGGAAAGGGAAAAGTGGGAGTTTGGACTTCACCATGACATGGCATAATCATGGTGCTTCACTAGAAAATGGACTATTATGAATCTGCTCTCCACTGCGATGCGGTGCTATCGCGTTGGCCTACTATTTCTCACTAAAAGTGCCATAACATCTCAACCTAGTACTGGATTTAGGCAAAATTGGTATTGTTGGAAATATGGTTCAATTATCTACAATTTGACGGGTCTGTAGATGGAAAATTCTATAGGTATCAAGATTTTTACATTCTTAAAGTTGACCCTTAACACACTAGGAGCTAAATGGGGACTAAGTAAAGTATGGGGTATTACAATAGCTCCCCCTTGGGAATATTCGTCCTCAAATGAGACTAGCTAAACTAAGGATACTAAGGAACTGAGGCTATATGTTGGCATGCCCAACTGAAATAAAAATGCATGATTGAATGTAAAGCATACTGAGTGACTGAACTAATCTGCGAATGCATTACTTGAGATGAAGATAATCACATGGCTGAAACTGAGACTAGAAAAGAACTGAATTAAGGAAGACTGTTACCTTAGGCTGAATCTAAGTTTGTGGCGAAGAGGTGAGGATACTTGGTACGCATGTCTTCTTCTGCTTCCCAAGTAGCACCTTCAACCGACTGATTTCTCCATGGAACTTTGACCAAGGGAACTTTTTTGTTCCTTAGTCTACGGATCTGATGATCAAGAATCTGTACTGGAAGTTCTTCGTATAAAAGGCTATTCTAAATGTCTGTGCTTTCTAGAGGGACTACAACAACTGAATCATCTATACACTTCTTCAATAAAGATATATAGAACACTAGGTGAAATAATGATAAGTCTGCAGGTAGCTCAAGCTCATACGATACCTTCCCCACACGACTTAAAATCCTGTAGGGACCCATATTTCAGGGACTAAGCTTCTCTTTTTTTCCAAATCCCTTCACCCTCTATGGGTGAAACCTTCAAATACACAAGATCATCTACTTCAAACTCGAGATCTCTCTTTCTTACGTATGCATAAGATTTCTGATGACTTGAAATACTTTAATTTCTCTCAAATCATCTAAACTTTCTCCATGAATCCAAACACCATATTTGTCCCAATCAAAGTGGCCTTACCCATCGAACTAACCGACTGGTGATCTACATCTCCGCCCATAAAAAGCCTCAAATGGGGCCATCTGAATACTACAATGGTAACTGTTATTGTAGGTGAACTCGATCAACGACAAGTGGTCATCTCAACTTCCTTTGAAAACAAGAACACACACCCTCAACATATCTTCTAAATTCTGAATGGTCCTCTTTACCTGACCATTTGTTTGCGGGTGAAAAGCTAAACTGAGATGAACTTAGGTATCAAGACCCTTCTGAAAGGCTTTCCAAAACCAAGAGGTAAACTAAGTACCCCTGTTTGAGAATATAGATGAGGGAACTCCATGCAATCTAACCAACTCTCTAATATATAGCTTAGCATAATCTTTAGCTATGTAGGATATGTGAACTGGCAAAAAGTGGGCTGATTTGGTCAATCTATCTACAACAACCCAAATCAAATCATGTTGCCGACGCGAATGGGGTAACCTTGTCACAAAGTCCATGTTCACCTCTTTCCACTTCCAAGTGGGAATACCAAACTCTTGCAATGTGCCACTAGGTCTTTGGTGCTATACCTTAACTTGTTGATAAGTTGCATTCTTGGCTACAAATTCTATGATATCTCTCTTCATACCACTCCACCAATAGAATTCCCATGATTTACGGTATATCTTGGTGGCTCTTGGATGAATGGAGTAACGTGCACCATGTGATTTTGCCATATCCACTACCTTAAATTATCAAGACACAACACACACAATCTACTCTGTTATCTCAACACACCATCTCCTCCTTGAGAGAAAACCCCTACCTTTTGGTCTTTAATTGAACTCTTCAGTTTGACCAATCTAGAGTCCTTATCCTGCTTCTCTTTCACTTCAAAAACTAGAGAAGATTCTGAATAACTCTGAACCTAAATATTCCCCTCAGCTGAGTCAACCTACCTCACACCCAATCTAGCTATTTGGTGAGCTTCCCAAACTAATTCCATGATACAACACACTCTTATCATAATACTTCAGCAATTCTAACCACCTTTTTTTGACAAAGATTTAACTCCCTCCGAGTGAACACATATTGCAAGCTTTTGTGATCTGTGAATACATCAACATGCACCAGATAGATATAGTGCCTCCAAATTTTCAATGCAAGTACAACAACAGCTACCTTAAGATCATGGGTAGGGTAGTTCTTTTTATGAGGCTTAAGCTGTCTAGAGGCATAGGCTATAACCTTGCCTCTCTACATCAAAACACAACCCAAACCAATTCTAAAAATATCATAATAGACAACGAATCCATCTGCACCATCAGTTAGCACTAAAACTAGGGCTGAAGTGAGTCGAGTCTTTAACTCCTGAAAACTCATCTCACAGGAATTTGACCATTAAAAATTAACTTTCTTCTGAGTTAATCTAGATATAGAGGATGAAAAAGATGAAAACCCTTAACAAAATGTCTGTAATAGCCAGCTAAATCTAAGAAACTTTGGATGTCTGACGGAGATATAGTTCTAGGCTAGTTTCTTACTACTTCTATCTTTTGGGGATCAAATCTAATGCCATCACTGGAAAAAATATGACCGAGGAAAGCTACTGATCTTAGCCAAAATTTCTATTTGCTGAATTTGGTGAACAACTGGTGATCTTTAAGAGTTTGCAACACAATTCTAAGATGGTCTGTATGATCATCCTCACTACAAGAATAGACAAGAATATCATCTATAAAGACTATGAAAATATATACAAATACTATTTGAACACTTCATTCATCAAGTCCATGAAGGCTTCTGGGGTATTTTTCAGCCCAAAGAACATGACCTGAAACTCAAAATGACCATAACAGGTTTTGAAAGCTATTTTTGGAATATCATATTCCCTTACTCTAAGTTGATGATTGCCGAACCTAAGGTCTATCTTGGAGAAATAACTTGTACCCTGGAGTTGGTTGAATAAGTCATAAATCCTATGAAGAGGATAGTTGGTTTTGATTGTGACCTTATTCAACTGACGATAGTAAATGTACATTCGCAAAGAACCATCTTTCTTTTGCATGAATAGGACGGAAGCACCCCATGAAGAGACATTGGGCCTTATGAAACCTTTATCTAAGAGATCTTTAAGCTGCTATTTTAAATCCTCAAGATGGGATGGAACCATACGATATGGAGGAATGAAGATGGGCTGAGTATTTAGAAGAAGGTCAATTCCAAATTCTATTTCCCTGTCGGGAGGTACCCCTAGCAAATCTTTGAGAAAAACTTTAGGAAACTCATTGACTATACGGAATGACTGAACTGTTAGAGCCTTATACTTAGTGTCTTTGACTTGAACTAGATAATAGATACACCCTTTTGAGATCAAATTTTTGGCCTTAATATAGGATATAAAATGACTCTTGGGAGATACTGAATTACCTTTCTACTCAAAGACTGGATCATCTAGAAACTGATACTTCACCACTTGTGTGCGACAATCTATAGATGCATAGCAGGAATAGAACTATTCCTTGCCCAGAATAAGGTCAAAGTCAACCATATCTAACTCTATTAAGTCTGCTAACATGATATTATAGAGGATAGTAATAGGATATTTTCTATAGATCTATTTGGCAATAACTGACTCACCCACTGGGGTAGAAACTAAGAAGGGCTTAGGGAGCTTTTCAGGACATATTTCAAAATTTACTACAAATAGTGGGATCAGATAAGAGAGATTTGACCCTGGATCTAACAACACATAAGAATTAAGGTAAAAAACATGAAGCATACCAGTAACAATATTGGTGAACTCTCCTACTCCTGATGAGATGGTAAAGCATAAAACCAATTCTAGTGATGACCGCCACCGATACTGGATGATACACCTTGAGAAGGGACTAGGTGACGTAGAGAAGCTGGTGTGCTAGTAGCCTGAGTCTAGGGATGAACATCCTTGTTTCCCTTCTTAGCATGCGGACACTCTTTGATTCCATGACCCATCTTACCACAACCATAATGACCTTTCTGACCCAACAAACACTCACCAAGATTATTCTTACCACACTTAGCACATAAAGGATAACTGGGTTTTCCACACATACTATTCTGAGATCTGGACATAAAAGTCTTACCCCACTACTCCTGGCTAGCTCTGGGGGCGAGAACGCTGGCTGAAGATAGCACTGGCATAGATGAGTGACGCTAAAACTATGAATGATTTCCCCTCCAAACTTAGTCTGGCTATAATCAAACTAACCAGTTCTAACCTTCTTATTTCCCTTCTCTCCTCCCCTTTAATTTTTATGCCTCTATCTATCGAGCATGAATCATCAACCTAGTAAGATCCATATCCCCAATAAGCATGGAAGTCCTACATTTCTTGACTACCAAGCCAGATACTCTAGTAATAAACTTACTCAGACTAGACCTAGGGTCAGCCATCATATCAAAGGCATACTTAGAAAACTGGTTGAACTTAAACCAGTACTCTTTCAATAACATCGAACCCTACCTTAGGTTTAAAAATTCCTCTACCATAGATTCTCTCAATTCATGTGGAAAGAACTTGTCTAGAAGTGCATCTTGAAACATCTGTCAACTCATATGAGATGTATTCTCACCTCTACTATTCTTCTACATAACCACCCAATCATACAACATATCTTATAGAATATAGGATGCCAACTATACACTCTTCTCCCCAGTAACATACATAATCTAGGTGTTTTTATTATCTCATTTATGAAAAGATGTGGGTCCTCACTTGCTTCTAATCCAAAGAACTCAGGCAAATTGATTATTATAAAGTCATGAATTTTGACTGCTACTAAATACCCATTCTACTGAAGTAGGACTACTGCCTGATGGTTTCCCTGAATATTAGCAGTCACATCTTGGGCTAATGCCTGAAAGGCAACTTAAAATTTAGCATAGGATACATTCTCATTTAGAGGGTCAGCAGGTTGGGGTGGTTGGTTATTATTTCTATGTGAATTAGCTCGGTGAGGAGGCATATTCAACTATCATATACGAGCACAAATTAAAAGCAGATAAGGACACTATAAGCATGATAGATTATTAAATAAAGAGATAATTTCCTAAAATTTCCGATAGCCTCTTGGTCATAAATGTGGCATGCTTCACACCCGTGATCAAGACTATACGTAACGTGGTTTTTCTAACTCCCTAGGACTCTTATAAACTTAGGCTCTGATACAAAGTTTGTAATGCCCCAAAAATAGGTCCCGAGATATCACATAGTGCTCAAGACTATGAGTAGCCTCAAGCTAACCCTGTAAGCCTTTTACTAAATCTAAAACTCATAATGGAGAAATATAAACATAAAATCAATGCGAAAGTCTATCTGATCTAAGATAAAATTATCTGAACATATTAGACTCAAAAGTCTGGAAAATTAATACTGGAAAAATAAATTATATTTAGCAGTCTGACAAGCCTCTACTACTAATAACTAGACATCCACTGAGACAATCCCTCAACTAACTCGAACTGACTGAAAACACTAAATCTACTAATGTAATAAGCTAGAAAATCTGAATAACTGAGTCCCAAAACTATGAGGACTCACCAGCTATGGGGATATAGATGGAGATGCTCGAAATCACTCACACTACTGAAACTGAGCACCCAAACCTACATTATTAAATAATGTAGCACATACACATATAAGTGGATCAGTACTTATGGAATGTACTGAGCATATGGGGGTAAAATACATAGTAAAATAGGGAGGGAATACATATATCTTTCTCATAAATAATGCATGCTAAGTAATAATGGCTAACTTTGGCTCGAGTAATTGAATACTATAATCATAAATCATGAATGATAAAGCATACTATATGAATTTTGTGAGCCACCATACTTAGTTTTAAATCTGTACTTGAAATCTATTTTTAAAGCATACATGCTATGTGTAAAAGGACTCACCTCTAAATTTGTAAACTATATGCTAAAATCCAATAGCTAATGTCTTATGTAAAATAATATTTGAATAACATCGAGAGTCTTTATTTAGTTTCTAAATGCTTCTCTGTTATTCTTTTCTGTTAGTATTACTCTTTTCTACAGGGAGGTTCTTCTAACTAACATACACTATGTAAGCTATCATAGTATCCAATATCTAGTTCCTTTATGGAAAAACCTCACATTGGGGAGAGGTGTCATACTCTTTCCAAGGAGTATAACCTAAGCTAAGTGATCACATATATAACTGTCATCCATATACAAATAAAAATATTCTGATAATCTAAACCTACGTTAGCTCATAGTTCTAGGGCATGTAAACATACTCAATTCAGTGCTAACTACTACTCCTTTTAATCTGAATGCTCATTCTGTAGGAAATCCATTTTTAAAACTATTATAAGGGCTTATAATAAAAACCACTTATGTATCTTGTTACTGTAAACTGTAATTAAAACTGTAAAGGAGATTCCGTATCTAAGATGAGATCAAAAGATCAAATCTTGATCAATGTTTGAAAATAACTAATCATACTGTGCTTAAAACATTGTCATTCTTAAAATATCAATATTCAACTAGGGCTTAATAAGATCTGCTCAAATTCATGTCAAATCGTCGTAAATTTCATGCTTAATAATGAAAGTATTGATAGTTAAATTCTAAATCTAGGAAATAATATGAAACATATAAAATACGCAAGTAGGCATGCAATTCAACATCTAAATCAATTGTAAGATCATAATCTTCAAATGAAAATATTTGGGTATGAACCCTAATTTGAAACTTATGTAAATACATGTGAAATTAACTTCAAAAATTAATTTTGGTCACAAGGATAAAAGAATTATCCTTGTTGAAAACCCCAAAAACCTTAATTAATGAATGGATGAAGAAGCTTGAACTTTGAGTTCCTATTTGTGCTCTTGAAGGTTGTTTCTTGAAGATCTTGAATTGGGAATCTTGAATTTTGGGTTATCTTAGAAAAAGAATGGTAGAATTAGGCTTTCTTGAGGTTTATAATTGAAGTTCTAGGGTTTTCTTGGAGAGAAATCTGATGAATAATGAGCGTATTAGGCTTAGAATAGGTTTAATCTATTGTTTTTCATGATTTGGGGGCTTGGGAAAAGACTAAGTTTCCCTTTGGAAAAATTAGTTCGGAACATGAAATTCCAATTCTACACCGCGACACGAAATGGTGCAATCATGATGGATTACTAGAAAAGGAACGAGTGCCATTTTGGGCTCTGGCACGACGCATCGTAATTATGTTGCATCACTGGAAAAGGATGTGTGCCATTTTGCACTCTACTATGACGTGGTGTCTTTTCCATAAAACATTTTGGCGTGATACTGGCAAATTATGGTGAGCTACTGGAAAGGGATGAGTGAGATTTTGGACTTCATTGTGATGCGGCATAATCGCGGTGCTTCACTGGTGGGTATATAGTTAGAAAATTCTACACATATCAAGAGTTATACATTTTTAAAGTTGACCCTTGACACACTAGGAGCAAATGGGACTAAGAAAAGTACGGGGTATTACACTCGTGTCCAAAGAGTTTGACGTCCCTCTCTAGACTACGTCCTATTTTCCTGCTAAGAAAAAGTTCCACATTATGCTTTGTCCTTTTTGGAGTCATCCACACCTGTGTATTTGATTTGAGAATTTCATCCTTTTGGATGCTCTCGAAAACAACTCAAATAAATGATTAGTTGTACATATAGAATTACACAAATATAAATTAATGCAAACCTGTTGGAACATGCTATGCTAAGCTAGTTGATGAACCAAGTTGTACAACCTGTTCTAAGAATATTTTGCCACTTTGAACGGAGTGACGGTCTAACGTGTCTCATTGAAGGAAAGACGACCCAATTTGAATGTAACATGCCACTTTGAATAGAGTGATGGTCCAATGTTTCTCATTAAAGGGACAACGACCTAATTTAAATATAACATGTCACTTTGAACAGAGTAACGGTCCAACGTGTCTATTTGAAGGGTGGACAACCCAATTAAATATAACGTGCCACTTTGAATGAAGTAATGGTTCAACGTGTCTCATTGAAGGGAGGACAACCCAATATAAATGTGACATGCCACTTTGAATGGAGTGATGGTTCAACGTGTCTCATTAAAGAGAGGACGACCCAATTTAAATGCAACATGCCACTTTGAATGGAGTGACGGTCCAACATGTCTCATTGAAAGGAGGACGACCCAATTTAAATGGAACATGCCACTTTGAACAGAGTGACGGTCCAACATGTCTTATTGAAAGGCGGACGACTAATTTAAATGCAACATGCCACTTTGAATGGAGTGACGGTCCAACGTGGCTCATTGAAAGGCTGATGACCCAATTTATATATAACACGCCACTTTGAACGGAGTGACGGTCCAATATATCTCATTGAAGGTCAGACGACACAATTTATATATAACTTGCCACTTTGAACGGAGTGATGATCCAATGTGTCTCATTAAAGGGCGGACAACTCAATTTAAACGTAACATGCCACATAGAATGGAGTGACAATCCAACCTATCAATTAATCACTTACACTAAACTTATTAGTATCAAATGCAATATGAGGGCAATAGTGCATATCTTGCTTTAGTCTGCCATACTGAGGGAGGTGAAAATTCATAATGTAGTAACATATTATGTTGAAGGATATGCCAATTCATATATTAATGTTCACTCTAAAGAAAGTAGCAGTCAAACAACATAATAACATGTCACTCTAAAGGAGGTGACAATGCATAACGCGATAACGAGTCACTCGGATAGAGGTGACAGTTTATAACATAATAATATGTCAATCTAAAGGTAGCATTCCCTAACATGATAACATGTCATACTGAAGGAGGTAATAGTCCATATAATAACATGTCACTCTAAAGAAGGTGACGGTCCATAACATAATAATATATCACTCTGAAGGAGGTGATTGTCCTAACATAATAATAGATCACTCCGAAGGAGGTGACTCTATAACATAAATAATATATCACGTTGAAGGAGGCAACAAACCATAACATAGTAATATGTCACTCTAAGCAAGGTGACAATCCTTATCATAATAACATGTCAGTTTGAAGGAGGTGAGATCCATAAAATAATAACATGTCATACTTAATGAGGTGACGGTCCATAACATAATAACATGTCACTCTGAAGTAGGTGACGATCCAAACATAATAACATATCACAGTGAATGAGGTGATGGTCCATAACATAATAACATGTCACTCTAAGGAAGATGACTATCTATAATATAATTACATATCACTCTGAGGGAGGTGACGATCCATAACATAATAATATGTTACACTGAAGGAGGTGATATTCCATAACATAATAACATACCGCTCTGAAGGAGGTGGCGATCCAAACATGATAACATGTCTCAAATAAAGAGATGATCTGATGTACCCTCTTAAAGGGTAGAAAATCCAAATATAATAAGGTGCATCATTTTAAAAGGGGATGTCCCAAATATAATAAGATGTGTCACCTCTATTAAAGTGACGATTGGGAATGTCCTCTTAAAATGGTAAATGACCCAAAATATGGTAAGTTAGGGTGACAATCCATTACGTCCTCTTAAAAGGATGGATGTCCCAAATATAATAAGATACATCACCTTGAATAGGGCGACAATTCGAGGTGGTCTTGCATAACATCACCTGTATAACTCAAACAACACTCATTAATAATACAACAATTTGTTATAACTAAACCAGGAGTGTAATAGAAGGTAAAGTTTAGAGATAAAGTTGTTTGACTCATGATGATTAGAGTTAGTGTTTTGAATAATATCTCTATATCTCAATCGTTGTGCTCGATCATTTTTCTACAAAATCAGAGAATGTTTTAAAGATCATAAGGAAGTAATAGAAACATAAATTAAAAGGAAAATGGAAAAGAAAAGTTTTTTGGATTATCATGGAAGGGCACGGTGGATTTAATAATGCCTTTTGTAATGCTTAACATTGTCAAAATTGTAACTTCACTTTTCCTACATCTAAAGAAAAAATTCTCAGTTTTGAGAGACTGGCTGTGTTGGTATTGCCTTGCTCTCGTGATGCACCTTGTTGACCATTGATTTGCAATATTAAAGTGCATTCTTCTTTGGAATTTTTGAGGATCTTCCTAAAAAATTCTGCCCCATTTTATACATAGAAACTCTCGAATTTCCTTGTAACTTATGACATCATTAATATGGAATTTTTGAGATCTCCTAAAAAATTCTGCCCTAATCTAGAATGCAAAATACTTGAGTTCTTTCTGATGTAATGTAGATTGAACTTTGAGAACTTTTAAAAACCATGCACCGATCTCATCTTTAGCAACTTCGGTGTTTAACTTTGTAACAAATGTCAAGTTCTTCTGAAATTTTTTGAGACCTTCTCAAAAATTTCTGCGCCAGTGACACACTTCTATGTCATCTCAATGGAACTTGAAAAACAATTCTCTCAAACAAAATCTTATGGAGAATATGATTGAGCTAGTGTGGTCCTCACATATTCCATTGAGGTAGGACTCATACAAGAAATTACAAGAAAATAAAACTATAAAGTGCAATTACAAGAAAAGTATAATTTCAAGAAAATAAAATGATAACTTTAGCATGCAAGATAGAAGGATGTCAAAAGTGCGCTTTTAAGAAAGCTCTATTCTTCTCCTCGATTGATAATGCCAATGAGTACTTTGCTTTTGGTCTTTGTGAATC
This sequence comes from Capsicum baccatum var. pendulum, assembly GCA_030864225.1. NCBI lineage: Eukaryota > Viridiplantae > Streptophyta > Magnoliopsida > Solanales > Solanaceae > Capsicum > Capsicum baccatum. Next base: position 153,745,918 of record CM061561.1, on the reverse strand, counting down.
AAGCAAGTTTGATTACCAACACAAATCAGCCTCTCTCTAAAAGAAAAGGAAAAACACTCAGAAATTAAAATATTAGTTCATAAATTGTAATAATTGACCAAATTAAACAAACATGGTCAAAGAAAAATAATGAAACACTTTAGCACATAAATATGTTTTAACGCGTCCTTACATACTTGGGACCTTCCAAGCCAAAGGTAGGCCTAACATTTGAAGGGTATATATACCTTTTTTAAGATGTTACATTGCACCCAAAATATTATACAAACTTCATTAATATATTAAATAGGGATACAAAATGAAGGAAAAGGGAAATACATGATATCAATCACACGCAGAGGAGCAAATCTACATTAAGCCTTCTTAGAAGTCTTTCAATCTTTGAACTTCTTGAAACGTCTGCATATTCTTTCGATGAAGACCTTATTTTGATTAAAAGAAACTATCGAAATAAAATATTCAAACTAAGGGACAATGGTTTGTACAATTCGACATTATAGCCTTCAATTTAACACATAAAGAATGATCGTTTATTATGACTCATGGTCAAATAAACATAAGATAAGTTTTCTAATAGGCATAATACCTCCTCAGATATTAGGTCGTCCTAGGCTAATACCTAAAAAAGGTTTTGATTTAGCTCTATCCTGGATGTATAGAGTGGGTTTGGACATAGGTTTCCAAGAGGACAATTTGGGTTTAGAAATAGGAACAGTCTTCGAATACCTAACGTGATGATAAGTCATTGTATTCCCAACACTTGATTTGGAGTTGATCAGCAGGGGTCGAGACATGCATGAAACCCCAAAATAGTTTAGTAATCATCATGTGGGATTATTCCATTAAAAATAGTTAAATTTTGTAGAATTTAAACATATAAGCATATAAACAGTTTAATAATTAGTCAAACTAATTCAAATATTTGATAGAACCTAGTTAAAGTTTCCCAGCAGAGTCGCCATTTCTGTTTTGGCCCATTTTGACACTGAAAGGTTGGAAAACATTTGGTTTTGACTTTAAACTATTTTAAAAATTTAAAGAAAATTTTGAAATAATATAAGAAATTATAGAGTCGCCTCTTGATTTTTGAGAAAATCAACTATTGCTAGCTCATCTTTTATATCGTGAATATGAAAACAACCATAATATCGATACCATAAGATCCTATGGCCTTCAAGACCATCTATAACAAACAATCCCAACAAATAAAATTATAAATATGAACTACGAAAAAGAAAAAGATGAAGAAGAAAACGATAATAAAACTAAAAAAGAAAAAAGGTGTGTTTACCTTTTTAGGGCAGCAAAATGGAACTACAAGCTTTCTTCGAAGTCTTGATCACCACTGAAAAATATTCAACTCGAGAACTTCGATTAGCCCATGAATTTCACGGAAAAGGAAAATTTTTACTAGAATAAAAAACTCTTCTTTGCTCAAATCTTTTTTTTCAACCTTAAGACTTTTTTGACTTTGAGACTTGCTTTCTACCAAAATAATGGTAGTATTTATAGAAAAGGATAGGGATTCAATTCTATTAATCCACCAATGAGTGAGAAAGAATTTAGGAGTATTTTTTAGACATTTTAAAATTAAAGATATGGTAAGGTGAAAGATAAGGTGGGGGAAAGTATACAATATAGTATAATTTTTGATTTTTAAAATTGAAAAAAGGAAAAGGTTGAGGGGGAATTGTACAATTTAGTACAATTTTTGAATTTCAAAATTTAAATTTTGGGATTTGAATTTGATTTTGGTAGAAATTTGGTAGAAATTCTAAGAGTTTTTGGGAATTTGGACTTATTTAAAATATAAACCCAATAGGGATTAAAATTTAACCAAATTTAATTATTTTTGACCAAATTAAAAATCAATTGACCGATTGAATTGAAATTATGGTAAATTTGATGTCAATTATGGCAAAATATAATAGATTGGCTAAATTAAATTAAAAATCCAATACAAATTAATACTTCTTTTAATCCTGAGTTTCTTGATTTAATAAAATTAAATAAATATTTCTCCAAATGAATTAAGTTTGAGAATATATTTTATTTAAATCAAGACTTTATCCGTTTAGATTAATTTTCAAGCATAATCAGTAAAAGTCTAACTTTGATAAAAAATGTTCATTTAAGGAAAAAAAATTTATACAATTTCGCATATGTAAATATGAAAACGTTTAATTGTCATTTTAATGACACAATTAACCTAGATAAATATTTTAAAGCGTATTTAACTGGATGAAATAAATATTTCAATTTTATTAAAAATTGAAGAAACCCAGGTCTAAATTTAGTTATGGAGGGCAAAAATTAGGTATCAACAATATAAATGATTTGGAGTGGTTAAATTGTAAATCCTTGATGGCTATGAAATTGATTTGAATGAAAACCTTGCGAGGAAACTAAAATCCCCCAAGTGAATGAAATAATGGAATTAGTTTAAATGTTGAGTGTCTTGTGAGGTATAAGGAAATACCGCAAGCAAAGCTTAATCATGAAATACTTGTGGGGTACATGGAAATCCTCCAAGTAAGATTACTAATCATGTACTTGCGGGGTACATGGGAATTCCCCAAGTAAACTAAATAATGTAACCTATAGGGTACATGGAAATCCCCTAATGTTCGCTAAGGACATTGCTTGCAAGCAATAGTCGATATGACGATACCAATACTTATAGCCTTGGTTAATAATAATAGAATAATGGTTTAGTTGGATGTTAATGGTTTTAATTAGAAAATAATGGTGGGGTTTGATATCTAACCGTGAAGGTGCAAGTCCAAGATATGAACACTGAAAACTTATGTTTGTCGACATGAGGATTGCTCATGACGACTTCATAATCATGGAGAGCAAAAGGTACTTGGGAATCCCCTACACCCATAGTATTTCTAGTTCATACGGCAAAATATATGAGGGCCCATTCAGGGGTTACACTGGACCCATATAGCCCTGGGTGGTTCTAGAATGGTTAATCTACACATACCTAGGTTAATGGTTTTAAAGGTATGCTAAACCCAGTTCTCTTTTTTGGCATATTTATATATATGTATGATTTGTGTGCATATGGTTAGTTTACTTGATTTTAAAGGTTGGCATTATCTTATCCTTATACTGAGTGCATGCTAGTGTTCACCCACTAACTTATTTTTAGGCGGCTGTATCCCCATTCAATGTAGGAATTAGCCATACTACTCCTCTTGTTCATTGATTAGATTCTGGGATAGTCAGTGTTGGATTGAAGTGGTGAGCTTCCATAGTTAGAGAGGCATCCATTTCATGTCATGTATTACTTTATATACTTTTATCTTCTCATAGACTTGGTTTTTGGCTATGGTCGGGGGCATGTCCCAACTTATTACTCTTTAGTTGGTTTAAAGGCTTTGTATGGACAATTTTGGACTTTGGCATGGATTGATTATGTTATATATATATATGCATGGGATTATAGTCTTAGTTTTGGATTGTTTATTAGTTGAATATCGGGTGGTTGGACTTTCTTGGGTTGGTCAAGGTTATGGACTTATCCCATAGTCCTGGATCTTACATTACACTATCTTATAATATGTTCAAAGTTTATCTGATTTAAGGTATATGTGTTTTTTGGTTTGGTTAGGTATCGAGGGTGGCCTCGGGTCCTAGTTGGACTTGATATTGCCCATTACAACTAGGCCACATTTAGGTCGTGTCAAGTTGGTATTAAAGCCTAGGTTTTGGTGCCATGGTTTATCCTCTAAGTCATGTCGAGTAGAGTCTTGCTCATAGGTGTGACATGTGCCACACTTATAATTAGGAGGCTACGAGACATTTAGGAATATTCCACTTTCTTGTTGTTCTAATTTTGGGCTATGGAGTCTAAGGTCTTGAACTCTTCTCTAAATTTTTTTTGGTTCATCTTTCAGATCATGCCCTATCAATGATCTAAAGTTCATGGAAACTCACCTATCCCACTAGAGGACAACATGGATAGATCTAGTCTAACTCATGAGACATAGACCCGATCAAGGGTCATAGCTTCTGGTTTTCCCCTTGGAGTCCCACCGGTCTCTACTGACCTTATTTTGAAAGATGGCATTCATTCTCGATTACCTCAAGGAGAGGTTACCAATGCCGAGTTTGGTCATTTTATTAATCTATTGACCCAGATAGTGATAATTCTATCACATCAGTTTGGTCTTATTAATACAAGGAGGAATAGGCAAGGTCACAAATTAGGCAAGTTAAAGGGTCTCAATCTTCTGAACAAGAGGGAGGCCCATAATATAATGGTAATTGGTCCAAGAAGAAGAGATGGGTGGGACCTAAATCTTCTAATATGGCTAGTTCTCCCTACTCAAAGCCGTTGGGAGACAAGCACTTTTAGATTGGTATTACTTCTAGGGCATAAGGTGCCCAATATAAGGCCAGTGGGGTCCAATCCGCACCATCATATCCTTGTTGTAGATTTTTTGGTTAGTTGTACTGTGGTTGTTGTGAGAAAGGGAGGAATCATTATTTTAATTATGGTCAATTGGGTCATATACAATAGGAGTGTGCCATAATGATTTCTACTTGGGTAAATAGAACACCATATACCACTTCTCTAGCTCTCGCACCAAGGGGTGCTGCTTCTAGCTCTAAATTAGTCAGGATCATCTCAATGACTTCACTATCCTAAATAGTTTGAGATATCTTCCGATGCTGACATTGGTATATTTACAAAATTTTTTTTTCCATGATATGTGTATAGTTTTATTAGTTCAAGGTCCCCTCTCTCTTGGTGACCCTATTTGTGGTTGTGTATAGTTTTCTTTTCTTTCTATTTCTACCCTGGTAGGTGACTCCATGATTGATGAAAGAGTCTATGGGGATATGTGGTAACTGTTGGTCTTGGTGGATTAATTTGACTCAAATATGGTGGATTTTGAAGTCATTCAGAGGTTGGATTGATTACACTTGTGCTAGGCCTCATTAGGTTGTTAAGTCTATACATGTTACTCTATGGTGAGTCCGCTATCGAGTGGAAAGATAATTTTGTTCCCTAGATATTAAGGGAAAGGTTATATTATATCTTAGAACACAGAGATTGGTCTCCAGAAGGTGTCTCTATCATTTGGTTTTGGTTAAAGGATCTAACTCAACAAGTCTTTTTTTGCATTAGATTTTGGTAGTGCATAAATTTCTTGGGGTCCTTTATGATGACCCTCATTATGTCTTTATAATGGGGAGTTTGAGTTTGGGATTGGTCTTTTTTTATGCTTGTCCAATATCTATTCTTTCTTTATAGAATAGTTTTGATTGAGTTAAAGGAACATAAGGGAAATAGATTCCCTGAGAGTGAATAGTTTGTCGGTGGGTGATAAGGAATTTTAGGGTGTCCTCCTTATGGGGTGGACCATATATGTGTATTCTATATGGGGTACTTTGGTGGTAGTACATGGTGGTTGAAAGATACTAGGATTGAACCTAGATGCTTGATCTCAGCAAAGGAAGTATGTTAACTGGAAAATAATAATATGAGAATTGTGAAGGTAAATTGGTAGGTTGGATGAGGTGTGTGAAAAGAGTAAGGTTAATGGCTTGGGGAATACACTAATAGGAAAGTTATGATATATAAGCCGGAAGTTCAGGTTGGACTGGTGGATTGGGGATTAAGTCAATGAATCGGTTAAAGCATGGGGTTTTTAGGACTATATTGAGATCTACGTAGCATATGGATGAATAAGGTTTTAGGTATAGGAAAACCAAGTGTCCCTATTGTACATCCTTGGTGATACCCATTACAGTGGAGTGTTGTGCTTATAGGTGTCATGGGATGAAGGTCGAGGGTTAATCTTAAATTTTCTTTTAGTGGTGGACTCTAAGGGAAGGTCGGGTTACATATTCTAGTAATTCTCTTCTATCTCAATTAAGAGGATACTCTACTAGTGTTGCATGCATTCTTATAGCGCTGATGTTTAGGGTTTGCATATTGCATTTGCATTGTTCCCTGGATATGAGTCTTGACTTTACATTATATTAACTATGTTATATGTGGTTGTATTTATTTTGGTGTCCAGTCTAAAGGACTCCTTTTATGGTATAGTTATATCAGAATGGTTCTTCATTATAGTCTAGGTGGTTGCTATAAACAACTTAGTGCCTATGATATCGTGACTTGTTTCGAGGGTCTTTCCTAGGGTGGCATGGATAATTCTTGTGATTTGGTTCTTAATAACCCTTCCTATGATTTGGGTGCTAGTGGCTTGAAAGCATGGTGATGTTTTGAAAAACAGAAATGTAGAATTCCCTAAGTGAGGGAGAGTCTAGGATGACAATTGGAGTTAAGGTATTGAAAGGCGAGGTAAGGTTGTTATCATTAGAAATAGGTGGGAAATGAATAGGTGGTGAAAACCTTTGTGAAAGTTATGAGGGGTGCTAGATCGTTGGAAGGATAGATCATACAGCGAGTATATAGGCGGTAGGCTTGAATGTTGTGATTGATAGATATACCAATAGTTATGTTGGGTACTTAAGAGTCTTGGGAAGGCATTATTTATGAATTGTTTACATGGTATAATTGTATTATGGTTTTGGGTTTTCAATTATATGTTGGGGTTTCTGGTTATAATAGTTGGTTGGGTTTTTCCATGTCATTTACTTATGGTTTTCATATTATAATGGTGATAGAGTAGAGCAGTGTTTTGGGATAGATGCAAGGAGTAGATCCCAGTGGTCTAAGTTAACCCCTTTTAGTTTATGATAGGCTTGTACATGGGGGTGGTGTATAGCTAGACTCAATCTCTCTTAGTGGTGTGTCTCTAGGGAATTCTAAGTTTAATTGGACTTGCTCTCTAGCATAAGTTCCATTCACCCAGTATTTCATGTGGTTGTGTGGAGGTAAAGTGTGGATAGTCCTTCATTAGTTATTTTATTTGGGTGGTATTGGTATCTCAGATCCTTTGTTCCTTAAGGAGTTCCCAGTGAGGATCTTGGGTTGGTAAGTTCGCCGGTTGCAAAAAAAAAGGTGTGGCATCAGTTAAGGTTCCATGGTGGCACCCAATGTCTGAGGAATCCATTTGGGAACCGGAAGGGGATATCGAGTCCAAGTATTTGCGTTGGTTCTTTATTCCAGAAACTCGTTCATAAGGTATATGTTCTTCGTCTCATCTAGCTTTTCTAACCTGGTTAAAGAAAAGGAGTGGTTTCTCCTGCATCTTTGTTTTCTAACTTAGTTAGAGCTCGAATGGAGGTGTTGGGGGGGTAAATCATGCTAAGGATATATGGTGATCTTCTCATCTTGGTTTATGTCTTTCTTTTCTAATTTGGTTGGAGGGATGTTTGATGGGTTTTAATGTGTTATCTCACGCTTGTTCTCATCCTTACCCATCATTCAAAGATGAATGATCCTAAGTGGGGAAGAATGAACTCCCTAAACCTTGGCCCTTGCAAAAATTCCTAGGTTTTGGACATCTGTCCATGGTATGACTCGAGGGTACCAATCATACCCTAGGATATAATTTAGGGTGCCTCTCTCGTATGTCGAGTAGTAGATTTTAGTTGGGATCCAACCTAAGGTATGACTCAATATCATACTAGTCGTATGGAAGGATACGAAGTGTATGATGCCAAATCGTATGAAACTTATGAACTAGTCTAGTTGAATTTGTCCAAGATATGGTTTATGGGTACCTTTTATACCCTAAGATATGAATTAGACCTAGGTGGTCATATAATAGTCAGTATAGGGGACCATGGTGGGGTCTAGGGTATGAGTTAGGGTACCACTCATACCCTAGGGTACGATTAAGAGGGTTGGGTCGTACCCTCTTAGGACTTGGTTTTCAGCTTTTAAGCTGAGGGTAGTTTGGATATTTACCACATCAAACCATTATTTCCCCATATTATATAACCCTTGGTTTCCTCTTATAACACACTTTGAAGAATAAAAACACTTCAAAATTCTCTCTCCAACTTACTCTTGAAGATTGAAGGCTAGGGTTTCTACAAGTGTTCTTCAAAGGGCTCAAGAGTCAAGTTTCTCTCAGGAATCTTCTAGTATAAGGCATGTACTCCTTCTCTCATTGTTATTTCAAACTAAAGGTATGATTTAATGTGTTTTTAACATTGACTTATGAATCATAAATGGTGGTTTTGAAATCATATGTTGAGGGTTTTGATGTATATTGTTAAATGTTGGTTTAAATTATGTTTTCACATATTTCTGGTGATGGTTTGCACAGGTGGGTGCTTGTTGGTTATGGTTTAAAAAACGGATCATGGGTAACCTTTCTTTTGGTGGTTTAGTCTTGGGTTTTTGTCTTGGTAATGGTATGTTCTCAACATGTTTGATAAAATGCCTAAGCGAATCTTTTTACTTATTGTTGAACTTTCATTGGAACTATTGCATAGTATGGTTTGGTAATGGAACCCTAAATGATTTTGGATGGTTTTTCATGGTTTAAATGGTATGAATCGTTTAGATTGGTCAAATGGTAAAGCCTTGATTGTTATTAAATTAATTTGAATGAAAACCTTGCAGGGCACACAGAAATCCCCTAAAGTGAATGAAATGATAGAATTGGTTTGAATGTTGAATGTCTTGTAGGGTATAAGGGAATCCCCCAAGCAAAGCTTAGTAATTAAATACTTGTGGGGTACACGGGAATACCCCAAGTAAGCTTAATAATGATGTACTTCCGGGTACATGGGAATCCCCCAAGTAAACTAAATAATGTAACCTATGGGGTACATAGGAATTCTCTAAGAATGGGACATTGCTTTCAAGCTATACTCAGCATGATGATACCACTACTCATAATCTTGGTTAATAATAATGGAATAATGGTTTGGTTGGATGGTAATGGTTTTAATTGGATAATAATGGTGGGGTCTGATAGCTAACCGTGAAGGTGCGAGGCCAAGGGACGAACACTGTTAACTCATATTTGCTGACATGAGGATAGGTTCTAATGACCTCATATATGATACTTCTGGGGTACGTAGGAATCCCCTAAGTACATCTGTACATATGTATTATGGAGAGATAAGGGTACTTGGGAATCCCCTACTCCTATAGTATCTTCGGTTCATGCGGCTACATGTATCGGGGCTCGTTCAGGGGGTTACACTGATCCATATAGCCCGTGGGTAGTTGTAGGATGGTTAAGCTACACATACCCAGGTTAATGGTTTTAAAGGCATGCTGAACCCGATTTCCTTTCCCTGCATGGTTATATATATATATATATATATATAACCATGCATATGGTTTGTTTACTATGCTTTAAAGGTTGGAATTATTTTATCCTTATTCTGAGTGCATGCTAGAGTTTGTGGAGAGTTTCTCATCTATTGTTTCTCTATTGAAGAAATTAACTTAGGAAAAAGTTATGTTTTTGTGGTCCGATGTTTGTGAGTGTAGTTTTGAGAATTTGAAGGATAAGTTGACTTTTGTGCCTGTTCTGACCCTACTCGAGAGTACTAATTATTTTGTGGTGTATTTTGATGTTTCCCGTATGGGACTGGGTTGTGTGTTGATGCAGAATGGTATGGTTGTGGCCTATGCTTCCAGACAGTTTAAGGTTCATGAGAGATATTATCTAACTCACGATTTAAAGTTGGCAACTGTGGATTTTTCTTTGAAAATTTGGCACAATTATTTTTTTGGGGTGCATGTGGACATTCATTCATACCATAAGATCTGGCAGTACATGTTTACCCAGAAGGAATTGAATCTCAGGTAGAGATGATGTCTTGAGTTTCTTAAGGACTATGACTCGAGCCTAAACTAACATCCAGGTAAAGCTAATATGATTAGTGAAGGATATTCACAGGTTTGCTAACTTGGGAGTTCGTCTTTTGGACTTCGAAGATAAATGAGTGATTGTTCAAGATGTGGTTAAGTCATCTCTTGGTTCTGAGGTCTAGGAAAAACAGATTTTGTATCCTATACTTATAAAGATTAAGGAAGATATGGGTCAGTAGAAGGCTATGGATTTTATGATTGGGAGGGATGGCATCTTGATGTACCATAAAAGATTGTGTGTTCCTGATGTAGATGGGCTGCGGGAAAGGATTTTGACCAAAGATCATGAGTCCCTATATATAGTTCATTTGGGTTCAACCAAAATGTATCGTGACTTGAAGAAAATCTACTGGTGGAATAATATGAAGAGGGATGTGAAAATTTTTGTTACTAAGTGTATGGTTTGTCAACAAGTCAAGGTTGACAAACCTTGATAGAAGATAAAGTTGCCCGTGTGGAAATGGGAGATGATCAATATGGATTTTATTATGAGTCTTCCGCGATCTTGTAATTAGTATGATTCTATTTGGGTCATTATGATAGGATGTCTAAGTCTTCTCACTTCTTGCCCATGGGGACTAATTACTCGGGAGAGAATTATGCTAAATTGTTTTAAGAGATAGTAAGGTTGGATGGGGAGCCAGTTTCTATTACATCTAACCGAGGTATGTATTTTTCTTTTTACTTCTGGCATTTGTTAAGAAAGGTTTGGGTACTCAGGTGAATCTTAGCACCGCTTTCCACCCTCAAATGGATGGTCAAGTGGAACATATTATTCAAACTTTAGAGAATTTGCTAAGGTCCTGTGTGATTGATTTTAAAGGTAGTTGGGTTGACCATTTGCCTTTTATTAGGTTTTCTTATAACAATAGTTACATTTCTAGCATTCAATGGCTTTTTTTTAGGCTTTTTATGGTAGGAGGTGTAGGTATCCTATCGGATAGTTTGATATGGGTGAGATTAGGTTGATTGGTCCTAGCGCTATGGAAAAGGTGAAGGTGATTAGAGAAATGCTTAAGACTTCTCAAAGTCACCAAAAGTCTTATGTAGATGTAAGACAAAAGGAGTTGGATTTTGAAGTGAATGATTGGTTATTCCTGAAAGTTTCTCCTATGAAAGGAGTTATAAGATTTGGAAAAAATGGGAAGCGCAGTTCCCATTACATCGGTCTGTATCAGATTTTGATAAGGATTGATAATGTTTCTTACGAATTAGATTTATCGGTGAGTTTGGCTTTTATTCATCCCATGTTCGATGTGTCTATACTTAAAAAAGTGTATGGGTGATCCTTCTTTGATAGTACATGTTGAGGGTGTTCGCATTACAAATTTGTTGTCTTATGAGGAGGTCCCGGTTTAGAGATTGGATAGGTAAATTCATAGATTCAGAACCAGGGATATAGCTTCGATAAAGGTTTTTGGAGGAACCAAAAGGTAGAAAAGGCTACATAGGAGTCTAAAGAAGACATGAAATCCAAGTACTTGTTCTTGTTTCCAGTTGTAGATAAAAATACTTAAGATGTGAGTTTCTTTTCTCTCTTATCATTTTTATTAATTATCCTTGGAATATGGTTGCGTTCTTTCTTATATAGTGCTAAGGGTACCCAAATTTCTCATTCAAGGATGAATGATCCTATGGAGGGTGGGGAAATGTAATACCTTAAGATTTTAAGCCCTAGACCCTCTATGAGATAAGGAATTAAATTATCTTTCCAATGTCGCTGGTCTTACCTTAATCCAAGATTGGGATAAAATGTTATGGCAAAAACACTTTGATGAAGTAAACCTGCCAGTAATGACGGGCCCAGGAAATGACTTGCGATCATAGGTAATGAGTCGTGATGAAGGTCTCGTTGCCATAACAGTAGGGAGCCTAGGTTTGGTCTATTGACAATGAGTCTAGGGTATGGCTCATTATGGAACACAATGAGTCGTTAGGAGGGACTCATTGTTATAACATAAGGTTGCCTGATAATGATTTCCTTGCAACGGCCCATGATGTCAGACAACGATTCATGATAAGATACCTGTAGTAATAACTGTTAAGGACTAGGTTGTTGACTTTCAGGTAATAAGTCTAGGAAATGACTTATGGTTAGACCGTACGAGTCGTTACCCAAGTTGTGACGATTGGTACCAATTTTCCTGCAGATTTTAATTGGGGTCCTTTGGGTCTTTTCCTTTCTCCATGACTTAAAACGCCCCAATTGTCTCCTTTGCCTTCAGTTCTTAAATCAAAAATATTACTCTCTCCTCTTAAACTCCCAAGACAAGGGATACTTGGGTTTACAAGAAATTCACCATTCGGGCTCCAAATCTTGGTTTCTCTTCAATTTCTTTCATATTTTAGGCATGTCTCTCATCCCTTAAACTTGTATTTACTTTATGGCATGTGATTTAATTATTTGGTTTGAAATTGAGTTGAGGGCTTTTTATTGATTATCACTTGAATTTCTTTCCCACGTTTTGAATGTGTTATTAATGCTTTGAATAATGGTTTTGGGACTGAATGGGTGCATTATTACAGGGATTGGAATAGGGGACTTTTTGTCTTGAAATTGGATTTAACCTCAATCCACTTTGTAAATAATTTTTGAACATGGATATGCATAATTTAACTTATCTATTGAAATTGTTGCATTACATTAAAGTATAAATGGATAAAGACAAATTTGGAAAGCCTAGTGGCCATGGTTTCAAATTAAAATGGAACTTGGGAGTCTAATGGTTACATGGATTGGTTGGACATAATTATATAGGCTTGCAAACATATCGGTATGACGATACCAAGTGGTTAAATACCTTAATGAATGACTCCTGGGTTGATGGTTAGATTATGTGTAACTATTTTGAGTTAGACTTAAAGGGAATTGTATAGCTCACTGTGAAAGTGTAAGTCCGGGGGGGACAAACACTGGAAAGCCTGTTTGTCGGTGCTGGGGGTCTATGTGACCGTGTGCTTGGTACATATATTATATATTTGATTTGGGATAGCTACCACCTTTCTTTCTTTAGCCTTTACTCAATTTTCCTCGATTCGTGTGGGTAGCATGAACTAAGGCCCTTTCAGTAGGGGTATCTAGACCCATATAGTCCATGGGTGCCTTTAGGATGGAGCAAGATATACAATTCAGGTTAATATTTTAAATCTATCATGTTAGTTGACCCTTGTCCTTATCCCAGAATCCTATATACGTATATATGATTGTTATGCAAGTGGTTTTGGCTAGTTTTTGGCATTGGCATTATTTTATCACTTTCCTTAAGTTACATGTCAGTGCTTGCCCCACTGACCATCCCTAGACGCTTCATCATTTCATAATGTAGGGTATGAGGGCTTTTTTGTTGCTCCTGTGCAATGTTAGGTGGTGTGGTACATCTGTTGAGTTGCTATGAAGTGGTGAGCCTCCATCCTTCGCAAGGCCTTGTCATTTCATTAGGTTTCTTTTTATAATTTGGGAATTATGATTGTCATAGTCGGGAGCATGTCCGGACTTAGTTTGGTATTCTTTATTTAGAGGCTTTATGGACAAGCGTGGGTTGGATTATTGGTTTTGACTATTAGCATTTTCTTTTGACTTATCGATTTTGTTACTATCTTTGTTGACTTCCGATTTATTATTATTATGTTCTCTCGAGGTAAGGATAAGGGGATGGTATCTGGTCCATAATGGGCTTGAGATTACCCATCATGGCCAGGCCGGATTTGGCTCATGACATTTTCCAACCTATATCAGTAATAATAATGATAATAAATGCCAAAATTGAATAAGAACTTAGAGAATAATATCATGAAGGTAAATATCAAAGTCGAACTGAAATGATGAATAATGTCGGGCTTGAACCAGAACTCATAATAATGCTAAGCATATATAAATATATATATATATATATATATATATATATATATATATATATATATATATATATATATATATATATATATATATATATATATATATATATATATATATATGTTCATCGAACTTGAACCAAAACTCAAATCTAAGACTTAGTATCCATATACCAAAGTTTATATATACCTCAGAATCATTTATTCATCAATTCCAATAGGGATCCAGATCTACAACAGAGTAGTAGATTCTAATTAATAAGTCAAAATGTGGTTTAAGGTTAACTACTATCCTACCCGAGTAGCAAAGCTAAAAAGTCTTATTAAAATGACTAAGTCAACCCAAAAATCAAGGGTTTGTCTAAGGAAGCGGATATAGGTCATTTAGGGCAAAAAGAATGCTATTCTAAGTATTCTATCTTATAAAGGGCCCAAGTAGGCCCACTACCCGTCCCAAAAACCCAACCTAAGACAAGTACCTACCCAAAACTACGCTAAGGATTCTCAATCCTAACCCAAGGCAGTAAAGGAGCTAAGTCTGGTCCTAAAGGGTAACGATAGATTAATATAAGTAAAAACGGGACCAAATTCAACTGAAAATGCCCCTAACAAGCTAAATAAGGAAATGAATTCGAAAATAATAATCGAGTTGTAAGTATCAGCCATAGATAACACTATTATACTAATACTATAATAAAGTAAAGTATCAGAGAAAGCTAAGCCAAGCCTACTTGGACGCCACTGAAAGAATGAATATTCCTCTAAACTAGAGCTTTTTCTTTTGAAGAAGCCTCTAATGTTTGTCATGCTATCAAAATAATATTCTATAAGTTAAGATGATAGTATCGATACCTATATTGCTAATTAAGATCTAGGTCAAAACTAAGATCAAAAATCCCCCATTGGACCCACTTGTGGAATTACAAAATCAAAATTGTCATAACGTCCCTCTCAACTCAAGGATCATTTGTCCAAAAATTAGGCATAATTCGAGCCCATATCAGTCCCAAAATTAGTTATAATTTGAGCCCATGTCAATCCCAAAATTGTCCCACAAAGTTCGGAGAAATAAGTTTTTTTCCTGCTAATTTAAACGTAAGTTAAGTCAGATATTTACTATATAATGATGATAAAATGCTCACAATCACGTCCCTAAGCAAATCCCAGCTCCAATTATCACTTTCCCGTGATTCTCCAAGCTTCCACACTCTCTAACGGTGTTTAACACTTAGAAAAATAGCTAAAAAATAAAGGACATAGTTCATATACTAACAGGAGTTTTCTCATCGCTGTCGCAAGGTCCCCTGGTAGCGATTTTAGAATCCCACTAATTGGACCATGTCAATCGCAGTGTCCTAGCCATAAGGTTGCAATGAACAAGCTGACTTAGTTACACAACCTCTTTCATTGAAGCTGCAAGTCCTCAACCTCTGTATTAGGATGACGAAAATCATGGACCCTCACAATCACAAACCTTTGCTCGTTGAAAATTCTCCAAACGGGCTCTAGAGATTCATTCGTAATTCTATGAATGCAAATTAACTATGCTACCCTATCAAATTTAACATTCTGATTCAACGAAATTATTGAAACTTCCATTCAGGATTGTTTTGCCAATAAATAAATCCCACACACAAGGGTATATTTTAACCAAATTTCACCCCATAGCCCAAAACGACACTAGGAACCTTGAGACCCAAACCAAGGATTCTCCTAGACTAAAGTCAACATTTTGAAGCTATCGAAACCACTAATAATTAGAATCTGAGTCGTTTTAACTGATGTTTTGAGAAGACTATATCCTCAACTTTAGAAGCTATAAAAGAGGGAAATGACTCTGAAAACCAAACGAATTCTCCAATAATCAAACTGTCAATCTCAACAACAACAACAACATATCCAGTATATTCCCACCAAGTGGGGACTAGGGAGGGTAAGTGTAGACAGTCCATACCACTACCTCAATGTGAGAGAGAAAGGTTGTTTTTGATAGACTCCTGACTCAAAACAAAACAATAAAACAACCTAAAGCAAGATAAGATAAAAATAAAATAAAGCAATCTAAGATAAGATAAGGAATAAAAATAAAACAAGATACAATGGAAAATAACACAGTCAATAATACCCAAAGAAAGATATTTCAAGTATACACCCAAAACATACAACCTCCTAACTCTGACTAACCTTCTACTCTAATTCGCCTCCTCCACAACTTCCTATCCAGTGTTATATCCTCGGTAAGCTGAAGTTTCTCCATGTCATGTCTAATCATCTCCCTCCAATATCTCTTTGATGTACCTCTACCTCTCTTGAAACCATCCATAGCAAATCTCCCACACCTCCACACTGGGGCATCTATGCTCCTCCACATCACATGACCGAACTACCTCAACCTCGCTTCCCTCATCTTAGCTTCCACTGAAGCCACGCCCACCTTATCTCAAATAACCTCATTTCTAATCCTATATTTTCTAGTACACCTACACATCCACATCCACCTAAGCATTGTCATATCCGCCACCTTCATCTTCTGTATGTGGGTCTTCTTAACAGGCTAACAATCTGCCCTATACAACAAATCCGGTCTAACTACCACTCTATAGAACTTTTCCTTAAGTTTGGGAGGTACCTTTTTGTCACATAAGATACCAAAGGCGAGTCTCTATTTCATCCACCCTACCCTGATCCGATGAGTGATATCTTCATCAATCTCTCTATTCCCCTGAATCATCGACCCCAGATACTTGAAACTATCTCTCTTACTAATAGAATGAGTATCAAGCTTACCAACCATATCGAACTCATGAGACAACTTGTTGAACTTAAACTCCAAATACTCTATCTTGGACCTACTCAATCTAAACCCTTTAGACTTAAGAGGTTGCCTCCAAACCTCCAACTTTACTTTGTGTCTACTATGAGTCTCATCAATCAGGACAATATCATCCACACAAAGCAAATAATAAGGCACCTCATCCTGAATATGTCGCTTCAAAACTTCCATCACTAAGGCAAAAAGAAATGGATTAAGTGTCGATCCTTGATGTAACCACATCAAGACAGGAAAGACATGAAAATATAGAAAATAACCTGAAGGGTCATTACATTCCAATAACCACATAAGATCATGTTCCATATTGTGGATATTTCTATCTACTATAGATTATGATAAATATAAGAATATTTATTACGTTTTATGTTTTTTACGTTATTAGTGTGAATAATTTCTAACTTTTATACTATCAGGTCATCCTCCATTAAATTTTTCTTCTCTTTTTTGCAATAGTGGATATGCCTGGAGAGAATATATATTTAGCAAGTCAAGACTCAAGGTTGCTATTTCATAATGCCAGAATTTATTTAATCTGTTGTGTATCATAAAAATGTATGCTACTATGCACACTCTTAACAATTGCATACAGTTGCTCTGAACCCTTTTGCTCCACCTCTTTAAGTTGCATAAGGGTATTTAAGATTTGATGTATCTACCTAGTATTTGTGCCTGAGGCATTTAAGTTTGATGTATACATATTAAAGTAATATTTGACATTTATACATAGTATATATATCAATCTATCAATATACATATAAAGAAAAGTTAGAAATTTGTTGATGTGGGATACTTCTATGGCCACTATTGACATATTTTGTTTTCTCTCTATTTCACTATATAATACTAGTGTAATAATACACTTTAAAATATTATATAAAATCAGCCCACCATAAAAACCTTACAATCAAATCAATGTAGAAATAACCAATGATGTTCTTTATGATCTCTACTAATTCTACTTCTTAAATGTGCTTTAGGTTATAAAAATGAAAAATCTTTTTTTAACATTCTGAACTATTTTGAAAAAATAAGGACAATACATTTATCTTCCATTTGAAAGGCCAAAATTCATTTAGCGGGACCATTATGTTTTTCGTAATTTGCTAAGTGAATTCAATGTATAAAGAATGTGGTATTAATTTTAATTGAATTTATGTCACGACCCAATTTCTCAGGTCATGATGGCTCCTATTATAACCCACTAGTAGGTAAGCCCAACCCGTAGTCCAAAACGGCTAGTAATGAACTACTCAATAATATAAAGAAAAGAATACAAAATAAATGAAATAAAAATCAATTACATAAGTGAATGTCAGAACTGGGTGGTATCAGTACAAGAGCTTCTAATGTAATAAGAGAACAAGAGTGAAATATCAATGAAATTACACTGATACAACTTATCTCCGAATATAATATAGAGACTAGTCTAATATATAAGAGGGAGGTAAATAATACTCTGAACGTCAGGAGCTCATTCTTAGTCTCCAAACCATGGCTGCTCCACACGATGCACACATCAATGGCGATAACCCATACTATGATCTGCAGGCTACAAAAGTGTAGTAAGAGTACCAAACGAATGGTACTCTATAGGCAACTGCCAACTGAGCCCCAAAGATAAAGCAGGTATATACAATATATAAACAAAATGAAAACTTCACCCAAGAGTCCATAAATCATATAACACGTCAATGAGACAGTAAGAATAGCCTATTCTATTCATGTCCAAGAAACTAACATAATATGGATAAGGAACTATCAAGGATGAACATCCTATTCATCTCCAAATTCATAAATCTCAATACTATACCATATATCCCAGGCTAATGTGTGAAAAAGGGGTGAAAGAAAGGTAGATAACAATATACAATGCCAAGGAATAAATATACAATATGAACAATTGAAGGAGGGATATACGGCAGTACCATAGCTACGTATAGCTATATATATATATAGTTATGAGGTCAACTCAAAGAATAACCTAAATTATTATGTCCGCATATTAAGACTTCATTATAATCTGATAAGGACTTACTACTCTCATAATCAGGGTTTCTAACCCATATGGCTAGACATGAATTAATCATGTAAAATAATGTAATCATAAAATAATAGAGGACAAGAGCACACCTCGAATCTCGATATCGAATCAATGACCAATCTATCATAAGTTATCCATAATAATGATCATAAAAAAGATAATAACAATATCAATAACAACACAAGTAACCATCTATTCTGGACAACCAAACACCTAGCTAAGCCTATGCGTACCTCCACCGCCCCAGGCTTGGAAGGTTCAATCAATATACAACAACACAAGGCATATTTATCACCTATATCCATGCAACCATCCCATACCAGCTGATAGAAATAGACGCATACTGGTGATAAACGATGAGCATGTAAGAATGAATGCAAGATACACAATCAACATCACAATCTCATCATCATAACCATCATCATCTTCTCAAATCAATATTTGGTCGTGCCGAGTATCTAAACTCATCACAATTTCTCAATTCACCAAGTAAATCTCATAAATAAGGCTAACTAGTCTCAACTAGGCCTACTATTTGTAACTAAGACCATAAGGGCTAACACAAATCTTGGCCTCCTAAGTGGGCCAGCCGAACCCACTTCTAATCCTCTATTTCCATAATTAGGCAAACTATGTTCTAAACAAGGATAATTTATCCAGTTTAAATTCTAGATGTCAAGGAAGTCATAACCAATTCTAAGATAGGAACTTCGTCTAGAAACATGGGCATTTATGCCAATATTACCCAAATTACGATTTCAAGATCACTAGAATAACTCAACTAAGGTTAATCATACTAGCCATGATTCCAACACTAAAACCACATTCCGACCCTAATATTATATCATATACATGCTAGAAATTAGCTCAATCTAGTAAGAAGGAAATAGGATTCAAAAAGAGTCATAAACACATAGGATTCAAAAAGAGTCATAAACACACCACCTTATGGGTCCAAACCCTCATCTACTCCCCAAATATTAATAATCAAGGATAAGTTATTCTACTTATAACATTCATATTCATATGCCATATATAACACACATCATCTTCAAAGCAGAGTAGGTAGAAGCCTACCTCAAGGCCAAACCACAAAACCTCAAACCATTCACCACACATACATCTTTATTTCATAATCCCTAAAATGCCATCACACCATCAAAATTATAATCTACTCATCAATAGGAGTCTAACCCTACCAATATTTCACTAATGTGCTTTGGGTCCAAAAAACAAAACCAAAAGTCCCAAGTGGGTCCTACTTATTGAAGAATATATTTTCGAGGTCTACCCAACATTCATACATGAATAAAAAATCAAAACCCTCAAAATGGGTGAAAACCAAACAATCTTTGGGCTAAAATCAAGCCCTAAGTGAATTTGGGGTTTTGGGTCAAAAACCAAGAAATTCATCCATAAAGTGATAAAATCTTACCTTAATCCAGGTAAAAATCATGATAATAGATGTTTAGGTCTAAATGATGAAGGAAAATACCCCAAACGCGTCTTGGGGTTTATGTATAGCCCTTACTGGTAAGAAGATATCGCTATCGCAATCCTACAGGCCATGATCGCGCTATCGCAATCGCCATACTATTTTTTGTGATCACGGTATTCTCCCTGCACTAGATGACAACAAGGTCGAAAACTTATTTTCGACCCTCAAAACTCATTCAGAACCCAAAATACATGATCCAATAGTGAAATTTGAGTGTCAATCACATTTCAAATCTATTAGAATCATCAAAACTTTCATACAAGATTGTTTTGGTAAAAAGTGGGGCCCATACCTATAGTTCCATTTTTCATAAAATCCGCTCGCCCAAAATAAGTTTAGAAGTGTTGGGACCCTAACCAAGGTTCTAACCATACTAAAATTGATATTTAGGGTCTGTTGACACAGTCAGAATTTGCATTTGAAATCGTTTCACTGAAGATTTTGCCTGGTGGCTATTTAGAACCAGTGAAGATTTTAAAATAGGGAATTGGCTCTAAAAAATGAATGAATTGCCTAGTAACTGAAGCATCGTACCAGAAAGTCATAAATGACTTGGGGCAGTTATGTAAAAGCTCAAATGGTGAAGATAAACAGAAATATGAAAATTGATTGCAAGGTTCATTACAATATCCACTACTAAAAGGACTTTTGTCCTCAAAGTTAATGGATAGAAAGAATATCAAAAGCTCAAATAGATGAGTTACTAGGACCGCGTGCTCCGAGCATGACTTCTTGGATAACCTCCAGGAAGAAAAAATTCTTCAAAGAGATTTTTCCACTGGTATCCCTTTTTAAACCAACACCCTCAGTTTACTCCCAAATAGCCAAAACTCAACTTCAACTGCTAACTGTCCTCTAATTGAATCGAGATTGATGATGCACGCACATTTGAACCACAACACGGTAATGACATCCCTAAATTTGCACAAATCAACCCAAGGCTTATCTAAGCCAAACACAATCCAAGACATGACATACCACCGACTCCCAATCCAAATATAACCTTATTTTACCATTCTACACCTGCTATCTACTCTGAACTAGGAGGAAAATCACTCGAGTCCTATCCATGCAATCTCACCACGGAGGATTCAAAGAATTAAAGCCGACCTGCTGAAATTCTAAATAACAAACATAAGAATATGATCAAAAGGCACTATCTGGGCACACAAATAAAGATAATCAAGGAATGCAATCCATGCCAATGCTACAACCAGTTTGGATGGTAGTCAAATTGAAATTTTAGGGATTAATGCATAACTACTCATCACTGAATATTCCGATCAAGGATGTTTCATCAGCCGAGAATAAAGCCATACTAAATCCAACTCGAGTATATTACTCCTACTTAGTATATCATCCAAAATTTCCAAGGAATACTGATAACTCATTGTCAAAACTAAAATAACTAATACCGGGTCCATGGGCTAACATTTGAATACTTAGAAACTATAATCCATCCAAAGTCAAGAAGACCGAATATGAAACCATGGAGAAATGTAACTTTAGCCGACAACTAATCAATCTAACACTCCATCTTGTCAAAGAATTTCCATAGGCACCTATCATCAAGGAGAAACACTTACAAGCCTCATTAGGCCGAACAAACACTTAAAAGGGAATTTCCTTAATCCACCAAAGTAGGACAACCATAACTCAATCTAACCATGAATCACATCATCAAAGAAGAAAATACCAGTCTCAAAATCATGGTTGATGTCAAGAACACCACAAGAAAATCAAATAACTCAGGATAAAGAATTTCCAATTTGCCAACTTAAGAAGCGATCACAAAAAAGGCTACCTACCTCCAACTCTTTAACTCTACTTAAGGCAAAACCATATCATAGGAAAGGAACATCCAATCTCCACACTAATAACAAGGGCAAACTATCACAAGGGAAAAAAACTAACAAATCTAAGAGATGAATCCACAATATCTCCATCCCAATATCAAAATCACTATCGAGTGATAAAATAGCCACAAACAAAGAATGGACCTCAAACTAGTCAATCTCACAAATGGGATATATAGAATAGAATAGCCAAGGAAATAACCTTTGCAACCCAGAAGGCAAGTCTAAGGATCCCAAACTCAAAAATGGATGATACAACTAAATTATCAACCCTAGAATCATAACAGGTCCACAGAAGGTCAACTTTCCTTTGATATCACAATACATCCCTAAATCAATCTAATACAGCTAACCAAGAGAGAACACAGTCAGCCTCGCCACGCTAGGGGGAAGAAATCATCAAATCAGGCTATATATACTCAAGCAACTGAATAATAACACAAGAAAATGAGAGTCTAACTAGATAACACTAATTTATATAGCTACCCAACGGGGATCAAATTCATCAAGTAATAATATCAAGTAATAATATTAAAAAATATCAATAACCTCAAGCAGTGGCAGCACTAGCAACAATAATATAAATATCAGCATACTGAACAAGCGGTACCAAAATAAACATTAATATCATATACCACTCAAGGGCCTCAATAAGGCCAATGTGTCAAGATAAATGTGACACGAACCCAAAAGCAACACACATAGGGGAAAATATCCATACAAATATACTTCATCCACTACTAAAAAATATAAGCCACAGAGTAGTCACATAATCATGAATTCAATAAAAAGACACATAATAGTCAATATGACCTCATCAAGCCATATATCTATCAATGGGTATGAAAACTCTAATACATATAATAACAGATAAATGTAGGAAATAAAAGCACACCTATCACAGTTAATTCTACAATAACATGCCCTTTAGGCATAGAGAGAATAAATCTGAATGAGTCCAAACTCCGATCGACTGGTTAAATCATCAACTAAGGCACTATGCACACTATATCCAACTGAAGATGCCATAACATCACAAGGTTGATCTGAATGAGTTAAATGACTAAAAATTCCATATCGGTGACACTTTTTAGATTATTAGTCAATCTCTCTATAGCCATAGCAACTCCTACAGTATCGACATGGCGGGGACTCAAACTGAGCTCAAATGGTTGGACAACTGACGCTGAGAAGAATCTCTAGAATTATGTCCATTCTTTTGCACCTATAGCCTATCTCAGGAACTATGGGGAATGCATGTTAACTCTGTCTTATCAATTATCTCAAAGTCTGAATACTAATCGCATAGAATCTATGGGCTACAAATATGGCTGAACTCTACCGAAAGGTTTCTCACTCCCAAATACAATACCAATAGTATTATATTGATGGCATAGCTTCTTACCGCAACTTCCATAAGTCTCCATACATGATCTCTATAGTCCTCTCATAATCAAAAACCTTCGGGAAGAAAGATTCAACTGCTATCAACTACTTTGATGCGAAATGAGTGACACTAATAATCCACTAACACATTCATGCACCAATGTCTGGCTCAAAAGGATATAGCATAGGAACAAGTCTGGCTCACTCAAAAAGTCCAATATCATATTTAGAACTAGTATAGAACCCTGATGAACACTAATAGACCCAACTCTAGTTTAAGAACTATTCGATGAATCGAATGTCAAACAAGATTGGGAGAAATGTGCAACATGATTGGATTCCCAATGTTGAACCTCTAAGTGCTGAAGTAGTCACAAACTCAACTAGAGCCTAAGATGGTTCCAAAATCCTTTGGCTAACGCTGAAGATCTTCGATATCCATCTCTGACTCATTGGTTTGATATTGTACTAAAACTCTGGAAACACGTGTTGAAGTCTCATTTACATCTACCCATATCATCGCTAATCCTGCATCATTCATTAGGGACATAATAGAGTTAAAGAATGTGTTTAAGATTTACAATAATATGGACACACGAAAAGGAGTCAAGAAGTGAATTCCCTAAAATGTCACTGTAGCCTCCCGAAGATAGGTTATGAATATCTCTGCATCGATTCGCAGGACTCTACTAACACTTAGCACTTGTACTAATACACCGATGAAACCTAGTCTCTAATACCAATTTTCCATGACCTAATTTCTCAGGTTATGATGACACCTACTAAAACCCACAAGTAGGCAAGCTCAACCCGTAGTTCGAAATGGCTAGTAACGGACTACCCAATAATATAAAGAAAAAAATATGGAATAAATAAAATAAGGATCAATTACATAAGTAAATCTCAAAAATTGGTGGTATTAGTATAAGAGCTTCTAATATAATAAGATTACAAGAGTGAAATATCAACGAAATTACACTGATACAACTTATCTTCGAATACAATATAAAGACTAGTCTAATATATAAGAGAGAGGTAAGTAATACTTTGAACGCCACGAGCTCACTCTCGGTCTCTGAACTATGATCTACAGGCTGCAAAAATATATTATGAGTACCAAATGAATGGTACTGAATAGACAACTGCCAACTGAGATCCAAAGATTAAATAGGTATATACAATATATAAATAGAATGGAAACTACACCCAAGAGTCCATAAATTATATAATAGGTCAATGAGACAATAAGGATAACCTATTCTATTCATGTCCAAGAGACTAACATAATAATGCTAAGGAACTATCAAGGATGAACTATCCTATTCATGTCCAAATTTGTAAATCTCAATACTATATCTTATATCCTAGGCTAGTATATGAAAAAGGGCAAAAAAAGTGTAGATAACAATATAAAAGGACAAGAAATGAATATACAATCTGATCAAATGAAAGAGGGATATATGATAGTACCATAGCTATGTATAGCTATATATATATACCTATAGTTATGAGGTCAACTCAAAGAATAACCTAAATCACTATGTCCTCATTTTAATACCTTAATATAGTTTAATAACGATTTACTACTCTTATAATTAGGGTTTCTAACCTATATGGATAAAAGCGAATTAATCATGTATAATAACGCAATCATAAGACAAAAGAGGACAGGAATATTCCTGAAATCTCAATACCAAATCAATGACCAATATGTCTGTCATAAGCTAGTCTTAATAATGATCATAGCAATGATAATAACAATATTAATAACAATGCAAATAACCAACCATTCTAGACAACCAAACACCTGGATGAGCCAATGCGTACCCCCATCGCCCTAGGCTTGGAAGGGTCAGTTAACATACAATAACACAAGGCATATTCATCACCCATGTTCATGCAATCATCCCATACCAACTAACAAATATTGGTGCATACTAGTGATACGCGATGCGCATGCAAGAATAAATGTAGGGTACACAATAAACATCACAATCTCATTATTGTAACCAGTATCCTTATCTTAAATTAACTTTCGGCCTTGGCGGGTATCAACATATCATCAATATACCTTAAGACTTGAACCATATATATATCAACACAAAAGTATCCTACGGACTCAAACTGAGTATATATATCATCATAACGGTATCCTATAGACTCAAACTTGATATATATATATCAACACAGTAATATTCTCCAAACTTGAATTGGGTATATATATCATCCTAATCATCAATACATATAAATAGATATATAATAGATGCACAGACTCAAGCCATGGCTAAAAGAGTGTAAATTCATAAGTCTGTTGTTCGAAATAATCTTTGCGACGAAATTATTATCAAAATATAAAAAGGGTCAGAATATCTCACGAATGGAGTAATCAATAGTTTCAAGTCATGGACTAGAATCTATCTCAATCAAATCTTTAAAATAATATTTTTAAATTCTTTTATACGTATAAATATTTCATTTAGTTAGGATGTTATTATAGTAAAGAAGTCCATTGTTAAGGTGAAAAGTGGGTTTTAACCCTTACTTAGAAAAATATGATAAGGTCGTATCTCAGCTAGGATCATATCAATACCGATATAATAATAGTAAATGTATCGAATCTATGCATGTCATCACCAGTATTCAGTCAAAGAAATTATAGACAACATAAACATAATGCGTCCATACTCTACAACTGTATCCTTTACGAGGATAAATACCTCTCGTATATTTAACCAATATCATAACATGGCACTTAACCTAATAATATGTCCAGAATATCACGATATCATAATCACGGTCTTAAGAACATATACATATCTAGAACTTATATTGACAATCATATTTATAAGTTTTAGCATATCTATAATCATCTCACATATAAGAGGTTTCACACATCTAAGAGGCTAAATATCAATAATTATATTACCTCTATTATACATCACATATCTATAGGTCATACATCATTACCACGAGAAAAATCCTATCTATAAGACCAATAATCATAACTATGAGGAAATCATCTCTTATAAGACCCCGTAAGATCCTAGCTCATTTCAGCTTACTCATGCATGCTAAAGGGGTCCAAGGCCTCTTAAACTTTGATGGTTTTAGCTCCAACCTTTCCAGCCTTAGAAAATTATTTTTAAGTTGATTCATGATTGGGGTGGTTGATAGCTTATTTCGGGTAAGTTTCAGATTTTTTGGATGAGGTTTAAGGCTTGTTTGGATGTTCAAACCAATGAGTCAGCATGATATGGCCGCGGCGTATCGCTTATCACATTTGTGGGGTACAACATGGTGCGTCTCCTAACGCGTCGACTAAGCAATGTGATGCATTGCTTACTGCATCTCTGGTCATGTTTAGTTTAATTAAATCCAGGTGTGTGGGTGTATTAGAGTCATTTTCCCTTTACTTTGCCTCACCCAAAACACGAGATTAAGGTCCCAAAAAGGCAAAATCACTCATCTTTTCACGAACTCTCTTAAGAACAAAACCCTAGCTTCTTCAAATCCACGTTCAAGTTTTAAGAAATCACCAAGAACTCATAAAAATTCATCATTTAAGGTATGTTAGATGTTCATTCATGGGTTCTTTTAACCCACGGAGTCCAAGAATCTTCTTTAAAGTTTAAAATTATGATTGTTACATGTTTTCAAGAATTTTATCCATGAAATTCCATGAATTTTGATTTTTATATCATATTTAGATGTGTTTTTGTTAGAATTAGCCTTTGACCCATTTGAAGAATGATATTTCCATGTTAAATCCTTAACCCATGATTTTTGTATTAAAATTATGTTATTATTCTATGATTTAACTATTCCCATGCTTTAACTATATGATCCCTATGTGTTTGATGAAATCCCTAAGAGATGAATTTTGAACAATGACTACTTATCATACTTTTGAAGCTTTAGTAAGTTTCTACTGGTGATGTTATCGAATCTTGGAGGTTAGGAATACCCGAAAACTTAGTTGTTTACTTAGTCTCAATATTTTTATAATGGTTTCAGATATATTAGAGTATTATTAGTTCAGTCAGTTATCATATCAATAAGCTCAGTTCAATCTAATAATCAGAGTTAGTCTAGTTGGGAGTAGGATTTAGCACCGAGTAAACCCAGAGATGGGAGCTCACCTTCCAGTTGAGGGTGTGAACTTTAGTAGCAGTCCTTGCATTCCCAAACTACGTAGCCAACATAGGTTGAGATGTTAACCTTCCAGTTGAGGGTTGACATATATCTCACTAGAGCACCTGCCAGTAGAGGGTGACTCGTTAGTCCTTTGGAACTTCACTTTAGTGGATCCACACAACCAGTGTTAGTACTCGTGGCATAGAACTGACACCCTTCCATTGGGGCATGTCAGTTAGATAATAGCTCCTACAGTTTTAGTCCAGTCTCAGTTTGAAAGTTAGTTCAGGTTTGCTTGATCATAGCATATAGTTTATTAATTAAATTAGTACTCGGACTTCAGTATTTCAGTTTACAAACTATTCCAGTATCATGTTATATGCTTGGTCATGCATTCTAAGATTTTACAACCTTCACACATACTATCAGTTATCTCATGTTATTTATTCAGTTAGTTATTATTCATGCACATGAGCCCATGCACATCAGCCTAACCTCATTTAGCATGCCAATACATTCAAAGTACTGACCGCATACGCGTTTGTTGTTCTATGATATATCATATCATAGGTTCAGACACTCAGGTTCCCGACTGCACCTAGACCTCTCAGCATATCAGCAGCAGTAGCAATGGTGAGTCCTCATATTCCGAGGACCAAATATGTTATTTAAGTATTTTAGTTCAGTAGTCATTTGGAGTTAGTTGGGGCCTATCCCATCAACTATCATTCAGTCAGTTTTAGAGGCTTTCGGACATTCCAGAAAATTAGTTAGTTGTTAGTTTTATCAGTTAGTTTTTAGTATTTTCATTCATGTTTCAGACTTATGGATTTTAGTTGTATTTTTTCCTGTATTGAAACCTTATGGCATATTTAGTTGTTTCCACACATGTTCGTTATCAATATATTATTTAGTACTCACAACAGGTATCAGCTCATAAGTTAGCTTATCGTCTCTCGAGACTGTAAGCACCATGTGGCATTTAGGGTGTACTCCTGGGGAATTACATCTCTATAGACTAAATATCACAACTAAGAGAAAAATACATCTCTATGGACCAAATATCATAACTAAGACAAAAATACTTCTCTATGAACCAAATATCATAATTAAGAGAAAAATGCATTTCTATGGCCCAAATATCATAACTAAGAGGAAAAGGCATCTCTACGGGCCAAATATCATAATTAAGAGAAAAATGCATCTCTATGGGCCAAATATCTTAATTAAGAGGAAATAACATCTCTAAAGGCCCAATATCACATTCAAGAGAGATTAACATCTCTATAGTCCATTAATCATAATCCGGCAAAAATCATCACAATTTCTCAAATCACTAAGTAAATCTCATAAATAAGGTTTATTAGTCTCTATTAGTCCTATTATCCGCAACTAAGACCACTAGGGCTAACACAAGTCTTGGCCTAGGTGGACCGGACGAACCCACTGCTAATCCTCAATTTCCATAATTAGGAAAACTATAATCCAAACTAGGATAATGTATCTAGTTTAACTTCTAGATGTCAAAAAAGACATAACCAATTCTAAGATACGAACCTCGTCTATAAACATGGGCATTTATGCCATTGCTACCCAAATTACGATTCCAAGATTACTTGAATAGCCTAACTAAGGTTAATCATACTAACCATGATTCCAACACTAAAACCACATTCCAACCCTAACATTTTATCATATACATGCTACCAGTTATGTTAATCAAGTGATAAGGAAATTGGATTAAAAAATGGTCATAAACATACCACATTATAGGTCCAAACCCTCATCTTATCCCCAAACATCAATAATCAAGGCTAAGTTATTCTACTCATAATCAAGCCTAACATTCATATTCACATGTCATATATAACACACATCATCTTCAAAGAAGATTAGGTAGAAGCCTACCTCAGAGCTGAACAGCAAAACCTCAAATCATTCACCACATACCCCTCTTTACTTCACAATCCCTAAAATGTCATCACACTATCAAAATCATAATCTACTTATCAATAGGAGTCTAATGATACTCACATTGAACTATTGCACTTCGGGTCTAAAAATAACAACAAAAAAATTAAGTGGGCCCCACTTATAAAAAATACATTTCCGAGGTCAACCCAACGTTCAAACATGAACAAGGAATCAAAACCCTAAAAAATGGGTTGAAAACCAAGAAATCTTTGGGGTAAAATCAAGCCCTAAGTGAATTTGGGGTTTTGGGTCAAGAACCAAGAAGTTCATAAATAAAGTGATGAAATCTTACCTTAATCTGGGTGAAAACCATGATAATAGATGTTTAGCAAGCTCTCAAGTCACTCATAATGATCAATTTTGAGTTATTACATTTATTTTGGTGTTTCTATGTCTAAATGATGAAGGAGAAATGCATCTTGGGATCTATATAGGGTCCTTACAGTTAAGGAAATATCGCTATCGCGATCCTATGGGCCGTATCGTGATTGCCACACTATTTTTCGCGATCGTGGTATTCCCTCTGTGCACCAGATGACAGCAAAGTCAAAAACTTTATCTACACCCTCGGAACTCATTTAGAACCCAAAATACATGATCCAAAAGTGAAATTTGAGTGTAAACCACATTTCAAATCCATTGGAGTCATAAAAACATTCATGCAGGATCATTTCAGCAAAAAGTAGGGCCCACACTTGTACTTCCATTTTTCACAAAATCCGCTCAATAGCCCATAATAAGTTTAAAGGCCTTGGGACTTGAACCAAGGTCTACCTAGACTAAAATTAATATTCTGGATTCACTGGCCCAGTCAGAATTTACATCTGAGATTGTTTTACTAAAGTTTTTGCTCGGTGGCCATTTGGAACTAGTAAAGACTTCAAAATAAGGATTTGGCTCTAAAAAAAAACGAACTATCTGATAACCTAAATGTCGGTATCAGCAAGTCATAAATGACTTGGGGTATCTATGGAGAAGCGCAAACAACAAAGATAAGAAGAAATATAAGAAATGACTGAAAGGGTCGGCGAAGATAAATATAAATATAAAAAATAACCGGAAGGGTCATTATAATTTATCATATAATAAATGTCATACTTATTTACAATGTAAATGATACACAAATCAATTGAAAAAAAAGAAATCCAAAAATTCACTAGATATTATATATATGGTATAGTGAGATTAAGATAATCTAGCAAATTTCTCTATGAAATGATATGGCCACGTCTAAATATGATGTTGTGAGGAAGAAGAGGAGGGATGAAAGAAAATAAAAAGGGAGTACTTTCTTGAATTGAAAACAAGGTTTATCAAGTGCTAGAGTTTTGTTATGACTTGTTTTCTATTTTTTTAATAAAATAAGTTGTACTTCGCATTACTTAATTCTCTATCTTGTATTTTTTATTTATAGGTAGTAGAGTGAGAAAATTTTTGTTGCTTAGCTTCTTTTTTTCATTTCATGTTATTTGACCCTTATTAATTTGATACATTTTTAAAAGAATTTATTTAAAGGAGTATTTTACTGAATTAATCAAATTAATAATGTTTTAAAATTTTAAATTTAACTACTACATACTTTATATGTTTTTTTTTAATACCAAGTGTAGTATGAGGAAAAAAATTCTTGATTTGTTAAAAATGAACAAACAAAGTGAAACATCTCATACTTAATACAAGAATAAAGTAAAATAAAACAGAGGAAGTTACTGCTACGGATGAAAGATATAGCAATAATAAGTGAAGATGTTAAATTTAGCTTTACCAAATAATTTTACATATTTACAATGAAAAAAATGTAAATAATAAAAAAGAATTATTATTAAAAGGATTCACAATTGAAGCTTGAAAATTCTATTTTATTTTGAAGTTTCCTTGTATTTGATGATATTGTATGTTGAATTTATATGAAATGTTTTAAAAGAAAAGGGCAATTTTTTTTTATTTAATGAAATTTTAGTATAGTTCCAATCATTTTGAGGACAGAAATGAGTACCATTACAATAAAGTTGTGGGTTACAAGGAGAATATTAGAGAGAGAAGGTCTAACTTCTCTTTATCCTTTTCGCTTCTATGGATCCCATCCAAATAGACCCACCTGATAAAATAACACAAATTGGCTGTATAACTCAGCCATCATCCATTAATCTGCATCCCAGCACAAGCCTCGCTCTTATGAATTACCTAAACACCCTATTCCAAATAGTCCCTTCGAATGCAATCGATAACAAACCATCAGACTTACCCGCGAAAACAATGGAGATAGACATGAGAACCGAGGAGGAGCTGCACATGAATCTACCAAATGACGATGCTATTGTATTATCAATGGAGGATAGAGCTCGAATCCATCACCCATGGTCCTACTCATTGATAATCTGTAATGCCCTGAGTCTGTACCCAGGACGCTATACAGTGCTTACGACCCCAAAGGATTAAAAACTAACCCATAACTAATATTTACTGTGTGCACTGAATAATAATACTAAAATAATATAGAAAAATAGGCTGAAATTCCATAAGGTTCAAAATCTAAAATACTGGGAAAGAATATCAACTATAATAATAATCTACAAAACTGAATACTGTCTAAAAGTCTAGTCTGGAAAGCCTCTAGCTGAATTGTCTAAAAATAGAGTTGATGGAACAAGCCCTCAACTAACTCCAACTACTGAAATAAAATATATCCTTGATAGATGAGTACTAACTACTAAATCAGACACTGCTGGCTGAATCTAAATCTGTCTCTGCGCGGTCAGGAACCTGGGCATCCAAACCAATGATATGAGAATCATAGCACAAAAAAAGAGTATGCGTCAGTGTGTGGAATGTACTGGTATGCTAGATGAGGTAAGGTTGAATGCTAGGGTTCATATGCATGAACAATAGGTGACTGAATGATATGAAATAAATTAGTATGAACACATGGTTAACTGAAGCTACTGTAAAATATTGAGAATGTAATACTATACATATGCATGTATACTGTATTTGAGCTTTTACCAAAGATGAGAACTAGTTTCTGATATTGAGTAACTGATATCTGAGATTACTGATAACTAAATTACTGATAACTAAGTAATTGTATCTGATAGTCATGATTTTCCAAAACTAAACTGAGTTTTATATTGAGACTGAAACTTAAACTGTGGGAGGTAATTATCTAATCGACATGCCCCAAATAAGATAACTGGGGTCCAACTTGTAACCCAGTTGGAAGGGTGTCAGTACCGTACCACAGGTAAAGACAACCTAAAGAGTTACCCTTATCTGGAAGGTACACTAATGAGAATGGTGTAACCCTCAACTGCCAGGTTAAACACCTCATCAACCCTCAACTGGAAGGTTAATGTCTAAACCTACGCTAGCTACATAGTTCTGGAATACAAGGACTGCTTCTAAGGATCACACCCTCTACTGGCAGGTGATCCCCCATCCTTGGGTTCACTTGGTGCTGATTCCTACTACTAACAAAAAAGACACTGAACTAATTATACTGAGATGAACTAGAATGACACTAAGTTTTACTAGGTTCTATAACTGACCGAGTTTACTGAGTTCTGTAACTGACTGTGAGTTCTACTAATCGTGATACTATTGATACTATTCTGTAACTACTGTAGCTCTAGGTAAACAACCAGATTTTTCAAGTATTAGATACCCCAAGGACACGATAGCATGAAAGTAAAACATAGAATGATCTTGAAAAACATAACAATGTCCATTTGTTCATAATTCATTCATAAAGACATTTTATCAAACACCTGTATAGCATAAACTTGTACATGATTGGGACCACATAATGACATGTCATGATTCCACTATTTACTTCGCATAAGCATTTTAGCAAACATTTGGGGAGCATAAATTATTTTATACGATAATGGCCAATACATGAACATCATGAATACAATACTCAATTATAAATTCAAGGGTTTAGCATATGATTCATATAATTAAGCACATAAACTATTTTAATTTCATGGAAACTTATAATTAATCATGAATTGAAAATCAATTACTATCATGAACATGAATTGAATCAATTTCAAGCATGAAATTCATAAATCTGAGATCTTGTAAGTTTTTAAAAAAGGGTTCTTGAACTTTATGGGTAAAAGGAACCCATGAATGAACACCTAACATACCTTGGAATATTAATTCTTGAAGGTTCTTGGAGAAATTCTTGAGGTTGTTCTTGATTTCTTGAAGCTAGGATTTTCCCTTTTGAGAGAGAATATTTTTAATCTTGAGAAAAGTGAGTAAATAATGAGATAATGGGTTATTTAGGGTTTTAATTTCGTGTTTAGACTTATTAGGGCCATGGTAAAAGATCCAATTACCCCTATCAAAATTTAAAAAAATCCATCACTGAAAACCCAATTTGGACCCTTGGCACGATGCGACGCTATCACACCGTGTCACTGGAAATTGATCATTGGAACTAGACTGGTGGCGCGATGCGGCACCATAATGCGGAGCCATAGCGGTGCCTTACTGAACATAAAGTTGGTCTCTGGTGCGATGCGTTACATTCGAATTGCCACACTGGAAAATCAAAATTCTAAAAATTTTACTTGGCGCGACGTGCCATGATCGTGATGGAACACTGGAAAGTGACAATTGCCAATTGGCATGTCTCCGTGACGCGGTGAGGCCTACTTTGGCACACTACTTTACAAAAATAGCCCTAACTCTTTGCCCGGGTATCGGTGTTAGGCAAAATTTATATCGTTGGAAAGATGACTGAGTTTCCTATGCAATGGTAAGCTCTAAACTGAAAAATATTGAGTGTTATAAAAATTTTATATAGGATTACTTATGTACTGAGAGTTAAATTAAGCTAGGGAAATATGTTGTATTATAATATCTCCTCCTTGGGAACATTCGTCCTCGAATGTGACTGATTAAGCTGAAGAACTCTGGTAGATTGAGTTTACACAATGAACATCCATATCTGACGCATAGAATACATGACTGAAGCTACTACTAAGCTAAGTTTCATACTGAATATGCATATCTGATACATAAGTACATGACTGAATTGATTCATGAATGCATGACTGAATATGCACCAGTAACTGATACCAAGATTTTAATTATAACTGAATGTAAAATTGAGTAAATCCAAGAAAGACTGTTACGTTAAGCTGAATCTGAGTTTGTGGAGAAGAGGTAAGGATACTTGGTCCATATATTGGCTTCTTCTTCCCAAGTAGCTTCCTCAACAGACTGATTCCACCAAAGAACTTCAACTAAGAGAACTTCTTTGTTTCTCAATTTGCAAATTTGATGATCGAGGATCTGGACTGGAACCTCTTTGAAAGAGAGATCATTATGAATTTCTATGCCCTCTAAGGGAACTATGATTGTTGTGTCACCAATGCATTTCTTTAGCAAGGAGACGTGGAACACCGAGTGTACGAAAGATTGATCTAAAGGCAACTCAAGCTCGTAAGCTACCTTTCCAAAATAAATGAGAATTCTGTAAGGATCGACATATTAAGGACTGAGCTTTCCCTTCTTACCGAACATCTTCACTTCCTTTATGGGAGAGATTTTCAAGAACATAAAATCACCAATCTCAAACTCAAGATCCTTTCTCCTCACATCTGTATATAATTTTTATCGACTCTGAGCTGCTCTAAGCCTTTCTCTGATCAACTAAACCTTCTCCAAGGTATCAAACACTAAGTCTGGCCCTACTGCTGTGGCCTCACCAACCTTGAACCAACCAATTAGAGATCTACATCTCCTACCATAGAGAGCCTCAAATGGAGCCATCTAAATATTAGAATAATAGTTGTTATTATATGTAAATTCAATCAAAGGCAAGTAGTCTTCCCAACTATCTTTAAAATCGACCACGCATGCTCTTAACATATCTTCTAAAGTCTGAATGGTCCTTTCTGCTTGACCATCTGTCTGAGGGTGAAAGGTTGTACTGAGGTGAACTTAGGTACCAAGACTCTTTTGGAATTCTTTCCAGAAGTGAGAGGTAAACTGGGTACCTCTATCTGAGATAATGGATATTGGGACTCCATGTAACCTGACCAACATTCTGATATAGAGTTTGGCGTAGTCCTCGGATGAATAGGAAGTATGAACTGACAAGAAATGGGTTGATTTAGTTATCCTATCTACAATGATCCAAATAAAATCATGACGACGACAAGTACGAGGCAAACCCATCACAAAGTCCATGTTCACTTCTTCCTATTTCCATGTGGGAGTATTAAACTCCTACATGGACCCACTAGATTTCTGGTGCTCAATCTTAACCTACTGACACGTAGAGCACTTAGCTACAAACTCTGCGATATATTTCTTTATCTCACTCCACCAATAGATCTCCCATAAATCATGGTACATCTTAGTGGCCCTTGGATGGATCGAGTAACTCGCACCATGCGCTTCTGCAAGAATTTGTTGCCTCAAGTCATCTATACCTGACACACATAGCTGACCCTAGCAACGCAACCCCGCATCTCGCCCTTAGGAGAAAATATCTACTTTATGATCTCTGACGGACTCTTTCAACTTTACAAGATTGGGATCTCTATCCTGCTTCTCCTTTACTTCAAAAATCAGAGATGATTCTTAACTATTCTGCACCCAAACACTACCCTCTACTGAATCGACTAAGCGTACACCTAGTCGAGCAAGCTGATGAACTTCCTGATCTAAGTTATTCTTACAATCCTCAACATGAGCAACACTACCCATAGATAATCTACTGAGAGCATCTGCCACTACATTGGCCTTTCCCGGATGATACAGAACACTTATATCGTAATCTTTCAATAACTCTAACCACCGTCTCTGACTCAAATTCAAATATTTCTGAGAAAAGACATACTGCAATCTTTTATATTCTGTGAACACATCAACATACACCCCATACAAATAGTGCCTTTAAATCTTTAAGGCAAACACTACAGCTGCTAATTCAAGATCATGGATAGGATTATTCTTCTCATGGGGCTTAATCTGTCTAGACGAGTAGGCTATGACCATACCTCTCTCTATGAGAGCATAACCCAAACCTACTCTGAATACATCACAGTATACAACAAACCCGTTTGAACCATCTAGTAGAGTCAAAACTGGGGCTGACATGAGTCGAGTCTTCAACTCCTGAAAACTCTTCTCACAAGAATCTAACTACTGAAACTTGACTTTCTTCTGAGTCAATTTGTACATGGGGGATACAATAGATGAAAACCCTTCAACAAACCATTAGTACTAGCCAACTAAACCCAAGAAACTCCTGATATCTAGCAGAGAGATAGGTCTAGACTAGTTTCTCACCACCTCGGTCTTTTGAGGATCAACTCTAGTGATATCACAAAGAATAATATGACCAATAAATGCTACTGACCTTATCCAAAATTCGCACTTACTGAATTTGGCGAACAACTGATGGGCTCTGAAAGTCTAAAGTATGATTTTGAGGTAATCTACTTGATTATTCTCGCTATAAAAGTAGACAAGAATGTCATCGATGTAGACTATAACGAACATATCAAAGTACTGCTTGAACACGTGATTCATTAAGTCCATAAAAGTTTCTGGGGTATTTGTATGACCAAAGGCCATGACTGGAAATTCGAAGTGACCATACCGAGTTCTGAAAGCTATTTTTGAAATGTCATATTATCTGACTCTGAGATGATGATATGCTGATCTAAGGTCTATCTTAGGAAAGCAACTAGCACCCTGAAGTTGGTCAAATAAGTCATCGATTCTAGGAAGTAGGTATTTATTCTTGATTGTGACTTTGATCAACTAACGGTAGGTTATACACATTCTAAGAGAAGCATCTTTCTTACACACTAATAAGACTGGTGTGCCCTATGGGGAAAAGTTGGGTCTGATGAACCCCTTATCTAAAAGGTCCTTTAACTGTTCTTTCAATTCTTTGAGTTCTGTGGGTGCCATTTTGTATGGAAAAATAGATATAGGCTGAGTATCTGGAAGAAGGTTTATTCCAAAGTCGATTTCCCTTACGGGAGGAACTGCAGGTTGATCTTTAGGAAACACATCTGAGAATTCATTTACTATTGGAACTAACTCAAGACTAGGAGTTTTTGAACTAAAGTCTTTGACTCGCACAAGATGATAGACATATCCCTTAGATATCATTTTTCTTGCTCGAAGGTGTGAAATCAGCTGACCCTTAAGTGTTGTAGTATTACCCCTCCATTCAAGGACTAGTTTATTTGGAAACTAGAAATGAATAATTTTGTTTCTACAATCAACTGATGCATAGAACGAATGGAGCCAATCTATGCTGAGAATGATATTAAAATCTGTCATGTCTAGCTCTACAAGGTCTACTGAAGTGACCCTTTGAGATATCATAACCAGAGAGTTCCTATATACCCACCGAGCTATGATAGACTTACCCACTGAGGTAGAGACTGAGAAAGGCTCTGGTAGAATTTTAGGACTGACTTTATTGTTATAAACTATATAAGGAGTTACAAAAGACAAAGAAACTCCTGGATCTAGTAAAGACTAAACATGTAGATAAAATATTTATAATGTACCAGTGACCACGTTAGGAGAATTTTCCTGATCTTATCAAAACTGAAGTGCATAAAGCCTGTTTGGGCGTTGCCCACTGGTGGCACTAGAAGCGGCACCCTGCTAATTTGGGTAACTCGACTGAGATGGGGAATGATTATACTGACCTTGAGAACCTGATTGAGGATAATCTCTAATTCTATATCCTAGATTGACACACCCAAAACAAACATCACTGCCAGCTCTGCAGACATTCTGATGGTTTCTGCCACATTTCTAACAAAGAGAATTTACCCGAGCACTGCTGACACTACCTTGAGAGTTAGAGCCTAGAACCCTATCTTTTATACCATTTCTAAACTTAGGGACTGGAGCACTGGCTGAGGATGGAGCTAGAACTGAAGACTTTGGATGAAACTGGGAATGGTTACCGCCTTTTGACTTAAGCTAAGTGAAATTAAAGCTACTTGTTCTAGCCCTCTTGTTCTCCCTTTCTCTCTCCTTAATATTAGCCTGTTTTATTTGATGAGCATAGACCATAAGCCTAGATATGTCCATCTTTTTTATTAACATCACAGTTCTGCACTCTTTAACCACACTCTCTGACACCCCTGACACGAACTTGCTTATTCTGGACCTATTGTCTGCTACTACATGGGGAGCATAACTGGATAACCAAGTAAACTTAGGGTAATACTCTTTCACACTCATATTATCTTGCCTGGGATCGATGAACTCTAACACCTTGGCTTCTCTCAGCTCTAAGGGAAATAATCTATCTAGAAAAGCAGTAGCAAATTCTTTCTACTCTATTAGGATCTGCATTTGTGCCCCTATGTACCTTCCACTGCTTAAACCATGTATGAACCATATCTTGTAGCTTATAAGAGGATAACTAGCACTCTTACTGAAAGTTACTTCTATGATATCTCTAACTTTCTGAACCT
Source organism: Capsicum baccatum var. pendulum (assembly GCA_030864225.1). Classification (NCBI taxonomy): domain Eukaryota; kingdom Viridiplantae; phylum Streptophyta; class Magnoliopsida; order Solanales; family Solanaceae; genus Capsicum; species Capsicum baccatum. Next base: position 153,707,099 of record CM061561.1, on the reverse strand, counting down.
GATCAAGAAACTTTTGCGGATTCTCTTCAGACTTAAATCATGAGAATAGGGAAGGATTCATTTGAGTGAAGTCCTGAATCCTAGCTGTAGTAGTATTGTACATTGGGTTAGCCTGAATAATAGCTAGCTGTTCATTCTGAGCTGCTACTAAATTCGCTAGAGTGGTGAACGCAGCTCTGAATTCTGCATAGGAGACATGTTCGTCTAGGAGATCTTCCTGAATGTGCTGAGGTGCTAACTGATTTCCTATTCTTCTTCTGTTGTTATTTTTTGGAGGCATGTTCTATAAATAAAAGTAAGAAAGGATTAGACTGAGATTTTAACTTGGGCTCATGCTCATTCGCATGACATGAATACTAAAAGAAGGGAAACTATTCCTAAAAATATCACATAGCCTCTTGCCTATAAGTGTGGAGCACTACACACCCATGCACAAGACTATACTAGTCGCGTCTTTCAGACTTCCTAGGATTCTTTTGAACCTTAGGATCTGATACAAAGTTTGTAATTCCCCGAGTCTGTACACCGAATACTACACGGTGCTTACGACTCTGAAGGATCACAAGCAAACCTATGACAGATATTTGTTGTGAGCATTGAATAATAATACTGAAATAATGCAGAAAAATAGGCTGAAATTCCATAAGATTCAAAATCTGAAATAATGGTAAAGAATATAAATTGTAATAATAATTTGCAAAACTGAATACTGTCTGAAAGTCTAGTCTGGAAAGCCTCTAACTAAACTATCTAAAAATGTAGTTGATGGGACAAGCCCCTAACTCACTCCAACTACTAAAATACTGAAATAAAACATATCCTCGATAGATGAGGACTCACTACTAAATCTGACACTGCTGGCTAAATCTGAATGTGTGTGTGTGCGGTTAGGAAATTGGGCGTCTGAACCTATGATATGAGACATCATATCACAAAGAAAGAGTATGCGTTAATTCGTGGAATATACGGGTATGCTATATGAGGTAAGGGTGAATGCAAGTGTTCATATGCATGAACAATAACTGACTGAATGATATGGAATAACTGAGTATGAACACATGGTTAAATGAAACTACTGTAAAATACTGAGTATGCAATACTGTTCATATGTGTGTATACTCTATATGAGCTTTTATCGAAGCTGAGAACTGGTTTTGGATACTGAGTAACTGATATCTGAGATTAATAATAACTAAATTACTAATAATTGAGTGACTATGTCTGACGGTCCTGATTCTGTAGAACTGAACTGAGTTCTATACTAAGACTGAAACTAAAACTGTTGGAGGTAATCATCTAACCGACATGCCGGAAATAAGATAACTGGGGTCCAACCTACAACCCTAGCTGGAAGGGTATCAGTATCGTGCCACGGGTAAAGACAAGTTAAAGAGTTACCCTCATCTGGTAGGTACTCTAATGAGAATGTGGAACCCTCAACTGGCAGGTTAAACACCTCATCAACCCTCAAATGGAAGGTTAATGTCTCAACCTACGCTGGCTATGTAGTTCTGGAATGCAAGGAATGCTTCTTATGATCACACCCTCTACTGGCAGGTGATCCCCCATCCTTGGGTTCACTCATTGTTGATTCCTACTCCCAACTGAATAGACACTAAACTGATTATACTGAGCTAAACTAGACTGATACTGAGTTTCACTGGATTTTGTAATTGACTGAGTTTACTGAGTTCTGTAACTGACTGAGAGTGCTACTGATCATGACACTACTGAGACTATTCTGTAACTACTATAGCTCTAGGTAAGCAGCTAGATTTTTCATGTATTAGATACCCCCAGGACTCGATAGCGTGAAATTAAAGCATAGCATGACCTTGAAAAGCATAACAATGTCCACTTGTTCATAATTCATTTATAGAGACATTTTATTAAACACTTGTAGGGAATAAACTTGTACATGATTGGGACCGCATAATGACATGTCATGATTCCACTATTTACTTCACATAGGAATTTTAGCAAACACCTAGGGGGCATGGATTATTTTAAATGATAATGGCCAACACATGAACATTATGAATATAATACTCAATTGTAAATTCAAGGGTTTGGTATGCGATTCATACAATTAATCACATAAACTATTTTAATTTTGTGGAAAATTATAATTAATCATGAATTGAAACCCAATTACTATCATGAACATTAATAGAATCAATTTCAAGGATGAAATTCATAAATCTGAGATCTTGTAAGTTTTAAAAAAAGGTTCTTGAACTTCATGGGTGAAAGAAACCCATGAATGAAATCCTAACATACCTTGGAATATTAGTTCTTGAAGGTTCTTGGAGAAATTCTTGAGGTTGTTCTTGATGTCTTGAAGCTAGGGTTTTTCCCTTTTGAGAGAGAATATTTTTAATCTTGATAAAAGTGAGTAAATAATGAGATAATGGGTTATTTAGGGGTTTAATTTCGTGTTTAGGCTGATTAGGGAAGTGGAAAAAGACCTAATTACCCCTAGGAAGATTTAAAAAAATTCTTCACTGAAAAACCCAATTTGGGCCCTTGGCACGACGCAGCGCTACCACCCCGGGTCACTGGAAATTGACAATTATGAACTGGACTGGTGGCGCGAGCGACGCCACCGCGGTGCCTTACTGAACATAAAGTTGGTCCTTGGTGCGATGCAGTACATTCGCATTACCACACTGGAAAATGAAAATTCTAAAAATGCTACTTGGAACGATGCGCCATGATCGTAATGGAACACTAGAAAGTGACAATTGCCAATTGGCATTCTCCGCGATACGGAGAGGCCTACCTTGGCATACTGCTTTACAAAAAAGGCCCTAACTCTTCGCCCGGGTATCGGACGTGGGAAAACTTTATATTGTTGGAAAGCTGACTGAGTTTCCTACGCAATGGTAATCTCTAAAAAGAAAAATACTGAGTATTATAAAAATTTTATATTGGATTACTCATGTACTAAGATTTAAATTAAGCTAGAGAAATATGGGGTATTACATAATCAAATTAACGAGGAAAAAAGTAAACCATGCTTATCAAAAGAATCATCTATAGGTATTATGATGACCAACGGAGGAATTAATCCTCATTGATCTTGGCAATGACTACTTTATAGTCAAATTTCATAAAGAGGAGAATATCCAAATAGCACTCCTTAAAGTTCCTTGGTTCATCAATGGTGCTTTCCTATCTGTTAGAAAGTGGCACCCAAACTTCATTGCATCTGAGGCAAATGAAACTGTATGAGTAATATGGATATGCCTACCAAAACACCCGATGAAATTCTAAGATCACTCAATTCTATCAAAGATTGGAAGAAAATTAGGGAATTAGTTAAAACGAACATATGTACCTCATCTACACTTAGAGGTCGATATGCTTAAATATGTATTTTCTTTGGGAATTCCAATTAAAAATCACATCTACTTCAGAAGCTTAAGACAACTTATAGTCTATAAGGGTGCTGATATCTTTCGTACAACATGTGATATGATAGGACACATGCATGGGAATTGTCAAGTTCACCAAACAGTCTCAACAATTACCCTTTTGGAGAAAACTACAAACACTACGTCAATAGTACAACTGCGACAAGTTGAAACCATTAAAGAGGACTGGCAAGTAGTCAATTTTAAAAAACTCCCATGAAAAACAAATTCAAGGAAACATCACAGTCCAAAGACGAAGGTCAAAGAACTAAGAGTCCCCCAAAGCCGAGGAGGAAAGGTATGTCCCACCATGCTCCAACAAATGACTTTACCACCAAAATGGCCATCGCAGCTACAGGTAAGTTAGTTGATCAACATGCGTACAAGTTTGTAGTTAGAAACAAAGATTCTTATAACACACTCACTAATAAAGAGGGAAACCACTTGGTGGCTAACAATGTAAATATGGATAAAAACGCTCACAACAACATCTCCACTACCTCTAACCCTAAGTCAAAATTGAATGCTAAACTAACTATGAATGGAAAGTATGACTTCATAAATGCCAAGCTGGAAAGCAAGACAACTAAATTTACTACTTTACCCTCCAAAAGGGGGACAGTAAATGACCCCATCTCTAATAAAGGGCCTACATTAACCCCTAGAGAAAGCTTAGAGGGAAAGGACACATCATGTCCATAGGCTGCCACCCAAGGTACCAATAATACTATGCCACATCATCTAAATTCACAAGCAGACCATCCCTCAACTACAAATAATATAAGTCAAAATCTCACTTTAAGCGAGCATCCCTATTAAATGATACTAAAACAATAACGAAATCTTAAAAAATTCTACACTAGATTTAGGAAATAGCCCCACAAATTATCCGCAATACTCCACTTCTAATATCCTCGGACAATCAGAAACCAAAATAAATATCGTCCCATTACCTAATATCAACTACATAACTTCTAAATCCTTTATAAATAACCAAAATGCCTAGACATCCAAGGCAAACTATTCACTGATGAACTACCCGAAGAGACTCTCACATAAACGAAACAATGGACCTACTAAACCCACAAGCAACTTAGATCTACCTCCTTCCAATATATCTATATCTAGTCCATGGGCTACCGGAGGGCTCAACACTGATATATACCATACTGGTAGCCCCACTGAATCCCAGCCCAGCATTATGGGTGGAGATGGCTCTGCAAGGACAAGCTCTTGTAATGCATGCATACAAGAAGAAAGGGAAGTCATATTTGTCATTAGCACTTCGAAGCTTCTAGCTCACCTAGCTTCAGAGGGGATGAGAAGAGTGATAGAGTTGTACAACAACCATGTATGGATGTCGATAGTTATCCAAGATCCTTTGCTCTTCTTAATTCAAACCATCTCTTTCTTCCTTAACTCGATATGGGAAACCCCAACGCTGCCAGTACCGTCGATCCCTCAGCCTCAAATGGTTTTGACATCTCTATCAAAGTTCCTAAACTACTACAACTTTAAGGATATAGACCCTCTATACTATCATTGGAAGATACAAGGGTTGTAAAGGATGATGATGGGAGAAGAACCAGTGCAAAACTAGCTGAGCCCAGTTGGACCGCTAGAGAATCAACTAGTCCCATAAGCAAATAATGTATCATCGTTCTCCCAGGTACCTCCCAATACCATCTTAACTCGTCCAAGTCCATGGAGTACCTCTACTTAGGAAATAGACGATTTTTTAAAGATAATGCGAGAAATAGAAATCGAAATAAGTATGCTAAAGGATATAAAAATAATGGTATTCAATGACAAGTACACCAAGAAATTCATTCTTATCTGTCGGCAGAACCTAATGAAGACCTCACTAGATATCCGACGGTGCTTCAATCCCCAAGTGGGGAACTATGTCCTGTTCATGAACACAATGGTGACGAACTAAACTTTCCCCTTGACAAATTCCTCAAGGGTAATCTCACTGATCAACCCACCATAATAGAACAAATCCATGAACTTAATAATATAGAACTGTAGAGGAGAGAATGGTCTAGACTTTAGAAGGAACTTTAGGTCTTAGGTGGACTGGCAAAAATGTCTTCTTGTCACCTATCTAGAAAATAAGATGTAAGACAACCAACTGCTTCCAATGACTTTCTTTTTAATAGGATTATTGATGTGCCAGCAGTTAGAAATACAGGTAGATTGGCCGTCATAGAGGATGATTTCTCCTGGAACTGGATAACATTGCTACCACAGACCAAGTAAATTATGCTATTGCTAAGGTAAGACAAAATAATGATACTTGGCTATCTAGTCGTATATATACTAGCACATACATTAACAAACACAGGATGCTTTGGTAAAATCTCAAATATATCAAAGACATCTTCCTAGGTAAGTGGTTAATAGTAGGTGATTTTAATGAGCTATTATCCAACTTCGAAAATAAAGGTGGTAAGTTAATTAATAGAGCTCGCTCCGCCAAATTTCATCTTATGATAACTACTGCAAATTTATAGATATGGGTTAGAAAGGTAGTAAATATACTTTGCTAAATAAGAGGTTCAAGAGTTGTAATGCTTTAATTTTTGAAAGACTAGATGGATTTCTTGCTACTAATGATTGGCTTGTTTAGTACCTGGATACTCACATCATCCACCTTTCTCTTACCCATTCTGATCACTGCCCCTACTTCTAACCCTATTCAAGGATGACCCAAATCTCTAAAAGTGATTGTTCGAATTTGAAAAAATATAGATAACACACCCGGACTTCATTAACATTGTATCCCATGTATGGAGTAATAACCCTACCCTAGTTAAATCAATAGCTAGTTTTGAAAAAGAATCTTCTGCATGGGCATGCAAAAACATAGGGAATATCTTTAAAAAAAAACAAGATCCTTTGTAGAATCTACGGGATTCAAAATTTACCATACTATCACCATAACTCTTTCCTTCACAACCTAGAAAGGGATCTTATAAAGGACTTTAATAATATCCTTAGGATGAAAGAGGATAATTGGAAACTAAACTTGAGGATAACTTGGTTGAATGAGGGTGGTGCTAACACTAAATTTCTCCACACTTCAACTCTCATTAGAAGAAGAAAGAATAGGATAATTTCTTTAAAAATGGATAATAATTCTTACATTTATGATCAAGTCTTTGGGAGGGTTAGGTATTCATAGAGCAAGTACCAGGAATAAAGCCCTTCATGCAAAATTAGCATGGAGAATTTTCAATAAACCAAACTCAATTTGGGCTTCCATCCTATTAGCCAAATACACTAAACATAGAAGACTTGACGAAACTCGTCATAGTCTCAAAAATAGTCAAAGTATTTGGAAAATTTTGATAGAAGGATGGGATGTTTGTAGAGAGTATTCGAATTGGGATCTAGGCAATGAAAAAAATTAAAATTTGAAAAGACTCGTGGTCGTCTTTGAAAGCTCCCCTAGAGAACCTAATCCATACTATTTTCAACAAGGGAGAGAAACACTTAACTGTGGAATCTATAATAAAAAATGTGGAATGGGATCTAAATGTCATAAGCTATACCCTCCCAAAGAACATAGTTAACACAATTGTGATAACCCTTATTCTGCAACAATTCAACCTAAGTGATAAGTTATGATGGTACTTAGCCCCGGCTAATCGGTTTTCAACATCCTTAGCTTACCAACACTAACTACAAAAGAGCTTCAAAGATTGTGATGCTAACATAAATTATAAATGGATCTGGAAATTAAGGTGCCCCAATAAAATTAAATTTTTCATTTGGCTATGCTACCATAATAGGCTTCCTACTAAGCAGTTTTTGAACCACATAGGTATTGATGTAGATCCTAGCTATAACATTTGCAGTAAACCCAAAATCATTGATCACATATTTAGGGAATGTCCTATGGCCCTCTAGTTCTGGCACAACAATAACTTGTCTACGGTCATGAAGCCTTTGAAGGACCATTCTCTTAATGACTGGCTCAATAGAATTAAGAAAATAAAGAAAATCCACATAGGAACCTACATGCTTTGGGGTGATATCTTTCCTTTCTACCTTTGAAACATTTGGCTAACAAGAAATGATGATTTTTTTAACAATAGGAAAAAACTAATACCAATCAACCTTTCCTTTAATAGATCTTTAGTATTTCAACTACTATCAAATAACCAAGGTTCCTCTAGAACAAAACACACACATACCTGGCTCCCCCTGCGGAAGAATGAAAGCTTAATATTGACGGCTCCTTTGAATATAAGACTAGGAGAAGGGGAGTGGGAGGTTTATTTCGTTATAATAAGGGTAACTATATAAAAGTCTTCCATGCACAAATTAGCATAAACTCCCCATTCGAAGTTGAAATTACTGCCCTTTATTTTTTTTTATCAATAGCTTTGCGGATGAATTATTACAATTGATTATTGCCACAGACTCTATGCTACTGGCTTCACTATGCACTAATGAACCTGTATCTGGAACAAATCTTATTTATTTGTGTAGGGATCTTCTTCAGATGTTGGGGAGCCTGCAGTTGTTCCATAAAGGGTGGTCCTCTAATAGAGCTGCGGATAGACTTGCTATTTACATGGTCGAGTGAACTCGTATTATCTAATTTTGGTAATATTACTAGTGACTATGAAGACTCTATAGCACAATCTTTGACACAACTCTGTATGATGCATATTAGTATTAAATAAAATATCCTTTTCAACAAAACAAAAGTTGTCAGTTATAAAGAAATATACGGTTAAAAATAAATGTTACTCTTGAAAAGGTAGAGAAGAAAAATCAGGTAGATACTTAACATATTAATTGAATAAAGAAAAATTATGTTTGAAAATTTATGCAAACATCAATGTAAACAAATCTAAACCAGCAAACTAATAGAATAAAAAGAAAAAGAATGTCTTAAACGATGTTTCACCCAATATAAAATTCAAGTTTATCTGAGAGATTAATGTCCATAATTATTTTTTAAACATGCAAACAACAATAAAATTAAGTGATAATAATAAAGTTCTTTAGAACATAATATCTCATTGATTTAATTATGAGAAATAATTTTTTATTATTATTGAATAATTAAAAAATACTTCATAAATTCAATTAGAGCTTTATAATCGTGCAAATCAATTCACTAGTATATATATAAAAAAGAGGTTCATAGACCCAGTGATGTGGCATATTTTAAATGCAGAAATTTTATTCATCTTTTGACTTATTCTTTTTTAACTTTCTTTTAAAAAATTCCACATAGGAAAAGAACTTTGCTTCAGAAAACCATGAAAAGAAACGCTGCTTTGGCAACCCAATAAAACTAAGTAAACTCGCAGCTCCCTGCCTTGCCTCCATCTACAGCGTTTTGAGTTTCCCTCTTCTGTTGCTCCCTCTCTTTCTATATTCACAATCTAATTATATTGCTATCATATTTCTTAATTCACTATAGCCTACAAAGGTCATTCTATAAACTTTCATAGCTCACTTACCTTGAGGTATTATATTCTCTACTTCACGCTTAGCTATTTGCAAGAATATACATTTAATATTTTGTAACTAATAATTAGAGGTTATTAGCTCTATAAACTACCTATATATATATATATATATATATATATATCGATATAAAGGAGGATATAGTCTTGGTGGTGTGGCGCTATCTGTGACAAGAAAGATTATTTATATTTGTTCTAAGTTTCTTGCCATTTTAAAATTACAAATTCAATTATTTACATATATAAAACTCAACAATCCCTTAGTTCTTTGGTTCAGCAAACCCCAAAAGTAGCTAATGTTTCCGATTAAACAAAACTCAAAATTCACATTCTTTGTTCATTTAAATATATGTCTCTTACTTCCTATTCTTTATTCTCGTCTCTCCTTTATGCTAAGTACTCTTCAATTTATAACTGTGTACTCTCATTTGAGATAGCCTTGATCTCCTAATTTATTTAATAACAAGTGAAACTTTTTGAGGATTTGAATCACCTAGGGACAGTAAGTGGATAACCAACTTTTCATTCTTTAATTCATTCGTTGGAATCACTAGTAATAGCAGATCAGCATGCTTTTCTTATTTGAATCTTAAGGACAAGACCCTACCCTATTCTCGAACCCTCTGCCCAATATTCTTGATTTAGTTGGTCATCAGTGCAAGGTTAGTTTATTGTCTGTTCTATACAAATATACACAACTCAACAATCGGTACAATTTTCCTCAAGGTCTCTCTTCAATCATCATTAAATAACACTCTTTTTACCCTCTTTTATTCTTTCCATTTTAGAGAACATAATATATAAAATTTTCAATTGGTATATTGTACACATAGCTATTGTTTGGTAGGAAAATATGTATTCTCAATTCTGAATTCATGAAACTTTATAGGCTTGAACTGTAAACTTTTAGTACGATTTCTATATCTGGATTCTGGTTATAAAGACTGGTGAGTAGAGTTTAAAATAACTTTTAACTAATTTAAAGAAATACAACTACAGAATAAGAAACAAATGATAGTCTTAGTACTTCAAATATATTAAAACATTGTTATATATACGTTCATAGTGCCCATCATCTCCTGAGTTAGAAGTTAGTGACTTTAGATCTTTTTTATGTTTGAAGGTATGGTCAAGATTGATGGAAAGTTTTATTATTCCGGGTACAAAAATCTATATGTTTCAACCTAAACTTCAATACTAAGTTCAAGAAAAACTTTTAAGAACTACAATGAAGTTACAATAACTTCAAATACAAGTTCAAATGAATAATAAAATGAACAATCAAAATAAAGTGCTTATCAATTTTAAGAAAGAAGATGAAGCAGAAAATTATAGAATCGGATCCACAGAATGCACGGTGTGTCATTAAGAAATTTATTTCTCTCAAGTACCCAAGGTTATAAAATTTTTCTTCCTAGGATAAAATGATTCTCTTTCTGCAAATAGTGATACCTCAAATTTATAGAAACTTCGAACACACTCAAAAATTTAATGATCCCATGAGAGTTTTTAGAAGAAGAAGATTGTTCTCATTTCAACTTAAAAAATTATCTTTACCCGAGAAAAAATTCAGGCATTTATAGCCATCAAGGTGTTGCTTCATGAAGAAAAGCAATAATTCAGAAAGGTGCACCCCTTCATAAAGGTATAAATTTTCAAAAAAAAGTGCGACTCTTTGGAAAAGTCATAACCCATTATAAAGGTCATAATAATTCAATCTGAAAAGGTACCTAATAAAATTGCATCCTTTCTTTTGGTGTATTTTTGAAAAATTACCTATTCATTTTCTATTCACACCTCTTAAAAACCCAACAATACCTAACATGAATGGGGAGTGGCTATTTTTGACAAAATATTTATGAACAAGTGTGTGATCAACGAGCAAAGACTAATTGCATCTGGATAAGTAGGTTTTCCTTTGAAATTTTCACAGTGAACATGCATCGGATGCACTCGGTCAATAGGTAGATTTAATATCTTTGAACTATCAAACTTTAATGTACACCTAGATAACAAAAGTCACACAATCAGTCATTTACCATTTTTGGTTCCCACGGTATTGTTCGTTTAATCCATGAACACGTCCTGGTTTTATGAGAGTGTAGAGAATAGGACTTTACTAATATTCTCCTTAAAGCAGATTCCACTTCACCCTCACATAGTTGATTCCTAAATGTTTAATTCTATAAATCAAACTATTTGGTTAAACCTGCCAAACTTAGAAACCATTTAAAAGCTTCAAATCATAAGCCTTATCCTTGTTCTCTGAACATTATCTTCATCATGAGAATGTGTTAAGTATATCTACCGTGTTAAACCGTCAGTCACAACTTTGTTTGATCTCTTTGAGCGTAACTCTTAGGATCTTCAGCCTGCTAGGTAGAGTTTTCGCCATGCTGAATTGTTCTAGGCCGTAAATCCATTCTCTTTGATGATCTCTCAACTCTCTCTCTAGATATACCTTTTGTAAGTGGATCCAACACATTATCCTTTGACTTTACATAGTCAACAATGATAATTCTACTAGAGAGTGGATCTCTAATGGTATTATGTCTCTATCTTATATGACGAGATTTACCATTGTACATCATGATCCCTGCCCTACCTATCGTTGCTTGACTATCACAGTGTATACATATTGGTGCCAAAGGTTTAGGACAATAAGGAATATCTTTCAAGAAATTTTGAAGCTATTCAACTTCTTTATCAGCTTTATCTAACGCGATAAATTCAGATTCCATTGTATACCGAGAATACATGTATGGTTCGATGATTTCCAAGAGAATGCTCCTCCATATAAAGTAAATACATATCTACTCATGGATTTTACTTTATTTTATCCGGTGATACAGTTTACATCACTATCTCTTTCAATTATCGTTGAATATTTGTTATAATGCAAAGCATAGTTTTGAATATGTTTTAGATACTCCAAAACTCTTTTCATTTCCATCCGATAAGTTTGATTGGGATTAATCATGTACACACTTAATGTACTAATAGTACATGCTATATTTGGTCTTGTACAATTCCCAACAATCTTGCATAGTCCAACTGTGAGTTACTTTCACCTTCATTCTTTTGAAGTGCAAAGCTCACGTCTAATGAAGTCTTGAAAATACCAAAATCCATATATATAAATTTTTCAAGTACCTTTTCAATACAATAAGACTGTGACAATGTCAACCCTTATGGAGTTTTATGGATTCTTATCCCTAAGATCACATCTGCAACTCCCAGGTCTTTCATATATTCATTTCATAACATATATGTCAGAAATGTTTCTACTGATGATAAACATGTCATCCACATATAAACAAACAATGACTTTGTGATTTGGTGCATCTTTAATGTAAACACATTTATCACATTCGTTTATCTTAAAGTCGTTTGTCAACATGATTTGATCAAACTTTGCATGCCACTATTTGGGTGCTTGTTTTAGTTCATAAAGTGACTTAATAAGTTTGTGCACCTTTTTTCTTTACCAAGATCCATAAAACCCTCGAGTTGTTCTATGTAAATTTATTTCTCTAATTCTCTATTTTGGAATGTTGTTTTCATACCCATTTGATAGATTTTAAGATCATATATAGTCGCCAAGGCAACTAAAATCCAAATTGACGTTATCCTTGTTACAAGGAAGTATATATCAAAATAGTCAAGGCCTTTTTTTTGGTTTAACCCCTTTCACTACAAGTCTTTACTTGTGTTTGTCAATAGTACCATCCATTTTCATTTTTCTTTTGAAGATCCATTTAAAATCTAAAGGTTTATTCCTTAGAGGAAGATCAACCAATTCCCAAGTATGTTTACTCAAGATTGAATCAATATCACTATTGACTGCCTCTTTACAAAAGGATGCATCCATAGAAGATAACACTTCTTTACACATTTGAGGATTATTTTCAAGAAGAAATATCAATAAATTTGATCCAAAGGAAGTTGATGTCCTTTGACATTTACCATGCCTTGGATTCTCATCGTTATGTAAATTCTTGCTTGGTTCATCTTGAGGTTGATTATACCCTCTATTAGATAGCTCATGTCTAGGTTTTTATGAATATGTGTTTAAAGTACTTAGCATTATCTGATTCAACTACCGTATTTTCATTGATATTTATATATTCAGATCTATGAACCAAAAATCTATATGCTTTACTTCTTGTAGCATATCCAATGAACATACAGTCAACAGTCTTAGGTCCTATCTTTACCATTTTAGGCATAGGAACTTGAACTTTAGATAGACACCCCCACACTTTGAAATATTTCAAGTTGGGCTTTTTTTCTTTGTATTTTTATACGAAATTGAAAGTGTCTTACTATGGAGTACTTTGTTGAGTATTCGATTAGCTATAAGGATAGCTTTCCACACAAGTTTTGCAGTAAACCTAAACTTATAATTAAGGAATTTATTATTTCCTTTAAGGTTTGGTTCTTTCTCTCTGCAATTATATTTAGGTGAATATCAGGTAGTAGTTTGATGGGCAATTCCAGTCTCTACACATATCTCTGCAAAAGGAGATTCATACTTTCCACCTCTATCACTTCTTATCCTTTTGATCATTTTCTCAAGATAATTTTCAATTTCTATTTTATATTTCCTAAATGCGTCTATTGCTTCATCCTTACTATTTAGGTAATAGACATAACAGTAGCTAGTGCAATCATCCATAAAAGTTCTAAAATACTTTTTCCACCACAAAATGGTGTTGACTTCATATCACAAATATCTATGTGGATTAAGTCTAAGGGATTGGAATTTCTTTCTTTATATTTATACAGATGCTTAGCATACTTTGCTTCTACACATATTTGATACTTTGATTTATTGCACTCAAAGTTTGGCAAAATATGTAAGTTAATTAGTTTTCGCAGAGTTTTATAATGAAATGTCCTAATCATTCATGCCACAATTCATTAGACTCATGCAAGTAAGAAGAAATAGAACTTTTATTGATCTTAACAGTTATTACATTCATCTTAAATATGCTCTCAGTGAGGTATCCTTTTCCTACATACACTTCTCCTTTGCTAATTACAACCTTATCAGAAACAAAGACATAGTTGAATCCATTTTTGGTCAGAAGTTATATAGAAATAAAGTTTTTTCTCAAATCTGGTACATAAAGACGTTGTTGAGAGTCAACACTTTTCCTGACGTTATTTTTAAGCATATTTTTCTGTCCTTTTAACCTTTGCTGTTGTGGAGTTAGTGATGTGCTATAGAAATATAGCACTATCGATGCTTAAAACAAGAAAAATATGCAAGTTTCTTAGGTTGTTTTGTTAGATGTAATATGTTTTGGGTATATTTTGTAGGAAACTAGGTTTTGGATGCTAAGTTTGAGAAAAAAAATAAAAATGGTGTTTTTAGCTACTTACTTGATCTATTTTGTGTATTCCTGATACTTTTCAGATTGTAGGTGACCAAAGCATGTAATAAAAGTGGGATGTTCAAAGCTTGGTTACAAGTATTGAAAGGCCTAACACTTACCTATGTCTATATATGGACCACATATAGCACATGTGGATTGTATAAGACTAAGGTAAATACCAAAATTGAAGATCCCAAGAGTAAAATAGCTGAAAAAGAACTTCCAGCACTTACCTATATTAACATATGGACCGCATATAGCACATGTGGGCCACATGTGGGTAAGGTAAGTGCCAGAAGTCAAAAATTCCAATGTAGGTGTATACATGTGCCCAGCCTTAGGTTGCATGTGACACATACACCCAAGGTCAGGCCGCATGTGGACAGACATAAGTGGCCCCCGATCCTTTTTTGTCCTTTTTCATTCGAACATTAATTTTAGGGTTTCCTCATGTACTATAAATACCCCTTATGTACTTTTTAGTAGAAGTTATGCAGTCTTGATACTTACAAACATATTTTAATTTTGAGATTCGATCTTGGTCTTGGAGATCTCTTGTATTGATTTTGGCTGATTAATTTAGTTAAAGTTTTGGGTTTTTAGTTATGATTATTATGATTTCATCTTATGTTTTCAATCATGAATGCTGTTGATTACTCCACAAGCATGAGCGGCTAAAACCCCTTAACTAGGGTTGTGGAAATCCTTGCAGGTTAACGAAGTAGGAAAAGTGTTATTGTTGTTCTGAATCGATACCCATACATGCATTGTATTTTCTTTACTTCAATAGATATATTGGCAATTGAAAATTTTAGAATCCCACCTAGATTATTGCTACTTGCTCCAAAAGATGAGTAGTAACTAGGAAAAGATAAGTACAATAGTAATTTAAAGTTTAAATGTCGATCTATGCTACTAGGTATTATCTAAGTAAGATGGTTAGCTGTCATCTAATAACTAGAGACTCAAAAGGTAATAATTAATGAGATCAAGATAAGGTTTAGTAAGGAGACATCCCGAGAATCAAGAGATAAAGGATGAAATCCATCAACTCGTTCAAAAGACTATTGATGGTACATAACTTATCAGATTCTGCATGCAAGGTGTCAGGTTGGTTCAATAAATTGCGATAATCCTACGGAGTTAAAAAGCCAGGGGTAACACAATCTTAGTGTTCACCTACAGCTGATTACAACTAAATTTGATATAGCTACTTGTTTGGTATTCCTATTTAAATACCCTCATTTACTTTTTCAATTTCTCCTATTTATTACAACATCTGAGAGCCACAATTCTACGTATTCTCTTGGGATTCGACCCCAACCTTTATTGAGTAACTATATTTGGCAGCGACCACATAATCTTCAAAGTGATGGGCATTATCAGTTATCCAAATAAATCTTATCATCATCTTGATCAAGAACGTATAAAGCAAACAACTTTTTATTGGCACGGCTATGACGGGTGGCACCGAAATCTATCCACCAATCTCTAGGATTACCTACCAAGTTGCATTTTAAAAGCATGACACATAGATTATTCATTTCATTTTTGGATTCATCCATATTGGCTTGATACTTCATCTTGCCTTTATTAGGAGCCTGATAATCTACTGACTTGTGGCTAGCCTTTTCGTAATTAAAGCTCTTTCCTTTGAGTTTTTTCTTTGGGATTGCTTTGTTGTCCAACAGTTTTCTTACGTTTTTTTGAGTTGTTAGGGTCATCCTCCATAACGTTAGCTCCACTGATTGTGGAATTTCCTTTGACCTCTTCTTAGCAGCTTTGTTATCTTTTTCAATATGCAACCTCGCTCACTATGAGGTCTTCAACTGACATCTCTTTTTTCTTATGTTTCAAGTAGTTTTTGAAGTTATTCCACAAGGATGGCAACTTCTCTATTATGGCCGCTACTTGGAAAGACTCATACACAATCAAACCTACAACAAAGGTCATGTGATTATCAAGACCACATTTAATATGTTCAAATAATGTATTTACTATATTCATACCTTCTGACAGAAGATCATGGATGATTACTTATAATTCTTATACTTGAGAGATGACAGTTTTACTATCAATCATCTTGTAGTCAATCAACTTTGCAATAAAGTACTTTTTAGTTCTTGCATCCTCAGTTATATACTTTCATTCCAGAGTATTTCACAACTCTTTTGAGATCTTCATACTGTTGTACACATTGTATAGGTCATTATTGAGGCTACTTAGGATATAATTGTTACATAAGAAGTCCGAGTATTTCTATGCCTCCATTATAATAAATCTCTCCTTATCCGATGTATCTTTAGAAAATTTTGGATCATCATGAGAGATGAACCTTTAAAAACAAAGTTATCAAATAGAATAACACCTTTTGCTGCCAGCATTTAAAATCTACACCCAAAACGTTTTTGGGTTTCTCTGCAGGTGCCATTGGGGGCGCAACACTTGTACGACTTATCGTGGTAACAATTGTTGCTGCTACACTTTCCATTCCATCATTTGCATGACTTTCAACACTCATTTTGCTATCACAAAATAACAGGCAACTTATTATATCAGAATACTAATTATAAAGTTTTAAAAACTTTAAACACCAACTTATTTCTAGTTTAACGATCAAGTTTTTATGTTCTTCTAATCGTCAACCGAATGAACTTTAACTAGTGATGAAGTTTTTATGTCTTCAAATCACTATTAAGTTCAAAAAAAGTAGAAAGCAACAAGCTTTAATCTTTAGAAACCAAACTATACAGATTATGACTGTACTTTATTCATAAATGGTGAAAAAAATATTTCACCAAAAAAGCACAAAAGAAAAATTCTCAGTAAATTCCTTAAGATTGTTATTTTAAGTACAAAAATCTGTATGTTTTAACCCAATCTTCAATACTAAGTTCATGAACGACTTTCAAGAACTACAATAAAGTTGCAACAACTTCAAACACAAGTCCAAATTAATAATCAAATCAACTATCAAAATGAAGTGTTTATCAACTTTAACACAGAAGATGATGTAGAAAATTACATAATTAAGTCCACCAAATACATGGTGTGTCCTTAAGGAATTTATTTCCCTCAAGTACCTGAGGTTATGGAATCTTTCCTCCCAGGATAAAATGATTCCCTTTCTGAAAATAGTGGTACCTCAAATTTTTAGAAACTTAGAACACACTCAACGATTTGACGATCACACAAGAGTTTTTAAAAGAGGAAGGTTTTTTTCCAACTCAAAAAATTGTCTTTACCTGAGAAAAATTCAGGCATTTATAGCCATCAAGGTGTTGCTTCATGAAGAGAAGCAATGGTTCAGAAAGGTGCACCCCTTCATAAAGATGCAACTCTTCAAAAAAGGTGCAACTCTTCGGAAAAGTCACAGCCCATTGAAAAGGTCATAACCATTCAATCTGAAAAGGTGTCTATTCAAATTGCATCCTTTCTCTTGGTGTCTTTTAAAAAAAATACATATTCATTTTCCATTTGCGCCTCTTAAAAACCCAACAATTTTAACTAATGTTTAAGGAAAGAGATGGGTGGAGTGTGCTGATGTTGATCATGATGAAGAGGAACATGAGTTCTGCAACATGATTATGAAGTTTCTGAAGGGTGATTTGTTCAAATTTCATGATCATCCGGCAAAATATTAAAATTATAACAGTTACAGTATTGCACTTTTAAACTAAGAAACATTCTTTTTATGATTCTAAATATTTTGAATGAAAGAAACATTTTAATATGAACTACATTGAACTAATTCCTTTATGTTTTTTTTTTTTAAAAAAAAACTTAAAGGAATTTGCAATGATTTTTCAAGAAGTTCTATTTTTTGAGTTTCCAATGATATTAAATCAATTAGAGAGTCTCATGTTTCTCATTTGAATAATGTGATGGTATTTAGATCCACAACCACAATATTTCATCAACTTCAATACATACCTATGACATCATTGTCAACATTCTATAGTTATTAAATACTGCAAAGAATTCAATTCAGTTTGTTTTTATTTCTCTTCCAGATAAGCGAACGGCAAAGTATTGGTAATTAGTCTTGTGTCCATAGGAGAAGTTAGTAAGGTTGAATTTAGGATGTGTAGTACTATTTGAGTACCTTTTTTTGTAGAGTTAGAGGTGACATTTTGAGGTGAATTCATGCCTCTGATTTCTTTGTTTGGTTTAAGATGTATATGACACAAAGAGGAAGTAAAATTGCTACTACAAATGGTTATCACCAATTATGGAGATATTTACAAAATCTTTGTACATTGTGGTTCCAAGAGGAAATTAAGGCACATATTATAATGTCATAAAGGATAAGGGCCTAAAATGCCTTTCACCTATTGGTAATGGTATAAAAATATCTTTCATCCACCTTTGGGCTTTATAATGCTCTTCAAATTCATCTTTGAGATTCAAAATGTCCTTCACATCCATCTTTGGGATCCAAAATGCTCTTATATTTAACAACCCTAATATTTAATAAAAAAATTATTAATGACGTGTCAACTCTTTATTGAATAATCTTCATGTTGACAGACGTTTTTGTTCTTATGCGTTTGTCTTGGTATTATCAAGCTTTTCCCCTTGATTTATATTGGAGGAGCTATGGTGTTTCTTTCTTTAATTTATGCTTTATTGCTTTCTTCTTATTTAAAGTTCTTCTAAATAATTTGCTCTTTATCCGTAGTACTTGATATCCTATTGTTCATTAGACGAGTTCCTTGCGTCAAGGTGGAATTTGAAAATATTCAAGAAGCGAAATGTGACAATTAACTTAGGATTGATTAAGGTTTTTAATAAGCAAAATTTCATAATACAATGCAGATATCTGGACATCTGGACTAATAACAATTTTATTGTTGTCTTACACCGCGCAAAGCACAACTCCTTTTACTACTAGTTTTGGGTAAAAGCAAGTTCAGTTGACCTCGTTGACCAATCATTATCGTAGCTCCACCCCTTCATGCAATATCTTTGAGGAGTCAAATGGAAATCAAAGGATTTTATAGTTGTAAAATATACTAGAGAAGAAACGCTTTTATTTATTTACATTTGCACCAAGCCAGCCTACGTGAGTATTGGGAAAGACAAGGGCACTATGAAAGAGCCCAATAGGGTAGCAGTGGAAGAATACTCAAGTCTAAACTTTCCCTTCCAATTTAAACTAAGATGAGACAAACAAACCATGCAAAACAAAGTAATATGGCAGCAAAAGAATTACCACACAAATACGATGGGCCAAAAATAAAGACAATCACACAAGACACCAAATTTACGTGGAAAATTCTTCGGTATGAAGAGTAAAAAATACGGGACCAAACCTCCACTATAATCACCAAATAGTTACAATATTGCTATCCAAAATGGCCACAAAACAAGTGTCAAACAACAAGAAACAATACATAAACCACAGCACCAAACACTAGAGAAATAAAGGAGTGAAAGCACAAAAAATGCAGTTACTGTTCAGGAATGAAGAACAGGAGCTACAGGACACCAAATCAAGCTCCGTCAGTTCCTAATCAAATATTGAGATGAGAGGAACAAGCAGTCCAAAAATTACCTCAATCGGACATGAAACGAAGCGGGAATCGCAATTTGAAGTTGACAGCTGTGGCTGAAATTTAGGTGCGAAAATCAGCTTTATTTTTCTTTCTTTAGTTACTTAAAACACTCTTTTTGTGATGGAGAATAAGACCTAAAAAGATCAATATATATGTCCCATAGTAATGGACCTATGAGCAAAAATAAATTGGTTCAAATTGAACTTTATTTATCCACATAAAAATAGAAAGGAAAAAAAGACCCAATTATCCAACATTCAGGCCTCATCTTTTTTCTTGGGCTAAACACTGAAAATTTTCTAACTCTACTTTTAGAGTTTGCACACATTGGTTACATAAATATGTGTGTGTGCCTTTCAAGAGAGCAATGACCCTTTTCTATTCCTTGAGCCATTTTTCTTTGTGACAATCAATTGATATATATATTTATTAATAGAAATAATTTAGCAAATTACACATCATATTTATTGATTTCCCAATGAACATGATTTTTGCTAATGTGACACTTATTTTATAACCGAAAAAGTATTTATCAGAGTAGTGCATGAACATATTAGGATTATATGTTATACGACAAGGATAAAAATCATACTTGTCACTAACAAAACCCTTATGGGGAATGATTTCTCTGATTTCCTTTGCCATGTTGTTTAGATTGTGCTGCTTGAGATTCCAGGTAGATAAGCCAAATCATACACCTTTCTCATGGTGTAATGATGATCCAAAATGCTTTGGATATTTAGGAACTAGTTTTTTTTTATTATTTTAGGCCCTTAAATATATTTGTCATCACTCTTTTTCTACCACTACCAGAGTTACATTTGGATATTCAAAAGAAAACAAAGGAAACATATCCTATCACTCCTAATTATCAAGAAAACACTAGCAAATTAAGCATTACAATTTTTTTAATTGAACTTTTTGCATATGGAAAGAGAGATGAAGTTGGGAGCAGAAAGTCCAGTGGTGATTTTCATCAAGAGTGGTTGTTGCATGTCCCACAACATCGAAACTCTAATTCTTAGTTTGGTGCAAACCCTACAGTTTATGAGCTTAACGAACTTCCAAATGGAATAGAAATGGAGAAAACATTGGCTGAATTAGGGTGTAAGCCTAGTGTGCTAGCAGCGTACGCTGGGAAGGAATTGGTTGGTGGTTCTAATGAGATAATGAGCCTTAATTTGTGGGGCAATAAGCTCAAGCAATTGCTCATAAGGGCTAATGCAATTTGGGTATAACTACTAGCTACTATCATTGTTTCTACATTTGAGCCTAGAAACATAGATAACTAGCCAGTTATTGAGTATTTAATCAGCTGGTATTTGGTGTTCTTCTCTTTTCTCCCATTATATTTCAAAAATTGCTATATTTTACTAGAAAATTCACCTTTCATAGCCATATTTTACATGATTACCATTTATAACCGTTGTATTCAATTTACGCCCGTTGTATTCAATTTTATCAATAATTTTTATTCATATAAAATATAAATACAGTGTCATTTAGCTGTTGTATTCGATTCACAGCCATTGTATTCACTTTTACTTAGTGATTTGTATTCATAAATACGTAAATACACTACATATTTAGTCTTATCAAAAACACTACCATTTTTTTCTTTTTTCCTTTTTTTAATTTTTTCTTTTTCATGTTTTCCTCGTTTTTTCTTCTTCTTTTTTCTAATTTTCCCTATTTTATATATATATTTTTTCTCTTCTATCTCTCTTTTTTTATTTTTTTTTTGTTTTTTGCAGTTATTTTCTTTATCATTTTTTTGTTCTATTTTATATTTTGTTGTATTTTTAAAAAATATAACTAATCGAGCACAAGTCATTGATGATAACGTAAATACCATAATTGTTTATCTATTTGTAGTCACACCGTCATTTATATTTTTGTATTCATTGATACAACTGTATTTATATTTGTATTTTACAGTTCACACTTGTATTTGTATTTGTATTTGTTTGTTCGCACTATCATTTATATTTTATATAATTCGCACTTTTATTTTAAAGAACTGTTTTGTAGTTATATTTTGTAATTGACTGTATATTATATTGGATTATATTTGTATTATGATTTTATTGTGTTTGTATTTTAGATTATATTTGTATTTGTATTCTATTTTCGTCGATATCTTTTTATTTTCAAAGAATTATTTTGTATTTGTATTTGTAAGTTGATTGCATATTGTATTTAACCGTGATTATATACAATTTATTATTTGTATTTGTATACAAACAAGTAAATGCATTAATTGTATTTTCTTGATTCTAAAATATATAAATATGCAATGTATCATTTGATACAAATGTACCGTTTTGTATTTGTATGTCAATTATTATTCGTATTTATAAATAAATAAATATCACTTGATAAAAATACAATTACAAACAAATAAAATCAATTATTTTAAAAATACAAATACATATTGTATTTGTATATATTGTATTTTTATAAAAATTTGAATTGTATTTATTTGTATCAATAAATACAACTCGTATAAATAAATTCAAACAAGTATTCGTAAAAAGAAAATCATCATTCCTTTTCAATAATTAAAAAATACAAATGATAGTTCACACTTGTATTTATATTTTATAGTTCGTACTTGTATTTGTGTTTGCTAGTTCGCAAAATGAAAAGAAGGAGAAAAAAAAAGGAAAAAAGGAGAAAAATATGAGAAAAAGGAGAAAAAATACAAAAAAAAAAAGAAGGGAGAGTAATAGAAAATAGAGAAAAAAAAAAGGAGAAAAAATAAAAAGGAAAATAAGAAAAAGAAAAAGAAACACAAAATGAAAAATAGACAAAGAAAAAGAAAAAAATAAAAAAAGAAAGAAGAAAGAGAAAACAAAAAAAGAAAAAGAAAAAATGAAGAAATAAAATTGAAAAAAAGGGTAATAGAAAATAGAGAAAAAAATAAAAAGAAGGAGAAAAAAGAAAAAGAAAAAAAAATGAAAAAGAAAAAATTGAAAAAAGAAAAGAAAGAGAAAATGGAAAAAAAAAGAAGAATAAAAAATTACGGAAAAAACTGAAAAGGAAATAAAAGAACAGTAATAGAAAATAATAAAAAGAAAAAAACACATGAGAGAGGATATGAATTGTAATTATGGAAAATTAATAGGTAAGAGGAAATTATGAATTGTAATAAATTAAAACTAGGCTAAATAAGATAATTAGGAGTCAATATTGACTAAGTTATGTAATTACCCCAAATTTATACTCTTCATAATTGTAAACTGATGTTTAGAGATAATATTAGCATTTTTTTTGTTGTAATAACTAAAGTTTATGCTTAGTTTCTTCTTGTCTAATGAGATCTTCTACACTAAAATCACTACAATAACATGCAAGTAATGAATCCATTATGTCTTGAGTTTTTTAGTTAACTTGCGTGTGGTGGCACGGTGTTTTCCATAGATCATGACCATGTAAACAAATAATCGCAATGTAAAAATATGAACGGGGGACATAAAACCGGACCTCCTCAAAAGAATAAATAAGAATTGGACACTTTTTTTTTTTTAATTTGGGTTAATCATGTATTTATATAATATATACTCAAACACAAGCAACGAGTTATGGGGAGCAAATATTACTACTTCTCAGAATTCAGAGTAGTCAACTAAGATGTTAGTAATATTAGAATTCAAAATATGTCTAATTAAAATAACTCCTAGAATATTTGACCATTGTGCATCACTGTCAAGTATCAGAGGAACTATCAAAATCTTGAGGCGTTCAAAATACTAATTCTTAGCACCCCTCTTTACTAGGAGATCTACCACCCTACTTTGTTTTATGTAACTAATTAACTTGATGATTCAATTCCCCAGCTTCGACAACAAGGACCTGCATCCAATAATAATAGGATTTTAAGAGAGATGTCCTTGGTTGATTATTACCTGTTTGATATCTGTGGCTTCTAGAGGAGGGAAATTGTGTTCCTAGACTATTTTTAAGCCTTGCATAATAGTGATAAGCTTACACAAGTTGTTAGTAGAGTGGGCACATAAAGTCAATAACTTAGACCCTTTGTGGTTATCCCTCTCTGTGGTTATGTTGTGGTATTTATGGTGTGTGAGGACGATTGGCACGGTTTCTAATGTATTTCGATTTGATATGTATGAGTTTGTGATTTTTGGTGGCTTGAAAAGCCTTATAGATGACTTTGGTCAATATTTATCGATCTGTGCATCAGATGGCAAAACGGACTGTGCCAACAGATCCAAAACACTGATTTTTGGTTGGTAACATAGTTGTTGTGGTTTTATGGATTTTATATCTCATTCGATCCTCAGTTCGAAAAGTTGTGATATAGATTTTTGGGTGTTTTTTCGAAGATCTAATATCGTCATTGGGTTTGGAATGTCGAACTTAGGTTAGTAGCTGGGTTTGTTCGATTTCGTTGGTTTTAGATCCTATTTTGACCCTTAGTTTCAAAATAGTGTAAATAGGATCCTGGAGGTCAATTTTATGATAATGACCTTTTTTTTATAAATTTTATGAATTTATTGGATCCGAAACGTGTTTTACAATCAAATTTCACTATTGGATCATGTTCATAGGGTTTTGAATGAGTTGCAAGGGTCTAAACAAGTTTTTGAAATTGCTGGTGTTGGTGTGATCTCGTGTGCAAACTTTGGGTTGTGTAAGCGACATTCATACCCTTTGACCAGGTCACATATGCGATCAAATTGTCGCGTAAGCGACCATCACTGAGTATAAGGCCCCAAATTATCTTTTAATATTTTGGGAGTTAGAAAGTTTCAATTTTGACTATTTTCGATGCGTTTTTCTCGTAGTATTATTGACTATCAATTGAGAACTCTATTTTCTCCATTTCTAAAGACCTTCTATTTTATTTTTAATAATTTCTACCCAAGTTGAGAATCAAAACCCTATTTCCATAATTTTGGGGGCTTGAGAGCTCGAATTTAGACGATTTCAAAGGAATTTTTGAGATTTCTTTCATGGGTAAGTTTCTAATCTTATAATTATTATTTTTCTCTTGATTGTATCTTCAAAACAACTTCAAATTCTTGATTTTTGAAATAGATTATGGGAGTTTTTGTTGGTAAAGATTGAAAATGATTTTTCTTTGATTTGAACCACATTTTCACTCGTTTTTTCTTGGATTTTTAGCTTTAGAATTATGTGAGTATGGAGAAATAAAATTATGATTTCACCTTTTTTTTTCAAAAAAATCTATTTTGTGGATTTGTTTTGACCCTGACTTAAAAATAGGCAATATGGGTATCGTTGACTTTCTTTTAATGCGTAGATTCTGAACTTACGGATTTTAGTTGATTCTGGATCCTTTTGTGAGGGAAAATCTCAGGATTAAAGACTTTTTGAACTGATTTTTAAAATTTGAGGTAGGTTATGGATTAACTTTCTTCAGACTGGGTTGGAGAGTGAATAATAATATAAAAGCATAATATGGGTATGGGGTTGTATCATGAAAAATGTGTTAGGTGATTTATGCGACCATGTGAGTGCCTATGGGAATAATATTCAACGGTTTTGAAATATTATTCGTGTGGGTCTTACATGATATTGCTGGCCTTGTAATGATACATACATTTTTGGTTGCATTTTTTTTGTGTGGGAAAAACCTATATTTTGTGATTTATGTGGTATCAATGCCTTTTTCTCGCATATTTCACTTGATGATTTTTTAGATTATTTTGGATCATGGATGGTTGGATGAATTGAGTGGAGTTTTGACTCACATGGTTAGTATAATGATTGGAAATTGGATATTCTCATTT
Organism: Capsicum baccatum var. pendulum; assembly: GCA_030864225.1. Classification (NCBI taxonomy): domain Eukaryota; kingdom Viridiplantae; phylum Streptophyta; class Magnoliopsida; order Solanales; family Solanaceae; genus Capsicum; species Capsicum baccatum. The sequence continues at coordinate 153,681,475 of CM061561.1, read as the reverse complement.
TAGTTGCTTGTGAACATTATATCCTCATATCATACTTATCATGAAACATTGGTACCACCATGGAAATACTGAAAATACTAATTTTTTCAAATAAAAAATATGACACTTTTGAAAACTCTCTACTGATGATGTGATGGAAAGGAGTTATGAATATTGGTATTGGATATTGATTGTATGTGGGTTGATGAACCCCCTATGAGTCCTAGGTCTGTACCTGAGTTTGGTAGGTGTGGGTTGACGAACCCTTCATGGGTCCTACTTTGAAGCAAAGTTCGGTAGGTGTAGGACGGGGGTTATGAGATGACCTCGTGCATCATTCATAATTATCATTATCATCATATTCATTGAACTTCATATATTGTGCTTATGCTGTGATTGTATTTCTGTCTTTAACATAATATTTATCCATCTATTCTATATTCCTATACTTACATTTGATGTACGTGTATATTTATTCTTCTTTTCTCTATATTAATTTTGTATATGTGTATATATTAAAACTGCCAATGAGGATGGTGTGGTCTATCGTTAGGTACATTTTTCGATTGTAGGTGATGTTCCCATAGTTTGTGTTTGTATGCTTTATTTTCTACTTTACTTGGTTAGCGTATGGTACCTACCGAGTATAAGTGGATCATACTTACCCCTATTGCGCCCTTTCAGTGCAGATCCAGGAACGAGTGTGCCACACTGATAGATAATTCGGGTGACTTTGAGAGTATTTGAGGAGATAGATGTCCTATGCTTCAGGAGTTGGCCTACTACCTTTTTTCATCTATTACATGTCTTATTTTATATTCAGAGATAGAGTTTTGATCCTCTTTGGACTGTTATTATATCTTTCAACATTCGAGATGTATTTATTATTTCTTACACTGTGACACCAGGTTTTGGGATTTGGTTTAGTAACTTGGATTATATTTCTTCTATTATCATGGTTGTATGGCTTGGCTTCATTCTAGAAGCCTTGTATTGGCTTTTGGTATTGATTTACATTGTCATATCAGTTTAGGTAATAGACTTACTTGTCAAGGCTTTCTGCGACAAATGTCATCATGACACTTAAATTTTTTGACCGTGATAAACTGGTATCAGAGTAGCCAGGTTCAGTGGTCTCATTAGTGTAAGAATAAGGTATTTAGTAAAGTCTCGCAGATCGATATGTAGACGTACGTACCTATCTTTGAGAGGCTAAAAGATATCTTTAGAAAAATCCCCTTTTTTCATTCTATATCATACAGATCTTTCATACCTTGTGTTGTAAGTAATGTTTTCACTCTTTTATGTACGAGTGTACATGGTGTTCCTTCGGTTCTAAGTGTAGACCCTCCAATGGTACCAATATCTGCTTATGGTACTCCATAGACTTCAACTGTTGTTTCTCCTTCAGTGCCTGCACCAATTATAGTATTCCGAGATCTAGAGTTCAGCCGTCTTCTATGTTGCCTCATATTATTGTGGGTGTATTTATGTCTTCTGAGGACTGGAAGAGGATTTGAGAGATACATTATTAGGGTCCTCCGAGGTTCTGTGGTGCTGTCGGTGAGGATGCTAATGAGTTCTTGATTGACTATTATGAGAATTTGCATAATCATAATTTGCTTGAATCACATAGGGTTTCTTATACTAGTTATCAGTTGAGAGATGCATCTAAAGATTGGTAGAGGTCGCTTATTGGTTGCAGACCTCAGAGATGGCCTGGGATCATTTTATAGTAGCCTTTTTCGATAGGTTTGTGCCCTTTAATTTGAGGGATCAGATGAAAGATGAGTTTGATCACTTAGAGCAGGGCTCCATGGCTGTTGCAGAGTATGAGGCATGATTTCATACCTTGTATAGATATTCCTATCCCACTAAGGACATTGAGTTTGAGAAGATTCAGAATTTCGTGAAGGGATTAAATATTTCTCTTCAGCTTGATATAACTCAGATTGCAGTGTATGGGGCATCGTTTTAGAGTATTATGGATCATGCTAAGATGATTAAGTCTATTCTTTGAGCATCTCAGAGAGGCGCCAAGAAGGTGTGCTGTATGGGTGAGATCGGAGGTCACACTTCTCGAGGTAAAAATTCTAGAGGCATCCATGGGTGTCATGGTAAATCACTACAGACAACCATGTAGAGTTCAGGTAGTGGGTCTTTCAATATGGCAGCTGCAGGTAGTCATTCTAGTTCAGCTATACCTTCTTCCACTGAGCCGGGTCACGGAAGTTGCTTTGTGTGTAGTGAGATTGGCCATAGAGCCTGGGACTGTCCCCGTCGTGCCTTCAGAGTTACTTCTATATCGGTTATGGGAGGTAGAGATTTACTAAAGGTGTGTGAGATAGAGAGAGTGGTGCCCGTGGTAATGGTTGTGGGGCTACATAGCCAGGTGTGGGACATGGTCAGTGTTATGCTATACCTGGCAGGATAAAGGTAGAGGCCTCCGACATCATCATATGTTTATCCCTATTTGTTACAAATCTACATCTGTGTTATTTGATTTGAGATCGACTTTCTCCTATGTGTCTATGTATATTACTTTGGGTTTTGGTTTTTCTTGTGAGCCTTTTGATGTGCCTATTCGTGTATCTACCCCCGTAGAAGATTTTCTTTAGTGGTGGATTCGGTGTACCGATCTTGTGTTGTGACTTTTTCTGGGCGTCGGACTTGGGTAGATATGATTGTGCTTGATATGGTAGATTTTGATGTCATCTTGGGTTTGGATTGATTAGCTCCTTATCTTGTTGTCCTAGATTGTTATGCGAAGACTGTGACTTTAGCTTTGTCGGGTATGCCAAAGATAACTTAGAAGTGTATGCTTTATTCGGGTCCCAAGACGGTAATATATTTCCTTAATGTTCATTGTGTAGTAGAGAGGGGATGCTTGCCTTATTTAGCCCATATTCGTGATACTTATGCTACTTCACCTTCTTTTTTAGTTTCTGTTCGTGTGGTCCAGGAGTTCATAGATGTCTTCCCTACGGATTTTCTTGGTATGTCTCCATACCATGATATTGACTTGTTATTGATGTTGTGTCGGGCACCAAGCCCATTTCTATTCCTACTTATTGGATGGACAAACAGAGTTGAAGGAATAAAAAGATTAATTGCAGGAGTTGTTGGATAAGGGCTTTATCAAACCTAGTATATCCCCTTGGGGTGCGCTTGTCTTATTTGTGAAGAAAAGCATAGGTCTATGCGCATGTGTATTGATTATCTGCAGATGAACAAGGTGACAATTAAGAATAGGTATCCTCTTTCTCATATTAATGATCTGTTTGATCAACTTTAGGGTACTTTGTTGTTTTCAACGGTTGATTTAAGATTCAAGTATCAGCAGTTGAGGATTAGAGCTTTGGATATTCCAAATGAAGCTTTTCGGACTCGATACGGTCATTATAAGTTCTTAGTCATGTCATTTGGGTTGCCCCATAAGCGTTTATAGAGTTGATGAACCAGGTATTTCGACCATATCTCAACTACTTTATTATTGTATTTATAGATGATATCTTGATTTACTCCAAGAGTGAGGCAGATCATGAGGAGCATTTGTGGATTGTGCTTCAAATATTGAGGGATGAGAGATTGTATGCTAAGTTCTCTAAGTGAGAATTTTGGTTGGAGTATGTTTCTTTCTTTGGTCATGTGGTGACTAAGGATGCTATTATTGTCGATCCATCCAAGATTACAGTGGGTTTAATTGGGCTAGTCTTACTTCTACTACTGAGATTCGGAGTTTCAATTGGTTTAGCGGACTACTATTGGGGCTTTTTTGATGGTTTTTCATCTATTGTATCTTCTTTGACTAAGTTGACTCAGAATAAGGTTTCCTTTCAATGGTTCGATGTTTGTGAGGCAAGATTTTAAAAGCTTAAGGATTTGTTGAATTCAGCTTCCATCTTGACCCTTCTCATGGAGGCATGGGTTTTACTATTTTCTGTGATGCTTCTGGTGTTGGATTAGGTGTTGTGTTGATGCAGGAGGGTAAGGTGATTGGTTATGCTTATAGTTAATTTAAGCCCCATGAGAAGAATTACCCTACCCATTATTTGGAGTTGTGCACTGTTGTTTTTGCTTCGAAGTTGTGGAGGCACTACTTGTATGAAGTTCATTATGAGATTTTCTTGAATCATCGTTGCCTTCAGTATTTCTTCACCCAATGAGATCTTAATATGTGGCAGCGCTATTGTCTTATGTTTCTTAAGAATTATGACTTAACTATTCTCTATCATCTGGGTAAGGCTAATGTGGTTACATATGCCTTAAGTCGAAAGTCGACTAGCATAGGTAGCTTGATGTATATTTTGATCCATAAGAGGCTTTTTGCCTTAGAGGTTCGGTACTTGGCTAACCAAATAGTTAGGCTTGATGTTTCGATACCTGGGTGTGTTTTGGCATTCGTGGAGGCTAGGTCTTCCTTGATTGAGAAGATTCGGGCTCATCAATTTGATGATATTAGGTTGAGAGTGATTCGGGTTAAGATGTCGAGTAGTGAGGCTAAGGAAGCCTTACTTGATATAGATGGTGTCTTGAGTATTGGTGCCGAGTTTGTGTGCCGAGAGTGGGTGACTGGATTAGATTGCTTTTCGAGGAGGCTCATTGTTCAAGATATTCCATCCATTTGAGAGTGACTAAGATGTATCGTGATTTGAGGCAACATTATTAGTGGGGTGGTATGTGGAAGTATTAGTGGATTTTGTAGCTCGTTGTCTATGTTGCCAATAGGAAAAGGCAGAGAATTTGAGGTCTGGTGGTTTTCTATAGAGGTTACCCATTCCCGAGTGGAAATAGGAACGGATCACTATGAACCTTTTGACTAGGTGGCCTCGTAATTCTCGTAGTTCTGATAGTGATTGGGTTATCGTTGATTGATTGACCAAGTCTGCTCATTTCACTATGGTTCAGGTTTCTTTCAGTGCTGAGAGGTTGGTCCGTATTTATATTCATGAGATAATTCATCTTTATGGTGTGCCCATGTCAATCATCTCAGATCGAAATTCAGTGTTCATATCTCACTTCTGAAAAACCTTTCAAGAAGAGTTGGGTACTTGTATTGATCTTAGTACATCTTTTCACCCCAAACCAATGGTCAGTCGAAGAGGACTATTCAAATTTTGAAGGATATGATCCGTGCTTGTGTGATGGACTTTGGTGGTTAGTGGGAGCAACATCTAGCTTTGACAGAGTTTGCATATTATAATAGCTACCATTCCAGCATTGGGATGGATCCTTTTGAGGCTTTTTATGGTAGGCGTGCTCGTTCTCTTGTTGGTTGGTTTGAGGTTTCTGAGATTAGACCTTTAGGTGCGGACTGACTTTGTGAGTTTTTGGATAGAGTTTGGGTCATTCAACATTGTCACAACTCGAACCAGGGCCTAATCGTGATAGGTATCTCAAGTCCACCGAGGATCGGAAACCACCACTTTAGTGTCACGACCTGAACTAGGGCTTGGCCATGATGGGTATCTCAAGTCCACCGAGGACCGAAGACCACCCCCATAGCCTATTCCAACGTAACCAATATATATATATGACAAGATAAGAAAGATAAACCCAAAAGTCTATACAAGATCAATACCCAAAAACCAACTATAATACCAAGACTAATACCGAATATCAACCATAATACCCATATCCACTGTAGTCCAACAAAGCCTCTAACAAAACCAAATACCAGTAAAATATCGGGACATGCCCCCGATCATAGCCAAAATAAAGCTAAAATAAAGTCTAAGACAAGGGAAACCAAAACATGAAATAAAGTTTTTCGAAGGATAGAAGCTCACCACTTCAAATCAACTCTCGACTAACCACAAATACTTGATCACTGTGCAGGAAGGGTAGACTTGTCTTCGGACCCTGCATCACGTGGGGATACAACATCTAAAGACAGTTAGCGGTTGGATCACTAGAATGTGACTCAGGGATAAAGTAATAAATTAATTCCATATTCCATAATATGAATACCAGTAAACCCAATGCACAACATCATAAGCAATACGTACATATATATGTCTATTATATGCTGGGGATAAAGGGGACAAGGCTTAGCATCCATTTTTAAATCATTAACCTGGACTATGTAGCTTTGCCGTCGTAATGGCACCCTCGATCTATAAGAGTTCATCTCCCCCTGCTGAAAGGGACCCAATGTGCGTTAGACACACGTACAAGAGAAAGCCCGAGAAGGCTAATGTCATCCCTAAAATATAAAGTTCATCTCTTGCAAATAGTCACCATGACCAAACCTCACATCACCAAACATGAGTTTTCAGTATTGGTCCCTCTGGGACCTCCACATTCTACGACTTTGCTATAGTACCTCCTTTAAGCCCATATTAAAACCATTTACATATTCCCAACCATTTACCAAAGAGACTTTTAATTTAGGAATTTCCCGTTGGTATCATCATACCAAAATTAGAGCTTGCAAGTCTATTCCATTTTGCCATACAAACCTTTAAACCAAGTTGACTCCACAATTTCTAATTTAAAACCCAAAGACATGGCCACCAAGGCCTTTCCAAAATCATTTGAAACAAAACCAAACCAATTCATGTTCCATATACCATTTATGTAATTCAAGGTTTCAAATGAATATCCAATCCAAATGACAAATCATATTCCAAAGCCAATTATGCAAGTGGTTCGAGTTTATTATCAATTTCCATACCGAAACCATTTATTTAGGGAAATCCATTGTACCCTTAAATTCATTCACCATCCCTATGCACCCAAAGAGTTCATAAACCATTAATTCAATGCATAACAATTCAATAATAATCATGGAAAAACATTTAAACCAAATAGATTCAAAATCCTAAACCCATAGTTCTAAACCCAACAACAAAACTATGAATAATAAACCAATTTTCATGCCATTAATAAATACAAGTATTGGAAAAGAGGAACATACCTTAATTGCCAAGAAATTTGAAGAAAACCACACTCTTAAGATCCTAGATGATCACCTCCTTAAACCCTAGCCGCGTGTTGAAAAGGGGAATTTGAGAAAGGATGGTTGAGAGTAATGCGGATGACCTTTGTATATTGAAAACTAATAAAATAGGCCCTTATAGATATTAAAAATTGTTTATAGGTTGAAGGACCCCTTTACCCCTCATCCCATTTTAAAAAGAACAAGGCAACCCGAAACTACTATAGGTCTGTGGCACGAACCTTATTGCGGTGATTATCTTCCGTGTCATGAAGGTTATTGCGGAGACTAACCTCTGCTGCATGCCAATATCACGGAGGTTTATTGCCTGCGTGACCCAAAACAACCTCGAACCCTATTTAAAAATTCTAAAACTCATCCAAGTTACCCTTTTAACATCCCCAAACATAATTTAAGTCAAACATCTGTATTTCAAGCATGGGAAGGACAAAAATAAAATACCCAAAATTTTGAGGGCGTTACACTCATCCTATCCAACCAAAACACAATATAGATAAAAAATGGAAGACAACCCAAAACATAAAGATAAGATAGTTAATGCAACCCAAAAGTAAGCTCTAAAAGTCAACAACAATCATTTCCACATTATTGTCCACATAATCCTCTAACAAAACCAAATACCAAACTAGGTCGAGACATGTCCCCAACCATATCCAAAAGGAATAAAAAAGTAATAGTCTAAGAAACATAATGAAACCAAGAAGTAACAAGCCTTCCGGAAGATGGAGGCTCACCACTTCAAGTAGACCAACCGATTAACTGGATCACCTACCACTGCACAATATAATAGAAAACCCTTAGGACCCTACATAATAAAATGATGTAGTTTCCAGGGACGGTTAGCGGGATGAGTGCTAGTATGTAACTCAGAGAAGGGATGAAATAAAGCCATTTTTCAAACAAGACCAATCTCAATGTACATGTTCACATACATGCATATACATATATATAAGATGTCAGGATAAGGTACAAGGTGGTAACATGAGATTTAAAACTATTAGCTCGGAATATGTAGTTCTAACCGTCCTAGGGGTATCCACGACCTATATGGGTCCACCTCCCCCTACTGAAAGGGTCCCAGTACGTGTTAGCCACATAAACTAGGAAAATTGGAGAAAGGTCCAAAGTCACTGAGGCTCCAACCAATTCAAAATATAAATATAATGTGTGAACTATGCACACGGTCACCAAGACCCCCATGCCGGCAAATGAGGTTTCCAGTGTCGGCCCCCCAGGACCTCCACCTTCCACATCAAGCTACAGAACTCCCTTTAATCCCAAATTAAAACCATTTACACATTATCATCCATTAACCAAGGAATCTTTTAGTTAAGCATTTACTGTTGGTATCTTCATACCAATTAAAGTTAAGCTTGGAAGTCAATCCCATTATGCCATTCAAACTAATTAGCCAGATAGACTCCAAAGTTCTAATTTAGAAACCAATCCATGTCCACCAAGGCCTTCCAAAACCGTTTTATGCTCCATTTTACTTTTATGTAAAGTAAGATTCCAAAAGTGGATTAAATTATGCATATATCCATGTTTCAAAACTAATTTCACAAGTTAGGTTGACGTTAAAGAGACTTCCAAACCATTAAACTATATAATTTGGGGAAACCCGTGTTATACATTCCAATTCCCATACCCATGAATTTATTTTGTTCAAAACCATGAAGATAAAACATAAACAACCAATTCAAAACTAGATGAAACCAATTCAAGTATTAACAATTCCAAATCCCTCGACCCATATTAAAACCAAATAATTAAACCACATGGATAACAATTAAATACATGTTTTTATATAAAATCAATTTAGGGAAGAGATATATATATGCCTGAAAACACCAAGAAATTTTTAGAGAAAACCCCAATTTGAAGCTTAGATGACCAATTCCCATGAAAACCCTAATTGTTATTTCTTAGGAAATTTAAGAGAGAAAAAACTGTTTATGTTATGTTAATTAATGGAAATAGGGCTAAGGGAAGGGTTTTAAGTCATGGACAATAATGGGGTGGAAGGAAAAGACCACAATACCAAAAATAGCGCCCATTCGCTATGGGTCAGGTAACGACTTATGGTCTCTGGTCACAAGTCGTCACCAATACTCATATCCTGAGGTCCCAAACCTTGACCCCTACTATTATGGTCATGAGTAAAACCCCATGAGTTATGACCAAACCCTATGACCCATGGGGTCTTAGTCATGATCAAGATAAAAACATCAGGTGAGTGACGAGTGATAACAACTCATTACGTGAGTCATTTCCATGGTAGTGATGTCTAAATCTAGAAATTTATAAGGTCCAAAAAACTAGGGTATTATGTTACCCCCTCCACGGGATCATTTGTACTCGAATGAAGAGTCAAGGCACCTATTAGCACGATAACAAAAAAGAATGCAACCACAAAACCATAAACAAAATCTGAAAGAGATAAGAACTATAAAGGAACCCATACCTCAAATGTTTCCATCCAATGCAGGGAATAAGAATGGATACTTCGACTTCATGTCATACTTAGCTTCCCAAGTAGCCTTTTCCACCTTTTGATTCCTCCAAAGAACTTTTACCTAAGCCACATCCTTAGTCCTCAATCTACAGACCTGTCTATCCAAAATCTAGATCTAGACTTTCTCATAAGACAAGGAATCCAAAATACAATTATCCACCATAGGGATAACAAAGAAATATCACCCAAACACTTCTTCAATATCTATACATGAAACACGGGATGAATATAACCCAAATTCTCAGGCAACTCTAATTTATAAACAATATTCCCCATTCTTCTCAAAATCTAATATAGAGCTAATAATGTGGTGTGAGCTTATCTTTCTTCTTAAACCTCATAACTCCCTTCATAGTAAATACTTTCAAGAATAACCAATCATTAACAAAAACACTCTAACTCCCTTTCCCTCACATCTGCATAGGACTTTTAGCAACTTTGGGTTGTCTTAAGTCTTTACCTAATTACCTTCAACTTTTCCATGGCTTAGTGATCCAAGTTGGGACCAAACAACCAAGTCTCACCAATCTCAAATCACCCAATAGTAAAAACCAAGCGAGTCTCAAGGTATAACTATTATTATATACGAATTTAATAAAAGGTAAGTGATCTACCTAACTTCTATTAAAGTCGAACATACAAGACCTTAGCATATCTTCCATAGTATGTATAGTTCTCTCCTCTTGTACATAGGCGGAAACTGGTCCTAAGGTTCATTTTAGTCCCCAAACCTTTTTGAAACAAATTCTAAAGTAAGATGAGAATTGCGTACCTTGGTCTGAAATGTTAAACACCGACTCTCTGTGCAATCTAACAATCTCATCAATGAAAAACTTAGCATAATCATCTCTAGAGTAGGTAGTCTTTACAGACAAGAAATGATAAGACTTTGTAAGCCTATCCACAATGACCTAAACCGAATGATATTAATTATGAGACCGCAGAAGACCCGTAATGAAATCCATGTTGATCACCTCCCATTTCTACATAGGTAACTCTATCTCTGAGATATACCGTGATGCCTCAAGTTCTCAACCTTGAATTGCTAACAAACCATACATTGGCCATAAATTTAGACATATCCCTCTTTTTATTGTTTCACCAATAGATTTTTTTAAAATCACAATACATTGAAACACCTTGGTTTCTGGACCTTGGAAAATTTCTTAGAATCCTGGTCTCTAGACCCAGTATAACTTACAGGTATAATCCATATGTTGGGGTATGAATGGTATGGTCTAGTTGTATACTGACCAGTGTTGGTTAGTGAGAAGGATTTTGTACACTAGAATGGGTACGACTTATATGGTACAAGTTGTATGGTCGGATATGAATTATTTTGTTTCTTCACTTTACCTTAAACTTGGTAACCTAGGTTGAATCTGAGTATGAGCGGCTAATTATGAGCCGTAAGATAGGGTACGAGTTGTACCCAAGACTCATATGGTGGACAATATCCAATCCTCTTAGAATTCAATTTTGCCAGGCTTACGAGTAAAGGTTATAGATCATATATTTGGATACGAATTGAATTGGATGAGTCATACCTTAGATAGTGTTGGGTCCAAGGGGGAGGCCAAGGGTACGAGTGGTGGGTACCACTCATATAGAGAGGATACGACTCATAAGGGTCAGTTGTAACCCTATGATGAGATGTTTGTGCAACTTAAGTGGAGGCAATCTGGATATTTTCCCACCTATCCTAATAATTTCCCATGACTTATATTCCTATTGAGAGGTTATTTACCCTATTATTCTATTCATTAACACTTAGAAACTCTTTCTAAACACTCTATAATTCTCTCAAGAGCTTTTGGGAAAGAAAGTTAGGGTTTCAACTAGAGCATTAATTTAGGGATATTGTTGGTGGTTTCTCTCCATCTACTTTTTCAATAAAGCCATGCTCTCTTCCTTCATTGTTAGTTCCAACTAAAGGCATGGTTTTATAAAATATTTTCATGACTTAAATATTGTATGATTTTGGATTTCCAATATGTTTTGGGGTTTTTCAGTTACAAATGCTTGGTTATGGTTTTCCTATGTTCTAATTATGCTTTTATATACATGAATGATGGTTTTCCTATGTTCTAATTATGCTTTTATATACATGAATGATGGTTTTGGATAGTTGGTTCCATGGGAATGGTTCTTTGGTAATGGACTTTGGTTTTGAAAATACTATACCCCTAATATGTTTGATAAAATGCCTTTAATAATATTTTCATTATAATATTGGTTTTTCAATTGAACTTATAGATGGATTAAACTTCATAATGGAATCCTAAATGGTATGAATGATTTAAATGGTTTTAAATAGATTTGAAAGACCTTGGTGGCCATGGTTTTGGTTAATTAGAAATCATGTGGGGGTACATAGAATCCCCTAAGGTTTGGCTATGGATAATACTAGCAATTTATTATTGGTATGATGATACCACTACTAATAGCCTCAGTTAATAATAATGGAATAATAGTTTAGATATAATATAGTTTTAATTGGGCTTAAAGAAGAGAGGTGTAGCAAAGCCGTAGAAGGTGGTGGTCCTGGGGTGATCTAAATTAGACTCATATGTGTCAATATGAGGTTTTGTTCAAGTGACTATGTGCATGATGTCACGCTATATTTTGGGGGATGTACTAGTCATCCCAGGCTTTCTTCCCTGGTTGTGTGGCTTTACGCACTGGGCCCTTTCAGTAGGGGGATGGACCCATATAGCCCATGGGTTATTTAGGACGATAAAGCTATGTAGCCTAGGTAAAGGTTTTAATAGCATACTAAACTCTGTTCCCTTTCCTGGCTTGGTTATATATATATGTATGGTTGTATGCATATGGATGGTTTTACTTGGTTTTATAAATGGAATTATTTTATGTTTATTATGAGTTCATTCTAGTGTTTACTTGCTAACCCAACTTTATGTGGTTGTATACCCACGCTATGTAGGAACCAGTCATTTTACTCCTCCTACATAGTGATTGACTTGGGAACAGTTGTTTGATTGGAGTAGTGAGCTTCTATATTTCTGGAAGGCTCTATTTCATATTATGGATATTTTTAGACATTATGATTTATTTATGGATGTTTATTTTGGCGATGGTTGGGGGCATTTCCCAATCAAATATTTTTACTCTTTTAGTTAGAGGCTTTGTGGTACTATTACAAGTTGGAATGGATGGGATCAGTATTGGTGTTAGTCTTAGCATTGACATTGGTATTGGGGATGATACCGGTTGACAATATTATTAATTGTTCTATCATATTTAATTTTGGGATTAATCATATTATGTTTTGGAACTTATTTAGTTATGACCTAGTTTATGGCCCTTATTTCGATATTAGTTTGGTTTGATATGGTTGGATGGTTGGTATGGGATAGTTGGACTAGGTTGGGTCAGTCATAGTTGTGATCCTATCTAGACTCTTCATATGAGTTGTTACACAATCTTGTTATATGATCAAAATTCAGCCAACTCAGGGTAGGCGACTAAAGGTTAGGTTGGGTAATAGGGGTGGTCACCGATCCCAGTCAGACTTGGGATGCCCAATATGATAAGGCCCCCGGCCGGGTCGTGTCAAGTTAGTATCAGAGCTTTAAGTTCATGGTAAATTAGAAGTCCACAAAGCCGTGTCTGGTGGAGTCTTTTTAATGGTGTGTAGTACACCAGACTCATAAGATAGAGGCTACAAGGCATTTGTGAATATTTTATTTTCTTGGTATTCTATTTTCAAGCTTGGAGTATAAGTCCTGGAATTCTTTTCTACTACTTGGCTGTTCACTTTTCAGATCATGCCTCGCTGATTTGGAACATAAAAAAACTCTTCAGTCCCATCTTGGGACAATGTTGATCGGGTACGTCCTATGTCTAGAGTTTATTTTTGATCTCAGGGTCCTATCCCTGATAGTTTTGGAGTTTCTCCAGTTGCTATTAGTCTTCCTCTGGGTGAGGTGACTAATGTGGAGTTTTGTTAGTTTATTCATATTATTTCTCAATTGGTTGCTGCTCAGGCGTGTAGAGATACATCTAGTAGGTTGTCTGTTGAGACCATGAGGCTTAGCTAATTTATGAAACTGAATCCTCCTACTTTAATTGGGGTGAAGGTAGAGGAGGATCCTCAGGGTTTCTTGGATGAAATGGAGAAGATATTTAGGGTGATGTAGGCAACTAATATGGAAGGTATAAATTTTGTAGCTTATCATCTCAAGGATGTTGTGTACATATGGTACGGAGAGTGAGATAGGGATAAAGGAGATGTGGAGGAGTCATCCTTATAGGATACTTTTTCTAGAGCTTTTCTGGATTGTTTCTTTCCTCAAGAGATGAGTAAAGAAAATATGGAGAAGTTTTTGAATCTTAGGCAAGGGAGAATGCCTGTCAAGGAATATGCTTTGAAATTTCATCAGCTATTAAGGTATGCTCTTGATTTTGTAGCTGACATGTGAGTGAGGATGAGAAAGTTCTCTTCTGGATTGAATCAAGATTTGATCTTAGAAAGCAAGGCTGCTTTGCTGATCAAGGATATGGACATTTTGTGGTTAGTTATCCATATATAACAGGTGGAAAATGAAAAGAGAAAATATATGGAGTTTGGATATAGGAAGGGTAAGAGGATCAGATTTTTTGATCAGGGAGGTGCGCAGTCGCAAGATGGTCGGGATGGAGGTAAATAGCTCAAAAAGAAGTGGGGGAGTTCTGGTTTCTTCTCTACTACTAGCTATCCTTACCTGAGGTAGTTAGGTGATAGACGTTAATAGAGTGGTGATAATTTTTGTGCACAGGGTTACCAATCTTAGATATATAGGGGTCAATCGATTTCTTTATACCCTTCTTACCAGTTTTATGGTTGTCTTCATCGGGGTTATTATGATGAAGAAAGGGACAAATGTTTTAAATATTGCCAGCCAGGCTATTTGCTCAAGAATTGTCTGGTGGTAAGGGAGCTTCGGGAGCAGGCAAAGCTCTAGGTGATTCATTTTTTTATCCTGCACCTAGTGGTACAGCTTCGGTGTCTACCCCTACTTTTGGTATCGGTACTGGATGAAATAGGTTGTATGCTTTTACATCTCAATAAAAATATGAGGCATCGCCTGATACCGTTACTGGTACGTTATAACTCTTTTGTCATAACGAGTATTGTCTACTTGATTCGGGGTCCACACTTTCTTATGTTACCCCATTTGTGGCTGTACGTATTGGTTTTGATCCTGAGGCTATTTTGGATCCTTTTTTTATTTCTTCCCTAATAGGTGACTCAGTTATTACTAAGAGAGTCTATATGGGGTGTGCAGTATCTGTTGGTGGTAGGCAGACTTTGGTGTATTTTTTTGAACTTGATATGGTGGATTTTGATGTTATTCTAGGGATGGATTGGTTACACTATTGTTACACATCCTTGGATTGTCGGACTCATAAGATTGTCTTTACGTTCCCTGGTGAACCTATTAGAGAGTGGAAGAGAGGGGAGTGGTTCCCTAGCTCCTAGGGGGAGGTTTATTTCTTATCTTAGAGCTCAGAGGTTAATCTCTAAAGTTAGAATTTATCACTTGGTTTGGGTTAAAGATTCTAAATCGGAGGGTCCATTTTTCCATTCAATACTGGTTGTAAATGAGTTTTCTAATGTCTTTTCAGATGATTTTCTTGGAGTTTCTCCGGATTGGGAAATAGAGTTTTGTTTTGACTTGGTTCCATACACTCGTCAAATATCTATTCCTCCTTATGGAATACTCCGATTGAGTTGAGGAAACTCAAAGAGCAACTTAAGGATCTTCTAGATAAGGGGTTTATTCATCCTAGTGTATCTTCATAGGGTGCATTGGTATTGTTCATGAGAAAGAAGGATGGTTCCCTTGGGATGTGCATTGACAATCGGCAGTTAATATGGTAACAATTAAGAACAAGTATTCTCTTCCAAGGATAGATGACTTATTTGATCATTTGCAAGGTTCCAATTTCTTTTCTAAGATAAATCTTCAGTCTGGGTATCCTCAACTTAAGACTAGGGAGGAGGATAACCTAAGATAGCTTTATGTACTCCGTATGGGCTCTTTGAATTCTTGTTGATGTCATTTGTTTTGACTAATGCCCCGATGACATTTATGGACTTAATGAACAAGGTTTTCAGGCAGTTCTTGGATCTCTTTGTCATTGTATTCATTAATGATATTTTGATTTTTCCCAAAAGTGAGGTGGATCATGCTAATTACCTCCGTGTGGTATTATAGACCTTGAAGGAACAACAGTTGTATGCCAAGTTCTCCAAGTGTGAGTTTTGGTTAAAAACTGTGAAATTTCTTAGTCATATTACTTCTAACAAGGGGATCATGGTGAATCCACAAAAGGTGGTTGTGGTTAAAAGGTGGCCTAGAGCTACGACTCCAACCAACATTCAGAGCTTCTTGGATTTGGTTAGGTATTATCAGCGGTTTATGGAGAGATTTTCAACGATAGCTGCTCCTTTGACTAAGTTGACTCATAAAAAGGCAAAGTTTTCTGGGTCGAATGCTTGTGAGGGGAATTTTGAGAAGTTGAAAGATAAGCTAACTTTGGCTCTGGTTTTGACGTTGCCTGAGGGTAGTGAGGGTTTTGTGGTTTATTGTGATGCATCTAGAGTGGGACTTGGTTGTATTTTGATGCAGGATAAGAAGGTGATTGCCTATGCTTACAGGCAGTTGAAGATACATGAGAGGAATTATCCTACTCATGATTTGGAGCTATTGGAGGTGCTTTTTGCCTTGAAATTTGGTGGCATTATCTATATGGAGTGTACGTAGATATCTTTTCTGATCATAAGAGTCTACAGTATGTATTCACATCTCAAGCAAAGAAGATGGTTGGATCTTCTCAAAGACTATGACATGAGTCTTCGCTATCACCCAGGTAAGGGTAATGTGGTCACTGATGCTCTTAGTAGGTTATCCATGGGGAGTTTGGCTTATGCGGAGGAAGGAAAGTAGGAATTGGTGAAATATATTCACCACTTAGCAAATCTTGGAGTTCATCTAATGGATTCTAAGAATGGTGGGGTAATGGTACAGGAAGTGGTTCGGTCATCTCTTGGTGCTGAGATTAAGGAGAAGCATGTGCTAGATCCTATCATGATGAAAATCAAGAGTAATATGGGTATGCATAAGGTAATGGTGTTTGAGATCAGTGGCAATGGTACTTTACGGTACCAAGAAAGGTTGTGTGTTCCTGATATCGATGGTTTATGGAAAAATATTTTGGCTGAGAAGCATGAATCGCGCTATATTGTACATCCCAGCTCGACAAAGATGTATCATAATCTCAAGGAGGTGTATTAGTGGAATGGTATGAAAAGGGACGTGGCTGATTTTGTGGCCAAGTACTTAGTGTGTGAACAAGTTAAAGTTGAGCACATAAGACCTGGTGGGTTGTAAGAAGAGATTGTTTTGCCCAAATAGAAATAGAAAGTAATCAATATGGACTTTGTTACCGGTCTTCCTTGGTCTTAGAATTAATATGATTCGATTTGGGCTATCGTGGATAGGATGACAAAGTCTGCTCACTTCTTGACAGTCAGGACTACCTTTTCGGTAGGGGATTATGTGAAGTTATATCTTTAAAAGATTATGAAGCTGCATGGAGTACCTGTTTTGATTATCTCTGATCGTGGTACGCAGTTCTCATCCCATTTCTGGTGATTTTTTCATAAGGGATTAGGTACTAAGGTGAATATGAGTACTGCTTTTCATCCTCAGATGGATGGGCAAGCAGAAAGAACTATTCAGACATTGGAGGAGATACTTTGGGCATGTGTGGTTGATTATGGTAGCAGTTGGGTTTAGCATCTACCTTTGGTAGAGTTTGCTTAAAATAATAGCTATCATTCTAATATTAGCATGGCTCCTTTTGAGGCATTGTATGATAGGAGGTGTAGATCTCCTATTTATTAGTTCAAGCTTTGTGAGGCGGATATGTTCGGTTCAAATTCGGTCTATCAGGATGTGGAAAAAGTGAAGGTGATTCTGGATAGGCTTAAGGCTACCCAAAGTTATTAAAAGTCCTATACGGATATGACGCATAGAGACTTGGAGTTTGATGTTGGCGATAAAATATTCCTCATCGTATCTCCCATAAAGGGAGAGATGCGGTTTAGTTAAAAAACAAAGATTAGTCCCTAGTATATTGGTCCTTATGTGGTTTTGCAGAGGGTTGGAAATATTGCTCACAAATTGGAGTTGCCTTCTAGTTTGAACTTCATTCATCCGGTATTTCATGTCTTCATTTTGAGGAAGTGTTTTGGTGATCCTTCTTCGATTGTTCCTTTGGAGAGGTTGGGTATCTCGACCTCTTTGTCTTATGAAGAGGTCCCGATTAAGATCTTGCATAGGCAGGTTCATCAGTTACGAACCAAGGATATGTCTTTGGTTAACATTTTGTGGAGGAAACATAAGGTGGAAGAAGCTATTTGGGAAGTGGAGGAGGACATGAAGTCCAAGTATCCGTATCTATTTTCTGCTCCTGAGATTCTTGTAGAAGGTATATTCTTCAACACATCTTTATTTCTGAGTTTGTTAAAGGAAAGATTAATATCATTGCCTCTTTGTTTTTAAACTTTGTTAAAGATTAAAAATATATTTGATAATGCAAATGACTTAGGCGTGTGGTCAACCCTACCTTGTCCGTCATTCGCGGATGAATGTTCCTAGTGGGGGAGACTAAAACACCTTGATTTCTCAACCTTAGAAAATTTCTTAGAATTTTTCTCTATGGACCCCGTATGACTAATGGGTACAAGCCGTATGTTGGGGTACGAATGGTATAGTCCAGTCGTATGTTGACCAGTGTTGGTTGGTGGGATGGATTTTTGTCACTAGAATGGGTACGACTTATATGGTACAAATCGTATGGTCTGATACAGATCATTTGGTTTCTTCACTTAACCTTATACTTGGTAACCCAGGTTGGACCTGAGTACGAGTGGCTCATTGTAAGCCGTAAGCCAGGGTACGAGTTGTACCCAAGACTCGTATGGTGGACAGTGTTCAATTCTCTTAGGATTTAATTCTTCTAGGGATATGGGTAAAGGTTACGAATTATGTATTTTGATACGACTTGAGTTGGATGAGTCATACCATGTACAATGTTGGGTCAAAGGGGAAGGCTAAGGGTACAAGTGGTAGGTACCACTCGTACATGGAGGATACGACTTGTAAAGGTCAGTCATATCCTTGTGAAGGGATTTTTGTGAAACTAAAGTGGGGTAGATCTGGATATTTCCCCACTTATCCTAATAAAGTCCCATGACTTATATTCCTAGTTGGAGGTTATTTACCCTACTATTCTATCCATTAACACTTAGAAACTCTTCCTAAACACTCTATAATTCTCTCAAGAGCTTTTGGGCAAGAAAGCTAGGGTTTCAACTAGAGGACTAATTTGGGGATCTTGTTGGTGGTTTGTCTCCATCTACTTTGTCAATTAAGGCATGTTCTCTTCCCTCATTGTTAGTTCCAACTAAAGGCATGGTTTTATACAATGTTTTCATGGCTTACATGTTGTATGATTTTGGGTTTTCCAATATGTTTTGGGGGGGGGGTTGGTTATATATGCTTGGTTATGGTTTTCCCATGTTTTAATTACGCTTTTATATACATTAATGGTGGCTTTGGACAATTGGTTGCATGGGAGTGGTTCTTTGGTAATAGACTTTGGTTTTGGAAATACTATTCCTCCAATGTGTTTGATAAAATGCCTTTAACAATGTTTTCATTATAATATTGGTTTTTCAATAGAATTTTTGCATGGTTTGAACTTGGTAATGGAACCCTAAATGGTGTGAATGGTTTAAATGGTTTTAATGCTTTGTAAAGGACTTGGTGGCCATGGTTGTGCTTAATTGGAAATCATGTGGGGTACAAGGAATCCCCTAAGGTTTGGCAAAGGAATACTTGCAAGTTATTGTTGGTACGACGATAACACTACTAATTGCCTCGGTTAATAATAATGGAATAATGGTTTGGATGGAAATGATTTTAATTGGGCTTAAAGGAGGGAGGTGTAGGAAAGTCGCAAAAGGAGGTTGTCTCGGAAGGATCTAAACTGGGAACTCGTATATACCGATGTGAGGTTTGGTCCAAGTGACCATGTGCATGATGTCATACTATATTTTGGGGATATACTAGTCATCCCAAGTTTTCTTCCCCATTCGTACGGCTTCACACACTAGGGCCCTTTCAGCAGATGGAGATGAACCCATATAGCCCGTGGGTGGTTTAGAACGGCAAAGATAAAACACCCAGGTAAAGGTTTTAATTGAATTGAATCCCAACTAATGACATGAGATTCATCTAGAATGTAACGTCGAAGCATAAAACCATAAAAAATTGGATAAACAACTAATAAATTTGGATGCAACACTAATTCATAAGCTGTATCCCCAATAGCCCGAAGGATCTCAGAAGGCCTAATATACTTGGGGTTAAACTTGCCTCTCTCCCCAAACCTCATCATACCCTTCACGGGCAAAACATAAAGAAAGACATGATCTCCGACACTGAATTACAAGGCATGAAGTCTATAATCCACATACCATTTCTTCCTACTCTGAGCCACTTGATATCTATTCTTATAATACCCAGGTTTTTGGACCTTATGAATTTCTATGTTTATACATCACTGCCCAATCAATGACCCATATGAAAAGTCGTTATCACTCGACATGAGTCTTAGTGTGGTAATTACAGTCATAACAGTAAGGTTACCTAATATTTTTGTCTTAATCATAACTAAGACCCCATGAGTCATAGGGTTTGTTCATGAGTCATTGGGTATGACTCATGACCATAACAGTAGGGGGTCAAGGTTTGGGACCTTAGGCAATGAGTCTTGGAGACGACTCATGACCAAAGACCACGAGTCCTAACCTGACCTGTAGTGACTGGGCACTATTTTTTGCTCATTTTCATTAACAGCATTGTGGTATTTTCCTTCCACCAATTATTTACCACGACTTAAAGCCTTTCCCTTAGCCTATTACCACCAATTAACATTACATAAAAAATCTCTTCTCTCTCAAATTTCTCAAGTAAGAACAATTAGGGATTTCGAGGGAATTGGTCATCTAAGCTTCAAATTGGAGTTTTCTCTCTAAAATTCTTTGTGTTTTTAGGCATGTATATATTTCCTAAATTGATTTTATATAAAAGCATGTATTTAATTATTATCCATGTGGTTTAATTTTTGAGTTTTTAATTTGGGTTGATGGATTTGAAATGGTTAATACTTGAATTGATTTTCTATGGTTTTGAATTAGTTTCTTATGCTTTATCCTTATGGTTTTGAACTAAATAAATGCATTGGTATGGGAATTAGAATCGAGAACATGGGTTTCCCTAAATTGTATGGTTTAATGGTTTGGAATTGGCTTTAACCTCAACCTAACTTGTGAAATTGGTTTTGAAACATGAATATATGCATCAATGGTATAAAAGGTAAATGGAATATAAGACGTAAATGTAATATAAAACGGTTTTGGAAGGCCTTGGTGGCCATTGATTGGTTTCTAAATATGAACTTTAGAGTCTATGTAGATAATTGGTTTGAATGTCATAATGGGATTGGCTGCAAACTTAACTTTAATTGGTATAAAGATACCAACGATAATTGCCTAATTAAAAGATTTCTTGGTTAATGGATGAGAATGTGTAAATGGTTTTAATTTGAGCTTAAAAGAGGGTTGTGTATCTCACTTTGGAAGGTGGAGGTCCCGGGGGACCAACACTATATATATATATATATATATATATATATATATATATATATATATATATATTATGTATGTATGTATGGTTGTGTGAATATGGATGGTTTTACTTGGTTTTATAAATGGCATTATTTTATCCTTACCCTGAATTCATGCTAGCGATCATTGGCTAACCCATCTTCGGGCGGATGTATACCCATGCTATGCAGGAACCGGCCGTTCTACTCCTCCAACATAGTGATTAACTTGGGAACATCTTTTAGATTGAAGTGTTGAGCTTCCATCTTTTCGGAAGGTTCTATTTCATGTAATGGATATTTTTAGACATTCTGATTTATTTTTGGATGCTGGTGTTGGCTATGGTTGGGGGCATGTCCTAACCGAATATTCTTACTCTTTTGGTTAAAGGCTTTGTGGTACTACTATGAGTTGGAATGGGCGGGATCGATATTGGTGTTAGCCTTAGAATTGGCATTGGTATTGGGGTTGATATTGGTTGATCATATTGTTGGTTGTTCCATCGTATTTCATGTTGGGATTAATCATATTATGTTTTGGAACTTACTTGGTTATGGCTTGGTTTATGGCCCTTATTTCGGTATTGGCTTAGCTTAGTATGGTTGAATAGTTGGTATGGGATGGTTGGACTCGGTTGGGTCGGTCATGGTTGTGATCCTATACAGAGTCTTCATGTGATCTATTACACTATCTTGTTATATTCTCTAAATTCAGCCAACTCAGGGCCAGCGGTTGGAGGTTGGATTGGATTACGAGGGTGGTCTTCGGTCCCGATCGGACTTAGGATGCCTATTACGACAAGACCCCAAGTCATATAATGTCGTACATCTTAGTTGAACTCAAATGAATCATATACCTTGACTCATGAGTCTCAGTCAAGATCCTCTCTCGCAGCCCGTCAACATCAATAACATACAACCTTTCTTGGTACCTCAAGATACCATCACCACCAATATCAAAGGCGATAACCTTTTGCTGACCCACATCATCCTTAATATGCATATGAATAGGTTCCAAAGTCTGCTTCTCCGTCACCTCAGTAACAAGAGATAATTAAACCACTTTTTGTACAATCACTCCCCCATCCTCCGAGTCCAAAAGATGAACTCCCAGATTGGCCAGCCAGTGAATATCCTTCACCAATCCTCTCTTCTTATCATCCATATGAGATAAGCTCCCCATGGACAACCTGCTAAGAGCATAAACAACCACATTATCTTTACCTGGATGGTAGTGAAGACTCATATCATAATATTTATGCAATTCAAGACATTGCCTCTGTTAGAGATTCAACTCCTTCTAAGTGAACACGTACAACAAGCTCTTATGATTAGAATAAATGTCCACATGCACCCCATACAAATAATAGCATCAAATCTTCAATGCGAAAACCACAGCAGGCAACTCTAAGTCATGAGTCGGATAATTCTTCTCATGAACCTTAAGCTTCCTAAAAGCATAAGCCGCCACCTTATCATGCTACATCAATACACAACCTAGTCCTACAAGGATGCATTACGATATACAGAAAAACCATCAGTACCTTCGATCAGGGTCAAAACTAGCGCAAAAGTTAATTTATCCTTCAACTTCTCAAAGGTTTCCTCACATGCATTGAACTATAAGATGTTCACCTTTTTCTATTTCAACTTTATGAATAGAGCAGCAATAGACGAGATACTTTCTATGAACCTCCTATAATACCCAACCAAGCCCAAAAAGCTTTGAATGTCGGTTAGAGTCATTGTTCTAGGACACCTCTTAACTGCCTCAACTTTCTATGGATCCACCTTGATCCTCTCACTAGATATAACATTCCTAAGAAAACTCACAACATTCATCCAAAACTCATACTTAGAAAATTTATCATACAACCTTTGATCATTGAGAGTCTACAACATAATTTGGAGGTGGATGACATGATCCTCCTTGCTTTTAGAATACACCAAGATGTCATCAATATATACCATAATAAACAAATCCAAAAACTACCTAAACACCCGATTCATGAGATCCATAAAAATATCCGAGGCATTAGTCAACCAAAATGACATAAACGGGAATTCAAAATGACCATACTAGGTTCAGAAATCAGTCTTAGGTATATCAATTCCCCTAATCTTTAACTGGTGATAGCTCAAACGAACATCAATCTTAGAGAAGAATCTAGCACCTGAAACTTGTCAAAGAGATCATCAATCCTACGAAGAGGGTACTTATTCTTCACGGTAACCTTATTAAACTATCGATAATCTATACATATTCAAAGAGACCCATCTTTATTACACATGAAAATAACGGAGAACCCTATGGAGAAATACTAGGACGGATGAAACCATTATCAAGGGGATCCTTTAACTACTCTTTCATCTTCTTCAACTCGGGTGGAGCCATTCTATAGGGAGGAATGAATATAGGGAGCATAACCAATAGACGATCAATCCCAAATTCTATTCCCCTATTAGGTGGAACACCAGGAAAATAATCGTGAAACACCCCAGGAAACTTATTAACCATAGGAATAGATTGCAAAGAGGGAATCTTAGGAATCATTAAACTGAACCAAATGATATAGACACCCCTTTGAAATCAACTTTCAGGATCTAAGGTAAGAAATAATCCCCACTTTAGGCACTAAGGAACTCCCCCCCTCCCCCCGCCCATTCCATTTTTAGTTTATTAGGGAACTAAAAACGGACCTTTTGGGTCTTATAATCCAGAGACATATAGCATGAGTGAAGCCAATACATCCCTAAGATTACATCAAAATCTACCATGCCAAGCACTACCAAATCCACCAATGTCTCTCTATGAAAGATAGACACCGCACAACCCCTATAGATATTTGTAGGTACAACATACTGACCCATCAGATTAGACATAGAGAAAGGCTCGAGAACAGTTTTAGGACCAAAACTAAAATACACAGCCACATAAGGGGTCACATAAAAAAGAGTACACCTCAGATCAAGCAAATAATACACATCATGAGGGAAAAGTTATAACATACTAGTAACAACATCTGGAGATGCCTCAAATTACTAATAGAAAGTGAAAGCATACAGATTATTCCAACTAGTATCGGTACCAGAAGTAGCACCCTTTGGTGTAGGAGCCAAAGAAGTGGCGACCGAAACTTTATTATCCTATGTGGCTACCTTAGCTGCGGGATAGTCTCGCTGCATGTGTCCAAGCTGACCACAATTAAAACACCGATTCCTCCCCTCATCACAATAACCTCATGGACCTAATCATAAAATCTACAAAGAGGATATGGTGGGGCTGACTGAGCTCCACTAGCCTAATACTGGGCACCTTGTGCCTTGAGACCACTGCTAGCCAGAAAATAATGATAACCAGATGGATCATGATAAGGAGTAATTGCTGATGAATATGAGTTATAATTTCCCCAATTCTTCTTCTTAGACCACTGCCTACCATCTCTCTTTATATTTTGTTGATTCACACGCTACTCTAAATACCTAAACTTTTTGTTCTACCTCTTACCCATTTATACCTACTTTTTCTTTTTATCTTTGACCTGCTGCATATAAACTATAAGCCTGGAGATATCTATATCATTATTTAACATTGCAGCCTTGCACTCTAATACCAAGTCACAAGACAAACCCAAAGAAAACTTCCTCATCGTAGCCGGCATACTAGATACCAGTTCTAGAGCATAACAAAACAACTGATGGAATTTCAGGACATACTCTTTCACACTCATCCTTCCCAGCTTCAAATTCATAAAATCCTCTACCTTAGCTTACCTCAACTCCGGAGAAGAGAAGCAGTTAAGGAAAGCACCAAAAAATTCATCCCATAATATCAGGTAAACATCATCACACTTTAATTTCTCTAACTCCCCATACCACTAATATGTTATATCCTTTAAATGATATGTAACAAACTCTACACCCTTAGAATCAGTATCATGCATAATCTTGAAAATATTATTCAACTCATCAACGAACTGTAGACATGTAATTTTGTCCCTCCCGAAACCATTTTTACCATTTTTACTCTCGCCTTACCACGTACCCTCACCCATGTGATTATATCCCATAAAAATACAAAAAATAACAACCCTATCCTAACCAACTTTACACCTTATTCTAACAACCTACCCCACCCTATACCCCTACCCACCTACCCCTCCTCTTTCTATTTTTCCTTAGGTTATCCTATAACAAAATAAAAAATAAAAAGAGGACTACCACATTCATTAAAGAGGGAGTAAGAAAGGGAACACACCCATCTGACTTTCACTCAAAAAATCCCACACACCCATATACACTACACACTCTCAATTCCACTGTAAGACAGCCATTAACGTACCCAATTAATGACAGATGCACAAACATATAAAAATGGAGTGAGGGTGAAGCGAGGTCAAGAGAAAAAATAAGAGAAAGAGGGGATCAAAGCGGAAAGAGTGAGATTCGAGGTTGAGAGATAAAAATAGAGAAAAAAAGTTGAGAGAGAAATTTGGGCAAGTTTTTCATCGAAAACTTCATTGCTGCAGATTGCATCTCCATTTTCGATTACTGTCGAGCTTACCAGAGCTCAGGAGTAGCAAAGGGTCCTCGTTTTTCAGTGTAAACTCCACCAAAAGACACTCAGTCGCTGTCCTATTACTGTTCTAATGGGTCCACCAAATATTTGAACTCACTGATACTATTGTTATAATTTTTTTTTTAGTTCATTGAGCTCGGTACTAATTTTGGGATTTAAGTTTGATTTTAGTTTCGGGTTTGGATTTCTCACAATTTGAGTTAGTTTTGTTTCGTTGTTGTGTTTGGGTATGAACCAAATTTTTTTATTGCGGTTTTTGACATCGAGTTGGTCGAGTTTGGTGTTGTCGGGGTCCTACCCGTTGGTCGAGGTTCAATTCGCTTATTCGGAATGCAAATTTCTTCTATTCATTCAAATAATATTTAAATTCAAAAACTTCATTTGAGGTCCAATTCTCTCCTCTCTCTCTCCCTTTATTTTAATTTTGGGTGTGATTGTGGATGTGATTTGATATCTTTATTCTATTTGTTTGGATTATTTAAGTGACATTTGATGTTGTTTACTTTTGAATAATTTCTCTCGATGCTAAATGTGATGACAATATGAGTTTGGGATTATACTAAACATGAAATGGAGAGGGAATCAAAAATTGATAAAGTTGAATGTTGGTTAGTTTTAGTTTAACCCATTGATTGTTGTTTGATTGGAAACAAATGTTAATTTGGACGAATTCGATAGTATCATGTTTAGGTCAAAACGGGTAGGCAAATTTAGAATTTGTATTTTTGTTGAATGTTTGAAATTTTGTTGAATGGTTTGGTTTTCTCATATTGAAAAGATGTATTCATTTGGTCGGGGAATGCCCCAAGGTTTTATTTATTTACTCATCGGGGAATGCCCCAATATATTATGTCTTCGAAGTAGGTTTGTGATCAAGGCCCAAGGCATCGGGTAAGGCACGGGAACGTAGTTCAGGATTAGTGTAGGTTAGAATAGGATTGATTTTTTTGTATTTTTTATTTTTGGATTGTATAATTGGAATGAACATTATATTTTGGATTTTTTTTTTTCGTGTGTTTGATTGATTGTTTTATGTGGTTTATGTTGTTTATACATTTTATAATATCAAATTAGCCAACACGCTCCACCAAGCGAATGTGGTCGAACCACGGGATCGAGGGATGCCTAACACCTTCCCTTCGGTAAACAAAATTCCTTAACTGGAATCTCTGTTCGTGGATTAGTTTTACAGTCAAACTATTTTGAAAAGGATTTTCAAAGGTGACTTGGTACACCCGATTTATGCCAAGTGTCGACTCTGATTTTTGAATAAAAATGTAAATAATTCTTTTCGAAACAAATTTTCAATCTTTTGTCACTTTAATAATGAAAACCCTTTCGAACCTTAAAATTAATTTTTTTTTTTGGGGGGGGGGAGTTAAAAAAGGGGTGTGACAGCTTTGGCAACTCTGCTGGGGATTTTTCAGAATTTTAGCTAGTTTTGGAGTTGTATCGGCTTTGTTTGACATTATGGGTGTATAGACATTGTTTGTGTTATTGTTCGTATTCATTTTATTAGTACTGAGTGCCTACATGCTCTTTGTTTATAGTTTTACTTTATGTGTTACCGCTTTATATCTGGCATCATGTGCATAACCAGAGTCATTCTTTCTGCAACTAGTCCGTAGTACACGTGTTGTACAAGACCTCTAGTTGAGTCATTCTTATTTTAGGAGGGGGAGACGTCGGTGTTATGGAGTGGATAGAAATCTCTCATAGCCACTATCGACCTTATGAATCCCCGAGCAGCCTTATTAGTGAACCCCAGCGTAGGTCAGCCTTTAGGTCATACTTATCTACATCATACTGAGACCTAGCAGGACCCACTTGGTCCTTTGTAGGAGACTCACCTTTAAAGCATCTATACGTGCTAAATATTGCATCTCTGAGGGTAGCATGGTCATTTGACAGATCGTTTTGGGGAAAACATGTGTTAGATGTAAAGTGTGTAGACATGAAAGTGTTGAAAAAAGGGAGAAAAAGAAAAGGTGAGTTTAAAAAAAAGTGAGTGTTTCGTAAGTTTTTAGAATTCTTTATGGGTTTTGATTTGTTTTGTCACAGTCCAAAAATTCAAAAGATTTTTTTACCTTTCGCACTCATTTTCTCAAAAAAAACATCCAAAAGATTTTTCTTTTATTTTCTTACCATGCATTCATAATTCAATTTTTTTTAAAAAAAAAAATTTCATAATTGTTGGTGTCAGTTTTATGTTAAGTGTCTAATTGAAAAACCCCAAAAAAATATTTTATTAACGGCTTTTATCGTTTTTCTTTGGTAATTTCTCTTAAATCAGGGTTCCATTTGCTAGTTAATCCTTAAATGTTCCAATCTAGACGAACTACGCACCCCTGATTCTCCTCTCTCGGGAGTGAGATATGTAGGCAACCTATTGTAGGTTCGGGGATCTTATTTAAAAAATTCCAAAAGATTTTCTTCACTCTTTATTAGAGTAGGTGTCATATATATCTCGTAAAGAAAACTACAAAAAGATTTTTCTTTTATAGTTTCAATTTTAATTTATGTGTGAATTTCAAAATTGAAAACCCTAAAAGATTTTCGTTGGTAATCATAGGTTTCATTTGTATAGGAATATGAAAAAATCCAAAAAAAAAAAATTATTCACTCTTCAGTAGAGTAGGTGTTTCATATATATCTTTAAAAGAAAACTACAAAAAGATTTTTCTTTAATAGGTCAAATTTCATTTTCATTTGAAATTCAAAATTGAAAACCCAAAAAATTTTCTTTGGTAATTTAGATTTCATTTTGTATACGGATGTTAAAGCTGAAAATTTTAAAAAAGTTTTCCGTCAATTCTTTTGGCAATTTGTTATTTTCTTTTCTTTATAAAGTTTCAAGAAAAAAAATAAAAAAGAGTTTAATTGGCCATTTTGGCAAGACTTCACGAACTACGCACATCTGATTCTCCTTTTTCGGGGGTGAGATACGTAGGCGCCCTTTTTGGGTTCGGTGATCTTTTTAAAAAGAAGTTAAAAGAAAAGGAGTTTTAAAAAAAATGTTGCATTCTAACGCCTTTGTTACCTTTTGTTCAGTTAGTTTAAGATTGTTGGTTTGTGGAATCTTGGCTGGTCCTCTATATCACGCCAAATCTAAAGAAGGGTTAGTTATGTCCAACAAGGATATAGAGAGTGATTTCATAAATCAAACAAAGAGTCAGGAAAATGAGAGATTGAAGGAAGATAATTTGAGTCTAAGACAAAAATAATGGAAGTGTATCGAGCTTGGGCCAGTAGACTGCCTCCTTCTTCATTCCCCACTATTGACCCTGCAAATACCTAGAGTTTTCTATCACAATTGCAAAGATAGTTTCCTATTTTTGTTGATGCACCACAACATGCCTCAAAATCCATTCCAAGCTAAAAGCGTCCCAATGCTTCTATCACTCATTCTCTTGCCCTTCAGCATAAATCCACCACATTGACAACACCATATACTGCTTGTGCTTTTATTGCTCAATCTTCTGTTGAGTCTTCCACTTTGGCTATCAATCCAACGGTTGTTCTTCCCTAGGCGGTTAGTGAATACATGTTCAATACTCTTGATGATCATTGTTGTATTTCTGAGACCACATCAATGTTAATTGGACCACTAAAATTTTGTAACAAGAAGCTTAGGGATAATTTTACACTAATTGGGGAGTCGTGTGCCTGTTTATTCTAGAAATTGAGAGAGTTGGACGTGATTACTTCTCTCCTTGAGTATACTCCTGACCCTCATTTAAGAAATTTTGATCCTCATGTATGATGTGCATATTATTCTGATGTTCAGGGTCACAATATTGAGGATTTTTGTTCTTTGAAAAGAGAAATAGAAAGGATGATTCAAGAAAAATTGATTGTGGTGCAAAACATTGGCACCTTAACCATCCCACAGAATTCTTTGCCAGCACATGGTATTGCACGATATGTGGGAAGCAATGAGTTAAACCTAAGGACCCAGAACTTATTTGTTAAAGGGAATGTGTCTGATCATGGTGGAAGTTCTAGTCATGCTGATATGCAAACCAGTGGCTAAGCTGTCAGGCTAAGCAATTGAGAAGTCACCCCTCTCCCTACTAGGAAGAGGTCTGGTAGTTTGTTTTGTTTTTTTATTAATTTTTCAAATTATTTTAGGGTTGTAGTTTGGGATCTATCTTGTTTTGTTTCTCTGTCGTCTTTGCTTAAACCCTTCTATCTTTGCTTCCAATGATATGTGGTGTCCCTTGCTTGTTTTGTCTTATTTTAAGTTGTTTGTTTGTCTTCTTTACACAATGTATTTTATGTTAATTCTAGTGTTATGACATGCCTGCAGAATTTTTAGCTATATCTTGAAATCCAACTTAATCATGAAGCATTGAATCAGAGAGTTTAAGTTAGTAAAAGAGAACATATGAGGAAATAGGTAGAGTGTTGAGTCATTGAAGCCTTCTTTGAAAATTAAGGCACTTATTTTGAGAATCACAAGAATAACTTGGTCATCAATTGAAAGACATGTCTCAATTAGGTCAAATAGTGGTTGCGTGAACAGAACAAAAATCATCTCCACAAAATCATAAGTCGTTCAATGTGAGGAATATGCAACAAAAGTGGAGTTGTATGCTAGAAAAACGCAGAAGAATTAGTGACGCATAGACTCAGTCAAAGTTAATGCTTAAAAGATGTCACAAATAATCTTCATCTTTCATTTTCATATTACATGATGTGTGCTGGCATTTTCAAGGATTGATATGACGAAGGCATTTCATTCTGCTATCCAAACATTGTGTCATCCTTTGTTTACCCCATTTGAGCCTTAGAGTTATTTTATTTCATACCCCTCTTTTGGAATCAAGATAGAGTCAACAAAACTAAAAAACAAGTGCCGAGCAAAAGAACAAAGTTAGAAAGTTTAAAAAAAATGAGAGAAAAAATATGTCAAAAAGAAAAAAAGAGGAGAGTGTCAAGAAATATAAAGTCAGAAAAGTTTCAAAGAGAAAAAGAGTCAATAAAATAAAAAGAAAGAAAAATCAGATCAAAAGAAAGAACAAGCTCTCAGAACTACGCATGACCTGATTCTCCTCTCTCGGGGGTGAGATACGTAGGCTGCCCTACTAAGGCCTCGGTCCAACAAAATAAATAATTTAGAGTCACCTAGTCAAAAGAAAATGGGGCATAAGATAATCCTCATTGTTTGAGTCGATTCCAAAAGATGTAAGTCCTACCCCACTTCAAGTGTCATTTGGGCCCTATGTCATCCTTTCTTTCTAACCCTATCCAAAATCCAAGTTACAACTAAAGAAAGATCTTCAGATCAATCTTTGAGGATGTTAAGGCTAAGCATGTAAGGGATATGATTATGCATTTGGGAACTACTTGTCTTCCTCAGCATAACAAAAATGAGAGAGTCTTATTAGTGAAAACCCTCACGGGCACCGTAAGACGATGGTAAGTTGAGAGAGATAAAAATAACAGTGTCTTATTGGTGAAAACTCTCACGGGCACCATAATATGACTGTGAGTTAAGGGAAATGAAGATAAGAGAGTTTCATTAGTGGAAAACCCTTACAGACACCATAAGGCAATGGTGAGCTGAGGAAAAGAAAATGAGAGAAGCTTGTTGGCGAAAACCCTTCAAGGCGCCACTAGACGAATGGGGTCTTAAATGAATTTGACCTAAGGAAGCAACTTATTTTCAAGTCCATTAACTCAACAACAATTGGCAAAAGTGTGGATGGAAAGATCAGGCAGATTAATTCAAAATGCATGGTCTAATCATTAGAGTTGACTGTCATTTTTAGATAAATTTTTCATTTTTTTGTTTCAAATGGGGACATTCATGGTCTTTTCTTTCCTTTCTATATTTTATTTTCTTGAGTCAGTTATCCAAAATATCATTGTCATTTTTCTCTTGTCTTTAAGTCTATTTCAAAAGAAGTGAGAAAAGATTTCAAAACTAGCTACCAGCTTTTTCAATTGGACAAAGCAAGACAAAAGGGCCAGCACATGCAGAAGACATGATTGTGAGCCAAAATAAGGCATACAAAAATGTGTCAATAGAAAAGTTTGGAAGCTCATGGAAATACCAAGGTTCAAAGGTTTATCTGATGAGCATGGCGAAGAAAAGATACCGTATTTGTTTCAGAGTCACTCTTAATAATCTGAGTTTGGGTCAACGATGCAACAAGTCAATGACATATGCTAATAGTTGTAAGCAAGGTTAAACGTGATCAGGGCCAGAGAAATTTCCACGAAAGCTAAAGACACAAGCCATCCACCATCTTTTTAAACTAACAAGTTTTCTTTGTATGAAATAGGAACACATGCTACCTTCAAATCAAGGATTTCAAAGCCTAAATATCAAAGGCAGTAATATTCTCACTTCTACAAATGCAAGAGGCAATGTTGCTGCACAAATTTGGTATTCAAAGCCATGGTAAAACTCATAATCCAGTATCTCTAGGAGACACACTTCCTTATTTGGTAATTCAAGAAACATTTGTAAGGAGACGCACTTCCTTGTTTGGTAATTCAAGCGGCATTTGTAAGGAGTTGCACGTCCTTGTTTGGGTAATTCTAGGAACATTTTTAAGGAGACACACTTCTTTGTTTGGTAATTCAGGCGGCGTTTGTAAGGAGACACACTTTCTTATTTGGGTAATTCCAACAATATTTGTAAGGAGACATACTTTATTGTTTGGTAATTCAGGCGGCGTTTGTAAGGAGATGTACTTCCTTGTTTGGGTAATTCCAGTAATATTTGTAAGGAGACACACTTCCTTGTTTGGATAATTGAAGCGGCATTGGTAAGGAGACGTACTTCCTTGTTTGGGTAATTCCAGCAATATTTGTAAGGAAACACACTTCCTTGTTTTGTAATTTAAGCGGTATTTGTAAGGAGAGGCACTTCCTTATTTGGTAATTCAAGCAACATTTTTAAGGAGACACACTTTCTTGTTTTGTAATTCAAGCGGCATTTGTAAGGAGACACACTTCCTTGTTTGGGTAATTCCAACAACATTTGTAAAGAGATACACTTCTTTCTTTGGGTAATTCAAGTAGTATTGGTAATGAGATGCACTTCCTTGTTTTGGTAATTCAAGCAACATTTGTGAGAAAACGCACTTTCTTGTTTAAGTAATTCAAGTGGCATTGGTAAGGAGATGCACTTCTTTGTTTTGGTAATTCAAGCGGCATTGGTAAAGTATTGCACTTCCTTTTTTTGATAATTCAAGCAAAATTTGTAAGGACATGCATTTCCTTGATTGGGTAATTTGAATTTTTCTTTTTAGGTGATGCACTTCCTAACTTAAGTCTTGATTCCTAGTAGATGGACTTCCTAGTTAAGTCAATTCCCTTGATTTCTAGAAGATGCACTTTCTAGTCGAGTTATCACACTTAACCCTTAAGAGACGTACTTCCTTTCTAGTTTTCATTTGTCAGGTGGCACACTTTTTAACATAAACTTGTATCTTAAGAAGACGAACTTTCTATTTAGAATCTCTCACTTTAATTCTTAGAAGACGCACTTCCGACTCTTGGTCATTCAATTTTACTCTCAAAAGATGCATTTCTTGGTCAGAGTCTTGATTCATCATTGCAACATGCAAGTAGGTATGATGTGACTTTTCCAAAAGTCTTCTGATGATAAACTGGGGAAAAAATTCAATTTCTATTTTTGTAACTTTACTTTTCTGGCAAACAGAATTACTCTTTACAATAATTTTTGTTTGGGATAATTTTCTTTCTAGTTTTGATGTGATTTAAGGTGCCCACCTGAAGAACAGGGCGAATAAATGAAAAGTCAGGCAACAAGGTGAAGAAGTTAAAAGTCAAGCAACAAGGTAAAGAGGTTGAAAGTCAAACAATAAGGTGAAGAATTTGAAAGTCAAGAAACAAGGTAAAGAAATTGAAAGTCAACAGATTGAAAAATAGCAAATCAGGAGCTCACCTGAAGAACAGGATAATGAAATTGAAAGTCAGGAGCTCACCCGGAGAACAGAGTGATGAGATTGCAAGTCAGGAGCCCGCCTAAAGAATAGGGTGATGAAACTCAAGTCAAGAGTCCAAAAGAAGCTGCATAGATATGACTTTTGTAATTTTGTTTATGATTGAACTTGTAATTTTTATTTTTAATTTAATGACAAAGCTGCGGACCGGAACCTCGATGGGACCTCACTTGACTCTCCAACTCGATTTTCCTTCTTCCTTTGAATAATGGTCGGGTCAAAATTTTGTCTCGTTGTCTACTTCTTTGTATGAAAACACTTTGTGTTTATATGCAAAGAGGGGCATGATGTAGACACGTAATTTTGTCCCTCCCGTAAGCATTTTTACTAACTTTACTCTCGCCTTACCACGTACCCTCACCCATGTGATTATATCCCATAAAAATATGAAAAATAACAACCCGATCCTAACCAGCTTTACACCTCATCCTAACAACCTACCCCACCCCATACCCCTACCCACCTACCCATGTACCCCCCTTTATGTTTTTCCTTGGGTTATCCTATAACAGAACAAAAAATAAAAAGGGGACCACCATAATTATTAAAGAGAGAAGAAGGAAAGGAACACACCCATCTGACTTTCACTTAAAAATCCCACACAGCTATATACACTACACACACTTAATTCCATCTAAAAATAGCCATTAACGCACTCAATTAACGACAGATGGACAAAAACCCGAAAATAGAGTGAGGGTGAAGAGAGGTCGAGATAAAAACCAAGATAAAGAGGAGATTGAAGTGGAAAGAGTGAGATTCAAGGTTGAGAGATAAAAATAGAGAGGAAAAATCGAGAGAGAAATTTGGACAAGTGTTTCACCAAAACTTTGTCGCTACAGATTGCATCTTTATTTTTGGTTACTTTCGAGCTTACTGAAGCTCAGGCATAGAAAAGGGTCCTTATTTTTCAGTTCAAAATCCATTGGAAGACACCCAGTCACTGTCCCATTACTGTTCCGACGGGTCCACCAAATTTTTGAACTCATTGAATCTATTGTTGTAATTTCTATTTTAGTTCATCGAGCTAGGTACTGGTTTTGGGATTTAAGTTCAGTTTCAGTTTTGAGTTTGGATTTCTCACAATTCGAGTTGGTTTTGTTTCGTTGTTGAGTCTGGGTACGAACCAAATTTTTTGATTGCAGTTTTTGATATCGAGTTAGTCAAGTTTAGTATTGTCGGGGTCCTGCTTATTGGTCGAGGTTCAATTCACAGATTCATAATGCAAATTTCTTCTATTCATTCAAAAAATATTTGAATTCAAAATCTTTATTTGAGGTCCAATTCTCTCCTCTCTCTCCCTTTATTTTAATTTTGGTGTGATTGTGGATGTGATTCAATATCTTTATTCTATTTGTTTGGATGATTTGAGTGACGTTTGATGTTGTTTGCTTTTGAATAATTTCTCTCGATGCTAAATGTGATGACAATATAAGTTTGGAATTATGCTAAACATGAAATAGGGTGAATCAAAAATTGATAAAGTTGAATGTTGGTTAGTGTTAGTTTAACCCGTTGATTGTTGTTTGATTGGAAATGGATGTTACTTTGGACGAATCCGATAGTATCATGTTTAGGTCAAAATAGGTAGGCAATAGTAGGCTCGGGTAGGCAAATTTAGAATTTGTGTTTTTGTTGAATGTTTGAAATTTTATTGAATGGTTTGGTTTTCTCGCATTGAAAAGATGCATTCATTTGGACGAGGAATGCAATGAGGTTTTATGTATTTACTCACCGGGAAATGCCTCGACATATTAAGTCTTCGAAGAAGGTTTGTGATCAAGGCCCGAGGCACCGGGTAAAGCACGGGACCTTAGTTCGGGATTAGTGTAGGTTAGAATAGGATTTATTTTTTTGCATTTTTTATTTTTGGACTAAACAATATATTTTGGATTTGTTTTGTTTCGTGTGTTTGATTGATTGTTTTATATGGTTTATGTGGTTTATATATTTATAATATCAAATTAGCCGATACACTCCACCAAGCGACCGTGGTTGAACCGTGGGATTGAGGGATGCCTAACATCTTCCCCTCGGTCAACAGAATTCCATAACTGGAATCTCTAATCGCGGATCAGTTTTAGAGTCAAACCATTTTGAAAAGGATTTCCAAAGGTGACTTGGCACACCCGATTTATGCCAAATGGCGACTTTGATTTTTGAATAAAAATATAAATAATCTTTTTTCAAAATAAATTTTCAATCTTTTATCACTTTAATAATGAAAAACCCTTTCGAACCTTAAAATCAATTTTTTTGGGGAGTTAAAAAAGGAGTGTGATATGAACCTTTGAGGATCCTCCTCACCCTTAGAGCTAGTAAAGGTTTGGAGATTCAACCTCATGAACTGACCAACCATAGTAACCTTAGATGAAACCACATAGAACCAATAGGACCAGACTGAAGAGACAGGTAAACCACCAATTGGGTAAGAAAATGAATACACCAATGGAACTTCGTATTAGAGATATCCCCATGAGTGACTAAGCATAAGTGTCACCCTCCAGGGAAGGACTAGTAGGGAATGGTGGAACCCTTGGTGGAGCAGCATAATCAGGACCATGAATCCTAGACTGGATTTGTACTCCATAAACATGATGAGTCCTCTCCACATTTCTCTTAGGTGAGGTATAAGTTCGAACAGAGTTTCTACGACCGTCAGATCTTTGAGGTATGATCTAAATGTGAGCAAACCTAGGTTAGAGAGAGAACTTATAACACTAGACTCTATAACCTAAAATAAAACACGAGAAAGGAAAATATTCCTAAATGCTTTGTAGCCTCTCTCTTATAAGTGTGACGCACCAGAAACGCATAGAAGAGACTCTACTCGGCGCGTCTTTATGGACACGAAAAAACCCTGAACCTATGTTTGATACCAATATTGTCACGATATGAACCAGGGCCTAGTTGTGGAAGGTATTTCAAGTCTCCCAAAGACCAGAGGCCATCCCTTAGCCTAGACAACCAGAACACAATATAGATAAACAACAGAAGACAACCCAAAACATACAGATAAGATAGTTAATGTAACCCAAAAGTAATCTCTAAGAGTCAACAACAATCATTCTGACATTATTATCCACATAAGCCTCTAGAAAAACCAAATACCAAACTAGGTCGGGATATGCCCCCGACCATAGCCAAAAGAAATCCAAAAGTAATAGTTTTAGAAATATAATGAAACCAAAAAGTAACAGGCACTTCGAAAGATGGAGGCTCACCAATTCAAATAGACCAATCGAACTAAATCACCAACCACTGCACAAGCTAATAACAAACCTCTAGGACCCTATATCATGAAATGATGATTCATTTGGAGATGGTTGGCGGGATGAGCGCTAGCTGTAACTCAGAAAAGGGATAAATTAATGTCATTTTCCAAAGAAAACCAATCTCAATGTACATGTTCATATATATGTATTTATATATAAGATGTTGGGATGGGGTACAAGGTTTAAACATGATATTTAAAATAATTAGCCTGGATTGTGTATCGCTAACCATCCTAAGGGCACCCACGGGCTATATGGGTTTAGCACCTCCTATTGAAAAGGTCCTAGTGCATGTCAGTCGCATGAACCAGGAAAATTCGAGGAAGAGACAAAGCCATTGAGGTTCCAAATATTTTAAAATATAATGATAAAGTGTGAACTATGCACACAGTCACCAAAACCCCTACGCTGAGAAACATGGTTTGTAGTGTTGGTCCCCTGGGACCTTCACCTTCCACAGCGAGATACACAACCCTCTTTTAAGCCCAAATTAAAACCATTTACACATTCTCATCCATTAACCAAGGAATCTTTTAATTAGGCATTTATTGTTGGTATCTTTATACTAATTAAAGTTAAGTTTGCAGCCAATCCCATTATGATATTTAAACCAATTAGCCATATAGACTCTAAAGTTCAGATTTAAAAACCAATTCATGGCCACCAAGGCCTTCCAAAACTATTTTATATTACATTTACATCTTATATTCCAATTAACTTTTATACCGTTGATGCATATATTCATGTTTCAAAATAAATTTCACAAGTTAGGTTGAGGTTAAAGTCAATTCCAAATCATTAAACCATACAATTTAGGGAAACCCATGTTCTCGATTTTAATTCCCATACCGGTGTATTCATTTAGTTCAAAACCATGAGGATAAAGCATAAACAACCAATTCAAAATCATAGAAAATTAATTCAAGTATTAAATATTTCAAATCCCTCAACCCATATTAAGAACTCAAAAATTAAAGAACATGGATAACAATTAAATGCATACTTTTATATAAAATAAATTTAGGAAATAGATACATGCCTGAAAACACCAAGAATTTTAGAGACAAAACCCTAATTTGAAGCATAGATGAACAATTCCCTTGAAAACCCTAATTGTTCTTGCTTGAGAAATTTGAGAGAGAAAAGATCTTTTATGTTATGTTAATTGGTGGTAATAGTCTAAGGGAAGGTCTTTAAGTCATGGTAAATAATGGGGTGGAAGAAAAATACCACAATGCTCTTAATGAAAATAAACAGAAAATAGTGCCCAGTTACTACAGGTTAGGTAATGACTCGTAGTCTTTGGTCATGAGTCATCACCAAGACTCAAATCCTGAGGTCCCAAACCTTGACCCCTAATATTATGGTCACGAGTCACACCCAATGACTCATGACCAAACCCTATGACTCGTGGGGTCTTAGTAGTGATTAAGACAAAAATATTAGGTAACCTTACTATTATGACTATAATTGGCACATTAAGACTCATGTCGAGTGATAACGACTCATCATATGGGTTTTTTCCTAGGCAGTGATGTCTAAACCTAGAAATTCATAGGGTCTAAAAACCTGGGTATTATAAGAATAGATATCAAGTGGCTCAGACTAGGCAGAAATGCTATGCAGATCGTAGACTTCATGCCTTATAATTCAGTGTTGGATATCATGTCTTTCTTTGTGTTTTGCTAATAAAAGGTATAATGAGGTTTAGAGAGAGTGGCAAGTTTAACCCTAGGTATATTGGGCCTTTTGAGATCCTTCGAACTATTGAGGATGTGACTTATGAATTCGCGTTGTCTTTAAATTTATTAGTTGTTTATCTAATTTTTTTTGTTTTTATGCTTACATATTATATTATTGATGAATCTCATGTCATTCGTTGGGATTCAATTCAGTTACATGAGTCATTGTCTTTTGTTGAGGAGCTTGTCTCCATCCTGGCCAGAGATGTTAGACGGTTGTGTTCTGAAGTTATTCTTGTAGTTAAGGTCCAGTGATGGCATCGATCGGTAGATGAGTCTACTTTGGAGGTTAAGTCTAATATACATAGTATTTATCCCCAATGTATTGCTAGTTTAGGTATTTCTATTGCCTTTAGTTCAAGGACGAACTAGATTTTTAGTGGTGGATGATGTAATAATTTAATTTCTTGTGATTTTTGTGAAATATTAATTTCTGTTTAATTCAACCATTTTAATCCTTTTCATGTTTTCATTGTGGTATTTAAGGAGCATGGGGATGATTGGCATGGTTCCGAATGCATTTTAGTGTGATTTGTGCGAGTTTGTCAATTTTTGTGGCTTAAAATACTTTATAGTTAACTATGGTCAACATTTATCGATCGGTGCATTGGATGAAAAAATGGACTGCGCCAGCAGATTCAAAATGTCAATCTTAGATTGGTAACATGGTTGGTGTGATTTTGTGTCTTTCATTTTTACCCTCGATTTGGAAAGTCGTGAAATCATATTTTGGAGGTCAACTTTATGAAAATGACATTTTTTTCAAATACATAATATCTCTATTAGATCTGAATTGTCAAATTTGGGTTAGTAGTAAAGTTGGTTCAGTTTCATGGCTTTTAGTTCCCATTTCAACCCTTGGTTCTAAAATAGTGTAAATAGGGTTCCGGGGGTTAATTTTATGATAATGACCTTTTTCTTAGATTTTATAATTCCATTTGAACCATAATGTGTTTTACTATCAAATGTCACCATTGGATCATATTCATAGGGTTCTAAATGAGTTGTAGGGGTCAAAAATAAGTTTTTGAAATTGATGGTCCCGGTGTGATTGCATATGCAAAATTTTGATCGTGTAACTGACATTATGACCATTTGACCAGGTAACCTATGCGATCAAAGTGTCACATATGCAATCAAAGTGTCACATAAGAGACCATCGTCA
The DNA here is from genome assembly GCA_030864225.1 of Capsicum baccatum var. pendulum. Classification (NCBI taxonomy): domain Eukaryota; kingdom Viridiplantae; phylum Streptophyta; class Magnoliopsida; order Solanales; family Solanaceae; genus Capsicum; species Capsicum baccatum. The sequence continues at coordinate 153,641,535 of CM061561.1, read as the reverse complement.
AGTATAGATCCCAAAATTATATTTTTGACATTTTGAGAGCTAGGAAGCTCTGATTATGATGATTTTTGATGAGTTTTTCTTGTATAATCCTTGTCTATCAATTTAGAACTCTATTTTAACTCTTCCAAAGAATTTTTATTTCAATTTTTGTGATTTTAATCTAAGTTGAGAATCAAAGCTCCATTTCCACCATTTTTGGGTCTTAAGAGCTAGAATTTGGACGATTTAAAAGGGATTTTCGAGATTTCATTCACGGGCAAGTTTTTAATATATAAATATTATTTTTTCTCTTGATTTTATCTTTAAATAAGTTCAAATTCTTGATTTTTAATATGTGTTTTGGGGTGTTTTTGCCAGTAAATCTTTAAAATATTTTTCTTTGATTTGAACCTCGTTTTCACTAGTTTTTGCTTAGGTTTTTAGTTGTCAACTACTATGAGTATGAGGATAATGTTTCTAAAATAAAATTATGATTTTACCCTTCTTTTTCAAAAACTCCATTTTAGAGATTCGTTTTGACTCCGACTCAAAAATTGACAATAGGGGTATCGTTGAATTTTTGAACACATTGATTATGTATTTGTATGATTTAGTTGATTCCGAGATCCTTCGTGAGATAAAATCTCTAGATTGAAGGATTTTTAGATCAATTTTTTACATTTGAGGTAGGTTATGGATTAACTTTCTTTAGGCTATTTGGGTCGTTCATAATAGTGTAAAAGCCTATATTATGGTATTTATGTGGTATAAATGCCTTTTTCTCACATGTTTCACTTGATGGTTTTTTGAATTATTTTAGATCATGGATGGTTGGTTGAATTAAGTGGATTTTTAGCTCACATGGTTGATATATTGGTTGGATATTGGATATTTTCATTTTGGTTGGTTGTGAGCATTAAATCCCCATATTATACTCATTCATGAAACATTGGTACCCCTATGAAAATACTGAAAATACTATTTTTGTTGGAAAAAAATGTGATATCTTTAAAAACCATCTACTGATGATGTGCCTAAGAGGAGTTATGGATATTGGTATTGGATATTGATTGTATATGGGTTGACGAACCCACCATGAGTCCTAGGTCTGTAGCTGAGTTTGGTTGGTGTAGGTTTACAAACTCCTCACGGGTCCTACTTTAAAGAAGAGCTCGGTAGGTGTATACAAAGGTAATGTGATGACCTCGTGCATCATTCATCATCATCATCTTCATTACATTTCATAAATTATGATTATGTTGTTATTGTATTTTTCTCTTTTACTTGTATCTATCCATCTGTTCTATGTTCCTATACTTGCATTTGATGTACGTGTATATTTGTTCTTCTTTTCTCTACATATATTTATATACATGTGTATATTAGAACTGCTAGTGGAGACGGTGTGGGCTACTGTTTGGGACATTTTTTGATTGCAGGTGACGTGCCCATAGTTTGTGTTTATATGTTTTATTTTCTAGTTTACTCAGGCGGCCTATAATGCCTACTGAGTATAAGTGGACCATACTCACCCCTACTGCACCCTTTCGTTATGGATCTAGGTACGAGTGCGCCACACGAATAGATGATTCGGGCAATTTTTGGGAGTATTTGAGGTAGTAGACATCCTATGCTTCAAAAGTTGGCCTACTATCTCTTCCTATCTATTACATGTCTTATTTTGTATTTAGAGACAAAGTTTTGATCCTCTTTGGATTGTTATTATATCTTGTGACATTCGAGATATATTTAGTGGTTCTTACACTGCAACAACAGGTTTTGGAATTTGGTTTGGTATCTTTGATTATATTTCCACTATTATCGTGGTTATGTGGCCTGGCTTTACTCTAGAAGCCTTGTCTTGGGGTTTTGTATTGATTTCCCTTGTTATATCAGTTTGGGTGATAGATTTACTTGTCAAGGCTTACCGCGGCAAGTGCCATCATGACCCTTATTTTTTGGGGCATGATAGGAGGATTATATATATTTCCTTTTTCACATGGTATAAAGTAATTAGACTTCCTAGAAAATGGTATTACGACAACGATGACATCCATCTTGTTATCAAAAAGTCATATTTTTGGGAAGCTATATGTTCCACAAGCAATTTGGGAGGAGATTTCACCAACTGATGTTGTTGTTACACGTGTAGAGCTTAGGAGTAGAGTGAGAAATGTGATTAACTTACAAATAGCCGTGAATTAGGTGGTGTTATTAAAGGGTTCTAATAAATTAGTACTTTTTAAAAAAATTATAGGATAAGGAAACTTTGAACTTAAAGGGAGAGGTAGACATGCTACGAAACAAAATACCATGTTGTAGTAAAAGAAGAACTGAAGCCTTTGATGTGCCTAAAAATCTAGGTTCAACAGGAACCTAATGGTGGAATAAGGAGGTACGAAGAGTTACTAAAGCTAAAATACATTGTTATAGGAACTTACCGAAAGTAGCGGACACAGAGTTGTCGTGTTCTAAACTCCTATTAGTATCCTTATTTTTTGCTTCATTATCTTTTCGTTTCTCTACAAAATTATCCTAGAGGGACAATCTATTAATGCCATATTTCATAGGATCAATCTTACTATTCTTTCTCTCAAGAATTTTACAGTTGATTATATAGTTACCCAATTTTCTATAGTGCTTACAATACTTTTGTATCCCTTCGTATTCAAGTTTTATATAATACTTCTGTAGGGGAAATCAGCATATTGTAAACCAGCCCATAGATCTTCAGGAAGAGGCTTCCACAGATCAGCCTCAACTTTGTATCTTTCCATGCATTCTAGGTATAATGCAACTATATGTGGCAATATCAAGGGTAAGAGGAGTTCCATTAATGTCAGATAGATAACATAAGAGGAAAACATGGTAATAGAACCTATGCTGGAGTGGTTTGATAATCTTCCTTAAGTTTGAAGTTACCTAACAACTTTTGAAACCACATCTACATACCATCAATTTCTATCACATGAACTCTTGACATAATAGTTTTCAAACACTCTAATTTCAAATGATCCTTTAATAACAATCATTTCTTTGAACCCTATCAATTTGTGGTCAAGGCTTCAAGAATCTCTCCACAATAGTGTGTTTACATTCTTAAACCAATATCATGTAATAATAATTTATTTTGCAAATAATAGTTGGGAGGCCAACGTTAGTGGGTTGACGAGCTATTACTGTACCCCTTTAATGGTGTACTGGCACTTATGAGTCATACCAATAGGAGTTGTGATTGTGTAATCATACATAGATTTGTCAGTAATTCCTCAACAGGTAGGTAGATCTCATAAGAGGAAGCAGTTTCCTTCGTTTGAAACATCAATAGTAAGCCTCCTGATGACTCCATAATGGTAGAGTGTGAAAAAAACATACCTCTAGAAGAGCTATTGGAGAGAAGAAATAGAGAGAGAAAAAATAAAAAAATTACACTTGGTTAAATACTACGTGGTTCAGTTTTATCTCCTCTAGCCTTCAAGTTCCCTCCCTGGATTTTTTATCATTCAAATTCACTTTATCTTATCCCTGAGGATTTTCCCTTCTCTTTTATCCATCACTCTATAAGAGAAGAGTGTCCTAATATCCTACAATGCTTTTAGTATTAAGGCACTCCCTTGTACTCCAATTTTGAGTATATTCCTTTAGAGGATTCGACTCATCTTCCATTCATCTTGAAAGAACATAGTTTGGATTTCATGAGCTCTACCTCTACCCATTTCTTAGTCGTTCTTTGCCTACTTTTGTAACATTGCAATATCCATTGGTAAAGGCAAACCAACAAGACTAAGATTCATTTGACATAGGTCATCCATGTGTGACTATGAAGACTTGGAAAAAGTATCTCAACTCCGACTTTTGATAATCTCAGTAGGTCCGGAGGGTGATTTTTAGTCTAGTTGAAGGTTGATTTAGCTCTCAAGGCTTTTAGATGATTTTTGCATTATTATTTAGAAATTTAGAGAATTTCTTAATAATTTCCATCAACATCCGATTAAGATAACATTGTTTGTGTATTTTGATGATTTCATCAGGTTTAAAATATATTTTAAAAGTGATTTACACTATTGGTTTATCTTTGTAAGTCCTTACATAAGTTTTGGGTACTTGTTGGGAGTTTAGAGTTTTGTCATTGAAATTTAATAGTACTACCTAAAGTGAATGAGCTATAAATGGTGTTTTAATGGTACCATTAGATTCTATCAAAATTTTAGAACCAATCAATAAGAATCGACACATTTTGTATCCATATAAGAAAGTTATGTTCCTTTTAGTGAAGTTGTTATCGATTCTGGTGCATCATGGGTGCGAAAGAAGGGTGGAAATAACGGACTCATAGGTTTGGAAGTTGGTTTTCATGTGTGAAATTCCGGTCATGGATGATATGTCGTGGGTGCGAGATGGTTTTCATGTGTGAAATGCCGGTCATGGATGATACGTCGTGGGTGCGAGCAATGGTCCACGGGAGAAAAAGTTGGTGAGTTTAAGACAATCACATCTATTTGGTATTGTTGACATTTTAGGAACTAGAAACTCTGATTGAGTCAATTCTTGATGCATTTTTCTCATATTAATATTAGATATGTGATTTTTCCTTTATTTACAAAAGAATAGATTTGTTTTTTCATTATTTTGATGAGAAAATGATCAAAAGCCCCCTTTCCCGAACTATTTTAAAGTGGAATTATTACACACACATCCCGAAAGCTGACATGGCGAGAGAGTGTGTTTCACTCTCTTTAAAGAGAGTGAGAACGTAAATTATTTATTAAAAATTTATTTTAAATATTTCTTTATTCATTTTTAATTCTTCTTCTTCTTCTTCTTCTTCTTCTTCTTCTTCTTCTTCAAGAACTTATCAATGGCATCCAAGATTAATTTATCATCTTCCTCATCTGCAATCACAAAATTGGATGGTTCCGACTTCAAGTTCGTCGGAAATTTCAAAATGGGTATTGTTCCTTATTTTTAACTTCAAGGTCGTCGGAAATTTCAAAATCGATATTGTCCATTATTTCCGACTTTAAGGTCGTCGTAAATTTGAAAATGGGTATTGTCCATTCTTTCCGACTTCAAGGTTGTCAAAAATTTTTAAAGTCTCTATTATTTTTGACTTTAAGGTCATCAAAAATTTTAAATTTGGTATTGTTCATTGTTTCCAGCTTCAAGATCGTCGAAAATTTTGAAATTGATATTATTCATTGTTTTTGGATTTAAGATCGTCGAAAATTTAATAATGATATTGTTCATTGTTTCCCACTTTAAGGTTGTCGAAAATTTCAAATTTGATGTTGTTTATTATTTCCGACTTCAAAATCATTGGAAATTTCAAATTCGGTATTGTCTATTATTTTCCACATCAAGTTCATTGAAAATTGTTTAAGTTTGAAAAGGAAAAGAGATGAAAAGTAATGGTGAAAAAATGATGAAAAGTGATAAAAATGGAGAATAAAGTAAATAAAAATTAATTTTAAATTATAAATCACGTGTAAAAAGGTTGTTGACGCGTGCATCACACCACATTCCAAATGACTGGTTGTCAGATTTTTTTATTGGTGTGGAGAAGGGAGGAGTAATAATTCCACTTTAAAATAGTTCAGGGGGGTCATAGGACCCCCACAAAGTACAAGTGTGTAGTTGAGAGTTCGGGTAAAGGCTGGGACACTTTTGGCCCTTTTTTCTTATTTTGATTGAGATTTGAAATCCCAAAATTAAGAAATAATTGAATTTTTTTTAGTTTAAGGATCATTTGTGTTGGGCTTTTGTTGGTTTGTTGAAACATAAGATCCTTGTAGTATGGGTAAATTGATTTTGACATTATTGATTTATCAATTATATAATCATTTTAAACCACATATGAATACAAAATTTGAGAATTTTGATCTGACGACTAAGAAATCAAATTTTGATGATTTATTGGTCAATTTAAGCTTCACTTTTACTGAAATTTCATATTTGTGTTCCTCATGTTATGGATAATATGATTTTCAAATGAAATTCTAGCTATTTACTTTTGAGATTGGGGTTGCCCTTTTGGACCTATAGTAGATTTATTGCAATATGTGTATCAGTGGACTTGTACTCAGTTGTAGAACTTATTATTGATAGATTTATAGTACATTGAGGATGTTCTTAAAGGTAAGACACTTTGGTGGTGGTTGGTGGCATATTTGTTTGGTTTTGAGGTAGGTTATGACTTATCTTTCTTCAGACTTAGCTTGGGTGGTGACTTATCGTATAACTCATGCCATTGTATGGACAAATCATTCAACTAAGGTTGTCAATGAGATAATTGATATTGTGATGTATAAATTGGGACTTATTCCATAGAATGATGTGAGATTTAGATTTCTAATTGATATATTTTATTTTAGGCTCTTTTATGCTCCAATCATTATATGGAAGGATTAATTCCATTTTGGGATCAATATGGAGGTTAATGATATGAAAATAGAAGTGTGTACCAAATAATATATTTAAAAACTTATTTGATATTGAGGCTCAAGTCTACAAAAGAGATGTCCAAGCAATCTATGAAAAGAAGTATCCTATTCAAATTCCTTTCCAACTAAAAGATAAGTTGAATAAAAAAAAAATTGTATTTTTCATATCTCTTCCTCACTGTTGGGACATGTTTTTTGTCAAGTTAAAATAGTCCCTTTACCTCTCGTGGTAGTTCATTTTGAGAGCCATATAAGGTCTATTTCCACTTGTTGATTCTAGTTTGGCCAAGTAATCTTCCAATTGATTTTCCTCCCTGGAGTAGTGAGATGTTTTGTATTTGGTGTCCTTGAGTAGTGTAGACACCTAATTTTGTCCCTTCCAAAGTTGAATTTTATTCATTTTTAGCTCATTTCACCACGTACCCTCACCAGTTCTATACTTTTCCCACAAGAAAACAAATATAATAAATCCTAACAAATTAAATCCCCAATCCAAAATATTCCCTTATCGTAACTAATTTTTCCACCTCATCTATTACCTACCCTGCCTCACCACTACCCTACCAAACACCCTAACCCATACCCTACCCCCTACCACTTTACACGTTTTTTTACACCATAATAAAAAAAGGGAATAGGGGACATATCACAACAACTTGGAGGGGAGTCCACTACTAACAAATTGATCAACTATCATCATACATACTTACACAACTTTTTCTCCACCATTATTCACACAAAATACAGAAGAAGCAGCTTCTTCTTTAAAAAAATCCAAAAAAATCACACACTCCGCTCACCATTTTTCACACACAGAGAATCGGATAAGAAGGATTCCACCAGCTTTACATACTGAAAAGAAAGACACCCAACTGAATTTCACGAAAAAAAGCTCACCACTCCCTACTTAATATGCACATATATTAGTGAGTGAGAGAGAAAATAGTGAGAGATCAACGAGGTTGAGGAGAATCAGGGTGAGAGAGAGAGAAGAGCGATCGAAAAAGAGAGCTCTAATGAGGGTTGTGAACAAAAAAATAGAGGGTCAATCGGATTTAGGTGAACGAAGGGAGGGAAAAGAGAGAAACGTAAAGAAAATGTGCAAAAATGGATTTCTTCTGGCGAGTCGTCCCCGAAAAATGTGGCTGCCATCAGTTTCTTCCTCTAATTTTTTTTGTTGTTGGGCTTAGTATAGCTCCGACGAAGAAGCTAGCAATAACCCAACCCCGCACTATTTTGAAATCCACAAAAAATGTCGGTAAATTACCCCAAAAATATCCATAGATTTTATTTTTGATCGTTTGCTTTCTGATTTTCTTTGTTTGAGTTTGGTGTATCGAGTTGGGTCGATTGAGTTATTCCAAATTCTTGGATTTGTTGCGGTTTGTATTTGAGTTTGATCATCAAGGTTCTCGATACGGACTCCATTTAATTGAATATCACAGTTTGAAAGCCCCAATTTCAGGTCCAATTCTTCATCTCTTCTCTTTATTTTGATAATGTGGTTTAGTGATTATGTGTTGGGTAATTACAATTGGTTGATTTTGTTGATGTTATGATTATGTGCTTGACAATGTGATTTTGGTGATATGAGGAATGAATTTGAGTAATTTTAATGGTGTGATTGATAAAAATGAAGTTGGGGACGAGAATAAAAAAAAAGATAAAAGTATTATTATGGTATTTCGATTCATTATTGATGTTGAACGTGATATGTCGTTGAGCGGGAAGGTAAACAGTAGGCTCGAGTGGGCAAATTTCAAATTGGTGGATTGTTGGAATGTTTGAAATTTTTGTTGAATGTTTTGTTTACCGTATTTGAAAAGTGTATTCATTTAGTCGGGGACTGCCCCGAGGTTATTTGTATTTACTCATTGGAGAATGTCCTGAAAAATTTTGTATGCAAAGGATGTTCGTGATCAAGGTCCGAGACATCGGGTAGAGCGTAGTATAGGACTAGTGTACGTTATTTCAGTATTTTCTATTTCGGTTTGTAATAAATTAGACTGGAAGCTATATTTTTTAGTTTGTTTTGTTTTGTTTTGTTGTTTGTTTGATTGTTTTTGTGTGTTTTGTATGGTTTAAACATTCATAATGTCAAATTAGCCAATATGCTCCACCAAGCGATCGTGGTCGAACCATGGGATCGAGGGATGCCTAACACCTTCCCCTCGATCAACAGAATTTCTTAACCGAAATTAGCTCAGAGTCGGCACTTGACATAAATGGCACACCCTATTTATGTCAAGTGCCGACTCTGAGTTAATTGTAAATGAATCATTTTCGAAACAAATCTATATTTTTTCACTTTAATAATAAAAACTCTTTCAAACCTTAAAATTATAATCTTTTCTGTTAAAAAGGGGTGTGACAGCTCTGGCGACTCTACTAGGGTTCTTTTTCAGATTTCGAGCTTATTTTGAAGTTATATCGGCTTAGTTTGACATTGTGGGTGTATGGATGTTGTTTGTGTTATTGTTCGTACTTTTTTTTATCATCATGGTGTGATAACGTGCTCTTTGTTTACAATTTTTTCTTATGTGTTATTGCTTTATATCTGGCATTATTTGCATACCCCGAGTCAATTCTTTCTGTAACAAGTTCTATAGTACATGCTGTGTACATGACCTATAGTTGAGTCACCGTTATTTTAAGAGGAGGAGCCGTCGGCTGGTATGGAGTAGGTGGAAAGCAAAGTAGCCACTATCGACCATATGTTTTCCCGAATAGCCTTGTTAGTGAACCTCAATGTAGGTCAACCTTTAGGTTATGCTTATGTGCATCATATTGAGACCTAGCGGGGCCCATTTGATTCTTTGTAGGAGACTCACCTCCAAAGCATCCCTACGTGCTAAATATTGCATCTCTGAGGGTAACGTGGTCATTTAACAGACTAATTTTGGGGAAAGCATTTGCTAGAATAAAGAAAGGTGTGTAGGCATGAAAAAATTAAAAAAAAAGGAAAAAAAGAGAAAGGTGAAAGAAAAAGAGTTGCGTAGTATTTTAGAGTTCTTTGTTGCTTTTATTTTTCACAGTCCAAAAATTCAAAAAGATTTTCTTATCTTTTCACGCATTTACTCAAAAACAAAAAAACCTCAAAAATATTTTTCCTCTATCTCTTTTAGCATGCATTCATAATTCAAAATTTTCAAAAAAAAAAAGTATTTTTAGGGGCTTTTTATAAAAGAAAAATTCAAAAAATATGGCAGAAGTTTTGTAAATTTTGTATAACGAAAATACCAAAAGATTTTTTCTTTCATACTTGTTAGTGTCGGTTTTATGAGAAGTGTCTAATTAAAAATCCAAAAAGATTTTATTGACATTGTTCATCGTCTGTCTTTGGTCATGTCTCTTAAGTTAGGGTCAGTTGGCTATTTAATCCTTAATTATACAATTTGGACGAACTACGCATCCCTGATTCTCCTCTCTCGAGAGTGAGATATGTAGGCAACCTATTGTGGGTTCGGCGATCTTACTTGAAAAATTTAAAAAGATTTTCTTCACTCTTTATTTGGGTAGGTATTTCATATACATCTTTAAAAGAAAACTACAAAAAAAGATTTTACTTTAATAGGTTCTAATCTCATTTTTCATATGAAATTCAATATTGAAAACCCCAAAACCTTTTTCTTTGGTAATCATAGGTTTCATTTTGTAAAAAAATTTAAAAAATTCAAAAAGATCTTCTTCACTATTCATTTAGAATAGGTGTCATATACATCTCTAAAATAAAACTACAAAAAGATTTTTCTTTAATAGGTTCAAGTTTGATTTTCGTTTGAAATGCAAAATTGAAAACCCAAATAGATTTTCTTTGGTAATCATAAATTTTATTTTGTATAGGGATGTTAAAGCTAAAAAATTCAAAAATATTTTCATCAATTCTTTTGAAAAATTATTATTTTTTCTTCTTCTTAAAGTTTCAAGAAAAAGAAAAAAGAAAGAAAAAAAAGTTTAATTGGCTATTTTGATAAGACTTTATGAACTACACACACCTGATTCTCCTCTCTCGGGAGTGAGATACGTAGGAGCCTTTCTTGGGTTCGGTGATCTTTTTCAAAGTAAATTAAAATAAAAAACAAACAAAAAATGATTTTGAGAAAGTGTTGAACTCTAACACGTTTGTTATCTTTTGTTCAGTTAGTTTAAGGTGGTTGGTTTGTGGTATTTTGGCTGGTCTTCCATATCGCACCAAATCTGAAGAAGGTTTAGTCGTGTCCAACAAGGATATGGAGAGTGACCTTATGCATCAAACAAAGATTCATGAAAATGAGAGTTTAAAGGAATAAAATTTGAGACTAAGACAACAAATAAGGGAAATGTATCAAGCTTGGGCCAGTGGACTGCCTCCTACTCTATTCCCCGCTATTGATCCTACAGATACCTCAAGTTTTCTACCAAAATTGTGAAGTTAGTTTCCTACTGTTGTTGATGCACAACAACATAACTCAGAATTCATTCCAATCCAAAAGCATCACAATACTTCCATCACTCTTTCTCTAGCTCCTCAGCATAAGCCTATTACATTCACAACACTACATTTAATCTGTGATTTTGTTTCTCAATCCTCTGCTGAGACATCCATATTGGCTAGATACCAAATGGTTCTAACTCTCTATGCTGCTAGTGGACTCATGTTCAATAATCTTGGTGATCATTGCTATACTCCTGAGCCTACTTTTAACCTAACTGGGCCACGAAAATTTCTTAACAAGAAGCCTAGTGTGTCAGGAGAGTCAGAGAAAATAATTGGAAAATAAAGAGTGTAGAAAATATTACGAAAATTTCCCTAGGACTTGTGGGTAAAGAAGATGCTACATACAAAGACTGGGGCATGTCTTCAAGTGTCGACCTTCCTCTAATCCTTGAGATGTCAAAACTTGAAGATCAAAATAAACATGAGGAATTCGTAAAATATTTGTGATCATATTGCAATCAAGTAAGGGAAATTGGAGAGAAGAAGAATGAGAAAGATGCAGCTGCTATAGTAGTTAGAGAACGGGCATATCCAAGAAGACGACATTGTTGTCCCCATCAGTCTCAAGCCCAAATTCGTACCCAAGCTCTCCATAATCCCTCCCCAAATCCATTATACTCCATTTCCCCACCTCCATATCTAGTATACTACATACAACCATATGTTCAACTCTCTTCTTACTCATAATGGCGTGCACTAATTCCTCAAGGTCATCCTCAAAATCCACAAACATACCAAAGCCCTTCTAGGTCAGATTTTTGGTCCAAGCCAAACAATGAAATGAGATAAAAGTCGTGAGATAGATTCACACCAATTGGAGAGTCATATGCCACTTTATTTAAAAGATTATTACAGTGGAGAATGATCACTTCTCTCCTTGGGTACACTCTCAATCCCCGTTCAAGAAATTTTGATCCTAATGTACAGTGTGCTTATCATTCTGATACTCAGGGTCATAGTATTGAAGATTGTCGAGAATTGAAATTAGAAATTGAAAAGATGATTCAAGATGGATTAATTATGGTGCAGAACATTAACAGTGAGAAAAGCTCTAGTCGTGCTAATATGCAAACCAGTGGCTAAGATGTCAAGCTTAACAATTGGAAAGTCATTCCTCTCCTTACTAGGAAGGGGTCTGGTAGTTTGTTTTATTTTCTTTTCTGTTATTCAAATTATTTCAGGGTTGTAGTTTGGGATCTTTCTTATTTTGTCCCTTTGTCATTTATGTTCAAACCCATCTATCTTTCATTTTAACTAAAAAAAATATCCCTTTTTTCCTTTGTGTTTTAAATGTGTTATTTGTTTGTTTTCTTTAATAGTACATTTTATGTTGGCTCTAGTGATATGACATGCTTGCAGAATTTTCAGTCAGATCTTAAAATTCAAATTTGAGCATAAACTTTGAATCAAGGGATAAGGTTAGAAAAAGCATCTGACAAAATAGGTAGAGTGTTGAGACATTTGGTGACGAGTTGAAGCCTTCTTTGAAAATTAAGGCAATTATTTTGAGAATCACAAGAATAACTTAGTCATCAATCAAAAGGCATGCCTCAATTAGGTCAAATAGTGGCTGCGTGAATAGAAAGAAAATAATCTCCATAAAATCATGAGTCATTCAATATGAGGAATGTACAACAAAAATGGATTTGTATGCTAGAAAAACGCAAAAGAGTAGTGACGCACAGACTCAGTCAAAGTTAATGCTTAAAAGATGTCACAAATGATTTTCATCTTTCACTTTCATATTGCATGATATGTACTTGCATTTTTAAGGATTGATATGACGAAGGCATTTCATTCTACTACCCAAACATCGTGTCATCCTTTGTTTATCCCATTTGAGCTTTAGTCATATTTTCTTTCATACCCCTCATTTAGAATCAAGATAAAGTCAGCAAAGTTTAAAAGAAAAATGGTGAGCAAAACAATAGAGTCAGAAATTATTTTTTTTAAAAAAAAATATGTCCAAAAAGAAAGACAACGGAAGAGTGTCAAGAAAAAATAGAGTAAGAAAAGTTTCAAAGGAAGAAAAAAACAACGAAATAAAAAAGAAGAAATCAGAATCAAGCAAAAGAAGAAGCTGTCTAAACTACGTGTGACCTGATTCTCCTTTCTCGGGAGTGAGATACGTAGGCTGCCCTACTCTGGGCTCGGTCCAACCAAATAAATAATTTAGAGTTTCCCAGTCAAAAGAAATTGGGCCATGAGTTAATCTTCATTATTTGAGTCGATTCAAAAGTTGTAAGTCCCACCCTACTTCAAGTGTCATTTGGGCCTCATGCCATCCTTTATTTCTAACCCTATCCATAAGCCAATTTATAACCAAAAAAATACCTTTAGATCAATCTTTAAGGATGTTAAGGCTAAGTATTCAAGGGATATTATGATGCATTTTGTAACCACTTGTCTTCCTCAGCATAAGAAATCAAGAGAGAGATAAAAATGAGAGAGTCTTATCATTAAAAACCTTCACGAGCACTGTAAGACAACTGTGAGTTTAGAAAAATGAAAATAGGAGTATCATTGGTGAAAAAACCCTCACAGACACCATAAGGCAATAGTGAGCTGAGAAAAGAAAATGAGAGAGACTTTTTGGCGAAAATCCTTCAAGGCGCTACTAGCTAAATGATGTCTCCGAATGCAATTGGCCCAAGGAAGTAACTCCGTTTCAAGGCCATTAACCCAAGAACAATTGGTGGAAAGTTTGGATGAAAATATTAGAAAGCTTAATCTAAAATGCATGTCATAAGTATTAGAGTTGACTGTCATTTTTAGATAAGTTTTTCTTTTCTCTTTTTCAAATATAGACATTCATTTTCTTCTCTTTGTTTAATTGAGTCAATTATCCCAATAAAAGTCATTGCCAGTTTTCTATTTTCTTTGAGTCAAGTCCATGTCAAAATAAGTGAAAAAAGATTTTAAAAATTGCTACCAGTTTCTTCGGTTGCATAATGCAAGACAAAAAGCCATCACATGGAAGAGACGTGATTATAAGATGAAATAAGGCATGCGAAAAGTTTTGTCAACAGACGAGTCTGGGAACTCATGGAAATACCAAGGTTCAAAGAGTTTATCTGAGAATCATGGCAAAGAAGAGATACCATTTTGTTCCAGAGTCACTCTTAATAATCTGAGTTTGGGTTAATGATACAGCAAGTCAATGACAGACGCTAATGGTTGGAAGCAAGGTTAATGGGACAAGTGCAAGAGAAATCACCCAAAAGCCAAAGCCGCAAGCCAACCACCCTGTTTTAATCTCATAAGTTTTCTTTGTATGAAATAGGAACAGTTGATACCTACTAGTCAAAGGCTTCAAAGCATCGATATCCAGAGGTACAACTCATCATTTCTAAAAAGGCAAGAGGCAGTGTTGCTGTACAGGTTTGGTAATCATAATTATGGTGAAACTCATCATCTTGTACCCCTAAGAGACACTCTCTGTAATTTGGGTCTTTTATGTCTTATGGCTAGGAGGTGCACTTCCTAATTTGAACCATTAATTTTGAAAGATGCATTTTTATTAAGAACCTTTCACTTCCAGTCTTAAGAGAGGGACTTGTTGGCCTTAGTCATTCAGTTTTACCCTCAAAAAGTGCATTTGTTGACTAGGATCTTGATTCATCTTTGCATTATTCACTGTTGCAAGTAGTTGTGATTGGGTTTGACACCCGCAAAAGCTTTTGATGAAAGTTGGGGCAAACATTAAAAGTAATTCATATTATATGGAAATTCACTTTAGGACCCTCCTAGAAAATGGAAATTTATTTTATGTTTAGGACCCTCCTTGAAAATTAAAATTTATTTTATGTTCAGGACCCTCCTGGAAAATGGGAATTTATTTTATGTTCAGGACTATCCTGGAAAATGGAAATTTACTTTATGTTCAAGACCCTCCTAGAAAATAGGAATTTACTTTATGTTCAGGATCCTCCTGAAAATAGGACATTACTTCTAGAAAAATGAAATCTTTATTTATCATAATTATTATTTGGGATAATTTTTGTTTTAGTTTTGATTTTGATTTCAGGAACCCTCCTAAAGAATAGGGTGATGAAATTGCAAGTCAGGAGCCCGCCTGAAGAACAGGGTGAGAAAATTGAAATTTATTGAAATTAAAAGTAGGGAGCTCGCCCGAAGAACAGAGTGATGAAATCGCAAGTCAGGAACTCACTTGACAAATGGGGTTATGAAATTTAAATTTGGGAGCTCGCCCGAAGAACAGAGTGATTAAATTGCAAGTCAGGATACCGCGTGAAGAACAGGGTGAGGAAATTAAAAGGTGTTGAAATTGAAATTTAGGAAATCTCCCGAAGAATAGAGTGCTTAAATCGCAAGTCAAGAACCCGCTTGAAGAATAGGGTGATGAAATTGAAAGTGAGGAGCTCGCCTGAAGAATAGAGTGATGAAATTATAAGTCAAGAGGCCGCCTGAAAAACAAGGTGAGAAAATTGTGAGAGCTATTGAAATTGAAAGTCGGGAGCTCGCCTAGAGAACAGAGTGATGATATTGTAAGTTAGGAACCTGCTTGAAGAATAGGGTGATGAAAGGTGAAAGTCAGGAGCCCGCCTAAATAATAAGGGTGATGAAATTGAAAGTCAGGATCTCACCTGAAGAACAAGGGTGTTGAAAATTGAAAGTCAGGAGCCCGCCTGAAGAACAAAGGTGATGAAATTAAAAATGAGGAACTCTCACAAAGAACAAAGTGAGGAAATTGCAAGTCAGGAGCCCGCCTAAAGAACAGGGTGATGAAATTACAAGTCGGGAGCTCACTTGAAGAACAGAGTGAGGAAATTATAAGTCAAGAGCCTACCTAAAGAACAGGGTGATGAAATTAAAAGTCGGGAGCACGTCAAAAGAACAAAGTGGTGAAATTGCAAGTCAAGAGCCCGCCTGAAGAATAGGGTGATGAAATAGCAAGTCAGGAGCTTGCCTGAAGAACAGGGTGATGAAAATTAAAAGTCAGGAACCCTCCTGAAGAACAGAGTGATAAAACTTAAAGTCAGGAGCCCATCTGAAGAACAAAGGTAATGAAAATTAAAAGTCAGGAGCCCTCCTAAAGAACAAGGTTGATGAGACTGAAAGTCAGGAGCCCGCTTGAAGAACAAGGGTGATGAAAATTAAAAGTCGGGAGCCTACCTGAAGAACAGGGTGAAAATTAAAAGTCGGGAGGCTACCTGAAGAACAGGGTGATGAAATTGAAAATCAAGAAACAAAGTAAAGGAATTGAAGGTCAAATAAAAGAGTAAGAGATAGATAGTCAAGCAACAAGGTGAAGCAATTGAAAGACAAGCAACAAGTTGATGAAATTGCAAATCAAGAGCCTTCCTGAAGAATAGGGTGATGAAACTCAAGTTAAGAAGTCCAAAAAAAGCTACATAGATAGGATTTTTGTAATTTCATTTATGTTTCAACCTGTACTTTTCTTTTTTTTGATGTAATGATAGCGTCGTTGACCAAAACCTCGATGAAACCTCACTCGACTCTCCAACTCAGTATAGTCCCTCTCCTTCCCTAGGAGGTATCTGTGACTGGTTTCCTTCATAACTTGAGTAGATAGGATGTCCTCATATAGACTCGGTGACCCTCTTTCCTTCTATTCCCTCACTTTGAATAATGATTGGGACAAAATTCTATCTTATTGTCTACTTCTTTATACAAAAACACCTCGTGTTTAAATCCAGAGGGGGCATGCTGTAGACACCTAATTTTGTCCCTCCCGAAGTTGAATTTTATTTATTTTTAACTCATTTTACCACGTACCCTCACCCATTCTATACTTTTCCCACAAGAAAACAAATACAACAAATCCTAACAAATTAAATCCCCAATCCTAAGATATTCCCTTATCCTAACTAATTTTGATATCTCATCCACACCGTACCCCCGCCTCACCACTACCCTACCCAACCCTACACTTTACCCCTTTACACATCTTTTTACACCATAACAGAAAAAGAAAATAGGGGACAAATCAAAATAACTTGGAGCGGGGCCCACCACTAACAAATTGATCCACCATAATCATAAATACTTACACAACTTTTTCTCTACCATTATTCAAATACAAGAGAAGCAGCTTCTTCTCTAAAGAACCCAAAAAAATCACAGACTCCACTCACCATTTTTCATACACATAAAATCGAAGAAGAGGGATTCCACCAGCTTCATGCACTCAAAAGAAAGACACCCAACTGATTTTCACAAAAAAAATCTCACCACTCTCTACTAAATATGCACACACACTAGTGAGTAAGAGAGAAACGAGTAAGAGTGATTGGGTTTGAGAGAGAGAAATCAACGAGGTTGAGAAGAATTAGGGTGAGAAAGATTGAGAGAGAGAGAGAGGAGCGATCAGAAAAGAGATCTTCGATGAGGGTTGTTAACAAAAAAATAGAGGGTTAGTCGGATTTAGATGAACGGAGAGAGGGAAAAGAGAGAAATAGAGAGAAAATGTGCAAAAATAGATTTCTTCTGGTGAGTCATCGCTAGAAAATATGGCTGTCACCAGTTTCTTCCTCCAATTTTTATTGTTGTCGATCTTGTCAGAGCTCTGGCGAAGTAGATAGCAGTAACCCAGCCCTACTGTAATGTCCCGAATCAGGTACTCAGAATGCTACACGGTGCTTATGACCCCGAAGGACTATAAGCTAACCCATGACTGATATTTGTACCTGTATACTGCATAATATATTATATGACATGAACTGAAAGGCCATAAGGTTCAAGACTGTAACATAACTAATAACGATATAACCTCTGAATAGGGTATGAAATACCCAAAACAAAACTGAAATAACATAGTAGTCTGAACATGATAGTCTGGAAAGCCTCTAACTAACTGATCTGTCTAAATGAAGAGTTGATGGGACAGGTCCCCAACTAACTCTAACTAATAAAATACTTAATGAGATAATAAATAAATAATCATGTCCTCGAGAGATAAGAACTAACTGCTAACTTTGAATGCTGAGACTGGAATACTACTGATGCTCTGGAGCTCGTGCTTCTGAACCTATGGTATAAGACACCATAGCGCAAATGCATCAGTATTTTGAATGTACTAGTATGCATGGAAGGTAGGCTGAATGCATGGGGTTTATATGCATGAACAATACTGGCTAACTAAATGATATGAACGTGAGAATACATGCATGAATACATAGTAACTATATTTGAGATTATGATAACATGAATTTACTGCTAACTAACATGACTGATAACTGAATTCTGATGACTAATATAACAAATGACATGAGTGACTGTATGTGACAGTCCTAAATCTGATGGAACTAGCTGAGTCCCATACTGTATCTAAGTTGACTGTATCTGGCAGACCTGAATTCTATAGAACTTTTTGAGTTCCATTACTGAGACTGAATGACTGTATCTGATAGTTCTGATTCTATAACTAAAACAATGGGAATTAGCTATCTAACCGACATGCCCTTAATACGTCACTATGGCTGAGTTGGGGTCCAATCTATAACCCTAATTCGAAGAGTGTTAATACCGCATCACTAGTAAAGATAAGATGTGAGTGATCCTCATCTGACAATGTCATAAAAATAGAACTATGGGCCCCTCATATCACAGTGCTTATCCACCTCATCAACCCTAATCTGGCAGTGTTGATGTCTCAACATATGATGGCTATATAGTTCTGGAATGCAAGGATGACTTCTAAGAATCACACCCTCATCTTACAGTGTGTATTCCCATCCTTGGGTTTACTCGGTGCTAATTTCTACTCTCATTTGAATAGACACTAAACATGGATTACTGAACTGAACTGGACTAATTTACTGAGTTCCATTGACTGACAAAATAGTACTGAGATTACTGTATTACTGAGTTTTCCTGAGTCACATGACTGACTAAGTTATATGAATCATGGCTTGACTGAGGATATCATGAAAACATAACATGGACTCTAGGCACACAACTATATTTTTCGCGTACAAGTACCCCCAGGACTCAATAGAAGGAAACTGACAAAGCATGAATTTCTTGAGTACAGGACCAATATCAATAATACATAATTCATTGGCTAAGACATTTCATCAAACACTCGACATACATAACTTATACATGAATGGAGATTTCATATTATCATACTAGTATGACACTTTTCCTTCACATAGGCATTTAATCAAATATGGGGGAGCATGCTATGGTTATACAATCATTAACACATCTAATAATTAAGGATACATTAAGAAAGGTTTTAGTGTTACCGAGGCTGCCAGACTTATTTTGAGCTATTAGTCAAATTTTATAGGGTAGCATAGTTTATTTACATATACGAGATTTTGGATGAATCTTGAGGGGCTGGCAAAAACTCGGATAAACTTTAATGCTTCATCTATTGCACTCAGTTGGTGCACCGCGTAAGTGGCTATTGAATCCCATGGGGTTGGAGAAAACCCAAATAAACTTTGATGCGTTAGATGGTGCACTGCTTAAGCGGCCATTTAGGTAGCTTAAGCAGATGTCCACAAAAACGGTCTGGCTGGCCCAATGACATATCGTTTAAGTGGTACCATTACCTCTTAAGTAGCAAAGGACAGCCTAAGCAGTTCCTGCGTAGATGGAATAGTACCGCTAAAGCATCACTAGGTTGCTTAAGTGGATCCCACGTATCTGAGAAGGGTATAAATACAGCACTTAGCCTGATTCTTACCACTTTTCTTCCATTCTCTAGAGTTTTGAACCCTAAAAAGTGGAAATTCTTGAGAGAACTGATTGTGGGTGATTTTGGATCTTGGGTAACATTAATTTATGTATTTCTCCTTTGAATTTATGTTAAGTTTCCCATTAATTTCATAGTTAATACCTCATTTTTTTTCTTAAGTTCCTAAAATTTTGATGGCTTGATTATAGAACCATTACAGCTCGTAATTCATCTATTTTTTAGGTTAAATATTCCTTAAGCATAGAGGGACGTCGTATTGGTTTCAAAAGCGTGATCTCATAAATAGGCCCCACATGGGATTTTACATAGTTTTAAACCTAAAGCACAATAGTGTAATATGTGTAACATTGTTCTTGTTTTGACAAGTATATTGTGATTTTGATAGCATACCTTCATTCCTATTAGGGTTTTAGAGCTTTTTAGGAGAAAGGTGTCCACTTGCTATTTTATTAACTTTTGACTAATAGCTCAAAATGTGTCTGGCAGCCTCGGTACCCAAACCAAGGGTCCACCTAACCTAAAATTTATGTTCCAGAGCTATTGGGACATTCATATTAGCATATGAGGTTGTTTGACTGAAAATTTTTCCTAGTAGACAATTTGAACCAACAAAGGCTTCAAAATAGAAAATTGGCTCTAAAAATCAAATGAACTGCTTCGTAACCAAATTGTAAGTTTCAACAAATAAATGACTTAGGGAAGATATAGGAAAGCTCTAAATAGCCAAAATAAGTGGAAATACAAAAAATGACCTAGAGGGTCATTACAATATCCACTGCTAAAAGAACTGTCGTCCATGAAAGTAAAGGATTAGGATGTACCTGAAGCCTCTAACAGGCGAGGATACTGGGTCTACATCTCACTCTCGGTCTCCCAAGTAGGCTCATCTACTGGGTTGTTCCTCCATTGAACCTTAACTACTGGAATCTCTCTATTGTGCAACCTCCTGACATCATGAGATAATATAAGCATAGGCTCCTACACAAAGGTCAACCGCTCATCCAACTAAACTGAGTCCCATCTAAGCACATGAGATAGGTTAGGAATGTTTGCACGTAGAAACATAGAAAACCGAATGGACAATAGTAAGATCTTAGGGTAAGGCTAACTCATAAGCCACCTTACCAACTGCGCAAAGAATCTCAAAGGGTCCAATATATCTGGGGCTGAGCTTGCCTTTCCCCCAAACTTTATCACACACACGAAGGAATACCAGTCACCAACTCTAAATATTAAGGCATAAAGTCTTTGATTTGAATACACCTTCTAGCTACTATCATCTACCCTCAACCTATCCTGAATCAACCTGACTTTATCCAATGACTCCTAAAATAAGTCAGTATCATGGGGCATAATCTCGGAAGCCACAAACCCATCAATTGGAGAATAACATGACCTATTATACAAATACTTAAAAAGCATCATCTCAATACCCGAATGGTAGCTATTATTATATGGAAACTCTTCCAAGGCTAAATATTGTTCCTACTGCCTCCAAAATCCATAACACAGGATCAGAGCATATCCTTGAAAACCTCAATAGTCTTCTTCGACTACCCATCGGCCTGAGGATGGAAGACTGTACTAAGATCTACCTGAGTATCCAACTTCTCCTGAAAAGCTCCCCAAAAGATAGAAGGTAACACTAAAACCTGATCTAAAATGATGGATATAGGCACACCATACAAATAGACTATATCTCTAACATAGATATGGGATAACCTTTTGGTACTGAAGGACATCTAATAGGAATGAAGTGTGCCAACTTGGTCAATCGATCCACAATGACCTAACAACCATCATAACCATGGTAAGTATGAGAAAACCCGCTAACAAAGTCTATGGTAATTCACTCCCATTTCCACTTGAGAATGAGCAACCTCTGACTCAATCCACCAGGACTATGATGCTCGGCCTTCACTTGATAACAACATAGGTAATGAGCTACAAAGTCTGCTATATCTCTCTTCATACCACTCCACCAATAATGTTGCCTTAAATCTCTGTACATCTTGGTTGTACCCGAATGAATAGATTATCTAAAGCTATGAGCCTCATGCAAAATCGATGGAATCAAGTAATCAACCCTCAAAACACAAATACAATAATCAAATCTCGTGATACCCTCAGAATATATGGTATCCCTCTTAGACATATGGTGGAACATGTAGATCATCTGCTGGAAATTATATAAATAGGTCTTCCTACTTTTTGGATTTGTTCCAACAGATTACTTATTAGTTGCAACAATTGTATAATTATTGCGACTAATAGATTTCAAAAGATAATCAATCTATCACAATAGGTAATTACAACAAATAGACAATTTGTTGCATTATAAAAATTCAACTTTTGCCATACATAAAAATTATTTCCATAACATGTAAAGTGAAGTGGCTTGAAATAAAAAAATTATTATCGTGTTTGTCTCTGTATTTGTACATATTCTTCTTTATACCCGGGCTCCAACTATTTAGTTAGGTCATCTGCTGGAAATTATATAAATAGATCTTCCTACTTTTTTAATTTGTTATAACAAATTACCTATTAGTTGCAATAGATAGATTATACGTTGCAACAGATTGTATATCTGTTGTGACAGATATATAGACGGAAATATATGCATAATGCAACAGATGACAAACATATTCCAACAGATAATCAATTTGTCAAAATAGGTATTATATTTGTTATAACAAATAGACAATCTATTGCATTATAAAAATTCAATTTTTGCCATACATAAAAATTATTGCCACTACATGTAAAGTGAAGTGGCTTGAAAAACAAATTATTATCGTGCACATCTTTGTCTTTGTACATATTCTTCTTTATACACGGGCTCCAACCATTTAGTTAGTACCCCATAAGCCAAGACCTCTTGCATCTTTCTGAAACTGGCATGGCACATACCAGTCATTTCTTTATCTGTCAGCAAACACTTAATGTATGCAAGTGAGTATGGCCCGTGCACTTCATCAATTTTATTTTTTTGGGAGTTGGATGTTATTATTTTGACCTTTAAAAACCTATTATTCCTTCGTTAATACTTTCGTCGATAAATGATCCATCAGCTTACTTTGTAACAACTTCAAGAGCGGACACATATGGGTTAAAAACATGTCCTCATTGAAGACAGGTAAGTTGCAGTCATAAACCTTAATCTTTCCCTCATTGAGTATTATCTCAATAGTGAGAAAATATTTGACTTCCACGTTCATGACTGCAAGGATTCTCTTTGCCTTGGTCTAGCTCCTGCCATATGGATATGGCCTTTTTCCTCTAACATATTTAATCATGTCTTTAACCCATTCAAACGTAGAAACTAACTTATCAAATCTACAACCACTAGAACCAGATTGCTTGCAGAGATTATTGTACCTATCCTTAAAATAGTTGTAGACGTTGAGGTTCATTATCCCATCGATAATATCATAAGCATCCGGGTACGCTAATTGTCTGCCCCTCATGAGACAGAGAATTTCATCAACATACTATGGTATAAGAAGACAATTTTTAAATAGGCTAGTAATTGTAAAGAATAAAAATACAGTGGAAAGATTTTGTAGCAGAGGGTTCTCTAAATCAGTTCACAGATTACACAACTAACATAACTTGTACAATAGATGTGTATTATGTTGCAAAAAATACCTAGATGTTGCAACAGGTTACACATCTGTTGCGTAGCTTCTTCTTCATGAAGTAGATAGGAAAGCTAGGCTAGGAAAAATAAACTTATATTATTCACATACCACTCATGCATATTTGTCATATTCGTGAAGTCTTTGGTGGCAAATGAATGCATGGTGTATTATTCTAGAACCTTTATCTTGTCATTCATAATTTCTTGCAGTTCCTTCTTCTTTTTGTAGCCAAGTTCCGCGTATATGTCCATATTCTTCAGCGACCCCTGAACTTTAATAACTCTTGGAGCGGGAGGAGTTGCAATTTTTTTTATTTTCACAATAGAGAGTATTTGTCTAATGTTTCTTATCTTTCTCCTAACTGCCATTGTAGGAGTGTATGGTTCCCTTAGCTTCTTGGATGTTATGACACCCCTCTTGGATTTCAACTCCTCGTCAGCATCAATAATAGCCTCTAGCTTTTCAAAGAGTTTATCCTCTCTGTCTTTTCCTACTTTGCATTTACAATGAGAACACGAGGGTGAAGAGGGGTGAGAGGGACCACTGTAAGGGTAGGAGGGACTAGTATAGGGGTGAGAGGGAATTGTGAAAGAGGTGTTTTAAAATATATTTATTTTTTCCTGATCATCAACATGCTCATAATCACAACTGGCAGCAAAAGCAGCAGCATCAGGATGTTTGCCACCATCCTCAACAACTCCACTAGCAACACCTCAAAAAAAGTACTCGGATCTGTTGTAGTAGGTTGGTTATGAAGAGCTTCAACATTACGCTGACCTTGCCTCACTGCTCTTCTTATGGATATTTTTCCAGCCATTTTTTTCTTTATTAACTCCACCGTTGGGTCTTTCTTTGTATCAACAAGACCTGAAGTAAGAAAAGAAGTCATCCCCAACTCATCAATAGTAGGAACGATCCAAGGATACATAACTTATAAAAAATACATGAGGTATTTAAATAATATAATAATAATTTACAGTCAGTTGGGTTATATGTTAACACAACCAACTTATGCAATAGATGATCTAGCTGCTGCAATAGCTGATCTATATGTCAAAATAGATTGACAATATATTGCATCAGATTACCTATCTATTACATAATTTGTAGTAGATGGGTAATCTGTTGAGTCAGGTTCAGAGAAACAGAGAAATAGATGGTTATTCTGTTATGAAATATAGATCGTCTGTCACAACAGATTACCCATCTATTTCACCAGTTGCAATTAATGGGTAATTTGTTACAACGGACGACCCATCTATCACAATAGATGGCATATCTATTTTAATATCTTTCTTTGAGGCAAATTATTTTAGTCAAAATAAGATGTACTGCATCAGATGACTTATCTGTTGTATCATATTACCCGTCTATTGCATAATTTGCAGTAGATGGGTAATTTGTTGAGTCAGGTTCAAAGAACCAGAGCAACAACTGGTTAATCTATTATGAAATATGGATCGTTTGTTGTAACAAAATACCCATCTGTTTCACCAGTTGTAGTTGATGGGTAATCTGTTGCAACGGACGACCCATCTATCTTAACAAATGGCACATCTATTTTAATTTCTTTCTTTGAGGCAAATTATTTTAGTTGAAAGAAAATGTACTGCATCATCTGGAGGGTTAAAGAAATTAGCAGGCTCCTTAATAATTTTATTGCCATTTGCAGGCAACAACCTAAGGATCCTTGGATGAGAAATCTCATCCGCGTAAACCTTGGACTTCTTTCGGAAGGGAGGAATTACTTCACATGCCCAAGACTAAAAAATATAAATAAGAAGTAAGCAAAAAAAATTCATAATAACTATATTCAATATAAATTAATAGATGAGTAAAAATAATGATCAATTTTACCATGAAAGCCTAAGGAAAGCCGTATAATGTGGTCTTCTTTGGGGATAACTTTGTCAGTAAATATTCGACAGTCAATTAGTAGTTGTCATATCCCTAGGGATAATCGTTAAATTTCTAAAAATCATCAGCAAGCACCAATAAATCATCTTCTATGAATTTTATGACGTCTCGTTAAATTTATCCTTGTAGTGCTTTGGTATATTTTTATCCTCGAGATCTCCCATCAAATCATCCACTTTGTAGCTATGTCAAACAATGCCCAACAACCCATCTTTTTTCCCTTGCATTTTTTGGACCCTGTGTGGGGTGTTTCCTTGATGAGACGTTATTCTGGACGATTGCATCTCAAGCCCGTCACTATGGAAAACTCTTTCAATCCAAAAAAACTGGTATGCCACAATAGTTGATCTAGATTTCATCCATCTTTTTTTTGCCCTCCTTTGAATCTTTATCATCACCCGCGTACTTGATCCTACGCTTGAGAAGACCATATACCATGCTTATTGGAAAACAGAGAGTGCAGTCCGCAGGCAACTCAAGAAAGTATGTAAAGTAGCTCTTGTTGAAAATTTTGTCTATGTTTTCATTCTTTATAATACTCCTAAGTTCATCAAAACATTTTCCCAACTGACATTTAAGTACAAGATCACCAGTTACTTTGTCTGGGTTATTTATCGGTATCGCAACTCAAAATCTATTGATAATAATGGTTTTGACAAGATAATGCTGGGATTTTAATATTAATTCACACTCCATTAGTGAGAAGGAGTTATCACTTTCCATAGCTTCATTTTGCCATGACTGAGATTGTTCAGGAAGTTCCTCCGAATCTATCTGTACTCTAGCCTTTCTTATTGGGTGGTCAGAAGTTGATACACTTTTAGTTTCTTTTCTTTTTGGAGACATCTTTTAACTACAAATTATAGAAAAATGAAAAATATATTGCATTGATGTCTGCATAATTTTCTTAAAAAAGGTAAGACAAATTTTAATAAATTATTCTACTCCACATTACAAAAAAAATACTCCAATGGATTACCCATCAGTTGGAACTGATGGGGAACTATTTGAAGACCTATTTAATATCTCCCAATAGATCTTCCACCTATTCCAACAGATGGACCACCAACACTATAAATAATGCCACCAAGACCACCACCAATGCCGCCAATACCAATACTAAGACCATTGGCACCACCACCAAAAATACAAATACAGACACCAATAACAACATCCTCCAACAACACCATACAAACCATCCAATAATACCACAATATTCAATAAAATAATGACACAAAAACTAGGGTTTTCTCTAGTGCTTCCTACTTCTTTAGCATCAAAACTCAAAATTGTTATCCTATTCTCGAAGATAATACAACCAAAAGTCTTTTTTTATATCATTAACTAAAACCCATAATTTTTAGAATAAAGAACAAATGTAGAACTCTTCTCAAACTCTGTTACCAGTGAACATAGACAAAACAATGGATACAAGCAAGAATGAAGTCAAAGATAACAACTATGTAGTCAAAAATAGGAAGAAAATCGATCTGTTTTGAAGGGTTGAGCAATATATTGAGTAGTTGTTGAAGAGAGAGAGAGAGAGAAAATCGATAACTTGAGATTTGAAATGAGGAAAAGTTTTTCCCACAAATGGATGATTTGTATGGGTTGATTAGAAAATTTGGAAAAGAATGACTAGTTTTGAAATTGTTAATTTGGTTCGAATTGATCTTAATTAATTTTTAAAATTTTAAAATATATAGTTTTTAAAATATTAATTTAATGAGAACTTATTTCGACTCAGAGTAATCGATCGACAACTTGGGTCGGGATGAACACAATACCAACACCATGCAGTTGCAACGACTCAATTGAAGTTGTTGTTGACACTATGAGCTTATTCATCCCTAGTTACACCTAAATAAATTTAGGTACTATCTTAACATTAAGTTAATGAGAACTCATTTCAACTCAGAGTAATCGATCGATGACTCAGGTTGGGATGAATGCTATACCAACATCATGCAATTGCAAAGACTCGATGAAGTTGTTGTTGACCCTATGATCTCAGTCATCCCTAGTTCCACCTAAATAAATTTATGTACTATCTTAACATTAAGTTAATGAGAACTCATTTCAACTCAGAGTGATCAATCGATGACTCAGGTTGGGATGAATGCAATACCAATACCATGCAATTACAACGACTCAGTTGAAGTTGTTGTTGACCCTATGAACTCATTCATCCATAGTTCTACCTAAATCAATTAAGGTTCTATCTTAACATTAAGTTAATGAGAACTCATTTTAACTCAGAGTGATCCATCAATGACTCAGGTTGGGATAAACGCAATACCAACACCATGCAATTGTAATGAATTAATTAAAGTTGTAGTTGACCCTATGAGATCATTCATACCTATTTACCCCTAAATCGATTTATGTACTATCTTAACATTAAGTTAATGAGAACTTATTTCAACTCAGAGTGATCTATCGATGACTCGAGTCGGGATAAACGCAATACCAACACCATTCAATTGCAAAGACTCCATTGAGGTTGTTGTTGACCCTATGAACTCATCCATACCTAGTTCCACCTAAATCAATTAAGGTTCAATATTAACATTAAGTTAATGAGAACTTATTTCAACTCAGAGTGATCGATCGATGACTCGGGTCGGGATGAACATAATACCAACACCATGCAATTGTAAAGACTTAATTTAAGTTGTTATTGACCCTATAAACTCATTCATCCCTAGTTCCACCTAAATAAATTAAGGTTTTATCTTAAAACTAAGTTAATGAGAGCTTATTCATCCCTAATTACACCTAAATCAATTTACGTACTAGTTTAACATTAAGTTAATGAGAATTTTTTCAACTCAAAGTGATCGATTGATGTCTTGGGTTGGTATGGATGCAGTACCAACACCATACAATTGCAAAGACTCAATTGAAGTTGTAGTTGACCCTATGAACTCATTCATTCATCCCTAGTTCTACCTAAATCAATTGTAATGAAATCTGTTAGAATAAACGACTGAGTTGTTGAAAATTTCTAACAGATATTCATATCTGTTGCAACATATGACATATCTGATTAAATTATCAGATAGACATTCGTATCTGTTGTGACAGATGATTGAACAATTGGAAAGTTTCAAACAGATATTAATATCTATTGTAACAGATGACATATCTGATTTAATTATCAAATGGACATTTGCATCTGTTGTCACAGATGACTGCGTTGTTGGGATATTTAAATAGATGTTGATATTTGTTGTAATAGATGACATATCTGATTTAATTATCAAATAGACATTTGCATTTGTTGTCACAATGACTGAGGTATTGGGATTTTTAAATAGATATTTGTATCTGTTGTAATAGATGATTGTGGTGTTGGAATTTTTAAACAGATATTGCTATCTATTACAACAGATGTTATATCTGTTTGAAAATATTTTTTTTCTTTTAATTTTAAAGCAAGCTTCTGTCTGAATAGATAAAGTAGTACTACAAAATATGGTAAAAATGTTTCTTGGATAATTCAAAAATGAGTTCATTGAGTAGTCTTATCTTATCTTTTCAATGTCACTAGTCTTACTCGTTTCCCTCAAATTATTAATGAATATTAATTAATGAATATTGAAACCCACGTCTATATACACAATACATCTAGAATTATCGCATCTCTCCTTCAATTTCAGTCCTAAATTTATTTTTTTTATCTCGCATTTTTTTCTCTACTCTTTTGGGTTATCACAACATTTTTCTCCTTTTTCTCTTCTTTTACTCATAAAGATCCTTTTAGATCTAAACCGATCCATATCTTTCCTCAACTAAAATTACTATTTTGATCCTCTTTTAACATTAATATATGGTTCACTATTGCTCCTTCATTCTCGTTTTCTTTTTTGCAATTTATTTACATCTATTTTTTAATTTAATTAGCATTTACCCATATCATATTTGTTTAAAAATTTATAGGAACTTTTAAGTGTTGAATAAATAAACCAAGAATTTTTATTACAATATGCAAAAAAAGTCATCAGTTGGGAGAAGTTTAAAAGCCTTGTTGGCAGTATCATTTTTTTATGTATTTTATTCGCTTCTTTGGTGTTGATGTTGTTATTGATGTTTTTAGTGGGGTTGGCATTATTGGAACTTATGGTGTGGTGTTGTTGATGGTGTTGGAACAAAGGATGTTGTTTCTTTATTGTTGATGGTGTTGGAACAAATATTGTTGTTTCTTTGTTGTTGATGCTTTTTATTTGTTGTTTCTTTGTAGTTTATGTTGTTGTTGATGTTGCAACAGACGAAACAACTGTTGGAACAAATCAAACCACCATCAAGACTGTTTTGATATATTCCAACAAACTCAACATCTGTTTCAACAGACTCCACATCTGTTACAATAGACTCTACATCTGATGCAGTAGAATCCACATCTGTCGCAACAAACTCCACATCTATTGTAACAGACTCCACATTTGTTATAACAGACTCCACATCTATTTCAATAGATGGATAATATTCTTTCTTTGATCTTGTTTTTTTCCTTTTCTTTGTAGATATAAGAAACTGAACGTTGATCAACTTTTTCTCGACCAACATAAGAGGCTGCAGTAAAGATGTGTTTGGAGGAATTAGCTGCATGCATATGGAACCACTTCATATGTGGGAGGTATGGATTACTGATAATGTTATTATGGAAATACTCATAGAGTACACTGATTTTGTGAATGATAATTTTATCAATTAGTCATTGATCATTCAAATAAGATATCTGCAATTTTATAGTTAAGTTTGCTATGTCCAAACTAATAAGGCTAAGGGACCATGAATATGGTTCTGATACCCTGTTAAGATTTAATGTCGGTTGTTACTCATGTTTATGTGTCAAGTATTATGAAGGGAACTAGTTTTGGAGTCATTCTACTGAGATTCAATAGCGATTGGACTAACTTTTATAGTGCATTAGACTTTGATAATGCCTTTGAAGCCTAGCACTGCATCTAACAAGAATGGAAAACCAATATAGTTATTGTCCTAGCCCAAATTTATATGGTTGGGTTGCTCGGGGTAATAATTATACGCCAGAAGGTGCAGTAGGAGAATGCCTTCAAGATAAAATGGGTGGTTGATGAAAGACTATATCATCTGAGAGCTAATTGAAGAGGATACATAGTAGCAAGTAACTTTTAGCGAATCTGGCCGATGAAATTATCTTAAAATATGAGAAATTTGTATCAAGTGAAAATATGAAATTGTATCCTATAATGAAAAATCCATTTGTTATTTCTCTAAGAGAAAAATAGTACAGATGGTTATTTTTCTAGGGAGCTGTGTCTAGGTAGCATTGTCGGGATTACCACCTAGGTTCTAGATAATAGCAAAAAACCAAGAAAGCATCTTTATAGGCATCGAGGGTTTAAATGATGTACAGTAAGGCTATAAAAATTACGCCAACAACAACTGCAGCAACGACAATTTCTAAATTTTAAATTGCATCCCATGCCTGCTTGTTTGTGGTTCCAATTAGGTCCATTGTTGTTGACCTAATTGGAACCACAAACGAGATTAAAAGACAGATTGAGTGTAATTACTTCCTTAGCAATATGGATTAATTTATTGTGTTTTCTTGACTTAGCATGCTTTCAAAATTCCTTGGAGAAGATCAGAGGCTTGATGTAGTATGTGAATTTCGATAACTTTTAAGCTTGCCTCCAGTTTGCCAATTCGGTCTTCAAGTTTGTCGTTGCCATCTTTGAAGTTGGTATAGAGTTCCTGATCTCTTGTGAGCTCGATCAGGAACACTATCTTTGAAGTTGTGGAATTGTAGAAGCCCTTCAAAACACTTTCTTCAAAAGCCTTAAAGGATATATGTAGGGTCGTTGTGAGTGTTTTAGGTCAAAATGTGTTGATGCACACTGAAGATGTGGCCCTAACTGTTGAATAGCTCACTTTTATTGAGCGTTTCTCAATGCAACTTTCTCAACCGACCTTCAAGGGATTTAACAAATTAATAAGCAAGGAGTTACGTAGTGTTTGATCTAAACCAACTCTACCTAGCCTATCAAACGTTACGTAACTCCAGGATCATTATCCTGTCAAAAAACTTTGCCCGAGTTAGTGGACAAATCAAACAAAATGTCTCAGCCTTTCTGCTGATCACTCTTCTTCAGTATACATAACAAGATTTCCGTCATACAAAAGTCTACACCGGCACCAGAGATGCTTACCAGAGTAAAAGTGGTATTATCAACTCCTCTGTCTTGCACAAGTATCCAAAAAATAAAAATTTCAACTCCTCTGTCTTGCACTATTGAGCAATGTACAAGGGCCATAAAAAAATAACATGAGCTGAAAAAAGTGAGAAGATAAAAAAGGGGAGGAATAGAAAGGACAAACTGAATGCTAGATTTAGTTTATCTTTGTTTATTTTGTTAAACAAATAAAATGCGAATGCAAATAAAAATATTTCTTCCTTTTCTTGCATTAGCATTTTATTTGTTTAACAAACCAAAAAAAGATGAACTAAATCTAGCATTCAGTTTGTCCTTCCTATTCCTCCCCTTTTTTTATCTTCTCAGCTTTTTTAGATCATGTTATTCTTCTGTGGCCCTTGTACATTGCTCAATAGTACAAGATAGAGAAGTTGAAATTTTTCTTTTTTGGATACTTGAGCAAGACAGAGGAGTTGATAATGCCACTTTTTCTCTGGCAAGCATTTCTGCTGACGGTGTAGACTTTTTAATGGAAAATATCTTGTCATCTATATTAGAGAAGAGCGATTAGCATAAAGGCTGAGAGATTGAGCTCGTTTGATATGAACACTAACTCGGGCAAAGTTTTTTGATAGGGTAATGAGCCTGGAGTTACGTAACGTTTGATAGGCTTGGTATAGTTGGTTTAGATCAAACATTACGTAAATCCTTGCATATTAATTTATCAAATCCCTTTAAAGTTGGTTGAGCAAGCTGCATTGAGAAATGCTCAATAAAAGTGATCTATTCAACTATTGGGACCATATCTTTAATGTGCATCAATATATTTTGACCTAAAACAAACACAGTGACCCTCCATGTATCCTTTAAGGCTTCTAAAGAAAGTGTTCTGAAGGACTTCTTCAATTAAACAACTTCGAAGGAGAAACTATTCCTGATCGAGCTCATAAGAGATCGGGAACTCTATACCAACTTCAAAGATGGCAATGACAAGCTTGAATACCAAATCGACAAGCTTGAAAATTATCAGGATTCACATACTACAGCAAGCCTCTGATCTTCTCCAAGGAATGTTGAAATTATGCTAAGGCAAGAAAACACAATCAATTAATCCATATTTCTAATGAAGTAATGACACTCAATTTGTCTTTCAGTCTCTTTTGTGGTTCCAATCAGGACAACAGTAGTGGATCTAATCGGAACCACAAACAAGAAGGCATGGGATGTAATTTAAAATTTAGAAATTGTTGCCTTCACTTAGATTTCTTACTTTAACTGCAGTTTCTATTGGCATAATTTTTCTAGACTTACTGTACATCATTTCAACCCTCGATGCCCGTAAGGCTGCTTTGTTAGTCTTCTGCTATTTTCTATCTAGGTAATAATCCCGAACACACTACTTAGTCACATCTCCCTAGCAAAGTGACCTTCTGCATTATTTTTATTTTAGAGAGACAATAGATAAATTTACATTATCGGATATACTTTCATATTTGCGCTTGATTCAGATTTCTCATGTTTTAAGATAATTTCATCGGCCAAATTAACTAGAAGTTACTTTCTACCCTATGTCTCCTCTTTAATTAGCTCTCAGATGATATAGTCTTTTATCAACTCCCCTTTCCCTCATAGGCATTCTCCTTCGGCTCCTTCTAGTATATAATCATCTTCCTAATCAACCCTTCCATATAAATTTGGGCCAGGAGAATTTCAATTGGTTTTCCGTTCTTGTTTGATACGGTGTGAGGCTTTGAAGTCCTTCTTAGAGTCCAATACATACTTAAAGTTAAGTTCAATAGCTATTAGATCTCTACAATGATATCAAATATTGATCCCTTCTCAAAACTTGATACGCATAAACACGAGCAACAACAGTTAGTAATTCATAATAGGGTATCTGCACCATCTTCATGGGGCCCTCATCCTTATCAATTCGAACCCATCAAAATTAATTATACAATGCAGGATCTTGTTTGAATGATTAGTGCCTATTCGATTAAAAATTGCATTCACAAAAATATTGTACTTTGTGTGTGTTTTCTCGATGACCTTATCAGTAATACTTAAGTCCCACACATGATAATGAATACATCCATCTGCACGCACCTTATTCTTCCTAGCCCATGTATGGCTTAAATTGAATAAACAAATGACTAGCAAGTTACCATAGATGCCACATCTATTTAAATTGTGAAACAATTGCAGACATCTATTATGACAGATGATCAATCTGTTGCAATATATGACATATCTGTTGGAAAATAAAATAGATATATCCATCTGTTGCAACATATTGTTAATATGTTATAAGTTATCTGACAGATGAAATATATTTTGCAACAGATTATCCATTTGTTAGATTTATTTTATAGCAATTTTCTTTTCTTTCCGAAATACAATAAAAGATAAAATATTGTATTTATATTTATTTTTTTAATTTACATATTTGAAAAATCACCAGTTTTATTTAATTAAGGGATATGAACAGTCATGGCTTTTTTTTTTACTAACTCCTTTCAATTCAATCATTTATAAATAGGTTCCTCCTTACTCACTTGTTCATTCTACTACACTTACAATACAAATATGACTGATCTAGATTCGTACAAGAAGATTCATATCGAGTCCTTCCAGGAACTTCAAAGGTAGTTTGATGAACTCAAGAGGGATTTGACCAACTTCGGAGCAAGGCTAAGGAGGGCCCTGCTGTTGCCCGATGAAAATTGTCCGGTTGACGATAATAATAGTAATAATAATAATAATAGTAATGATAATAATTGTAGTAGTTATAATAATTAGGTTATGTTTTTTCTTTTAGCATATGTATTATTTTTCTCCTTTTGTATATCGGATCTACCCAAGAGATTCAAAAATTTATGTTTCGATGGTCGACTTTGAATTTTTAATTCTTGTTTAGCATTTAATTATCATTCTATTTATTCCTTATTCTCAACATGTTGATGGTTGGTGATAGAGATTGAACATTTATGGCAACAGAGGTTAATCGAATGTGACAGGTCGATCATATGTTACAATAGGAGGTTATTAATAAAAAAGGGTTATTGTTATTGTGAGGGTGAAAAAAATATGAATTTTCAATTATTTAATATGAAAAATGGTTCGTAAATAGTTAATAAGGAAATAAATAATATGCAAAATTTATAACCGTAAAAGAACGGTTATTTGATTTTAATAACTGGTCGTGACTTTTTATCATTTTTGTTTTTAAATTTATTTTCTAAAATTATTTATTTATTATATAATAAAAAAAGTCACAATATTAGATTAATTAATTAAATTATATGATGATTATTAAGAAAAAAGTCACGACTGTTCACCTTTTTCTTAACAATCATCATATAAGTTAATTAATTAATCCAATATTGTGATATTTTTTATTATATAATAAATAAATAATTTTAAAAAATAAATTTAAAAATAAAAATGGTGAAAAGTCACGATCAGTTATTAAACTCAAAGTTACTTTTTCTCTAAAACATATTTAATAATATTGCCAATGCATCAAATTCTCCATCTATTGCGATCGATGTATCAGCTGTTAGAAGAAAGAAAAAAAACTATTAAAATAGATCATCCATTTGTTGCAATAGATGGTATATCTGTTGCCACTGATGGTTTATCTTATTCAACAAATATACAATCAGTTGTGGAAACTCAATAAAAATGGTTATTATTTTATTAAAGAAACGGTTATTGAAAAGGTGTTTTTTAAAATTTATATAATAAAAAAGTCAGCAAATTTAGATTAATGATATGATGATAATCTTTTTTTTTAAAAAAATAGATTATATGTTGCAACAAATAGATTAGCTGATACAACAAGTTCTCTATTTATTGCAACAAATGGTATATTTGTTGTCATAGATGAGTTATATGATACAACGAATATAGAATTTGTTGTCACAACTCAATAAAAATGGTTTTGAAAAGAACTAATTAATAATAATAATCTGAAAAGTTATGACTTATCACAATATTTCTTAATTTTATTAAAGTCATAACTTTTCACAGTAATCAAAAATGTTATTAATAAATGGAGGTGAACAATGAGATTAAATGTTGCAACAGATAGACTATCTGATGCAACAGGTTCTCAATTTGTTGCAACAGATGGTATATCTGTTTTTACATATGAGTAATCTGATGCAAAAGATATAGAACCTGTTGCCACAACTCAATAAAAATGGTTCTTGGAAAGAACTAATTATTAATAATAATCTAAAAAGTTATGACTTATCACAATATTTCTTAATTTAATTAAAGTCATAACTTTTCGCAGTCATAAAAAATGTAATTAATAAATAGAGATGGGAAGTTAGATTAAATGTTGCAAAAGATGGATTATATGATACAACAGGTTCTGTATTTGTTACAATAGATGGTATATATGTTGTCACAGATGAGTTATCTGATGCAACAGATATAGAATTTGTTTTCACAACTCAATAAAAATGGTTCTTTTAAAGAACTAATTAATAATAATAATAATCTAAAAAGTCATGACTTATCACAATATATCTTAATTTAATTAAATCATAACTTTTCACAGTAATAAAAAATATAATTAATAAATGGATGTGAACAATCGCGTCTTTTTGTCACTCATTCAAATTCAATCCTCTATAAATAGGTCCCTCCTTAGGCATTCGTTTATTCAACTACACTCTATTTATTTATTGCATCTTGTCTTTCATATTACACCTTCCACCACTTTCACTTCCCTGACTCCAGTAAGTTTTTTCTTGCCAATTTGTACTATATGTTGTATTACATTCGGATATTCTTTTCTTTACTTTTATTTTTATATTTTTTGTCAATTCATATGTGTTTTAGATATGGTTGATCCAGTGTGGGACATGGCTATTCTACAAGACGCCGTGAATGAACTTCGGATACAGGTTCATGACCTGTAATGGAAATTGGGAGCAGTTAGAGCAAGGATGCTCCTGTGAGATCCGACGGTTGAAAAGGGCCTTGCGGCTACCTGTGGAAAATTGGCCAGCTTGCAATAATAATAATAATTATTATTATTATTATTATTATTTTTGTTTTAGTCTTGTCTATGTATATGTATTTTCATTTGCTTTAGTTTAATAAAAAAATTATGTTTGATCAACTTTGATATTTTAATTCATATTTAATTTTCATTCTGTCTATTATCTTCTCAACAAATATGTCGACAATTGGATGTGAGGAATAATTTTGAATCCAGTAGCAATAGCAAGATTTATCTGTTGAGTTTGTGGCTGATTTGTGTTGTTCCAAACATATTACTCATATGTTGCAACAGATACCCAGTCTGATGCAACAGATAACTAGTTTGTTTCAACAGATAACTAGTCTGTTGCACGACTTTGACATTTTAATTCATACTCCCTCCGTCTCAAATTACCTGTCCCAAATTGAGATGACACATTGATTAAGAAAAATAATTAATAACATTCCTAGTTTACCATAATACTCTTATTAAATGATGTTTACGTTTTAATTTGAAGAAAAAGTGATTAATACAAAGGGTAAAACATGAAATTTTTTTAATCTCTTTTTGATTAATGAAAAAAGACAACTAAAATGAGAAATCAAATTAGGAAATTTGGGACAGAATTTTAGACAGAGGTAGTATTTAATTTTCATTCTGTCTAATATATTCTCAACAAACATGTCGACAATTCGACATAAAAAATAATTTTGAATCCAGTTTGCATAGCAAGAGTTGAAACATATTTGTTATCTTTTGGGTTTGTGGCAAGGGATGATTTGTGTTGTTCCAAATAGATTAATCATCAGATAATCAGTATGATGCAACAGATAATTAGTATGATGCAACAGATAATCATTCTGATGCAATAGATAATCAGTCTGATGCAACAGATAACTAGTCTACTGTAATAGATAAATCTTCAGTTGCAACAGATTACACATCTGATGCACCAGATGAGTGATCTATTTAAATTGTGAGCACTTATGTTGGATTCATGATTGGGTTCTATCCATTGTTGGAAAAACAACAGTAAATATGTACCCAGATGTCAAATTCGAATAAAAATCATAATTTTACTTACCAAAGTCACCTATGAAGTAATGCCAAAGTTGAAAGTGATATAGAAAATAAAATTTGACCTAAGAAATTGGTCAGATAGAAGCAATAGCGGTAACAACAACAACAATGACAATGTTCTACAAGAATAAGATGAAGATGATAATAAAGTAGAAGATGATGATAATGAAGTAGAAGACGATGAATAAAGCAGCAGCAACAATGAACAACAATAATTGTGAAGAGAGAGAAAACAACAATGGATGAGAAGAGAGAGAAACATGCTTTTTTTCTCCTCTGATTCCTGTTATATTAACTAACATTTGGATCAAAGTGTAAATTAAAAAACTAATGGGTTATTTTTAAAGTTCCCAAACTTTCTTAATCTATAATAAAGTAATTATCACCTGCACTCAATAATTAAGACTTGCGTCACCTACACCTCATTTTAAAATTCTTTTGTCACATACAACTCAAAGCCCCATGTTTCATTTAGGACCACAATATCACTCAACTATCTCTATTTTTCTCAAAAAATACTAAACACCTCAAAAGCTTTCTTCTCTCTTAGTTGGCGTACTATGTCATTAAAATCTTTTTTTTTAATGTTAAACCTATTTAACTCATTTAATCAAAATACAATTAATTTTTTTTTTCAAAAAATGCATTAGTTTATTAACAAAAAATTATACTTGGAAAAACTTTATCGGTACTAAAACTTGACATATACTTTTTCTGGTCACTCATATTTTTTGAATAGCCTACAAAAATTACTTTTGCTTTATAAAGATAATAATGACTCAACTATCACTATATCCTAAAAAAAAATAACTAAATATCTCATACGTCCTTTCTCTTGTAATTGGCATGCCATGTCATTAAATCATTTCTTTTAATAATAGACCTATTTTAACTCATCAAACTTATTTAGTCAAAATTATATTCTTATTCTTTTCTTTCACAAAATTATACTAATTTATTAAGAAAGAATTTTCATGCTTAGAAATCTTTTACCATTACTTCAACTTTCTATGTTTTCTAAAGTTATTTTCTTGAATTGTTATCCATGGTTTTGGAGTCACTTATAAAAGTCACTTTTGTTTTTCCTAAGACAATAATATTACTCAGTTATCATTATTTTTCTCAAAAAATCACTAAATACCTCAAAAGTCTTCTCCTCTTCTAATTAGCATATCATATCAGTAAACCATCATTTAAAACAATAATAATAATAAACATATTAACTCATCAAACTCATTTAATCAAAAATATAATCTTATTTTAAAAAATATATATATTAATTTATTAAGAAGAAATTCTCGTACTTAGGTATTTATACTTTTTTTATAGACTTATTTTCCTATATTATCATTCAGATTTTATATATAATTGCCTACAAAGATTAGTTGTTTTCTAAAAAAAATAATATTATTAAATTAAATAAGTTATCTAAAGATTTTAATGTTCATGTAAAATAATATGGTAAAAATTAAATGTGGTAAAGAATTCCTAAGCATGAAAATTAAACTCATGCATTTTTTTCAAAAAAAAAAGGATAAAGTTTTAATTTTGGTTAAATGAGTTTGATGAATTAAATGATTTATTATTTTAAAAAATATGATTTTAATGACATGACATGTCAACTAAGAGAGAAGAATACTTTTGAGTTATTTAGTATTTTTGAGAAAAAGAGCAATAGTTGAGTGATAGTGTGGTCATAAATGAAACATAAATCATATTTGAAGAAAATTTTCAAAACTTGAGTGACTATTTCGGGAACTCACTCCTAGTGAGTACTAGTGGTTGTACTTTTCTACATCCTTCTAATGCAGATCCTAGTACTAATTACCATCACGACCCTTGATCTTGTGAAGTTTACTGATTAAGATGTGATGAGTTTCTATCTTCAGAGATTGTCCTAGTTTTCTCTATCTTTACTTATGACTTATTTATTCTTGGACAAACATGTATTTTCAGCTTGATATCTATTTTAGAGGTCTTGTAGTACTTGTGACGGCTGAGCCTTTGGGATTTTGGTGTATTATTTATTTCCATTTGATAACGTTTGGAGTTATTATGAGTTTTTGTGTCAACGCTTTACTGTTTCACTTTTGTTTTGAAGTTGATTTTGCTTGTTGAGTTTGGCTTACCTATCATTGAGCTGTAGTTGGTGTCATCACAACCCTTGTTATTTTGGATCGTGACACTTAATTAATTGTTCCTAAATTGTAGCCAATTTACTTACATAGAGAATTTGTAATAGGTGTTTGATTCGTGTGTTGTTAAAACTTTGAAGATTGGGGGTATAATCTTGATAGAAGCAGTTGCAACTAGAATCGGAAAGATGCTAGAGTTAACCCCTTTAATTATGTTGTAACCTTAAATAACTCTTTTTTCGGTGGAGTTTTGAGGCGAATCCTTAATCGGTAGGTTATGATATTTTATTCTCATGAACAAGTAGTTTTTCATGGTAAAATCTCTTTGTTGACTACATTTTGTACTTCACATTTTGTTAAGCAACTGAAGAACCTGGTTCTCACGTGAATTAGGTGGCAGCATAAAATAACAGTCTATATTTTGTGGCCACTCTATCATGTTGTGGCTCTTCTGGTCACTGCCGTGTAAACCATATATGGCCCTTGGAGATAAGCATCGACCCTTTTCTCTCCCTTGAGCCATTTTCTTTTTGTGAGAATAAGTTGATACGATGATAAGTAGATATATACACATTCTACATGTTAGCTGTTTGGAATATCTATAGAGAATTTGGGTAAGTCATTTTGTGAACTAAAGAATGAGAATCTGCAAAATTCCTTCTTATATGTTCTTGTCTACGTACAGTTATAATGTGGACACCATTTGTACAATATATACATGTACAAAAATAAACGATCATCGGAAGCTTTCTTTTTCCCACATCACAAGGATTGACGTGAATGTGTCCTATTAAATTGGATATACTGATTTTTCTTTATCGGAAGATGCTATTAACGATGATCTATTTACAAGGGAAACAATTGGGATTGGTTTAAAGGAGGCTTTAATTAATTGATTCATCTTTACTACTTTTCAGTTTTAATTTGTTTGTCTTACTTAATTTCCTTTTCATCTATTTTAAAAAGAATGTCACTTTCCATATTTAATAGTAGTCTTTACGCCCAATATCCTATATGACATATTATTTAAGAGCACAAAATTCAAAATACATTTTGATGCGTTAAACTAGTTTAAAATCTGACAAAACTTATCAAGCTTAGAGAATGAGAAGCTTAACAGTGTAAGCTTCCATGAACAGAGTAGAAGGAAGGAAAGTTGTATATTGAAAAATGTTATCTTACAATGTGATTTCAGCTATTCATCTATATATATAGACTTGATTTACATCTTCTAGAAGCTTCCTAAGCCGACTCACTCATATTATTAATTGCCAGCTCACACAACTAACTAACTAACTAACTGATTCAATGGAACATTAACTCCGTACACTACCTCTACAGCTAACTAATGTAGTTACTAATTAGCTAACAAATTTAGCTAACTAACTGAGTATCAATATGTTCCAACACTCCCCCTCCCCCCAAGCTAAAGGGCGCAAAATGTTGAGCACATCAAGCTTGCTTAATAGATGTGAAAGTTGATTATGTCCGAAAATCTTAGTCAAAATATCTGCTACTTGAAATTGTGTAGGAATGTACAGAGTTTGCACCAAACCACTCTTGATTTTTTCCCTGATGAAATAGCAGTCAATCTCTATATGTTTAGTTCTCTCGTGAAAGATAGGATTGCCTTCCAATTGTATGGATGACTGGATATGAACAAGGTGATAGGTTCAGAAATAGAGACATTCAACTCTTGAAACAATCTCTCTAGACATGTTAGTTTTGTAATAGCCGAGGCCATGCTTCTGTACTCAGCCTCAGCTGAGCTTCTAGATATTGTGTGTTTCTTCTTTGATTTCCAGGATATTACGGATTCTCCAAATTGTACTACATAGTCTGTAACAGATCTTCTTGCGTTAGGACATGCTGCCCAGTCATAGTTACACCAACATACAAGGTTTGTATCAGTTTGAGCCTTCATCCAGATTCCTTGACCAACTGAACCTTACAAATATCTGATCACCCTATATGCAGCTTCAAGATGAGGTCTTTTAGGCATTTACATAAACTGATTTAATGTTTAAACAACATAAATAATATCTAGTCTGGTGATAGTAACTGTAACAACTCAGGACTACCCTCTACTTGTCACACGGTGCTTACGATTTCGAAGGACCATAAGCTAACCCATGACTGCTATCTACTGTTAGCACTGAACAATAATGCTGAAATAATTGTGGAATAATAGGCTAAAATGTTATAAGGTTCAAACATCTGAAATACTGATAATGAATAATAATAACATCTGAAATACTATTTGAATCTAGTCTGAAAAGCCTCTAACTGAAATTTTCTAAAAGTGGAGTTGATGGAACAATCCCCCAACTAACTCCATCTACTAGAATACTGTTAAGCTGAAGTACTGAAATAAAAGCATATCCTCGATAGATGAGGACTCACTGCTAAATCTGCTACTGCTAGTTGAACCTGGCTAAGCACGGTCACAAACCTGAGTGTCCAAACCTATGATATGAAACAGCATAGTGCAGAAAAGTATGCATCAATACATGGGAATGTACTAGTATGCTAGATAAGGTAAGGCTAAATGCAAGGGTTCATATGCATGAACAATAACTGACTAAATGATATGCAAGAGCTGGATTAGCATACATGGAGGATCTGTAACTACTGAACATACTGTGCATACTGTAACTAAGTATACTAGAAATTAATTTGATAATTGATAACTGAATATACTGATAATCTGAGAATTATTGATACTGATTAATTGTGTCTGACAGTCCTAACTCTGTAGAACTGAACTGAGTTCTATTCTTAAGACTGAGACTAAAACTGAAAATATGGGAGGTAATCATCTCACTGACATGCCCCAATCTAAACTAATAGGGGTCCAATGTGTAACCCCAATTAGAAGGGTGTCAGTACCGTGCCACAGGTTAAGACAAGCTAAAGAGTAACCCTTTACTGGTAGGTTTCTTAAACAAGAATGGTGGTACCCTCTACTGGCAGGTAGAGCACCTCATCAACCCTCAACTGGTAGGTTTGATGTCTCAACCTACGCTAGCTACGTAGTTTTAGAATGTAAGGATTGCTTGTAAGGATCACACCCTCTCCTGGCAGGTGAGCCCCTATCCTTGGGCTCACTCGATGCTGAATCCTACTCCCAACTCAAAGACACCGAACTGAGTATACTGAACTGGACTGGACTGATACTGAGATTACTGAGTTTTCCTAAGTTCTGTAACTGACTGAATTCTACTAAATTTTGTAAGGGACTAAGAGTACTACTAATCGTTACATGGTTGATACTATTCTGTAATTGACACTGGCTCTAAGTAACAG
Source organism: Capsicum baccatum var. pendulum (assembly GCA_030864225.1). Lineage (NCBI taxonomy): Eukaryota > Viridiplantae > Streptophyta > Magnoliopsida > Solanales > Solanaceae > Capsicum > Capsicum baccatum. The sequence continues at coordinate 153,598,684 of CM061561.1, read as the reverse complement.
CTAAATTGTCAGGTATTAAATACCCCTAGGACTCAATAGCGTGAAAAGTAAAGAAAAGTATAATCTTGAATAACATAACAATGTTCACTTGGTCACAATTCATTCATAGAGACGTTTCATCAAACACTTAAAATGCATTAACTTGTACATGAATAGGGAATATATGTTAGCATGATATAATGACATTATTTCATTCTCATAGACAATTTATCAAACACATGGGAAGCATACTTGGTTCATTAAATCATAAACACTTAGGATTAACGTGGATAAAACAATCAACTTGCAAATTCATGGATTAAAACATGAGGATTACTCAATTCAACATACATTTTATACCACTTCATGAAATCTACTATTAATCATGGATTGAAACTCAATAATTGTCAAAACATGAACACAATCCAATTTCATACATATAAATCATGAATCATAATTCTTGAAGCTTTAAAATGGATTCTTTGACTCTATGGGTGGAACGGACCCATAGATGAACATCTAACATACCTTAATTTATGAGATTCTTAGAGTTCTTGGAGAGATTTTTAGGATTGACCTTGATTCTTGAGAGCTAGGGTTTGCTTTTTTGAGAGAGAATTATCTTTTAATTTTGGGAAAAGTGAATAATGAAGGATTTTACATGTTTTTAGGGCTTAAATCCCATATCTAGGCACAATAAAATTATGGGAAAATACTGTTTTAACCCTGGGTGCAACTTAATTTTTTGTGAAATTTTTCCAATCTGGACCCCTGGCGCGACGCGCCACTATCGCGCCAAGCTACTGGAAAATGACAACTGAGAAATTACATAGTGGCACAACGCGGTGGTATCGCGTTGCCACTTTGTTTGCGAACTGGAAGTGCACCGCGGCGTGGTGAAATCGCATTGGTACACTGAAAATTGATAATTGTGAACTGGGTGTATGGCACGATGTGATAATATCACATATTAACATTAGAAATTGACAATTGCTATTGTTACACACTCCGCGATGCGTTACTGGCCTAAATGATGATGTTTAACGATTGAAACTTAAAATCGCCATTTCTTACTCGGTTGTCGGAATTAGGTAAATTTTATATCGTTGTAAAGATAATTAAATTTCCTACGCAATGAAAGGCTCAAATTTGAAAATTACTGAGTATTTCAAAAAATATTATTTAGGATAACCCATGTACTGAGGGTAAATCTAGGCTAGGGAAATACGGGGTATTATAGTAACATATATAAGCTTCCCAACCAATCTTTGATATAAGGTTACATCCTTCAAGATAACATCTTCAATGAAACTTATAGCTTTATCATACTCTACTGATGTTATCTTGACATTATACTCCATAGGTGTGAACACTAGTTTTACACCAGCAAGATTAGTTTTAGATATTAATTCGGGTATATACTTCCTTTGGTTTAGTATAACACCTTGTTTAGATCTTAAAACTTTAATCCCTAAAAAATATCTGAGCTCTCCCAAGTCCTTGAACTAGAATTGCCTGTGCAACACTTCTTTTGAGTCAGAAATCATAGACTTATTGTCACCAGTGATAAGTAAATTATCCATATAAACCAACACTATTACCATTCGTTCTAGTTTCTTAAAGGTAAATAAGGAGTAGTCATAATCACTTTGAGTGAATCCTGCTACTATAAGTTTTGTTGTGAGCTTAATATTCCATTGTCTAGAGGCTTGTCTAAGTCCATATAAAGACTTAAGCAGCCTACAGAATTTATGAGTTCCTTTCTGCTGAAAACCTTCAGGTATCTTCATGTATACTTCTTCTTCTAAATCACCTTGTAAAAAGGCATTGTATACATCCATTTGGTATAGACACCAATCTCTTTAGATAGCAAGAACAACAATGACACATCTGATAATTACTATTTTTTTCTATTGGTGAAAATGTATCATGGTAATCTAGTCTCTCTTGTTAACTGTAACCTTTTGCTACCAACCTTGATTTGAACCCCTTAACCTCTCCATTTGCCTTGTACTTAATTGAATACACCCATTTTGAGCCAATGAAATTCTTATCAAGAGGTAAGTCAACTATCTTCCAGGTGTTATTATCCTTCAATGATTAAATTTCCAACTTCATAACTTGGATCCATCTGTCATCTTTGACTTCTTAACTAAAAAACTATGGTTCTATCAAGGTGAAAAAACTACTTACATAACTTTGGTAGGTAGGAGTAGTATTCTTGTAAGATATATAAGAATCAACAGGGTATCTAGTGCCTCTTCTCTTCTCTGGTACTGCATAATCCTTTATCCAAATAGGTTGTTGTAACACCCTGTCCTTTCGAGCTAGAATTTAAAAGATCATTCCTACGCATATAGACCTGGGATAAATTATGCCTTGTTAATATATATTTGGTGATCACTCCTATAGTGTTGGAAAACCTTTGAACATGAATTGAGGTCACAAGAATCCCCTAACTCTAAGACGAGTTGAAAACAATTCTATCGATTAAGTTTTTAGTGGACACTTCAAGTTGGGTCAACTTTCATCAGCCATAACTTCTTGTATACAAAGAATTAGAGGACCTACTATATATCAAATGAAAGGTCTTCAAAGTATCTTTCCAATGGTACCAATCTCGCCTAAATCCAATACCCGAGTGAAAAGTTATGAATTTGCAAAGTGAAGTATTCTATCCTATCTACTTTGATCTGTTTTGCAACTGTTTCAGTAGATTGGAAGCAGTTTGTCCACAGGTCAACGGCAGAACACACTAGGTTGATCTACTTTGCAACTGCTTCAGTAGATTGGGAGCAGATTGGCCACAGATCAGGGTCCACTACTATTATTTGTAACTTTTTGTATATAAAGAACTGGGAGGATTGCTATCTATCAAATGAAGCTCTTTGAGTCTTCTTTCCAACGCAATTGATTTCGTCTAAATCCAATAACGGAGTCAAAAGTTATGCCCATTTTACTTCAGCATGTCAGCCTATCAACTGGCCGAAATTCCTGCGACCTTTTTTATTTCTTTAGGGGTATTTTGATCTTTTTCTCACCTAGAACCTATCCCTAGAGAATATAAATCTACCCTAAGAATCATAATACATATTCTATCAGTTTTCAACAACCCAAATCCTCTCCATTCTCAAGAACAAGATCAAATTAGGGTCTTCATCAAAGATCAAGAATTCAAGTCTCTAAGTTCAAGATTTCCAAGAAACTGATTAAGATTCAAATTTCATTCTTCTAACTACAAAACCTAAGGTATGTAGGGTTTTGCTAAATCTATATAGGCATAATAAATTCTTCTTTTAATCATGTTAAAGGTTTAGAAATCATGAATTTACAACAAGGGTTTTGGATTTATAATTAGATTCATGCTTTTAAAGCTTTTGATTATATTGATTTGGTCTTGAGGCCTTTTCCCTAAATTGATTTGTACTTGTATATATGTATGTATGAAATTGTGTTTGAGTATTTAATTGAGAGCATGAAAATATAGAATCCCTCTCTTTCTATGATTTCCCATTCTTTTCATACGATATGAATTATTTCGAATGCATTTTGAGAAGTATGATACAAATGTCTTGATTCCTATTTATGATTTGATTATATTTTGAATTGAAGAGAGAGGAGTTTTACATCTTGATAAATGTTGAAGATATTTAATGAGATAATTGCATGGTTTGTCAAAAATACATGACCACCACATGTTTGTTGAAATGTTGAAAAGAGAGATTGTTTACATTGTTTAACCTATGTTTTTAAGTATGGATTCTCTTGAACTATTTGAATGATATGGTGGTCCAAACTGTATGTTTTGAATGAAGAGTGGTAATATGATTAGGTATGGCGTAGACAATATGACTTGCAAGTCTTGGTAGGACGATACCAAAATAGATGAATTCCATAGCAGATTTAGAGCAAACTAAGATACATATTTTTACTTAAAATTTCAGAATTTGATTCCAAAGAAGGCATGTTTAGAACAGATTAAAAATGGGCTTAAGAGATGTTAGGTGGTTACCCAAAGAAGGCATGATCCATAAAACTCATTGCCCAAAACCGTGTTTTACCGATATGGGTATATTATTATTGTATGCTAGCGACGGCCCTGTGGCATAATAGATTCAGATAATCCAACTCTTAAGGCAAAATTGGGTTAGGGGATTGGCTGTCGAGTTAAGGGTGGATCCCATATAGCCCATGGGGTAGCAGATATGTAGGGTATGTCACCTAACTTAGAAGTAATATAAAGATCAGAATTGCATTGATAGAAATATTTTATGCTTATCAAAGAAGTGCCCATATGTTTTGAACTATATCATGCATGATATTTTATGACTTGCTCTTAACTATTTTATTTATATAAAAGCATTATTTTGGATTGCTCTACATACCAGTGCAATTGTATTGACCTCCTATATTTTAAAATTCTGAGACACATTCCTGGGGTCCCTTAAGAAGTAGATTGACTTGTCAGAAGTTTGCAACTGGTGAGCCTCCTTTACTTCAGAAGGCCTGGATTAGAACTTGTTATTTCTATTTTATTTTGATTCATGGTCCGATTTGGGGCCTTGTCTCATTCTTCAAATAGAGGTTATTTTCTGTCAGTAGAGATTTCACAGACTAGTGTTAGATTTTGTTGATCTTTATGAACTTATTTCAATATTGATCAGTTTGAATTAAAAGCTGACCAAGATTCCTTTATAATTCTTTTCTGGATTTTTTTCCTTATTGTATGTGAATGGTGTTCATGATTGTCGAATAGAAAAGGGCGCTCGAGCCTTCATGGTTCGGGATGCTCGTCACGGTCAAGGCCCCAGCTTGGGTCATGACAAACTTGGTATTAGAGCATGGTTCATGGTTCCAGGTTGTCTGATAAATCGCATCGAGTAGAGTCTTGATTATGGGTATGTAGCGCGCCATACTTATAAGTAGGAGGCTACAGGGCATTTAGGAATGTCTCTCTTTCTTTATTTTCTAGTTCATGCTATGGAGTCAGAATGCTCCTTTTTCACACTCTGGTTTATGCTATGGTGTCACCCATACGAAAGTAAAGTTATCCCAATTCTTTTCTTACTCTGATATTCTCAGATATGACTCATTATTAAGGTGATTCAAGTGCAGAAGTCTAGAATCTAAATGGTATGATCCTTCCTGATTAAGTCATAAAAGATTATAAAATTGTGCAAGGACTTAAGAGGAGTCCATTAGTGCTTCAAGGTTATTGATTCTATTCTAAACTTTGATCCTAATGAAATCATGCTTTTTTAGCCTGAGGTGCTAAGTGTATTCAGTCCTTTTCAAAATTTATATTGCAGATGTCATGCATAAGGGGAATGATGTGTAGTCGAATCTTGGAACTTTATTTCCACCCGAGTAGTAGTATAATTTAAAGTATTGGTGTCATGACCTATTGGTAGTGAGTCTTGACCAAGAAGTTGGTGATATGAAGTCATAAGGTTAAAAGTTAGAGTGAGCATGACTTTTGTGTAAATAAATATTTTTAGTGGTATAACCGTTGCTTGAGGGCTGATTTTCCATTTTATAGTTATAGACTAATGTGGTAGTAATATTTGTAGAGTGTAAGGTATTCTATAAAGAAAGTGTTTGGTTGTGATTATTATCTATTCAAGAATAGGGAAAGAGCCTAGAATGAATAGTTATGGTGGTTATAAAAATCTCTTGTAGGTTGTGAACGGAAATGTTTAGATTGCCAATAAGTTATAAGTATAGACTCATTATTGTTTATGAAATTTGAAATAGTCTAAGTGTATGCTTGGGTAAGTAAGTATGCTGTGAGAAAGTAGATATGTAGATAAGATTGTATAGGTTTATAAGATTGTATGTGACTTTACCCCTTTGACCTTCTTTTCTTTAGTGGTTGAAAACTAGTGCTTCTTGTGAGAAGGTATGTAGTAGATTTTGAGGTGTAGTAGTGATATGGGAATTCCTAGCTCAAGAGCTTTCACATGAAGCCAGGCATGTGAGTTGCAATAACTTCAAGCCTTGTTCACATCTTTTGCCATGTGTGAGGCCTTTGTGAGCCCATCTAAGGGTCTATACTTATTAAAGTGTGAAGAGGCCCACCAAGATACCCCAAACCCACCCACTTAAATGCCAAGGGTAATTTGGTCTTTGTTGTTTCTTTGTAATTGACTATATAAGCCATTTAAGATAGTCTTTCTTTAGTTCATTCTTATCATAGAAGACAACAAGATTTGTAATATCTTGACTTCTCTTTTTTATTTGGAGAGGCCAAAACCAAATTCTCACTAGTAGAGTGATACTAGTATTTAATCTTGGCTAAAAACTAGGTTCTTGGGGATCTTTGAGCTCCTCTTGGTCCAAGTAAGAACTTGGTATTGTTATTCATTAGTATTAGGGTCCTTTCTCTTGTTAGGGTTCTTAGATCAATGAATATTATGTGTCAAGTTTCTATTTTTTTTATAAATCTGGTTAACATTGTATTGTTGAATCTAAAAGCCTAGTGAATCCATGTGGGGCTCTTTCGATTCATTATCAATATTGTCTTTGTTGTTCGAGTTGTTAAACTCACTTTTCTAGCTCAAACAAGTGTTGCAAGCCTAGTAAAGCCGTGTGTGACCATTTTCGATTTGCTAGCACTTTGTTGTTCATCATGTTGTTCTTGTATTGGTTGGAATATCTTGATACATATTTAGTCTTGTATCAAGTAGTAGTTTCATAGAGGTGATTCGGTTGTAGGTAGTATCTAGGTGAAATGAGGTATTTGGGTAGAATATCCCAATTTGATGGACTAGTATATTACGTTGCATTCTTTATTAGTGGTAAATAATTGATGCTAGACTATAGGCTTGAATTTTAGATGTAGAGCGTGGTGGTAAGAATAGTATCATAAGATTAATGATGTATGTTTTGTGGGAATGAATTAGTAGTCTTGATGTGATTTGTGAAAGAGCCTAGGTTGATAATTGATGAAAAGTTTAAGTGGTAATTTTAGGTATATATGTATATGAGGACTAGTATTAAAATGATGAATTGTGGGTGAGTCATTAAGTGGATAAGGGGGTAAGTATATAAGAATAAGTTCCACCCCCTGGTAGTATGACGTTACTCGTTAGGTAAGATTTTATGATATGAGTTATGCGATTAACGGTCTAATGTTAGAAGGCTAAGTAGTGGAGAGTGAATTATTATGTGATAATGAGTGAGGTTGTGTATGCTCATCGGACTGCGTGTTGTAGGTTGATGATGATAGAGGATAGCAAAAAAAATTAAGAGTAGCATTCTGGGAAAGCAATGCCTTTAGAGTATACTTAAAAAGGGAATGTTTAGCATTTGTGTGTATAAGTGTTTTACGTACCTAGTTGTGTTCTTAAGATTATAGTATGGAGAATCCTGGTGAGTTGTTGTTTGATGTTCGTTAAAGTTGAATTGAGGAAATACTGGTAGGCAATATGAGCCTTGGGTATGATTTTACAAATTTTGTTAAGATGTAAGTTATGTGATTAGAGGTGTAATACTAGTATTCTAAGGAGTTGAAGAAGAAGAAGAATTTAGTGTCTTTATGTTAAATTATTGAGGAAAGGTTGTGTTCATGTGTATATCAATACCCCTTATTGTTTTGAGAATTGTGGTTATAGATTGATAAGAAAATAAGTTCTCAAGTCTAGGATTGTGACTTTAATCTAATGGGGAGATGTTGAGTTAGGGTAGTTTCCGAATTTTCATATTGTGGTGAGTTAGGGAAGAGTCATGATGAACCTATTTCTATTCATGAAAACTCCTTGTACTTCAATCTAAGAGGTCACTCAGCTAATGCCTTACGTTAGGTATCCAAGTCCTACCTATGTCTAAGGTTTGAGCACTCTGTGTAACTAATGACATGTCCTTACTTCCAAACTAGAAGAAATAATGTCCTTCGATGATCCAATATTCTAAGTATCCAAGCTCTATGTTATGTTGCTCATGAACAATAAATCTATGTCCCAAATTATGATTTGGTTCTAAGGAACTGTGATTTTCATATGTTAATGATTTATTTTATGTCGGGATTAGCCAACATAATAAAGTTGTGAGAACTTATGACTATATCAGCTTTAAAGATGAGAAGCGATAGCTTCGAGTAGAAGTCCTTGCCTAAATCTTTGACACCATGAATTATATACTCATATTATAAGATTCGTGATGTAAGCTCTCATGTTTCTCACTGTGGTTGTCTTAAGAACTCATGTTATGTTGAGTTTATGCCAGAACGACTCTCCACTTGTGATCCAGAACTTGATATATGAAACACTCTATGATTGTATTTTATCTTCAACTCATGTCCCACCTTGAGTAGTTCAATAAGTATGTGTTATAACTTAATAGTGTTACTCTCTTTCATAATGCTAATGCTCAGATCCTTTAATTACTCTATGTATGCTAGTATGATGGTGTTTATGAAAGCGTAGAAGTGTGTTAGGTGGGGGAGTAGATGTCGTTGTAGGTGAAAATTTTGATGTGATTTCTTGAGTTAAGGTTAGAGGATTAGGGGAAGGAAGGAGATGGATATTCTTTATGTGAAATAGTTAGGAGGGAAGTATATGGCGAGAATCTTGGTGAGAATGATTGAATTTGCTGGTCTTAGTGGAGATATCCATGAAATGGGGTACAGTAGAGGTAGGCTTGAATTTGGTGATTGATGAAAACGCAAACCAATGTGCCACGTGGTTAGTATTCCTTGAATTAAGACTTGAGGTTATTGGATTATAGTGATGAGGTGAGGTGATTTCTTAATGTGATGTAGAGTACAGGGTCCCATAGTTTAAATTAGCACCTTTTTCCTCTGAGTTTGGCTTCAACATAGAAGTATATTATGGCGGAACACAAATTCTTGTGGTTAGATGTGTTACGGGAGAACTGTAAGTTGGAAATGATAAAGTATGTTGATTAATGTTGGAGTATAGACAAGTAGTGTCTCTAAGTTTAAGTCTTTTCATTGTATCTTGTAAGATAGAAATGCTAATATCCTTATGTCACGCAGGAATCTTATCTCATGTCCTGTACCAATCTTAATCATGCCGAATACTCTTAAGAAAATTCATATCTTACAATATTTTAATCATGTGCCATAAAACGCATGCCAAGATCCTGTCGATGTCAAGTTTTGTTATCTCAAGTTTTGTGCTTACCCGTTTCCCTAGGGGTTATCATGAAGATCGAGTGATGCCTTAGTATATTTTTGTTGAGGAAAAACATTCAAATCACTTTCACGTTCTTTATTCTACACTTTTAGAGCTTCAAGAAGTCCCTACTCATCATTCGGGGACGAATGATCCCAAAGGGGAGATAATGTAACACCCCGTACTTTTAGGCTAGAATTTTGACCATCATTCCTATGCGTATAGACCCGAGCTAAATGATTCATTGTTAATATATGTGTGGTGATCACTCCTATAGTGTGGGAAAACCTTTGAACATGACTTGAGGTCACGAGAATCCCCTAGCTCTAAGACGAGTTGAAAACAATTCTATTGATTAAGTTCTTGTACACAGCGAATTAGAGGACCTACTATATATCAAATGAAAGGTCTTCAAAATGTCTTTCCAACGGTACCAATATCGCTTAAATCCAATACCCAAGCGACAAGTTATAACTTTACAAAGTGGAGTATTCCATCTGATCTGCTTTGCAACTACTTCAAGAAATTGGAAGTAGTTTGGCCACATGTCAAGGGCAGAACACACTGGTTTGATATGCTTTGCAACTGCTTCAGCAGATTGGGAGCAGATTGGACATATATCAGGATCAACTCCCATCGACCATAACTTTCTATATATAAAGAACTGGGAGGCCTGCTATATATCAAATAAAATTAATTTGATTCCACTTTCCAACACAATTGACTTCATCCAAATCTAACCTCGGAGTCAAAAGTTATGCCCATTTTACTTTAGCATGTCAGTGTGTCAACTGGCAGAAATTCCTGAGACCTTTTTTGTTTCTTTAGGGGTATTTTGATCTTTTTCTCACCTAGAACCTATCCCTAACGAATATAAATCTACCCTAAGCATCATAATACATATTCTATTAGTTTTGAACATCCCAAATCCTCTCCACTCTCAAGAACAAGATCAAATTAGGGTCTTCATCAAAGATCAAGAATTCAAGTCTCTAAGTTCAAGATTTCTAAGAAACTAATTAAGATTCGGATTTTATTTTTCTAACTACAAAATCAAAGGTACGTGGGGTTTTCCTAAATCTACATAGGCATGATAAATTCTTCTATTAATCATGTTAAAGGTTTAGAAATCATGAATTTACAACAAGGGTTTTTGGATTTATAATTAGATTCATGCTTTTAAAGCTTTTGATTATATTGATTTGGTCTTGAGGCCTTTCCCTTAAATTAATTTGTACTTGTATATATGTATGTATGAAATTGTGTTTGAGTATTTAATTGAGAGCATGAAAATATAGAATCCCTCTCTTTCTATGATTTTCCATTCTTTTCATACGATATGGATTATTTTGAATGCATTTTGAGAAACATGATACAAATATCTTAATTCTTGTTTATGATTTGTTTATGATTTTGAATAGAAGAAAGGGGGTTTTACTTCTTGATAAATGTTGAAGATATTTAATGTGAGAATTGGATGGTTTGTTGAAATGCTGAAAAGAGAGATTCTTTGCATTGTTTAACATATGTTTTGAAGTATGGATTCTCTAGAACTGTTTGAATGATATGGTGGTCCAAACTTTATGTTTTGAATAAAGAGTGGTAATATGATAAGGTATGGCGCAGAGAATATGACTTGCAAGTCTTGGTATGACAATACTAAAACAGATGAATGCCATAACAGATTCAGGGAAGACTAAGATACAAATTTTTGCTTAGAATTTTAGAATTTGATTTCAGAAGAATGCATGTTTAGAACATACTAAAAATGGGCTTAAGAGATGTTAAGTGGTTACCCAAAGAAGGCATGAGCCATAAAACTCATTGCCCGGAATTGTGTTTTGACGATACAGGTATATTATTATTAAATGCTGGCGACATTCCTGTGGCATAGCAGATTCAAATACTCTAACTTTTGCGGCAAACTTAGGTTAGGGACTTGTCCGCTGAGTTAAGGGCGGATCCCATATAGCACGTGGGGTAGTAAATATGTAGGGTATGTCACCTAACTCAGAAGTAATACAAATATCAGAATTGCATTGATAGGAATGTTTTATGATTACCAAAGAAGTACCCATGTATTTTTGTAATACCCTGGAAAAATTTTCGTTGAAATTTTGTGCGTAAAAATCTTAGGTTCTATCTTCTAAAATAAATTATAAATTTTTCGTAAGGAATGTCTTATATTATGACCTACCATTGTGTAGAGTATCTAATAAGCTTTCCAACGATATGTCGATCATCCAAAACGGACACCCGAGCGACGAGTTATGAACATTCCGATCGAATTGTGAATAGTAGTGAATAGTAAAATGTGCACGAAAAAATACTGAGGCATGACGTATTTTTACTCCGACTTTAAATAATCATAACTCCTTGTACATAATGATCTGGGTGATCTACTATATACAACGGAAATCTCTGTGAGTCCTCTTTCTGATGAAATTGGTTTCATCCAATTTGTCTATCGGAGAAAAAAATTATGGTCGATCTACTTCAGCCTATCAAAAGTGAATTTTTGGGTCAACTTCAAATGATCATAACTCCTCATACACAATGACCTATGTGAGATACTATATATCAACGGAAAGATATGAGAGTTCTCTTTCTAATGAAATTGGTCCAATTTGGATATCGAAGTAAAACGTTGTGGTTGATCTACTTCAGACTATCAAAATAGTCCACCAAAGGATAGATTCAAGAATTAGTTAATTTTTTAAGGGCATTTGGTCATTATGCCTTCACTTCAAGGACAAAAATTGTCTATTGATACCTATATTGAGCCATAAAATTCATGTTCTTCCATCAAAAAACATTGAGAGAACTAAACCCTAGGTCTATTTTGAGCTCCAAATATCTTCCAATTTCACTGTAGAAATTCAAATCTGATCCGATAATCGAACTCATCATCTTGAGACCTTCGAGGAGCACCCCTTATTTGTGTGAACAGGATTTCATAATCAAGAGGTCAATTTCAAGGTATGTGGGATTTTTTTTTCAACAAGAGCACTCTTTCGTTCTTGTGCCCAAAAGTAATTTTCTTTACAAAGACATGATTTTACTTGATTATTATGATTTTGAAGTATGAACTCATATTCTATGATAATTATTATGAAATTTTGATGTCTATAATTTTGAAAGATGGATTTACATGTGAGGTGATATAAAGCATGAATCTTGAACGATATTTATCATGATTTTAATATTTGGGTCTTGAACCCTATTTGAAATTGTGTCATTGAGAAACTGTGTGCTATAAGCATGTTGATGTTGAATATTTGAGATATGTTGAATGATTTGACCTTTTGTTCTTAATGGAGTCACTTTGAACTCGAATGTGAAAGAAATCCACAACGCGTTTGATTATGATAAATGGGTAGCATGATGGCTCCCGATGTATACTTATATATTGATGAAAGTTTTTTTGTTGCGAATTATCTTGGAAATAATCTGAGCTAAGTCCGGGAGTACTCTTTAACACCGAGTGGGAGGTATAAAGTGACCTTATTTCCCTTGAACTATGTGCCCTCGTAGGACGTGAGCCTAAGGCTGATTTATATAGTGATCACTAGTGTTTTTGGATTGATATTGGAAGTCCTACGCCAATGGCAAGGATAGGATGGCTCTTCCCAACGTGGGTTGGACGTTGGACTACATGTGGTTCACATGGTTTATCTTGGTTATAGGATCTCACAGTGTGTGTGTTTCCTTGTGTCTATGGTGAACAGTGAAGTGATTTGAAAGTAGAATTGTGAATGTTATTCTTTCGAAAGATTTAAATGATATTTACATTATGAGAATTGATATTCTTGATGAACTGAAAATGATTGAAAAATTATATGATGACTCACATGTGTTATTATACTTATTTCATCCTACACCTCCATATACTCGGATCCTTTCCATGGTACTGACCCACATCTTTGGATGTGGGCTATATTTTCTTGGAATGTAGGTTCAGGTGCTCAGTTCCAGGTTCGACAGTGATTCTTCAGGCATGCTGTTCTACATCCTCTGTTGTGGTGAGTCCTCATGTTCCGAGGACATGATGTCTGATGTTGGTTTCACGAAATCTTTTACATTTGATAACTGAGTATGATTCAGTTGGGGCATGTCTCAATGGCTCACTGTTTTTATTGATTTTCTTAGAGGCTTGTCAGACTAGTATAGATGTTGGGAGTTGACTAATAAGTCATATTTTGTTATCTTTCTGAAATTCTTTTATTCTTAGATGATTATTACTCTGTTGATATTTGAGGGTTATTTATGGAAACCCCATTGATTTGTGTTGAACTGAATGAAAATGGCTCAAAGGGTTAGCTTGGTCTACTCGTAGCCTCAAGCACCGTGTGATGCTCCGGGACCCATTTTTTGGGGCGTTACAAACTTGGTATCAGAGCCTAAGGTTTTAAGGTGTCCTAGAGAGTCTGACAAACCGCGTTTAGTAGAGTCTTGATCATCGGTGTGTAGCACTCCACATCTATGAGCAAGAGGCTACAAGATGTTTTAGGAAAAAGTGTGATTCTTTATTTCAAAAGTCTATCATGCTTAAAGTGTCTCTCTCTGCTATTGATTTATGCTCTCCTCTTTCAGAAATATGCCTCCATATAGAGCGAGAAGAAATAATGATGGTCAGCAACCTCAACCCGCTGCCCCATTGAATAAAAATGTGTCTCATGCTGAATTTTGGGCAGCCTTTCAGGCGCTGGCCTAAGCTGTTACTGCAACTGTTCAGGTCAACCCAGCCCCGGATCCACAGCAACAAGGAGGTGATTCAGCTGCTACCAGTATCTGTGACTTCATGCGGATGAATCCACCAAAATTCTATGGGTCCAAGTCTAATGAGGATCAACGGTTGTTTTTAGAGGAGGTGCAAAAGATTTCTCAGGTGATTCATGTATCTGAGGAACATAGTGTGGAGTTGGCTGCATATAGATTGAAAGACCTTGCTTATGACTGGGTTGTTGCTTGGAGGAAAGGTAGAGGTAAGGGAGCTATCCCTACGACTTGGAAAGAGTTCCTGGATGCATTCCTGGATAAGTTATTCTCTTTGGAGATGAGGGAGGCGAAGGTGGAAGATTTTATGAACCTATGACAGGGCTCTATGACTATTAGGGAGTACTGTCTAAAGTTCAGTTAGTTGGGCAAGTATGATCCTGACTTTGTGGCTGATAATCGGGCTAGTATGAGTAAGTTTGTGACTAGAGTGTCTAGTTATGTGGTTAAGGAGTGTAGGTCTGCTATGCTGAATAGTGAGATAAATCTTTCTAGGCTGATGACTCATGCCCAATAGATTGAGGCAGACAAGATTAAGGAGAGAGATAGAAAGAGAGGGAATAAGAAAGCTAGGTCCGAGCAGCACGGACAGGGTCATACTAGATCATAGAAAGGGAGTCTCCCTCAGTATCAGGACCGTTTTTCTATGCCAGCACCGTCATCTTCTAGTGCTCTCGTGCCTAGAGGTAGGCAAGAGCAAGGTAGCAGGTCATATGCATCCAGGTTACAGTATAGTGCTGGCAGTAAGCCAAATCATCCCCTGTGTCCTAAGTGTGGTAGGGCTTATTCGGATGAGTGTTGGGGTGAGAAGAGAGGTTGTTTCCGATGTGGTGACATGGGTCACAGAGTTAGAGATTGTCCATAGGATGGACAAGGGCGCCGTGACTATTTCCCTCAAACCCAGACTCAGACTGTTAGTGCTCCAGTTCCAGCAACTTACCCAGCCTCTGCTCAGGGTACCTCTTCTAGTAATACTGGCGGGAAGTGCCAGAATAGATTCTATGCTTTACCGTCCCGCCAGGAACAGAAAGACTCTCCCGATGTTGTTACTGGTATGCTTCGTATATTTCAGTTTGATGTGTATGCTTTATTGGATCCTGGATCCAGTTTCTCATATGTTACACCTTTGATTGCTGTGAATTTTGAAATGAGTCCTAAGCTTATTCCTGAGCCTATCCTAGTTTCTACCCCAGTGGGTGATTCGATTGTTGCCCAGAAAGTGTATAAAAAGTTTCCTATTACCATTCTTCATAGAGTCTTCTTGGCTGATCTGATTGAGTTAGACATGGTAGATTTTGATATGATTCTGGGTATGGACTAACTGTATTCTTTTAATGCCTCTATTAATTGTCGGACCCAAATGGTCAAGTTTCAGTTTTTGAGTGCATCCGTGTTTGAGTGGTTTAGGAATTCTATGTCACCCAAGAGTCATTTTATCTCTTACCTCAAAGCTAGAAAGCTTATTTTCAAGGGGTGTATTTACCATTTAGTTAGAGTCAAATACACTAAGTCTGAGAATCCAACTCTCCAGTCTGTTAACGTCGTCAATAAGTTTTCTGATGTCTTTCCGGATGATCTCCCACGGATACCTCCTTATAGAGAGATAGAGTTCGGGATTATCTTTTTCCCGATACTCAGCTCATTTCTATTCTTCCTTACTGTATGGCCCCTGCAGAACTTAAGGAGTTGAAAGATCCACTCAAAGATCTACTAGATAAGGGTTTCATAAGGCCCAGTATTTCTTCTTGGGGTGCTCCTGTGTTGTTTGTGAGAAACAAAGATAGCTCTTTGCATTTGTGCATTGATTACCGCCAACTGAATAAAGTCACCATAAAAAATAAGTACCCCCTTCCGAGAATAGATGATTTGTTTGACCAATTGCAAGGTGTAAGTTATTTCTCAAAGATAGACCATTCCGACTATCATCAACTCAAAATTAGGGAGTGTAACATCCCTAAACCTGCTTTACGAACTTGTTATGGCCATTTTGAGTTTCTTGTTATGTCTTTTGGGTTAAGTAATGCCCCAGCAGCTTTCATGGACCTCATGAATCTAGTGTTCAGACTATATCTGGATATGTTTATCATAGTGTTCATCGATGATATACCCGTGTACTATCGTAGTGAGGATGAATATTCTGATCATCTTCGAACTATTTTGCAAACCCTTAGAGATCACAAGTTGTTTTCCAAGTTCAGTAAGTATGAGTTTTGGCTAAGGTCAGTTGCTTTTCTGGGTCATATCATTTCTTCCGAGGGTATTAGAGTTGATCCCCAAAAGACCGAAGCTGTTAGAAACTGGCCTAGACCTATTTCTCTGATTGATATCCAAAGTTTCTTGGGTTTAGCTGGCTATTACCGTAGTTTTGTTGAGGTTTTCTTCTCTATAACGTCTCTTATGACTCGGTTGACCCAATAGAAAGTGAAGTTCTTGTGGTCCGAATCTTGTGAGAAGAATTTTCAGGAGTTGAAGACTCAACTCACTTCAGCCCCTGTTTTGACTTTGCCTGATGGTGTTGATGGTTGTGGTGTACTGTGATGCTTTGAGAGTTGGGTTGGGTTGCGTATTGATCCAGAAGGGTAAGGTGATAGCTTATGCTTCTAGATAGTTAAAACCCCATGAGAAAAATTACCCCAACCATGACCTTGAGTTGGTTGTTGTTGTGTTTTCTTTGAAAATCTGGAGATACTATTTGTATGGTGTCCATGTTGATATTTTCACTGATCATAAGAGTCTGCAGTATGTGTTTACCCAGAGAGAATTGAATCTTAGGCAGAGACGATGGTTAGAATTGTTCAAGAACAATGATATGAGTGTGCTGTACCATCCGGTCAAGGCTAATGTTGTGGTGGATGCCCTAAGTAGAGTGTCCATGGGTAGTGTTTCGCATGTGGTAGAAAGTAAGAAAGAGTTGGCTAGTGATGTACATCATTTGGCTAGATTGGGGGTTAAGTTGTTTGACTCTGCTGAAGGTAGTATAGGGGTTCAGAGTAGTTCTGAATCCTCCTTGGTTTTGGAAGTGAAGGAAAAGCAATACTTAGATGCTAGTTTGGTCAGACTGAAGAAGTCAGTCAAGGAAAAGAAAGTAGAGGTTTTCTCCCAAGGGGGAGATGGTGTGTTAAGATTGCAGGGTAGATTGTGTATCTCGAATGTTGATGATCTGAGGCAGAGGATTATGGTTGAAGCGCACGGGGCGCGATATTCTATTCATCCTGGTGCCACCAAGATGTACTGAGACTTGCGGGAAATCTATTGGTGGAGTGGCATTAGAAAGATATAGCAGCATTTGTAGCTAAGTGTGCAACATGCCAACTAGTTAAGGTTGAACACCAAAGACCTAGTGGTATGATACAAGAGTTTAGTATTCCCACCTGAAAGTGGGAAGAGATAAATATGGACTTCGTGATTGGTTTACCTTCTTCCAGACGCCATCATGATTCCATTTGGGTTGTGGTTGATAGATTGACTAAGTCTGCTAATTTCTTGCCTGTTCATACTTCATGGCATGGTTATCATTAGAATCTGCAGATATTAATGAGTCTACATCATCACAACTATCTGCATGGTGTTGAATCACCTTATTAGAATGATTTTGACAAATGGAAACACAACTTCTTGAAATACCGCATCCCTGTTAAATTATAGCTTGTTGGATCTCAAATCCTACAATAAATATCCCTTCTAAGTAGTAGAGTACCCCATTAATACTGCAGGTCTAGCCCTTTCAAAAAACTTATCAGTCTTAGGCAATGTTGAACCATAACATAAATAGGGGGAGCCTTAGAAAAAGATACTCTATATGGACTTTTACCATCTATAGATGATGATGGTAGTCTATTTATAATATACTTAGCAGCTTGAATATCCAAACCCTAAAATCTAATAGATATTTGTGATTGAAACGTAATAGCTCTAGCTGTATTTAGAATTTGCCAATGTTTTCGTTCTACTACACTATTTTGTTGTGGTGTATAAGGACAACTACTTTGATATATGACACCTAAGGACTTGAATAAGGCAGTACATTGACTGTTGAAGAAATCAGTCCCATTATCAGTTCTTATAATCTAACACTAGTTCTAAATTGAGTTTTAATCATCATTAAAAAATCTTTGAGAGCTAGAATACTTTCATATCTAAGCTACAATATATGGATCCAAGTGTATCTACTATAATCATCCATAATTATCAAAAGTAGAATTTTTTATCAAAATTTAGAGTTTTATAAGGACCCTACATATCCATATGCACAACATCAAAGCATACACTTAACTTAGTTTCACTAACAGAAAAATGATAGTCTAGTCCATTTAGCTAGTAGACAAATATGACACTTATTCAGAAGTTTAGCATCCTTACTATGACTTAGCAGATCTAGTGATCTCAATACTTGTGAAGATAGATGTCCAAGTCTGTTATGCCATAGATTGTTACCATGCATGGCTAGACTTGCTACTAGCTTCTCCTGAACTTTAAATTCATTCCTCACTCTAAATTCACTGTTAAGAATGTACAAGCCACTTCTTTCTGTACCAATCCCCTTCATCCTACCATTTAAGAGATCCTAAAACACACAAAAGTTAGGATATAATGATACAAAGCAAGATAGTTATCTAGTAACCTTAAAAACTGATAGCATACTCAGTTAGAAATCAGGTACAACTAATACATCTTTCACAGTTTCATTTTCCAACACCAATGTTTCTCCAATGAGTGATATGTCAGCCTTTGCTCCTTTTGGAAAACTCACTACATCTATTTCTTTTTAACTACTTTCTTCCTTTTGAATATATTTTTGCTTGCTATAATATGGTGAGTAACACCAAAATCCACTATCCATTCTTATGACTCAACATTAGAGAATAAACAGGTGGTTATACTTGATATATTAACCTGCTTCATATCAGTTGATCCTTATTCAAAATCTCCATGACCTGATTGTATTATCCATCAGTGAACTCTTTTTCCTTGGAAAGCATTGGACTATTAGTTTCCTTGTGACCTCCATATCTAGTCGAAGTAGATTGACCTGCATCTCCAATAACAAACTGGTTGTCAAAATTGTTAGGTGAAACTTGAGTATTGACTTGACCTGCAAATTGATTTCCATGATGCCCTTGAGTATTGAACCTCCCATGATCCTGATGAGTTCCTCCACTATATCTTCCAATATAGATTTTGTACATAAATCCCTTTGAACCTCTATTGTTATTATTTCTTTTCTCATTTGTTTCCAGTCATTAAGATAACTATTACCTTATAAAAATTCTCTTTGGTGTGTCCATTGATAACTATTACCTTATAAAAATTCTCTTTGGTGTGTCCATTGAAATGACAATAATCACAGGCCTTGTCTTGCGATTGTAGTATAACCAGATAGAGATTTCAGACATGCTGTAATCGCAAGCCAAGGCATGGAATAATCACAGGCCTCGTGCCCCGCAGAGTTCCACCACTGTATCGTGGCCGTGATTGATGATGGTGATCGTGACGGGTCAGGAAATCTAAGGGGCAGATTTGGAATTTTATTTTGCAAAATCCCAAGATATAAAAGGCTCAACCGTTCACATTTTGAGCATCCAATTTTCTAGTTTTGAGAGTTTGAGAATAATTTTATGAGTGAGAAATAATTTGGGGTGTGTTCCTAAGAGAGATTTTAATTTCTTTAATTGAATTTAAATCTTGGAGCATATATTTACTTTGCTTTCAATAGATGAGTTGAACTTTAATTTGGGTATATTTCTTCCCTTTAATTCCATGCGTAGCTAAACTTATCTCTTGTGGTTTTGTTTGATTAGGTGACAAATAATGTGTGGGTGTTGATTGTTAGTCCAGTTGATTAATTAATGGTGATGGATTTTTCTTTTACTTTATGTTTGAATTGAGAATTGTGGGTGAAAACCCCATGTTTTGAATCCCATATCATCTTTCAAAGAGGGATGTGGGTGAAGAGTAATTGCAAATAATAACTTAAATTAGCTTATTAAATAGCATCATCTTAGAAATAAGGGTGTTATTTGATATAACTCATTCAATATCATCATCTTAGAAGTAAGGTGTTCGAAAGAATCCATGAGTGATAGTTGGTGTTTTTATTGAAAGATTAACACCAAGACCTAAAATCTAGCCTACCCAAAACCCTTAACTATACTTGGACTTATTGTTATAACCCATGCATGAATCCCACCTAAGATGGCATAACTCCAAGACCTTTCACAATTTGGAAACACTCCTAAATTTGTCAATCTCACAATAATGTCAATTTTTGTTGCATTTAACTTCACTTAAAACCACACCCCCAATTTATTTTTATTTATAATTTAATTTGATATTACAGGTTAACGCATAGTTAACTCTCAATACTTACAAGTTGTGAATCCTAAGTTATCACTCCTCATGAATTTGATCCCGACTCATAATTGGGTAATATATTGAAAATATCCTCCTTACATTAAATTTGAAGTAAGTTGAGCGTTATAAAAAATGGAACCATTTTTGGGGAGTGAAACATAGTTTTCACTTGTCTAGTATTGTTAGTAATCTTGTGTTAGCCGTAGTGTTTGCTTTACCTTGTTTGTTGCATTTTTATTTTGTTAGATTATTATCAAAGCAATCACTATACCATGATCCAATGCGGTAGTAATGATGGCTCTTTTGATGGGATAGAGGATATAGATAATCTTGGAGATGTGGGGTGTGCTAGAACCATCCGCATTTCATCGGTAAAAGGGAATAGAGTATTTCATGTCACTAATATGATGCTTCATTTACTTCAAATAAAGGGGTTATTTAGAGGACAACATATAAAGAAGCCTACCTACATCTAAAAAATTTCGTTGATGTGTGCGCTTCATTTGATATTGCCCACATTTCTCAAGAGTTAATTCGATTATGACTTTTCCATTTCCATTGATGAGAGAAATAGTTCTATGGTTGTGGTCCTTACCCACGAGATCTTTCACTTCTTGGGTTGATCTCACTGATGCATTCTTGGACATATAACTCTTGCCTTCTCAGATGTTGTAACTAAGAGACGATATTACAAATTTTTCCAACTTAGTGGTGAACCCTTATATAAAATATGACAGATTCAAATTGATGCAATTCCCAAATCATGAAGTGCCATAGAAAATGCTTCGCCAAATTTTCTATTGGGCATTAGACCAATTGAACAAAACTGTGGTTGATAATGTGGTTGGAGGCTCTCTTGTTAAGCTATCTTATGGTGTTACGGAAACTTTATTAGAGCAAGTGACAAAGCAAAATAGTGGATGGCATACGAGGGACACCGAGGTAGCTGCGGGGTCCCCCGCGGCTTTTTTTGTAAGAAAATAGCAAAAGAAGAAGGATGAAAAAATGGATGAGAATATGACAAAGTAATGACCCAACTTGACCTTCTTACTAAACATATGATGGGCGTTCCTCCTAAGGCCATAAATGTCGTGGCTTCCAAGAGTCCTGGGTCTTATAATGATGAAGAAGGGGAGAATATTGATGAGAATATTAGATTTCTTTCAAATAATTTAGGAGGTTCCCGCCCTGCCTATCAAAGGCAAAACGGGAATCAAGGTTGGAAAGATTGAGATTGGGAAAGCGATTAGAGGGATATAGATCGTTGTCATGGTCAAGAATGGAGAGATAAAGAGAGGGACTATGATGAGTATATTTCCCCTCATGATAGGCCCAAAAAGAAGGAGTCAAACTCCATGGATACAAAAAATTCAAGCATAAAGATGTCTTGGCTCAAATTTTAATGCGTGTAGAGGGGACCGACAAAATGGTAAAGAGATAAAGAGTAAATTTTTTTAGTTAAGCCAAATGACCATCTCTCACCGGCTTTAATAAAGAAATTAGAAAGATAAGTGAGTCAAATCTCTACTTAAACTTAATCCTAGGCCTAAAGGAGGTTTTCCTAGTGACACAGTGGTCAATCCCAAAAATGATGTGCATATTCTGGTTATCGTCTCTAGAAGTAGTAGAAATCTCAGTGAAAATATGGTTAAGGTCGATGAGAGTCCCAAAGAAAAGTCACATGACAAGGAAACAAGTGTAAAAAGAAAGAGGCTAGAAGAACAATGTGTTGATACTTCAAAATCAAAGAAAACAATTAGTGAGGAACTGATGATAGTTGAAGAAGTAGATGATGAGGAGGAAAGTTCTAAAATGATTGATGGTGATGAGAAAAAGGTGAATGAACCTCAAAGAATTCCATTACCCCCAATGAAAATTCCTCCACCTTTTCCACAAAGGCTTAAGAAGAAAGTTGGCAATGCCAAGTTCAAAAAGTTCCTTGCAAAACTTAGCAACCTTTTGATCAATATTTTATTGTTGGAAGTTATCCAAGAGATCGTGGGGTATGCTAAGTCCATGAAGAGCTTAAAGTCAAAGAAGTGGCTTGTGGATCATGATACTATGGATATGACTCATAGTTGTAGTGCTATCGTGGCAAACACAACGGCAGAGAAAAATGAAGACCCAGGTGCATTCACCAATCCTTACACCATCGGGATGTACAAAATTGAAAAGATATTGTGTAATCTTAGAGCTAGTATCAACTTAATGCCATATGTAATGTCTCAAAATCTAGTATTGGGTTCTTACATACCCATCAACATAATACTCTTGATTTCAGACCATTTAATTCAAAAATATATGGGCATGTTTATGATGTGTTGGTTAAGGTCGACCAATTTATCCTTCTGGATGATTTTGTCATCCTCGATTGTGAGATTGATTATAAGATACCAATCATCCTTGGAAGGCCATTCCTATCCACCAGAATAGATCAAGTTGATATGGAATATAAAGAGATGAAATTCTAGGTACACAGTGATGAAGTCTCTTTTAGTATGTGCAAAAATAAGAAGCAACTGGATGGATTTACAAGTGGTGTTGGAAATTAATGTGGTAGATGAGAAAGTGATCGATAATGTGGTAATAGATCTTGGGTCACTTCAATCCAAGGATCCAAATTGATTATGGATGGATGTTGTATCGCGATGTTAAATCAAGCTTTGGATGGGAGCCAACGCATTATTGCCATTAATTTGGCTCGTATTCTTTTAATTGTGATGGTTAGAGTAGATTTTGTTTTTGTATTTATGTCACAATTGTGAAGGCTAACCGCAATTGTGACCCCCGATTAATCGCGATCGCCAGGGATAATTGCGATCACGAAGTTGACAGTTATAAAAAAAAAACATCTTCAAAATGGTACCCTGCACAAACCTCCTTTAAAACTCTAAATTCTTTAAATTTTATCACTTTAAAACGATTGTGAAAGTACTAGGCATCCTCATTTGCATCCAAGCATCAGCTTCAAAAGGTTAGACATGGCACACTTTGAACAGACTCGCTTCCTCACTTATGATTGTTGGATTGTGTACTATGAGGATCTGGCCCAAAAGAAACTACTCCCTAAGTGGGTCATCTCACTGGAACAAGTGCCTGAAAAACTCCCAGCCTTCTATCAAAGATTAAAAGTTATGGGCTCGAGATATTTTGCCCTGAACCCCTATAAAGAAAATAAACAATTGGTACGGGAGTTTTACGCAAACCTAGAAGTTTTAAATCTCTCCAACCTAGTCATAAATATTAGGGGTAAGGTAGTGAATTTTGGGTATGAGGCAATCAATGGTTTATATGGACTACCGAAATCCAACCTAAGGAAGTTTGACGCAAAAGATTATGCCTCAGGGTGCCAGTTATTCTCACAGCTATATCTAGGAAGAGAGGTTCCATGGGCCACCAAAAAAGCAGAGATCACCTTAAATAAGTTCACGACTGAAGCTCGGATTTGGTTGACTATCATCTATAGTCGTTTCTCTCCTACCACCAGCATGTCTCATATCCTAGTTATGCGAGCCCAGATGGTAGCTTGCCTCGTAGACAACATCTCTTTAAATGATGGTCGATTTATGATTACAGAGCTCAGACATTACAAGAATCGATGTGGACCCATGCTCAGATTCCAATCTCTGATCACTGAGTTATGCAAGAGAGTCGAGGTTGAGGAATATTTAAGGGACAACTGTATATCCCTAAAGACACTTATTTACCTACTGAATATGTGTGGTGAGGGCACAACTTCAAAGAGCAAAAAGAAAAAGATCGATTTGGTTAAGTCAGTGGATGATTATCTTAATTCTTATAGGCCACCCTCACCAGGGCCATTTGAATAGCTCTTGAGTCAGATGGGGATAGTGAATAAGTTGGTGTCCAAATTACCTCAGGGGGCGGGTGAGTTTTCTACCAGTTGTTACTCCTATGTCACCCATAGTGATGATGAGAGGCTTATTAAGGATCAGAAGGCACATCAATCACATGTGGAAAGGAGTGAAGGGCTTATAGAAGGTACTGAATCTCGGAGAGAGACTTCCTTCTCCCAGAGAAGATATTAATGATGAGACTAGCTAGGTGGTCTAACAAAGAAAATCCAAATTTTGATTATGCCAATGAGGAGATGACAAGTGATGATAGCACTTGATGCAGATTCAAGGCACCCCATAAATTATTTTTTTGCTTTCATATTATGTAGTAAGGATACTACGTGCTCTTTAGTTGGGAACGCGCTTGTCTCCATATTTATTTTATATTTGGTATTGGGTTTGATTTATTTGAATACTTATTCGAATGTTTTATGTTCTATTTGGAAGATTTGATTTTTAGTTGTATGGATAATTTGATGATTTTAAGATTGTAATATTGGGTATCCTGATGGCGCCTATGTTTTGTGGATGAGTCATTTTTTATTTTTCATTTCTAGATTTTTATTTTTCTTTTGATATTGATGTTAGATGATCCTTTCCCTCTGATATATTAAGTGACGACATTCTTAAAGAGAAGTCTTCATGTGTTGGATGTTCGAAGTCATAGATGCAGGGGAAGTTTGAGTACACATAGCATTATAAATTGCGATTGCTGCTACTCTTATAGTGAAATCTGAGTAGCCATATGGTTCACCCTTGCGAGAACCAAAATGTGAGATGACGGCTTGATTTGGTGCTATTGATAGCTAATCTTGCATGGTGAAATGTGAAACAACCATCCCCCTCCGTATAAAAAAAAAATTATAAATCAAGGGCATGGGATTGAATGATTTTGTGACAACGCTTTACCTCTTTTTGTGACTCCAAATTCTTTAGTTGGTAGTGTGTAATGATTAACTCCTTTTTCTATCAAGTAGGAAATACAATTGATTCTTCTAAAAAAGTTAGCATGCTATTTGTGGTGAGCTTTAGTTGATTGACTCTCATGCTTACTTGTGTCACCTAGAAATTGCTCTGTTGGTCTTTCAAAATTAATCTTGATTATACGTGGTCAATGAAATGATCTTAGGCCTTCTTTGTAATTATTGAAAATAACTCTAGCCTAAAAATCCTACCTATGCTTAAATGATATCCCTAGTCACCCCTCTTGACCCGATGAACCTTTCTTTGGAAACTACGTTATAAGAGTTAAACCTTTTAAGAGATTACGTCTCTTTCAAACCGTACCCTCCTTGAACTTAAAATCACCAACTTGAGGCTAAAAGCCTAAGTTAGGGGTGGTGGATCTTTGAAGAAGGTGATCATGGGCCATAGTCTTGGAAATGAGTACCTAGGAGCAAATCATTGATGACAATTAAAAGAAAAAGAGAAAGGGAGCAACAAAATAAGCAAAAACATGAGCTGACAAAAAGAAAAGAGATGAAAAGAAAATTCTTTCAAAATGTGAGTGAACTAATGTGGTAAAGATAGGCACATGTGTGATTGAATAATGAATTGAGTAGTCAATAATCCAAAGTTTGACCTAAGTTAGTGTGTTAGGTGAAATTCAAGGAAGGTGTAGTCACTTCTATCCTAAATGTTTATCCTACCCTTCCTCGAGCCTATATTATAATATTGAGAAAGCCCTTTGAGATCTACAATCCAATATCTTCGAGTTAGTAGTGATTGAAAATAAGGGCAAGCATATGGCATGATACTTGTCTGCATTGAGAAATTTTTTTTGAGTGTGAGTGCTTGTACATTAGTCCCTTGTTGCATGATTGAAACTATGGTGTGTTGGGACTTTTTTTCTTGAGAAAGCATGTAAGCTAATATAATTTAGTGATATTGTCATGTTTTGAAAATGACGTAAAAGAGTGTAGTTGAGTCACTATTGATAGAGAGTCACCTCTTGAGAGTTAGTTATTGTTACTTGATTGTTTATCAAAGTCCTTTGCATCCTTGAAAATGCGATTGATTTTGAGGGGATTTGTTCAAATAGAACTTCTCATGCTTGTTGACTAATCGTGAGTGCTAATCAAGTTCAAAATCATGGTTATCATTTGGCAGAAAAGTGTGGACTACAAATTTGACTAGTCTCATTAAATGTGAGGTAGTGTTACTTGAGAACAAACAAGATCTTAAGTAGGTGGTGTTGATGAGTGAAAAATTTACCACTCATTTACGTCTAAATTCTTTCACACTATGGTGAAATGACTGAATATATAAGATAATTTCCAGTGTTTGTAATCTTAAAGGTAAAACCTGATGAAAAAGAGTGAAGACAAAGCTGGAAAGGAAAGAAAATGGCAAAAAGATTGACAAAGGCTGAACACAGACCCCAAGATACTACCCTTAGATGCTGAGATCGCACTCTAAGGGTCATGATTGCAATGGATTGAGATTTTAGACTTGTTGCGATCGCAAGCCAACGGTTGGCATTCACGGAATTGTTACCACGACATAGGAACTTGATCGTGCTGTCGCAATTGCGGTTGATGATGGTTATCATGACGGGTCGGGAAATCTAAGGGGCAAATTTGGCGTTTCACTTTACAAAATCCCAAGATATAAAAGGCTAAACCCTTCACGTTTTAAGCATTAAATTTTCCATTTCTGAGAGTTTGAGAAAGATTTAGATTTCTTTGATTGAATTTAAAGATGGGATTATATATTTACTTTGCTTTCAAATAGATGAGTTGAATGGCAATTTAGGTATATTTCTTTCCTTTAATTCCATAAGTAGCTCAACTTATCTCTTAAGGTTTTGTTTGATTAGGTAGTGAATAATGTGTGGGTGTTGATTGTCCGTCCAATTAATTAGATAATGGTGATGGATTTTTCTTTTACTCTATATTTGAACTGAGAATTGTGGATGAAAACCCCAATTGGATTAGATCCAATATCATCTTTGAAAGAGGTATATGGGTAAAGAGTAATTGCGAACAATAACTTGAGTTAGCTTACTGAGTAACATCACTTTAGAAAAAAAAGGCATTATTTGAGATAGCTTATTCAATAGCATCATAAAATAAGGGTGTTAATTGAAGTAGTAGATTGCTAAGTTGGATACACTCATGAGGTGTTCGAAAGAATCCATGAGTGAGATTTTGTGTTTTATTTAAAGATTAACACCAAGACCTAAAATCTAGCCTACCCAAAACCCTTAACTAAACTTGAACTAATTGTTGATTACCCGTGCATGAATCCCACCTAAGATGACATAACCCCAAAACCTCTCTCAATTAGGAAATACTCCTAAATTTGTCAATCTCACAATAGTGTCAATTTTTGTTGCCATTAACTTTACTTAAAACCATTCCCCTCAACTTATCTTCATTTATTGTTTAATTTGACATTACGGGTTAATACATAGTTAGCTCTCAACACTTACAAGTTGTAAATCCTAAGTTTGCACTCCTCGTGGATTCGACCCCAACTTATAGTTGGGTATTATATTGACAACGTCCACCTTGCATTAAATTTAAGTGTAAGTTGGGTGTTATCAAATACCAGATATATTTGTTGTTCCTATAAACAAAGGATCACTCGAATTGATTTTTTGTGCCATTTTGAGCTTTTCTACGTCAGTTTCAGAATAAAAAAACTAAGTTCAATCGAACCAAAAAAACTTCAATTTGAATAGAAAACTACCTCTCTAATACAATAGAGATCTAAACTGTACTGATCTTCCCTATAATCGTGGCTTTGATACCATGATAAAACTTTATCAAGCTTAGAGAATGAGAAGCTTAACAGTGTAAGCTTTCATGAACAGAGTAAAAGAAAGAAAGGTTGTATATGGGAAAATGTTATCTTACAATGTGATTTCAGCTATGCATCTACATATAGAGACTTGATTTACATGTTCTAGAAGTTTCCTAAGCCGACTCACACAGGAGCCGAGCTAGCCTTTGCCGAGGGGGTTCATTCGAACCCCCATCGGTAGAAAATTTGCTATATATGCATGGTTAAAATTATTTTTTATGTATATATATAGTAGATGTTGAACCTCTTTCGTTTAGTTCATATGTTCACTTATGAACCACCTTAGTGAATATCCTGACCCCGCCACTTTACTCACTCAAATTATTAATTGCTAGCTCACACAATTAACTAATTCAATGGAATAGTAGCTCTGTACATTATCTCTACAGCCAACTAATTTAGTTACTAATTAGCTAACTAACTGGCTGAGTGTCAAAATGTTCCAACAAAATCACAGCAATAAAAAAATTCTATTTATTTTCTTAAACTCTTATGATAGTTTGGAACTCTTACGCACTTTAATAGTTCGAAATTCTTAATTACTTAAGATTATGTATTCTAAATTCCATTTACCTACTAAACTATAGATACATGTATCTTTTCTCTATTATAATTATTAGACCTCGTATATGAGTTATCTACAGCAGAAATCGTACAATTCGCGAATGCATGTAGACCAGTTTCTCTAGGATATCACACAAATTAGTAATTACAAATATTACTTTCTTTTTCTTCTTTATAACATTTTTTATTCATCTTTTGATCAAAAGGTTGGTGTAACAGTAACCAGCAATTCATTGATGATATTATCTGCTTTGAACCTAAGACTATAAAGGCTTTAAAGCATGCCACTAGGTCTAAGGTTGTTTTTATATATCCAACATTTTTTTCCTATTTTATCGATGTAAGATCTGTTTATAATAGCATATACACTCCCTTTGAACCTAAGACTATAAAGGCTTTAAAGCATGCCACTAGGTCTAAGGTTGTTTTTATATATCCAACATTTTTTTCCTATTTTATCGATGTAAGATCTGTTTATAATAGCATATACACTCCCTTATGAACTGAGTATCCTTGTTGAGATTTGCTCCACTATCATCTCATAGATGTGTGTAGATTTATCGAAAAATACTGATGTTTGTCCCACCATTTCCCAAGGTTCCACACGAAGTGACCTATTATCACCTGTATAGGTCCCACTAACCGGTGATGTTTTTCGGTTTGGATCTATGCTCGGGCAACCTTAGATGTGTCATTAGGGTCTAAGGCTTTTTTTCTTATATATTATGAAACATCTCTCATATTATTTCAATGCGGGATTTGGTAAGGGTGCCACATACACCATTCCCCTTAGGGAGTAGGCATCCTTATTGAGGTTTTCCCCGCCATCAACTTAAAAATGTGACATTCGCCTAAACTCAGGTGAACATAGAAGTTTTCCCCACAATCGCCCAAGGTAGCATGTTGAATCACTCGGATATTATTTATAACACCAACCCACTAAGGATGATGTTGTCCGTTTTTTAGGTAGGCTCCACAATTTTAAAATGTATTACTAGGATATAAGACTCGTTTTTTATATACCCAACATTTCTTTAATATTTTGCTGATATCAAATTTGTCTAGGTGTCACAATTATGTTAAACCCCATCAACTACTCAAAAAAATAAAAAATAAAAATTCAATTTTACGAATATATTATCACTAATATACACAACTGACGAAAGAGCAAAACTTTTTTGTCAAATAATCATATATTGGAGAATAACTTTTCTGATCTCCTTTTCCATCTCGATGACCATGATAGATAGATTGTGCTGCTTAAGATTCCAGGTGGATAACCAATCATATCTTATTAGTGTAATGATCCGAAATGCTTTGGATATTTTTACGTATAAACTTTTCCCACGCTCCACACTCACCTTTAATCCCTTATATATAGCTTCATTCAAGTTCAGATTTCTCACAGCAACTCACCCTTCAATATATTTTTCATCATTCTCTTCTTCACAATTTCCACAGTTACATTAGGATACACAAAAGAAAACATATCTTCCTTTAACTCGGAATTATCAAGAACACTAGCAAATTGAGAATTACATTTTCTTGAAGTCTTTGAATATGGAAAGAGTGATGAAGTTGGGAGCGGAAAGTCCAGTGGTCATTTTCACCAAGAGTAGTTGTTGTATGTCTCATAGCATCGAAACCCTAATTCGTAGCTTCGGTGCAAACCCCACAGTTTATGACCTTGATGAACTTCCAAATGGGAGGGAAATGGAGAAAGCATTGGTTGAATTAGGATGTCAGCCCAGTGTGCCAGCAGTGTTCATTGGGAAAGAATTGGTTGGTGGTTCTAATGAGATTATGAGCCTTAATTTGAGGGGCAATAAGCTTAAGCAATTGCTTATAAAGGCAAATGCAATTTGGGTGTAACACTATATGTACCTTCTACATGTGAGTTTAGAAAAATAGAGAGCTAGCCAGTTATTGAATATTTAATCTACTGGTAGTTGTTGCTCTTCTTTTCACTCCTATTTATTTATACTTTCTGTTTTTTGTAAACTGATTTTGAATAATAATGTCGCACATTATGTTTCACTTACTAGATTTGTTCTTAATTTCTAAAGTTTTAAGAAGTAAACTTAGAAAAGTTTCCCTAGAAGACCAAATGTTGGCCAAAATTTTTTTTCATGCAATTGGTATCAGAAACCCATCCAAAATCTCTGTTAATGGTGAAAATTTTATTCAACCAATCATACTCACAATATTCCTTTGTTCTAACAAGCAACTCATTTCACGAAATCCACTTGTCATATTGTGGCTCTTTCTATCTGCTATAAGTTTGAGAAATATCCAAATATTTTTCTATCCACATTTCGTAACATTATGTTATCTTTTGCAATGGCAAGTGAATTCAATTTAACAGAATACCAAGACGACATGTAGCAACGTATTTCCTAATGCAAGAATGACTATGATCGATTCATTTCTTGGCTTAGTAATATAGTAAGGTCACATGAATTTTCATAAGTTAATCGAATTAATTTAAAAATAAGCTTAAGAGTTCGTTATGGGGTTAACCTCGAAGAACGTCCCACACATTAATTATGAAACCATTAAAAGCTGTTCATGACTATAAAAGTTGATGAAGGCAAAGCAGGAATGATATAATATTGTACTCCGTTTATATTTTGTTGTATTATATCATAATGTATTATTATTATGAATATAACGATGAGATACATTATATTTTCTCCGTTTAAAAAAGAATGACTTGTTTAAATTTAGCAAGAAGTTTAAAAAAATAAAAAATATTTTTGAATCTTATGGTGTTAAATTAAATTTATATCAAATATATCAAAATACTTTTTACTATTGTGTTCTCAAATATGTCATGTGAAAAATTGAAATTAAAGTATTGATAAAAAGGTAGAAGGATCATTCTTTTTTAACCGAAGTAAATTAACAAGTATGTCATTTTTTTTTTTAAATGAAGGGAGTGTCATTTTTCATCATTAAATAATGTCACAAATCAACAATTTGAAACGTAAATATACAAGAAAAATGGGGTACATGGTAGAGCTATATTTTAAAAGTCAGATAAAGAATAAAATAAAATTATTAGATAATAAGCGGATACAAAATGAGAAGAAAAAATAACGTCACCATCACACCAAATTATTCGTTACATAAAATAAGAGATTTCATCATTACATAACGCTGAAGTTACAGATACAATAAAAATTAAATAACAATCAAAATAAATATTATATCTAAATTACAACAGTAGTCAACAACCGCCCAGACGAGCTAGTGGCACCTATACAAATTAAGATATTCTCTCATATTGATATGGCTGTTCTATTGACTATTTGGTACCATGTTGAAATGAAACAAATCTGTAGTGGCTTTTGAGCCCCGGACTGTATTTTGATAAAAATAATTTTAACACAAATTCAAAATTAAATAAAAAAATGCTTATGAAGTTTTCCAATACCTTCAACACTAGTTCAATATGAACTATCAAAGAAGTGTGTTATTTTATTAAGAAATAAGATAAAAAACAGAATAAGCCAAATCCTCCAAATTCACGGAGTGTCCTTAAGGAAATAATTACCCTCAAATACCCGAGGTTGCAAAATTTTTCTCCCAAGATAAAATGGCTTCACAACCTGAATGTAGCGGTACCTCAAACTTTCTGGTTTTCTTCAAACTCACTCAACGGGAGATGATCACACAGAGTTTTAGAAGCAAGAGAATATTTTTCTTATGCAGAAATTTTTCATACTTAACCTGTGGAAAAAATGCAGGTTTATTGTAAAAGTGTTATTTCAGAATAGTTATGTCTATCCATAGTCACAATTATTCGAACAGTCACCCCTTTTCCGAAATATTGTGTCTTTTCCTCGAAGGGTTGTATCCTTTCATTTTTAATTTACACCAATTGAACCCAAAAATCCTCCACATGAATGGGGAATGATTATTTTTTATAAAACTTTACAGACAAGTATGTGATCAGCAAGTAAAAACTGATTGCATCTGGATAAGTGGATTTTCCTTTGAACTTTCCATAGTGAACATACATCGGATGCACTCGATCAAACGGTAGATTTGATATTTTGAACTGTCGAGCTTTAATGTACACCTAGATAACATATGTCACACAACCAATCTTTTACCGTTTATGATTCTCATAGTTTTATTCGTTTCATCCATGAACATGTCCCGATTTCATGAGAGCTTAAAAAATAGGCCTTTTCTAACATTATCATTGAAGCGGCTCCCACTTCGCCCTCACATAGGTGATTTCTAAACGTTCAATCCTATAGATTAAACTATTTGGTCAAATTTGGATAATCACTAGAGACTTCTTACCATAAGTCTTATCCTTGTTTACGAAACATTGCCTACATCATGAGAATGAGTTGGGTATATTGACAATGTTGAACCTGTCAGACACAACTTTGTTTGATCTCCTTGAACCTAGCTCTTGGGATCTCCAATCTGCTATGTAGAGTTACCGCCATGCTAACTTGTCCTAGGCCGTAAACCCATTCCCTTGGATGTTCTCTCAACTCCCTCTCTAGATAAGCCTTTTGTAAGTGGATCCGACATATTATCCTTTGACTTCACATAATGAATAGTGATAATTCCACTAAATAGAAGTTCTCTAACGGTATTATATCTCTATCTTATGTGACGAGATTTACCATTGTACATCATGCTCCCTACCCTACCTATTGTCGCTTGACTATTACAGTGTATACATACTAGTACCAATAGTTTGGGACAATAAGGAATATCTTTCAAGAAATTATAGAGCCATTCTACTTCTTCACTGGCTTTATCTAATGCGATAAATTTTGATTCCATTGTAGAGTGAGCAATACATGTTTGTTTGGATGATTTCCAAGATACTGCTCTACCACCTACAGTAAATACATATCCACTCGTAGATTTTACTTCATTCAATCCGGTGATCCAATTTGCATCACTATATCCTTAATTATCGCAGGATATTTATTATAATGCAAAGCATAGTCCTGGGTGTATTTAAGATACCTCCAAACTCTTTTCATTGCCATCCAATAAGTTTTATTGGGATTACTCGTGTACTGACTCAACTTACTAATAGCACATGCTATGTTTGATCGTGCACAATTCATTATATACATTAAACATCCCAACACTCTTGTGTACTCCAACTGTGAGTCACTTTTACCTTCATTCTTTTGAAGTGCAAAGATCACATCCAATGGAGTCTTGGCAATATCAAATTCCAAATACTTGAACTTGTCTAGTACTTTTTCAATGTAATGAGGTTGTGACAATGCCAACCATTGCGGAGTTCTATGAATTCTTATTCCTAAGATCACTTCTGTAACTCCAAAGTCTTTCATATTAAACTTGCTCTCAAGCATTCGTTTAGTAGCATTTATGTTAGAAATGTCTCTACTGATAATCAACATATCATCCACAAACAAACAAACAATGACCTGGTGATTTGGAGTGTCTTTAATGTAAACACATTTATCATATTTATTTATCTTAAACCCGTTTGCCAATATGGTTTGGTCAAACGTCGCATGCCATTATTTAGGTGTTTGTTTTAGTCCATAGAGTGACTTAACTAGTTTACATGCTTTCTTTTCTTTACCAGGAACCACAAAACCCTCGATTTATTCCATGTAAATTTCTTCATCTTATTCTCCATTTTGAAATGTTGTTTTCACATCCATTTAATGGATTTCAAGACCATATACCACTGCCAAGGCAATTAACATCCGAATTGACGTTATCCTTGTTACAGGCGAATATGTATCAAAGTAATCAAGGTCTTCCTTCTGTTTGAGACCTTTTACTACAAGTCTTGCCTTGTATTTGTCAATGGTACCATCCGCTTTTATTTTTCTTTTGAAGATCTATTTAGAACCTAAAGGTTTATTTTTTGGAGGAAGATCAACCAACAAGTATGGTTGCTCAAGATTGATTTAATTTTACTATTAACTGCCTCTTTTCATAAGGATGAGTCCGAAGATAACATCTCTTCTTTAAATGTTTGAGGCTCATTTTTTTAAGAGAAATGTCACAAAATCTGATCCAAATGAGGTTGACGTTCTTTGACGTGTACTACATCTTGAATTCTCATTATTATGTGCATCCTTACTTGGTTCATCTCGAGGTCATTTAGACCCTCCACTAGATTTTTTAAGTTTAGTTTTATAAGGATAAATGTGTTCAAAGAACTCAGTATTATCCGATTCAATTACCATATTTTCATTGATATCCGGATGTTCGGATTTATGAACCAAAAATTGACATGTTTTACTACTTTTGGCATATCCTATAAACACGCAGTCCGCTAACTTAGGTCTTATTTTCACCTTTTTAGACATATGAACTTGGACTTTCGCTAGACACCCCCCACACTTTGACATATTTCAAGTTAGGTTTCCTTCTTTTTCATTTTTCATATGGAATCGATTGTGTCTTACTATGGGACACTCTATAGAGTATTCGGTTAGCTGTAAGGATAATTCTCCCTCCCTCCCATAAGTTTTGTGGTAAACCTGAACTTATAAGTAAGACATTCAATATTTCCTTTAAGGTTTGATTTTTCCTTTCCATAATTCCATTAGACTGAGGTGAATACATAGCAGTAGTTTGATGGACAATTCGATTCTCTTCACATATTTCTGCAAATGGAGATTCATATTCTCTACCCCTATCATTTCTTATCGTTTTGATCTTTTTCTCTAACTGATTTTTAACTTCTATTTTATATTGTCTAAACGTATTTATTGCTTCATACTTACTGTTTAGCAAATATATATAATATCGTTAATAAAAGTTATAAAATACTTTTTTTCCACCACGAAATGGTGTTGACTTCATATCACAAATATCAGTGTGGATTAAGTCCAAGGGATTGGAATTTCTTTCATCAGACTCATACGGAGGCTTAGCATACTTTGATTCCATACATGTTTGACATTTTGATTTATTGCACTCAAAATTTGGCAAAACTTCTGATATAAGACTAAGTGTGTATCATGAGATTCAAGCCAACACAAGAATAACAAAATGATCAACAATGTGCTAGTGAGTCGAAATATGCCACACACGGCTTCACTAGACTTCAATATCACATTTTTAGAACAAGAAGATGAAGTTAATAACAAGAACAACAAGTTAACAAGAGATCTAATGAATCTAAAGAGCCCCACACGGCTTCACTAGTCTTCAAAGATCAACAACAATACAATGATAACAAAAGAAATGGATAGATAGTTTGACATACAATATTCAAGAACTAAGAACCCTAAAAACATGTAAGGATCCTAAGATTAATAAATGTTAACACCAAACTCTTACTTGGACCAAGAGGAACTCAATGAACCCTAAGATCCTAGTTTCTAGGCAAGATACAACACAAGTATCACTCTACTTGTGAGTTTCAATTTTGGACCTCTCAAATGGAAGAGAGAAGTTCAAAATATTACAAGTGTTTGATGTCTTAAAATATCATCAATGAACTACTTAGAAATAACCCTAACATTTTGTTTATATAGTGAAATACAAAATCATTGACAAATGACTCCCTTGACCTTGGCCCTTGACTAAAATTCCATCCAATCTTCCTTGGCCTGCACTACATCTGCTTCAGTAGATTGGCCGCAGGTCAGGAGCAGAGTACAATGGTTTGATATGTTTTGTATCTGCTTTAGCAGATTGGCAGCAGATTGACCACAGATCAGGGGAAGATTGGTCCTGCGTCCAACATGCTCTCCATATGCACCCAAGGTGCGGCCACACTTTAAGGTCCCTCTTCACATACCAATACATGTAGTCCCTTAGATGTAGAAACAACATATTCACACACGACCATGGACATGAACATACTTTAGAGTTTTGGTAACTCCCGAGCTTGGATACGCGTGAATGGTCTCAAGCTTGGCATCCTTGAATCAACATCTAAGTTAATTATCTTTTTCAAAAAATTTTACTTGACATGTCTTAAATGACTATGCGACAAATCGCTTGACTATAGAAAGTGAGAAAAAGCCTCAACTTTCTTCATTTCAACAACCAATACATAAAGTTTGAAAAGGCTCTCATTGAGCTATCCCTTTCCTACATATGTTTTATTCTTGTTTATTATAATTTTCTCCAAAACAAAAACACATTTAAACCCATTTTTAATGAGAAGTGTTGTTGACGCTAAGTTTTTTCTAATAGTAGGAACATAGAGAACATTGTTGAGAGTCAACACTATGCTGGAAGTCACTTTTGGGAATATCTTCTCACTTTTTTCAAACTTGGTTGTTGTATTATTTACCATAAAGATCACTTCTTTAGGACCAACGAGATCATAAGTAGCAAAATCTTCTTTGTCCGCTCAAACATGTCTAGTTGCTCCTAAATTAAACCACCCTTCATTTAGATATCCAACTAGATTTGTTTTGGTGATCATATCACATAGATTTTCAATCTTTCTAGTTGTTTCCAACATGTTTATCTATCTCTTTTCCTGTTCTTATTTAGAACTTAACTATTTTGAGCTTTGTGGCCAAAATCACAATAAATGTAGCAATTGCCTTTGAACATTTTCTGATTCTGCTCTTTCTCTTATCTAGAAGACTTCTTCATCTTCTTATTATTTGGAGTATCATCCTTAATAGGATTTCCAACCATCATTGATGATTTTTTCATTCAACTCATTATCCTCGTCTATCTTGGAATGACTCATAAGCTCTTTCAATCAGACAATTGATTTTCAATCTTTTTTTTTAATTGTTTTAAGAATATGAGGATCTACACTTGTGAACATTTGCATTGCAAGTTTGGCCAGTCAAAATGACATCATTTCTGCCATTCTTTGAAGTTCACACCAAAATATTTTTCTATTTCTCTGTCGTTTTCATTGCTAAAGCAATACCTGAACGACTTAATGACGCAACATTGATTGTCATTGGGACAACACCATTCACAATCAAACCAATTTATTATTCAGTTTTATTCATCATTTTCTTGTCAATCTTTGAAATACTCTTTAGTATTTCAGAATACTAACAATAAAGAAATTAATCTTTAGCCAACTCATTTCTAGTCAATGATAAAAATTTTATATCTTCAAATCATCAACCGAATGAACTATGAAACATGACAAAGTTTTTATGACTTCAGATCATAATCAAATTCAAACAGAGTGAAATCCAACAGATTTTAAACTCCAGAAACTAAAATCGGTGAAGTTTTTATATTCTTTGAACCGAATTCTCATATTGATTTCTCGATGAAGATTTTATATTCTTCTAATCGAGGGAATAGAAATCAAAAGATTTTAGTCTCCAAAAAATCAAAATCAATACAGATTAACCAAATACTTGATTTATAAATGGCGATGAAAAAAATTTCATTCACCAAACAAGCACAAAAATAAATATTTTTATACTTTTCTTAATGTTGTTTTTCTCAATTAAAATCTATATTTTTCAACAATAACTTCAAACACATGTTCAAATTAACATATGAACAGGCAAATAAAGTTTTAACTCTGTATTTACAACTTGAAACTTTTAACAATAAATTCAACCCAATTATGAACATCAACAAAATGAAGTTCAAACTATTTTCTGGAAAATAACAAAATCAAATGTTAAGAACTTCAAAACAAGTTCAACCAACTTATGAACCAACAAAATGAAGTTTCAAGAACTTCAAACACAAGTTCAAAAAGTTGAAAAACTATCAGTATGAAGTTCAGACTATTTACTGAAAAAATAGTAAACAAAACAATAAAGATTAGTAGGTTATTTCCTTAGGATTGTTGTTTCGGGTACACGATCTGTATTTTGGTAAGACAACTTCAACACAAGTTCAAGATTAAATCAAGAACACTTATGAAGTCTTACAACACCTTCAAAACTAGTTCAATATGAACTATCAAAGAAGTGTGTTATTTTATTAAGAAATAAGATTAAATAACAAAATAAGCTAAGTCCTATGAATTCACGGAGTGTCCTTAGGAAAATAATTCCCCTCAAGTACCCGGCGTTATGGAATTTTTCTTCCAGGATAAAATGACTTCACAACTATAATGTAGCGGTACCTCAAACCTTTTTGGTTTTCTTTGAACTCACTCAACAGGACATGATCACACAGATTTTTTAGAAGCAGAAGAATATTTTTCTTATGCAGAAATTTTTCATACTAAACCTGTGGAAAAAGGCAGGTTTATATATCCATGAAGTGCCCTTTCGAAAAGGAGGCAATGGTTCATTAGAAAGGTGTTATTTCAAAATAGTTATGTCTGTCCATTCGAAATAGTATGTATTTTCCGAATTGTCACAACCATCCGAATAGTCACTCTTTTTTTAAAACAGCGTGTCTTTTCCTCGAAGGATTGTGTCCTTTCATTTTTCATTCACAACAATTGATCCCAAGAGTTATTTCTGATAGCATTAGTTGTTGGAATTAAAATCAAAAGTACATCATTAGAAGTTAGTAGTTGAAAATTATTTAGGCGATGGATCAAACGACAGATAAAATTATGCTGAAAGCATAATATTATGATATAATTTGGCTTGTCGGCCTACATATGAAAAATTAATATTAAAAAGCATAATATTATGATATGATTTTGCTTTTCGGCCTACATATGAAAAAATAATATTAAAAAATATAAAACCTAATGGAAGAAATTCTCCCCTCTAAACCAAACTCTTTAAGAAATACATTGTGGATGTTAATGTAATGGAATAACAAGAGGATCTTCTATTTATAGAGGTTTAAAACAGTTCCTCAAAGAAAAATGTTAGTCAAATATACAAGAGTTTTATATTTTCTTTAGGAAAAGTAAAAGTAATTGTAGTATTATTTTTATTTTTCAATAGAAGATTAATACTCAAATTTGGTAAGAAAATCAGAGAACATATTCTAACAAATTTCTCCTTTTAGGCTTGATTTTCTTGATTTGTTCCGCCTTCTTCACATAAACTTCATATATCATTGTTTCTTATCATGATAAAGTGTGACTTAAAAATCGAAGTCCTATGCATTAAAAGTAATAACATGGACTAATATTATTCATGGAGCCCTGTGATATAAATGATCATGGTTGAAAGTGAAGTTTTGTATATTGACTCTTTCAATATACAAAATTTCTTTGGAACTTCTTCTCCACTTGTAGTATCTTGACTCTTTTTATTTTATGACCAAAAACTTTCATTATTGTCAAATAGTTTGTATCTTGATTGAAAACCATCTTGAACTTGTCTTTAATCTCGCTCAATCATTGGATCATTGACTTTAATATCACTTATTGGTTCGAAATCAAGACGGCATCATACAAAATCTAGTAGTTACAAACTATTCAAGCGATAGATCAGACGACATATAAAACTCTACTAAAAGCATTCTATTTTTGTATGAGTTGGTCCATTGGCCTACATATAAAAAACTAATATTATAAAATTTAAAAACTATTGAAAGAAATTCTCTCCCTAAACAAGACTCTATAAGAACTACATTCTGGAAGTTATTGTGTTATGGTATGAGAAGAGGATCTTCAATTTATAGAGGTTCAAAATATTTTCACCAAAAAAGAGGTTAGCCAAATATGGAAGAGTTTTATATTTTTCTTTTAGGAAAAATAAAAGTAGTTATGGGATTATTTTAATTTTTTCTTTAATAAAAAATTAATCCCAAAAATTGTAACATCAGTCTGTTAAGCTTGTTTGTCTGTTAGGTTGGTTAGCATTAGCTGGGTATGAGTTATCATCTAGTAGCGCTCAAAATTGGCTAGTTAGAAAATATTTTTGGTGACTCATACGATCGTGTATATATAGCATCCCTCAGATATAATCACATTTCAATTTTTAGCTTTCATGAAATAAAGAAGTTAAGTTTCTGTTGTTCCCTTATATGGATATTTGAGATTCAAAGATCAATTTTTCATGTATCAGAGTACTCAATGTTGATAAAAAAAATCATAATGATGAGTTTAAATTTCTACTTATTTTGAATAAATTCCTTGTTTTACCTACTAAAAGTTCAATAATTGAGACTATAAGATCAATCAAAATGATCTTTTAATTTGTATATTGGTCTATCAAATGCCTCGGGTGAAATGTTGATTCCCATCAAATTAATCTGATCGGAAAATTATAGGATATGGAGTAGATCAATGAGGATCACATTATTGGGAATAAGAAAGTATGATTTTGTGACATGAGCATATACTAAAATCTATCTAGTGAGGAACTGCATGAACTATGGAAAACATGAAATATCATTGTATTATCATGGTTGATAAGTATTATTTATGAGGAACTGGGTAGTAGAGTCATTTATACTACAAGTGCTTCACAATTTGGAAGGACATGAAGGAACAATTCGATACGGTGAATCGAATGAGAGTACCAAATTTATATGAAAATTATAACTATTTTGCAAGGAACAAACTCTTTTTCAGTCTATTTTACTAAGCTAATGCATCTATTAGGGGAATATGATGTTGTTATCCCTCCACCAAGTTGCACTTGTCTTAATTCAGAAGACTATGCAAATCTAGATGCAAATGAGATTAATCCAATTCTTGAGAAGCTTGAATGAATTACATGATTAGATGCTTAAATAGATTATTTTTAATGATGTAACTCCAACCTTAAATCAGGCATACGCTATGATTATTAAAGATGAGATTTATAATTCATCTTGTTCTATTGTTGTGAATGACAAATCAATCTAATTGCTATGCAAGTCAATAAGAATAAAGTTTTCTAAGGCCACAAAGAAAGAAATGTACAAAGTGAGTATTGTCACTTAACTAGTCACATCAAACAGAAATGTTAAAACTAATTGGTTATCCAAATAACTAAAAGTTGAGGAAGAAGAACAACTATGAAAATAGATAACCAAGAGGAGTACATGGACAGTACAACCAAGGAGGACAAAGATCTAGAAATTTTGGAGCACACGAAGGTTAATCTAATAGTAGTGACTATGCATCTACTTCAACCAATAATTTTTTTGGAGGTCATATTATCCAAATTTGGAAGGCTTATTAGGTTTTGAAGTGAACAATATTTTTTTAGCCAAGGCATAATGATTCACAAATGATACATACAAATAGAATATGTAATTAGTGAACAAAGATTCAAAGACACTAAATAAGTCAACGTGCTAGGTACTGTGTAATTATTTGATTTTTTTTGGTAATTTATGTGAAGTATTTAAATTTTTGTGATTTGACCATTTTATCCCTCTTCTTGATTGCTTTGTGATATTTCTAGGGTATGGAGAGAATTGACATTATTTTCAATGTATGTCGGTGCGAATTATGTAAAATTATGATTTTTTGTGGCATGAAAAGCCTTTTAGTTGACTTCAGTCAATAATTATTAATTCATGTATCAAATGGCAAAACAAGTTGCGTCAAAAAGATTAAAACATGAATTTTAGGTTGGTAACATGGTTGGTGTAGTTTTATGTCTTTTATATCTCATTTTGTCCCTTGATTCAAGAAGTTCTGAAATTGGGTTTTGGAAATCAACTTTATG
Organism: Capsicum baccatum var. pendulum; assembly: GCA_030864225.1. Taxonomy (NCBI): domain Eukaryota; kingdom Viridiplantae; phylum Streptophyta; class Magnoliopsida; order Solanales; family Solanaceae; genus Capsicum; species Capsicum baccatum. The sequence goes on along the minus strand of CM061561.1, from coordinate 153,556,714 downwards.
AAAATGATATTTTTTAAAAAATCTGATATCGCTATTGAGTTCAGAGCATCAAATTCTATTGGGTAGCGTAATTTATTTGTGTTCTCAAGATTTTAGATCAATCACGAGGGTTCCACAGAGATTTAGGATTCTAAGTCTCCACACCTAATAGACCTCTCAACTGGTGTAGTCGCTAAAGCGGCACTTTGACTGATTTAGCAACAGGAACTAAAGTGCCATTGGATGGTTTAGCCGTCGGCTACCCACTGGGAAAAGGCGCTTTAGCGGCCCTCATCTACTTTAGCGAAGGATGCTAAAGTTGGCCTTGTCCTCTTTAGCAGACTGGCACGCAAAAGAAAGTACCACTAAAATAGTACTTAGCCTCTTTACCGGTGACTACTAAAGCAACAACTTGACCACTAAAGTAACCACTTGACCATTTTAGCGGCACCTAACACCTGGTATAAATAACATTTTCTTGGTTTTCTTCACCATTTTTTAGATTTGGAGCTTGGAGATTGAGTTTTTGAGAATTGTATGTCATTTCTAAGCTTGGGTGAGATTCAAAACTCCTATTTCAACTACTTTTCTTCGATTCTATCATTTAAATCTTTTTTAAATGCATATTTAAAGGTAAAATTTGGAGATTTTGGTTCGTACGACCTAAATTATCATTTCTTCGATTCAAACCCCAAATTCACTCAATTTTCACTTAGATTTTCTCCTATGAGTTCCTTTAATCTTGAAAAATATATTTTTGGACTAAATTTTAATTTTACCCTTCTATTTTGAAAATCCATTTTGGAGGTCTATTTTTACCCTAATTCAAAAATTGGCAATATGAGTATTGCTGATTTTTTTTTTGACACAGATTCTATATTTGTATGTTTTAGTTGATTTCAGGTCTGTTTGCGAGGAAAAGGCCCCGTGTAGAAGGTTGTTCGATCTCGTTTTTAATATTTGAGGTAGGTTATGGCTTAACTTTCTTCAGACTGGGCTGGATAGTTAATATTGGTATAAAATCATATTTAGGGTATGAGAATCAATCATGAAAATGGCTATATTATTTTGTCATGCTCGTATGGGCCCTAGATTATTGCTAATTGGTAGTTTTGGAACATTATTTGCTATTTTTTATCATGTGGGGTCTTATATGATATTTTCGGTCTTGTGTATGTGAAATTAGTTGTATCTTATTTGATGAAAAAGCCTAATGTGGTATCAATGATATATTTTGGTGTATTTTATTCTATTGACGTATGGATTATGTTGGTTTTATTGGATAGTTGGCATATTAAGTGAATTTTTTGCTCACTTGATCGGTTTATTGGTTGGATAGGGAAATTATTATTCTAGTTGGTTATGAGAATTACATCCTAATATCATATACGTTCATGAAACATCGGTACCACCATGAAAACATTGGCTTTTTCTGATTGAAAATATGATATTTTTAAAACCTTCTACTAATGGATGTACCCGAGAGAAGATATGGATATGGTATTGGATATTGATTGTATATGGGTTGACGAACTTTCCATGTATCATACTTTGGGAGCACAACTTGGTAGGTGTATACAGAGGTTGTGCGATGACTTCGTGCATCATCATCATTATATTTTACATACCTTGTGCTATTTTTGTGTTGTATTATCTTCCTTGATATGAGATTTGTCTATGTGAATTACTTCATTATTGCATGTGTGTGTGATATCCATATACCTGTGTGTTTTTGTTGTATTTGTGCATATGTGAATAGTGTAGAACTATTAGTGAAGATGGTGTGAGCTACCATTTGGGATATTTTTTTATTGCTGGTGACATGCGCATAGTATGTATTTTGTATGCTTTATTTTATACTTTACTCAGTCAGCCTATGATACTAAGTACAAGTGGACCGAACTTACTTCCACTATGTCCTTTTGGTGATCAAGTATGAGTGCACCTTTCGGCAGCGGATCAGGCAATACTTGGAGCTCATTCAAGATAGTAGTTGATCTATGCATTCGAAGTTCGATATTAGCTTTTGTCATCTATAGTATGCCTTTATTGTATTCAAAGATAGAGTTTTCTCCTTTTTGGGATATCTTATGTGTTTGACTTTGATGTGTATTAGTTAGTTCTTTTACTATGATACCAGGTTTTGTGATATAGTTTGGCATCTTGATTAAGTTTTTTCTTTTACTATATATATGTGTTTGACTTTGTTCTATGGGTCTTATCTTGGGTTTGATATTGATTTTTTATTTCATATTATTTTGGGTGATAGGTTTATTTATCAAGGCTCACTGCAACAAGTGCCATCATGACCCTTAGTTTTGGGGTCGTGAAAAATTTGTATCAGATCCAGGTTTATTGGTCTCAATAGTGTAAGAATGTGGTGTCTTTTGGATTGCTATGTATACGCCCGTATCCATTTTCAAGAGGCTATAAACGTCTTTAGGAAACTTTTCTTATTTTATTTTATATCATATAGATCTTTCCTACCTTGTGTTCTAAATTATATTTCACTTTTCTCTATGCAGATAGTGAGGACTAGATCGAGTGAGTCTAGAGATTTAGATCCATTATCAAAGGAGAAAGCCCAATCTAGAAGGACAATTAGGAGTCGTGGCTGGGATCAACAAGGAGGATAAGCACGAGGATCTTCCCCGTCCAGAAATAGAACTAGTTTGCTCTTTCTTGAGCCTCGAGAAAAGCATGTTGGAGATATTAGTCCTACTCTGATTCTATTGAGTTCTTCTACCCCAGTCTTAGAGGGTTACTGGTTTACTCGTTAACCCAGTTGGAGGGTGCTTCTATGAGTGCACTCGATGTTTCTTCAATTTTGAGTCTTGTACCTCTATCTGTGCTATTGTCTCCTTATGGTATTCCTCTAATTTTGAGTATGGATCCTTCTATTCTATCGATATTTGCTTATGGTACTCCAAAGGCTCTGAGTGTGGTTCCTTATTCAGTGTCTATGTCTAACTTATTTTGAGATTTAGAGTTTAGATTTCTTCTATGATGCCTCCCAAGATAGGTTCTCAACCAGCCAGATTTACTATGCCTCATATTTCTATAAGTGTATCTATATCTTCTAAGGATCAAAAGAGATTATAGAGGTTCACTCATTTGGGTCCTTATAGGTTTAGTGGTGTTGTATGTGAGGATGCTTATAAATTATTGATGAATTATTGTGAGAAGTTACATAACCTTTGTTTGATTGAGTCGCATGGGGTAACTTATACTACTTACTAGTTGAGAGATGTATCCAGAGATTGGTGGAGTTCACTTATTGGTTACCGACCTCTTGGTTTGATAGGGTTGACTTAGGGTTAGTTTACAGTGGCCTTTTTGGATAGATTTATGCCTTTCAGTTTGAGGTATCAGATGAGATATGAGTTTGATTTCTTGGAGAAGGGATCCATGATTGTTACAGAGTATGAGGCACATTTTCATGCCTTGTTTATATAATCTTATGCCAGTATTTCCACCAAGTTTGAGAAGATTCAAAAGTTTGTGAAGGGGTTGGACATCTATCTTTAGCTTTCTATGACTCAAATAGTAGTGTATGAGGCATCATTTTAGAGTATTGTGGATAATTCTAAGATGAGTGAGTCTATTCTTTGAGCGTATTAGGAAGGTGCCAACATGGTGCACCATCAGGGTGAGATCAGAGATCACATCTCTTGAGGTAGAGATTTTAGAGATTTTTGCAGGTATCATGGTAGACCGGTGCAGACAGCCCTATAGAGATTAGGTAGTGGATCTTCTGGTTTGGCAATTTTGGGTGGTTATCCTAGTTCAGTTGTAATTTTTTCCCTTGAGCTGGGTTGTAGGGTTTTCTATGTGTGTGATGAGATTTTCTATTTGTCTAAGGACTATCCCTGTCGTGTCTTCAGAGCTACTATTTTATCGGTTGTGAGAGGTAAAGGCTCTACTAGGGGTGCGAGAGAAAGAGGTAGTAGTGCCCATAGTGGTAGTCGAGGGACTACCCAATCAGTTGGGGGACATGGTCAGTGCTATGCTATACCTGCCAGACCAAAGTCTGAGGCTTTTGATGTCGTCATCACAGGTGTCATCCCTACGTGTTTCAGATTTGCATCTGTGTTATTTGATCTAGGATCGACTTTTTCCTATATGTCTGCATATTATTCTTTGGGTTTTGATTCTACTTATGAGCCTCTTGATGTGCCTATTCATGTATGTGATTCTACTTATGAGCCTCTTGATGTGCCTATTCATTTATCGACCCTCGTAAAAGACACTTTAGTGGTAAATCGGGTATACCAATCTTATGTTATGACTTTTGTTGGGCAAGAGACCTGAGTAAACTTGATTGTGTCATATATGGTAGATTCTTATGTTATCTTGGATACGAATTAGTTAACTCCTTACCATGTTGTCCTAGATTGTTATGCTAAGACTGTGACCTTAGCTTCACGGAGTGTGCTAAGGATAGCTTAGAAGGGTGTGCTTTATTTGGGTCCCAAGAGAGTTACATCTTTTCTTCAATCCCATCTCTTGGTTGAGAAGGGGTGTTTGTCTTATTTGGCTTATATTCATACTTGTTTGTCCTATGGATTTGCCTAGTATGCCTCTGGATAGGGATATTGACTTTGCTATGGGTGTTGTGCCAGGCACCAAGCCTAATTCTATTCCTCCTTATAGGATGGCCTTAATAGAGTTAAAGAAATTTAAAGATCAATTATAGGAGTTGTGGAATAAGGGATTTATCCTACCTAGTGTATCACCTTGGGGTATGTCAGTCTTGTTTGTGAATAAAAAGGATGGGTCGATGCATATGTATATTAATTATTGATAGTTGAACATAGTGATATTTAAGAATAAGTATCCTTTTCCTCTTATTGATGATTTATTTTACCAGCTTTAGGGTGCTTCGGTATTTTCAAATATTGATTTGAGGTTCGGGTATCACCAATTGAGGATTAGAGCTTTGGATATTTTGAAGACAACTTTTCTGACTTAGTATGGCCATTATGAGTTCTTGGTCATGTCTTTTGGGTTGATTAATTCCCCAACCGCATTCATGGAGTTGATGAATAGGGTATTTTAACCGCATCTTAACTCTTTTGTCATTGTATTTATAGATGATATCTTGGTTTATTCAAAGAGTAAGGCCAACCATGAGGATCATTTGCAGATTGTGCTTCAGAGATTGAGGGATGAGAAGTTGTATGCTAAGTTCTCTAAGTGTGAATTTTTGTTGGAGCTTGTTTCTTTCTTGGGTCATGTAGTGACCAAGGCTGGTATTATGGTCAATCCATCCAAGATCACAGTGGTTCATGATTAGGCTAGGCCTACCTCTCCTATAGAGATTTGGAGTCTTATTGGTTTGGTGAGCTACTATCCTTGTTTTTGTTGAGGGTTTTTTATTTATTTCAGCCTCATTGACCAAGTTGACACAGAAGAAGATTTCCTTTCAGTGGTCCAATGCTTGTGAGGAGAGCTTTCAAAAGCTTAAGGATTTGTTTACTTCAGCTCCTATATGGACCTTGCCCAATAAGCACGTGGGTTTTACCATTTTCTATGATACTTCTGGTATTGGGTTAGGTGTTGTGTTGATGTAGGAGGGTAAGGTGATTGCTTGTATTTCTCGTCAGTTGAACCCTTGTGAGAGAAATTACCCTACCCATGATTTAGAGTTGTGCTCAGTTGTTTTTTCTTTGAAGTTATGGGGTCACTACTTGTATGGAGTCGGTTGTGAGATTTTCTCAAATCATTGTAGCCTTCAGTATTTCTTCACCCAGTGAGATCTTAACATGAGGCAGCTCCATCGGCTTGAGTTGATTAAGAATTATGACTTGGCTATTCTCTATCATCCGATCAAGGATAACGTGATTGTGGATGCCTTGAGCCAGAAGTTTACTATCATGGGTAGCCTAGCGCATCTTTTGACCCAGGATAGGCATTTTTGCATTGGAGGTTTAATCTTTGGATAATGACACGACCCGAGTCGGGGTCATGTCGTAATGTCCATTCCAAGTCCAACCAGGACTGGGGACCACCCCTGTTACCCAACCTGACCATCCAAATGCATACCCTGAGCCGGAGGAATTCCGAACATATAATAAGATAGCTTAAATGTACCAATCCAGACTCTGGAATAGGTCTATAACTGTGACCAACCCATACAAGTCCACCCATCCAATACCCAACCAATAACCATACAAAAACCAAAACAATAACCAAGTTCCTGTCTATAATATAACATAAAAGGATGGAACAATCATAAATTCAGTCAGATGGTGTCAACCCCAATACCAATGTCAATACTAAGGCTAACACTACTACCAACACCGTCTATTCCAACTCATAGTAGTTCCACAAAGCCGCTAACCAAAAGTAAAACAGTATTCGGTTGGGACATACCCCCAACCATAGCCAAAACCAATATCCATGAAATAACCAAAGTATGAAAAGACATCCATGATATGAAATGGAGCCTTCCAAAGTATGGAAACTCACCACTTCAATTCAACAGCTGATCCCAACTCTGATCACTAAGCAGGAGGAGTAGAATGGCTGGTTACTGCATTGCATGGGGATACATCCGCCTAAAGATGGGTTAGCGGGTGAACGTTAGCAATAACTCAAGATAAGGATAAAATAATATCAACCTTTAAAATCAAGCAAAGCAACCATATATATTCACAACCATATATATATATGACCATGCTGGGAAAGAAAATCGGGTTTAGCATGCCATTAAAATCATTAACCTGGCTATGTATAGCTTAAATGTTCTAGAACCACCTATGGGCTATATGGGTCTAGTGTAACCCCCTGAATGGGCCCCGATGCATGTAGTCGCACGGACCGGAGATACCATTAGGGGAAACCTGTGTACCCGTCACCCTCCATAATACATATGTATAAGTGTACTTAGAAGATTCCCATGTACCACATAAGTATCATATATGGTCATCATGACCAATTCTCATGTCGGCAAACATGAGTTTCCAGTGTCCTTCCATTGGACTAACACCTTCACGTTTAGCTATCACACCCCGCCATTATTGCACAATTAAAATCATTAGCATACAATCCAACTATCATTCCATTTATTATTAACCAAGGCTATAAGTAGTGGTATCATCATACCGATTATAGCTTGCAAGCAATGTCCTTAGCCATCCCTTTTAAGAAGAAGGGATTCCCATATACCCATAGATTACATTATTAAGTTGAATTGGGGGAATCTCATGTACCCCACAAGTGATCATTATTATGCATGCTTGGGGGGTTCCTTTGTACCCCACAAGGCTTCCAATTAGACCAACCATAATCACCATGACCTTATCAGTTAACCATTCTAAACCATTTATACCATTTAGGGTTCCATTTCCATGTTATACCAAGCAATAGTTCCATTAAAATTCCAACAATGTAGTAAAAACATTCTCATAGGCATTTTATCAAACATATTGGGGGCATATTATTTCCAAAACAAAAACCACTTATCAATTAACTATTCCCATGCAACCAAGTGTCCAAACAATCATTAAAACATGTAAATCCATAATTAAAACATGGGAAAATGATAACCAAGCATTTAAAACCAAAATCCCGAACATATATTTGAAAACACAAAACCATACTACATTTATGCCATGAAAACAATTTATAAAATGTGCCTTTAGTTGGAACTAACAATGAGAGAGCAGTAACTTGCCTTAGATTGCGAAGAAGAAGAAGATGAGAAGAAATCACCCCTAAGATCCTCAATTAACCACCTTGGAGGAAACCCTAGCCTTTGTTTAACCCAAGAGCCTTGAGAAATTTTGAGAGAGTTTCTAAGTGTTTGATTGATTGCAAATAGGTTAATGAAACCCCAAGAAGGTGTTTTAAGTAGGGGTGGGCATATTTTAGTTTAAACCAAAAAAACCGAAAAAACAAATCAAAATTTAATTTTGGTTTTGATTTTTCGGTTTTTCAGATCGAATTTGGTTTGTAATTTTAAAATTTTGATTTTTCGATTTGGTTTTCGGTTTTTAAAAAAAATCCGGTTAAACTGAAAAACAAAATTTTATAAATAAATAATATATATATATATATATATATATATATATATATATATGGATTTTTTAGTGACTCAAATATTTTATGGACTATTTTGGTGACTTTGGACTATTTTATGGATTATTTATGCAGAAAGTATGATGTTTCATGAACTATTTTTATGCGTTTTGTGTTGTTTTGTAGATTATTTGTGCAAAGTTATATTATATGTAATGATTAATGATGTTATGTATTATGTTAAGCTTATGATTATTTCATTTTGTTTCATCCATGTTGAGTTATTTATAGTTATTTATATTTGGGAATGAAAAATAGGTTTGAAAAAAATAATTTTTCTGAAAAAGCCCATCAATTTTAAATGCTCAATTATGAAAAAAAAAGGCTAACTACATTAATATTTCAAATCGAAATAAAAATCTGAAATAACCAAACCGAATTTGTAAAAACCTGTAACGCCCCAAAATATCATCCCGAGACGCCACATGGTGCCCAAGGCTACACGTAGCCTCAAGCTAACCCTTTACGCCAAAACACTACCCTTGGTTCCAACACAACAACATACACGTTACGCTAAGGATATATATATAAGTACATATCATATCACATCGTACATGGCACGGAATATCGTTAGACTGTACATATATGGAATGTCTATACACAAACCAACCCAACAATACACTAGTTTGACATAGCCTCTATACAGCAAAATCAACAAGCCATTGGGACAAACCCCCAAATGACTCAACAGACCAAAGGGATCACAAAACAACAACACCAAAACTAGCAACTTGGTCCTCGAACCATGAGGACTCACCACTGAAGGAACGTAGATGCGGCACTCGGATATCACTGTCGTGGTTGCGGCTGAGTACCTAAACCTACATCATGGTAAGAATGTAGCCCATAGAGAAATATATGGGTCAGCATAAGATACATACTGAGTATGTGGGGGTGCATGCAAAATATAAATAATATCATAAATTTCGTAAAAATGTACATACGAACCATAATGACACACCTGACTTGAGTAACATTGAATCATGCAACTCATAACATCTTAGATAGGAAATGTAGGAGAAAAACCTCATAAATCATTATAGATCATCATAGGCAACTTGACTTACTGCATCAAAACTCGGAGTGACTCGGTATTTCAATAAACATGACTCTTATGGACAGGGGAGTTTTTTATAACCGACAACCCCATGTGAGCTACGTGGAATACCAATGTTTGAAACCCCCATTGGCAGGAGCGTCATACTATTTGCCAGGGAGTACGATCTTAAAACTGCAATATCACAATCGGGCTCTCTGGCCAATAGTATCATCATCAAACAACCCTACGGTGGCACATAAGTTTGGGAAAATACCAAATTTCCCTCTCGGTGCTAAGTACTACTCCCCGACAAGCTCAGACAGCGTTAGGAAATCCACCACAACATCACAAGGGTTTATCATAAAAACCAAATCAAATCTCTTTCTCATTTATCAAATCATATCAATTTGTGGATTCCTAACTCAACACATTTTAGCTCAAAACATTTTAATCTGCCTCAACATCAACAAGGTATCAATACATTGAACCATAACCGACTTGATATTTGGACAAGGATATGAAGACTCAATACAGAATATTTTCAAAAATTTAACTCATCAAAACCGTCCAGAAAATATCAAGACTCATTGCAACTTCAATATCAACAATTCTCAATTTGTCATCCAACTCTTATTTAAAGGTACTTGAGACATCAACTCATAGTAGGGATATAGAATTTCCCATATCAATTATAAATTCATAATAAGAAAATAGTGGAATGATAGTATAAATCAAGGCTTAACAAATTAAATCATCATACTCTCATCATCAAATACTTTTTGGACATAATTCCATCTCAACATCATACACATATCGGATGACATAATCTCATAGCTCATGGACAATAATATAAGATATAAAACCATATTTCCAATTCATGGTAAAACATGTAAAATGTCATGTCAATGTAATTCAATAAAAATACTGGGCATAAGATCGAAAACATAATCTTGTTCAAAGACCCACATACCTAAAAATGGAACATGAATATGAACTTCCGACTCTGGAACTTTATTCACGAAAATAAAGGGTGTTTCTCGAAGCCCTTAACATGATCAACTCAAATTTCAAATCAATTTAAAATTTCTATGGTTCAATGAAGAGATATAGAAGGATGAAATTTGGAGTAGTAGGGTTGGGGTTTGAGCCTTAGGAAATTTTGGAGAAAAATGAGCTATTGAATGCTCTTAATGGACTTAAATCCATGGTTTACCTGGATGGATTGGAGTGGGAATGACTAAAATACTCTTAAAAATCAAATAATGTAAAATTTGTCCTTTGGTGGACTGTTTTGATAGGCTGAAGTAGATCGACCATAACCTTTTTCTTCGTTAACCAAATCGTATGAAACCAATTCTATTGGAAAGAGGACTTTCAGAGATTTCTGTTGATATATAGTAGCTTACCAAGATGATTATGTACAAGGAGTTATGATCTTTTGAAGTTGAACCTAAAATTCACCTGGCCTCAGTATTCTTTTTGCCTGCACATTTACTGTTCACCACTATTCACGGTTAGATCGGAATGATCATAACTCATTCTCGAGTGTCCATTTTGGATGATCCACATATCGTTGGAAAGATTATTCGATGCTCTACACGATGACGGGTCTCATATCTAGAAATTCCATACGAAAAAATTATTAATCACGATAAAGAACAGAATTCAACACATTTTCATCCAAGATATTAACGAAAAATTTTTTTGGGGCATCACATCATCTTCACCGTGGAAACATTCATCCTCGAATGTTGATAGGTAGGTCAAGAATACTATGAAAATAAGTATATAGAGAAAAATCATCTTGCCGAAGCATGTACTCCATTCTAGATTTTTTTGGATATCGTAGAAAACACACAAGCCAAGATAAACATAGCAATAAGGATTAAATCAAAAGAGAACGATACCTTTGACATGCTCAGGATTCATAGAAAAGAGGTGGGGATATTTGGTGCACATATCCGCTTCCGCTTCCCAAGTATCACTCTCCATGGATTGATTTCACCTAAGCACTTTAACTAAAGGAACTTCCTTGTTTCTTAGCCTACGAACTTGAAAGTCAAAAACCTCAACCGGAATATCTTCATATGAAAAACTATCTTGAATACCCGAGCTTTCGGAAGGATCAATCACAACAGAATCACCAATAGACCTCTTAAGAATAGAAACATGGAAAACCGGATGACGTTAGATAACTCCGCGGGCAATTCAACCTTATACGCTACCTTCCCAATGCGATCCACAATCTAATAGGGACCAATGTAATGGGGACTTAGTTTCCCTTTCTTCCCAAATCTCTTCACCCCTTTCATGGGTAAAACTTTCAAGTACACTAAATCACCAACATCAAATTCAAGGTCCTTCCTCCTTACATCTGCGTATGATTTTTGACGACTTTGGGCGGTTTTCAACCTTTCCCGAATTAACTTAACCTTCTCTATGGCCTCGAACACCACATCCAGTCAAGTCACGGCAGCCTCACCAACTTTAAACCAACTAATGGGTGATCCACACATTCTACCATACAAAGCTTCAAACGGGGTCATTCCAATAGTAGAATGAAAACTGTTATTGTAACAAAACTCGATTAATGCTAAGTTCCCATCCCAACTACCTTTAAAATCAAGCACACAAGCCCTCAACATATCTTCTAAAGTCTGAATGGTCCACTCGGCTTGACCATCTGTTTGCATATGGAAAGTAAAACTTAAACGAATTTGGATACCGAGACCCTTCTGGAAAGATTTCCAAAACTGAGAGGTAAACTGAGTACCTCTGTCAGAAATAATAGGCAAAGGGATTTCATGAAGTCTGACGAGAGTCCGAATATATATTCTAGCATAATCTTCAGCTGTATACGATGAATGCACAGGAAAGAAATAAGTTGATTTCATCAGCCAATCTACGACAACCCAAATTGAATCATGATGGCGACGAGAAGGAGGCAAACCAACTATGAAGTCCATATTCACTTCTTCCCACTTCCAAGTAGGAATGCTAAGATCTTGCATCACGCCACTGGGCCTTTGATGCTCTATTTTAACCTGTTGACACGTGGGACACTTCGCCACAAATTCTTCTATGTTCCTCTTCATACCATTCCACCAATAGATTTCCCGCAAATCATGGTACATCTTGGTAGCACCAGGATGGATGGAGTATCGCGTACCATGCGCTTCCGCCATAATCCTCTACTTCAAGTTATCAACATCAGGAACACATAATCTTTCTTGGAGTCTCAAAACGCCATCTCCCCCTTGGGAGAAAACCTCCAGCTTTTGGTCTTTAATTGACTCTTTTAACCTGACCAAGGTAGGATCCCTGTCTTGTTTCTCCTTCACTTCCGAAACTAAAGAGGATTCAGAACCGCTTTGCATTCCTATACTACCCTCAGCATCACCAAATAACCTAACCCTCAATCTAGCCAAACAATGTACCTCACGGGCCAACTCCTTCTTACCAACACCACATGTGCTATGGTACCCATGGACTTTCGACTAAGGGCATCTTCTACTACATTGGCCTTGCCCGGATGATATAGCATGCTCATATCATAATCTTTCAACAGTTCTAAACATCGTCTCTACCTAAGATTCAACTTCTTTTAGGTGAATACATACTGCAAGTTCTTATGGTCCGTGAAGACGCCGACATGGACACCATACAAATAATGTCTCCATATTTTCAAAGCAAAAACCACGGCAGCTAATTCAAGGTCATAGGTAGGATAATTCTTCTCGTGAGGCTGTAGCTTCCTGGATGCATAAGCTATAACCTTTCCCTTTTGCATCAATACACAACCCAAACCGACTCTGGAAGTATCGCAATACACCACAAAACCATCAACGCCATCAGGCAAAGTCAACATAGGAGATGAAGTGAGTCGAGTCTTCAACTCCTGAAACTCTTCTCGCAAGATTCGGACCACAGGAACTTCACTTTCTTTTGGGTCAAACGGTTCATAGGAGACACAATAGATGAAAACCCTTCAACAAAATGATGATAATAACCAGCTAGACCCAAGAAACTTCGGATATCAGAAGGAAAAATAGGTCTAGGCCAACTCTTTATAGCCTCTATATTTTGAGGATCAACTCTAATACCTTCGAAAGAAACAACATGACCCAAGAAGGCTACAAAATTCAGCCAGAACTCACACTTACTGAACTTAGCATACAACCGATGAGTTTGAAGAGTTTCCAACACAATTCAAAGATGATCCACATAATCACCCTCACTTTGGGAGTAAATAAGAATATCATCAAGGAATACTATTACAAATAAATTCAGATATGGCCGGAATACACAGTTCATAAGATCTATGAAAGCCGTTGGAGCATTAGTTAACCCGAAAGACATCACTAGAAATTCAAAATGATCATAATGGGTTCAGAAGGCTGCCTTGGGGATATCACATTCCCTAACCTTAAGTTGGTGATAACCGGATCTGAGGTCTATCTTTGAAAAGTAGCTCGCACCTTGCAATTGATCAAATAAATCATCAATTCAAGGAAGCGGATATTTATTCTTGATAGTAACCCTATTAAGCTATCGGTAATCAATACACATCCACAAAGAACCATCTTTCTTACGCACAAATAGGACAAGTTCACCCCACGGTGATACACTAGGTATGATAAAGGTTTTTTCTAAAATATCTTTCAATTGCTCCTTCAACTCTTTAAGTTTCGTGGGAGCCATGCGATACAGAGAAATGGAAATAGGCTGAGTATCGGGAAGAAGGTCAATCCTAAATTCTATCTCACTATCAAGAGGTACTCCAGGGAGATCTTCCGAAAAGATATCAAGAAACTCATTAACAATATTAATTGACTGAATGGCTAGGGTTTCAGACTTAGTGTCTTTAACCCAAACCAAATGGTGGATGCAATCCTTGGAAATCAACTTCCTAGCTTTGAGATAGGATATGAAATGACTCTTAGGAATCACAGAACTTCCAGACCATTCGAGGATAGGTTCATTAGGAATCTGAAACTTGACCACATGGGAACGACAATCAATAGACGCATAGAATGAGTGAAACCAATCCATACCCAGAATGATATCAAAGTCAACCATATCTAGCTCAATCAAATCAGCATACATAACCCGATGAAAGATAGTAATGGGACATTTCTTATACACCCGCTTAGCAATGACAGACTCTCCTACCAGAGTAGAAACCAAAATAGGCTCAGAAATTAGTTCAGGATCCATTTCAAAATTTACAGCAACTAGAGGTGTCACATAATAAAAACTCGAACTGTGGTCCATCAACACATAGACATCAAAATAGAAAACACGGAGCATACCAATGACAACATCAAAAGAGTACTCCTGCTCCTGATGAGGTAGTATAGCGTAGAAATAATTCTGGCATTGACCGCCAGCAGTACTAGATGAAGCACCCTGATGAGGAACTGGATGGGCTGCGGTAGGCGGGGCACTGGTAGCCTGACTCTGGGGATGGGAATCACGACTCCGCTGTCTGGTATATGGGCAATCTCTAAGTATGTGGCCCAACTTGCCACAACCAAAACAACCCTGCTTCCCTATATAACACTCCCCAAAATGGTCTTTACCACATTTAGCACACGAAGGAGGATGAGGCTGGTTGCTTACACTGTCCTGAGACCCGGAAGGTACCGACCTATTCTCGAGCTCCTGCTTGCCCCGATATACAGGAGCACTAGCTGAGAAGGCACAGGTATAAATGGACATCTCTGAAACTGAGGGCAACTCCTTTCGAAGAATCTAGTCAGACCAGACCTCTGTTGCTCCGATCTAACTCTCTTAATATCTCTTACTCTTTCTCTTTCCTTTATCTTGTTTGACTCAATCTGTTGGGCGTGAATCATTAACCTAGAAAGAACAATCTCCCTATTGATCATAGCAGATCTACATTCTTTCACCACATAACTCGACACCTCAGTTAGAAACATGCTCATACTAGTCCTCGAGTTAGCCATCATATTGGGAACGTACCTTGATAGCTGATTAAACTTAAGACAATAATCCTTAACTGACATGGAGACTTGTCTCAAATTCATAAACTCCTCTATCTTAGCTTCCCTTAACTCAAGAGGAAAGAATCTATCCAAGAAAGCATCTTGGAATAATTGCCAAGTCACCGGAGCGGTATTTTCCTCTCTACCCTTATTCCATATCTGCACCCAATCATAGGCAATATCTTTAAACCGATAAGAATCCAGCTCTACACTTTCTTCCTCGGTTACGTGCATAATCTTTGTAAGTTTCTTCATTTTATCAACATACATCTGCGGGTCCTCACCTGCTCTCGACCTATGAAACTCTGGCGGATTCATCCGCATAAAGTCACGAATTCGTGTTGCTGCCAAATTATTTTCCTACGGAGGTGGAGCATTGGCCTGAGTATTGGCGGTAACTTCCTGGGCTAGCGTCTGAAAAGCTGCCCGAAATTTGGCATGGGATACCATCTCATGTAACGGATCAACGGGATAAGGTTGGTTGTTGTTTCCGCAAGCTCGACGTGGAGGCATTTTCTGTCATAAGAACACACGAATAAATAGCAGAAGGAAACAAATGTAAGCATGATAGACTCTTGTAGAAAAAAAAGAAATGACTTTTCCTAGAACGCCCCGCAGCCTTTTGTCATAGGTGTGGCGTGCTACACACCAATGCTCAAGACTATACGTATCGCGGCTTGTCAGACTCCCTAAGACTCTTCATAACCTTAGGCTCTAATACCAAGTTTGTAACGCCCCAAAATGCCATCCCGAGATGCCACACGGTGCCCAAGGTAACACGTAGCCTCAAGCTAACCCTTTAAGCCAAAACACTACCCTTGGGTTCTAACACAATAACATACACACTACGCTAAGGATATATATATAAGTACATATCATATCACATCGAACATGGCACGGAATATCGTTAGACTGTACATAGATGGAATGTCTATACACAAACCAACCCAATAATACACTAGTCTGACATAGCCTCTATACAGCCAAATCAACGAGCCATTGGGACAAACCCCCAACTGACTCAATAGACCAAAGGGATCACAAAACAACAGCACCAAAACTAGAAACTTGGTCCTCGAACCATGAGGACTCACCACTGAAGGAACGTAGATGCGGCACTCGAATATCACTGTCGCGGCTGCAGCTGAGTACCTGAACCTACATCATGGTAAGAATGTAGCCCATAGAGAAATATGTAGGTCAACACAAGATACGTAATGAGTATGTAGGGGTGCATGCAAAATATAAATAATCTCATAAATTTTGTAAAAACGCACATACGGACCACTGTCGCGGCTGCAGCTGAGTACCTGAACCTACATCATGGTAAGAATGTAGCCCATAGAGAAATATGTAGGTCAGCACAATATACGTAATGAGTATGTAGGGGTGCATGCAAAATATAAATAATCTCATAAATTTTGTAAAAACGCACATACGGACCATAATAACACACCTGGCTTTAGTAACATTGAATCATGCAACTCATAACATCTTAGATAGGAAATGTAGGAGAAAAACCTCATAAATCATTATAGATCATCATAGGAAACTTGACTTACCACATCAAAACTCAGAGTGACTCGGTATTTCAATAAACATGACTTTTATGAACAGGGGAGTTTCCTATAACCGACAATCGCACGTGAGCTATGTGGAATACCAACGTTTGAAACCCACATTGGCGGGAGCGTCATACTCTTTGCTAGGGAGTACGACCTTAAAACTGGAATAATCACAATCGGGCTCTCTGGCCAATAATATCATCATCAAACAACCCTATGGTGGCACATAGGTTTGGGGAAATACAAAATTTCTCTCTCGGTGCTAAGTACTACTACCCGACAAGCTCAGAACGCGTTAGGAAATCCACCACAACATCACAAGGGTCTATCATAAAGACCAAATCAAATCGCTTTCTCATTTATCAAATTATATCAATTTGTGGATTCCTAACTCAACACATTTTAGCTCAAAACATTTTAATCTTCCTCAACATCAACAAGTTATCAATGCATTGAACCATAACCAACTCAACATTTGGACAAGGATATGAAGACTCAATACATAATATTTTCAACAATTTAAATCATCAAAACCATCTAGAAAATACCAAGACTCATTGCAACTTCAATATCAACATATCTCAATTTGTCATCCAACTCTCATTTAAAGGTACTTGAGACATCAACTCATAGCAGGGATATAGAATTTCCAATATCAATTATAAATTCATAATAAGGAAATAGTGGAATGATAGTATAAATCAAGGCTTAAAAATTAAATCATCATACTATCATAATCAAATATTTTTTGGACGTAATTCCTTCTCAGCATCATACACATATCGGATGACATAGTCCCATAGCTCATGGACAATAATATAAGATATAAAACCGTATTTTCAATTCATGGTAAAACATGTAAAATCTCATGTCAATGTAATTCAACAAAAATACTGGGCACAAGATCGAAAGGATAATCTTGTTCAAAGCCCCCATACCTAAAAATGGAAGATGAATATGAACTTCCGACTACGGAACTTTATTCACAAAAATAAAGGGTGCTTCTCGAAGCCCTTAACATGATCAACTTGAATCCCAAATCAATTTGAAATTACTACGATTCAATCAAGAGACATAGAAGGATGAAATTTGGAGTAGCAGGGTTGGGGTTTGAGCCTTTGGAAATTTTGGAGAAAAATGAGCTATTGAATGCTCTTAATGGACTTAAATCCATGGTTTACCCGGATGGATTCGAGTAGGAATGACCAAAATACCCTTAAAAATCAAATAATGTCAAATCTGTCCTTTGGTGGACTGTTTTGATAGGCTAAAGTAGATCGACCAGAACTTTTTGCTCCGATGGCCAAATTGGATGAAACCAATTTCATTGGAAAGAGGACTTTCAGAGTTTTTTGTTGATATATAGTAACTCACCCAGATCATTATGTACAAGGAGTTATGATCATTTGAAGTTGACTCTAAAATTCGTTTGGCCTCAGTATTTTTTTTCCTTCACATTTACTGTTCACCACTATTCACGGTTAGATCGGAATGATCATAACTCATCGCTCGAATGTCTGTTTTGGATGATCCATATATCATTGGAAAGATTATTTAATGCTCTATGCGATGACGGGTCGCATATCTAGAAATTACACACAGAAAAATTATTAATCATGATAAAGAATAGAATTCAACACATTTTCGTCCGAGATCTTAATGGAAAATTTTTTTGGGGCATCAAAAAACCAAACCAAATCGTATTTATTTTGGTTTGGTTATAGATGTCATTTTTTTCAATCCGAAAACCAATAAACCGAATCGATATTAAATAATCAGACCGAACCGACTAAACGCCCACCCCTAGTTTTAAGTCATGGGGTCCCAAGGAGTTATAAGGGAAAATGTCCAGAATACCCCCACTTAAACTATATTAATTTTTTCGTAGGAGGGTATGACTCCACCCTACCAATCGTACCCTACCATACGAGTGGAACCCACCACTCGTACCCTAGGCATCCCTTGGACCCCAACACTATTCCACATACGAGCACCAAGCCCCAATTATATCCAAGGGTACGACTAGTACCCTTAACCCGTACCCATAATAAAACTAAGAGGGGTTGACACTGTCTAACATACGAGTTGGGCAATACGACTCGTACCCTATATCACGACCCATGGTGAGCCACTCGTACTCTGATCCAAGTTACTTTACTAAGTTTCAAATTAAGTGAAGGATAACCCAACAATATAATCACCCACCATATGACTCGTACATACCCAAGTCGTACCCATTCTATAAGCTCAACCATCCAACACCACCCATCACTGGACAACATACGACTGGACTATACTACCTGTACCCTACTATACAACTAACACCCCAACTCGTATGATGTCCAGAATCCAAAAACCTTGGAAAATTTCTAAGGACCAAAACCCAAGGTATTTCAGTCTCCCCCACTAGGATCATTCATCCCCGAATGAAGGAAAAGGTAGTACAAGCACGAGTTATACCCCAACATAACCATTCCAACCTTTAACTAAGTTAGAAAACAATGATGCAAGGAAATAAACCTTCCTTTAACCGAGTTAGAAAACAAAGATATGATCTAGAACATATACCTTCTGTACGAATATCTGAAGCAGAAAATAGATGTTAATACTTCAACTTTATGTCCTCTTCCACTTCCTAAGTAGCTTCAACCACTTTGTGGTTCTGCCATAGAACCTTAGCTGAAGCTGCATCCTTGGTCCACAACTGATACACCTGCTAATCCAAGATCTTAACCAGGATCTCTTCATAAGAAAGAGAATCTGAGATACCCAACCCTTTCTAAGAAACAATAGATGAAGGATCACCTATACACTTTTTCAACATAGAGACATGGAATCCCAGATGAATGGAGCTTAAACTAGGAGGCAACTCTAATTCATATAAAACATTAGCAGCCCTTCTCAAAACCACATAAGGACCAACATACTAGGGACTGAGTTTTCCCTTCTTCCTAAACTGCATTACTCCCTTCATGGGAGACACCTTTAGGAACACCTTATCCCCATCCTCAAACTCTAAGGGGTCGTTTGGTAGGACATATTAGAAGAAATAGTGCATGTATTAAATATGGTATTAACTAGTACTATGTTTTGTAGGATTTTGGACCAATTTATTACTAATACCATGTATTAGTTATACACCCTACATGGTATTATAGGGTGTATTACTAATGCATCACACACGATGGTATTAGTAATACATGAACTTTAATACCATGGGATTAGTATGTGCAAAGACAAAAATATCCCTCAAATTCTTTTAAATATTTTTTTTATTTTCTTAATTTTGTTTTTTATATTTGTACTAATAAATTTATTCAAATAAATTAGTTCACAAATTTTATTATTATTTACAAAAATGTCCTCAAATTTCTTTAATTTTTTTCTAAATCTTTTTCAATTTATTCAATATGAGTTACTTCTTTCAATTTATCAAAATAATAATATTCCTCCAAATAATTTTAGTTATAAAAAAACTACTCCATAAACTTAAAAAATATTTATTGGTCAAAATTCAAAAACAAATTGCATACAAGCTTTATTTTGTAAATAGGATATTCATAAATAAAAATAATTTTTCTACTTAATTTTAACACTCTATAGAATACAATTTTATGTTAATAACGATTTTATTGTCTCATCCAAAAGTTACACATACCTCCCTCCAACTTAAAAACACCATAAAGTGGGAATAACAAACAAATGATGATGATGAATTCTGACCAAAAAAGAAGAAGAAGAAAAAAACAAATGATGAAAAAATAAAGAAAAGATGATTAAAAAAAATTATAAGTGAATGATTAAATCCTACAATTCTAAAGTAAATAATTAGTTATATTGTTAAATTTTTTAATTTTTAAAAAAGAATAATAAACTTTTGCAAAGAAAATGCAAAAAGTTATAATATATCGGGGGTATTTTTGTAAACAAACAATATTCTTTTTAAAATATAACAATACATATTGTTTTCAATACATCAAACCAAACACTGCATAAAAAATAATCCCAATATTACTAATCTCAATACTACTAATTCAAGTATTACTAATACAACCCTATTCAATATTATCTTATACACTCTACCAAACGACCCCTAATTACATATGTCTTACATCCGCATAGGACTTTTGGTGACTTTGGGCAGCCTTAAGACTATCCCGGATCACTTTTATCTTCTTCATGGCCTGATAGACCAAATCTAGACCAAACATATCTACCTTACCAAGCTCAAACTACCCAATAGGAGATCTACACCTCCTACCAAACAATGCCTTAAACGGGGCCATACCAATATTAGAATGATAACTATTGTTGTAAGAAAACTCTACAAGAGGTAGATGCTCAACTTAACTACCACCATAATCAATCAAACATGCATGAAGCATATCCTCTAATGTCTGAATAGTCCTTTCTTCTTGCCCATCATCTGTAGGTGAAAGGAAATACTCAGACTAAACTTAGTACCCAACCACTTTTGAAACGACCACCAAAAGTCAGATAAAAATTGTATACCATGATTAGAAATAATCAAAATAGGTACCCCAAGCATCTTCACAATCTCATGAAAATACAACCTCACATAATCCTCCGCCAAAAAGTGAGTCCTCACTGGCAAAAAGTGAGCTGACTTCTTCATCCTATCCACAATGACCCAAACTGAATCAAAATAGTTCTAATACCGAGGAAAACCATTAACAAAATCTATATTTATTATTTTCTATTTCTATTCAAGGAATTTAATTTCCTAATACTAGCCTCCAGGCCTTATGTGCTCAACTTTTACTTGTTGGCAAACCATACACTTGGCTACAAAGTCAGCGACATCCCTCTTCATACCATTTCACCAATACATCTCCTTGAGGTCATGATACATTTTCATCGAATCAGGATGAAAAACATAGAGCAATTCATGCACCTCAGCCAAGATCCTTTCACACAAACTATCAATTTTGGGAACACATAACCTCCCTTGGTACACAAAGTACCATCACCACTAACCTTAAATACCATCACCTTTTACCCACCTACCTCACCTTTGATTTTAATCAAAAAAGGATCCAGTATTTTCTTCTATTTGATCTCTTCACCAAGAGACGACCGCACCACTTTTTGTACGAACACGCCACCATCCTCGGAGTCTAAAAGATGAACCCCAAGGTTAACCAAGCGGTGAATATCCTTCACCAAGTCCCGTTTTTCCTTTTCCACATGAGCCAAACTCCTCGTGGAAAACCTTCTAAGATCATAAATAACTACGTTATCTTTACCTAAGTGGTAGTGAAGACTCATATCATAGTCATTAAGAAGTTCAAGCCATCTCCTCTGCTTGAAGTTAAGCTCCTTCTGAGTAAATAAATATTCTAGACTCTTATGATCCGAGAAGATATCTACATGAACTCCATACAAATAGTGCTTCCAGATTTTAAATGCAAACACCACCGCTGAAATCTCCAAATCATGAGTAGGATAGTTCCTTTCATGCACTTTCAACTGCCTAGAAGCATAGGCTATCTCCTTGCCATGTTGTATCAAAACTTAACGAAGTCCCACCTGGGACCCATCATAATAAACCATAAACCCCTCATTGCATTTAGGCAAAGTCAAAATTAGAGCCAAAGTCAGCTTATCCTTCAGTTTCTCAAAATTACCCTTATAAGCATCTGACCAAGAGAACTTTGCCTTCTTTTGAGTCAATATAGTCAATGGGGCAGCTATAGAACAAAAACCCTCCACAAACCTCCTATAATAACCAGCCAAACCCAGGAAACTCTTAATATCAATTGGAGTAGTGGGTCTAGGCCATTTTCTAACCACTGCAACCTTTTGTGGATCCATCATAATCTCCTCACTAGAAATAATATAACCCAAAAAAATGACAACGTTCAACCAAAATTCACATTTTGAGAATTTGGCATACAAATGTTGCTCCCTTAAGGTGTGCAACGTAATACGGAGTTGATTGGAATGATCCTCCTCACTCTTAGAATACACCAGAATATCATTAATGAACACAATGACAAAAAAAATCTAGAAACTGACGGAAGACCCTATTCATTAGATCACAAATGCCATCGGGGCATTAGTCAAACCAAAATATCAAACTGCTCATACCAAGTATGGAAAGATGTCTTAGGTATATCCACCTTCCTAATTTTAAGTTGATGATACTTAGACCAAAGATCTATCTTAAAAAAGAATTTGGCACCTTGCAACTGATAAAATAAGTCATTATCCATTGAAGAGGATAATTGTTCTTAATCGTAACCTAATTCAACTGCCTATAGTCAATACACATCCAAAGATAACCATATTTCTTACGTACGAATAACACTGGTGCACCCCACAGGGACACACTAGGGTGATGAAACCTTTATCCAAAAGATCCTTAAGTAGCTCCTAGAGTTTGCTCAACTCCACTAAAGCCATTCTATAAGAAGTAATAGCTATTGGATGAGTGTCTGGAACCAAATCAATCCCAAACTCAATCTCCCTATCCAAGGAACACCAGGAAGATCATCCAAAAAAACCTCAAGAAACTTATTCACCACCGAAACCAAATATAAAAAAGGACCTTTCGAGTTAGAGTTTTTCACCCAAACCAAATGATAGAGACATCCTTTAGAGATTAATCTATGAACCCTAAAATATGATATAAACTTCCCCTTGGGAGATAAGCAACCACCCTCTTATTCAGTAACCGGCTCATCGGAGAACCTAAAGACAACCCTAAGGGTCCAATAATTTAAGGATATATAGCATAAATGTAACAAATCCATACCTAAAATGACATCAATTTCCAGAATATTTAATTCAAAAAAATCCACCAGTGTCTTCATGCTACCAACAGATACCACACATCCCCTATGGACTCTTTTAGCAACCACAAAGTCACCTACTGGGTAGAAATAAAAAATAAGATCTAAAATAACCTCAGGATCAAAACCAAAATATACAACCACAAATGAGGTCACATAAGAGAGAGTGGACTTTATATCAAGCAAAAAATACACGTCATAAGAAAAGAGTTGTAACAAACCAGTCACGACATCAGGCAATACCTCAGACTCCTATCTAATAAGAAGAGCATATAACCTATTCCGGCCAATGCTAGAACTAAAAGAAAAAACATATGCAAAAGCAGCACCCTTCAGTGCAGGATCACATGAAAAGGCAACCGAAACCTTATTCACTCCCAAAGCAACCTTACCTACCAATTAATTTCTAAGTATATGGCCTGACTGACCATATTTAAGAAACCTATCCCTTCCCTCATCATAAAAACCCTAATGTAATGACCATAAAACCTATAAAGAGGATATGATAAAGCCGATTGTACCCCGCTAACCTGATATTGGGCACCTTGTGCCCTGAAATTATTGCCACCCTACTGACGTCTATCACATGAATACTTTAGGTAAGGAGTGCTAGTTGTAGAGAAAGTACCAAAACTCTTTCACTTTTTGATTGGCCACATACCACCATCTCTACCAGTTTGTTGTTGACCACCCTTCTAAGAGAACCTAAACCTTTTATCCTTCTTTTACCTTATTTCAACCTACTTTCTTTTTTCTGCCCCTATCTATTGCATATGAATAACTAATCTAGAGATATCCATGTCCTTGATCAGCAATGCAGTCTTGATTTCAAAGATCAACTCACGAGACAGTCCTGAAGAAAACTTTCTTATCCTGGCCCTCATATCAAACACTATTTCTAGAGCATACTGAGACACTGGTGAAATTTTAAAGCATGTTCCTAGACCAAACTCTTTTCCTATTTCAGATTAACAAATTTAACCACTTTTGTTTCCCTCAAATCCTAGAAAAGTGGTGGTCAAAAAAGTCATTGGAGAAGGTCTCCCACAAAGATGACTCCTCAACATCACCTCTTGCCTAATCCTATTTCTCGTACCATTGTATGCCACATCCTTGAGCTGATAAGCTGCAAACTCCATCCCTTTCACATTTGTGGCATACATAATCCTGAATATATTTTTTATCTCATCCAGAAAATCCTAAGTATGTTCCTTTGATTCAACACCAATAAAGATTGGAGGACTCAACTTTATAAACTGGCCAACCCTTGTAGCCTCAGAAGATGGAGTATCAGATACACCTCACTCAGCTTGATAAGCCACCAACTGAACAATCACATAAATCAATTGACAAAACTCTACATTCATCATGTCTTCTTGAGGAGGACTATAAGGAGCCGGTAGAACTCCAAAAATATCAGGGACTAGACCCCTAGACTGATTATGGATCCTCTAAGTAGAACATATCCCATCAATATTATCCCCAGTTGAGACAAAGGAGTTTCTATGAATTGCAGATCGTCGAGGCGTGATCTAAAAATTAAAAAAATAGGAATTAGAGAGGATTCTAAGATTTAGACTCCAAGGTTGAAAATAGAACGCACAAAAGTAAAACATTCCTAAATACCTTATCACCTCTCCCTTATGAGTGTAGTGCACTACACTTTCTTAAAAGAGACTCTACTCCACATAATTTAGAGACTCCAAATTGACCATGAACCTAATGCTCTGATACCAACATGCCATGACCCAAGATGGGGCTTTATCATAATGTACATCTTAAGCTAAACCAAGATTAGGGACCAACTTGTTACCCAACCCGACCATCCAAATGCAAACTCTAAGTCAGAGAAATTTTGAACATATAACAAGATAGCGTATATGTACCAATCCAGACTCTGGGATAGGTCCATAACCGTGACCAACACAAGAAAGTCCACCCATCTAATACCCAACCAATAACCATACCAAAACTAAAATTATAACCAAGTTCATGTCCATAACATAATATAAAAGGATGGAACAATCATAAATTCAGTTAAACGATATTATCTTCAATACCAATGCCAATACTAAGGATGAAACCACCATTGACACCGCCCATTCCAACCCATAGTTGTCCCATAATCCTCTAACTAAAAATAAAATAATATTCGGTTGGGACATATCCCCAACCATAGCCTAAACCAATATCCATGAAATAACCAAAGTATGAAAACACATCCATGATATAAAATAGAGCCTTCTAGAGTATGGAAGCTCACTACTTCAATCCAATAGCTAATCCTAAATCTAATCACTAAGCAGGAGAGTAGAATGGCTGGTTTCGGTATTGCGTAGGGATACAGCTGCCCAAAGATAGGTTAGTGGGTGATGATAATGCTCAAACTACAGCTCTCATAAGAGTGTAAGCGGTCGTTGTCAAATATAGAACCCAACTGGGTTGGGTGTCGAAACCCACAGAGAATACTTGGTCACTAAGTAAGCAACGATTATTAGACTTTTGGTGAAAGTTTCGTAAAAAGGGGGGATTTTGTAGCGTGCAATAATATAACAAAATAACAAAGTAAAAACAGAAAATAGCAAAGTAAAAAGAAAGAATGTTTTGTAAGATTTTAATCAATGAGAATTGGAAGTTGGGGTTATGTCCACCTTATGAGTTATACGTCTCTATTGGCTATGAGTTATGCGGAATTCAGACATGCATGTGCTTATAGAGAATTGTATTCTATGGTAAATCCAGGCGTCTTTCGATCATCAAGGACTATTTCACTTTAACTCTTTCGAGCTTAAAGCGTATCTAATGGTACAAATTCTCCAAAAAGTTAATCCAATTACGGCACTAACTTTTTAACAGGGGTTGGTGCCCTATTACCTTGACATTATCTCTTTTCCAGACATATAACTTTTCTTTCGAACAAGCTAATGCTATACTGGCGTATTCTATATGTTTGCAACCACAAGAATTTGCATTAAGATAAAGAGAATAATTATATAAGCAGCATACGTGTCAAGAATTCACAATCTCATAGCAATAGATAGTATCTCATAAGGATTCCATAACCCCAACAGAGAAGTTTAGCTACTCATGAGTGCAATGGAAATCACAATAGTCATTATTATCATACCAATATAAGGATAGAACGTGTAGTATATGTTGGTAGTGTTTCTCTTGTTGTGAAAATTAAAAGTTGAATAGATGAAGGGAATAGGAATTGAGAGTGTTGAATAAAAAGTAGAAGTATGAGAATTCGAATTAATGGAAAAATTAGAATGATTCGAAATAATAAAAACTTCAGCAAAATAGGGTATTTATAACACCCATATCCTATTCCTACTAAGCTACTGCATTACTTAACCTAATCCTACTAGGTTACTGCATCATTATCCTAATCCTAATAAGTTACTGCTGATCCCAAAGTCTTGAGAAATGTTGTTTTGTCCCGGGACAGGTTTTCCATGCGTCACTTTTAGTCCTTGGCGTCCAAGCTCTCCTTTCCTTCTTTCGTGAAGCTTTCTTTGGTGTCAAGTTATCCATAAAATGTTGAAATCTGCATCATTTATACCTGAAAACTTGCTAATCATGTTTGTTAGCTCACTTACAGGAAAAAGGACTAAAAGTGCATGAATTATATATTTTGTCCTCAAAACTTAGCTAAAATATGGGTAAATTATAGCACTTTAGGCGTGTAAATACGCCTATCATCAGGTGAATGCTAGCAAAAACTCAGAATAAGGATAAAATAATGCCAACCTTTA
The DNA here is from genome assembly GCA_030864225.1 of Capsicum baccatum var. pendulum. Taxonomy (NCBI): domain Eukaryota; kingdom Viridiplantae; phylum Streptophyta; class Magnoliopsida; order Solanales; family Solanaceae; genus Capsicum; species Capsicum baccatum. The sequence continues at coordinate 153,529,468 of CM061561.1, read as the reverse complement.
AAATCAAGCAAACAAACCATATGGATTAACAACCATACATACATATATATAACCATGTTGGGAATGGTGATAGGAACAGTGTAACACCCCGCACTTTCAGGCTAGAATATAAATCAATATTTCTATGTGTAAAGGTTCCAAAATCCAATAAACCCTATTCAAATTTAGTGTGTTAATTAATTATGCAGTGTTAGAATCTAGTTGAGCATGAATTAAGATCATAGAGGTCCCTTAACTCAAGGAAGAGTTGAAAGCTTTCCTATCGATTGAGTTTTGGTGAGTGTCTAAACTTGGGTAAAATTACATTGATCATAACTTTTTGTATATAACGAATTAGAGTACATACTATATATGAAATAAAAGGTATTTGAGTCCTATTTACAACTCCACCAGTTTTTCCTTGATCCAATATCAGAGTAAAAAGTTATACCCATTTTAAAGAGAGGTGTCATGCTGCCGAAGGTGCGTCGGCCGACCCAACGGACCGTCAAGCCTTTTTTCGCCCCAAAAACTATGAGTTCAATCACTGTACATGACCTGACGGTCAAGGTGAAAGTCTGTCATCCTCCTGATGGTCCGTCAACCAAGCCGTCAGGAAAAATTTAAAGTTCCGAAGGCGGGATGTTTTAAAAGGGGTGTTTTGGTACTTTTTCTTTTTAGAAAACCTCCCCAATGGATTTAATTACTCACAAAAATATTGATAATCAATTCTCATCAGTTTTACAACATCAAGATTCTCTTTTCACTCTCAAAAATAAGATCATACTAGGGTTTCCACCAAGAAAAAAAAACAAAAATCAATCCTTAAGTTCAAGATTTCAAGAAATGGATCAAGATTTGGGTTCTATTTTTTTCAAATCTTATAATCTAAGATATATGGGACTTCTCTAAACATCATGGACATAATTTTTTTATTTTTTTTATTACATTAAAGATCCTCAATCATATTTATAAAGAAAGAGTTTGAAATTGTTTGAAAAGTATGTGTCATAAATTGTTTTGAAGAAATTATATGTTGTCTTGAACCGTCTATCGTGAATTTTTAATATACCAATATATTTATGATTTAGGCTGCAATGAAAAGTTTGAATGAGAGCATGAATGATCAAAACCCGTTCTTTTATCATGATATTTTTTATTTATATTATTATGGATTGTTTAAAGGCATTAACTTTCGAAATGGAAAAATAATGGGTAAGACCTTGTTTAATGATCATGGAGTGGTACTGTTTATGACATGTTGGGAATGTGTTGTCATATGATAAATGCTCGTTGTGTCAAATTAACAATCTTTCTTAGATTTTAAGTAAATACAAATATGAGGTGACCACCTATTGATTTTAAAATTGGGAGGAGAACATTTTGGTGAATATTTGAATGAAAATTCTATTACATAACTATCTCTCATCTGATGTTTATAATCTAGGGTGGTCATGAATATGATAATAAGTGAAAAGGGTTGCAGACATAATATGACATGATTTGATTGACTTGCAAGTCAGGGTATGATGATACCCGATGATTTCATACCCTTACCAAGATAGTACTGAATTTTTAAAAAGTATGAATGTTTTTTCATTAAAGAACTAAATAGTAGTCTTAAGAGAGCTAGTAGGTTACCCAAAGAAGGTGTTTGAGTTCAAGGGCCCATCGCTGGAAATCATAGTTGCCGATACATGACTTATGATATATGATCCTACATGATATGACATTTTTATGACATCTCACATGGGGGATTTCTTGTGGTGTGCTCACATGGGGTATCACCACTCTAATTCTAGCAGCTACTTGGGTTGGAGGCTTGGCTGCTGAGTCAAGGGTGGGTTCCACATAGCCTGTGGAATTTTAGATTTGTAGAGTGTACCCACTAGCTCAGAAGAACAACAAAGAGTGAGTCAATATTGCAAAGAAGTGTTTTGGAGATCACTAAAGTATGCCCATGTATTTTTGCTTATATATTATGATCTTTGTTTTTTATGAAATGCACTCATCTATTATGTACTAAAAGCATGTTATTTTAAGTTGTTTCACATACCAGTACATTTGTATTGCCCCACTATATTTCAGGGTCTAAGGCTCAGTCCAGGGGTCCTACCAAACCGTATAATATTCACACCGTAGTGTGTAGTTAGTGAGCCTTCTTTATTTTAGAAGGCCTATTTCTAGAGTATTATTTTGCATTTTAGTTTTGGGTCTGACTGGGGTCCTTGTTCCAGTTATAGACAAGTTATTATATTCAGATATATTAGAGATTTTGCAGACTAAGATGGATATTGTCTAAATGTTTATTGATTTTATTCCATATTGTTAAATAGAACTCAGAATATGACCATGATTTCTTTTATTTATTTCTGCATTTCTCTTTATTATATGTGAATGGTGTTCATGATTACCAAATAGAAAAGAGGCACCCAGGCCTCCACGGTGCGGGATGCCCATCACGGCCAGGGCCCCAGTTTAGCTTATAACAAACTTGGTATCAGAGCACGGTTCATGGTCCTAGGGTGTCTGTGAAATTGCATTGGGTAGAGTCAGTTTTATGGGTGTGTAGTGTGCCATACTTATAAGTAGGAGGCTACAAGGCGTTTAGGAATATTTCTCTTTCTTTATATTCTAGTTTGTGCTATAGAGTTACAATGTTCCTATTTCATACTCTAGTTCATGCTATGGCGTCGTCCATATGAAAGTAAATCTATCCTAATTCTTTTCTTACTCTGATGTTCTTCGAAGTGTCTCATTTCTGAGGTGATTCAAGTACAAAAGCTTAGAATCCAAATGATATGGTCCTTTTCTGATTTAGTCATAAAAGATTATAAAATTGTGCAATGACTTGAGAGGAGTCCGTTAGTGATTTATGGTGTATTGATTCTAGTGTAAACTTTGATCCTGATAAAATCATGCTTTTCATTTTGAGATATTACGTGTATCCAGTCCCTTTTAAATTTCTTGTTACAGATATCATACATAAGGAGAATGATATGTAACAGAATATTGGAACTATATTTCCACCCAAGTAGTAGTATATGTTAAAGTGTCATGACCTATTGGTAGTGAGATTGGGCCAAAAAGTTGGTGATATATAGTCACAAGGTTAAAAGTCAGCGTAAGGGTGACTTTTGTGTAAATAAATATTTTTTTAGTTACAATTAGAGATTGAGGGATGATTTGTCATTTTATAGTGATAGAATAATATAGTAGTAATATTTGTAGATTGTAAGGTATTCGATAGAGGAATTGTTTGGTTGTGATTATTATCTATCCAAAAATAGGGAAGGATCTTAGAGTAAATAGTTATGGTGGTTACAGAAATCCCTTATAGGTTGTGAATGAAAATGGTTAGATTATCCAATAAGTTATAAGTACAAACACATTATTGTATGGAGAATTTGAAGATAGTCTAAATGTATGCTTGGGTAAGTAAGTATGATGTGAAAAATTAGACTATGTTGATAAGATTGAAATGGGTTGTATTATAAGATAGAGATCCGTTATCCTTCTTATGTGACTTTACCCCTTGATTGTCTTTTCTCTAGTAGTTGTAAACTAGTATTACAGGTGAGAAGTTATGTAGTAAATTTTGAGGTGTAGTAGTAATTCCTTGTAGGGGATTTGATTGTAGGTAGTATCTAGGTGAAATGAGGTATTTGGGTTGAATTTTCCAGTTTGATGGACTAGTATAAGATGTTGCATGTTTCATCGGTGATGCGTGATTGTTGCTAGACTATAGGCTTGAAACTTTAAATGTAGAATGTGGTGGTAAGAATAGTAGCTTAAGATTAATGATAAATGTTTTGTGGGAATGAATTGGTAGGCTTGATGTGATTTGTGAAAGAGTCTAGGTTGATAATTTATGAAAATTTTAAGTGGTAATTATGAGGTATATGTGTATATGAGGACTAGTGTTAAAATGATGAATTAAGGATGAGTCATTAAGTGGATAAGGGTGTAGTATATAAGAATAAGTTGCACCCCCTAGAAGTATGGCGTTAGGTATGTGATTAACAGTCTAATGTTAAAATGTTAAGTAGTGGAGAGTGGATTTTTATGTGATAAGGAGTGAGGATGTGTATGCTCATGAGATTGTGAATTATAGGTTGATGACGATAGAGGATAGTGAAAATTACGAGTAGCGTTCTTGGAAAGCAATGCCTTTAGAGTATACTTAAAAAGGGAAAGTTTAGAATTTATGTGTATAAGTGCTTTGCGTACCTAGTTTGTGTTCTTGAAATTGTAGTATGGAGAAGTTTAGTGAGTTGTTGTACGGTGTTTGTTAGATTTAAATTGAGGAAATATAGGTAGGCAATATAAGCCTTAGGTATGTTTTTACAAATTTTCTTAAGTTGTAGGTTATGTGATTAGAGGTGTAATGTGAATATTTTAAGGAATTGAAGATAGAGTGTTAAGTGTTTAGAAGTGTAGATGCCCATCCCTATAATAATGTTAGTCATAAGTTGGTGACTTTAGGGTTAGAGGAAGTTATGATTAGTATCCCTGAAGAGGGATGACCTAGAAAGAATTTAGTGTCTTTATGTAAAATTCTTGAAGAAAGTTTGTGTTCGTGTGTATACTGATATCCCTTATTATATTGAGAACTGTGGTTATAGATTGATAAGAGGTTATATTCTCAAGTCTAGGAGGGTGACTTTGATCTAAAGGAGAGATGATGGATTAAAGTAGTTTCTAAATTTTTTTTGTGGTGTCAAGTTTCAAGTAAGAATCATGTTAAATCAATTCTTATCCAAGAAAGCTCCTCATACTTCGATTTGAATGGACTTCTACCAATGTCTTATGTATTCATGTCTTGCCTATGCCTAAGGTTTGAGCTCTCTATATAACTTATGTCATGTTCTAATATCAAGACAAGGATCAATAATGTCCCTCTGTGATCCAATATTCCAAACATTCAAGCCATATGTTATGTTGCTCATGATCCAAACCTATGTCTCACAGCATGTTTGGTCCTAAGAAAATATGTTTTTGTATGTCACTGAATCATTTTATGCCAGAATTATCCAAAGCGATAAAGTTGCATGAACTTATGACTGTCTCAACTATGAAAATGAGAAGCAATAGCTTCAAATATCAATCTTTGTCTCAATCATTGACTTTATGAATTCCGACCTTGTGTTATACAAATCATGAGATATGTGTACCCATGTTTCTCTCCATAGTATGTCCTAAGAAATCATGTTTTGTTGTGGTTATGCCGAATGACCCTTTACTTATGATCCAGACACTTGATATCTGAAGCACTTCGTGTATATTCTATCGTGTCTTCACTTCATGTCCCTCCTTGAGTAGTGCAATAAGTATAAGCTATAAATTGACAAGTGTTATATCCATTCATGATATTTAGGCTCTAGTCTCGCAAAGACCCTCTGTATGTCGGTATGACGGTGGTTGTGAAAGGTGGTAGTGTGTTAGGTGGAAGAGTAGATGTTTTTGAATATGAATATTTTGATGTGACTTCTAGAGTTAAAGTTATAGGAGAATGGGGAAGAAGGAGATAAGCTTTCGTTACGTGAGATAGTTAAGAAGGATTTATGTGGTGAAAATCTTAGTGAGAATGATTGAATTAGCTGGTCTTAGTTGGGAGATCCATGAAGTTGGTGTAGTAATGATAGGCTTAAATTTTGTGATTTATGAAAACACAAACCAATGTGTCGTGTGGTTAGTATTACTTGAATTAAGACTTGAGGCTATTGGATTATAGTGATAGGGTGAGGTTATTTCTTAATGTGATGTAGAGTGCAAGGTTCCGTAGTTAAGTTAGCACCCCTTTCCTCCGAGTTGGGCTTCAGCATAGAATTATTATATGGCGGGACATAAACATTCTTGTGGTTAGATGTGTTATGGGAGAATCTTAGGTTGGAAATGATCAAGTATGTCAATTAATGTTGGGGCATAGATGAATAGTGTTTGTAAACTTAAAGTTCGTTCGTTGTATCTTGTAAGGTGGAAAAATGCTTCTAAATCCTGTCTCCCTCGAAATCTCATTTCATGATTGGAATTGATGTAAATAAGGCCTATGATCACTAAATAAACTCATGCCTTATGTTGTGATGATAATTATTCAAAGAACTCATGTGCAAGGTCATCCCTATGTAAAGTTTCAGTACCTCATAATTTGTGCTTACGCATTTCACTAGGGGTTATCATGAAGCTCTTTCGATGCCTTTGCATAGTATGTTAAGGAAAAACATTCAATGTGATGTTATGTTCCTTATTCCATACCTTTATAGCTTCAACTAGTCCTTACCCATCATTCGGGGATGAATGATCCCAAGGGGGAGATAATGTAACACCCCGCACTTTCGGGCTAGAATGTAAACCATCATTTCTATGAGTAAAGATTCTAAAAGATAATAAATCCTATTCAAATTTAGTGTGTTAATCAATTATGTAGTGTGGTAATCTAGTTGATCATGAATTGAGATCATAGAGGTCCCCTAACTCAAGGACGAGTTGAAAGCTTTCCTATAGATTGAGTTTTGGTGAGCATCTAAACTTGGGTCAAATTCAATCGATCATAACTTTTTGTATATAATGAATTAAATGTCCTACTATATATCAAATGAAAGGTCTTTGAGTTCCCTTTGCAACTCCACTAGTTTCGGCTTAATCTAATATCGGGGTAAACACTTATGCCCATTTTACAGAGAGGTGTCAAGCTATTAAAGGTGCGACAGCCGACCCGATAGACCATCAGGTCCATGATGGACCATCAAGCCCTTTTCACCCCAAAAATAGTGATTTCAGTCACTGGACATGATTTGACAGTCGAGGTGACAGTCTTTCACCCTCCTGACGGATCCGTCAACCAAGTCGTCAGGCAAAATTTGAAGTTTCTAAGGCGGGATGTTTTAAAAGGGGTGTTTTGATACTTTTCCTGTTCAAAAAACCTCCCCAATGAATTTAATTACTCTCAAAAATGTTATTAATCAATCCTCATTAGTTTTACAACATCAAGATCCTCTTTTCACTCTCAAAAATAATATCAAACTAGTGTTTCTCCAAGAACAAGAAATCAAGAATCAATCCTTAAGTTCAAGATTTCAAGAAATGGATCAAGATTTGGGTTCCATTTTTTCAAATATTATAATCTAAGGTATGTGGGACTTCTCTAAACATCATGGGCATAATTTTTATATTGTTTTTATTACATTTAAGATCTCCAATCATATTTTTAAATAAAGGGTTTGGAATTGTTTGAAAAGTATATGTCATGAAGTTGTTTGGAAGAAATTGTATTTTGTCTTGAACCGTCTATCTTGAATTTTTAATATAACAATATATTTATGTTTTGGGGTGCAATTAAAAGTTTGAATGAGAGCATGAATGATCAAAACTCCTTCTTTTATCATTATATTTTTTATTTTTATTGTTATGGATTGTTTAAAGGCATGAACTTTCTAAATGAGAAACTAATGGGTGAGTGCTTGTTAAATGATCATGGAGTGGTACTGTTTATGACGTGTTGGGAATGTGTTTTCACATGATAAATGCTCGTTGTATCAAATTAACAATCTTTCTTGGATTTTAAGTAATTACAAATATGAGGTGACCACCTATTGATTTTACAATTGGGAGGAAAATGTTTTAGTGAATATTTGAATAAAAACTCTATTTCATAACACTCTCTCATCTGATGTTTAAAATCTAAGATGATCATGAATATGATAATAAGTGAAAAGGGTAGCAGATATAATGTGATGTGATTTGATTGGCTTGCAAGTCAGGGTATGACGATACTCGATGATTCCATGCCCATAACAAGATTATATTGAATCTTTGAAAAGTATGAATGTGTTTTCATTAAAGAACTAAAAATTGGGCTTAAGAAAGCTAGTAGGTTATCCGAAGAAGGCGTTTGAGTGCAAGGGCTCATCTCTGGAAATCGTAGTTGTCAATACGGGACTTATGATATATAATACTACATGATATGATAATTTTAGGATATCTCACATGGGGGGATTTCCCGCGGTATGCTCACATGGGGGTATCACCACTCCAATCTTAGAGGCTACTTGGGTTGGAGGCTTTACCGCCAAGTTAAGGGTGGGTTCCGCATAGCCCATAGAATTTTAAATTTATAGGGTGTACCCAGTAGCTCAGAAGAATAACAAAGAGTGAGTCATGGCTTCAAAGAAGTGTTTTGAAGACCATTAAAGTTGCCCATGTATTTTTACTTACGTATTATGATCTTTATTTTTATGAAATGCACTCATCTATTTTGTACTAAAAGCATGCTATTTTGAGTTGTTTCACATTTTAGTACTTTTTATTAACCCTCTATATTTCAGGGTTTGAGGCTCAGTCCAAGGGTCCTGCCAAATAGTAGAATCTTCAAACCGCAGTGTGCAGTTAGTGAGCCTTCTTTATTTCGGAAGGCCTTTTGCTAGAGTATTATTTTGCATTTTAGTTTTGGGTCCGACTGGGGGTTTTGTCCTAGTTATAGACAAGTTATTATATTCTAATGTATTAGTGATTTCGCAGACTGAGATGGATATTATCTAGATGTCTATTAATTTCATTCTGTATTGTTAAATTGATCTCAGAATATGACCATGATTCTATCTATTTATTTTTGCATTTCTCTTTATTATATGTGAATGGTGTTCGTGATTTCCAAATAGAAAAGAGGCGCTCGGACCTCCACAGTTCAGGATGCCCGTCACGGTCAGGACCCCAGTTCGGATCGTGACAAACAGCTAGCACAACAACTATAGGGTGGCCAGAAAACTGAAGACCTAGAAATTATTGCAGTTTGAAAATATCTTCTAAATATTCTTTGCTCATAGATAATCTTTGCAAAAGACACATCCTATTATTTAGGTAGCTTCTTTAGTTTACCCATTTCTCATTTACATTGGTATTCATATTGATGGAATAACCCTTTCCTTATTTGGTTGATTTGTTGGTGTATTATGTCACTGATAAGGATTTACTTGTCTTAGTTAATTCCTGACACATTCAGAATGCAAAAATACTTCTATCCGATATGGTTATAACCTCTATACTAGTTTTTAGTTCATACTGGAAATTAAGAAGTGATATTATTATTTGCTTTGATTATTTGTGAAATTTGCAACTCGTGGTATTAAAATTGTAAACAACGAAGCACTAAGAGGTCACTTGTAACATACGTGATACTATATGCTTTGTTACTCAACTTGATATGATTTATTGTCTTGTAATTCTTATTTTTTATTTAATATATAGTGATTTCATTAAAACCTTGTTTTGATTTGATGGAGAACCATGACAAATGGCTTACTCTGGTGATATCTCCAGCTATTTCAAAATTTATCATTTCTAAGGTCTTATACTGTTTTTATTTCAAGCATTTGCTAGATGGAATGTTATTGCTCAAGGAAAATGCTATGGCCTATGGGAACATTTATGCATAGTCCTAGTAAGTTTTGCTATAGCAAGTGAAGTTAAAAGGGAATACAAGAATTAGGTAGAATCTCCAGAACGCCAACTCAATCAATCAACTAGGCATCACACTCTATCCATTTCTTTCAATCAAGGTCTATTTTTTAAGAAATGCTATTGTTCTCTACAAGATGAAACTAACCAGGACTTCATGCTTGTATTCCACACAAATATACTTTATCTGTAAACCAGCATAAAACTGCTCGTTACAAGAAATGTATACTTTAGAGATTTCTTAAAGAAATGCTTCAAATGTCAAAATTAGCATACTTAGCAATTCACATTTTTTCCTAGATTTTCATGGGGTTAATGTAGCATATAGTTCAAACCTAAATGGGTAATGTAACATTATAATAGATGTAATATATTTGAGGATGATCCTATACGAAGAAGATATAAACACGTATTATGAGAATTGAAATTTAAAATGACATCCTAGAATTAAGTCAAATTATTAGGCATTAAGAAATTTGGTCTTGGTGTCCTTGTAATTGCATCTACTCCCCTACACATGCCATCTACTATCTTGACTTTTATTAGTGAGCCCTCTTTCACTCTGTTTGGATCTTACATACGTAGTTTCAAGTGATGTAACACAGGTTGTTAAAGCAAGTCTCATCATATTAGCTGGAAGACTGCCAAGTGATTTTAAGGGGTTTGTTGATGCATGTCCATCTTGTGAGGTGGTAAAAATCTTTCTTTGTTACTTGTTATGTTGTGTGATGATCATCTATCCTTTTTGTAATTATTGAACTAACAAAAGCATGCTATTTCAATGTTATCAAAATGTGCTAATTTGATTTATTTTTTAGCCTGTCAAATTTGTGATGTCTCCTAAAATGACCTCCAAGATATCTTAAGTCCTCGGAAATGTATCCTGATTTTTTTCTGTTTTTTAGTTTGTGAACTAAGTGATTGATTTTTTTGTTTTTATATTTTTTGTCAATAATATAATAATTTTTTTATGTTTCTCACCTCAATTGTTGTTGTCAGTTTTTAAGAGACATTATTTAGCATTACTTTATTGTTTTGTCAAGAAATTTTACTTTTTCTAATATCTATAAAGGTTATATGTGTTGCTTGGACTGAGGGTCCTTCTAAAATAGCCTTTTTATATTAATAAGGTAAGGGTAAGACTTCATACGCACACTTTCTAAAATAATGATATTTATTATTTATGATCATAAATGATTTGATAGTGATACTTGATTTGTTCTTCGGTTAGACATATATATCTTGAACTTCTTTTGAAATTGTGGATATTTACATTCTAGAAGGATAATTGACTCGGTCAAAAATCTACAAAAGCAATTACATTGCATAACTTTTAAAATAGATAAGAATCACAAAAGTGGGTGTATAAAATGGAGTTCCATTATGTATGTGTGTTTTTAGAGGTTCTTCACTAAGCTCTCTACGTATCCAGAGGCTCTTATACTCTCTATACAGGTCTACATTTTCAGTCACATATTCATTAGTTGCTTTGTATGCTAAATACACACTACTTGATTTTAATTCAATTCAAATGTAGTTGGAAAATTTAATGTACTCTTGAGATTCAATTTTATACTTGGTTTATATGAAAACAGAGTCATCACTCTTGATAGAAAAAATCAATTCAGACTAATGATAGCTCCATGATTGAATTTTTTAATCAGGTAAAGTCTAAAGATACAGTTCTCTATAGTTCTTATTCAATCTCTACTAGTGTATTTTTCTGATTTCTTATAAGTGTAATTATGTTTTTTTTATAGGAAAAATCAATGCCATTGGTGATCTGATACAAGAACACACAAGCTGTTGGATGAAGATTTTTCTTTAAGTCACTATTGAAATATAATTTAGTGATATAGGATATGATACCTTGTTTCTTTTGTAAACATAAACATACTTTGGGAATGATGTGAACTTGAAAGTACATATTTTGTTGGACATCTTATGTATTGACCTTTATATATGATGTATGTAATATATTTGTTTAAATATATTCAAGAAATTACGGTTATACCAAATTCATAATATTTATGAAAATTTATTGAATAATTTAATATGAAATATGAATTATTTCCGTAGAAGCAGCTTAAAAGTTGTTGCTAAATTGATCCATCTTGATTTATATTTGTTCTATGTGTGATGAGAATTTGCATATATTTTATATTTTACATCTTGGTCTAAAACTTATCCTGCATGTTATTAGAGTAAAATTAAAGTATTGCTCTATTTAGAAGGCAATACAACTTTTCTTTTGATTAGTCTTATAAAATCATAGCCTTTCCAGATATTGTTACCACTAGTAAGCTCCTTTGAGCCTGTAATCTTTTGTTGGTAATCATATTTTTGTCTTGACTCTTCTGTTGAATTCATAGTTTATGCACCTAGCTTGCTTCATTGAGCACTATAACATAGACTGATTATAATTGTTAGATCTGATGAAGAAGAAGGGATGGTTGAGTGAGCAGATATCTAATGAGAGTTACATATATGATGATAAAGTCTTCTTTGAAAGAATGTGACATTAGAAATAACAAAAAGAACAGAAAATTATTTGAGAAAAGATTAATTGAAGCATCTTGATATGATGAGATTACTAGTGACACAATAGTAGAAGCGAAAGTTGAAAATAAAAAGAAGAAAATAATGAGTGATGAAGTCTAATAATACAAAGTGCTTAGGAAAGTATACTATGAAAGAACCGCACTTGTTTTCTTTTTTAAAAAAAAATCTCCAGCATATACCAAACACATCCTAAATAATGTACATTTCAAATCGAATATTAATATGTGGTGAGAAGCTAACGTAGTGAAGGCAGAGACAAGGGAAGAAGCAAGAGGAACAACATTGAAAAGCCAAAAAAGAATAAATTTTATACAAATCCTTTGCATTATTTTCAAGTTTGTCCTTCTGACTTTTAGAGAACAATAGAATTGGAATATAATATCTTCTTCAACATTAAGATGTCTAAACTAAACTAGCTGGGAAGCAGCAAACAGATAACAGAAACTAAAAGATACCAATTCTGTCGAAATGGAATATAGAAAAAAGAAAGAGAGACCCGATTTACTCATAGAATCGCCAAAATATTTTGAATATATATATATATATACACACACATATATACATACTTACATGCATGCATACTAGATATCAAATGGCCCGTGTCAATATATATTACTGTATGTTTTTTGTTTCAATTTATGTGACACAAATATAATTTAGATAATTAATTATAACAAAAATTTAAGTTTTTAATTATTGTGATTTATAATACTTTTTCTTCTATTCCAATTTAAGTGACACTGATATAATTTCGAGAGTCAATCAAATATTTTATAACTTTTATATTTTTTAAGTTGTTAATTATGTTATATATAATGCTTTTAGCATAATTTTTCAATAAGATATTAATACTCTTTCTGTCCTAGTTTACGTGTCTTCTCATTTTTAAATAATATATATTACTTTATGTCTTCCTCTATCTCATAGTAATTTATGTGGCACTAATATAATTTCGGTAGTCAATCAAATATTTTATGTTGACAGATCATTTGTGTCTATTTTACTTTTTTTTTTATGAAATATTATTAATTTTTTAATGCTTAGATAACCACTAAAATTAATTAGGGGTGATATAATAAAATCACGATTGAAACAGCGAAGCAGACATGTCTTAAATGACTTATAACAACTAATTAGAAGTGATATAGCAAAATTACTATAAAAAAATACTTGTGAAAAAAATTTAAATGAGTCTCATATAAGACATCAAGTTAATTTAAAACATCAAGATTTAATTTAGCATTTTATGTCTAATTTATCTTTTTTATTAAATATTATTATTTTTTAATACCTAAATAACTTAAAATAATTAATTAGAGGTGATATAATAAAATTACGATTGAAGCAGCTGAAGAAGGCAACACAAAACATCAAGAGTTAATTTATCATTTTATTTCTATTTTATCCTTTTAATTAAATATTAATACTTTTTTAATGCTTAATGAATTATAATAATTAATTAGGGATAATATAGTAAAATTATGATTGAATCAGGCATACCGACCTCGTGCCTACTTATTGCCCTTTATTATTAGTAGTATATATATACATATATATATATATATATATATATATATATATATATATATAAACTCTGTAAGTACTCCATGTTGAGCATCTCCTTTCTATCTTCAACCCTCCCAAACCCTATCCCCTTGACCACCACTTCCTATCTCCCCACCAACATCGTTGATCCATAATGTTTTTTTCTAAATTACATATCATTAGTACTTTGAGGACAATATTATTTTATTTACTGATCAAATGTCAAAAAATAATAAGAAAATTATTTATTTATTTTTTTAAAAAATATTTTCTATGAAATCAATTTGCTTCGTACCAAACATACCCTTAATCTATGGTGAAGCACTCTTTTTTCCTTTTTATAGTATTGGGGTTGAGCTCGCAAAAAAGAAAATTCACAATATGGAACCATTTTCTAAAATTTACACTTCTACTTCACATAGAAATTAACTTTTGTGCATTGGCATTATGCAATTTTTTTAACACATTAAATTAAGATGATATATAACTAACTTATAACAAATAACTTTTTGAGAATATACTTAAATAAATAAAATATTTTTTTTTAATAACTCAAGTTTTTAAACAAAGTATTCATACACTTTAATATGATATCAAATCAAGCAAAGTTCATGAGATCAAAACTCACTGTCAAAAATAATATTCACACGTGGTCACACATTTAATAACTGTTGATAGCAATTTCAAATATAGTACTGCACAAATCTTATGCTCGAACAATCCACAATTATTTGGTAGATTTAAAGCAGCAAATCTTTCTGGAATATTTAAAAGATAAACAAATCCCCCTTTTCTTATTGATCAGGTAAGACGACAAACAAGGCATGCCTCTGTAATCTCAAAATCGGGAATAATATTGTAGATATCCTTACTTTTATTGTCCTGTTTATAAAGACTAATACTCCTATATAACTTCATGCAAGTTGAGGTCTTGATTTTACCAAAGCCTTAAATTATATTGTTATTTACACAAGTTCTAAGAAAACTGTAGTTGCATTTGATCAACTAAAAAGGATGGATGTAGTGAATAGATTAGGAGCAGAAAGCCCGGTGGTGATATTCGGCAAGAGCAATTGTTGCATGTCTCACAGTATCGAAACCTTAATTCGTAATTTCGGAGCAAATCCAACGGTGTATAATCTTGATGAAATTGAGAAAGGCAAGAAGTTGGAGAAAGCTTTGATTGAAATGGGTTGCAATCCCAGTACTCCAGCTATATTTATTGGGAAGGAGTTTGTTGGTGGTTCTGATGAAGTGATGAGTCTCAATGTTAAAGGCAAGTTGAAGGAATTGCTCATCAAGGCTAATGCTATTTGGATATAGCCTAGAACTATGATTGATGTTATGTTGCTCGAAATCTCCAAAAATATAATCGCACTATCGTTGGATTCTTTGAAAATTCAATAAATTTTTAAGGATCCAATCTGACATATAGTACTTCGATACTATTGAAAAATTCGAGCAACATTGCACTGACATATGTACGTATGTATGAGTATCTAAATGCAGTTACAAAGCTGCTTTGTAGTTGCTAATGTCATGTGGCGCTATTTGCCTTTTTTTTTTTCTTCAATTTTAGTGTACTAAATAATGGTTGATTTCTCCTTTAAAATGATCCAACATATATATATTAGTAAATAAATAGTGTACTCTTTTTTTTACATGCAAGAATTCCAAAAGATGTTCGCATGGTGTTATTTAATTTTCTTCTTGTTATCCAGCCCATTTTCTGTTTTTCCATATTGGTCTTATGTTTTTTCCTTAAAAAGATGTGATAAGTACCTCTCCCACCCCCTCCCTCCCTCCCTCTATCTATTTATTTATCTTTTTTTAGGTAGAATTTATCTATCTATCTATCTCTCTATATATTATTACTATTAGTAAGTGTGAAGAAGCAAGCAGTTTTTCGTCGAAATGTCTGCTTTTTCACCTGCTTTAGTTGCTTCATAATTTTACTATATTATCCCTAATCAATTATTTTAAGTCATTTACATATAAAAAAATTAATAATATTTAATAAAAATTAAAATAGACATTTATGAGATGTCTATTTCAGTTGTTTCAATCGTAGTTTTTTATATGAGACTCATTTAAATTTTATTATATCATCTCTAATTAATTTTTATATGAGACTCATTTAAATTTTATTATATCATCTCTAATTAATTATTATAAATCATCTAGGCATTAAAAAACTAATAATATTTAATAAATAATAAAATAGACATAAATGATAAACTAATTTTGATGTTTTAAATTAATAGGACATCTTATATGAGACTCATTAAAAAATTTTTCACAAGTATTTTTGCTCCATGATTTTACTATATTAATCACCCCTAATTAATTATTGTAAGTCATTTACATATAATAAAATTAATAATATGTAATAAAAAATAAAATAGACATTTATGACATGTCTGTTTCAACTGCTTCAACCGTAATTTTACTATATCACTCTTAATTAATTATTATAAGTCATTTAGGTATTAAAAAATTAATAATATTTAATAAAAATAAAATTGACATAAAATGATAAATTAAGTTTTGATGTTTTAAAATAATAAATGACATCTTATATGGGACTCATTTATATTTTTCACAAATATTTTTATAGAAATTTTGTTATATCACTTCTAATTAGGTATTATAAGTCATTTAGGACATATCTGCTTCATCGCCTCAATCATAAAATTTGGTTGAATCTCGAAATTATTTTAGTGCAACTTAAATTGAAATGGAAGAAAATGTATTATAAATTATAATAATTAAAAATTTAAATTATTTTAAGAATATAATTGACTATCAATGCCATAAAAATTTAAACAAAGAGAGTAACATATATTATTTAAAAATTACTTAAATAATATTATAAATTATAATAGCTAACAATTTAAAATATCTAAAAATACATTAAAATTTTGATTGATTATCTAAATTATATTTGTGTCACATAAATCCAAGGATAGTTTTGGAATTTTATAGTTTGCATGTTTTAATGTTTTAATTTAGTAATTTTTTTTATCCAAATGATGTTTTCATGTTTTGGAAATTTAGTACTTTGTTTATTTAATTTATTTATTTTATTTTGTAAAATATTATATATATATATATATATATATATATATATATATTTAAAAATTATGCAAAAAAATTAATAATTATAAGTCATAACTATTAACATCTTATAATATTTTAAAAACTTATAGTAAAAAATATGATTGACTTTTGAAATTCTAATAGTGTCATATAAGTTGCGATAAAGCAAGTAACATAAATTATTTGAAATTACATTAAAATATACTATAAATCACAATGATTAATAACTTAAAATATTTTAAAAATATATTAGTAAAAATTTGATTGGCTCTCTATATTCTAAAATTGGGACAAAGCGAGTAACATAAATTGTTTGATAATTACGTAAAAGATACTATAAATCACAATAATTAACAACTTAAATTATTTAAAATTTTATATTAATAAAAATTTGATTGACACTCCAAATGCTATTTGTGCTACATAAATTGAAAGAACGCAAATAACATTTGTCGGGCCCGTACCGGCACGGGTTAAAGTATCTAGTGTATATATGTATATACATATATATACTAGTCAATGTGTGTGCTTTGCACGTGTATATAACGTTAATCAAGAATATTTTTTATAAAAATAAATAAATTGTTATGAGTATGTTATAATATTAATAAGTATAAATTATTTTAAGAAAATAATTAAAATCTTTAGGATTAAAGGTGTATTAAAAAGGAACGTGAGATACATGATTGGTAATAAAAGTTTTTTTTTATTTTATGAGGTATCATATAATCTTGTGTATCCCACAAGTTTCTTCCTTGTCGGCTAAACGTATTGAGCTAATTTGTTCTATCGTTCAGTGAATAAAGTTATTCTCCATTATTTATTAATACTACAATATCAATTATTATTTATATTAAATTGAAAAATAAAAAAAATAGAAGAAAGTATCATCCTTTTTAATCTGTGGTCAAACTTTTAAAATCAGCTAATTTTGATTTTTTTTTCTTAAAAAAAAGTACTTTTGATGAGAAACAGTTTGTATTTGTCACTTTTGAATAACAATTAGTGTTTGATCAAGCTTTTACAAAGTATTTTCAAGTGTATTTTGATTAGAAATCCCTTTCAAATAAGTGCTTTTTAAAGAGAAACTACATTTTTAGTGGATGAAAAATTATTTTTTATACTCCCCAAGTATTTATTTTCTTACAAAGCTTGGTCAAATACTTTATTTTTTAAAAAAGCACTTTTGAGAAAAAAATAAGTATCCACTTACTATCATTTTATTTGCTTCAAAAAATATTTCCTATCTAATATTTTTTCCTTCCTATCGCCAATACCCAATACATGATTAATATGAAATTATAAGATGTGCAAGAACAAATTATACTATGGAGAATTTCACTAAAAATATGTAGTGTTCATGCCATGTAAATTTTCTGATTATACAAGAAAATAAAATTGTAATGCTTGGATAAGAAACATTTATCTATTTGTATCTTCAACTATATATTAGAAAAACTGATATTAAAAATTAAAATTTGATTATTCATTAAATATAAGGAAAGTTTTTAATTGCAATTCATACCATAACAGAAAAAAAATATCTTTCTCTTATCTCTTTGTCCTTAATTTCTTCTTTTGTTTATTCTTTCTTATCTCTTTGTCCTTAATTTCTTCTTTTGTTTATTCTTTCTTATTTATTTTCAGTAATAAGCATGCAATGTCCAAAATCAAAGAGCTAAATAAAGGATATTTTAACTGATTTCAAATTATCATATAACTTAGAATTTCTTAATTATTAATTCTATTGATATCTCTTGCCATATAATTTCTCTTACCATATATTCTACAATCTTTAATTCTAAATATTATAAAAATAGTTAATTAATTATTGAAAAGGGTAAAAAGATGATTTTGTCTATTGCAGAGTATTTTAATAAAGGGTAAAAAGTTCGAATCACTTTTCTAAGGAGTTTCACACTTTTAATATATTATAGATAGATATAGATTATAAATTACAGATATAGATATAGATTATAGATTTATAGATTATAAATTATAGATTATAGATTCAATAAATAGTTTACCTTTACCATGTAAGTGCATTTCGCTAAATTGTAATAAGAAATCAACTTATCTCGATTGGACTAAGAACTTCTAAATCTGTTCTTTCATTTCTTATTACGTTGACCTCTTTATGTAACGTCAGATTGTCAACTTTTGTACTTACAATATTTGTTTTATTGCTTACAAATCTCTAAATTTTTACTGGATAACACTTCCATTGGGATGAAAGTCAAGCTAGGTATACCTTATCAATAAGTTAACACTAACTATTTTTGAGAAAAGACATAAAGTAATCATTGAATTTATTCCAAATTTACAAAAAATATTTTAACTTTATGGGTAACCGACTACCCCACAAAACTAGTATAGACCAATGTAAATAGATCATTTTGACTGATTTTTAGTCTATGTTTGCATTTACCCAAAGGACGAGCGCGAGATTGAAAAATTTATTGTACCACAAGTTAAAAAGCGGCATGCATACTTTTTTTTATTAATTATTTTAAACACCTATCTTCTCTTCTTTTTAATAGAATCAATTTTCCAAAATCTCCATTGAAAGAGTCGTTGGAACTTTGAAAAAAGTGGCTCTCTTCTCAAGTTATTTTCAATTGAATCAGCTAAAAAAATTAAGCATTTTCTATGTATGTTTTAATTTCTTCGTACTTTTTAGTCGTTATTTTGTCTTAATTTGATTAAATTTTTTAAATCAAATTATATTTTCTAATTAGGTTTTGGAAAAAAATTCAAGCAATGTCAAATGCAATCTTGAATCGTATTTGTAATAATGAGAATGATCCCCATGCTGTGTTTGACAATACGATGTAAACATGGAGACTTACTTTCACTGCAAACGTCATGGTCGGAGGACAATCAAGATTTTGGTTCTGTCCATGTTATCGTGTATGTTCTATATATAGTCTCTTATTTTTTTCTTTTTTCTGTTAAATTGATTTGTTTGTGCTCTGTTTTAGGAGCAACCATAGAAGTTCTTTAGATTTCCAGAAGAAATAAACTTAGGTTCCAAGTCGGTTACTTCGAAATTGGCTAAGAGAATCAAGGAGTTGGAAGAAGCATTGACATTTTATAAAAGTAAGGGGATCAAGGGTGATGAAGGAGAAGGAGAAGAATAGAAAATGTTGTAATTGAAAGCTCATTGTCGTGATTGTCATGGTACTTTTTCTATTTTTAAGCACTACCAAGAATGTGAAGGATGACAAATATAGTTGTGTACAGCTGAAATTGTTTTAGTTGCTCTCTTGTTCTACTTTAAAACTTTAGTTTGGTTGTTGCCTTTTTTTTTTGGTCGAAATAGTAATGGATTTAACAAGATATAATTTTGTCTAATTTGCAAGAGAATACCTATGCAACATGCTTTGTATCACTTTGTATTAGGCTCATGCAACCTATTTTGTATCAATATATTGTGATATTAATGGCTAGTTGACAGCATTCAAAATTTGATATTCATACATATTTAATTATAATTGAAAGTAAAGAGACGACCACACTAAAACAAAATGAGAATTTCATTCCAACATAATCAATATTTACATAAAAAATGAGAACTACGACCAAAAGTTTGACCTTATTTTGTTTGGTACCTAACAAATCATAGTTTGACACCTAAAGCTATGTAACAAAACAGAGATAACAAAACATAGTTTCAACTAAATAATAGAACTAAAATGATATCAAGAACATCATAAAAATTCACAAATAATAATTATTTGAGACAATATTAACAACACCACAAATCTACCAAAAATATCATATCAGTTGAACTCTACTTTCGTGGCACATGAGTCTTTCTACTTGAACTGATTTTGCTTTAATTATTAGCAACAACTGCAAACTTGATTTTTATAACTTTTTCAACCATACCAATAATTGTAGGGGGTGCGGATAGTGCGGATAACTTATGTTTGTTGAAATGCTATGTCATAGCATTCTTTAGTTATTTGTTTTAACCTTATTAATAACATAGCTCTGATACCAATAATATAGAAGAATTAATAAGGTTAAAAAAAATAACTAAGTAATGCTATGACATAGCATTTCAACAAACATAAGTTATCCGCACCCCCTACAATGATTGGTATCAGAGTTATGTTATTTAAAAAATGAGAAGTGGTATGTATTTATTTAAGAAATGCATATTATGATAGAACTAAATTTAAAAATTCACCAATATTATAAATACCAATAAATAATATAGACCAATCCCAAAAATATAAAGAACTAAAACAAATATTATCTGAGAAATGAAGAGAATTAAAAATAAGAAACGGAAGGCTATAATATAACATAATTGTTGGAGTACGTCAAAAATCAATAAAAGCACAAAAGGAAGAAATATCATATTTAGAATCACAAATAGATAATCTAAAATACATATATCAACATGATCTATACACTATCAAGTAGATAAAATGAACAAAGAAGAATTTATAATAGATGAAAAAACATATAAAAATCACGAAGGATTAAAAATAAGAATAGTATTTTCTATTTTAGGAAGAAGATATAAGAAAATAGGTGAACATTTATATTTAATGTTAGAAAAAAGAAGAATTAAAATTAGAAGATAAATTAACAGTTATGGAAAGAATAACAAAAGAACATGAAGAAATAGACAGAAAAAAGGAAATAGAAAAAATAAAACAACAAACTACAGATGAAATACGAAAAATAGAAAAAATAAAAAATAATAGAATTGCTGAATTAGAAAAAGAACTACAAATGCTAAAAGATCTGTATGAAAAAAAGACAGAAAGAAAAAGAAGAAAAAGATAAAGAACAAAAATTATTAATTGAGATAAATCAATTTAAAGAAAAATTAGAAAATAAAGAACTAGAAACTAATGAAATAGAAATAAATACAATAGATGCTGAAGAAACAGATAATTATGATTCAGAAGATAGTGAACCATATACAGAAATCTTAACAAATATAGAAAAACTAGAAATAAATAAAAAAACAAGAAGTAATTAATAAAGAAAACTTAAAAAATACAAAAATAAACACTCTTGATAAAAAGGACGATGAAAAAATAATGCCTAGTACATTAGAAATAAGAAAACCTACATATTATTATAAAGATAAGTTTAAAAATATAACATAAAGGATGAATATAACAAATGGACACCAAAACAAATAATTAATAAAAGTTATAATTTCTTAGACTTAGACTTTGTAATAGATGTAGATAAAATGATACAATTATGGATATGATATATAACAAAAGAATTATTAGACAATGGTATAAATGCAATAGATACACCAGAATATATAGAAAGAACACTAAGAGGAACAACAAAATTATAGTTTTTAAATTTAACTGAAGATAGTAAAAAGGTATTAAGGGCTAATAAAAAAACAGAAGGAACAACAGTAATTAAACTAAAATCAATAGACATCTTGAAAAAAATATGAAATAACTATAAGAAATGAATTTAGCAGTATGACAACGGAAGAAGGAGAAGAAGAAGAACAACAAGAACAAAACAAAGAAAAAGATACAAATAGGAATTTAATGTTAAAACTAGCAATATGTAATATGTGTTATATAGATGAATATACGTGTGCATTTAAAGAATACTACTATAAGGGAGCATACAATACCGAAGAAAGAAAAGAAGTAAGAAGATTATATTTTAGTAAATTACCTGAACCATTTAGTTCAAAAATAATAAATAATTAGGATGAATCACAATAGTAGATACCCTAGGAGCAAGAATAAAATTTCTACAACAATGGTATAGAAATCTATGTTAAAAATACAAAGAAGAAACAAAAATGGAAAAAACATTAATAACGAATTTAGCATATTGCAAGGATAAAACAACACCTCAATTTGGATGTGAAAAAAAATATTATAAGAAAAGAAAAAGACATAAGAAATATAAGAAGTATAGAAAGTCAAAATATAAGAATAAGAAACCAAGAAAAAGATATTATGTAAAAAAATTTAAATATAAAAGACCATATAGGAAAAAGAAATCTATAAAAGAATGTACTTGTTATAATTGTGGAAAACTAGGACATTTAGCTAGAGATTGTAAAATGCTTAAAGACCCAAAAAAGAAATAAATATCAGAAATAAAGATAGAAAATGCAGAAAATATACAAATAGATTATATAGATTACGAAGAAGCGAGTAAAAAGGAAAGAGTACAAGCTAGCTAGGAAGGAAGCTAAGGCAGCTGTCTCGGCAGCTAAGACGGCCGCTTTCGAGAGCTTGTATGCAGGGTTACAGGGGAAAGGAGGGGAGAAAAAAGTTGTTTAGACTCGCTAAGGCTAGGGAGAGGAAGGAGCGTGACCTCGACCAGGTGAGGTGCATTAAGGGGGAGGACGGTAGAGTGTTGGTGAAAGACGGCCACATTAAGGATAGATGGCAGTCGTACTTTCATAGGCTCTTGAATGACGAAGGGGATAGAGCTATTGAGTTAGGGGAACTGGAGCACTCAGAGGAGTGTCGGGATTTTAGTTATTGTAGACGTTTTAGGGTGAAAGAGGTCAGAGAGGCGGTTCGCAGGATGCGAAGGGGTAGGGCGACGGGGCCAGGTGAGATACCGGTGGAGTTTTGGAAGTTCGTTGGAGAGGCTGGTATAAGGTGGTTGACTGGATTGTTCAATGAAATCTTCAAGACGGCAAAGATGCCCGAGGCTTGGAGGTGGAGTACCATGATCCCTCTCTATAAGAATAAGGGGGACATCCAGAGCTGCAATAACTATAGGGGGATCAAGTTATTGAGTCACTCTATGAAGATTTGGGAGAGGGTGGTCGAGGTGAGGCTGAGACGGATATTGTCTATTTCGGAAAACCAGTTTGGGTTTATGCCTGACCGCTCGACGACGGAGGCAATTCATCTGGTACGGAGGCTGGTGGAACAGTATAGGGAAAGGAAGAAGGACATGCACATGGTGTTTATTGACCTGGAGAAGGAATACGACAAAGTCCCCAGGGAGGTGCTTTGGAGGTGCTTGGAGGTGAGTGGAGTCCCGCAGGCATATATCAGAGCAATTAAGGACATGTATGAGGGAGCGAAAACTCAGGTGAGGACGGCGGGAGGAGACTCAGATCATTTCACCGTCTTGACAGGATTGCATCAGGGATCTACTCTTAGTCCCTTTTTGTTTGCCTTGGTGATGGATGTGTTGACGCGACGTATTCAAGGGGAGGTGCTATGGTGTATGCTTTTCGCGGATGATATAGTTTTAATTGATGAAACTCGAGGGGGTGTGAATGATAAATTAGAGGTGTGGAGACAAACTCTTGAGTCTAAAGGGTTCAGGTTGAGCAGAAGCAAGACAGAGTATTTGGAATGCAAGTTTACTGACGTGAGCCTGGAGGATGAGGTGGTAGTGAAGCTGGATTCACAGGTGCTTTGTAAGAGGGATAGTTACAAGTATCTCGGGTCCGTGATCCAGGGTAACGGAGACATTGACGAGGATGTCTCGCACCGTATTGGGGAGGGATGGATGAAGTGGAAGCTCGCGTCGGGGGTGTTGTGTGATAAGAAGGTGCCGCCTAAGCTTAAAGGCAAATTCTACAGGGTGGTAGTCCGTCCGGCCATGTTGTATGGAGCGGAGTGTTGGCCAGTTAAGAATTCCCACATCCAAAAAATGAAGGTTGCAGAGATGCGGATGTTGCGCTGGATGTGTGGACTAACTAGAGGGGATAGAGTTCGGAACGATACTATCAGGGAGAAGGTTGGTGTGACCCCAGTGGAGTGCAAGATGCGGAAAGTCCGATTGAGATGGTTCGGACACGTGAAGAGGAGGGGCATGGATGCCCCGGTTCGTAGGTGTGAGAGACTATCGTTGGATGGTTTTAGGAGGGGTAGGGGTAGGCCGAAGAAGTACTGGGGTGAGGTGATTAGGCGGGACATGGAGCAGTTACAGCTCACCAAGGACATGACCCTAGATAGAAAGGTCTGGAGGACGCGAATTAGGGCTGAGGACTAGGGCCAGTTTGGGCCGCTAGTGTAGGGAATTACTGGCTGGGGGTAGTATCCTGGTTATGATTCCGTGTTCCTTACTTTAGTACGAATCTGGGTGCTTTCATCTGTTTTCTTTTACTTATGGCTGCCGCATTTATGTTATGTATTCTTGTTATGTGTTTTACATGGTATTTGTGTATTTATGTTATGTATTCTTGTTATGGCTGTCGTATTTATGTTATGTGTTTTACATGTTATTTGTGTGGTATCTGGTGCCTTGAGCCGGGGGTCTATCGGAAACAGCCTTTCTACTTCTTTAGAGGTAGAGGTATGGACTGCGTACATCTTACCCCCCCAGACCCCACCAGGTGGGAATACGCTGGGTTTGTTGTTGTTGTATTATATAGATTACGAATTGCAAAGTGAAGATAGTATATATGAAATTTTAGAAAATAAAATAGATAATGAAATAGATAGTAAATCAGATGAATCAAATGACTGAAGAAGATATAAAAATAATAACAAAAAAAGAATATTTAAATGAAGAAGGAACAGATCAGAAAATAATATTTGATAATAATATATATGACGAAATAAAAGAAAAAGAATTAGATCTAAGTGTAGAAAAAATATTTAAAATACCAACAATAAAAAACATATTTAGTAGATGAAAAGAAGAATACTACGTAGTGTAATACCCCAAAAAAAATTTTGTTGAAATTTTGTGCGTAAACGTGTTGGGTTCTATCTTCTAGAATGAATTATAAATTTTTCGTGTGGAATGTCTTAGATTATATCCCACCATTGTGTAGATTATTGAATAATCTTTCCAACGATATGTGGATCATCCAAAACGCACACCCGAGCGATGAGTTATGAACATTCCGATCGAACCGTGAATAGTAGTGAATAGTAAAATGTGCAGGAAAAAGTACTGAGGCCTGGAGTATTTTTACTCCAACTTTAAATAATCATAACTCCTTATACATAATGATCTGGGTGATCTACTATATATTAACGGAAAGCTCTGCGAGTCCTCTTTCCAATGAAATTGGTTTCATCTAATTTGTCTATCGGAGCAAAAAGTTATGGTCGATCTACTTCAGCCTATCAAAAGTGAATTTTTGGGTCAACTTCAAACAATCATAACTCCTCGTACACAATGATCTGGGTGAGATACTATATATCAACAGAAAGATATGAGAGTCCTCTTTCTAATGAAATTAGTTTCATCTAATTTGGATATCGGATTAAAACGTTATGGTTGATCTACTTCATACTATCAAAACAGTCTACCAAAGGACATATTCGAGAATTATTTGATTTTTAGGGGCGTTTTGGTCATTTTTCCTCACCTAAAATCCATCCAAACCCTATATTAAAGCCTATTAGAAGCATTATATGTTATATTTCATCAAATTCCCTCAAAAAGAAAATCCTAAGCTCCTACATCCAACTTCAAAAACCTCCAAAGTTCACCATTAATTCTGCAAATTTATTCAAGATTCCAAGTTCCTAGTTCAAGAACTCCAAGAACCATCATTCAAAGGTACGATTAACATCTCAAAAATGAGTATCGATCTAAAGTTCATCATTCAAGGTATGTGGGGTTTTTCAACAAGAACTCTCTTTTGTTCTTTTGCCCAAAAGAAATTTTCTTTACAAAGGCATGATTTTTATTTGATTTTTTACGAATTTGAAGCATGAACCCATATCTTATGATGATTATTATGAAATCTTTATGTTTATGATTTTGAAATATGAATTTACATGTGTGGAGATATAAAGCATGAATCTTGAATAATATTTATCATGATTTTGAGATTTGAGTTGTGAATCCCCATTGAAAATTGTATTTTTTTTAGAAAGTGTGTGTTATAAGCACGTTGATGTTGAATATTTGAGATATTTTGAATGATTTGACCTTTTGGTCTTAATGGAGTTATTTTGAACTCGAGTGTGAAAGAAATCCACAACGTGGTTGATTTTGATAGATGAGAAGCATGATGGCTCCCGATGTATATTTATATATTACTGAAATTGTTTTGTTGTGGATTGTCTTTGAAATGATCTGAGCTAAGTCCAAGAGAAATCTTTAGCACCGAGTGGGAGGTATAAAGCGATCCCTAGAACTACGTGCCCCCGTAGGAGTGAGCCTGAGGCTGATTTATATAGTGATCACTAGTTTGTGTGGATTTGATATTGATAGTCTTACTCCGATGGAAAGGATAGGACGACTCTCCTCAACGTGGGTTGTACGTTGGACTCCATGTTGCTCACATGGTTTATGTCGGTTATAGGATCTCCCAGTGTGTGTGTGTTTCCTTGTGTCTATGGTGAATGGTGAAGTGATTTGAAAGTGAAATTGTGAAAGTTATTCTTTTGAAAGATTTAAATGATATTTACATTATGAGAATTGATATTCTTGATGAACTGAAAGTGATTGACAAATTATACGATGACTCACATGTGTTATTGTACTTATTTCATCCTCTCATGATTATGATGATTTTCTTTGGGCTATGTGAGTCTTTCATACATCCTGCATATTTCTTATAAATATTTATGATGATGATGATGTTTATACAACTGCATACACCTCCATATACTCAGTTCCTTTCTATGGTACTGACCCACATCTTTGGATGTGGGCTACATTTTCTCAGAATGTAGGTTCAGGTGCTCAGTTCCAGGTTCAACAGTGATTCTTCGGGCACGCTGTTCTACATCCTCTGTTGTGGTGAGTCCTCATGTTCCGAGGACGTGATGTTTGATGTTTATTTCATGAAATCGTTTATATTTGATAACTGAGTATGAGTCAGTTGGGGAATGTCTCAATGGCTCGCTGGTTTTATTGATTTTCTTAGAGGCTTGTCAGACTAGTATAGATATTGGGAGTTGACTAATAAGTCGTATTTTGTTATCTTTATGAAATTTTTTTATTCTTGAATGATGATTACTCTGTTGATATTTGAGGGTTATTTATGGAAACCCCATTGATTTGTGTTGAACTGAATGAAAATGGCTCAAAGGGTTAGCTTGGGGCTACTCGTAGACTTAAGCATCATGTGATTCTTCGGGACCCGGTTTTTGGGGCGTTACAAACTATTGGGGGTTAGGTTGTTTGACTCTGCTGAAGGTAGTATAGGGGTTCAGAGTAGTTCCGAATCCTCTTTGGTTTTGGAAGTAAAGGAAAAACAATACTTAGATGCTAGTTTGGTCAGACTGAAGGAGCCAGTCAAGGACCAAAAAGTAGAGGTTTTCTCCAAGGGGGAGATGGTATGTTGAGATTGAAGGGTAGATTGTGTGTCCCAAATGTTGATGATCTGAGACAGAAGATTATGGCTGAAGCGCATGGGGCGTGATATTCTATTCATCCTGGTGCCACCAAGATGTATCGAGACTTGCAGAATCTATTGGTAGAGTGGCATGAAGAAAGATATAGCAGCGTTTGTAGCTAACTGTGCAACGTGCCAACAGGTTAAGGTTGAACACCAAAGACCTGGTGACATAATGCAAGAGTTTAGTATTCCCACCTGGATTAGGAAGAGGTAAATATGGACTTTGTGATTGGTTTACCTCCTTCCCGACGCCATTAAAATTCTATTTGGGTTGTGGTTGATAGGTTGACTAAGTCTTCTCATTTCTTTCCTGTTCATACTTCATATACTGTTGAGGATTATGCTAGATTGTATATCCGAGATCTAGTCAGACTGCATGGAGTTCCCTTGTCTATCATTTCGGATAGGGGTACTCAGTTCACTTTGCAATTTTGGAAAGCTTTTCGGAAGGGTCTTGGTACCCAAGTGCTTTTGAGTTCTGATTTTCATCCGCAGACCGATGGTCAGGCTGAGCGGACCATCCAAACCTTAGAGGATATGTTGAGATCTTGTGCACTTGACTTTAAGAGAAGTTGGGATGATCACTTACCGTTGATAGAGTTTGGTTACAATAACAGTTTCCACTCTAGTATTGGCATGGCTCCTTTTGAAGCCTTATATGAGAGGAAGTATAGATCACCCATAGGTTGGTTCGAGGTGGGTGAAGCAGCTGTGAGTGGTCCTGATTCGGTATTTGAGGCTATGGAAAAAGTTAAGTTGATTAGGAAAATGTTGAAAACTGCGCAGAATCGTCAGAAATCATATGCGGATGTTAGAAGGAGAGACCTTGATTTTGAAGTTAGTGACCTAGTGTATCTAAAAATTTCACCCATGAGGGGGGTGAAGAGATTCGAAAAGAAAGGAAAGCCTAGTCCCCGTTGTGTTGGTCCTTACAAAATTCTTAGCCGTGTTGGTAAGGTAGCTTATGAGGTCGAGTTGCCTTTCGAGTTGTCCTCTGTTCATCCAATATTCCATGTCTCCATGCTTAGAAAGCATATTAGCAATGTTGTAGTAGTGGATTCCTCTGTGAGTCCTGACATTCAAGAAAATCTTTCTTTTGATGAGATTCCTGTTGAAATTATTGATTTCTGTGTCCGAAGACTAAGGAACAAAGAAGTTCCCTTGGTCAACGTGTTGTGGCAAAACCAATCTGTTGAGAGTGCAACTTGGGAAGCTGAGGCGGATATGCAATCCAAGTACCCGCACCTATTTTTCGCGAACTCTGATCAAGACGAAGGTACCGTTCTTTCCTAAATCATGCACTTTTGATAAAATTTGCAGCAGTTAAGCTGTCATTTATTATGTGTTCAGCTATAGTTTCTTGAATTTATGCATTCTATGTTGCATTCGGAGTGAGGAACGATGTGGTGATGAGTCTAACGAATGGTTTCAGCTGTATGCTCTATTCCCTATCTAATATTGGCATGTCTAGCATCATTCGAGGGCGAATGTTTCCAAGAGGGGGATGATGTAATACCCCAAAAAAAATTTCGTTGAAATTTTATGCGTAAACGTGTTGGGTTCTATCTTCTAGAATGAATTATAAATTTTTCGTGTAGAATTTCTTAGATTATGACCCACCATTGCATAGAGTATCGAATAAAATTTCCAACGATATGGGGATTATCCAAAATGGACACCCGAGCGATGAGTTATGAACATTCCGATCGAACCGTGAATAGTAGTGAACAGTAAAACGTGCAGGAAAAAGTACTGAGGCCTGGCGTATTTTTGCTCCAATTTTAAACGATCATAACTCCTTGTACATAATAATCTGGATGATCTACTATATATCAACGGAAAGCTATGCGAGTCCTCTTTCCAAAGAAATTGGTTTCATCCAATTTGTCTATCAGAGAAACAAATTATGGTCGATCTATTTCAGCCTATCAAAAGTAAATTTTTGGGTTTACTTCAAACGATCATAACTTCTCATACACAATGATCTGGGTGAGATACTATATATCAACAGAAATATATGAGAGTCCTCTTTCTAATAAAATTGATTTCATCTAATTTGAATATCGAAGTAAAACGTTATGGTTAATCTACTTCAGACTATCAAAACTGTCCACTAAAGGACAAATTCGAGAATTATTTGATTTTTAGGGGCATTTTGGTCATTTTTCCTCACCCAAAATCCATCCAAACCCTATATTAAAGCCTATTAGAAGCATTATATGTTATATTTCATCAAATTACCTCAAAAAGAAAACCCTAAGCTCCTACATCCAACTTCAAAAACCTCCAAAGTTCACCATTAATTCTGCAAATTTATTCAAGATTCCAAGTTCCTAGTTAAAGAACTCCAAGAACCATCATTCAAAGGCACGATTAACATCTCAAAAATGAGTATCGATCTAAAGTTCATCATTTAAGGTATGTGGAGTTTTTCAACAAGAACTCTCTTTCGTTCTTGTGCCCAAAAGTAATTTTCTTTACAATGGCATGATTTTTATTTGATTTTGTATGAATTTGAAGCATGAACCCATATCTTATGATGATTATTATGAAATCTTGACGTTTATGATTTTGAAATATGAATTTACATGTGTGGAGATATAAAGCATGAATCTTGAATGATATTTATCATGATTTTGAGATTTGAGTCGTGAATACCTATTAGAAATTGTATTTTTTTAGAAAGTGTGTGTTATAAGCACGTTGATGTTGAATATTTGAGATATTTTGAATGATTTGACCTTTTGGTCTTAATGGAGTTGTTTTGAACTCGAGTGTGAAAGAAATTCACAACGTTGTTGATTTTGATAGATGGGAAGCATGATGGCTCCCGATGTATATTTATATATTACTGAAATTATTTTGTTGTGGATTGTCTTTGAAATGATCTGAGCTAAGTCTGGGAGAAATATTTAGCACCGAGTGAGATGTATAATGCGACCTTACTTCTATAGAACTACGTACCCTCATAGGAGTGAGCTTGAGGCTGATTTATATAGTGATCACTAGTTTGTGTGGATTTGATATCAATAGTCCTACTCTGATGTAAAGGATAGGACGGCTCTCCCCAACGTGTGTTGTACGTTGGACTCCATATAGCTCACATGTTTTATGTCGGTTATAGGATCTTCCAGTGCGTGTGTGTGTTTTCTTGTGTCTATGTTGAATGTTGAAGTGATTTGAAAGTGGAATTGTGAAAGTTATTCTTTCGAAAGATTTAAATGATATTTACATTATGAGAATTGATATTCTTGATGAACTGAAAGTGATTGACAAATTATATGATGACTCGCATATGTTATTGTACTTATTTCATCCTCTCATGATTATGATGATTTTCTTTGGGCTATGTGAGTCTTTCATATATTCTGCATATTTCTTATAAATATTTATGATGATGATGTTTATACAACTGCATACACCCTCATATACTCGGTTCCTTTCCATGGTACTGACCCACATCTTCGAATGTGGGCTGCATTTTCTCGAAATGTAGGTTCAGGTGCTCAGTTCCAGGTTCGACGGTGATTCTTCGGGCACGCTGTTTTACATCCTCTGTTGTGGTGATTCCTCATGTTCCGAGGACGTGATGTCTGATGTTGGTTTCACGAAATTGTTTACATTTGATAACTGAGTATGAGTCAGTTGGGGCATGTCTCAATGGTTCGCTGGTTTTATTTATTTTCTTAGAGGCTTGTCAGACTAGTATAGATATTGGGAGTTGACTAATAAGTCGTATTTTGTTATCTTTATGAAATTCTTTTATTCTTGGATGATGATTACTCTGTTTATATTTGAGGGTTATTTATGGAAACCCCGTTGACTTGTGTTGAACTGAATGAAAATGGCTCAAAGGGTTAGCTTGGGGCTACTCATAGCCTGAAGCACCGTGTGATGCTCCGGGACCCGTTTTCCTGGGCGTTACACGTAGTAAGGCCAAAAAAACATATAATAGACTGTATATATGCCAAAGGTAGAGCTAGTATACCACTAGTAACAAAAAGAATAATAAATAAAGAAATAAATGATATAAAAAGTAAAGACCCAATAAAATACGTAAACCTTGGAGGAACGAAAATATTAATAAAAGAATGTTTTAGAGAAGGAATAGATACACTAATAGAATTATATTTAGCAGATGATAGAATTATAAAACCTATAGAAAAAAGTATAATAACTGCTATAAGAGGAAATTTAATATACCAAAAATTTTAATTTATAATAAGTGTGAATTATTCAGTAGCAATAACAGATAAAAAGATAGATAAATTATTAGTATTATATTGGAAAATATCAGAAGTAGAACTAACCCCAGGAAGTAAAATATTTACAGCAAGATTTAAAAATTTATATGTATTAACAACAAAAAATAAAATAACGAAAAAAAATAAAATTAATAAAATACAAATAGAAAGTCCTTTTGAACAATTTGTAAAAACAATTGATAACAATGATTATAGTTACAAAAACATAGATATAGAAGAAGATTTAGAAATAATAAATGATAGAATAAGTACAATGAAAAGAATAGCTTTTGAAAAAATAGAATCATCAGGATCATCGAAAAGAACAAATTATGAAATAACTTCAACAGTTAATTTAACTCAATATTATATAACGGGAAAAATAAATGAAAAAGAATATTTAATACTCCTAAATACAGGACAAAAATAAAACTATATAGCAAAATACCTAGTGAAAAATTAAGAAATAAAATCTAATAGTAATATATTCCCTGACCAACCAAGAAGTTTAATAATTATTAAAGATACAACTGAAAAAGAAATAATAATAGGAATTAGAAAATAAAAATAGAATTTGAAATAAAAGAAGATATGCAAAAAGCAGATATAATATTAGGGATAGAATGGTTAGAACAAGTAAAACCCTACAATATAGAACATACACAATTAACCATAACCTACAATAAGGAAAAATTATTAATAAAGAGAGCTTTAACATGAAAATATATGTACTTATGAAAATAATATTAGAAGGCTATTATAATACATACTATACACCTGTGATAGATACAGGAGCAGAAGCCAACTTATGTAGATATAATTGTTTACCAGAAGACAAATGGGATAAATTAAAAACACCAAAGGATTTAATAATGAAAGAATCTTAATTACCTATAAAGTTAGAAATATAAAAATACAAGTATGAGATAAGATATTAACAATAGAAGAGATCTATAATTATGAACTAACATTAAAAGATGTGCTTTTAGGAATGCCATTTTTAGATAAACTATACCCACATATAATAACTAAAATACACTAGTGGTTTACAACACCATGTAAACAAAGGGTAAGAGCAAAAAGAGTTATTAATAAAATAAGGAAGAAAGCTGATTGGATAAAAGGAAGTGAAAAAATCACACAAAAATTAGAAAATATAAAAAATACTGAAGACACAATAGAACTAGTTATATTTTCAATAAATAAAGAAGAAATAACTATATTTTCAATAGATAAGGTAGAAATAATAAAGAAAAAATTAAGACAATTATACAGTGAAGATTCATTAAAATGATGGAAAAAACCATAAAACTATTGTAAAAATTGAGCTAATAGATAAAAATAGTATAACAACCCAAAAACCATTAACCTATAACTTTGATGATTTGAAAGAATTCAAAATACATATAGATGAATTATTAGAAAAACAATACATACAAAAAAATAATAGTAAATACAATAGCACAACATTTATAGTAAATAAACACAGTGAACAAAAAAGAGAAAATAGTAGAATGGTTATTGATTATAGAAACCTAAATGCAAAAACTATGACATATAATTATCCAATACCAGATAAGATATTAAAAATAAGACAGATACAAGGTTATAATTATTTTAGCAAGTTCGATTATAAATCAGGATTTTACCATTTAAAGCTAGAAGAAGAATCTAAAAAATTAACTGCATTTACAGTGCTACAAAGATTTTATGAATGGAATGTGTTACCATTTGGATATAAAAATGCACCAGGTAGATACCAACATTTTATGGATAGTTATTTCAAGCAATTGCCTAATTGTATAGTATACATAGATGATATACTACTATATACAAAAACTAAAGAGGAACATTTAAAATTATTAGAACAATTTACAGGTATAATAGAAAATTCAGGAATAAGTCTAAGTAAAAGAAAGCAAAAATACTAAAAAGCAAGTAGAATTTTTAGGAATACAAATAGATAAAAGTAGAGTAAAAATGCAACAACATATAGTACAAAAAATAATAAATTCAAAAGAAGAATTAGATACAAAAAAAGAAATTACAATCATTTTTAGGATTAGTAAAATTAGCAGAAAACCTAAAGCCATTACAGAAAAAATTAAGAAAGGATGTAGAGTATAATTACAACGAAGAAGATAAAAAACAAGAACAGAAAATAAAAATACTTTGTAAAGAATTACCAAAATTACAATTTTTAGACGAAAATAAAAAGTTTACATATATAGTAGAAGCAGATGCAAGTGAATATAGTTATGGAGGAGTACTTAAATATAGATATGAAGAAGAAAAATTAGAACATCATTGTAGATACTACTCAAGAACGTTTAATGAAACAAAAATAAAATAGGAAATAAATAAAAAAGAATTATGCTCATTATATAAATGTTATTAGCATTTGAGCCATATATCGTATATAACAAGTTCATTGTATGAACAGATAACACACAGGTATGATGGTGGTTAACAAGAAAAATACAAAATTCAGTTACAACGAAGGAAATTCGAAGATTAGTATTGAATATATTAAATTTTTCATTTACGACTGAAGTAATCAAGACTAACAAGAATGTTATTGCAGATTAAATATCAAGACAAAGCTACCCAAACTGATATTACAGAAGACGATACTCTGTAAAAAATACTCAAAACCCTAACTACACTTTCACTGAAAGTGGATAGTATGGGAAATGAGATAAAAAAGCTAAAGACTAGTGAAGTTAAACTGAAGTCTGAAGCTATGACTCAGATAACTCAGTAGTGTGCAGAGAAATGTCGATCGGAAGATAATAAAATTTCAGAGATAGAAGCAGACGTTGGGACACTCCATAAAAACCATAACGTTTATCAATCTACTTTTGCAAGTACAAGCAAAAGAGTTAGAAGGAACCCAAATATGACCTTGAACAAAATATTTGACAAGCCATTTATACCAAAAACACCAAAAGACCCTTTCTTTATACCCTCACAAACTATTACATATTTAAATAGCCAAAACCAAGACAAGAAAGCTTATAACCACATAACCAAAGCATATATTGAAAAACATCCACCAGATGAAAACCTACTTAAACCATAAACCCAGAGCTACAAATATTCAAGAACCAAATACGAATCATATAATCCAAAAGCTACAAGGATACAATAAGCTAATTGCATTACCAAAAACTAACCCAAATCTAGTTAAAACCTGTTTCAGTTATGGACTACTCAATACTGTATATACCCAAGACGAAAGTGAATTATCTGCTATACTAGAAATATAGAAAGCAATTACCACTTATGAAAAGATAACCAAAGGCAACCTATTTTTTGTAAAGTTCTATGCGGCAATAGCAGAGATATTGTATGATGAAATTAAACCAGTTATACAAGTTGTGAAGATAGAAATGACCCGAGATATGATCATACTCAAAGATATTGAACAACAAGTTGAAATACCCAAAATAGATGTGCCAAATTTTTATGCGAATAAAAGAATTATTGGAATATCCACAATTATCTAGGAATTAGCAAATAACTACTTAAATGGAAATCCTATATGGAGTTATTATTCAAGAGACCAGCTAATGATTTATTCAAATTCAACACAGTTAAGACAAGCAGATATGGAAGAAGTTAGACAATGAATTATGACGTTGCTCAATCCATAAAAATGACCAACTACCAGAGCAATTAAAGAAAAATTTATTTCAGATGAGTTATTAATCAGATACTGTAAATTAATAGGACATAAATATCCAGACTATCTATGTTCGAAATGTAATGGAGAAAATAATGTGATTCTAGAAGTTCAGCTAGAATGAAAGAAGATAAGAACAAAAGAGGTCAACTGGGAGATAAACGACAAAAGATATAAAGCAACACAGACAGATGAAAAAATAATAAAAGCAAGGAGACAAATATTAAAGTCATGAAAATGACATATGCAGAATTAAATAATTTCTCTTAACTTTGGATACGTAAATTGTCATGTAAAATTTATTAGCTTTTAATAGCTTTGTTGAATTGTTTAGCAAAAAGCCATTACTAGGTTTGTTTTTTTGTAGACTTTCTTTTTGTAAAGTTACTTCTACTATTGTAAAGATGACAAATGTAAAGTAGGAACAGTATAGAATAGTATACACATTTTTTCTTTTTAGGTTATAAATAGCAGAAGCATTTGCTAAGGCAAGACTTTCTACACGGAAAGCAAGCCTTCTTGTACACAATAAAATTTTCTCTCATATAATCAATAAAGATATTCAGTTTTACACTAAGTTATGGATGAGCAAAGCACAGATTTATCAAATCTACCAGAAGAAGTATTTTCATTTATAATTATGAATAGCTAAATTCATAAATTCCTAATAATCATAAGTATAATAAAATAATCACATGTTAGTTACTTTATAATAGAATTATTCGGAGAATAGCATGTTAAGAAGTTTATTAGCAAGGTGGAAAAAGAGAAAAATTTCTAGAACTATGTCATCCTAAATGTGAAACCAGTAAGGCAGAGAAGCCGTGATAGGAGAGTAGCTAGAGTAGAGGCGCTATTTAGGAAAAAAGTATCCAGATAACCATGCTAATAATGACCGAAGAACATGTTATTTAAGAGTAATCTAATATATAGTAATCTAAGATGATCATATTTTTTTATGTATATGATTGGAGGAAATATTTTGAAAAATAGCATCATATGAAAAATGAATAATTATTTACCTGATGAAATGATAGATGAATTTAAGATACTTGTTTTATATGTACTTAAGGATATAGAGATAGTAGATATAAAGAAAATTATATGGGAAAATGTATTTAATATTGAAGATGAAGAATTAAAAAATTGGATAGAAGATGAATCAGAACAAATATACTTAAATGATGATAGCTACTATTCATACCTAGATAATTATTATTCAGACGGATATTATACAGATTAAAAATGTTAGAATATATTAGAAGAGTTAGAGAAAAACAAAGTTGGCTATATGAAGAAATTAATTACAGGAATCAGCTTAAAAGACAAAAAAGACAATTAGAAGAAAGATTACTTAGAATAAAATTAACCTTAGAAAAAGATACTATACATAAACAACAAATGTTAATGGATCACATAGATAACATAGAATTACATATCAAATATAGTACGATTAGAATAAGTTATTACACAGAAATTTGTAAAATTACAATTACCATAGGATAAAATGATAAACTACGAATACTTAGAATATTGGAGACAAGATATAGAGCAAATAAGATTAATAGAAACACTTATGAAAAAGAATCTACTTGACTACATAAAAACAAAAAATATGGAAAATATAGTATACCTTAAAAATAATATAGAAGAATTAATAAGGTTAAAACAAATAACTAAGGAATGCTATGACATAGCATTTCAATAAACATAAGTTATCCGCACCCCTTTCCAATTATTGAAGTTTGCTATTGGTTATAACTGTTATATGTAGTTTTAATGATGAGCAACTAAACTATAAAGGACTAGGTCCCTGGACGTGCATGGTATAGTATAGCTGGCATGCGTTGTCTGCATAGTTTTATCGTAACAAACTTCTAAGTGCTATTTTGTAATGATTAGGACAGCTGGTCCAATGATCTTTCATTCCTAATCATCACTAAGCGATAAAAGGAAAGAGATGCCCCTATTAAAATAATGCTCAAGTTCCTATCCATTAATACGAGATTAAATTGAAATTACTCTTAAGTAAGTAATGATTTATAAATGAACTACTCATGTATAAGAGTAGTGTTTTTTCTCTTTGTGTAGAGAGTGCTTAAGTAGAGTTGTCTGAGCTTGTTTCTGGTTAGATTTAACCAGTTTTAGATAGAAACTTGGCAGAGGTGTCAAGGTGTGCTTGAAATAGAGGTATTGTAAGTAGGAGAAACCTAGACTTAGGTTCATAGTTGAGTCTGTCATCAAGAGGTTGGTTATAGTGGACTATTTTATTGCTTGTGAGGGCATGCCGTGATTTTTTTCTTCCGGGATTTCCACATAAAAATCCTATATTTTTACTTTCCCACATTGCCTTTACATTTTCAAAACCTCCTAGTTTCTTTACTGTTCTATCACGCGAGATTGACCTTAAGGAACCAGGTCTCTCAGTGTGTGGTGAAACCCTCAAGGGTTCTAACAATGATAAACTTCCCCTTTCATTTAAATCATTGCCTTGATGTGTATCCAATATCACCTATACTACATCACCCCCTTTGTCATCCTTGTACCAATATTAATGACCCTTTTACTTGGTAATTCAGGCTGCATTGTTATAACAAAGATTAAAATGTCTTAAATATAAATAAGTCAAGCAAAATTATACTCATTGTCATGCCTTATTTTTACCAAGGTTAAACAAAATATGACTTATGGACTCTAAAAGAATTGAAATTTTTAAAAGAGTCTCCACCTAATTTTATAAGGAAAATAAGAAAACTTATTTATTTATTAACACGTATGACTTGTGTTTTTTTAGTCTGCATAAATTCAATTGAGATTCTAGGTGAGGGTTCAAGTTATTCCGAAGGGGATGGGCTAAGAACTCTTCAGAATCCACAAATGTGGTATCCGGCTAGACTAAATTTATCAATGAGAGAAGAGGTATAAATATTTAAAATAATGTAAAGGTGTATGTATATTAAGTATATAAACAAACTTATTGTTATGAAAATACGTAAAAGATATGTATAAATATCTATAGATTTCATGTGAAAAGAAAAGTAACTTGTGACATATGAAAAGAAAAATATTATTTATGTACTATAAAAAGAAAAAGTATTTTGCAAATAATACTATATACTTGATCGAAATTACGGAGAGAAAAGTTATTTTACTTGCAAATAAAAACTATACAATGTTTGTAATGTAAATGTGTGAATTAATTGATTGATTTAATTTTTTTGGGTAAATGGTTTAAGTTTTCCAAAATACGCATTAATAAATATGTAAGTAAAGAATGTCCCTACCCGACACCCCAAAAAGTAAAGTTTTCACTATGTTTCATGTGTATAACTAGAAGAAAAAATATAAAAATAAAATTCTCCTTTGAATATATTATTTTCATAAGTATTTTCGAGAACTTGTACAAACATGTTAGTAATTAAAATAAATTAAGAACTATGAATGTTCATAGACGCATATAAGTAGAATTTTCGTTAATGCATGTGCTCGAATTAGATTTAAGATATGCCATGGCTACAAAGTGGTTGCTCGATTTACCGGTAATCCTAAATCGTCTTGCTAAGATACAAATTGTAAAACTCTTTGCATTGTCGTGATGTTATAAAGATTTCATCATCGTCCAGATTTTTCTGTTACGTTTTTGTATACGTAACATTCATATTTTTATTTGGGGATGCCTCAAAAATCGACGGGAGTTTCTTCATTGGCCATGTATTGATAGTTGATATAAAATAAGTAACTTGAGAAAATAAAATTCATCTTTTATTACGGGGTGGCCTCAAAAATTCGATGGAGAGATAATGTCATTGGCCAATTTGTATAGTGTTTTGTTCAAATCAATTTAATAAACTTATAAAGGGTAAAAAATGGGGGAATATCAATCAAAAATAAAACAGAAGTGGTAAGCAATAAAAATAGTGGGGACACCTAAAAAATAACATAGGGTGCCAAAAATATAGAAAATCCTTGGAAGCATACAGTAGCAAAACAGTACCAAAAACAGACAAATAATCAACAAAAGTAATCATGATGTTCTCCAGAATCTATGGAGCTTCATTGAAAAGTCACACAGGGTCACCAAGATAAATCTGACATAGCTAAATCAGTCCAGTAATTCAAGAAAATATATAGACCAGCAAATTATGCACAGACATATGTGAAAGAAAACATATTAAAGAGCAAAAAAGAGACGCTAATTCTAATAAAGCCTCGGCGGAAAAGTAGCGTTTCATACGAAAATAGATTTCGCTAGATTTGTACATACTAAACAAGAAATATATAAAGTTAATAAAACCAGTTCAATAAAAGTTGAACCAATGCCAATTTTCGATCGGTGCTTCAACCATTTTCACCGGAGCAACACTAGAAATACATAAATTCGGCCAGATCTGCCTCTTTTACGGTGAGCAGCAATGGATAGTGTAACGAGGGAAGAGGTAGATAAAAGTTTGCTGTGTGGGGGTGATATTATTGGTGAAGTGATCCACCGGAGTTCATTAGGAGGTAGTGATGGTAGGCGCGTAGCAGTAAAGGGGAAAAAGGGAGAGAGGGAAGAGGGGAAAGAAGAGAGAAACATTTGGTGGGTGGTGGTGGTGTTCATGTCCATCGGTGGTCAAGTCCAATGGCAGTGTTTTGGTGGTCACAGGTCGTCCTTCTAGTGAAGTCTGGAAGTCGGCAGTAAGGGTAGATAAGAGGAATATATGTGTGTGTGTGGTTGTTGAGAGAAAAAGGAGAATCAGATTTTTGTGTGTGTATTGTGTGTGTGAATTTTTTGTTAAAGTGTGTGTGTGTACGTGTATTTGAGAGGAAAATATATTTGGGGATAAAAATGTGTGTATGTATTTTTTTATGTATTTGTGTATGAGAAAAAAAATGTGTGGTGTGTATTTGTCTTTTTTTAGAGAGAGGAGAAAGAAGGAAAATGTCATGATTTCTTTTGTCTTCAAAAATGTTAAAACCCCACCCCTATTTATAATAAAATTGGAAACCCCTTATTATCTAAAGGATAAAAGGGTGTCCTCTCTTTTTATTATAGGGCATCTTTTGGTCTTTAAGTTATTGACCAGAGGATTTTTATCCTTTTGACTAACAAACAAACTTATTGTCCAAAGGATACTGTCATTGATTAGTCATTGTCAGATGTGATAAGACATCATTATGTGGTCGTTATCAGATGTGACAAGATATTATTGTGTGGTACTTGTCGGATGTGACAAGACACTAGACCATTGTACTGTGTATTAAAACAACTTATCTGACTCAGCGTTTGCGAGCTGTAATAAATGTATAAAATATAGGTATTGATATGTAATTATAGAAAATGTAAAGAATATTGAAAATATTGAAAATATAATTAATTGAAAGAAATATAATGTTATGTCATGTATGTGTGCAGATGATTATGAAAAATATTTAAAACAATAATGAATTTATTAAAAAAATTCTAATGTACAGAGAATTTTAAGTAAATTATGAAAATTAAAATATGATAATAAATTGATAAAATCCTAAAATAAGGATGATTATCAATAATTTGTCAACAATCGTAAGAATATGTGAAAATTATATTTTGTGCCATTTTACAATCAGAAAGCCTGAAGACGTTAATTTTAAGAATGGAGAGCCAAAATTGGGTGTCAACACTCACTACTTATATTAAGAGTGATAAATCCATCTTCAGCTTTCTATATTCCAACCCCTACCATACTTAGCCTTTTAAAAGGTCTTGTGTGTCCTCTACTTATATCTTCATGCTCTTGTCTTTGAGGAGGCATCCCTCTTCATAGGTGTCTTCCACTGTCAGAACTGGTTTAACTTTCTTAAGTCATTCCCCTTCCTCTACCTATTCCTTCATCATCATTTCTTTCTCGAGGCATTTCTCTTCCTCTATGAATGCCCCTTCATCTACTTATTCCTTTTCTCTACCACTCAAACTAGCCTAGTTATTGAGACCCAAATTTTAAAGTATGTATATATTCTATAAATAATTATATAAATTACCTGTGTAGATGCAAAAGTTCTATCAAATTGACTTGGAATAGTTGTAATAGTTGGAGCACTTCCCTTTCATCAACCACTTCATCTACCACTTTCAACATTTTTGGTGATTGAATTATTGACATATTAGTACATATACTTAAAACATTCTGGTAATTACAAATTAATAATATACCCATGTCTAAGAAGAAGTTGCAACTGACTCACTTGAAATACTGCCCTCTGCCCTGTCTCATTCTCTATTAGTAAAAGCTCCAGCCTGTTGATCTTGTGCGTATTTGTACATCCAAGTGATAATTATTACCCTTTATTTCACTAATATTATGAGCTAAATCTTGTAAAATTCCTTATGTTTGAGCTAAGATTTCATTACCAAGCTAATGGATATGAATAGTGTTGTAGGGCTTGAATGTGCTAAAAATGAACGTGATTGGTTATGAACGTCAAGCTTATGGATCATGGAGAGCATTAGGAGCAAAATGGTGAACATAAGAGTATGTAAAAATGCTTGAAAATAATAGAACAAGGACCAAAAGAAGGAGAGCACACATTAAAGTAGAAAGCAAAATGCTAACATAGTGGCGTGCCACACCCCTTAGTCTCCATCATAAGGGAGTGGCACGTTGAAGGTTTAATATCTGATGGGAGATTCTAGTAGGCATGCATGATAGTGGATTGCCACACCACTTAGTCTCCATGATAAGGGCGTGCCATAGAGAAAGCATAAAAGTGGATGGTACATTCTAGTGAGCCTCCGCGATGATGGCATGCCACGGACCCTAGCTTCCGCAATTAAGGCTTGACACACTGGTTTGTTTAAATAGTGGTATGCAACCCAACTATAAAAAGGAACACTTGTACTATTTTTGCTTATTTTTTGCATATGTCTAGGCAATGAAAAAACATATGAGGACTTCATCTTAGGATTATTCTACCATTCAACTCTTTTACTTTTAATTTGGTATGAATACTTCGATTTCTTGGATATTGATTATGAATATGAGTTGATAATTTCCCTTGTTCTGGGTTGAGGCTAAACATATGATTGTATTTTATTGTTCTTTAAGTGGATAAATGTTGATTTATCTTATGAGTTATTTTTAATCCCTTGTTATTGTTATTTTGATGATTGCCCACCATTAAAATACATATTTAATACTGTTGTAAACCCGAAAGGAGGATCACTAGGATAGATCAAAAGTTTTAAGGAACAAGTTCTTATCACTTCAATAACGAAAGATATGATAGGCATCTAGGATTGTGATATACTTAGAACGCCTTGTTTGGTTCAATTACAGAATGATAGCGTAAAACATCTGAAATGGACTATTGCTTCCTCGCTCAAAGATATAGTTGTGATACCTCTTTTTAGTAGATTATTAGAGGTTTGAAAGATCATAATCATATTATTAACCCTGTGAATCAACAACCCGTAACAAACTTGACCAACAAAAAGGATAATGATTTACATGATTGCTTAAAGTGCCTCAATCCTAGAATTCCCTCTCATATTGATTAAATCTTTGCTAATGCTGCAATTGCCACATTTTATTACACTCTCTCATTATTAGTTACTACACTTGTAACAACTCCTTGATACTTTACAACACTTGATTGAGATATTTTTGAAAACTAAATTAAGTGAATTGCTAGACAAATGGTCCCTATAGAATAGACATCCGGCTATTTAGAGTCACAATATTACTTGTCTGACCATGTATATTTGTGTATGCGGTAGGTCGCAACAAGTTTTTGGCGTCATTGCGGGAACTCAATTAATTAGCAGTTTTCCAAATTTTTGCTTTTGATAAGAATTTTTGAGTGTTGAAAACTTGATTTTAGCAGCTAACTTTTGCAGGTATAATTGATATGTCAAACTGGATAGGGAAAGAGAATTAGTTGAGCCATATTTGGTACCTGGGAAAGTATTTCATCAATGAAAAGACGCAGCTACACTCCAACATCCAATTCAACAAGTACATATGGCAGATTGGCAGGCATTGCTCCTTCTAACGTACCAGTGACTAGGCCCATTGTGAAGTGGGAATCCCACTCGTGAATAATATTACTAACAGTATCCGCAAACCAACTATGGGAGGTCGATTTTAGTTGAAATAAAATATGGTGCAACTCTTGCACATGATAAGGCAATTCACTGGTTTATCTCATGAGGATCCACAACAGCATTTACAGAACTTTCTTGAGATCAGTGATATGTACATTCACACTAGGGTGTCTACTGACTATGTTAGACTTACTCTCTTCCCTTTTTCTCTATTGGGGGAAGCAAAGAGGTGTCTAAAGGTAGAGCCAACGAATTCCATCATTTTTTGGGATGACTTGGCATGAAAATTTCTTATTTGATTCTTCCCATATGGAAAGACCACACATTTGAGATGTGATATTTTGAGTTTCAGGCAGAAAGATAGAGAGAATTTGTACCAAGCTTAGGAAAGGTTTAAGTCTATGCTTGATGATTGTCCTCACTATCACCAAACCAATGACATGTTTGTGCATAATTTTATCGAGGGACTCGAGCCTACTACAAAGATTCTCCTGGATTTAGCAGCAGGTGGACAAGCATTAGGAAAGACTTATGATAAACTGTACATACTTTTGAATTGGATTTCATAGGGAAATCCTGAGTGTAATGCAGATATATCAAGGAGAAATCCAAAGAAACTTGCAAGGATGCTAAAAGTTAACCAGTTTATTGGTATCACAATATATATTTCTTCTCTAAAGAAC
This sequence comes from Capsicum baccatum var. pendulum, assembly GCA_030864225.1. Taxonomy (NCBI): domain Eukaryota; kingdom Viridiplantae; phylum Streptophyta; class Magnoliopsida; order Solanales; family Solanaceae; genus Capsicum; species Capsicum baccatum. Next base: position 153,484,863 of record CM061561.1, on the reverse strand, counting down.
TAGATAAACACATAATTCAGTAACTTAAGTTTGGGGAACATACTAGAAACAACTAATGCAGTACATTATACTTAAACTTGGTGCGAGGTATGTGGCAGTAGTGACAATGCAGCCTATCCTTGTGCATCAAATATATAATCTATTAATTATGTGGGTAATGCACAGAGCCAAGTGAATCAAAATTTTGGCAATACTTATAATGCTAATGTCACGATATGAGACTACCCCTAGTCGTAACACGGTGCTTAAGGCCATAATTGACCCCCAAGCTAACCTAAGAACTGGTATCTATTGTGAGCACTGAATAAAGTAATAATAAAACATCATATACGGAAGCTAAACTAATGAGAAATTCTATTAAAATATAATACTAAAACAATACCCAACATGTTTGAACTACTGATAAAACTAAAAAAATCTAACTATTTGAAAGCCTCTAAAGCATGAGGAGTTAATGGGACAAACCCCCAACTAACACTGACTGACTGAAATAAAGGAAGTGCTAAAAATACATACAAATAACGTGTCCTCAATGGGTGAAGACTTACCACAACTGTTGTTGAGTGGCACTGAACTGACTAAGGTCTATTGAGGAACTGAGCGTCTGAACCTATATTATAAGATAATATACCGCAAAAGAGAGTATGCGATCAGTACTCTGATGTACTAGTATGTAAGATAAGGACTTACTGAAGTGCATATAGATATTGAGCATGAATGCATAAACATGTAAAATGAATGCAAGACCAAGTAAAGCAAGTACGAAAATAATCTGTAACGTTGACTGACTGATTAGATGGTAAACTTAACACTTGGTCATGCAAACCTGAACTAAAATAACCTGAACACTGAATTAAAACTATGGGAGCTATCATCTTACTGACATGCACCAATCTGAGCTAATCGGGGTCTAACCTATAACCCAAGTTGAAAGGGTGTCAGTACCTTGCCACGAGTACTGATATAGGATGTAAGGATCCACTAAACTGGTGTCCTAAAGGATTGGGGTCAGTTTTCTACAGACCGATGAGCCTTCATCCCTAGGTTTGCTCTGTGCTAAATCCTACTCCTAACTAAACTAAGACTGGTACTATTTAAACTTAACATAACTCACAACTGATAATTGCTCAACATAAACATGATAATCTAAATATGATGGTAAAATTATGATCTGACTGACTTATTACTTGCAATAAAAAACATGCATAAACATTTAGGTATCGGGTGTTCATAACCCACCATCATTAAATAATACATTAAATACAATAGCTTCTTCATAATACTGTGAGGAAATTCATGGTTCGTAGACCCAAAACATAGTATATTTCACTAAACTGATGAAATCCATAATTATGAGTATGGGAATATGTTAAGGTTATGGAGACAACATACTTACTTGGTTCTATTCATAAATTAATAAGAGAACATAATTCACTTGGGAAAAACATATTGTCATGGTTTGAATTCAAAACTATTAAGAGAAAAGTGAGTAAATTCATACTTGACATTGAAATTTTCATAAAAAAGAGGAAAAAGTCTTTATACTTGAAAGACAAGGGATTCTTTGGACTCAATGGGTGGAAGGAACCCACTGATGAATACCCCATATACCCGAGTTGCTTGAATTTTGAAGAAAACTTGGAATTGAGACCTTGGATGATGAATTCTTGGAAGAAGCTTTTGATTTTTTTGTTCTTGAGAATGGGAGAAGACTGAGCATCATTAACTGATAATAATGGGGCTAATAATGCCCCTCTTGGGTTTTAAGTCGTGAGTTGGGTGCTTAGGGAGAGGAGAAATGACCAAAATGCCTCTCACCCCTTAATAAAAGTTATAGGATTTTATATTGCAGCATGGCACTATGGCTATTGTGGAGGCTAGCCTCCGTGACACGCTTTGTATCGTGGAGACTATCCTCCACGATACGCTATGACACTACACGCTATGTATTAAAGAGACTATACTCCGTGATATGCTGAAATCACAAAGGGTTACTCCACCGTGGTCCAATATCACTCTGAACCTCCTCCGAAACTCTCTCGAATGACCCTTTTAACATTCATAAATATATTTCAACTCATACATCAACATTTGGAACTCGGAAAGGCCAAAAATAAAATGTTTGAAATCTTGGGGTGTTAAAATGGCCATGTCACTAGTACTTTGTAATGCCCCGAGTCGGTACCCCAGATTCTACATGGTGCTCATAATCCCAAAGGATCACAAGCTAACGCATGACTGGTACCTGCTACAATAACTAAATAATAATACTGTAATATGTGGAGTTAGGCGGAAATCATGCCATAAGGTTCAATACTGAAATAAAACTAAATACGGTATAACAATACCAAAACTGAAATATCTATCTGAAAACCTCTAGTCTAAAAAGCCTCTAAACTATCTGAACTATGGAGTTGATGGGACAAATCCCCAACTCAACTCCGACTACTGAAAAAGAACAGAAATGCTGACATAAATAATCATGTCCTCAAACTATGAGGACTAACCATTGACTCTATCTACTAATAATCTGGTCTATTAAGGGTGCTCGGGAGCCCGTGCATCTGAACCTATGATATAAGACATCATAGAGCAAAATAAAGACATGTGTCAGTACTTTGAATATATTGGTATGCTCAGTGAGGTAGGCTGAAATGCATTGGTTCATAAACATGAACAATATTAACTGAATATCATGAATATAACAGAATGAGAATACATGCATGAATACATATATTGTAACTGAAATCATGATAACTAGATATTGAATTTGAATACTGATTAACTAATATCCAAGTATACTTATATTGAATTACTGATAACTGAATGACTGCATCTGACAATCCTGAATCTGTGGAACTGTACTAAGTTTCAAATTAAATGGAGTGACCGAATCTAACAGTCCTAAATTTATAAAACTGAACTGAGTTCTACACTGAGACTGAATCTGATACTTAGAATGTGGGAAGTAATCATATAACTAACATTCCCCTTCTCTAACTGATTTGGGGTCCAACTTATAACCCCAGTTGGAAAGGTATCAATACCGTGCCACGGGTAAGGATAAGTGTTGAGTCACCATCATCTGGTAGGTGCTCTGAACGAGAATAGTGGTACCCTTAACTGATAGGTAGTTCTAGAATGCAAGGACTGTTTCTAAAGATTAAACCCTCTACTGGCAGGTGAGTCCCCATCCTTAGGTTCACTCGGTGCTGAATCCTACTCCCAACTGAATAGACACTGGACTAAATTCTAAACTGTACTAGGCTAGACTGAACTGTTACTGATCGTACTGTATAACTAAACTAAACTGATTTTACTGAACTGAACTGGACTTATTTTGAGGTCACTGAGTTTTCCTAAGTTCTATAACTGATTGAATTCTATTGATCGTGACATGACTGATACTACTCTGTGACTGACCATGGCTCTAGACAAGCAGCTAAATTGTCGAGTATTAAATACCCCCAGGACTCGATAGCATAAATTCAAAAGACATGGCATAATCTTGAGATATGATAACTAACTACTTTGTCATCATTCATTCTTTTAGGCATTTAAGCAAACACTTGCATGAAATGAACTTGTATACATGCTAACATGATATAATTTCACTATTCAGCTCACATGGACAATTCATCAAACACCTATGGGGTATAATATATAGACATAATACTAAACAACATATAGGCATCGTGATTCAATTCCAATTTCACAATTCCAAGGGTTTCAACATGAATTCACATGATAAAGAACATATATCTATTAAATCTACATGAATCTTTTAATAACTCATGAAATAGGAACCTAATTAAGTAATAATCATGAATACACTTTAATTCAAATCATGGAAATCATGAAATTACTCTACATGAACTTTAAAAGTGTTTCTTGGACTCCAAGGGTGGAAGAAACCCTTGGATGAACATTTCACATACCTTAGTTGGTGAATTCTTGAAAATTAACAGTGAAATCTTGAGCCTTGAATTTGAAATTTAAACTCCTAGGGTTTTTGTTCTTGAGCAATTTGTGAAAGAATGATTATCTTTTGCTAAAAGAGGGCTAAATTTTGTGTTATGGGGACTGAAGGACGGGGAAAAGACTTAACTAACCCTGAGGACGTGGCATTTTTAATGACTATAAATTGAACCATCGACGCATAGGCTGACGTGTTGCATCATTGGTATCGGTGTGGTAGCCAACGCGCCGGCGTTGAGTCTGCGTTGGTTCACTGGAATTTGATGCTGTGAGCTGGGAAAAATATTATCAACGTGATAGTTGATGCGACACGTCAAGATTGCATTGATTCACTTGTTTAGGATTCCAAAGGTGCTTCAACTGAAGTTTGAAAAATCCAAAACTTGCCCGGGAACACCTATTGATATTCCTGATTATGAATTAACTCAAATATCAACATTTAATGGACGTAAAGGTCACGAAATAAGATTGCCAACTTTCGAAGGCTAAAATAACAATAAATCTGAATACTCAGTTAGAATTTTCTAAGTTTGGGACCACCCCCCTAACAAGCTTAAAGGACTGAATTAAGCTAAGAATTTTTTGGGGTCTTACAATAGCTCCCCCTGGGGAACATTTGTCCTCAAATGAGACTGACTAAGCTGAGAATACTGGTAGACTTAACTTACTTACTGGACATGAACATCTGAAACATGATTATATGACTGATATTACTGATATACTAAATCTCATGCTGGACATGCGTATCTGATGCATGAGCACATGACTGAGTTGATTCATGAATGCATGACTGGGATTACTGATAAGCTGAGTTTCTCATACTGAACATGCATATCTGATGCATGAATACATGACTCATGAACATATGATTGAACACGCAATGGTAACTAATACCAAGTTTGTAATGGAAAATCTGAGCATGGAACTTAATAATCTTAAGGAAAACTATTACCTTATGTTGGATCTGAGTTTGTGGAGAAGACGTGAGGATACTTTGTCCGTATATCTACTTCTGCTTCCCAAGTCTCTCTCTCAACGGACTGATTTCCCCAAAGAACTTTGACTAGAGGGACTTCTTTGTTCCTCAGTCTGTGAATATGATAATCAAGGATTTTGACTAGAATCTCATCATAAGAGAGGCTGTTCTAAACATCTATGCCCTCTATGGAGACTAACACTGATGGGTCACCTATGCATTTCTTTAGAAAGGAGGCATGAAACATTGAATGGACTGAAGATAGATCTGAAGGCAACTCAAGCTCATAAGCTACTTTTCTGAAAAGGCTGAGAATTCAATAAGGACCAACATATCGGGGGATGAGCTTCCCCTTCTTGCCAAACCACTTTACTCCTTTTATAGGAGAGATTTTCAAGTATATAAAATCACTAATCTCAAACTCGAGTTGCTTTCTGCACACATCTGCTTATGATTTCTGTCGGCTCTGAGCTGTCTTAAGCCTTTCCCTGATCAACTGGACTTTCTCTAAGGTATCAAATACCAAGTTAGGCCCTACCACTGCAAGCTCACCCACTTCAAACCAACCAATAGGAGATCTACTCCTCCTCTCATAAAACACCTTAAATGTAGCCATCTGAATACTAGAATGATAGTTGTTGTTATATATAAATTCAATCAAAGGCAAGTGGTCATCCCAACAACCTTTAAAGTCTATTACACATGATTGCAACATATCTTCTAAAGTCTGGATGGTCCTCTCTTCTTGATCATCTATCTGAGGATTAAAGGTTGTACTGAGGTGAACTCGGGTACCAAGACCCTTTTGAAATCTTCTAGAAATAAGAGCTGAACTGAGTACCTCTATCTGAGATAATGGACAATGGAACACCATGCAATATGACCAATTCACTAATATAGAGTTTGGCGTAATCCTTGGCTGAATAAGAGGTATGAACTGGTAGAAAATAAGCTGATTTGGTCATTCTATCTACAATGACCCAAACTGAATCATGCTGATGATGGGTACAAGGCAAACCTATCACAAAGTCCATACTGACCCAAACTGATGCTCAATCTTAAATTGCTGACATATTGAGCACTTAGCCACAAACTCTGCAATATCTCTCTTCATCCCACTTCACCAATAAATCTCCCACAAATCATAATACATCTTAGTGGCCCCTGGATGAATAGAGTAGCGTGCACTATGCACTTCTGCAAGAATTTGCTGCCTCAAGTCATCTACACCTAGTACACATAACCAAGCTTGGCAACACAAAATGCCATCTCCCCCCTTGGGAGAAAACCTCTACCTTCTGATCTCTGACTGATTCCTTCAACTTGGCTAGACTGGGATCCCTATCCTACTTTTCCATTACCTTGAAAATCAGGGATAATTCTAAACTACTCTGCACCCATACACTACCTTCTGCTGAATCGACTAAGTAGAAACCTAGCCAATAAAGATAATGAACTTCCTGCATTAACTTTAACTTACCATCCTCTATATGAGTAACACTACCCATAGACATCCTACTGAGAGCATCATCTAAAACATTGGCCTTACTCAAATAATATAGGATGCTCATATCGTAGTCTTTCAATAACTCTAACCACCTTCTCTGATGAAGGTTTAAATCTTTATAAGAGACCACATACTGTAGGCTCTTATGGTCAGTGAACACATTTATGTGCACCCCATACAAATAGTGCCTCCAAATATTTAAGGCAAATACTATTGCTACCAACTTAAGATCATGAGTAGGATAGTTCTTATCATAGGGTTTAAGTTGTCTAGAGGAATAGCCTATAACCTTACCTCTCTGCATTAAAATGCACCCTAAACCAACTCTGGAGGCATCACAGTGCATAACAAAGCCATCTGAACCATCTAGTAGGGTCAAAACTGGAGTTGTAGTGAGTCGGGTCTTTAACTCCTAAAAGCTCTTCTCACAAGAATGTGACCACTAAAATTTTACCTTCTTTTGAGTCAATCTAGAAATGGGGGATGCAATAGATGAAAATCCCTTGACAAATCATCGGTAATAGTCGGCCAAACCCAAGAAACTCATGATATTTGATAGAGAGATGGGTCTGGACCAGTTTCTCACTGCTTTGGTATTTTGTGATCAACTCTAATGCCATCACCAGAAATGATATGGCCAAGGAATACTATTAACCTTAGCCAAAATTTGCACTTAATGAAATTAGCAAATAGCTTATGGTTTCTGAGGGTCTATAATACTATTCTGAGATGGTCTGCATGATCATATTCACTGTGAAAATAAAAAAGAATGTCATCTATGAAGACTATGATGAACATGCCCAAGTAATGCTTGAACACACGGTTCGTCAAGTCCATGAAGGCTATTAGGGCATCTGTAAGACGAAAGGACATGACTAAGAATTCAAAGTGACTATATCGAGTTTTGAAAATTGTTTTCGGAATGTCACAGTCTCTGACTCTGAGCTGATGATAGACTGATTTGAGGTCTATCTTAGAAAATAAACTAGCACCCTGAAGTTGGTCAAACAAGTCATCGATTCTGGGAAGTGGATATTTATTCTTGACCATGACTTTATTTAACTGACGGTAGTCAATGCACATTCTAAGAGAATCGTCTTTCTTAGGCATGAATAAAACTGATGCACTCCACGAGGACACACTTAGTCTAATGAATCCTTTATTTAGGAAATCTTTCGACTGTTCTTTTAATTGTCTGAGTTCTGCAGGTGCCATTCTGTATGGTGGAATAGATATGGGTTGAGTATCTGGAAGAAGATTGATTTCGAAATCAATTTCCATTTCGGGAGGAACGCTGAGAAGATCTTTGGGAAAGACATCTGTGAATTCACATACTACTAACATTAATTCAAGAGTAGGGGTTTCTTAACTAGAGTCCTGGACTCGAATGATATGGTAGACACATCCCTTAGATATTATTTTTCTCACTCGAAGGTAAGAAACAAGTTGACCCCTAAGTGTTGAAATACTATGCCACAACTCTAGGACGGGCTCATTCGAAAACTAAAACTGGACAATTCTATTTCTGTAGTCAACTGAGGCATAGCAGGAATGAATCCAATCCATGTCAAGAATGACATCAAAATCAGTCATATCTAATTTGACTAAGTCTGTTGAAGTGGCTTTCTGAGATATCACAACTGGGCAGTTCTTGTATACCCACCTTGCTATGATGGATTTACCCACTAGGGTAGAGACTGAGAAAGGCTCTGCTAGGATTTTGGTACTGACTCTGAAATCAACTGCTATATAGGGAGTAACAAAGAACAAAGAAGCTCCTGGATATAGCAAAGAATAAACATGTAAATGATAGACTTGTAATGTACCAGTGACCATATTAGGAGAACTCTTTTGATCCTGTCGGGACTGAAGAGCATAGAGTCTGTTTGGGCGCTGCCCACTGGTGGCATTGGAAGCGGCACCCTACTGATTTAGGCGATCGGACTGAGCTTGGGGACAGTTATACTGACCCTGAGAACCTGACCGGAGATAATATATGACTTTGTGTCCTGGATTTCCATACCTAAAACACACAGCTCTTCTTGCTCTACAGATACCCTAGTGGTTTCTGTCACACTTCTGACAAAGAGGATTAGTTCAGGCACTGCTAACACTGCCCTGGGGTTTAGGGCCTGGTGCGATATCCCTATTGTCATCTCTAAATTTCAACACAGGAGCATTGTCTAAGGATGGATTTAGAATTAAGGATTTTGGGCAAAACTGAGAATGATTCTCATCCTCACACTTAGGCTGAGCGAAGCTGAAATTGCCTATTCTTACTCTCTTGTTCTCTCTCTCTCCTTTTCTTTAATCTTGCCCTTCTCTATCTACTGAGCATGGGCCATGAGCCTGGATATGTCCATCTCCTTAATAAGCATTGCGGTCCTACACTCCTTGACACAAACTTACTCATTCAGGATCTTTTGTCTTACACCACATGAGGAGCATATTTATCTAATTGATTAAACTTGAGAGAATACTCTTTCACTATTATGTTGCCCTACTTTAGATTGATAAATTTCAAAACCTTTGCTTTCCTCAACTCCAGTGGATAGAACCTATCCAGAAAAGCAGTGGCAAACTCCTCCTACTCTATGGGCCTTGCATCTGCGGCCCTTTCTATTTTCCATTATTTAAACCATGAGTGAGCTAAATCCTGCAACTGATATATAGCTAACTCTTCACTCTCAATAGCAGTCACCCCCATAATATCAGTAATCTTCTACACCTGATGAAGGTATTCCTGTGGGTCCTCATCTGACTTTGACTCAGAAAAAAATGGAGGGTTCATTCGGGTGAAGTCCCAAATCTTGGATAAAGCAGTATTGGCCACTGCATTGGCCGTTATAGCTACTAGGCATTCATTTTGGGCTGCCACAGAGTGAGCTAGGGTGGTGAATGCTACTCTGAACTCAGTGTGGGAGATATGTTTGTCCAGAGAATCTGGCTGGATGGGCTGAGGTTCTGGATGTTCTCTTGTTTCTCTTCCTTTAGTCCTTTTTGGAGGCATATTCTATAGACGAAAGAGAAAGGATTATACTGAGAGTTTACTTGATCTCATGCTCACTCGTACAACATGAATACATAAAGAATGGAAACTTTTCCTAAAACATCTTAAAGCCTCCTGTTCATAAGTGTGGCGCGCTACACACCCATGCACAAGACTCTACTAGATGCAGCTTTCAGACTTCCTAGGACTCTGTTGAACCTTAGGCTCTGATACAAAGTTTGTAACACCCCGAGTCTATACCCCGGATGCTACACGGTGCTCATAATCTTGAAGAACCATAAGCTAACCTATGATTGGTACCTACGGCAATAACTGAATAATAATATTATGATATACGGAAATTAGGCAAAAAACATACCATAAGGTTTAATACTGAAATAAAACTAAATACGGTATAGCAATACCAAAACTGAAACATTTGTCTGAAAAGACTCTTGTCTGAAAAGACTCTAAACTATTTGAACTTTGGATTTGATGGTACAAGTCCACAACTAACTCCAACTACTGAAAAAGAATGAAAATGCTAATGTAAATAATCATGTCCTCAAACTATGAGGACTCACCACTAACTCTGTCTACTGATAATCTGATCTGCTAAGGGTGCTTGGGAGCCCGTGTGTCTGAACCTCTGATATAAGATATCATAGCGTAAAAGAAAGGCATACGTCAGTACTTTGAATATAGTGGTATTCTCAGTGAGGTAGCCTGAAATGCATGGGTTCATATGCATGTACAATATTGACTGAATATCATGAATTTTACTTAATGAGAGTACATGCATGAATACATATACTGTAATTGAAATCATGATAACACTAGATACTGAATCTGAATACTGATTAACTAATATCCAAGTATACAGATATTGAATTACTGATAACTGAATAACTGTATCTAATAGTCCTAAATCTATGGAACTGTACTAAGTTTTAAACTGAGCAAAGTGACTGTATCTGACAGTCCTGAATTTGTAAAACTGAACTGAGTTCTACACTGAGACTGAATCTGAGATGGAGACTGTGGAAAGTAATTATCTAACCGACATTTCCCTTCTCTATCTGATTTGGGGTCCAAACTGTAACCCTAATTTGAAAGGTGTCAATACCGTGCCATGGGTAAGGACAGGTGCTGAGTCAACCTCATCTGGTAGGTACTCTGAACAAGAATAGTGGTATCCTTAACTGGCAGGTAGATCACCTCATCAACCCTCAACTAGCAGGTTGATGTCTCAACCTACATTGGCAACGTAGTTTTAGAATGCAAGGACTGCTTTTAAGGATTACACCCTCTACTGGCAGGTGAGTCCCCAGCCTTGGGTTCACTCAGTGCTGAATCCTACTCCCAACTGAATAGACACTGGATTGAATTCTAAATTGTACTAGGCTGGACTGAACTATTACTGATTGTACTGTATAACTAAATTGAACTGATTTTACTGGACTGATTCTAAGTTCACTGAGTTTTCCTAAGTTCTGTAACTGATTGAATTCTATTGATTGTGACATAACTGACTACTCTGTGATTGACCATGGCTCTAGTCAAGCAGCTAAATTGTTGGGTATTAAATACCCCCAGGACTCGATAGAATAAATTTAAAAGACATGGCATAATCTTGAGACATGATAACTAACTACTTAGTCATCATTCGTTCTTTTGGGCATTTAAGCAAACACTTGCATGACATGAACTTGTATACATGCTAAAATGATATATTTTCACTATTCAACTGACATGGACAATTCATCAAACAATTGTGAGGCATAATATATACACATAATACTAAAACAACATATAGGCATCGTGATTGAATTCCAATTTCACAATTCCAAGGGTTTCAATATGAATTCACATAATAAAGCACACATATCAATTAACTCTGTATGAATCTTGTAATAACTTATGAAATAGAAACCTAATTAAACAATAATCATGAATACAGTTTAATTCAAATCATAAAAATCATGAAATCACTCTACATGAACTTTAAAAGAGTTTCTTAGACTCCAAGGGTGGAAGGAAACTAGATAAACACTTCACATACCTTAGTTGGTGAATTTTTTAAAATTAACAGTGAAATCTTGAGGCTTGAATTTGAAATTTAAACTTCTAGGGTTTTTGTTCTTGAGCAATTTGTGAAAGAATGATTATATTTTGCTAAAAGAGGGCTAAATTTCGTGTTATGGGTCCTAAAGGACGAGGGAAAAAGACTTAATTAACCTTGAGGATGAGGTATTTTTAATAACGTCGATACGTTACGTTGTTGGAATTGATACGGTAGCCAATGAGTCACATCGAGTCTGCATCGGTTTACTAGAATTTGATGCTGGGAGCTAGGGAAAACATTTATCAATGCGATAGTCCATGCAACGCGTCAAGATAGCATTGATTCACTGTTTTAGGATTCTAAAGTTGCTTCAAACGAAGTCCAAAAAATTTGAAACTTTCTCGGGCACACCTATTGACATTCCTGATCATGAATTAACTCAAATATCAACATTTAATGGACGTAAAAGTCATGAAATAAGATTGCCAACTTCTGAAGGCTAAAATAACACTAAGTCTGAATGCTCAGTTAGCATTTTCTAAGTCTAGGACCCCCCCCCCCCCAACAACAAGCTTAAAGGACTAAATTAAGCTAAGAATTTTGTGGGGTCTTACATACTTAGTGTGAAATAATTTCTTTTAGACTTTTAAACATGTGACAAATAACTGGAAACTTATCTAGAATCTTGTGAGGTATTACAATATATCTTCTTTGGGATCATTCATCCCTGAATAAAACTATCTGAGTTAAGACACTAGGAAGACTGAGATCATATACTGAATACTTATAAGCTGAATTTTGATTAAATAACTGAATCTGAATCATGACTCATGGACTGTACTGAATTTATGAATGCATGCTATGACATGAGGATGGTTGGATAGCTAAGATAGAAACTGAAAGAATCAATATAAGGAAAACCATTACCTCAAGCTTAATCAAAATTCATAGAGAAAAAATGGGGATACTTGACTCTCATATCGATTTCTGCTTCCCATTTAGCTCCCTCAACAGACTAATTTCTTTACAAAACCTTTACCAAGGTAACTTCTTTATTTCTCAACCTACGAATTTGACGCTCAAGGATATCAACAGGGATTTCTTTGTAGTAAATGCTATATTTCACATCCACACTCTCTAAAGGAACAACGGAAGTTGGGTCACCAATGCATTTCTTTGGCAAAAAGACATGAAACACTAAATGCACTGATGTCAATTCTGCAGACAACTCCAATTCATAAGCTACCTTTCAAAAATAGCTAAAAAGCCCATATGGGCAAACATATTGAGCATTGGGCTTCACTTTCTTACAAAACCTCTTTACCTCTTTCATGGGTGAAAGGTGAAATTTTTAATTATACTAAGTCACCAATATCAAGATCAAGATCTCTTCTCCTCATAGTAGCATAGTATTTTTATCGACTCTGGGCTATCTGCAGCCTTTCTCGAATCAACTGAAATTTCTCAATTGCCTCATACATTGTATCTGTCCCTATCAAAGCAGCCTCACCTACTTCAAACTAACCAATAGGATATCTATACCTTCTTCCATAGAGATCCCCAAATAGAGCCATCTAAACACTAGAATGATAGTTATTTTTATAGGCAAACTCAATCAAAAGTAATTGGTAATCCCAACTACCCTTGAAGTTTATAATACAAGATCTCAACATATCTTCTAAGGTTTGAACGGTCCACTGTAACTAACCATTTGTTTGAGGATGAAAATTTGTACTAAGATGAACCTGGGTACCAAGACCCTTCTGAAAAGCCTTCCAAAAGTAATAGGTAAACTGGGTACCTCTATCTGAAGTGATGGTCAATGGAACCCCATGTAAATTTACCAACTCCCTAATACATAGTCTAGCATAATCCTCTGCTGAAAATAAAGTATGAACTAACAAGAAATGGGCTGACTTGATCATTCAATCTATAATGACCCAAATTAAATCATGCTGACGACGCGTACGAGGTAACCCTGTAACATCTATGTTCATCACCTCCCACTTCTAAGTAGGAATGCTGAACTCTTGAAGAGTACGACTAGGCCTTTGGTGCTTACCTTAATCTATTGATAATTCAAACACTTAGCCACGAATTCTGCAACATCTTTCTTCATACTATTCCACTAATAGAATTCTCGTAAATCACGGTACATCTTAGTGGCTCCTAGTTGAATAGAATATCGAAAACCATACACTTCTTCTAATATTTATTTTCTCAAATCATCCACACTCGGAACACATAACCTACCATAGCAATGAAGCTCACCATCTCCTCAGTAGGAGAAAACCTCAACCTTCTAATATTGAACTATTTCTTTCAACTTGTTAAAAATAGGATCCCCATCATGTTTTTCCTTTACGTCATCCACCAATAAAGATTCCAAACCATTTTGAATCCATATACTACCTTTGGCCGAATCAACCAATCGAACACCTAATCTAGCAAGCTGATGAACATCACTAACTAACTCTTTCTTATCCTCCTCAACATGTACAACACTTTTCATGGACAATTTACTAAGGGAATCAGCCACCTCACTGTCCTTACCTGGGTGATACAACATATTCATATCATAGACTTTTAATAATTCAAGCCACCTTCTCTGGCAAACATTTATATCCTTCTGAGTGAAAACATACTATAAACTCATATGATCCATAAACACATCAACGTGAACCCCATAAAGGTAATGCCTCAAAATCTTCAAGGCAAAGACAAATGCTGCCAACTCAAAATTATGGGTAGGGTAATTTTGAGGTTTAAGCTGTCTACAGGCATAGACTATGACCTTACCTCACTTCATCAATACAAAACTAAGACCAACTCTAGAGGCATCATGATAAACTACAAAAATTTTTGAACCCTCTGGTAGAGTCAATACTGGGGCAAAAGTGAGTCGAGTCTTCAACTCTTAAAAACTCTTCTCGAAGGAATTTGACCACTAAAATTTGACCTTCTTTTAGGTTAGTCGAGACATGGGAAATAAATTAAAGAAAATACTTAAACAAACTGTCTGTAGTAACCATCTAAACCTAAGAAACTCTTAATATATAATGGAGAGATGGGTCTAGGCTATTTTCTAACTACTTCGGTCTTCGAAGGATCAACTCGAATAACATCACCAAAACTGAAATGACCAATAAAAGCTGCTGACCTCAACCTGAATTTGCACTTGCTGAACTTAGTGAACAATTGGTGATCTGTAAGAGACTGCAATATAGTCCTCAAATAGTCTACATTATCAGCTTTACTACAAGAATAGACGAGGATGTCATCTATGAAGACTATGACGAATATGTCCTAGTACTGCTTGAACTCCCTGTTCATAAAGTCTATGAAAGCTATAGGAGCATTCATTTGTCTAAAAGACATAACAAGAAATTTGAAGTGACCATACCAAGTTCTGAAGGTTGTCTTTGGGATGTCACATTCTCTAACTCTAAGCAGATGATAGCCGGATCTGAGGTCTATATTAGAAAATAGCTTGCAGCCTGAAGTTGGCAAAACAAGTCATTGATTCTGGGGAGAGGATACTTATTTTTTATTGTAACTTTTTTCAACTGATGGTAGTCGATACATATTCAGAGGGAACCATCTTTTCTATGCATGAAGAAAACTTGAGCACCCTATAAAGAAATACTGGGCCTGATGAAACCCTTATCTAAGATATCTTTCAACTGATCCTTCAATTCCTTAAGCTCAGCTATAGCCATTCTGTAAGGTGGAATTGAGATAGGTTGGGTATCTGGGAGGAGATCTATTCCAAAGTTAATTTTCCTCTTGAGAGAAACTCTGGGAAGATATTTAGAGAACTCTTCTGGAAACTTATTTGCTATTGGAACTGATTCAATACTCGAAGTTTTAAAATTTAAGTCTTTGACTCAGATGAGAGGGAAAATAAATCCCTTGGATATTATCTTTCTTACCTTAAGATATGAGACAAACTAACCTATAAGAATTGAAGTACTACCCCTTAATTCAATAACAGGCTCATTAGAAAACTGGAACTGGACTATTCTATTTCAAAAGTCAACTGAGGCATAGCATGAGTTAAGCTAATCCATGTCGAGAATGACATCAAAATCAGTCATTTCTTACTCTATCAGATCAATTGAAGTGACTTTCTAAGACACTATGATTGAGAAATTTCTATATACTTGTCTGGATATAATAGAGCTACCCACCAGGGTAGACACTGAGAAGGGCTCTGCTAATATGTCAGGACTGACACCAAAGTCTACAACTATTTAAGGAGTCACAAAACAAAGTGAAGCTTTAAGGTCTAAAAATACATAAACATGAAGGTGGAAGACTTGTAACGTACCCATAACCACATCAGGGTAACTTTCCTAATACAATCGAGTATGGATAACATAGAGTCAATTCTGCATTGCCCACTAGTGGAACTAGAGGTGGAGCTATACTGAGTGGAGAGACCTGCTGGAGCTGATGAAAGATTGGACTAACCCTGTTAACAAAAATCCTTTCCCTTCTGGGCAACCGTTGGTCAATATCTGATCCTATGTCCTGATTTTCCTCATCCAAAACATACATCATTGCCTACCCTGCACTCTCTCTGATGGTTCTTACCATATCTCTTGTGAAGTGGATTGGTACAACCAATATTCATGCTACCCTAGGACTTAGATCCTAGTGCACTATCTTGATTATCCTGCTTGAACTTAGGCACAGGCGCACCGGATGAAGATGGGGCTAGAGCTGAAAATTTCTAGAAAAATTGAGAACAATTCCCACCATCAAACCTTTGCTATGAGAAATTGAAGTTATCGTTTTTGACTCTCTTATTCTCTCTTTCCTTCTCTTTGAGCTTCTCTTCCTCAATGTTTTGATCATGAAACATCAACCTAGAAAGTTCCATCTCCTTAATCAACATAGTTTTTCTACACTCCTTGACTACACCATCTGATACCCCAGACACAAACTTACTCATTTTGGCCCTTAAATCAGCCACCATAGTCAGAGCATACCTCACTAACTAGGTAAACTGTAGTGGGCACTTCTTCACACTTATGTTGCCCTGCTTCAGATTTATAAACTTCTATACCTTATCCTCCCTCAACTCAAGTGGAAATAATTTATCTAAGAAGGTTGTACAAACTCCTCCCACTCAATAGGTCCGGCCTCAACACCTTTGTTCTCCTTCCACTACTTGAACCAAGTATGAGCCAATTCTTGCAATTTGTAGGTGGCTAATTCAGCACTCCTAATAGCAGTAACACCCATAATATCTATTGCACACCATCTAGAAATTCTGACCGATCCTCTTCAGACTTGGATCCATAAAACAACAGAGGATTCATCCTAGTGAAGTCTCAGATCCTAGTTGATGTCATACTCACTACTGGATTGGATGGGGAAACAACCTATTGTATATTCTGAGCAACCAAAGTCTAGGCGAAAACTGTGAAAGTCATCCTAAATTCTTCATAGAAAACTTGTTCATTTATGGGGACTTCCTGAATAGGTGGTGGTGCGTGCTGATCCCCGTTTCTCCTTTCATTATTTTTCTGGGAGGTATTTTCTATAAACTGATGAAGTAAAATTTAGAAAAGGGAACTCAATATAGATCAATCTCCTTCGCACTACATGAATACAAAAAGAAAGAAAACTTTTATAAAATGTCTTTAGTTTTTTGCCAATAGGTGTGACGCGCTTCACACCTGTCCACAAGACTCTACTCAAAATGGATTTCAGACACCCTAGGACACTTTAAAAACTTAGTCTCCAGTACTAAGTTTTCCACAAACCGAGACTAACCCCTAGTCGTAACACGGTGGTAAATGCCACAAGTGACCCCAAGCTAACTCATGAACAGGTATCTATAGTGAGCACTGAATAAAGTAATAATAAATCATCAAATGCAGAAGCTAATTTGATGAGAAATTCTATTAAAATATAATAAAGAAATAATACCCAAGATATTTGAACTACTGATAAAACTGAAAACAAGTTTGAATATCTAAAAGCCTCTAAAGCATGAGGAGTTGATGGGACGAATCTCAAACTAACTCTGATGGATTGAAATAAAGAGAGTTTTGAAAATAACTACAAATAACTTGTCTGTGATGGATAAGGACTTACCACAACTACTTCTTAGTGGCATTAAACTGACTAAGGGCGATTGGGAAACTAAGTGTCTGAACATATGTTATAAGACAACATAGAATAAAAGGGACTATGTGATAAGTACTTTGAATGTACTGGTACGTTAGCTAAGGACTAGATAAAGTGCTTATAGATGCTGAACATGAACGCACAAACATGTATAACAAATGCAAAACCAAGTAAAGTATGTACTGAAATAATCTGTAAAACTGAATAACTGATTAGCTGGCAAATAGAACACTTGATCATACAAACCTGAACTAAAATAACCTAAATACTGAACTAAAATTATAGGAGCTATTATGTAACTGACATGCCCCAATCAGAGTTGATCGGCATCTACCCTGTAACCCCAGTTGGAAGGATGTCAGTACCTTACCACGGGTACTAATACTGGCTTTGTGATCTACTAAACTGGTGTCTTGAAGGACTAGGGTGTCATTCCTCTACTAGTGGGTGACCCCTAAGAGATTTTCAGTTCTCTACTGGTGGGTGGAATCTCTTAACCTACGTTGGCTACGTAGTTTTGGAACTTAGGGACTGCTACTAAAGGCCGCAGTCCTCTACTAGTAGGTGCACCTTCATTATTAGGTTTGATCGGTGCTAAATCTTACTCCCAACTTAACTAATACTGGTACTATTCAAATTTAATAGGACTCATAATTGATAATTACTCAACATGAATATGATAATCTGAATAAGATGGTAAAATTATGATCTGACTGACTTGTTACTTGAAATAAAAAACATGCATAAATTTCTAGGTATTGGGTGTTCATAACTTAACAGCACTAAATAATACATTTAATACAATAGAATATTTAAAATACAATAAGGAAATTCATGATTCGTAGGCCCAAAACATAGTATATTTCACTAAACTGATAAAATCCATGATTACGAGTATGGGAATATGTTAAGCTTACGAGGACAACATGCTCACAAAATTCAATTCATAAATTTTAAAATTAGCATGGTGTCAACTGAACATGATATGGGTGACTGAGTTTATAAAGTATGTAAGAGCATAAATCAGATAGGGAGAACACATTGTCAAGGTTTGAACTCAAAACTATTAAGAGAAAAGTGAGTAAATTCATACTTGACATTGAAATTTTCATAAAAATAGAGAAAAGGGTTTATACTTGAAAGATGAGGGATTTGGGGACTCAATAGGTAATAGGAACCCACTAATGAGTACCCCACATAACTAAGTTGCTTAAATTTTAAAGAAAGCTTAGAATCGAGACCTTGGATGATGAATTCTTGGACGAAGCTTTTGATTTTTGTGTTCTTGAGAATAGGAGACTAAGTATCATTAACTGATAATGAATGTGGAAAATAATTCCCGTCTTGGGTTTTAAGTCTTAAGTTGGGTGCTTAGTGATAGAGAAAAAGACCAAAATGCCCTTCACCCATTAATAAAAGTTGCATGAATTTACACTGCAGCATGGCATGGTTGCTATTATAGAGGATAGCCTCCATGACATGTTGTGTATTATGGAGACTATCATTGTTGACACGATGCATATCGCGGAGACTATCCTTCATGACATACTGAAACTGTGGAGGCTTACTACCTCCGTGGTCCAAAATCTATCTCAATCTCTTCTGAAAATTACAAAACTCTCTGTAATGACCCTTTTAACCTTTCTAATCATATTTCAACTCATATATTAATGTTTGGAACTCGATAAGGCCAAAAATAAAATGTTTAAAATGTTGGGGTGTTAAAATGGCCATGTCACATGTACTTAGTGTGTAATAATTGCTTTGGGACGTCTAAAAATGTGATGAATAGCTAGAAACGTGTTTAGAATCTTACAAGATATTATAGCTAACTGGAGAAATCACCACAACTTATCATAAGGTTAAAATCAAAGGAAAAATGCAAATCAATATCGAGGGATAGAAAACCAAAACTAGCAGCAGCATGCGCAAGGTAATCGGCCAATACTTAGTCAAACAATATCAAGAAAAATCTAAAATAGACTATGGCTAATCAAGAGCAAATGGCAGTTGGTATAAAGAATCAATAGTTGGCTACTAGGACACTAGAAGTTCAGTTTGGTCAACTTGTGGGAGAATAAAACACTAGATGTCAGGGAGCCTTACCGAGTGATACTAATCTAAATCCCAAGCAAGTGAATGAAATTTTTACTCACGGTGGGTTACAACTAGAGGGTTTAGAATCAAGAAAGGTAACTCACAAAGCTGCTACTAAGGATAAAGAGAAATTTGAGAATAAAAAAGTTGAGAGCGCTGAGAATAAGGTGGAAAATATGAAGAAACCCCACCATTCCCATAGAGTCTAAAGAAG
Organism: Capsicum baccatum var. pendulum; assembly: GCA_030864225.1. NCBI lineage: Eukaryota > Viridiplantae > Streptophyta > Magnoliopsida > Solanales > Solanaceae > Capsicum > Capsicum baccatum. Next base: position 153,464,896 of record CM061561.1, on the reverse strand, counting down.
CAGAAAGAGAAAGAATGATATTAGAAATTTATTAACTTGCTAAAACAGGTTCATATTAACCTCTCTCTTATTGATATTTTGTAGGGTATCCCAAAATATGCTAAGTACATCAAAGATATTATGGCAAAGAAGAACCGGTTAACAAAATATGCCACTATTGCACTTACTGTGGAGTTCACCTCAAGAATTTGAAACAGGTTGCCCATGAAGCTTAAAGATCAAGGAAGTTTCACTATTTAGATGACTATTGGTCAGTTTGTTAGTGCTCAGAAAGTTTGGGGTATTCGATGTGTACAAGGTGATGAAGATACCTATAATATATTAGGAATTATTAGTGATCACAATGATAGACCTGAACTCTATGTAATACCCTAAATTTTTGAACTCTAGATATCTTCAAAGATAGGCTATGAAGTTAGCTTTCCAATACTTGAAGTCTTGCCTTAATCTGACGTTAAGGCAAAACTTATGGAAAATTTTCTTTAAGGAATGGCATACACTACCAGGACTACGACTCAGGTAATGAGTCATAACTAATTGTGATGAATATTCATGAGTGAATCATAGTTTACTTTTGTGAAGGACCCTCAGTTGTAGATAGTGACCATGACTCCTCCCTACATCCCATAGTCAATAGGTACAAGTCATATGGAGGGGCTCATAGTCACAATAGTGTGCTACCCAAGACCCCTTCTAGTGGTTATGAGTTGAGTATGCAACTCATAGTGAGGTGGTATGAGTTGTATAGTAGACTCGTAACCTGACCAGTAAGAAATCCATGAACTAAGTTTCAGACTACAATTCCACCCAATGACTCATAGTCAGTCCTAATGAATCATAAGGTGCCGAATTATAGTCAACACAGTGATGTTCCCAAACTCAAAGTCCCAGCCTACGACTCATACTGACTCGTAACTAGTCGTGATGATTCATAGGATGAGTCATAACAGATGGGAACCTAATTTATTACACGTTATTCCAGGGATATTTTAGTCTTTTCCCTCTCATTTTAAAGCCTATCCCATGTTGTTTAGGATTCCCAGAGGGGGTATAAAAGACCCAAAACCCCTAATTCCATTATTAGTCATAATTTAACTCAAAAATGTCAAATAGGAGCAATTTTCTTCATCCTCAAGGGCAAATTAGGGTTTCTCAAGAACAAGATCAATTGCTAGGATTTCACCAAAGCTTTTACTTTAGGTATGTGGCATATTCATCAGTGGGTTCCTTTCACCCATTGAGTTGCAATAACTCTCCAAACATTCAAGTGTAAAATCCTTTTCTCTTTTATAGGGTTCTAAGTTAACCATGAAATTTATGAATCTCCTCTCAATAGTCTTAATTCTGAACCATAAAAATATATTCCCTCTTAATTATTGTGTTCCTATATGTTTGAAAATGCAAATGTCTACATCATAACTAGTTATTGAAATCTTAGGTGTTATACATAATTTTTCCCATACCATGGATTGTTAAATATTTGTCAAGCCAGTTAAGATTAGATTGTGTTGGTGGGTTATGAACACCTGATACCTAGATATTCATGCATGTTTTAGTTTTTCAAGCTACACATCATTCAGATCATGATTTCATCATTATTTTTAGATTATGATATTCATGTTGAGAATTCATCAGTTATGAATTATGTTAAATTTTATCATTATCAGTGTCATTTTAGTTGGAAGTAAGACTTAGCATTGAGAGAACCTAAGGATGAAGGCTCACCTGCCAGTAGAGGATTGAGACCTTTAGTAGAAGTCCCTAAGTTACATAACTATGTTTTTAGAATTGGTTATGAGAGCCTACCCACCAGTTGAGGACTGACATTCTCTAGTAGAGGACTGACATTCTAGTTCTTCGAACACCAGTTTAGTGGATCCACACAGCCAGTTTTTGTACCTATGGAAAGGTATTGACACCTTTCCAACTGAGATATAGGTTGGACCTTGATTAGCTCAGATTTGGGCATGTTAATTAAAGGCTAGCTCCCACAAGTTTTAGTTATGTATTCAAATTATGATAGCTCAGGTTTGCAAGACCAGGTGTCCATATATTAGTTATTCTATTGTTCAAATTATTTCAATACATGTTTATACTTGGTCTTTCACTCATTTTAGATGTTGATACATTTATGTTCAGTACCTATATGTATTTTGATTATTCCTTATCTTACATACTAATACATTTAAAGTACTGACCGCATACTCTCTTTTGCTCTATGTTGTCTTATAACATAGTTTCGAACACTCAGTTCTTTGATCATGATTAGACAGCTTATATTCCATTCAACTCTAGTATTGGTGAGTCCTCATTAGTTAAGGACTAACTATATCAGTTATTATGCTTTCCATTATTTCAGTTCATATTTATTTAAGCAGTCTGAGTTAGTTAGGGACCTGTCCTAAGATCTCATCATGCTTAGAGGCTTTCAGATAGTTAGATAGTTAGTTATGTATTTAGTGATGTGTTTTAGACTCCTTTGATATTGACTTCACAATTTAAATATTTATTAAATGACTTCTACACAGTATTTGGTTATCTCTCTTTAATATTTACAGCTTGTGCCAGATCATGGGTTAGTTTGGGATCACTTGTGGTGTTAAGCATTATGTTACAACTAGGGGGTAATCTCAGGTTGTGACAAACTTGGTATCAGAGCACAAGGTTTAAAGTGTCCTAGGGTGTCTAAAAGCTGCATCAAGTAGATTCTTGTTCATGGGTGTAAAGAGCGTTATACTTATTAAAGAGGAACTACGAGATGTTTTAGGAAAATTTCCCTTATTTTAGTATTTATGTAGTGCGATGGGAATAAGCTCCATTAAAATTCTCCTTCTAACTCATTCTCTATTGATTATAGAAAATTCCTCCTAGAAGTGCTAATGAAAGAAGAAATGGGGACCAACCCCTATTACCTATTCCTAAAGACTTTCTAAATAAGCAGGTCTCTCATGTAAATTTAGGGTTTCCTTCACTATACTAGCCTAATCTATAGTTGACCAGAATAATCAGTAAGTCATTTCCCCAGCCAACCCTATGGTAAGCACGGAAGTAGCCATAATATGGGATTTTACTTGGATAAATCCTTTAACATTCTCTAGATCTAAGTCTAAGAAGGTTCCATAAGAGTTTTAGATAGTGTACAGAAGGTGACTAATATCATGGGTGTAACATTCAGTGAAATTTGCTGACTTAGCTACTTACCAATTGCAAAGGGTAGCTCATACTTGGGTTAAGTAATGGAAGAAGGATAAAGGTGTTGATTTAGGGACTGTAAGGTAGGATGAGTTTGCTACTACTTTCTTGGATTGGTTTTTCCCACTCAAATTGAGGACAACCAAGGTGTAGGAGGTTATGAACTTGTAGAAGGGTAACATAAGTATGAAGGAGTATTCACTTAAGTTCACTCAATTAGTGAGGTATGCTCCAACCATGGTGACTGATTCCAGGTCTCGAATGGGTAAGTTTGTGTTTGGTGTATCAAAGGATATAGTCAAGGAGTGTAGAATAGCTATATTGATTAAAAAGATGGACCTTTCTAGATTTATGGTCCATGCTTAGCATATTAAGAAGGATAAGCTCAAGGAAAGGGAAAGAGATAATAAAAGGGCCAGAACTGATAGATTTAACTTTTTGCAATATAGGTCAGATAACGAGAATCATTCTCAGCTTCACCATAAATCCTTAGCCCTCATCCTATCCTCTGCCAGTGCTCTAGTGCCTAAGTTCTATTAAAACCATCGGGATAGAGCACCAGGCTTTAAGTCCCAAGGTAGTGTAAATAGTGGATTCACCAACCCAGTTTGCTGAAGATATGGTAAGAACCACAAGGGTGAGTGTACGGCCAGCAGTTACGCATGTGTTAGGTGTGGAAAGTCAGGCCACAAGATTAGGGATTGTCCGGTGGTTGCCCAGAGGGGTAAGGATTTTTGTCAATAGGGTCAGACTAATTTCTCTTCAGCTTCAGTAGGTCGCCCGACTCATTAGGGTGCCACCTCCAGTGCCACTAGTGGGTAATGTCAGAATCGACTATATACCTTTAATACTTGACAAGATCTAGAAGGTTCTCTTGATACGGTTAATGGTATGTTACAAGTCTTTCACCTTACTATTATTATACCCCAGAGCTTCACTTTCCTTTGTGACTCTTTATGTAGTATTAGAATTAACCATTAGTCCCAAAATATTAGTAGAACCCTTCTCGGTGTTTACTCTAGTGGGTAGTTCTATCATAGCTAAGTGGATATATAGAAATTGTCTAGTCACAATATCCCAAAAAGTCACCTCAATAGATCTCGTAGAATTAAAGATGACCTATTTGGATGTCATTCTCAACATGGATTTGATTCACTCTTCTGTGCTTCAGTTGATTGTAGAAATGGAGTCATCTAGTTCTGGTTCCCTAATGAGCTAGTCATAGAATAGATGGATAGTACCTCAACGCCTATAGGTCGATTCATCTCTTACCTTAATGAAAGGAAGATAATCTTTAAGGGTTGTACCTATCATCTTGTCTAAGTCAAAGACTCAAGTTTTGAAACCTTGAGTCTTAAATTTGTTCCAGTTGTAAATGAGTTTATAGTAGTGTTTCCTAAAGATCTTCTCGGAGTTTCTCCCGAGAGGGAAATCAATTTTGAAATTAATATCCTTACAGATACACAAACCATTTTAATTCCACCTTACAGAATGGATCCAACTGAGCTTAAGAAATATAAAGAGAAATTGAAATATCTCCTAGATAAGGGCTTCATCAGGCCTAATGTTTCCTCATGGGGTGCTTCAGTTCTCTTCGTGTGTAAGAAAGACGATTCTCTCAGAACGTGCATCGATTTTCGTCAGTTGAACAAAATCATAATCAATAATAAGTATCTTCTCCCCAGGATTGATGACTTGTTTGACCAAATTTAAGGAGTGAATTATTTCTCTAAGGTAGACCTCAGATCCAGCTACCATCAACCTAGAGTCAGAGAATATGACATTTTAAAGACAACTTTCAGAACTCGGTATGGTCAATTCGAATTTCTAATTATGTCTTTTGGAGTAACCAATGCTCCTGCATCTTTCATGGACTTGATGAATAGATTGTTCAAGCAGTACTTGGACATATTTGTGATAGTTTTCATAGATGACATTCTCTTCTATTCCGTAGTGAAATTGAGCATGCAAACCATTTAAGGATTGTTTTGTAGACCCTTCAGAATCATCATCTATTCTCTAAGTTCAGTAAATGTGAATTATGGTCAAAATCAGTAGCTTTCCTCAGTCAAATTATTTTTGGTGAAGGTATTTGAATTGATTCTCAAAAGAATGAAGCAGCAAGGAACTGGTCTGGATTTATCTCTCCATTAGATCTCAGAAGTTTCTTAGGCTTCAACGATTACTATAGATGGTTTGTTGAGGGATTTTCTTCTATTGTCTCTCCCATGTCTAAACTGACTTAAAAGAAAGTCAAGTTTCAGTGGTCAGATTCCTGCAAGAAGAGTTTTTAGGAATTGAAGACTCGACTCACTTCCTCCCTAGTATTGACTCTACCAGAGGGTTTAGATTGTTTCATATTTTTTGTGATGCTGCCAGAGTTGGTCTTAGCTGTGTTTTGATACAGTGAGGCAAGGTGATAGCCTATGCCTCTAGATATCTTAAAACCCATGAGAAGAATAACCTAACTCATGATCTTGAGTTGGCAACAACTATTTTTGCCTTACAGATATGGAGGCATTATTTATATGGGGTTCATGTTAATATGTTCACTGATCACAAGAGTTTACAGTATGTGTTCACACGGAAAGATCTAAATATTCATCAGAGATGGTGGCTTAAATTATTGAAAGACTATGATATAGGTATGTTTTAGCATCCAGGTAAGGCCAATGTTATGGATAACACCCTCAGTAGGTTATCTATGGGAAGTGTGGCCCATGTTAAGAATGATAAGAAAGAGTTAGTTTGTGAGGTTCATCAGCTTACTAAATTAGGTGTTTGACTGGTTAATTCGGACAAAGGTAGTATATAGCTTTAAAATAGTTTATAATCTTCTTCGGTTTTCAAGGTAAATAAGAAGAAAGATAGAGATCCTAGCTTAGTTTAATTGAAAGAGGCAGTTCGGGATCATAAGGTTAAGGTTTTCTCCCAAGGATGAGATGGTATACTTCATTATCAGGGCAGGTTGTGTATTCCATAAGTGGATGGTTTGAGGTAGAAAATATTAAAAAAAGCTCATGGTTCATGATATTTCATTCATCCATTATTCACTAAGACGTATCGCGATTTATAGGAGGTCTATTCGTGGAATGATATTAAAAAGTATATAGCAAAATTCATGGCTAAGTTTCCAAATTGTCAGTAGGTTAAGGTTGAGCACTAGAGACCTAGTGGTATGCTCCAAGAGTTCAAAATTTCCACTTAGAAGTGGGTAGTTGTGAATATAGATTTTATTACAGGGTTACCTCATACGCGATGTCAACATGAGTCGATTTGGATCATTGTGGATAGAATGACCAAGTCAGCCCATTTCTTACTAGTTCATACTTTATATTTAGCTAAAGATTATACTAGACTCTATCTCAGGGAGTTGTTAAGGTTGCATTGGTTTTGTTAACCATTATTTCAGATAGAGGTAGTCAGTTTACCTCTTATTTTTGGAAGGCTTTTCAGAGGGGTGTCGATACCCAAGTTTATCTCAGTATGACTTTTCACCAGTAGATAAATGGTCACATAGAGAGGACCTTTTAGACCTTAGAGGACATGTTGAGGGATTATGTTATCAATTTCAAGACTAGTTGGGATAATCACTTACCTTTGATTGAGTTTGCCTAAAATAACATCAATAACTTTGATATCTAGATGGCTCCATTTGAGGCTCTATATGGTAGAAGGTGTAGATCTCATATTAGTTGTTTTAAAGTTGGTGAGGCTTCTTAATAGGGATAGATTCAGTGCATGAGGCAATGGATAAAGTTTAATTAATTAAAGAAGAATGAAGACAACCCAAAGTCTTCAGAAATACTATGCAGATATAAGAAGAAGAGAGCTTGAATTTAATGTTAGAGATTTTGTGTATCTAAAAATTTTGTCCATGAAAGGGGTGAAGAGGTTTGGTAAGAAGAGGAACCTCAGTCCTCTCTATGTCGGATCGTATAGAATTTGTTGCCATTTTGGGAAGGTAGTTTATGAGTTAGAGTTTCCTGCAGAGTTAGCATCAGTGCATCCTGTGTTTTATGTATCTCTGCTAAGGAAATGTATTAGTGATCAATCTTCTATCGTTCCTTTAGAAAGTGTAGGTGTGGAATATAGCCTCTCATATGATGAATTCCTAATTGAAATCCTTGACTGTTAGATTCATAGGTTGAGGAATAAAGAAACTTCCTTGGTTAAGGTTCTTGGGAGAAATCAGTTCATTGAGGGAGATACTTAGGAAACAGAAGCCGATATGCAATCCAAGTATCCCTATATCTTCTCTATGAATGTATATTGAGCTTGAGGTAATGGTTCTTTAGATTGATTCTCTTATTTTCTATCTTAGCTATCTAACCATGCTCATGTCATAATATGCATTCTTGAATTCAGTTTAGCCCATGCATCATGTTTTTAGATTCAGATATTTAATCATGATTCAGGTCATAAGTATTTAGTCCATCATCTTACTCTTCCTATTACTCCAACTCAACAAGTTTCATTCGAGGATGAATTATCCAAAGGGGGAGATATTGTAATACCCTAAAATTTTAAACTCTAAACATCTGAAAAGATGGGCCACAGAGTTAGCTTTCCAATGCTTTAAGTCTCGCCTTAATCCGACGTTTAAGGAAAAAGTTATGGAAAATTTCCTTAAAGGACAAACTACACTACCATGACTACAAATCAGGTAACAAATTGTAACAATCATGATGAGTAGTCACAAGTGAATCGTATTTACTTTAGTGAAATACCCTCAGTTGTAGCTAGTGACCATGACTCCTCCCTACGTCCTGTAATTAGTTTCTATGTGTCATATGGAGGGACTCGCAGTCACAACAGTGTGCTACCCAAGACCCCCTCTAGCAGTTACGAGTCGAGCATGTGACTCGTAGTGAGGTGTTACGAGTCATATAGTGGACTCGAAGCCTGACTAGTAGGAAATCCATGAACCAAGCTTCAGACTATTATTCCACCCAATGACTCATTGTTAGTCCCAATAAATCATAAGGTGCATAATCATAGTCAAGACAGTGAAGGTCCTAAACTCATACTTCCAGCCTATAACTCAGACTACGACTCATAACCAGTCATGACAAGTCGTAGGATGAGTTGTAACAATTGGGAACCTAATTTCCTGTTCGTTATTCTAGGGACTTTTTACTCTTTTCTCACTCCTTTTAAAGACTAACCCACTTTGTTTAGGATTCCTAGATCGGGGTATAAAAGACCCAAAACCATCAATTCCACCATTAATCATAATTTAACTTAGAGAAATCAAAGATGAGCAATTTTCTTCTTTCTCAAAAGAAAATTATGTTTTCTCAAAAACAAGATTAATTGTAGGGATTTCACCAAAGTTTTTACTTCAGGTATGTGGGATATTCATCAGTGGGTCCCTTCCACCTATAGAGTCCCAAGAACTCTCCAAACTTTCAAGTGTTAAACTCTTTTCTCTTTTATGGGGTTCCAAGTTAACCATGAAATTTATGAATCTTCTCTTAATTGTCTTGATTCTAAACCATAAAAATATATTCCGTCATAATAATTTTGTTCCAAAATGTTTGAAAATGCAAATTTCTATATCATGATTAGTTATTGAAATCTTGGGTATTATACATGGTTTTTTCCATACCATTGTTTGTTCAATATTTGCCAAGATCAGTTTACATTAGATAGTATGGTGGGTTATGAACATGCGATACCAAGATGTTCATCCATGTTTCATATTTTCAAGCTACACATTATTTAGATCATGGTTTCATTATTATTTTTAGATTATAAATTCATGTTGAGCATTCATCAGTTGTGAATCATGTTAAATTTTATCAATATCAGAGTTAGTTCAATTTGGAGTAAGATTACCACCGAGCGAACCTAACCTAGGTATGAAGGCTCACCTACCAATAGAGGACTAAGACTTTCAGTAAAAGTCCCTAAGATCTAGAACTACATTGCCAGCATAGGTTATCAGAGTCACCTACCTGCTGAGAACTGACACTCTCATAAAGATCACCCTCCAGTAGAGAACTGACACCCTCGTCCTTTGGGACACCAATTTAGTGGATCCACATAGCCAGTGTCGGTACCTGTGGTAAGGTATTGATAGCCTTCTAACTAAGGTTATAGGTTAGACCCCAATTATCTCAGATTAAGGTATGTCGGTAAAAGGTTAGCTCTCACAAGTTTCAATTCAGCATTCTGATTATGATGGCTCACGTTTGCAAGACCAAATGTCCATACATTAGTTATTCAGTAATTTAAATTATTTTAGTGCATGTTAGTACTTGGTCTTGCACTCATTTTATATGTTTGTGCATTCATGTTCAGTACCTATATGTATTTTAGTTAGTCCCTACATCACATACCAGTAATTTAAAGTACTAACTGCATACTCTCTTTTGCGCTATGTTGTCTTATAACATAGCTTTGGACGCTCAGTTCCCTGATCGTACTTAGACAGTTCGTATGCCACTCAGCTGCAACATTGGTGAGTCCTCATCAGTGAGGACTAATTATATCAGTTATCATGCTTTCCATTATTTTAGTTCATATTTATTTCAGCAGTCAGAGTTAGTTGGGGACCTATCCCAACAACTCATCATGCTTAGAGGCTTTCAGACAGTCAGACAATTATTTATGTATTCAGTGATGTGCGTTAGACTACTTTGATATTGACTTGACTATTTAAACATTTATTAAATAAATTCCACATAGTATATTCTTATGTCTCTTCAGTATTTACAATTGTGCCAGATCTTGGGTTAGTTTGGGGTCACCTGTGGCCTTAAGCATCGTGTTACAACTAAGTGGTAGTCTCGGGTCATGACACTCTAAGATCCCTCTTATTACAGCCAAGGACCCCTTTGAAATAGCATTAGTGGGGTATGATATTTTTGGTTATGCAGAAGCACATGAGATGATTTAGATCTTGGAAGTTGCAAGTGTATTGATTTGGAAGGGTGCATTTGAGCCTTTGAAAAGGCTCCTTGGTCCTTCTCCCAGGCCTTCCATTGAGGACGCCCTTAAGTTGGAGCTTAAGGATCCACCTTTCAATCTCAAATATGCCTTTCTTAGTGATGAAAAAACTTTACTTGTGATTCTCTCTATAAGTTTAACTGATGTACAAGTAAAAGAGGCATTGGTAGTGTTTAAAAAAGGAAATAAAGCCATCGGATGGAAAATGTCAGACATCCAAGGGACTAATCCTACCTTCTACAAGCATAAAATATTTATGGAAGAAGGCCATAAGCTAAGTGCACAACATCAGCAAAAATTGAACCCAGTTATGAAAGAGTTAGTCAAAAAAATGATCAAGTGGCTCGACACATATATAGTTTATCCCACCTCAAACAACAAATGGGTCAGTCCTATTTAGTGCATCCCAAAGAAAGGAGGTATGATAGTTGTGAAAATAATAATAGCGAGTTGATACCGACTTGTACTGTGACCAGATGGAGAATCTGTATGAACTATAGAAAACTTAATAAGGCCATAGGGTAGAATCATTATCCAATCCCTTTTATTGACCAGATGCTTCACAAACTTACTGGACAAGAATAATATTGTTTCCTTGATAGGTATTCTAACTATAATTAAATATCTATAGCATCTGATGACCAAGAGAAAACAACATTCACCTATCAGTATGAGACTTATGTTTTCAGATGAATACCTTTTGGATTATGCAATGCACTAGCTACCTTTTAGAGGTGTGTGGCCATTGATGACAATTTTCAATGACATGGTGGAGGATTTTGTTGAGGTATTTATGGATGACTTTTCTGTATTTGGTAACTCATTGGATATGTGTCTGCAAATTTTTACAAGGTCTTGGCTAGGTTCAAAGAAACAAACTTAGTGCTAAACTAGGATAAATGACACTTTTTGGTCAAGAGAGATAGATTTCTTGGCCATAAAGTGTCATAAAAGGGGCTGGAGGTGGAAATAGCAAAAATAGAAGTATTGAGAAGCTGCCACCCCCAGTATCAGTTAAAGGTGCATGCAGTTTTCTTGGACATAGGGGTTTTATAAAAGGTTCGTCAAGGACTTTTTGAAGATAGAAAGTCCAATGTGTAAGCTACTGGAGAAAGAGGTAAATTTTGAATTTGGAGTTGATTGCTAGAAATTATTTGAGGACTTGAAGAAAAGACTGATAGAAGCTCTTATATTGATTATTATTGGTTGAGGATTGCATTTTGAGCTAATGTGCAATGCAAGTGATATGGTTGTAGGTTCAGTGTTGGGGAAACACAAGGAGAATGTCTTTCACTTTATCTATTATGCTAGAAAGATCTTAGATGGTGCTTAAATCAATTACACTGTCAAAGAGAAAGAGATGCTAGCCTTAGTGTATGGATTTGACATATTTAAAGCATATTTAGTTGGCACAAAGGTGATATTTTATATGGACCATGCTGAAATCCGATATCTATTCAATAAAAAATATGAAGTAGTAGTTAATCAGAAGTATTTTTCTTCTACAAGAATTTGATTTGGAGGTACATGATAGAAAAAGAGCTAAAAATCAAGTGGTTGACCACTTATTGAGGTTAGAAAGTTGAGCATATATAGTTGAGGATGGGTATATTTAAGAGGAGTTCTTAAATGAATAGTTGATGGCACTGAGCTCAGTAGAGCTCCCATAGTATGATGATATAGTGAACTTACTGATAAGTGGTGTATAACCCCTAGATGCGACTAGTCAACAAAAGAATAAATTATTCCATGATTTTCTCTCATATATGTGGGATGAGCCTTATTTGTTCAAGTAGGGCAGTGATTAAGTAGTTGGAAAATGTGTTCCAGAAGCTAAATCCAAACAAATGCTAAAGAGTTGGCCTTCATCACCTAATGAAAGTCACTATAGAGGTGTACTAACAGCACGCAAAGTGTTACAATTAGGTTTTTTTGGTCCTATGCTATTCAAAGATAGATTTACTTTTATGAAAGAATGTGACCAATGTAAGAGAATGTGCACTATCTCAAGACGCCATGAAATTTCCCTAAATAATATTCTTGAGGTAAAGGTTTTTGATGTGTGGGAGATATATTTCATGGGCCCATTTCCACCCTCCTATGGTAATTTGCATATATTGGCGGTGATAGATTATGTGTATAAATGGGTAAAAGTTTCATCTCTCCCCACTAATGATGCTAAAGTGGTGACAAAGTTTGTCAAAAAGAATATATTCTCTTATTTCAGCACACCTAAGGCAATCTTTACAGATAGAGGGATTCATTTTGTGAATCATTGGTTCAAGAACCTGCTGGCAAAATATGGGGTCAAACACAAGGTTTCTACAGTGTATCATCCATAAATGAGTGTCCAAGTGGAGGTATCCAACCATGAGATTAAATAGATTCTTTAAAAAATAGTAAATGGTCGGCACAAAGATTGGTCGGTAAAGTTGGATGATGTACTATAGGCGTATAGAACAACCTAAAAAATACCTATTACGACCTCCTTATATTGATGGGTATATGGAAAAGTGTATCACTTTCTTATAGATCTTGAGCATCAAGCTCATTCAACAGTGAAGAAATTGAATCTTAACTCAAAGATTTTGGGAAAGAAGAGGATGCTTCAGTTGTTTAAACTTGATGAGTTCTCCATAAATTGTTGTTATTCAACTCAAGGGTGAAATTATTCACAAGTAAATTGAGGTCCAAGTGGTCGGGGCTATTTGAAGTGGTGATAATCACCCCTCAAGGGGCGGTGGATCTTTGGCGTAAGGTCAAGATGGCTACATTCCTGGTGAATGAATGGAGATTATGTATTATTGTTCAGATCATGAGGATACACAAAGGCATCTATCATATTTATGGATGAGTAATATTGAGTTTGGACATGCCGTGATATTAAATAAGGTGTTGCATGGGATGCAACCCACAAATGTAATGTAATAGTCTAGTTTTTCTCTTTTATTTGAATAAAAATGAGAAAATAAATTGAAAATAAAAAAATATGCATCGACCCATGACAAAAATTGAGGCGCTAGGTGGGAGGAAACCCACCACTTTTAATTTATTTTGTTGTATTTGAGGATATTTATAGGATTGAGAAAATCTTAACATGGGGAATAAATAAGTTAAGAACAAAATGTTCTTTTAAGGAGGCTACCAGGTATGAAAATGCCTATTGGTATGAAGAAAAACAAAGGCAAGCAAGGGGGGCCAAAATTCCCTCAAGTTGGCATTCCAGTGGACCTCCGTAATAGAGGCGTGCCACACTACCTATCCTCCATCATAATGGTGTGGCATATTGAAGGTAAAAAGTTTTTAGTAATGGGCCTCCGCAATAGGGGTATTCCATGCTCCCTATCCTCTGCGATAAGGGCATAGCATGAAGGCTGATAAGTCTGGCCATTTTTATTAAATTTTCGTCTTTAACGCAACTTTTTCCCCTTTTAAAACCCTACCCCTTTTTTTAAAAATAAAAATCCCCAATTCGTTCCCCTTTCTTATAACCCTAATATGTTATGCCAAAGGAAAATTTTTCAATTTGAAGCATACCATGCCAAGAAACTCTATCAAACATTTTCCTCTCTCCTTAACCATGCACATACGAGGTAAGTTAAATTTTATCTCTTTGTGGTTTATCTCTTTCACCCAAAATTATGGGTAAATAAACACTTTTTGAATTCATATTGCGAAGAGTGTAGTGAATTCAAGGTTTTCATTCCCATACGCTATGTTTTAAAGTCTGCTGGAAGGTTGGTTTGGAAGCTTAATTTTCACATCCATGGGTGACTTTGTGCGTTTTCATATTCATTTTCCCCATTACACTTTAAAAAGACATGTGCACAGTTACATGAATGCAATCTAATAAATTATGCGAGTAATACGATTCAAAATTGTGCTTGGTGAGTTTGCTTTTGCCTCTGTGGGCATGTACTGGTGTATGTTGTTGTGAATCCCTTATTTGAACATGTTAGAATTGAAACAGTGGATATGGTTAGAATTGAAACAGGGGATATGGTGCTTACCTGGATATTTTATATGCATATATTGTTATTACATCATGAGTATCTGTGCGTGGTATTGCTTGTGCACACAGGGAAATCATGGTAGTCATTTACAGATCTTTGAGATGTGTTAACTGCACAAGTATGTTCTATAAATTATGGTGGTACAGGTGATCAAATAGAAAAGAAATCTTATTAAGGATAGCACCGAAGGAAAGTGATGGTTTGGTATGTTGTAATTTTGTGAACACTTTGTTGTGAAAGTGTGGTACATGCTTGAAGTATGAGTAAAGCGGTGTGACCTCAGGTTGTGATCTTGTGGATAGTAACTAGATTCCCAAACTGGTTGACTACTTGAATAGGTATCGTGACCTGGTTATATTATGGAATGAGGGAAGTCTTAGTACCCCAGTTTTGAATTCACACACCTATGCTACTAACTAAGTGTGGGATGGTCCCTAAAACCTTCTATACTTGGTATTTGGCTAGCTATATTGTATTTTTTTGACATGCTTTCTCATGTGGTATTTGGAAGACACTGTGGCAAGTAAAACACAAGAAAAGGATGTTGCTCCACCTTCGGAGGCATCAAAGAAGAGAGTTCATCCAGCAGATCGCATACCCAAAGCCTCGACAGTCCGACGAGATCAAACTCATAGATATGGGTCTCGATGGGTTACGAAAGAAGGACAGAAATGATATTGCAATCACACAAAATCAAAATATACCCAGGATAAGTTCATTGATCGAGAGAGTTGGGCAGAGAGTTCCTAGACATGGTTTAGAGAATTGAGGAGTTGCGGATGAACTTTATTTTTTAGCAGCCTACTATGTGCAATTTGCAATTGATCAGGGAATTCTATGCCAACTGGGACCTAAGAGAGCCTGATTCAAAAGTAAAAATTTCTGGGCAAGTGGTAACTTTAATACACATGACCTTAATGCCCTCTTGGGTAATCCTGAGGCAGAATTACTTCAGCTGAGGCAGTTGAACATCACTCCATCATATGCTAACATCAGATACTTATTATGAAAAATAGGTCGGCGGCTAGGTGGATTCACCACCGAGAGGGAGGTTATCGTTTGACCTTTCCCTATGATAAAATGAATAGGGAATCAAGAGTGTGGCTGAAAATAAGTTATAACTATTTCATTCTGGGGAAGCACATGATAGAATTCACTCGATATTGGGTTTGAATGATTAATACACTGATGCAGGAGGACTTCGTGATTAATTTAGGAACAGTAATTATATCAGCAATGAAAAAGGTGTGCCATCATCAT
This sequence comes from Capsicum baccatum var. pendulum, assembly GCA_030864225.1. NCBI lineage: Eukaryota > Viridiplantae > Streptophyta > Magnoliopsida > Solanales > Solanaceae > Capsicum > Capsicum baccatum. The sequence goes on along the minus strand of CM061561.1, from coordinate 153,449,477 downwards.
GGACTCAGGTATGGCTTTGGCGGGTTACTGACTCATTTTCTAAGAGGCCATGGTATTGAAGAGGAGTTCATGGACTATATACCTCTATTAGACACACGTTCGATAGATGTGACCTAGATGCAGGGTCTTGATATTTCTCATGGACCAGTGTTAACATTACCCAAGCGCCATGCTCGGGGTGATAAGATCACAACCCATATGTATGGGCTACAGATGCTACAGCTATGAGTTGTAGAAAGAGTAGCCACCAGATAGAAGATACGTATAGTGGAGCTTGACCACCCACTTGGTCACCATACCAGGACTTTATTGCGGATCAACCAAAATTTTATAAAGCTAGTGGAGGATGACATCTCGAATGATGATGATAGGCAGCTACAGGATTTGGATATTGAGTTTAAGGATGAGGATGATGGGGACCCTGACTTGGGTGATGAGGCTTTATGCCCAAATATTTATGACGCCATGGATGAGGAGTGTCCAGGGATTTTTTACATCACCTTATATTTTTATTTTGTTTTATCTCTACAAGAACTAGGGACAGTATTACATTTTCAGTGTAGGGTGGTGGAGATTACACTTATTTTGTTATCTATTCTGATTGAATTGCTATTTTTACTATTTTGTGGACTATTATTTGTTATTTGGTGCTAAGACAGACATTCCAGTATATTTGGTCTGTAATAGTTAGTAATTATTATTATTGTGAATTTGGTTGTGCAGTAGTTAGTAATAGTTTCATTATTTTATTATTCCTAGATTTGTTATTTTAGTTGATTAGTTATTTTTATGTCGATTTTAGGAATAAATCTTTTGTTTTATATGATGCATTCCAATAACTAGTCATATTTTAGGTGGTTTTCTTGATGATGGATGGATGACAACCATCTTAAGAGGAATCAGTCTTAGGGAGTGAATAGGTAGGATAACTCGATCACTAATCTAATACGGGGAACCTTTTGTTAGGCCATATGACTATGTGACATGAAAAAAATTCTATGAAGAATCATGTCAAACTAAGATGGGTTGCTATTTTTGAGACGCCTAGGCTCAATTATGTGACTCTTTGCTAATGTTGGCTTAATTTTGAATTTGTACAATTTTTTAGTCAATAATCTATATGAATCCTGATTGCGTTTAGCATGTGCTAGGTATGAGTGAGGTTTTATATATATTCCATATGCATAGTGATGTCTAGAACTTCCCGGTGTGTTTACAAAGTGAAATAAAGAAGGTTGAGTTTAGGAGATGACATAGGCATTTCTTTGATAGCCATATTTTGTAGCTTCCTTGTCTACCCTTAGTGCATAACCCTAGTCAACCCTATTGAGACGTAAGCCTATTCTTTGGTAGCCTAATAAGTAGCTTAATCCTTTTTCTTTCAATTGGCCCCATTTTGATCCCAAAACTCCTAGCGCTTTGATTAAAATTTGAGTTGTTTGATAGTGTGCGAGAAAAGAGGAAAAGAGTGAAAGTAATGCCCCTAAAAATTAGATTTTGGTGTTATATAGTTTATATGTTGACAAAAGGGAGTAGTGAAATAAACAAAATGATTATTCCAAGAACAATATGAGAAGTTAATACTCCCTACATACAATTTGTAATCTAGCTTAAAAAGATAGGGGAAAAACATGAAAAATCATAGGGTGATACAAAATTGGTGGAAAATAGGTTGATGGAAGAATAGTTGCATTTAACATGTGATGTATTAAAGCGCTTAGGGAGGATAGCTGTTGTACTACCCAGAATAGTACCTACCTGTCCCGCAGCCTACATTACAACCCCTAAAGTCCTACTAGATCCTAAGCATTGATATTCTAACATTAATAGAGTATTACACTAAAGGAAAGCTTATGGTTCGTCGTATGTCATATGTGAATTATTTGGGAGAGTGATCAGAATTTGATCTTGGTACCTATTCCTATGATATATGACTTAATAGTCAGCGAATATGGGTAACTCTTTTGTGGTGAGGGCGCATATTGACAATAGTTAAGTGACTTGTATGATTTCTTGGTTGAATAATGTGCATAAGTTTACCAATATTGTAGAGTCTATTATTAATGTTAGGGAGTCAAAAAGAGGTATTCTAGTGTTTTAATATGTGATATAAAATATCTGGGATAAAAATTTATGAGTCATGAGTAGTTAGGGTGTACCCAGCGACGATATCTTGTTAAGGTAGTGATGTGAAGCCTTGGTGTACTGAGAATAATTGTGTAGACTTGTTCGAGGGTGAACAAGACTCTAAGCATAGGGTGGTGATCTTAGGTGTATTTGCACATCCAAGTGCTAATTATTAACCTTTATTGCACAAATTTCATGAGCTAAATCTCTTAAAATATCTTATGTTTGAGCTAAAATTTCATTCCTAAGCTGATGGATATGATTAGTATTGCAGGGTTTGAATGTGGTGAAAATGAACGTGATTAGGCATGAACGTCAAGTTATGGATCATGAAGAGCATTAGGACCACGGTGAGCATAAAAAGAATGGAACAAGGCTTTGAAAGCATGGGACAAGGACCAAAAAAATAAAAAGCAAACATTGAATTAGAAAAAAGAAGTTAACATAGTGGCGTGCCACGCCCCTTAGTCTCTGCGATAAGGGTATGGCACATTGAAAGTTTAATATCTAATGGGAGATTCCAGTGTTCATGTGCAATATTTGTATGCCACTACGCTTAGACTCCGTGATAAGTGTATGGCATGGAGAAGGCATAAAAGCAAATGGCACATTCTAGTGAGCCTCTATGATATTGGCAAGCCACGAACCCTAGCTTCCACGATATGGGCATGGTATGCTGGTGTGTTTAAATTATGGGATGCAGCCCAACTATAAAAGGAACATTTGTAATATTTTTGCCTTATATTTTGCATACATCTATGTAAGGAAAAAACATATGAGGGCTTCATCTTAGGGTTATTCTACCATTAAACTCTTTTACTTTTAGTTTGGTATAAATACTTTGATTTCTTGGATGTTGATTATGAACATGAGTGGCTAATTTCCTATGTTCTGGGGTTGCAACCAAATGTATGATTGTATTTTGTTATTCTTCAATTGGTTAAGTGTTTATTTATCATACGGGTTGTTATTAATCCTTTATTGTTCCTATTTTGATGATTGGCCACTATTGAAAATTTAATCCTGTTGTGAACCCAGAAGAAGGATCACTAGGATAGATTGAAGGGTTTAAGGAACAAGTTCTAATTGTTCAAATAATGAAATATTTGATAGGCGTATATGATAGTGTTATACTTACAATGCCTTATTTGGTTCAATTATAGGAAGACAACGTAAAAATTCTGAAGTGGATTATTGCATCCTCGCTCAATGATGTAGTTATGATATCCCTTTTATGTAGATGGTTACTGGTTTGGAAGGCCATAATCGTATTATTAACCTTGTGAACCAACAACCTGGTAACCAACTTGACCAACAAGAAGGATAACAATTTACATGATTGTTGAGAGTGTCTCAACCCTGGAATTCCCTCTCGTATTGATTACATCTTTGCTAACATTGCAATTGCCACATTTTATTACTTACTCTCTCATTATTAGTTACTACAATTTAATCAACTCTTTGATACTTTACAACACTTGATTGAGACATTTTCAAAAACTAAATTAAGTGAATTGCTGACAAGTAGTCCCTGTGGGTTCGATATCCGGTGCTTTATAGAGTTACTATATTACTTGTCCAACCATATACACTTGCATGTGCGGTAGGCCGCAACACCTGTGTATTGAAATATTAGTTTTATACTTAAATGTACATTAGATAATGACAAATAAAAATACGTGTGCATGAAAAGATGTTCCACCTGATTGTCTTGGACCAAATTGACCTCTTGTAGGACTTTCTTTTTTGTTATGTCCTTGTGTACCACATTTGTTACAAGTCATAACAGCACAACATTTGCTAAGCTTCCCAGTTTTCCTACTTTTGTTAGCCTCCTTTCTTCTAACGTTACTTGGTCTTTCAGGCATCTTTTAACCTTTGGTGACTTTACAGTTGGATTATTTGATTCCAGACATATTGTTTTATTATTCATTGGCTGAATAAAGTGGTCATATATGCAGAGGTAGGTATCCTTGTGATAGCTACTAGACACAAAATTTATGGGCTCATATTCCTTGGAAAAAAGGACATCAATACCATGAGGACAAAGAATACCCCTAATCTGCCAAGCTCTGCAACTACAACTCCTACTCATAATGTCCACAGTATATGTAAAATCCTTATGCTCAATCTCAAAACCCATTTTGTCATCTCAAGACAAGTTGCACTGCATTGACTTGTTAATATTTTCTTGGATAATCTTTAGAGTTATGGGAGAAATGCTAGTGATCCAAGTGTTTGAAAACTACCTTAACTCATCCTTTCTTTTCATCATCTTCACCCTAATTCTCAATCATTGTAATGGTTGTTTTGAACCTTGCCGGAAGTATCATGCATTATGATCTTCAAAGTACCTTTTGCACCATGTCTCCAAGTTGTACCATAGAAGAGCATCCAAACAATATATATGTTTGTATAAACCCTTTAACTGAATAAACAACCAAAATCAAAAACTGAATCCTGGAATAAAATATATGTTTGTAAGTATCAAGAGTGCTTAAACTAACTAAAACATCAAAAAGGTATATATAGAGTATAAGGAAACCCTATGAAATCATTTCCAAATAAAACAGGAAAATCAATGTCGATGGCTACTTACTAGGCCACCTACGAGCCATAAGTGGCACCTAAGACCATAGGTGGTCCCCGTAGGTGGCCCTGGTCCTAAATCATCTACATCCTTCATTAGACTTTTATCCTTTGAGACCTACACTATCACCTACAGACTGTAGGTGGCACCTACTGGTCGTAGGTACCCGCCGTAAGTGGAAGAATCTTCTTTTCCTAACTTTTTAAGTCTAGATCTCAATTTCTGACATATATATATGCACCTAAGCCCTGTAGGTAGTACATATTGTCATAGGTGCCCAATCCAGTGGTCTGATTTCTTTTAGAATAGCTTCAAAACCTGATTCCTTGCAAAACATAACACAAAACACATCATATCTAACAAAAGGACCAAGCAACTTGCATATTTTCACTGTTTTAAGTGTCAAAAGTGCTATGAAACTATATCACATCAACACCCTCAACTTAGAACGTTTGCATGTCCTCAGGCAACTCAAAAAATTAAAACAAAATAATAATGCTTAACTAGGAAAACTCTAAGCTATCTAACGAAGTCAATCATCAACTTTAAGCTCAAACATATTACCCTATCCTATTCCAACAGTTCAAAAACAACTGAGTATATACATGAAGCACAACAATGTGACACAAGGGAATCAATATATGGCATTACATTAGCAACAAACAATCATGCATATGTACAAGTTACAGTAACCAAAAAAGATGGCAGCTATCAAAACAACCCATGTGCGCTCACAACAAGGAAGTCCGACTCACTTATATGAAATCATGCATGTCAATGCAGGGATGGTGTTGGTTTGAAATGGCTTGTAAATTCCTTTTAGTTGTGAGTTCAAAAAGTTACTTTTACTCATGACTGTTTAGTACTTATTTCTTTTCTTAATGCATCATTCTATTCTTTAAATTTAGGCTCACTTCTGTTATGATGTTTCTACTTTTATGTATATACTTTGTGTATACCTATATTTATTATCTTAATTATATTAGAATTTTCCCATGAAATTTGTAGATAGTCATCATTTCTCTGCTTATTACAGTAAACTCCATGAGCTAATTACAACTAAAGATATCAGTAAGATGTCTATAACATGCTAAAAACTAGTAGGTGATATATTGAAGTGAAAACATAAAATTTGATAATTGTCTAGTACTTACAATATTTTTGTTTTTCATTTTTTGGGTTACTTTTATTATTTTTGAAAGGCCAACCTACCCCAACTTGTGGCCCACTTAGGGTTGGGTTGGGTAGCTATTTCAAAGGCCCTTTAGTTAAAAGGGCTAGCTTGTCCTAACTCATTTAACTCTCTAGTCTGGTAAGGTTGGGTTGGGCTGGATTAGGCCAGCCTATTTTGATGTCTCTATATAAAAGCATGTTAAGTGTATGGGAACTAATATGAAAAATGGCTATCTTATTGTGTTGTGCCCGTGTGGGGGTCTATGTGATATTGATAGCTTAAATACATAAAAATAATGGTATCTTATTGGATGAAAAAACTATTGTGGTATCAATTGTATATGTTAATATGTTCATACTTTATTGGCATATGAATCATGTTGGTTTTCATGGATGGTTGGATATATTGAGCAGATATTTGGGCTCACATGTTGGTATATTGATGGGTTATTAGATATTCTCATGGTTGGTTGATTGTGAACTTTTCATCATCATTTTTATGGCATCACACTATTTCACTTATTTGTTATTTTCTTTATATACTTGTTGTTGTTGTATGTTGTACTTGATTTGTGTCTTATGCCATGTATGTGCTTTGGAAATAGTGTAAATACTGGAACACTAGAATTATTAGAAACACTAGAAATATTAGAAATATTAGAAACATTTTAAAATACTCGAACATCAAATTTTATAGACCTTCTCCAAGGGATGTGCCAGAAATAAGTCATGGATATTGAGTTGTATATAGGTTGATGAACCCCCATGGATCTTATGTCTTAAATCGTTAGCTTTGTGGGTGTATACACAGATTGTGCGATAGTCTCAAAGGCTATGTGGCTATCTTAGAGGTTGTCCAACAACCTCGTGCATTACATCATCATCATCATCATTCTTATTGTATTTACTTTATTATGCTTATGATGTGATTGTATATTTTGTTTGACTTATTACTTATCCATTTTTTTATCATTCCTTACTTATACGTAATGCTCTCGTATATGTTGTTCTCTTTTCTTTTTTGCTTATATATGGTATAAATGAGTACTTTTATTCCTTTCTGGTGTTTTATTATGTTATATGTGGATATTATAAAACTATTAGTGCAAGCGGTGTAGGCTACTATTATTTGATGTTTTTATATTACAGGTGGCGTGCCCTTAGTGTATATTTTTGTATACCTTATTATCTACTTTGCTCAGTGGCTATGATGCCTATTAAGTACAAGTGGACCATTCTTACTGCTATTGCACCCATTTGGTGCAAGTCCTAGTTTAAGTATGTCATACAATGATTGATTTGGGTGCTTTCAGATTTATTCAAGGTAGTGGTTGGATTGTCATGCATCTGGAGTCCACTTCTATCTTTTTATATTAGACTATGTCTTTACTCATACTTTGAGACAAAGATTGTTCCTATTGGATTTTCTAATGTATTTGATTCATAGGTTGTATTAGTAGTTGTTACACTGTGACACCAGCTTTTGGGAGTTTGACATGTTATATTTGATTTTATACTTTTCTCTATTGTTATATGTATATGTTCGGCTTCATTCTAGGAGCCTAGCCTTAGGTTTGGGATTATTATTTTCCCCTTTTGTATTAGTTTGTGTGATAGGCTTACTAGTCAAGGTCTGCTTCCACAAGTGCCATCATGACCCTTAGATTTTTGGTCGAGACAAATTGGTATCAGAGCATCTAGATTCATTGGTTTCAATGGTGTAAGAATGAGATGTCTAATAGAGTTTCACAGATCGGTACATAAACGTTGTAACTATCTTCAAAAGACTATAGGATGTCTTTAGGAAATTTCTCTTATTTTGTTTCTTATCATGGAGATTTCTTTCACACCTTATGTTCTGAGACATATTTCACTCTTTTCTGTGTAGATGGTGTCAACTAGGTCTCCAAGGTTAGAGATATAAAGCCTTCATCTAGAGGATGAGTCTCAAGTTATGGATGGCCGCGTCGATTTGCCCCATCTAGGAGTAGTGCTAAGGGACTTTCCCCTGAGCCTTGTGTTGAGAATGTTAGAGGTGTGGGTCCTACTTTGGTTCCACTAAGTTCTTCTACCTTAGTCTTAGAGTGATTGTTGGTTTATTTTGTGACCCATTTAGAGGGTGCTCCTTTGAGTTTGTTGGTATTCTTCGAGCTCTAAGTATTATACCTTCATTTATGCTATAGTTTACTGATGTTGTTCCTCACGAGTGTGGATCATCTGATTGCACCAAGTTCTACTTTTGGTACTCCACGAACTCTGAGTGTTATTCATTCAATACCTACATATGAGTATGGTGTTTTAAGGACAGGAGTTCAACTTTTATTTATGTTACTTCCCCAGGTGTGGTTTCAGCCAACAGAACTTGCTATACCTCCTGCTCTTCGGCAATCCATGACATAGATTGTATTGTTTTGGTCATTATGTTAGAGTATATTGGGTCAATAGAGGGTGCATGGATCTATTCCTCAAGCGTATCGAGGAGCCGCCAAGAGGGTGCACCATCAGGACAAGTTAGGATTTGTTATGTTGTGATGAGACTAGCCATATGGCCAAGGACTATCCCCACCATATTTTTAGAGCTACTCCTATTTTAGCTGTGAGAGGTAGAGGTTCTACCAAAAGTGCGAAAGGCAGAGTTAGTGGAGACTGTAGTGATAGTCGCAGGGTTATTCAGATGGTTGATGGTTGTGGATAGCGCTATGATATACCTTCCAGACCAAAGGTAGAGGCTTTTGATACTTTGATCCCAAGTACTATTCCCGTTTGTTTTAGAACTACATGGGTTATTTGATCCTGGATCAACTTTCTCCTGTATGTCTGTATATTTTGCTTTGTGTTTTGATCTGTCAGTGAGCCTCTTTCCATGCCTATTCATTTATCTATCCCAGTAGGAGAATCTTTAGTAGTGTGTCAGGTGTACCGAACTTGTATTATGAATTATTCTGATCATGAGACAGGTAGATTTTCTTATCTTAGATGTAGTTGATTTAAAAGTCATCTTGGGTATGGATTGGTTGGGTCTTTACCATGTTGTCCTAGATTGTTATGCTAAGACCATGAATTTAGCTTCACCGAGAGAGCTAAGGATAGCTTGGAAGGGTGTGCTTTATTCATGTCCTAATAGGATTATACCTATGTTCAAGCTCGTCGATTGGTTGAGAGGGGATATTTGTCTTACTTAGTTAATATTCATGATACTAGTATTACTTCACCTCTTTCTTTGGATTATGTTTGTATTGTCTGTGAGTTTGTAGATGTGTTCCCTATAGATTTTCCTGGTATGCCTCATCATGATATTGATTTTTCCATTAATATTGAGTCGAGCACCAAGCCCATCTCTATTCTTTCATATAGGATGGCCCAACCGAGTTGAAGGAATTAAAGGATCAATTGCAGTATTTGTTGGATAAGGGATTTATCCAACCTAGTGTATCATTTTGAGGTGCACCTATCTTGTTTGTGAAGAAGAGAGATAGGTCTATGCATATGTGTATTGATTATCAGTAGTTGAATAAGGTGATGATTAAAAATAAGTATCCTCTTCCTCATATTATTGATTTGTTCGATCAGCTTCTGGGTGCTGTAGTGTTTTCAAAGATCAATTTGAGGGACAGGTATCACTAGTTAAGGATTAGAGCTTTGGATATTCTGAAGATAGCTTTTCAGACTTGATATGGTCATAATGATTTCTTGGTCATGTCCTTTGGGTTGACCAATGCCCCAGCTGTATTCATGCAGTTGATGAACCGAGTGTTTCGACCATATATCGACTCCTTCATTATTGTATCTATAGATGATATCTTGGTTTATTTTAAGAGTAAAGCTACTTATGAGGAGCATTTACGGATTGTACTTCAGAGATAGAGGGATGAGAAGTTGTAGGCCAAGTTCTCCAAGTGTGATTTTTGGTTGGAGTCTATTTCTTTCTTAGATCATGTGGTGACTAAGAAGGGTATTATGATTGATCTAAACAAGATTGATGTGGTTTGTGATTGGGCTACACCATTCTCGCCCATCGAGATTGGGAGTTTTATTGGCTTGGCAAGTTATTATCTATATTTCGTTGAGGGTTTTTCATCCATTGTGGCTCCATTGACTAAGTTGACTCAAGAGAAGATTTCTTTTCAGTGATCTAATGCTTGTAAGGTGAGCTCTCAAAAGCTTAAGGACTTGTTCACTAGCTCATATCTTGACTTTGCCCAAGAAGGGTATAGGTTTTACCATCTTTCGTAATGCTTCAGGTATTGGGTTAGGTGTTGTGTTGATACTGGAGAGTAAGGTGATTGCATATGTTTCTCATCAGTTGAAGACTAATGAGAAGAACTACCTTACCCATGATTTGGAGTTGTATGCAGTTGTTTTTGCTGTAAAGTTGTGGTGGAACTACTTGCATGGAGTTGTTCTGAGATTTTCTTGGATTATCATAGACTTCACCACTTCATTGCCCTACAAGATCTTAATATGAGGTAGTATTGTTGTCTTGAGTTGTTTAAGGATTATGACTTGACTATTCTCTATCATTTGGGCAAGGCTATTGTGGTTGCAGATGCCTTGAGATGGAAGTAGACTAGCATGAGTAGCTTGGCACATGTTTTGACCCAGAAGAGGCCCTTGGCCTTAGAGGTTCATTATTTAGCTAACTAGATGGTTAGGCTTGATATTTCAACACCTAGGCTTATTTTGGCATTTATAGAGGCTAGGTCTTTTTTTATGGAGTAGATTCAATCTCATCAATTAGATGATGTTAGAATGAGAATAAATCAAGATAAAGTATTGAGTGGCGAGGCTAAGGAAACCTCACTTGATTCGGATGGAGTTTTATGGATTGGAGGCTGAGTTTGTATGCCAAAAGTAGGTGACTGGATTAGATTGATTTTGGAGGAGGCCTATTATTACAGGCATTCCATCCATCTGGGAGTGACTAAGATTTGTCGTGACTTGAGATAGAATTACTGGTGGGCTGGTATGAGGAAGGATATAGAAAATTTTATAGCTCGTTACCTTTGTTGCCAACGGGTAAAGAATGAGCATTTAAGACATAGTAGATTGCTTCAGAGATTACCCATTCTTGAGTGGAAATGGGAAAGGATCACTATGGACTTTGTGATTGGATTTCCTCGCACTTCTCATTGTTCTGATAGTTTTTGGGTCATCATGGACCAATTGACCAAGTCTGCTCATTTTATTCTAGCACTGGTCTCTTTTAATGCTGAGAGGTTAGCCCGTATCTACACTTGTGAGATTGTGCGTCATCATGGTGGGATGGTGTGTATCATTTCGAATCTAGATTCTATGTTCACATCTTACTTTTGAAAGACTTTTCATGATGAGTTGGATACTCGGATTGATCTTAGCACCACATTTCACCCTTAGACTGACGGTTAGTCAAAGTGGACTATCCAAGTTCTGGAGGATATGCTCTGTGCTTGTGTGATGGATTTTGGTGGTCAGTGGGAGCAGCATTTAGCCTTGTTAGAGTTTGCGTATAATAATACCTACCATTACAGTATCGATTAGGATCCTTTTGAGGCTTTGTACGGTAGACATTGTCGCTCTCTAGTAGGTTGGTTTGAGGTTTCAAGGTTAGACCTCGAGGTACAGACTCTTTTCATAAGTCTTTGGATAGATTTTGGATCATTCAAGATAGACTTCGATAGGCTCAGAGTAGTCAAAACTGTTATGCAGGCCCTAGACTTTGTGCCTTGAGATTTGGTGTTAGTGATCATGTTTTTCCTTTGAGTTTTGCCCATGAAGGGTGTAATTAGGTTTAGGAAGAGGGATAAGCTTAGCCCTAGGTATAATTTCCCATTTGAGATTATTAGACTATTGGTGATATGGCTTATGAGTTAGCGTTGGCTGCAGACTTATCAACTATCCATCCAGTTTTTCATGTGACCATGCTTTGCCATTACATTCTGGATGAGTCTCATGTCACTCGTTGGGAGTTGGTTCAATTAGATGTGGGGTTGTCTTTTATTGAGGATCTGATCTCTATATTGGCTAGGTATTTTAGACGGTTGGGTTATAGAGTTATTGTTATGGTTAAGGTCCAGTGGAGGCATCGATTCGTAGATGAGGCTACTTGGGAGGTCGAGCTAATATGAGTAGTTCCTATCCCTAGCGTTTTGCTGATTCAGGTATCTCTCTTACCTTTAGTTTGAGGATGATCTAGATTTTAGTGGTGGATGATGTAACAACCTGAATTTTGATGAAATATGTAAAATTTATGTTTTTGTATGATTTGACTATTTTACCCCCTCCTAGTGGTTATGTTGTGGTATTTCTGGTGTGTAGGGATGATTGGCATAGTTCTCGATGCATTTTGGTGACATTTACGTAAAATTATAGTTATTGGTAGCTTTGAGAACCTTATAGTTTATTTCAGCTGATATCTTTTGATCTATACGACGGATGGTAGAATGGACTATGCCAGCAGATTTGAAACGTCGATTTTAGGGTGGTAACATGGTTGGTGTTGTAATATGGCTTTTAAATCTCATTTTGACCCTCGGTTCAGAAAGTTGTGATTTTAGTTTTCGAGAGTCAACTTTGTGAAAATGATGTCTGAAGCATTGAATTCGATAGGGTAGCATAGTTTGTTTGCATTCATGGGATTCTGGATGAATCCTAAGTGGCTCATGGAGACTTTGAATGTACAAGTCCCCAGCTAGTGCACCCGGGATCGAGAGAGAATCACGTTCTTCTCTTATTGTCGCTAATCACCTCCATCGCCAAGATTGTTCTAAGTTTTGGTATGATGATTATGTCTACTTTGACTTCCGTTGTATTCATGAGTAGCTAAACTTATCTATTAGGGTTATGGAAACCTTGTAATATACTCTCTATTGCTATGAGTTTGTGAATTTATGATGTGTCATGCCACTTATATCATTACTCTCTTCATTTTGATTGAATTCTCATGGTTGCAAACATAGGGAATGCGCCAGTATAGCATTAACTTGTTCGACAGAAAATTTATTGTTTGGAAAAGAGAGTATGACAAGAAAATAGGGTTTCCAACCTCTATTTACACGTTAATGCCCTAGCAGGATTAACTTCTTGGAGAGTTCGTATAATTTGTTGTACACTTTAGGTTTGAGAGAGCTAAGGTGAATAAATCCTTGATGGTTGAAAAACACTTGGATTTAGAATTAGAATACGACTCTCTATAAGTGCATGCATGCATAAACTCCGCATTACTTATAGTTAATAGAGAAGTAGAATCTACAAGGTGGACATAACCCTAACTTGTTATTCTCTGTGATCAAATCTTACTACACATATCATTCCATCGTTACTTTGATAATATTATTGTGCATTTAAACCAAAAACCCCCTTTATCTTGGAACCTTCGATCAACAGTCTACTAATAATCGCAATACTTAGTGACCAGAGTATTCCCTGTGGGATTCGACACCCAACCCAGTTGGATTCTATATTTGACAGCGACCGCTTACACTTTCTCACGAGAGTTGTAATTTGGGCGTATCAAATTTTGGCGCCGTTGCCGGGGAATACGGTTGTCAACTAAGTTTGTGAGAGTTAATAGACCCTTTGGTCAAAGATTCTCAAAATTTTACTTTTTGTTTGTTGTTTTTGTTTTGTTCAGGTTTGGTAGAGTGCATGCCAAATACACGAAGTTCTGGTCAGCCATTATTACCTCTAAATCCAGAACCACATCTTATCGGCAGAATGGATGCACAACGAGACATTGAAAGAAGGGCTGCTCAACTGGAGCAGGCTAAATTAGCTGCATTGGCAGCTGCACAAGTAAATCAACAGAATGTTGATAACCCAGGTCGGGCAACAAATCTTGATGATGAGGACCTGGGTGATGATGAGTTATTAAATCCAAGGCGTGCAGATGATGTGGCTGCACCTGTGAACAGGAATGTCAATAGAGATCGTCAAGCTAGAATGAGACCTAAACGCCGAGCTGTGCAAGTTCCTTTTGATGATGATGATGAAGATTTGGATGGAGCTGGTGCCATAGGGGCTATTATTTCTTTTCCCTTAGCACCCGGAGCCAAGTTTAATATCACTAGCACCATGATCCAGCTGTTACAACTCAAAGGGTTATTTGGTGGACTTGCAGGCGATGATCCAAATATGCATCTGATTAATTTTATCTCAACATGCAAGTCGTTTGACAATCCAGGAGTTGGACAGAATGTGATCCGGCTGCGCTTATTTCCATTGTCTCTATCTGGAGAGGAAACTCTATGGTTAAACGGGCTAACTCCTGACTCTATTACCAATTGGAGGCAACTGAAAGACGCTTTCCTAGAAAGATTCTTTCCTCCATCCAAGAGAGCACAATTAAGAGATGAGATAAGCAATTTTCGACAGCTTCCAACTGAAGCTCTCCACGAAACATGGGAGAGGTTCAAGAAGAAGCTTATGCGGTGCCCAAATTATCAGATGACCAATATCCACTTGATGGAAATATTATATAGGGCTTTGAACTTGGTGACTAAGCCAGTAGTTGATAATGTTGCGGGTGGGTCATTCATGGACCTTACTTTTATTGAGGCAAGTGATATGCTAAATCGTATGACAAAGCAGAGTAGAGCTTGGTATACCAGGTATTCTGAGGTAGCAAGCTCTACTATATCTATTGGCTTGATGGCAGAACAAAGGCGAAGAGTAGAGGAATGTGACCAGGATATAGCTCACATAAAAATGCAGATGGACCTTCTTACCAAGAATTTATTATCAGGGAAGACATAAAAGGTCAAAGTTGTTGTGTCGCAGGGAAGAGATGACTCCGATTCTGAGGAGGAAGCAAATTACTTGAATAATCAGGGGGGTTTCTGAGGCAATGCCCAAGGAAACCAAGGTCAGAACTATTATGAAAAATTCAATTACAAGGACCGAGACCAAAGGAGTTGGAAGAATAATACTGACAGGAGTGGTTTGTATGTTCCTCCTGGAAATCGTGAAGCTGTTGCGTCTGGCTCTGGGAAGATATCCATGGAGGACATGATGGCTAAGTTGTTGAAAGGAGTGGAGGCAACCAACACGGGAGTAACTAAAGTAAAAAATGATTTGTCCTCAATAAATCAATTGGTTGACTCACATTCCACTGCAATAAAACAGCTGGAACAACAATTGAGCCAACTATCAGCGGTATTCAATCAAAGAAAAGCTGGAACTTTACCTAGTGACACTGTGTAAAATCCAAGGAATGATGGATCATGTTTGGCTATTACTACCCGGAGTGGTAAGGTATTGGAAAATCCATCCAAGGGCGAGCTCGTGGTTGATAGTATGGAGGAGAATGTTAGTGAAGCAGATTGTGATGATTCTGTAGAAGCTGAAAATCAGAATGAGAACGTTCATGATACTACACCTAGATATTAGTAGTGTGAAAAGATTGATAATGGGAAGCAAAATAAAAAGAAAGTGGTGGAGAAAACTCTTCCAAATCCACCACCACCTTTTCCTCAGAGACTGAAGAAGAAGGCTGATGACGTCAGGTTCAATAAATTCATGACCATGTTGAAGCAGCTAACTATTAATGTACCTTTGGTGGAGGCACTGGAGCAGATGCCAGGGTACGCCAAATTCATGAAGGATCATTTGACAAAGAAAAGGGCAGCAAGCTATGAACTGGCAGATAATTTTCATCATTGCAGTGCAATTGCCACGAGGTCTTTAGTACAGAAGAAGGCAGATCCTGGTGCTTTCACTATTCCTTGCACGGTTGGATCATTGGATTTTGCTAAGGCGTTGTGCGATTTGGGGGCTAGCATTAATTTGATGCCACTAGCCATTTATAGACAGTTGGGGTTGGGTGATCCTACACCAACCAACATGCGGCTCGTAATGGCAGATAGGTCGGTAAAATGACCTGTTGGTATCTTATATGATGTACTAGTGAAGGTTTCTACCTTCATTTTTCCTGCAGACTTTGTTATTTTTGATTGCAAGGTGGATTCTGAAGTTCCCATAATCTTGGGTCGTCCTTTCCTCACAACAGGAAGTGTGCTTATTGATTTACGAGCAAATGAGCTTTTATTTCGGATGAATGACGAAGTGGTACATTTTGATGTATGCAAATCAATGAATCAGCCCAAAGATATGAATGTGTTATTTGTAGCTGATGTTTATTATGAGGCTGAGAAGGAATTATCTTTAGAGAAGCAGCTTACTATTGGGCCATTGGCTGTTGTGCTTTTGAACTTTGAGCGTGAGGATGTTGAAGAGTGAGAAGAAACTATCTGTGCTCTGACAGGAATGGGGTCATATTCATATGCCCCCAAGAAGCTGGACCTTGACCTTAAGAATCGACCTTCACCACCAGCGAAGCCATCAATTGAAGAGCCACCGGTGCTAGAATTGAAAGAGCTACCCAGTCATCTAAAGTATGCATTCTTGGGAACTGTAAATACACTTTCGGTTATTGTTGCTGCTGATTTAGGTGAACAACAAGTAACAGCTCTCATCTCTGTTCTGAAGAGGTACAAGAGAGCCATTGGTTGGACTATTGTTGATATAATTGGTATCCCTCCAGGGATATGTATGCAAGAGGTGGTAAAGAAAGAAATTATAAAGTGGTTAGATGCAGGGGTGGTGTATCAAATCTCAGAAAGTAAATGGGTTAGTCCGGTACAATGTGTGCCCAAGAAAGGGGGCATGACAGTAATCGCAAACGAAAAGCATAAGCTCATTCCACTCAGACCTATCACAGGGTGTAGAGTGTGCATGGATTACCGAAAGCTGAATTCGTGGACGTTAAAGGATCACTTCCCAATGTCATTCATGGATTAAATGCTTTATCAATTGGCAGGGAAGGGATGGTTCTATTTCTTAGATGGTTATTCCAGATATAATCAGATTTGCATTGCTCCTGAAAATCAGGAGAAGACCACTTTTACATGCCCGTATGGTACTTTTGCATTCAAACGAATGCCATTTGGGCTATGTAATGCACCTGCCACTTTTTAGCGGTGTATGATGTCCATTTTCTCTGATATGGTTGAAGTCACCTTGGAGGTGTTTATGGACGACTTTTCGGTTGTAGGTGAGTCATTTGAATCATGCTTGGCAAATCTAAGTATGGTTTTGCAAAGGTGTGTCGAATTCAATCTGGTGCTAAATTGGGAGAAGTGTCATTTCATGGTTAAGAAAGGCATTGTTCTTGGGCATAAAGTCTCTGAAAAAGGAATTGAGATTAATCGAGCCAAGATTGAAGTTATCGAGAGATTACCACCTCCAATTTCTGTAAAGGGGGTTCGTAGTTTTCTCGGTCATGCGGGTTTTTATCGGAGGTTTATTAAAGACTTCTCCAAGATTGCTAGCCCATTATGAAAACTTTTGGAGAAGGAGGCAAAGTTTTACTTTGGGGAAGATTGCTTGAAGGCATTTGAATGCCTCAAAGGAAAGCTAGTTGAAGCTCCTATTATTGTAGCACCCGATTGGTCTCTACCTTTTGAAGTTATGTGTGATGCAAGTGGGGTAGCGTTAGGTGCTGTACTTGGTCAGAAAATAGAAAGGCTATTTCATCCAATCTACTATGCGAGCAAGACCTTGAATGGAGCACAGAAGAACTATACCGTCACTGAATAAGAGCTTCTAGCAGTTGTTTATGCTTTCGATAAGTTCTGTGCTTACTTGTTGGGAACCAAAGTAGTGGTTCATACAGATCATGCGGCTCTAAGATATCTAATGGCAAAGAAGGATGCTAATCCAAGGCTAATTAGGTGGGTGTTACTGCTTCAAGAATTCGATTTTGAGGTGAAGGATAGAAAAGGTTGCGAAAACCAAGTAGCTGATCATCTATCTAGACTTGAGAGTGAGCACATAGTGAAAACCGACCTTGATATTGATGATCCATTCCCTGATGAAGAGATTCTAGAAACTATGGTGGAAAACTTACCGTGGTATGCAGACTTTGCTAACTACGTGGTAAGTGAAGTGATTCCTGAGCATCTCTCCTTTCATCAAAAGAAAAAATTCATGCATGATGTGAAACATTACTTCTGGGATGAGCCTTATCTTTTTCGATAATTTGCTGATGGTATTATTAGGCGATGCATCCCAGATGTGGAGGTGCCTAGCATACTGGAAACAAGTCATGCTTCCCAAGTTGGGGGTCACCATGCAGGTGATCGGACGGCCAGGAAAGTACTGCAAAGTGGCTATTATTGGCCTTCATTATTCAAGGATGCCTATGATTTTGTAAGAAGATGTGAACAGTGTCAGAGGCAAGGCTCTATCTCAAAGCACCATGACATGCCCATGTCTAAAATGCTTGAAGTAGAGTTATTCGATATCTGGGGTATTGATTTCATGGGCCCATTTGTGAGTTCATTTGGGATAAAATATATCCTAGTTGCTGTGGACTACGTATCCAAATGGGTCAAAGCAGTCGCGCTAGCTGATAAAGAAGGTAAGAGTGTTGTAGCATTCTTAAAAGGAAATATCTTCTCTCATTTTGGGGTACCTCGTACCATCATAAGCGATGGAGGATCACATTTTTGCAACAAGTTATTCAGAGCCGTGTTGGTAAAATATGGGGTTAAGCAACATAAGGTAGCTACACCGTACCACCCACAAACTAGTGGGCAGGTAGAGGTTTCAAATCGGGAGATCAAGCTGATCCTTGCTAAGAGTGTGAATGCCAGCAGGAAAGATTGGTCCAGAAAGTTGGACGATGCCTTATGGGCATAAAGGACAGCGTTTAAAACACCAATTGGCATGTCACCATACCAACTAGTTTATGGAAAGGCTTGTCACTTGCCAATTGAGCTAGAACATAAAGCAATGTGGGCACTGAAGTAGCTTAACCTGAATTGGGATGATGCGACTAATATGAGATTGGGACAGCTGAATGAGCTGGATGAATTCCGTCTACATGCGTATGAAAGAGCAGATCTCTACAAGGAAAGGATGAAAAAGTACCATGATCAGAGGATTATCCAACGAAACTTTCAGAAGGGCAATTTGGTACTTCTTTTCTACTCCAGACTAAACCTATTTCCAGGTAAGTTGAAGTCTAAATGGTCTGGTCCATTCAGAATTAGCCAAGTTTACTCATCTGGAGTAGTGGAGTTAGAAAACAATGATGGTGGTGTCTTTAAGGTGAATGGCCAACGAGTGAAGCCATATATTGGTCCAACCAACTCAATAAAATGTATAGCTACCATATATCTCGATGAAGTTTGAGTACTCGAGACAACTATGTCGTGCCCGACAATAAATCAAGCGCTACATGGGAGAAAATCCATCATTAGGAGTTTGTTTCACTAGGAGTTTGTTTTTGATAAATAAAAGTCCAAAAAGAAGAGTCGAGCCACGACCAAAACTAAGGCGCTTGGTGGGAGGCAACCCATCCTTCTAATCATTTTTGTTGTTTTTGATTAAGTATAGGTGCAAGACATACAAAGGAGGAGATTGGTCCCAAATTTTGATTTAAAAGTGAGCCATGCCAATGGTGGTAAGTCTAGGAATGATGGAGCAAAAGCTATAGGCTAGGCGTCTCCTATGCCAACATAGGCAATAGGCTGGGCATCGCCTATGCTCACTGCCTCACATAGGCGATGGACAAGGCGCCGCCTATGCCAATATAGGCAATGGGCAAGGCGCCACCTAGGCCAACATAGGCAATAGGCTAGGCGCCGCCTAGGCCAACATAGGCAATAGGCTAGGCGCCTCCTATGCCATTGCCTATGTTCACTGCCTCACATAGGCAATGGGCAAGGCGTCGCCTATGCCAACATAGACAATGCTATAGGCGCCGCCTATTCTAGCATAGGCAATGCTAAAGGCGCCGCCTACTTATGCATAGGCAATGTTATAGGTGCCGCCTACTTATGTTTTTTGCCTACTAAACAGGTTGTAGATGGATCAAACCGACCCATGGCTTATCTATAAATATACCCTCTACCTTTGAACACCACTCAATTGTTTGTTGAACCTAGACACCGCCCAAGCTCCCTTATCCTCTCCAAGTTTTCCTCTTTTCTCATCTAATCTTGCAGACTCATCGTTCCGATCCATCACCAAGTAAGTTGTTCTTTTATATTTTGTAGTTGTTGCAGTGCTACGCTTATAATGGTTTATTAGATTTTGAAGTTTTGCTTGGTGATAAGGATATGGTTGGTTTGTTATGATGTATCTCATTGAGTGAAAGGATTCTTGTGGGTGTTCTTGACTTTACTCTGGCCTATATTGATTGGTATTCAATGTCGTAATTTTTTTTATGGAGTTGAAATTTTGAAGTTAATGCATAATCTTGAGAGTTGTAAGCTTGAATGTTTGAATGAGTCGTTCATCTATGTAATGATCATGATTCACCACAAACATAAGATGGTGTGATTGTTTCTATGCTATAACATGATAAGATTTCTATGTGGTAGTCTTGTTCAAAGATTGCATTAATCCAATGAAATAAAGTTAGAAAGGATAGTCAAGATTACATGACCATGGTGTGCCATTTCTCTATATCAAACTGAGAAATTGTTATATAAAGTGAGGGGTTGAAAGTGTGACTACGCTATTAATGTTGTTGGAATATACCACCTAAATGTATGTCGATGAAGTCTGAGTAATCGACATAACTCACTCAATTAGTTTATGCAACCAAATTAAGTGTGGGGTGGTGCCATCACTATTTTTTTTATTCGATTATAGTGAATCTTTCGAATTGAAACTAACATGACTCTATTGTGATCTCAGGTCACATGGCTCCGAAAGGAAGAAAGGGAAAGGAGAAAGCATCCACCTCACAAAAAGGTCAGAAAAGGTCAAGAAAAGACCACGATGATTCCTCCTCTCTTCAAGTGCCTCGACGCACTTTTGGGATCAAGTGGGTTCTGGAGGAGGAAGGGAAGGAATGGTATAAGAACAATAAAGTGAAGAAATATGTTCATGTGGATTTGATGCAAAAGGAAAGTTTAGCAAAGAGAGACCCCCGCATTTTGGCTAAAATCATGGAACTAAATCTTGATTTTATCTTTCGAGATATGGGGGAATGCAATCTTGATTTGACTCGAGAGTTTTATGCCAACTGGTCCCCAAGGACTACCGGAAGTGAAATAAAGATTCGGGGCCAAGTCTTACAATTGAACGCAGATTTCTTCAACTCTTTCCTGGGTACTCCAAGTGTGGATCAATCACCACTTAAGGAGCTTTACCACAGATCCATTAGACATACGTTGTGTGGATCAAGGTCCATGACCCGGTGGACTCATCACAAAGATAATGGTCGTCACAATACTTACCCATATGCTTCTTTGAACAGAGAAGCTCACATATGGTTAAGAATAGTGAATTCCTGCTTGATTCTTGGGACACAATACACTAAGATCATGCGTGATCGAGTCTGCTTGGTATATGCTCTAATGACGAATGTTCCCATCAAATTGTGTATACGAATTAACCAACTTAATGAGTCTATGTTGCAGGGTGAGTTGTTTCTAGTAATGATCAAGAAATCTACTCTTTGTTAATAATTGCAGTGTATGTCTTGTTGAAAATTTTGTGTTGATCTTGTGAAATTCTAGTTAGGTGTTTGCATGGATGTAATATTTTGTTCGAGGACAAACAAATCTTTAAGTGTGGGGTGGTGATGTTGGGCGTATTTACACGTCCAAGAACCAAAACCTACCCATGTTTTAGCTAAGTTTTGAGGACAAAATACATAATTCCTACACTTTTAGTTTATTTTCAACTAAGTGAGCTGACCTATGTGATTAGCATGCTTTTCAGGTACCAATGAGGAAGATTTCAGCACTTTGGGGACCTGTGGACAGCAAAGGAAAACTTCACAGAAAAGGGAAGGCAGCTTTTGGACTGAATGTGATGCATGGGAACTTTTTCCCGGGCAAACTCAGTATTTTTAAATACTTAAGGATGTAGTAGCAACTTACTAGACAAGGATGTTATTAAAAATATTATTGCTGATTTTTCAGCATTATCATTCATTATTCATTATTCAGATTCTGTAATAGTTTTGGAACAGAGAAAAACGGCTAGGCTTGAGCAACTGGGAGAGATAAACATGTTCTTCTCTTATTGTCGCTAATCACCTCCATCGCCAAGATTGTTCTAAGTTTTGGTATGATGATTATGTCTAATTTAATTTCCGTTGTATTCATGAGTAGCTAAACTTATCTGTTAGGGTTATGAAAACCTTGTAATATACTCTCTATTGCTATGAGTTTGTGAATTTATGATGTGTCATGACACTTATATCATTACTCTCTTCATTTTGATTGAATTCTCATGGTTGCAAACATAGGGAATGCGCCAGTATAGCATTAACTTGTTCGACAGAAAAGTTATTGTTTGGAAAAGAGAGTATGACAAGAAAATAGGGTTTCCAACCTCTATTTACACGTTAATGCCCTAGCAGGATTAACTTCTTAGAGAGTTCGTATAATTTGTTGTACACTTTAGGTTCGAGAGAGCTAAGGTGAATAAATCCTTGATGGTTGAAAAACACTTGGATTTAGAATTAGAATACGACTCTCTATAAGTGCATGCATGCATAAACTCCGCATTACTTATAGTTAATAGAGAAGTAGAATCTACAAGGTGGACATAACCCTAACTTGTTATTCTCTGTGATCAAATCTTACTACACATATCATTCCATCGTTACTTTGATAATCTTATTGTGTATTTAAACCAAAACCCCCCTTTATCTTGGAACCTTCGATCAACAGTCTACTAATAATCGCAATACTTAGTGACCAGAGTATTCCCTGTGGGATTCGACACCCAACCCAGTTGGGTTCTATATTTGACAGCGACCGCTTACACTTTCTCATGAGAGTTGTAATTTGGGCGTATCAACTACTCAACAACTAATTTTATATTTATTCCACCCTTATTTCTCCTTTTTTATTCTTTATTGCACATTCAGGTTGGGTGTGGTTTCTTTAATTATTTCTTTTTCTTTTTCTTTTTCTTTTTCGTTTTCTCATTTTTTTTCTACCACACCCATCCCTACTGTCTTTTCATTTATTTCACCATTCTTCATACCCACTTTACATTACGAACCCTTATGATAGCCACCCTCAACTTAGGAGATTTGCTTGAATTGAGGTGTACAATGTCCAAGGAGGACTAGGGCCAAAACGGTGTCATTCTAAATAAATGGAAAGGTGAAAGGTGTAACAAAAAATAGGCTATAAGGCTCAAAAATAAAGATCAAGGGATACTTATTTACACATGGAAGGTCATTTAGGCTGAAAGTGGACTAATATCAAGAACGACCTATGATCCTGCCACAACTGGAACCATGGGCTAGACGTAATGGGCATCCCAAGTCCAACCAGGACCAGGGACCGCCCCTAGTTACCCAGCCCAACCACCTATATCCATCCTTAGAGAGGCTTGAATTTTGAGCATATAAAAAATAGCATAAATGCTCTCATAACATTAAATGGAGCCTTTCGAAAGGATGAAAGTTCACCACTTCAGTCCAAATGCTGATACCAAATCCACGTGCTAGAAAGGAGGAGTAGAATAGTTAGTTCCTGCATAGCATGGGTATACAGTTATTAGTAAATAGGTTAGCAAGTGATCGCTCGCTTGAACTCAGGATAAGGATAAAATAATGCCAATTATAAAACCAAGTAAAACCATCCAAAATGCATACAACCATACATATATAAGTGCCAGGAAAGTTAACTGGGTTTAGCATTCATTTAAAACCTTTACCTAGGTTGTGTAGCTTTGTCTTCCTAAATCACCCACGAGCAATATGGGCTCAGCTCCGCCTACTGAAAGGGCCTAGTGCATGTAGCCGCATGACCGGAAAATATGAGTTTCCAGTTTTTGTCCCCTCGGTACTTTCACCTTCCACGGCTTAGCTACACCTCCCCCTTTAATAGCCAATTAAAACTATTTCCAAGCAATCTATTTACCATTTATTAATCAAGGTCATTTAGTGTTGGTATCGTCATACCAACCATACTTGAAAGGACTATCCATAGCCAACCACATGTAGGTATAGGGGACCTTAGGTGCCCTTCCAATTACCATATTAAATCCACTTAAGGGAATCTATACCCCACAAGCATAACCATTTAGCCATTTACCTTTCCAAACCATTGAATCCATGCATAAATCTGTTACCAAGTTTAAAACAAGCAAGAGTTCCATTTAAAAGAAGTCAATGCAATGAACATAACTTTATAAGCATTTTATAAAACATATTGGGCGCATAGTACATATCCAAAACCAATTCCAATTACCGACAGCCATTCTTATATAATCCAATTATACAAAACCACCATTAATTCATAGAAAAACATAATTAAAACTGTGGGAAACCATAACCAACCATTTATAAACAAAACCCCCAAATCATATTTGAAAACCCAAAAGCATTCACCAAAATAATCATGAAAACTAATAGTAAAATCATGCATTTAGTTGGAAATAACAATGAGGGAAGAGGACATGCCTTATATCAAAGAATTGATGGAAAGAAATCACCAAAGCAAATCCAAATAGGTCCTCAAGATGAAACCTTAGCTTTCTTTCCCCAAAGCTTTTGAGAGGATTTTATATTGTTTAGGAGTAGTTTCTAAGTATTAAAGAGAGAAACAATAAAGCAAATATCCTCCCAAATAGGCTAGAAGTCGTGGGATCCTATTAGGGTAAGTAGGGAAATGTCCAAATTACCCCCACTTAAGTTGCATAAAAATCCCATCACAAGGATATGATTGACCCATATGAGTCGTACCCTTTCGATACGGTGGTACCCGCCACTCATATCCTACCCCAACCCCTGAACCCAACACTATCCAGCATATGACTCATCCAACCAAGTCGTATCCAAAGCATATGATTTGTACCTTCCATCTGTATCCCTAGCAAAATAGAATACCAAGAGAATTGACACTGTCCTCTATACGAGTACAAGATACGACTCGTACCCAACCATACAACTTTTATCCCCTAAGTCATATCAATTCTAGTAACCCATCCATCCCACCAACCAATACTGGTCAGCATACGATTGGACCATACCACTCGTACCCCAATATATATCTCATACTCATGAGTCGTATTGGATCCGGAGAACAAAATTCTAAGAAGAATTCTAAGGGCTAAAACCCTGGATGTAACATTCTCCCCCACTAGGAACATTTGTCCCTGAATAACAGACAAGGTAGGGGTAACCACACACAGAGTCATTTGAATTATCAAACATATTCCCAATCTTCATCCAAGTTCGAAAACAAAGAGACAAAGATATTAATCTTTTCTTTAACAAACTCAGAGAATAAAGATGTGTTTAAGAAAACATACCTTCCACATGAATCCTAGAGCAGAAAACAAGAGCGGATATTTGGACTTCATGTCCTCCTTTGCTTCCCAAGTAGCTTCTTCCATATTATGGTTTCGCCACAGAACCATAACAAAAGCCACATCATTAGTCCACAACCAAAGAACCTATCTATCCAATATCTCAACTAGGACCTCTTTATAAGACAGAGAATCCAAAATTCCCAATCTCTCTGAAGAAATAATCGAAGAAGGAGCACCAATACACTTTCTCAACATGGAAACATAAAATATTGGATGAACCAAACCCAAACTAGCAGGCAACTCCAGTACATAATAAACATCAACTCTCCGCAAAATCATATAAGGACCAATAAATAGGGGATTGAGCTTCCCCTTCATGCGAAACCGCACTACTCCCTTCATGGGAGATACCTTTAGGAATTCCTTCTCCCCAACATCAAACTCAAAGTCTCTACACCTAACATCCGCGTAAGACTTTTGCTGACTCTGGGCAGCCTTAAGCCTATCCAGAATCACCTTCACCTTCTTTATACCTTGACAAACTAGATCTGGACCAAACACGTCTGGCTCACCAAGCTCAAACCAACCAATAGGAGATCTACACCTTCTACCATACAATGCCACAAAATGGGCCATACCAATACTCGAATGATAGCAATATTTTTAAGAAAACTCCACCAAAGGTAGATGCTCAACCCAATTACCTCCATAGTTAATCACGCAGGCCCAAAGCATATCTTTTAATGTCTGAATAGTTCTCTATGCTTGACCATCCAACTGAAGATGAAAAGTA
Organism: Capsicum baccatum var. pendulum; assembly: GCA_030864225.1. Classification (NCBI taxonomy): domain Eukaryota; kingdom Viridiplantae; phylum Streptophyta; class Magnoliopsida; order Solanales; family Solanaceae; genus Capsicum; species Capsicum baccatum. Next base: position 153,423,522 of record CM061561.1, on the reverse strand, counting down.
GTAATCAGACTGACCTTAGTCCCCACCCTCTCAGGAAAGACTGCCAAAAATAAGATATAACCTGCATACCATAATCAGAAATAATAAAGATAGGTAGCCCATGCAGCTTCAAAATCTCCTGAAGATACAACTTTCCATAGTCCTCTGCTTAAAAGGTAGTCCTCACTGGTACAAAGTGAGCAGACTTTGTTATCCTATCCACGATGACCTAAATCAAATCAAATTGGTTTTGAGACCGAGGAAGATTGGTAATAAAATCTATATTAATCACCTCTCTCTTCTATTTGGGCAACTCTATTTCTTGATATAATCCACCAAGCCTTATGTGCTCAAACTTAACCTGTTGACATACTATGCACTTGACCATGAAATCAACCATATTCCTCTTCATACCATTCAAACAATAGATCTCCATGAGATCGTGATACATATTTATCGATACAGGATGAACAACATAGCGTGACCCATGAGCCTCAGCAAAAATCCTTTTTAACAAACCATCGACATAAGGAACACACAACATCTCCTGGTACCGCAAAGTACCATCACCACTAATCTCAAACACCGCCACTTTTTTCCCACCAACATCACTCTTGATTTTCATCAAGACAGTATCGAACACTTGTTTCTGCTTAGTCTCTGCATTAAAAGATGATCGAACCAATTCTTGCACCATCACACCACCATTCTTAGAGTCAAAGAGACAAACTCTAAGATTGTCCAAGTAGTGAATACCCTTCACCAATTCCCGCTTTCCTTCCTCTACATGAGCCACTTTCCATAGACAACCTGCTTAGAGTATCAACAACCACATTAGCCTTACCTGGCTGGTAGTGAAGACTTATATCATAGTCCTTGAGAAGCTCAAGCCATCTCCTTTGCCTGAGTTAAGCTACTTCTGCGTGAACATATACTGTAGACTCTTATGATTAGAAAACATATCTATGTGAACACCATATAGATAATGCCGCCATATTTTCAAAGTAAACATAACCGCCAATAGCTCCAAATCATGAGTAGGATAATTCCTCTCATGCACCTTCAACTTCCTGGAAGCATAGGCAATCACCTTCCTATGCTACATCAAAACACAACCAACCCCTACCCGAGATGCATCAGATAAACCATAAACCCATCATTGCCTTTTGGCAAAGCCAAAATTGGATTTGAAGTGAGCTTATCCTTTAACTTATCAAAACTCCCCTCACAAGCATCCGACCAAGAAAACTTACCCTTTTACTAAGTCAACTTAGTCAAAGGAGCTGCTATCAATGAAAATATTTCCATGAACCACCTGTAATAACTGGCTAAACCCAAGAAGCTCCAGATGTTGAATAGAGTCATGTTCCTAGGTCACTCCTTCACCACAGTAACCTTTTGAGAATCAACCATTATCCCCTCAGTGGAAATAATATTACCCAAGAAAGTCATGGCGTTCAACCAAACCTCACACTTATAAAACTTGGCAGACAACCACTATTCTTTTAAAGTATACAACACCAGACGAAGGTGATTTGCATAATCTATCTCACTCTTTGAAGAAACCAGAATGTCATCAATAAAAACAATGATGAAGAGATCTAAATACTGCTTGAAAACTCTATTCATCAAATCCATAAATGCCACCGAGATATTAGTCAATCCAAATAAAATCACCAAGAACTCAAAATACCCATACCGTGTATAAAAGTCTATCTTAGGGATATCTACCTCCCTAATCTTAAGTTGATGGTACCCTGACCAAAGATCTATCTTAGAAAAGAACTTGGCACCATGTAACTAATCAAATAGATCATCTATCCTTCGAAGAGGATAATTGTTCTTGATCATTACCTTATTCAACTACCTGTAGTCAATGCGCATCTAGAGGGAACCATCCTTCTTGTGCAGATACAACACCGGTGCACCCCAGGGACAAATGCTAGGATGAATAAACCCCTTATCTAGAAGATCCTTAAGTTTTTTCTTGAGTTCCCTCAACTCAGCCAGAGCTATTCAATACAGAGGAATAGATATTGGACGAGTGTTCAAAAGCAAATCAATAACAAACTTTATTTCCCTATTCGGAGGAACACCAGGAAGATCATCCAAAAAGACCTCTGGAAACTCATTAACCATAGGAACTGACTGTAAAGAAGGATCTTTCGAGTTAGAATCTTTAACCCAGACCAAGTGATAAAGACATCCACTAGAGATAAACCTTCGGGCTTTAAGATAAGAAATAAACCTTCCCCGAGTAGTCAAAGAACCATCCTCTTATTCTATAATCAGTTCACCAGGAAACTTAAAGATAAACTTCTGGGTCTGGTAATCTAAAGATGTGTAATAGAAGTATAACCAATCCATACCTAAGATGATATCAAAATCCACCATCCCCCGTTCAAACTAATCCACCAAAGTCTATTTGCTACCAACAGACACCACACACCCTCTATAGACCCTTTTATCAATAAATGAGTCCCTTATTGGGTTAGAAACAGAAAAAAGATTTAAAATCACTTCAGGATCAAAACCAAAAGATACAGCCACATAAGAAGTCATGCAAGAAAAAGTGGACCCTGGATCAAGCAAATAATATATATCACTAGAAAAGAGTTGTAACGTACCAGTAACGACATCAGGTGATACCTCAAATTCCTGTCGGGATGCCACATCATACAACTTTTTTCAACCAATACAAGAACTAGGAGAAGTAGCAGAAATTGATGCAATATCACCAGGTGTAGGAGCAGAAGATGAAGCCACAGGAACTTTGTTCATCCCCGTAGTGACCTTATTAACCAGAAAATCCCTGATCCAATGATCTGGCTGTCCATACCTGAAGTATTTGACCCTTTCCTATTCACAATAACCCTGATGGGGTTGACTGTAGAATAGACAAGGAGGACATGAAGAAACTGACTGACTTTCGCTAGCTTGAGATTGGGCACCTTGTGCTCGAGAATTGTCACCATCCTGATAACACTGGTCTCCCAACTACTTTAGATAAGAGGAACTGGCAGTAGAGAAGGAACCCAAGCTCCCCCACCTTTTGTTCTGCCACTAGCCATCATCTCAAGCACTCTGGGACTATGCACATCTATGATTAGAAAATCTACCCCTCTTTTCCTGTCTATCCCCAAACTCCACCTTTCTCTAATTCTCATCCTCCACTTGCTGTATATGGATAGTCAATTGAGAAATGTCCATATCCTTAATGAGTAAAGCAATCTTGCTCTCCAAGATTAAATCTCAATTCAACCCAGAAGTGAACTTTCTCATTCTTATTCTCATGTCAGCCACCAAGTCAGGAGCATACCTCGATAGCTAATCAAACTTTAAGGCATATTAGTTAACAGTCATTCTTCTTTGCTTAAGATTCAAAAACTCATCCATCTTAGCATCCCTTATATCCAGAGGAAACAAACGATCCAAGAAGGCATTAGAGAAGGCCTCTTACAATTCAAATTCTTCCATATCGCCCCAATCTCTATCCCAATCCTTATACCATTAATAAGAAATATCTTTGAGCTGATAAGCTGCAAAGTTCACCCCCTTCACAGTGGTAGCCTATATCACCCAAAATATCTTTTCTATTTCATCCAAGAATCCTTGGGGATCCTCCTCTATCTTCACTCCAGTAAAAGTAAGAGGACCTATCTTCATAAATTGGACAATCCTTATGGCCTCAATAGAAAACCCACCAGATGCATCCCGTGCAGTCGGAGTAGCAAAAAACTGAGCAATAATATAGATAGATTAACAAAATTTCATATTTGTCATATTGCCTTAAGGGAACTAAAGAAAACTAGTAAAATTAGGATGAACCCCATTACCATCTAGAATATGACCCTGAGATCGAAGATGTACCCTCATCGTAGGATGTACCCCTTCAGCATCATCCCCAGATGGGATAAAAGAATTTTCTTATTTTCTAGATCTATGAAGCATGATCTGAAAGACAAACAACCAGGATTAGAGAATATTTCCAAACTTTAGACTCCGAGCTTGAAAATAGAATACTAAGAAAGTGAAGCATTCCTAAATGCCTTGCAGCCTCTCTATTATGAGTGTGGTGCACTACACACCCCTAAAAGAGACTCTACTGGACACGGCTTTGTAGAACTCCCAATTGACTATGAACCTAAAGATCTGATACCAACTTGTCATAACCCTAACCAAGGCCTAGACGTAATAGGCATCCCAAGTCCAACTAGGACCTAGAACCACCCCCTTTTACCCAACCCAACCACCTATATCCAGCCTTAGATAGGCTTGAATTTTAAGCATATAAAAAATAGCATAAATTCCCTCATGAAGACTCTGGGATAGGGTCACAACCATGACCAACCCAATCGAGTCTAACTGTACTAAATCAACCATCCAACCATACTAAGCCAAACCAAAGGCCATAAACCAGGCCATAACCAAAGAAAATACCACAACATAATATGATAATCAATTCATAACCAAAGAGAATACCAAAACATAATATGATAATCAATCCCAAAATATATTATGATAGAATAGTGAGAAATTATGTCCAATCATACCAGCCTCCAAGCTTATTCTAATGCTAAGGACGACACCAGGATCAATCCGCCCATACTAACCCCCAGAGATACCATAAAGCTTGTATCCAAAAGAGTAACAATATTTGATTGAGACATGCCCCCAACCATGGCCAAAACCAAAATCCAAAATAAAAGAAAAATGTCAAAAGATGTCCATAACATAAAATGGAAAAGCTCACCACTTTAGTCCAAATGCTAATACCGAATTGTGTGCTAGATAGGAGGAGTACAATGGCCAATTCCTATATAGCATGGGTATACAGCCGTCAGTAGAGGGGTTAGCGAGTGATCGCTAGCATAACTCTGGATAAGGATAAAATAATACCAGTTATAAAACCAAGTAAAACCATCTATAATGCATACAATCACACATATATAAGTTCCGGGAAAGGGAGCCGGGCTTAGCATGGATTTAAAAACTTTACCTGGGTTGTGTAGCTTTGCCATCCTAAAGCACCCACGGGCAATATGGGTTCAGCTCCCCATGATTAAAGGGCCCTAGTGCGTGTAGCCGCACAACTAGGGAAATATCCCATTGGGATGACTAGTACATCCCCCAATATGAGGTGTGACATCATGCACATGTTCCACCAAGACCAACTTTATACTGACAAATATGAGTTTCTAGTTTCTATTCCATGGGGACCTCTACCTTTCATGGCTTAGCTACAGCTCCCCCTTTAATGCCTAATTAAAACTGTTTCCAAAAAATTCATTTACCTTTTATTAACTAGGGCCATTTAGTGGTGGTATCATCATACCAACCATACTTGCAAGTACTATCCATAGCCAACCACATGTAGGTATAGGGGACCTCAGGTGACCTTCCAATTACCATATTAAATCCACTTGAGGGAATCTGTACCCTACAAGAATAACAATTTAGCTTTACCTCTCTAACCCATTTAATCCATGCATAAATTTGTTACCAAGTTTAAAACAAGCAAGAGTTCCATTAAAAAGAAGTCAATGCAATAAACATATCTTTATAAGCATTTTTTCAAACATATTGGGGGCATAGTACATATCCAAAACCAATTCCAATTACCAACAATCATTCCATATAATCCAGTTATCCCAAACCACTATTAATTCATACAAAAGCATAACTAAAACCATAGGAAACCATAACCAATCATTTATAAACAAAACCCTCAAATCATATTTGAAAACCCAAAAGCATTCAATAATAAAATCATGAAAACCAATAGTAAAATCATTGCATTTAGTTGTGACTAACAATGAGGGAAGAGAAAATGCCTTATACCAAAGAATTGATAGAAAGAAATCATGAAAGCAAGCCCTAAATTAGTCCTCAAGATGTAACCCTATCTTTATTTCCCTAAAGATTTTGAGGGTATTTTAGATTGTTTAGGAGTAGTTTCTAAATGTTAAAGAGAGAAATAATAAAGTAAATAGCCTCCCAAATAGGCTAGAAGTCGTGGGATCCTATTAGGGTAAGTAGGGAAATGTCCATATTACCCTCACTTAAGTTTCAGAAAAATCCCATCACAGGGGTACGACCCATACTAGTCTTACCCTTCTGATATGAGTGGTACCCACCACTCGTATCCTACCCTAACACCTAGACCCAACACTGTCCAACATACGACTCATCCAACTAAGTCTTATCCAAAGCATACGATCCATTCCTTCTATCTGTATCCCTGGTTGAATAGAATACCAAAATAATTGAACATTGTCCCTTATATGAGTACTTGATACGACTCGTACCCAGCCATATGACCCTTATCCCCTAAGTCGTATCTATTCTATTAACTTATCCACCCCACCAACCAATACTAGCCAGCATACAACTAGACCATACCACAACATACGGCTTGTACCCATGAGTCGTATTGGGTCCGGAGAATGAAATTTTAGGAAAAATTCTAAGGTCAAAACCCAGGATGTAACAGATCTTTTCCTAACAATTATTCTATGACCTAGGAAAGACAAACCAGGCAAGTTATGGATTCAACACATAATGGGAACTAAGTAGTATCTCATATACATACAGCACAGGGTCATATAAAAATTTAATAATGCCCAAGCAACACCTTTGAACTGAATATTATGCAGTCGTTATCAAATATAGTAACCCAACAAAGTTTGGGTTTGAATCCTAAGGGAATACGTGGAACTATGGCTCTTAACTGTTGTAATCAATGGGTAGAACTGGAAAAGTAAATCATGGGATTTTAGTGACAATTTCAAACAAGTAATGAGTATCAACTTTGGTTTTAATCAGTCATAGATAAACATAAGGATTGTGTTCCCCCTGGTTTCCTAACTCAGTTGGCGTATCGTGCAATATTGAACCAATCCAAAACCTCACATGCAAAATCTGATAAGTTATGTACCATCAACGGTCTCTTGGAATTGCTAATGGATCTCACCTTTTACCTTTTGAGTCTCAGGATGTCGCCTTACTAACTCTTATCCTGATACCGGTTAACTATAACCTTTTGAGTCTCTAGTTATTAGATGATAGTTAACCATCTTACTTAAATACTACCTATTAGTGTGGATCAATATTTAAACTTCAAATAACTATTGTAATTATCTTTTCCTAGTCACTACTCCTCTTTCGTAGTAAGTAGCAATAATCTAGGAGGAATCCTAATATTTGCAACCACTGAGACATTTATGAAAGTGAATATAATACAATACATACATGGGTATCAGTTTATAACAACATAGCACTTCCCCTACTTCATCAATCCGCTAGGGTTTCCACAACCCTAGCTAAGAGATTTTAGCCGCTCATGCTTCTGAAGTAATCAATGATATTCATAATGAAAAGCATTATATGAAATCACAATAATCACAACTGAACACCCAAAACTTTAACTAAAGTAACAACAAAAACCAATACAAAATAATTCCAAGACCAAATTTTGATCTCAGAACCACAAAATATGTTTGTAAGTATAAAGAGTGTGTAAACTCTACTAAAAACACATAATGGAGATTTACAGTACATGAGGAAATCCTAAAAATCAAAGCCTAGATAAAAAAGGACAAATGGAATCAGTGGCCACTTACTTGGGCCATATGTGGTCCGCATGTGCACTCAGGTAAGTGCTACAAAATTATCTTGCACTATTTACTCTCTAAATTTTGGACTTCTGGTACTTACCTTACCCACTTGCGGTCCACAAGTAAGTGCCAAACAATTTTCTTCAGATCTTGCACTCTCTAGATCTTCAATTCTGGTACTTTCCTAAGCCATATATGGACCACAAGTGCTATATGCGGTCCATAAGTGGACATAGGTAAGAGCCAAGTCTTCAAATATCCTCAACCAAGATTCTATACTTCATGTTTTGGTATATGCTTTGGCCACACAAGACTAGCAAATATCACAAATGCTCGAAAAATGCTCAAGTAAGTAGCCAAGGACACCATTTTTCATATTTTTCTTGAACTTAGCATTTAAAACCTAGTTTCCTACAAAACATACCCATAACACATCACATCTAACAAAACAGCCTAAGAAACTTGCATATTCTCATCATTTTAAGCATTAAATGTGATATATTTCTATAGGACATCAACACCCTCAACTTAGACCGTTTGCATGTCCTCAGGCAACACAACAAAATAAAAAAAACACAATTCTTAAATAGAAGACTCTAAGTTATCCAGGGCAGTTAATTAATGATTAAAACTCAAAACATATTATATACTCCCATTTCAACCTTTCAAGACCAACTGTGCACAAATATGAAGCACAATAATATGATACAATGGGATCAAGGTATGTAATTACATTAGTAATACACAACCATGCATGTATATACAAATTACATTCCCCAAAATAAGTAAGCAGATCGCAGTATGACTCTTTTGCCCTCACAACAAAGAAGCTACACTCATATAAAATAATACATGTCAATACAAGGATAGACAAGAGACACTCACACTCAAAAGATAATTTCCAATCAATATGCATCAAATACATAGGCTTGCTCTTATTTTCTTTACCTTCATTTTCAGACATTCAAGTTAGGCTAACTATAGGGATTTATTCGACTTGTAATATATGCTTGGGTGGATGGTATGGTACATATGGACATATCAAGTGACTAAGCCTCTGTGGAACTACAACTACTCTTGGGGTATACACTTAACCAATTTTCTTTTTATTCCACATTTATTTTCCTTTTTTTATTTTTTATTGTATATTCAGGTAGGGTGTGGTCTTTATTCTTTCTTTTTTTCACTATTTCACAATTTTTACTTCTTCTTTTCTTTTACTTTTTCTTTTTTTTTTCTACCAATCCAGCTCTACTATCTTTTTCTCTTATTTTACCCTTCTATATACCCACTTTACATCACATACCCCTATGATAGTCACTCTCAACTTAGGCGATTTTCCTAAGTTGAGAAGCACACTGTTTAAAGAATAACGGGCTAAAATAGGTTATTGCAACACAAATAGAAAGGTAAAAGGTGCACCAAGAACAACAGGCTATAAGTCTCAAACTTAGGGATCAAGGGATACAAGTCACACATGTAAGGTCATTTAAGCAAAAAATGACATAAAAATGGCCTACGATCCTTTCCTAACCAACTCTCATACAACTTGGGCAAGAATAACCGGGCAAGTTCTGCACTTAACACACAAAGGGAACTAAGTAGCATCTCACACACACATGGCACAGAGTCAATTTCATAAGCTACTACTGAAACACCCTGGGTTTGGAACCTTAGAAAATTTCCTAGATTTCTGGATTCTATACATTATAAAACTTATGGGTACCAGTCGTATGATGGGGTATGGTTGGTATACTCTTATTTGTATGCTAAACAGTGTTGGATGATGGGTGGGATTAGTTTCTGGAATGGGTATGATTGGTGGGTATGAGTCATATGGTTGGTGACAGGTCATATGTTTTGGGATTTCCTTCACTTAATATGAGACTTAGTAACTTAACTTGGATCTGAGTATGAGTGACTCACCATGAGCCGTAAGTTAGGGTACAAGTCATACCATTGACTTGTATAGTAGGCATTGTTCAAACTTTCTTTGATTTTATTCTGCCAGAGATATGATTGAGGGGTACTAATCGTATGGTTGGGTACGACTAGGTTTGGTTAAGTCATATGTTAGACATTGTTGGGTAAAAGGAGGAGGCCTAGGGTACGAGTAGTGGGTACCATTTGTATTGGAGGATACGATTGATATGGGGGAATCGTACCATCTGACATGAGTTTTAAGCAGTTTAAGTTAGGGGTAATCTTGACATTTCCACACTTAACCTCTTAAGGCCCCATGACTTATAAATTTTTTAGGATATCATTTACCCTATTATTATAATCTAAAACACTTATAAACTCTAATTCTCTCTAAGGCCCTTGGGTAAAAGAAGGTTAGGGTTTCATCTTGAGGATCAATTTGGTGCTTGTACGAGTAATTTCTATCCATCATCTTCATAATCTAAATCATGTACTCCTCCCTCATTGTTAGTTCCAACTAAAGGTATGTTTTATAAAATATTTTCAGGGCATAATTATTGCATGGTTTTGGGTTTTCAAATATATGTTGGGTTTTGGTATTAAATGCTTGGTTATGGGTTTTTCATATTTTAAGTATGCAATTACATACTTTAATGGTGGTTTGTACAATTGGTTTCATGGGAATGGTATATTGGTAATTGAGTATGGTTTTGGAAAATACTATGCCCCCAACATATTTGATTAAATGCCTATGAGAATGGTTTTACTATATTATTGGACTTTTAATGAAACTATTACATAGTATGGTTTGGTAAGGGAACCCTAAATGGTTTGGAATGGTTAAATGGTAAGGTTTGGTGGTCATGGTTATGGTTAATTAAACTTCCTTATTAAGGTACATGGGATTCCCCCAACCAAACATAATAATGAAATAATTATGGGGTACATGGGAATCCCCCAAGTAAGCTTAATAGTAATGTACTTATGGGGTACATGGGAATAACCCAAGTAAACTAGCCAATGTAACCAATAAGGTACATGGGAATCCCCTAAGGTTGGCTAAGGACATTGCTTGCAAGATATAATCGGTATGATAATACACTACTTATAGCCTTGGTTAATAATAATAGAATAATGGTTTGATTGGATGGTAATGGTTTTAATTGAGCAATAATGGCAGGGCGTGATAGATAACTATAAAGGTGTGAGTCCAATGAACAGACACTGGAAACTCATGCTTGCCTATATGAGGGTTGGTCATACTAACCATATATGATACTATGAGGTACATAGGAATCCTCTAAGTATACTATACATATGTATCATTGAGAGCGAAAGGTACTCGAGAATCCCCTACTATTATGGTATCTCTGGTTCGTGTGGCTTCACGCATCGGGGCCTATTTAGGGGGTTACATTGAACCATATAGCCCGTGGGTGGTTCTAGGATGGTTAAGATACACATACCCAGGTTAATGGTTTTAAATGCATGTTAAACCCAATTTTCTTTCCCGACATGGTTTTACATAGATATATATGTATGATTTGTATGCATATTATTGGCTTACTTCATTTTACTGGATGGCATTATTTTATCCTTATACTGAGTTCATGCTAGCATTTACCAGCTAACCCATTTTTGGGTGGTTGTATCCTCACATGATGTAGGAACCTACTTAGTGATCGAATTCGGGATCAGTAATTAAATTAAAGTGGTAGGCTTCTATATTCTGAAAGGCTCCACTTCATGTCATGGATTTCCTTACATACTTTAGTTATTGTATGGATATTAATTTTGGCTATGGTTAGAGCCATGTCCCAACCAGATATTGTTGTTCCTTTGGTTAGAGGCTTTTGTGGAACTACTATGGGTTGGGAAGGGCGGTATCGGTATTAGTGTTAGCCTTAGTATTGGCACTAGTATTTGGGATGATACCATTGGACTAAATTTATGATTGTTTCACCCTTCTATGTAAAGTTATTAACGGGAACTTGGTTTTATGTTAGTTTGGTTATGGTTGTTGGTTGTTATTGGATGGTTGGACTTGTTTGGGTTATTTTTGGATATGGACCTATCCCAGAGTCTGGTATTGTAATAAATGCTATTTTTTATAAGTTTAGAATTCATCTGACTCAGGATATGCACATTTGGAGGTTAGGTTGGGTATTGGGGGTGGTCCCCGGTCCTGGTTGGACTTGGGATGCCCATTAGAATAAGGCCCTGGTATGGGTCATGCCAACTACCTATCCAGTTCATGCACTTGTTGTCATTTATTATCATACCCCTATTCCTAATGTCATAACGAGATCCATAATGCCCACACATATATACACTCACATAGTTCTAAAACAAATTTTTTGAGAGCTATCATGTTTCTCAAAAATCAATCAAAAACATGACAACTGTCCTATTTTTAAAAAAATCTCCTAATTACATAAAAGCACCATACAATATGAAACAAAACACAATATGACAAATGTTTTAGTCTAGACATGCTAGTTCTATAATCATACCATGTGGTTGTGGTATACCCCACATCCAACTAAAAGACTACATATTATCCCTAATGTGCTAAAATAATACAAAATAAAGGGAATGAGAACATACCTAAGATGCACAAAGCATCCATGTCCCTTGGTTTGACTCCCAAGCAGTGCCTGATTTACTATTGCGGTACGACTTAGTTGCCTTGGCTACTCAAACTTCACCAAGGTCTGTATTAACACAAACATTTACTTCCTCCAGGTTTCCCATATTTTTCTTCACTCGTTGCCCATTCACCTTGATTAGGATTTCACCATCATTACTTATATCTATAGCACCATGTGGGGATACCCTAACCATGGTGAATGGTCCAGTCCATCTAGACCTCAACTGGCCAGGAAATAAGTGAAGTCTTGAATTAAACAACAAGAATAAATCAATGGGTTTGAACACCTATTTCTCAATTTTTCTGTCATGGTATAGCTTTATTCTTTCTTTGTATATGGCAGAGCTCTCATAGGCATATATTCGGAATTATCTAACTCATTCACCTTGCTAAACCATAAGTTTATTGCATCACGTTACCCAAAATTTAGCCTTTTCAACACCCATAATGCCTTGTACTCAAGCTCAACAGGTAAATGGCATTCCTTGTCATATACAAGTTGATATGGTAAGGAACCTATGGGGGTTTTATAAGTTGTCTGGTAGGCCCATAATGCATCATCTAGCTTTTTCAACCAATCAGCGATGTTGGCATTCACAGTTTTTGCCGATATAGACTTTATCTCTCTATTGGAGACCTCAACTTGCCTGCTAATCAGGGGTGGTAAGGTGTTGCCATCTTATGCCTTACACCACATCTATCAAGAAGGGCTTTAAATAATCAGTTACAAAAGTGACACCCACCATCACTGACAATTGCATGTGGATTGCCAAATCGAGAAAATATATTTTCTTCAAAAAGGCGATGACACTTCTACCTTCATTAGCTGGAAGCACAACTGCCTCTACCTATTTTGACACAGTCAACCATCACCAGAATATACCTCATGCCATAGGAGCTCGCGAATGGACCAATGAACTCAATTCCCCATACATCAAACTACTTCAACTCTAGAATAAGTATCATAGGGAGTTCATGGCATCAGGAAATATTACCTTGACACTGACATTAGTCACAGGCGTGTGCAAAATCATAAGCATCCTTGTACATTGTAGGCCAGTAAAACCCACACTACAAAATTTTGTGGGTTGTGTGGGTACCACTATGATAACCTCAACTGGCAAGGAGTGACAAGACTCCAAAATACTCATCATCGCTGCCTCTGGGATATATCTCTGAATCACACCATTATCACAAACCCTAAATAGATATGGATCATCCCAAAATAAATTCCTCACCTCATGCATAAATCTCCTTCATTTCTGGAAGGATAGGTCCTCTAGGACAAAATTACTTTCCAAATAGTTGGCAAAATCAACAAACTAGGGAATTAAGTCTTGAGTTGTAGCCAAGACTCACTCATCTGGAAAGGTATCATCGATGTACAAATCATTCCCTAACTTTTGCATTGCCTCAACCCTGGACAAGTGATCTACAACTTGGTTTCTTGTACCTTTTTGGTTCTTCACTCTAAAATCAAAATATTGCAGCAAAAAAACCCAACGAATCAGTCTTAATTTGGCATCTTGTTTTGACATCAAGTGCCTCAAGGCTACATGTTCTGTATGGACTATGACCTTTGTTCTAATAAAGTAAGACCTAAATTTTTTAAAGGAAAAAACCACCACAAATAACACCATCTTTATAATTGTATAATTTTTTTATGTAGGGTTTAACGCCTTGTTAGCGTGGTAAAAAGGATGAAGGATCTTCTCTATCCTTTGGCCTAGGATATCTCCAAAATCACATAGAGCCTATTTGATGTCATAAGTCCCAATCAAACATGGACTATTAACAACTCTAGAGTCCTTTATCTTTTCTACTAGTTGTAAAGAAAGGACTGCATTATAGTAGTATATCACATTATTTGGTCGATTATCACCCCAGTCCTCACCTTCATCACTTTCATAATCATCATCACTATATGTCAGCTTCTCAAATTCTGCTATAGGTGTCTCATTTATCACAATGTTTTCTTTCTTTGATTCTTGAGTAGTAGGAAAAAGAAAATCAAGAGTAAAGGTACCACTTCTAGTGGTAATAGCTAGATAGTGACTTATAGCCTATAGACTCTGAACTTTTTCACTCAAAAGGGTAATAGGTTGTTTTTGTTTGATCATTGCCCAAACTGGTGCTCCAACTACTTGACAGGAGTGGCATGAGATTCCACCTTTTGGGTCAACCCTAAAATGTCAGCCTTAATCTCCTTAAGGTTGTTCTCCTAATTTTCTTGACCTTGACTAGCTTGGTCAGCATTGCCTCCGTTCTATGCTCTACATCCTCGCTTCTTGGTGGAATATACCTATTTCCCTTATCTCTATAGTCATTTTTTTCCTCTAGTCACCATCTTGCTCACTACTATGGTCTCTAAATCTATCATAATAGTTTTGACCTTGATTTCATTGCCCTTGGGCTTAGAAACCCCCTAACTAATGATCCATTTATTTTGCTTTCTCCTCTAACTCTAACTCATAAACTTTGGAAGCTAACCTCTGTGCTCTTACTCTATTCACTTTTTCAGAACTTGTTTCCACAAAATGCTTAGCCATCAACCTAATATCAGTCCTTAGCAGCATAATTTCTTATGCTACTGTATCATCAACTACTCTCTTGTTACTAAAGGCACCAATTGCATAAGTGTCAGAATTTTTCTCAGCCTCGAGTTTACCACCTTAGGTTAGTGAGACAAATATGGTCCAAGATCTATGAAGCTACTTCCCAACATAGTCTCATAAAATGTCCTCCATAGATGGGGTCATCCATGGCTCTATAATTGATGTTCAGGGCTCTGTAGAATATCTCCAATAAGCGCATCGCTAAGATCCAATGGTTGGGAACCATACTAAGATTCTTTTTGAACCTAAAACAAGCCTCATATATGGACTCAGACTACAACTATCTGAAATTATAAATCTGGTCCATAAGCTACAACATCCTTGATAGAGGAAAGATCTTGTTTAATAATTACATATGCAACTCATTCCATGTAGTGATAGATCCTCTTAGAAGTTTCTCTAACCATAAAAATGTTTCACTAGTAAACCAGAAAGGAAATAACCTCAACTAAGCGACTTTTGATTCACCCTTGGGTTTGTGTATGAACTACAGATCCCAATGAAATTTGCAAGGTGCATATTTGCATCATCAGTAGGTGAACCCAAAAATACACCCTTCAGGTTTAAGCGCTGAATCATTGCACTCATTATGTCAAACTTAATGCCTGAGGGGAGAATAAGAAGAAGAATAGCTCCAGTATATGTCAGCTCAACATACCCCAGATCCTCTTCATCATCCTCATATGGCTGAAAATATTGGTATGCTGGGATCACTTGAGTACGGCCAGCTCTAATTTTGTTCTAATTTCTGTCAAGTGTTACTCAGCGGTCTGCTTCAGGTTTATACGCAGCTAGCTCTGCCTCCCTGGCTATACACTGATCATCTCCTTCCCTTCTCTGGTTAGCAGCTTGGGCTAAAAATAATTCAGACTATTGATCAACAATGACCTGAACTTCTTCAGGAGGAAGAGGAGGCACCTAATGTGTACCATTACGAACCCCTTTAAAATATGATCTCTTTTTGGTTGTCATCCTACTCGATATTTGTAGGATCCTTTTTGGATTTGAATTCAGGGGGAGTAAGGTATTGTATCTAATCCATTTGCTAAGCATACATTGGCATATACCCAACTAATAACTAGAACACAAATACCTAAAAACTACAACAACCTTAATTTATACCTCTACACCGTATTCCCCATCAATGGAACTAAAATTTAATAACGCCCAAGATATAACTTCAATTTGAAGATTATTCAATCATTGTCAAATATAGTAACCCAACAAAGGTTGGGGTCGAATCCCAAGGGAATACGTGGAACTGTGGCTCTTAATTATTATAATCAACAAACAGAACTAGAAAAGTAAATGAAGAGATATTAGTGACAATGTCGAACAAGTAAAAAGTATCAACTTCGATTGTAATTAGTCGTAGATGAACACTAGGATTGTATTCCCCTAGCTTATCAACTTAGTAGGCTTATCATGCTCTATTGAACCAACCCGATACCTTGCATGTAGAATCTGATAAGATATATCATCAACGGTCTTTTGGACTTACTAATCGATCTCACCCTTTACCTTTTGAGTCTCAGGATGTCACCTTACTAATCCTTATCCTAATCTCAGTTAACTATTACCTTTTGAGTCTCTAGTTATTAGATTATAGTTAACTATCTTACTTAGATACTACCTATCAGAGTGGATTGACAATTAAACTTCAAATTATTGTTGCAATTATCTTTTCCTAATCACTACTCTTCTTTTGGAATAAGTAGAAATAATCTAGGTGGGATCCTAACATTTTCAACTGCTAAGACATCTAATAAAGTAAAGTTAATACAATACATGCATGGATATTGATTCGGAACAACATAGCATTTCCCCTACTTCATTAATCTGTCAGGGTTTCCACAACCTAGCTATGGATTTTTAGTCACTCATGCTTGTGAAATGGTCAACGATATTCATAATTGAAAGCATTAGAATAAATCACAATAATCTCAACTAAAAATCCTAAATTTCAACTGAAGTAACAACTAAAATCAATACAAAATAATTCCAAGACCAAATTCGGATCTCAGAACTACAAAAAATATTTGTAAGTATAAAGAGTGTGTAACCTCTACTAAAATACACATAAAGGGTATTTATAGTACATTAGGAAACCCTAAAAATAAAATCTCCAATGAAAAAGGACAAACGGAGTCGGTGGCAACTTACTTGGGCGACATGCGGTCTACAAGTGGTCCGCATATGGCCTCAAGTAAGTGACAGAAATTTTCCTACACTATTTACTCTTTGGATTTCAAACTTCTAGTACTTACCTTACCCTTTTGAGGTCCACAAGTACTACATATGGTTCGCAAGTAGACATAGGTATATGCCAGAACTTTTTTTTTAGATCTTACACTCTCTGGAGATCTTCAACTCAGGTACTTACCTTAGCCACATATGGACCACAAGTGTTAAACGCGGTCTGCAAGTGGACATAGTTAAGTGTCAGGTTCAAATTCCTGCAACCAAGCTTCTAGACTTCAAGTTTTGGTACATGCTTTCGTCATACACGCCTGGTAAATGTCTCAAATGCCCAAAACAATGCTCAAGTAAGTAGCCAAAAACACCATTTTTCATCTTTTTCTAGAACTTAGCATCCAAAACCTAGTTTCCTATTAAAAAAATACCCAAAACACATCATATCTAACGAAAAAAACATAAATAACTTACATATTTTCACATTTTAAGTGTTGAAAGTGCTATATTTCTATAGCACATAAGCTACTACCTATCCAGTTCATGCACAAGTTAGCTATGATTATCATCTCCCGAATTCTAATATCATAACAAGATTCACAAAGGTAACACAGACATTCATATCACATAATTATAAAAACAAAATTTTAAAGGGGTATTATTTTTCTCAAAAATTAATTAAAAAAATATGCCAACTGCCCTCGATACTCAAAAATCACCTAATTACACGTAAACAAAACACAATACAAATTAAAAACACAATATAACATAAAATTAATCCTAGACGTGCCGGTTCTACAACCATACCGTGACCGACAAAAAAAGAAGCACCAGCAACAAAAATCCACAGCTACTATGGTATACCCTACTCATAATTAAAAGATTGTGTTCCATCCCCAGTGCATATAAATAATGTAAATAAAGGGAAGAAGGACATACCTGGGATGCACTAGGCATCCCTATCATGATCGTCCCCATGTGGGGGTATCTTGACTGGAGATGCAGTGGTGGTGGTGGTGCATTACTAGAGGATGCACCCGTGGCTAGCTCAGCATGCCTCTGCCTATCAATAAATGCAATCTTTGTTGACTCATGTGTATCCCTTTTTAAGGCCTAATAAAATGGCATGTTGAGATCCAACAACGCCGCTTTTCTGCTATCTTGGTCCCAACTAGGAAGGCCATCTTCTGATCCTCTACAAACAAATAAATATATCTGGGTCCATGCAAAGGTTCCGGCTGAACAAATAGAGGTATAACTGGAGGGATGGCAAGAATGTGGCTCTAAGTGAGAGAGTGTATCTTTGCTCATATGTGGCCACCTTCTCTCTAATCTTACCCAGATCGGGTGCCTAATTATCACTGAAACAGGCTGACACTCATCCCTTAAAATCATCTATACGGGCATGCTCCTCAGCTCAAAAATCTGATATCTCAGCCCAGTGTGTAACCTGTAATTTAGTCTCTGCCGCCTAAAGTATCATCCGAACCCAAGGTCGGATCTGCCCATATAATAATCCCACCTCAGCCTCAGCATTCTTTAGCCCGATGGTGGGAGTACCCCAACTATCTACTAAGCTCTACAAAAACTCATGTGATACAAAAACCATACATATAGCAGCATCTATAGTAGAGGGCGGGGGGGCAATGCAGATGTCCTAACTAGCTCCAAAGTAGAAACTGGGACTGAAGTTGATGTGGCTAGGGTCCTATCACCTTCTGTGCTCATATCAAGGGACTTTCTCTACTCCTCTATCTCAAAATCAATACTAACACCAGCATCAACTCTCTATCTATCAGTAGGCTCAACAAGAACTAATGGGCCCATAGACTAGGCCAAAATCACTATTGCAGGTATACGGGTCTGATGTGCAAGGATTGGTTTTATCGAATCCTTGGTCATACTATCCCAGGACACGCTATTCGCCTCTACTCTCATATCAATACATATAATCTCTGGCACACCAACCTCATCATATAGCATTTGGAATATGTAAGGAAAGAGAAGTGCAGTCGTTTTCCCAAATGCTCACTCATGGAACTCATATCTGATGATGCATGCGTAGTAAATATCAGAACCATCCATCATACTTATAATCAGTGCTACACCATACTATGTAAGTAAGTTGTCCACTGTAGTCATACATAAATAATCCAAAACTTTGCGACAAAATTTAGCACCGCTTTCTTAATCAAACCTTTCCCCTCAACCCAAGAGGCATCCACACCAAGAGGTTTAATATAACTAGCAATCCCTCTCTCTAAACCTATCCTCTCACTTCTATGATCAGCCTCTCTCATAGTGTATCTAAAATATGCTAATCTCAATAGATGATCACACTCGGATGTAAACATGGGAGCTACATAATCTGGTCTAAAAAAAATTCAGTGGATGATTGTCACTGAAATATCAACCATAACCCCTCTCATCAACATCTTCCATAATTGGGGATTCTCTGAATGCCTACCATCTCTAGGTCTGGTCAATGATACTATGGTGTAGTAGGAAGCATAAAACTCCTGCACCAATGTCTAGTTGTAAGAACCTAGGGGTCTAGTCATCAACCCCAGTTGACACCTATCAAACAAAGCCTGCAACAAGGGTGCCTCCAGCCAACCCAAACAACTCGATTCATCTCTCCTCATAAATAGCCCTCTTGGGTTATCCTCTCTTGGTCACAAATTTATATCGCTCATAAATCAGTCGTAACCCCTCCACACACTATTTTGGGTTCACCTTATTAATAGTCTCTCTCGAGATATGAGTAGGGTCAGAAGTCTAGTCTGTTTAGGTTGGTGGCTCCTGATAGGATGTCTGTGTTATACCCTTCTCAAACTAGTATACTGTAAAATATGGCTCGAGAACTAATGCTATGGCCTCATCCTAGGACCCCTCCTCATACTAGGGGTCCTATGTAGCTACCGCTAGAAGTGACTCAGACTTCATTTTCTCCTCATCATTATCTTTTCCTTCCCCAGATTGGGGAGGTGTGGAAGTGACATCCTAGCCGACTTAATACTTAGCCTGGGTATAGTTGTATTGATCTATGACTAAGCTCCAGGATGAGTAGAAGTAGGTTGTATGCCCAACTATAAATGGTCTACAAGTGGTATGCCCAAGGTAGCTTTAATAATAGTCCCAACCGAAGCATGTCTTTGGGCTCTAATCTATGGCTGCATCATTCTGGTTGGGACTGCTCTGGTTGGGGCAATCGGGTACTCCTCCACTAAACCACTTCTCTAGAGGGATTTGTCCCATCATCTCAAAGATTTGGGTTTCTTCCTTGAAGCCTTTGGTCCTATGTGTACCTGAAAAACCAAGTGTTAGTGTTCGAAAGATAGTGAGGGACTATAAACTTAAAGAAAAAGTCAAAATTCAAAAACTTTAAATTTTTCCTCAATTTCACATCCCTATAACTTATAATCCGTCCAAACAAGTCCAATATTTTTACGTAAAACTAGGATCAACTTTTTAATACAAATATGGCATACAAGACTCTTGGGATTCCTCGACCTATTCAACTTCAAATTTCATTTAGGTCATGATCATCAAGTTATAATTCTAGAACAATGCACCTATTTTTTATTTTAGGCTAATTCTAGGCTCCCATACATAAGCTTGTTGATTTCAACATATTTTGCAATCAATTAAACATACTAACTAACTTATTTCAAGTATTGCACAAATACTATTATTGGGAGCCAAGGAGTTTACCTTTTGTTTCAAGACCAAAAGTGAAGATTGAAAAATATGAAGACCCTAACTTTGACGCACAATACGTGTAATTTAGCCAAGTTGGTACTGAGCAAAATTAGTACTCTTGCCTTAAATAGATTTTGGAGAAAGTTTATAGGTTTGAATTTTAGAGGGAAGAAGAAATTTTGAGGTTAAATGAAGTTATAGGTTCAGTTTAGGAGTCGGGTTAAGGATGGTGTGGGCCCAGATTTTGAAGTAAAATTGGGCCCAAAATTTTTCCACTTACGGCACCACCTACAAATCGTAGGTGGCACCTACGGGCCATAGGTGATAGTCCATAAGTGGGCCCAAATATTTTTGGCCCTTTTTCCTACTCTCTAGACTTGTTTTTCTGGAACATATTGCACTACTTATGAAGTCATAAGTGGTACTTACGACCTCATAAGTATGTTCAAAAGTTCAAGTTTGGAAAATCCCCCAAAATCCTTAAAATTTTCTTTCAAAATTAAAAACATAACTTACCTAGCCCGGGTGAGACTTATGACCTTCATGAGTTGGTCACGAGTCCCCTTACATGGAATATTCTAAATGAAACAATGTATTACCATTTTCCAGGTTGTTCCTTATGCTACTACTGTACCTATAAAACAAAAGAAAATAATGTGAACACGAAAATGGTGGGTTTCCTCCCACCCAACGCTTGATTTAACATTGTGGCACTCCATGGCTAAGTTGGCTACTCAAACTTTACCAATAAGCCCATGGGTTGCCTCCCATGCAGTGTTTGATTTAACGTCACGGCATAATGTGGGTACCTTGATTACTTAGGATTCATCAAGGTACCTAAAAGAGTAACATCTAGAATCATCAACACAATTAATAACCTATAACACCCTCATGTTGGTTGGCTGCTTCATAGCTCTTTGGATGTTGAATATGACTTCCTCATTATTGAATCTGAACTTGAGCTCCCCTTTCTCCATATCAACCATCGCTCTACCCATGTCTATGAATGGTCTTCCCATTATGATGGGCATCTCAAAGACAACCTCACAATCCAAAATGACAAATTCATTTGGAAAAATAAAATTATCAACTTTCACCAATAAATCAAGCAATATGACCATAGGTTTTTTTACTAGGTGGTCTATCATTAACCGCATAGTAGTTGGTTATGGAGAGCTCAAGCCCAATTGCTTAAATACAGTCAACGACATCAAATTAATGTTGGCACTCAAGTCACATAACATTCTAGGAAATGGATGTCCCTATGGTATATAGGATCGTGAATGGTCTGGGACCACCTTTTTTTTAGGCCAGAGACTTAGAAGTGACTGCACTGTAATGGTGCAATCCCCCAAAATCCTCATAACTAGCCTCTCTATTACTTGTCACCAAATCTTTAATAAACCTACCATACCCAGGAATCTGCTCTAAAGCCTCAAGAAGAGGGATGTTCAAGATCAACTCTTCAGTATATCAATGGATTTCTTGAACTTCATTCGTCCTTCTTCTATTTCCATCTTTGACAAAAAAGTAGGGGCGTTTATGGCATTTATTTCACTATGGTCTTATCGACCTTACCTTTACCTTTATCATCACCAACATTACCATCAAGACATATAGCCTTCTCTGAATCCATGGTAGGTGTCTCATCAACCACCACACTATCATCTCTCAAACATCAACAGTAAGCAATGGGATATCGGTAGTAAACTTACTACTCCAAGTGGTGATAGTGATACAATGACCATTATTCTTCAAATTTTAAACTATGTTGCTCGGAAAGGTACCCGGCTGCCTCTGATTCAAGGTTGCAGATATCTTCCCAAATTGTTATTCTAATTGTTTTATCGCACAATAGCATGAGATTTAACCTTTTAGGTTAGTCCTGAGATATTTGTCGTAATCTCCTTAAGGCATGTTTTCTAACTTTCCTGACCCTTAACAAGCTTGGACAACATCGCCTCCATCCTTGAATCAGTATCTCGACTGACCGATAGAACATACCTATATTTCTTCTCCGTGTAGTCATTCTTTCTTCTCCAGTCACCACCGTGCTCCCTACTGTAATCTCTGTATCTATCTCTATAATAGTTTCGACCTTATTTACCTTGCCCTTTGGCTTAGAAACCCACCAATTCTCAATCAATATACTTTGTCTCTTCCTCTTCGTCAGAATTATAAAGTTTAGAGGCCTTACCCAGTGTGCCTACCGCATTTACCTTCTCAAAATTCACTATTCCAAACTGCTTCATAGCAACCCAATATCAGTTCTAATTTGTGTAATCTCTTGTAATACAAAATCATCACCCATTTTATAGTCACCAAAATTCCCAATGGCATAAGCGTCAGCACCCTTCTCTGTTTCCCGAGTATGCCACCCTCAATTGGTGACAGAGATTTGGTCTAGAATATCAGATGTACTTTCCAGCATAAACGTATAAATGCTCCTCTAGTGATCGTATCTTCTATAGCTCTGGAACTGCTATTCAGGGCTCTATAATATATCTCAAGCAAATTTGCACCTGAAATGCGATGATTGGGTACCATGCTCAACTTCTTCTTAAATCTGAACCAACCCTCATATATATACTTAAAATATAGCTGCTTGAAATTGTATATCTCATATTTTAACTGTAACATTCTGTACAAAGGAAATAAATGATCCAATAATTGACTTTGCAACTCATTCCAAATGTAATCGATCCTCTAGGAAGTTTCCTTAACCATAATTAAGCTTCTTCAGTTAATGAAAAAGGGAACAACCTCAATCTGAGTGCTTTTTGGTCTACCTCAGGTATGGTGTAAGAAGTGCAAATCCTAATGAAGTTATCCAGATGTATATTTGCATCATCCCTATCAAACCCGTAAACACGTCTTTCAAGTTTAAGAGCTGGATCATAGCACTAGTAATGTCAAAGTAACACCTGGTGACAAAGTAGGAGGAATGATATCTGATGCTTCTGCTGGCTCAACATATTTCATATCCATCTTATCACCATATGGCGTTAAATACTGGTATTCTGGGATCACTTGAGCTTAAACAGCTCAAAATCTATCTCGATTACCATCGACTCCTGCTCGATAATCTACTCCAGGTCTCTGCCTAGCTAGCTCTATCTCTCGAGATAAACACTGAACTTTAGCATCCGTTCTCTAGTTATTAGTTGTATCTGCTATCAACTACTCTATTTGTTGATCAGTAATATCCTGAACTCCTGTCGGGGGAGGTGGAGGCACAGCATTAGGATTATCTCAAACCTCTTCAAAATGGCCTACATGTACTTGTTCTGCCATTGTACAATTAGGCTGTAAGATTCTCTCTAGGTTAGGATTCAGTAGGAGTATGGGAAATCCTTGACTCTTGGTGTTAGGCATACACTGGCTAAAATAGAAAATAACAACCTACAAACTTCAGCAACTTCAATCAATAACTCAACACCGTACTCCCAAACAATGCTGCCAAAATTTTGATCAATGGCCAAACTACACCTCCAATTAAAGATAAAGCGGTTGTTGTCAAGTAAAGTAACCTAACTCAGGTTGGGGTCGAATCCACAGGGAATGTGTGTACTTGTCTCTCTAGTTTGCTAGAATAAATGGGCAGTACTGAAAGTAAATAAGGGATTTATAGTTATAAACAATAACTGAACCAAAATCTTTGGTTGTAAACAGTCAAAAATGAACACTAGGCTTATGTTCCCCCTATCTTCCTCAGTAGGTTTTTCGTGCTCAATTCAACTGCAAAATTGTTGTGCATATAGAATCTGGTAAGTTAGGTATCACCAACTAACTGCCTATTAGTATACTTTGGTGAATTTTACTTTTCTCCTCTCGTTCTCAAAGCGTCAGCTTACTAACCCTTACCTTGGACCCCAGTTTCAACTATCTCTTCTCGGTCTCAAGTTGATTAGATGTAAGTTAATAGTCTTTATTAGATAATATAGGTAAGCTTATTTCAGCAATTAACCTTAAATCATTATTGTGATCTCCTTTTTTGAATCTCTACCTCCCTCTCAGGTTTGTAGTGAATGCAGGCTAGATTCTAGTGTTTCCAACTGATAAGAAAGCAATAAGTATGAAGAAAACTACAATGCATGCAGCAACAATAATCTAAAAATATTGAACACTTCCCATGCTTCGTTATTTAGCTAGGGTCCTCACAATTCTAGCTAAGAGAATTAGTTGTTCATGGTTGTGAAATAATCAAAGGAATTCATAATTAAAGATATTCAAACAATACACAATAATAAATGAATAAAACCCAAAGTCTTTCACTGAATAAACAACCAAAATCAATACAAAGTAATCCTAAGATCAAAATCGGATCCTAAAATCAAAATGTTTATAAGTATCAAGAGTGCGTAAACTAACTAAAAATGTCAAAAAGGTATATATAGAGTACAAAGAAACCCTAGAGAGCCATTCCCAAATAAAAGAGGAAAATCAAAGTCGGTGTCCATTTACTAGGTTACCTACGGGCCGTAGGTGGCACCTACGGACTGTAGGTTGTCCCCGTAGGTGTCCCTGGTCTAAAATATTTTGCATCTTTCTTTGGACTTTGCTCCTCTGAGACCTATTCTGTCACCTATGGGATGTAGGTACCCTCCGTAAGTGGCAGGGTCTTCATTTCTTAACTTCTAAGTCTCTGGATCTCAATTTCTAACATATTCTGGATCTCAATTTCTAACACATAAGTTGGCACCCACGCCCTGTATATTGTACATAAGGGTCATAGTTTCCCACTTCAGTAGTTCAAAACTTCAAATTTCACTTCTTTCTTCCAGAATAGCTCCAAAACCTGATTTCTGCAAAACATAATATAAAACACATCATATGTAACAAAAAGACCTAACTTGCATATTTTTATCGTTTTAAGCATCAAAAGTGCTATAAAACCATAGAACATCACACTTCATTCTAAATCTGTCAAGCTTATTCACACATTTTTCAATTTAAATCTCTTCTTGAATTGCACATCTGGTCACTACTAGCCTAAATTCCTTTACACGTGAAAAAATTAATCCTAATTTTTTCATAATTTTCATCAGAAACAACTCTATTTTGTTTTTTCTCCTTCTCACGGGTTTATGCACTACTTGATCAACCTCTTCAACATCTCCCCAACCTACTCCATCATCTAATTTAAAGCTAGGAGCTATATCACTTAGATAGCAAGGTTCATCACCTCCGAACTCACCAACTAGGTTATTCTTAATACCAACATTTGTCTAAGCATACCCTATGTTTGGACCCTATCCAAAAATATGAATTTGTTCAGAAGTTATACCTCAACTTCTTCTTTGTGACCTATTGAAATGCATCTTGCTTGTTGTTATATCAATATACTCTTGATGGACATCACTGCCAACCTTACTTTTTTTTCAATATCTCCTTCATATTCTGAATCATTATCACTTGGGTTCTCATCTATTGTAGGATCAAGAGGATTGGGAGGTACAACAAAATGAGGGGGTTGATCAGGAGGGTTGAAAGCTTCAACGCAAGGGTTGAATGAAAAAAAAAAAAGTAAAAAGGGATTGAATATTAGGGTTAGAAGCATCGGCCTCATAAAGAGAGCTTAAAGATTCCTTATCTACCCCATTTTCCTTTACGTTGGGGACAAACTCCAATGTAAGTGGGGACTGATAAGGTTCATTGACCCTATGAGAAACATATACCTCAGGTCCATCCCCATTTTTTAACTTATTGACAACATCATAAATAACCTTGTCATATTTAATTTCTGCGAAAAATCCATCTTACTTAACATAAAAAGTCACAATTTATTGTATATCCAAGGTACTTTATGTAGTCTCTCAATTCAAAGTGGGACATAATATCAACATCTCTATCTAGGAACTCAATCACACTCCCACCAATATGTTCAAGTGGGGGACCACATAAAATTTGACCACCATGATACCATCTTAAAGTTATCAGAGCAAAAGACATAAAAAGATTCTAGAAAAGGATGTAACAAATGCATTTCAACCACATAAAATCATCAAACAAAATTTTAGATCTCAACAGTCCAAACATATAAAGATAAAAGTCTAACATTGCTCTATAATCATATAATAGGGATATAAAATTAGTAAACGCCTATTTTGATATTCCCAAATCAGTAAACAAAATCAAGTGTCAACAATCCTAACATAGTACGAACAAAATCATAACAGTCAGTATAGTCACATATTTTCCACAAACATTCCCTACAAATGAGTTTTCTATAAAATCCTAGTTGTAACAACCATATATACATGCATGTACATAGCACAACATAACACTGCAAAACCTTAAAAGCAGCAAGTACAAATAGATAGCATGACTAAATAAAATAAATAGATACTAACACATTTTCTACTAAAGTAAGCACTACGTCTATAGATTTTCCCCAAACATTCATAAATACATGAACAAAAACTACAATTTTTCACGAAAATTCGAAATGCAAAAAATCCTAACCTGATAATCGTCAATTCTTTGTATAATCAGCTTTTCTCCCTGAGAAATCGATCAAAAAATTAGCAAATTGCCTACACTACATTGTTAATCATCCATCCAGAAAAAAAAGAGAGAAAATTAAAAGAGTAAAGTGAGATAAATTAAAAAGAAAGAAAAGAAAAAGAGGAAAATATTTGTCTAAAAGGTAGGTGAAAGATCGGATCGAGTTAAACCCGCCCTTGACCCATAATTTAATTTAACTATTTCACTAAAAGAAAAAGTGAGGAACACGCACCTACTTTTAGACCAAGATTGATGATAAAATCGATCAAAATGGTCTATTTACAATGGCATGTACTAGTTTTGTGAGGTGATAAGCCTCCCGCAAAGTTAAAATATCTTTTATAAATTTGAAACAACTTTAATGATTTACATCATTTATTTATTATTGTAGGTTTATCTTTCTCAAGGAAGAACTGCTTTAGAAAAATAGATGATGTGTAGAGAAGTTAGAGTAATGCTATAACAGGAATTACTACTACTTTAGAGAAGGCTTAGTTTCAGCATCTCAGCTTCATGTCATTTAGTTTAGAATCAAGGAGAATTTAGTCATTACATGTATTAGCAGAGTATTTCATGGTTACATGGCTCATGTTTATTCAACCACCTCCATTTGCCCTGCGGTTGAACCCCAGTTCAAACTTATCTGTCGGCTTATCCGAAAAAGCTCTTCTTTGCCATTTCATGAAGATTCATCAGCTCATTAACTTTCATCACGAATTACCTCTCTTTTCTTATGGTCTACGTTATTTTTTGTCATCACTTTTGATGAGTTTTGCTAGAGTTTTTGACCTGAGCAATTATCAGGCGAAAGAAGAAGAAAATTGATATAGCACCATTTGTTGAAGCCTATGTAGTGTGAAAGACGAAGAAAATAGAAAATCACAAAGAGGCCTTTGTGTAAATTAAAGAATTTCTTTTTTTAATATTATGGTGTCTGAGCTTGATTAATTTCACAGGGTATCTTCTGCCCTCACCAGTATAGGTACTGGGTAACGTTATTTGGTAAGGCTTTTGATGGATTGGAAACAAAACAACTAATGTTAGCAATAATTTGAAACCTCTTTAGCAGATTGTTATGAGTTTAGTAGTAGCACATGAGCGACATGTTGTTTGATTTCAGGTAGTTTGAGTGGTGTCGATAGACTAGAATTGTAACAAAATCTTGGTTCCTGTCTTATTCTATTATGAGAAAGAGGAGGTGGGGAGCGAAGAGTTGAAGGAAACCATTAAAATGGTACAAAGGGTGTCCTCATACTTAGATGATGTTCATTTGATTTCTCTAAGGAAAAAGAAAAAAAATTGAGTTGTATCATTCTAAGCATGTAAGGAAAAGGAAAAGGCAAAAATTGAAATGTGTTTTTTGTAATTGCCTTTTGATGGAGATGATTCATTTCAGGCTTAATTTTTAATTTTAATTATGTTCTTTCTTTCTTTGAAATCAACTATGATAGTTAACATTATAACTTTATTAAGCATAATATATGTAGTAGGAAGATTTCTATTGTATTAGTTGTTTCCATCGTATACAGCACATTTTTTTGTACGTACTTGTCTACAAAATCAGGTTTGTACACTTGAATTTTGGTCATTACGCACTATACACGTCTAGGTGTTTGACCTCATACATGAAGATCATTAACAAAATTTGTTGCCTTTCTTTTTCAACAGGTTTACCAAAATATTTTAATCCATCAGTCAATAACTCAAAAGGTATGTTATTACCGGACAACCTTAGTCTCTATCATCTATATATGTGTTAAAAGGATATGTTCAAATGTATGTCATTTGATGCCATCCACATTTCTGTTAGAATAGTTTACTAATGTTCTTGTGATAGAACACAAAAGGCCAAAATCTATATTCTCGCAAATTTTCTTTTCACCTTTGATATGATTATGTGCATATACTTATCTTCCTGTAGTGAGATGCATTATTACTTTATTATTTTTAGTTAAATTTTATTTGGGTGCTTAAAATTTGATAAAAATTGACATCCTCTTATCCTTTTAATGGACTAAATGATGAATGAATTGAAGTAGTCCATTATATCTGTTTGATCTTTCTTAATTTGGATGGTTTAGTAGGCATAGAATGTGATTTAAGAGAGTTAGACCAATAAATTTCTTTAGAATGAAGTTTTCCTTCACACAATCATGGTATGTGTCTGATATGTTGTCCTGATATGGAATTGTGAGTCATTTTATTTCAATACACAAAGATATATGAATTAACAAAGTTGTATTATTTTTCCTGGGCTGCCTCTCATATCTGAGTTAGTGGAAATGGTTAAAACTATGTGAGGATAGTTGAAATGTCAACTCTAAGTGCCTGATAGTAGCTTTTCAGACATATGGCTACTTAAATGCCTTTTATTCTTTTCTTCTTTGATGCCAATTAAGTTACCACCTACAGCTTACATTATTGGACTTGCACGTCTATTCAATAGTGTGTCTGCATACAACTTGAAAACTTAGGATGCTCCATTTTGACGATGAGATTCATTTTTATATTTATATAAATCCTTTTCCGTATTCCTATTCACAATTAAGTCACCTGAGAGTCCAACAACTATAGGGAACAAAATAAAATGCTCGGTACTAGAAAGTCCGTATTCTCTATTCGCAATTTAGTCATCTGAGAGTCCAACAACTAGAGAGAAGAAAAGAAAAATGATATCACATTTTGTATCATAGTTATCCCACTAAGTATATTCCTATATCTTTGATGACTATCTATTCTCCTTTACTCCTGTCCTTCTTTTATCGGGTAATGTTGAACTACAACTCTTTATTTGAGCAGATCTTCATTTTCTTGTGAAAGATTCTCATTCAAACTTAGTTAGATGAACAACACATTATGTACTCTTCAAAATAGGTCGATTTGAAGGGTGGATAATTGCCCCTCTTCCCTCTCTGGTGTTCAACACAATTAGTTTATGTAATGCATAATATAGTTTCAAATGTTCTGTTCTTTCATTCCTATAGGATCACATTTCAGGCTAAAGTCCAAACATTGTTCTCTATTCATGTAGGCTTATTATCATTCAATTATAGATGTAATTCTGATGATGATTGAGTTCCCTTTTATTCTTCAATTTTTCTTCTTTGAGAATGAGCTACATCATTTTTTTAATACTTCTATTTGCTCTGAAGGATTCGCTTGATTTATATCCTGGGAAGGTAGAGAACTATGAGTATTAGTTGAAATATTTATGCACTAAGCACATTGTCTTGAAGGAAGTAGATATCTTGATACAAGGTAACAAGGAAGATCAATTCATCAAGTTCTTAAAGAGGTAATTCTGTTATTATTTATAATGTTTGTTGCCTAGTTGATTTTTCCAAGCTCGTGATAAAAGGATAAGAAAAGGTATGAGATCAAAGGTTTGTTCTAACTTCTTTGGCTTTTGCCGCCGTTTCTCTAAATTTGTCGTCATGAAAATGAAATGTGGTGAAAGTTGATCTCAAAATAATCAACATTGTTGTAGTTATTGGATCCTAGAGTTGTGAGATCTGTCTTCACTGATTATCAGACATCACAAAATATGGTAGGTCACCCTTTTGGGAGCCTCCAAAATTCATAACTTGAAAAAATCTTAGCGCGAGAACAAAAGATCGAAACAGATAAATTACATGCTTCAGTAAAATGGGGTGGCAACTGTCTACAGGTTTTTTGAGTTGTTTTGGCTGTACTTGGCATTTCAGTTTGTTATTTGTTTTTTTAATTATGTGAAGTGACTTCTGAGCTAATCATGGTTAATCTTTGTCCTTTTTTTTCCTCCTTAACATGTTTAATAGAAGGTGGTCAAGGAGAAGTGTATAACCCAAGCTACAAATCAAAGGAGAATGACCTCGATGTTCCTCATGATGAATATTTCCATAAGCATATGCTAGCATGTCTAATTCTATTTTGAAAGGCAATGTTCAAGTAATGTTGTAGACATTGGATGTACAAACGTTCAGATTCAAAAATTTAGAAAGACGATTGCTTCCACTACAGTGGACTAACTAAATTTTTTCAAGAATCACATCTATCTATATCCCCTTTGCTTCTTTTTTTTCCTATGAGGCACAAATACTAACAACTGTTATTTTGACTGCGCAGGAACTTTTTGCTAAATGTTGTCAAGAATCTATAAATACCACCATTTCTAATATATAAATAGTAGAGTTTGTATATATGTGATATTAATAATACAATAGATGTAAACAATATAACATTTGTCAACCATATAATATATTCATACATATATATAATGTATGTTGTTTAAGCTAAGAAAAAAGTTCCAACATTGAACCCGTGCTAGCACTAGTCATCATTACATAGTAATAAAAAGAATTAAGTTTGTAAGGAACAAGGCAACAATAAGTTCAAAAGATTACCTAGTAATAAAAAGAATTAAGTTTGTAAGGAACAAGGCAACAATAAGTTCAAAAGAATTAAACATTTAAGAACTTTTACTAAAATGAGAGATTTATAAATAGAAGGATCATAAATTTTTAAGAGTCGTGAGTTCAATTTGTGAAAAGCTACACAATTACAAGAATGATCGGAAACACTTTTTCTTTGTTTTAAATTCTTGAGATATACAAAAATTATTAAGACTTCTTAACATAATTTCTTGAGAAAATTGAAGGAAAGGTGTCTTTTAAGTCTTGAATGAAGAATTGGTGACATTGACCAACTTAAAGGGTCAAACATAATTAAAAAAAACTTGATTAGGTTAATTGTGGACTTGATTAATATTTTTCAAACTTTTTGATCTTTTCAAAAATACAAATTAACCCACACCCACAAAACTTCCCTCTCTCTCTGCAAATCAATCTCTCTTCTCTCTTTCTCTCAATAGTTTCTCTCTCTAACTTCTCCCAATCAACAACTTTCAAAATTTCTCCCTTCAATCTTGTGCAACTTCAACCTCTGCAACAAATAGTTTTGAGTTCTTGCCCGTTCCTTTTTTACTTTCAACCGTCAGTCGACGTAACAACATTCTCCGGCGACAGCAACTTCGAGTTCTTCATCGTTTCTTTTCGATTTTCACAGGTAAAAAATTAGTGATTTTAAGTTATGAAGAAAATGAGGAACTTGATTTGTTGGTGTTTGTTATTTTTTTATGTTTTTTGTTATTTTTTTTTAATGTTTGTTATTTCTTAGTTGAATTTCTCATCTGGATGTATCTGCTACTGCTGTTTTTTTAACAATGGATAAAACATGTAACGTGAATCCAACAGATGAGTAATTTGTTGCAACATATATGACTAATCTGTTGCACAGATTAGTAATATGTTGCAACATATATGACTAATATGTTGAGTAGATTAGTAATCTGTTGCAACATATATGACTAATCTGTTGCGCAAATTAGTAATATGTTGCAACATATATGACTAATCTATTGCAACATATATGACTAATCTGTTGCAACATATCTGGCTAATTTGTTGCAACAAATGAGTAATCTGTTGCAACATATATGACTAATATGTTGCAACATATATGACTAATTTATTGCAACAGATGAGTAATCTGTTGAAATATATTTGACTAATTTGTTGCAACAAATGAGTAATCTGTTGCAACATATATGACTAATGGGTCATCTGTTGCAACAGATTAGTCATATATTACAACAGATTACTCACTTATTGCAATAGATGACTCATATGTTGGATTCATATTGCAGGTTCGTAGCAGTAGCAGATACACCAAATAAGAAATTCAACAAAAATCATAATTTTACTTACAAAATAAGCTATGAAGTAATGTCAAAGTGATATACGAACAAAATTTGACCTAAAAAAAATTTTAAAATTTCAATAGGGGCACAACGAATAAGTAAAACACATGAAAAATTTTATGAAACAAATAAATAAGACAAAAATAATATACCATACATCAAATGCAAAAGGATCAAGGGGACAAAAGTTTGAGTTCTCCTAAAAACGTTTAAGCTCCCTAGTAATTTAATTGCTTTCTAATAGTTGACCCATCTATTACAACAGATTTTCTATCTGTTTGATAATTTCCAATAGATGAATCATTTGATGCAACGTGTTAGTCATCTATTGATTCAAATTAAGCAATTATTAGTAATAACTAAATTGATTTAGCTAAAATTAAAGACGTCTCTACACAATGGGACAAACATTTGTGTTCTCCTAAAAATATTTGAGTTTTCTAGTATTTTAATTATTTTCCAACAGATTATCTATTTGTTGCAACAAGTTAGTCATCTATTGCAACAGATGCTTATAACAGGTTAGTCATTTGTTTATTTAAATTAAGCAATTATTAATAATAACTAAATTAATTTAATTAAAATTGAAGACAAGTCTTTAATACAAGACCTTAGACAAAGGGACAAATGTTTGAGTTCTCCTAAAAACATTTGAGTTTTAGTATTTTAAATTGTTTTTCAACATATATCTTGTCTATTTAGGCTTCATTTATTTTTTTTAAGATTCAGATGTCTGAATCTGATGCACATCTGAATTATTAAGATGTTGTCTCTAGATCTAAAAATTGAATGATTAAGACTATTTATTTTTCAACATCTGAATGTGTAAAAAAAATTATTTGTATACATAATAAAATAAAAAATAAAATTCAAATAAAAATTATTTATATATTAAAAAAGTATGTAATTTAATACAATAAAATTATTAGTATTTGATTGAGAAAAAATATTTATGTTTGTTAGTGATAGTGGAGATGGCTTATAATAGTAGTTGCGGTGATAATGATTAATGTTAGTGATTAATATTGTTGGTGGTGATAATTGTGATGGTTGGTATTGTAGTGACTGTTATGATGGTGGTGATTGATGGTGGTGGTGGTTGTTGTGATGTGACATTGCTTGAGGTTAGTAGTTTAAGGAGTTGATTGTGTTGGTTGAAATATGAATGCATAACGATTAACGATGTGTTGGTGCTAGTTGGAGATGTTATTTGTTGTGATGGTGGAGATGGTTGTTAGTAGAGATAAATTATAGCGATGGTACTGGTTGAAGTAGTGGTAAAGGTGGCATTACTAGTGAGGTGGTGATAACGCTCAATCTACAACTCTCGTAGGAGTGTAAAGCGGTCGTTGTCAAATATAGAACCCAACTGGGTTGGGTATCGATCCCACAGGGAATAGCTTGGTCAACAAGTAAGCAATGATTACTAGACTGTTAGTGCAAGTCTCGTAAAAAGGGGGGATTGTAATGTGTAACCAAAATATTAAAGTAAAAACTGAAAATAGCAACGTAAAAAGAAAGAGTGTTTAGGAGGTTGTAAAACAATGAGAATTAAGGAGTTGGGGTTATGTCCACCTTCTGAGTTTACGTCTCTATTAGCTATGAGTTATGCGGAATTTAGACATGCATGTGCTTATAGAGAATTGTATTCGATGGTAAATCCAGGCGTCTTTCGACCTATTCGAGGATTATTTCACTTTAACTCTTTCGAGCTTAAAGCGTATCTAACGGTACAAATTCTCCAAGAGGTTAATCCAGTTACGGCACAAACTTTTTAATAGGGGATGGGACCCTATTACCTTGACATTATCTCTTTTCCAGACATATAACTTTTCTTTCGAACAAGTTAATGCTATACTGGCGTGATTCTATGCGTCTGCAGCCACAAGAATTTGCATTAAGATGAAGAGAATAATGATATAAGCAACACACTTGTCACGAATTCACAAACTCATAGCCTTAGATAGTATCTCATAAGGCTTCCATAACCCCAACAGAGAAGTTTAGTTACCCATGAGTGCGAAGGAAATCACAATCGGCATTGTTATTATACCACAATAAAGATCTCGTGTAGTAAAGTGTGGTAGGCGTTTAGGCGTGACTTCTTTGCAAAGTAACGTTTCTCTTGTTTCGGAAATTAAGAATTGAATAGATGAAAAATAATGTCAACAATGAATTAATAAAGAAAATTGTTTTGATGGATGGATGGATGGTGGATGGATGGGAATTGATGGAATAGAGGAATTGTGTGGAATGTCGGAATGGCGGAATTGTCTGGGTGAATGAATAAAAATCTCTAGCAGAATAGGGTATTTATAATACCCATATCATATTCCTACTAAGCTAATAAAATACTTAACCCAATCCTACTAGGTTAAAGTATCATTATCCTAATCCAATTGTACTAGGTTAATATATCATTATCCTAATCCTTATAGGTTACTGCTGATCCCCAAAGTCTTGGAAAATGTTGTTTTTGCCCAGGACAGGTTTCCCATGCGTCACTTTCAGTCCATAGGCGTCCAAACGCTGCTCTCCTTCTTTCGTGAAGCTTCCTTTGGCGTCAAGTTATCCATAAAATGCTGAAATCTGCATCATTTATACCTGAAAACTTGCTAATCATGTTTGTTAGCTCACTTACAGGAAAAAGGACTAAAAGTGCATGAAATATATAATTTGTTCTCAAAACTTGGCTAAAATATGGGCAAAATCTAGTGCTATAGGCATGTAAATTCGCCTATCATCAACACCCCACACTTAAGGCTTTGTTCATCCCCGAACAAAATATCATGTCCATCTAAATCATCAACTTAGGGTTTCACAGTAACAATACAAAATATTCGTCAAGACAAGCACAACAATTATCAACAAAGAGTAGTTTTCCGATCATTAGTAGAAACGATTCAACCTCTAACATAGACTCGTGATGGTAGTTAATTCGTATCCAAAAGTTAAGGTACAAAGAATCATACACCACTACCCAAAACTCATCAACCATGTGTGTCTCACAATATATTACCCATAATCACTCTCAAGCATAGTATATTTATCAAACATGGGTATAGAAATATCCTTGCTCTCGCTCTCACAAAGAATTCATATGCAGCAACTGATGACCATAGGCTTGCCCTTAGTGTAATGCTCCACTAAATGTCAGAATGCTAAGCTTAGGATCAAATAGGTCTTCACAGGTTGTAATGTAGGCTAAGTGACGAGTAGGACTATTTTGGCCAGAAATAATGACTATGTTCCTAAGCGCTTTAATACATCACATTGTATCATTGACACTTTTCTTTCAAACAACCTTTCTACTTTCTTTTATTCTACCACCCCTTTTCTCCTCTTTTGTTCAATTTTAAACATGACTATCTTTTCAGTTTTCCTTTCCTTTTTCTTTTCATAACATACCTCTTAGGGTAGCACTTTTCTTTTTCATAACAAATTCAAGCGCCAATACATTCTAAACCATCATACTCACCCAATTTCCTCTTATTTTGTCACATGACTTTTACACTTTAAAGCACTTAGGAATTTGGATCAAATTATGGTCTTGAAAAAAATGGATTAGGCTTACATATGAGGTTGTCAAAGAAAATAGGCTAAAGGCTCAAAAGGGTTTAACTAGGATAATGTCCATGGGTAGGTAAAAAGAAGGTAAACAAGTCTAGGTTGCCAAAGAAATGCCTAAATCATCTCCTAAACTTGCACGCTTTATTTTCGCTTTACATACATACCAGGCAAGTTCTAGCATCAGCCACAAGCATAGAATATACTATATCCTCACACACACAAGGCACATGGTCGACTTTATTGGGAGTAGTATAGACTCTTGACCCAACAGATGAAGGAATTGAACCACACAATATCACATAGTGAGTCACAATTAGAGCCTAAACGTCTCAATAGTCATGTTTTTAGCACAAACTCTTGTCATAATCTCATGCTGCCTATTAGAATAATTTCATGCAAAGTTAAGTTAAAAAAAAAATTAATTAAAAAAAAAAATTTACTACTAAAAAGAAAAACAAATAACTACTAAAAAGAAAAACAAAACAAACATAAATAAATGCAAATGCGGATAAAGGAGTATAGCATGCAAATACCACCACCCCACACTTAAACGGGACACACTGCCCTCAGTGGAATATAAATAAGAAGAACCTGGTTAGTCGGACTCCTCCTCTATGTCTGGGGTCATACCCCCTTCATCGAAATCATCATTGGAGTCGTCATCCTCAGAAGTTCCTCATAAGTACCCCACTTGATTCCAAGAGTGTGTCGAGGTATTTGTAGCATGGAGGATTCAGCTTGCTCTTTTCTTTCCCTTTTCTGGCCTTTTTGTGAAGTGGTTGCTTTTCTTGTCTTTTGGTGCCATTGTACCTGAGATCTCAATAGAGTCATGTTAGATTCATCTTGGAAGATTCAATCAACAAGAAGACAATAGTGGCACCACCCCACACTTAATTTGTTGACACAAACTAATTAAGTGAATGATATCGATTACTCAGACTTCATCGACATACATTTAGGTGATATGTTCCAACAATATAATCAGTGCAGTCATATTTCTTGTAATCTTGGCAATACTTTCATGTTTGATATATCAAGACTACTACATAGAGATTGAATCAAGGTATAGCATCTAGAAATAATCACAACCTCACATGTTGGTAGTCAACCATAATTCTTATCTCGATGAACAAGTCATTCCAACATGTAAGTATGCAAGTGACAAGATTATGCAATTTTAGTGACCATATCAATTATGCAAAAGTATGGCAATGCATCAAAATCAAATTCAAGTTGGGAACAAGTTAAGATCATCCTTACGTATTCATTCACACACTTAGTTGTATCACAACAATTCAAACACATTCACATCACCACTACTTCTTTCAAGATTCAACAATTTATAATAGACGTAGTAACGTAGTACTTACGGAATATAAATGAAGAACAAAGTAGTACTTACTTGATTGATGCCTGTGGATGATGTTCTTGTGAAGAAAAAGAGCAAAAGAAAATTTTTGAGAGGATTTGGAGGCTATAGGTGGCGCATAAGCTAGGTTTCCAATGTGTTTTTGGTTCAAGACTAAGTCTCATATCTATAGGAAAAGGCTGGGTCGGGTTTTGACCCATTTAAAATCGGATTTGGAGACCAAAAGTAACCATAGGCGGTGCCTAAGGCTTTGCCTAGTTGAGCAGAATGCCATAGCATAGGCCATGCCTTGTTGAGCAGAATGCTTTTGCATAGGCGGCGCCTAATGCAAAGCCTTTAGTGACCATAGGCGGCGCCTTTAGCATGGCATATGAGATTCTGAGACTAAATGCTTTAGCATAGGCGGCGCCTATGCTATAGCATACTTGAGCATGGGCGGCGCCTATGCCTTTGCACACTAGATTCCGAGACCTTAGGCTATAGTATAGGCGTTGCCTTGTTCGTGGCCTAGTTTTACCTAGGTCTAGCCTTGCTCGATGCCTATTTTGTCATGATCAATGCTCAATCCATAGCCTTATGCATCTTCATTCCTAACTTACCACCTTTAACATGCAATACGTTCAAATCAAACTTTGAAACCGACCTCCTCGTTTTACACCTCTTTGCACCTATATTTACTCAAAAACAACAAAGACGATTAGAATGATGGGTTGCCTCCCACCAAGCACTTGATTTATTGTCGCAGCACGACATAGCTATCTCGATTACTTAGTCTTCATCGACATAGATGGGGCATCTTTTTCTGAATGGATTCAGACGACGCTGATACTTACTTGTAGGCATGCAATCTTCTTCGATATGACTCTTGTGCATACATACCTCAGGAGAGATACCAATTATATCATCAATCTTCCTACCCATAGCTCTCTTGTACCTCATCAGAGCAGAGATGAGAGCCTCTACATGCTGTTCACTTAAATCATCCGCAACACTCTCCGGAAGTGTATTTCCATATCCCAAGAACGTATACCTTAGGTAATTGGAGAGCTCTTTCGATTCTAGCATTGGTGGCTCTACAATGGAAGTCTTCGCTGTTTGTGAAGGTTGATTTGTAAGATCAAGGTCCAACTTCTTAGGAGCATGAGAATATGACCCTATTTCTTTTAGAGCACACATAGTTTCTTCATAATCTTCATCATCCTTATGCTCAACATTCAGTAGCGCAGCAGACAATGGCTCAACAGTAAGCTATTTTGTTTTACATAATGCTTTCTTATGAACATCAGCTACAGAGAACACATTCATATCGCTGGGCTGCCTCATTGCTTTGCATATATCAAAACGGACCACTTCGTCATTCAACCAAAATAAAAGCTCATTAGCTCTCATGTCAATAAGCACACTTCCAGTTGCAAGGAAAGGACGTCCCAAGATTATGGGAACTTCAGAATCCGCCTCACAATCCAGAATAACGAAGTCTGCAGGAAAGATGAAAGAAGACACCTTCACCAACACATCATTTAAGATACCCACAGGTCATTTTACCGACCTATCAGCCATCACGAGCCTCATATTGGTTGGTGTCGGATCGCCTAACCCCAACTTCCTGTAGATGGATAGTGGCATCAAATTGATGCTAGCACCCAGATCGCACAATGCCTTGGCAAAATTCAAAGATCCAACAATGCAAGGAATAGTGAAGGCACCAGGGTCGGCCTTTTTTTAAACTAACGATCTTGTAACGATTGCACTGCAATGGTGAACATTATCTGCCGGATCATAGCTTACCGCCCGTTCTTCGTTAAAAGGTCCTTCATGAATTTTGCGTACCCAGGCATTTTCTCTAGTGCCTCTACCAACGGAACATTAATGGTCAGCTGCTTTAACATCGTCATGAATTTGCTGAACTTTGTATCATCCACAATCTTCTTCAATCTTTAAAGAAAAGGTGGTGGTGAATATGGAATTGTTTTCTCCACGGCTTTCTTCTCCTCTTGCTTCCAAATTTTGGTGGTTTCAGGCTGCAAACCACTAGGGATGACATCATGGACGTCTTGGTCATTGTCTATGGCATTCTCATCTTTTTTATTTTCGGCCACTTGCTTGCTTTGGGATGAATTTTCCAGCACCTTACCACTCCTGGTAGTAATAGCCATGCATGATCCATCGTTCCTTGGATTTTCCACAGTGTTGCTGGGTAAAGTGCCAGCCTTTCTTTGATTGAATGTCGCAGATAATTGACTCAATTGTTGCTCCAGCTGTTTTATTGAAGTGGAATGCGAGTCAACCAATTGCTTCATTGAGGACAAGTCGTTTTTCACCTCGTTCACTCCCGTATTAGTTGCCTCTACTCCTTTCAATAGTTTAGCCATCATATCTTCCATTGACATATTTCCAGAACCAGATGCAGCGGCGTCACGTCTTCCAGGAGGAACATACAAACCACTCCTGTCAGTCTTATCCTTCCAACTACCTTGATCACGGTCCTTATATCCTGAATTATCATAATAGTTCCGACCTTGGTTTCCTTGGGCATTGCCTCGGAAACCCCCCCTGATTGTTCAAGCAGTTGGCTTCTTCCTCAGAATCGGATTCCTCTCTTCCTTTTGATGCAACAGCTTTAACTTTTTCGGTCTTCCCTGATAATAGATGCTTTGTAAGAAGATCCATCTGCATTTTCATGTGAGCCATGTCTTGGTCATGATCCTCTTGTCTTCGCCTCTGCTCTGCAGTCATGCCAAAAGATACAGTAGAGATTGCTACCTCAGAATCCCTGGTATGCCAAGCTCTACTTTGCTTCGTCATCCGATCTAGCATATTGCTTGCCTGACCAAAGGTGAGATCCATAAATGAGCCTCCAGCCGCATTATCAACCACTGGCTTAGTCACCGAATTCAAAGCTCTGTATAATATCTCCATCAAGTGGACATTGGTCATGTGATGGTTTGGGCACCTCATAAGCTTCGTCTTGAACCTCTCCCATGTTTCGTGGAGAGCTTCGGTTGGAAGCTACCGAAAGTTGCTGATTTCATCTCTCAACTGTGCTTTCTTGGATGGCGGAAAGAATCTTTCTAGGAAAGCGTCTTTCAGTTGCCTCCAACTAGTAATAGAATCAGGAGTTAGCCCATTCAACCATAGAGTTGCCTCCCCAGACAGAGACAATGGAAATAAGCGCAGTCGAATTGTATTCTGTCCAACGCCAGGATTGTCGAATGACTTGCATGTAGAAATAAAGTTGATGAGATGCATATTCGGATCATCGCCTACTAGTCCACCAAATAATCCCTTAAGCTGCAATAGTTGAATCATTGTGCTAGTGATATTGAACTTTGCTCCAGGTGCCAAGGGTGGAAGAATAATGGCTCCTGTGGCACCAGGTCCGTCCAGATCGTCCTCATCATCATCAAAAGGAATTTGCATAGCTCGGTGATCTCTCCTCTGCATGGGTGTCGCCATCTCAGCAGTACGCCGTGGGTTTAGTAGCTCCTCATCGCCCAGGTCCACATCATCAGGATTTATTGCAAGGCCTGGGTTATCAATATTCTGTTGATGC
This sequence comes from Capsicum baccatum var. pendulum, assembly GCA_030864225.1. Taxonomy (NCBI): domain Eukaryota; kingdom Viridiplantae; phylum Streptophyta; class Magnoliopsida; order Solanales; family Solanaceae; genus Capsicum; species Capsicum baccatum. The sequence goes on along the minus strand of CM061561.1, from coordinate 153,382,108 downwards.
ACTTGAGCAGTTATCCTTTCAATTTCACGTTGTGCATCTATTGGTGCACTGAACAAACCTGAATAAAACAAAAACAAAAACTAAAAGTAAAAGTACGAGAATCTTTGACCAAAGGGTCTAGTAATTATCACAAACTTAATTGACACTCGTATTCCCCGGTAACGGCGCCAATTTTTGATAACACTCAATCTACAGCTCTCGTAGGAGTGTAAAGCGGTCGTTGTCAAATATAGAACCCAACTGGGTTGGGTATCGATCCCACAGGGAATAGCTTGGTCAACAAGTAAGCAATGATTACTAGACTGTTAGTGCAAGTCTCGTAAAAAGGGGGGATTGTAATGTGTAACCAAAATATTAAAGTAAAAACTGAAAATAGCAACGTAAAAAGAAAGAGTGTTTAGGAGGTTGTAAAACAATGAGAATTAAGGAGTTGGGGTTATGTCCACCTTCTGAGTTTACGTCTCTATTAGCTATGAGTTATGCGGAATTTAGACATGCATGTGCTTATAGAGAATTGTATTCGATGGTAAATCCAGGCGTCTTTCGACCTATTCGAGGATTATTTCACTTTAACTCTTTCGAGCTTAAAGCGTATCTAACGGTACAAATTCTCCAAGAGGTTAATCCAGTTACGGCACAAACTTTTTAATAGGGGATGGGACCCTATTACCTTGACATTATCTCTTTTCCAGACATATAACTTTTCTTTCGAACAAGTTAATGCTATACTGGCGTGATTCTATGCGTCTGCAGCCACAAGAATTTGCATTAAGATGAAGAGAATAATGATATAAGCAACACACTTGTCACGAATTCACAAACTCATAGCCTTAGATAGTATCTCATAAGGCTTCCATAACCCCAACAGAGAAGTTTAGTTACCCATGAGTGCGAAGGAAATCACAATCGGCATTGTTATTATACCACAATAAAGATCTCGTGTAGTAAAGTGTGGTAGGCGTTTAGGCGTGACTTCTTTGCAAAGTAACGTTTCTCTTGTTTCGGAAATTAAGAATTGAATAGATGAAAAATAATGTCAACAATGAATTAATAAAGAAAATTGTTTTGATGGATGGATGGATGGTGGATGGATGGGAATTGATGGAATAGAGGAATTGTGTGGAATGTCGGAATGGCGGAATTGTCTGGGTGAATGAATAAAAATCTCTAGCAGAATAGGGTATTTATAATACCCATATCATATTCCTACTAAGCTAATAAAATACTTAACCCAATCCTACTAGGTTAAAGTATCATTATCCTAATCCAATTGTACTAGGTTAATATATCATTATCCTAATCCTTATAGGTTACTGCTGATCCCCAAAGTCTTGGAAAATGTTGTTTTTGCCCAGGACAGGTTTCCCATGCGTCACTTTCAGTCCATAGGCGTCCAAACGCTGCTCTCCTTCTTTCGTGAAGCTTCCTTTGGCGTCAAGTTATCCATAAAATGCTGAAATCTGCATCATTTATACCTGAAAACTTGCTAATCATGTTTGTTAGCTCACTTACAGGAAAAAGGACTAAAAGTGCATGAAATATATAATTTGTTCTCAAAACTTGGCTAAAATATGGGCAAAATCTAGTGCTATAGGCATGTAAATTCGCCTATCATCAACACCCCACACTTAAGGCTTTGTTCATCCCCGAACAAAATATCATGTCCATCTAAATCATCAACTTAGGGTTTCACAGTAACAATACAAAATATTCGTCAAGACAAGCACAACAATTATCAACAAAGAGTAGTTTTCCGATCATTAGTAGAAACGATTCAACCTCTAACATAGACTCGTGATGGTAGTTAATTCGTATCCAAAAGTTAAGGTACAAAGAATCATACACCACTACCCAAAACTCATCAACCATGTGTGTCTCACAATATATTACCCATAATCACTCTCAAGCATAGTATATTTATCAAACATGGGTATAGAAATATCCTTGCTCTCGCTCTCACAAAGAATTCATATGCAGCAACTGATGACCATAGGCTTGCCCTTAGTGTAATGCTCCACTAAATGTCAGAATGCTAAGCTTAGGATCAAATAGGTCTTCACAGGTTGTAATGTAGGCTAAGTGACGAGTAGGACTATTTTGGCCAGAAATAATGACTATGTTCCTAAGCGCTTTAATACATCACATTGTATCATTGACACTTTTCTTTCAAACAACCTTTCTACTTTCTTTTATTCTACCACCCCTTTTCTCCTCTTTTGTTCAATTTTAAACATGACTATCTTTTCAGTTTTCCTTTCCTTTTTCTTTTCATAACATACCTCTTAGGGTAGCACTTTTCTTTTTCATAACAAATTCAAGCGCCAATACATTCTAAACCATCATACTCACCCAATTTCCTCTTATTTTGTCACATGACTTTTACACTTTAAAGCACTTAGGAATTTGGATCAAATTATGGTCTTGAAAAAAATGGATTAGGCTTACATATGAGGTTGTCAAAGAAAATAGGCTAAAGGCTCAAAAGGGTTTAACTAGGATAATGTCCATGGGTAGGTAAAAAGAAGGTAAACAAGTCTAGGTTGCCAAAGAAATGCCTAAATCATCTCCTAAACTTGCACGCTTTATTTTCGCTTTACATACATACCAGGCAAGTTCTAGCATCAGCCACAAGCATAGAATATACTATATCCTCACACACACAAGGCACATGGTCGACTTTATTGGGAGTAGTATAGACTCTTGACCCAACAGATGAAGGAATTGAACCACACAATATCACATAGTGAGTCACAATTAGAGCCTAAACGTCTCAATAGTCATGTTTTTAGCACAAACTCTTGTCATAATCTCATGCTGCCTATTAGAATAATTTCATGCAAAGTTAAGTTAAAAAAAAAATTAATTAAAAAAAAAAATTTACTACTAAAAAGAAAAACAAATAACTACTAAAAAGAAAAACAAAACAAACATAAATAAATGCAAATGCGGATAAAGGAGTATAGCATACAAATACCACCACCCCACACTTAAACGGGACACACTGCCCTCAGTGGAATATAAATAAGAAGAACCTGGTTAGTCGGACTCCTCCTCTATGTCTGGGGTCATACCCCCTTCATCGAAATCATCATTGGAGTCGTCATCCTCAGAAGTTCCTCATAAGTACCCCACTTGATTCCAAGAGTGTGTCGAGGTATTTGTAGCATGGAGGATTCAGCTTGCTCTTTTCTTTCCCTTTTCTGGCCTTTTTGTGAAGTGGTTGCTTTTCTTGTCTTTTGGTGCCATTGTACCTGAGATCTCAATAGAGTCATGTTAGATTCATCTTGGAAGATTCAATCAACAAGAAGACAATAGTGGCACCACCCCACACTTAATTTGTTGACACAAACTAATTAAGTGAATGATATCGATTACTCAGACTTCATCGACATACATTTAGGTGATATGTTCCAACAATATAATCAGTGCAGTCATATTTCTTGTAATCTTGGCAATACTTTCATGTTTGATATATCAAGACTACTACATAGAGATTGAATCAAGGTATAGCATCTAGAAATAATCACAACCTCACATGTTGGTAGTCAACCATAATTCTTATCTCGATGAACAAGTCATTCCAACATGTAAGTATGCAAGTGACAAGATTATGCAATTTTAGTGACCATATCAATTATGCAAAAGTATGGCAATGCATCAAAATCAAATTCAAGTTGGGAACAAGTTAAGATCATCCTTACGTATTCATTCACACACTTAGTTGTATCACAACAATTCAAACACATTCACATCACCACTACTTCTTTCAAGATTCAACAATTTATAATAGACGTAGTAACGTAGTACTTACGGAATATAAATGAAGAACAAAGTAGTACTTACTTGATTGATGCCTGTGGATGATGTTCTTGTGAAGAAAAAGAGCAAAAGAAAATTTTTGAGAGGATTTGGAGGCTATAGGTGGCGCATAAGCTAGGTTTCCAATGTGTTTTTGGTTCAAGACTAAGTCTCATATCTATAGGAAAAGGCTGGGTCGGGTTTTGACCCATTTAAAATCGGATTTGGAGACCAAAAGTAACCATAGGCGGTGCCTAAGGCTTTGCCTAGTTGAGCAGAATGCCATAGCATAGGCCATGCCTTGTTGAGCAGAATGCTTTTGCATAGGCGGCGCCTAATGCAAAGCCTTTAGTGACCATAGGCGGCGCCTTTAGCATGGCATATGAGATTCTGAGACTAAATGCTTTAGCATAGGCGGCGCCTATGCTATAGCATACTTGAGCATGGGCGGCGCCTATGCCTTTGCACACTAGATTCCGAGACCTTAGGCTATAGTATAGGCGTTGCCTTGTTCGTGGCCTAGTTTTACCTAGGTCTAGCCTTGCTCGATGCCTATTTTGTCATGATCAATGCTCAATCCATAGCCTTATGCATCTTCATTCCTAACTTACCACCTTTAACATGCAATACGTTCAAATCAAACTTTGAAACCGACCTCCTCGTTTTACACCTCTTTGCACCTATATTTACTCAAAAACAACAAAGACGATTAGAATGATGGGTTGCCTCCCACCAAGCACTTGATTTATTGTCGCAGCACGACATAGCTATCTCGATTACTTAGTCTTCATCGACATAGATGGGGCATCTTTTTCTGAATGGATTCAGACGACGCTGATACTTACTTGTAGGCATGCAATCTTCTTCGATATGACTCTTGTGCATACATACCTCAGGAGAGATACCAATTATATCATCAATCTTCCTACCCATAGCTCTCTTGTACCTCATCAGAGCAGAGATGAGAGCCTCTACATGCTGTTCACTTAAATCATCCGCAACACTCTCCGGAAGTGTATTTCCATATCCCAAGAACGTATACCTTAGGTAATTGGAGAGCTCTTTCGATTCTAGCATTGGTGGCTCTACAATGGAAGTCTTCGCTGTTTGTGAAGGTTGATTTGTAAGATCAAGGTCCAACTTCTTAGGAGCATGAGAATATGACCCTATTTCTTTTAGAGCACACATAGTTTCTTCATAATCTTCATCATCCTTATGCTCAACATTCAGTAGCGCAGCAGACAATGGCTCAACAGTAAGCTGTTTTGTTTTACATAATGCTTTCTTATGAACATCAGCTACAGAGAACACATTCATATCGCTGGGCTGCCTCATTGCTTTGCATATATCAAAACGGACCACTTCGTCATTCAACCAAAATAAAAGCTCATTAGCTCTCATGTCAATAAGCACACTTCCAGTTGCAAGGAAAGGACGTCCCAAGATTATGGGAACTTCAGAATCCGCCTCACAATCCAGAATAACGAAGTCTGCAGGAAAGATGAAAGAAGACACCTTCACCAACACATCATTTAAGATACCCACAGGTCATTTTACCGACCTATCAGCCATCACGAGCCTCATATTGGTTGGTGTCGGATCGCCTAACCCCAACTTCCTGTAGATGGATAGTGGCATCAAATTGATGCTAGCACCCAGATCGCACAATGCCTTGGCAAAATTCAAAGATCCAACAATGCAAGGAATAGTGAAGGCACCAGGGTCGGCCTTTTTTTAAACTAACGATCTTGTAACGATTGCACTGCAATGGTGAACATTATCTGCCGGATCATAGCTTACCGCCCGTTCTTCGTTAAAAGGTCCTTCATGAATTTTGCGTACCCAGGCATTTTCTCTAGTGCCTCTACCAACGGAACATTAATGGTCAGCTGCTTTAACATCGTCATGAATTTGCTGAACTTTGTATCATCCACAATCTTCTTCAATCTTTAAAGAAAAGGTGGTGGTGAATATGGAATTGTTTTCTCCACGGCTTTCTTCTCCTCTTGCTTCCAAATTTTGGTGGTTTCAGGCTGCAAACCACTAGGGATGACATCATGGACGTCTTGGTCATTGTCTATGGCATTCTCATCTTTTTTATTTTCGGCCACTTGCTTGCTTTGGGATGAATTTTCCAGCACCTTACCACTCCTGGTAGTAATAGCCATGCATGATCCATCGTTCCTTGGATTTTCCACAGTGTTGCTGGGTAAAGTGCCAGCCTTTCTTTGATTGAATGTCGCAGATAATTGACTCAATTGTTGCTCCAGCTGTTTTATTGAAGTGGAATGCGAGTCAACCAATTGCTTCATTGAGGACAAGTCGTTTTTCACCTCGTTCACTCCCGTATTAGTTGCCTCTACTCCTTTCAATAGTTTAGCCATCATATCTTCCATTGACATATTTCCAGAACCAGATGCAGCGGCGTCACGTCTTCCAGGAGGAACATACAAACCACTCCTGTCAGTCTTATCCTTCCAACTACCTTGATCACGGTCCTTATATCCTGAATTATCATAATAGTTCCGACCTTGGTTTCCTTGGGCATTGCCTCGGAAACCCCCCCTGATTGTTCAAGCAGTTGGCTTCTTCCTCAGAATCGGATTCCTCTCTTCCTTTTGATGCAACAGCTTTAACTTTTTCGGTCTTCCCTGATAATAGATGCTTTGTAAGAAGATCCATCTGCATTTTCATGTGAGCCATGTCTTGGTCATGATCCTCTTGTCTTCGCCTCTGCTCTGCAGTCATGCCAAAAGATACAGTAGAGATTGCTACCTCAGAATCCCTGGTATGCCAAGCTCTACTTTGCTTCGTCATCCGATCTAGCATATTGCTTGCCTGACCAAAGGTGAGATCCATAAATGAGCCTCCAGCCGCATTATCAACCACTGGCTTAGTCACCGAATTCAAAGCTCTGTATAATATCTCCATCAAGTGGACATTGGTCATGTGATGGTTTGGGCACCTCATAAGCTTCGTCTTGAACCTCTCCCATGTTTCGTGGAGAGCTTCGGTTGGAAGCTACCGAAAGTTGCTGATTTCATCTCTCAACTGTGCTTTCTTGGATGGCGGAAAGAATCTTTCTAGGAAAGCGTCTTTCAGTTGCCTCCAACTAGTAATAGAATCAGGAGTTAGCCCATTCAACCATAGAGTTGCCTCCCCAGACAGAGACAATGGAAATAAGCGCAGTCGAATTGTATTCTGTCCAACGCCAGGATTGTCGAATGACTTGCATGTAGAAATAAAGTTGATGAGATGCATATTCGGATCATCGCCTACTAGTCCACCAAATAATCCCTTAAGCTGCAATAGTTGAATCATTGTGCTAGTGATATTGAACTTTGCTCCAGGTGCCAAGGGTGGAAGAATAATGGCTCCTGTGGCACCAGGTCCGTCCAGATCGTCCTCATCATCATCAAAAGGAATTTGCATAGCTCGGTGATCTCTCCTCTGCATGGGTGTCGCCATCTCAGCAGTACGCCGTGGGTTTAGTAGCTCCTCATCGCCCAGGTCCACATCATCAGGATTTATTGCAAGGCCTGGGTTATCAATATTCTGTTGATGCACTTGAGCAGTTATCCTTTCAATTTCACGTTGTGCATCTATTGGTGCACTGAACAAACCTGAATAAAACAAAAACAAAAACTAAAAGTAAAAGTACGAGAATCTTTGACCAAAGGGTCTAGTAATTATCACAAACTTAATTGACACTCGTATTCCCCGGTAACGGCGCCAATTTTTGATAACACTCAATCTACAGCTCTCGTAGGAGTGTAAAGCGGTCGTTGTCAAATATAGAACCCAACTGGGTTGGGTATCGATCCCACAGGGAATAGCTTGGTCAACAAGTAAGCAATGATTACTAGACTGTTAGTGCAAGTCTCGTAAAAAGGGGGGATTGTAATGTGTAACCAAAATATTAAAGTAAAAACTGAAAATAGCAACGTAAAAAGAAAGAGTGTTTAGGAGGTTGTAAAACAATGAGAATTAAGGAGTTGGGGTTATGTCCACCTTCTGAGTTTACGTCTCTATTAGCTATGAGTTATGCGGAATTTTGACATGTATGTGCTTATAGAGAATTGTATTCGATGGTAAATCCAGGCGTCTTTCGACCTATTCGAGGATTATTTCACTTTAACTCTTTCGAGCTTAAAGCGTATCTAACGGTACAAATTCTCCAAGAGGTTAATCCAGTTACGGCACAAACTTTTTAATAGGGGATGGGACCCTATTACCTTGACATTATCTCTTTTCCAGACATATAACTTTTCTTTCGAACAAGTTAATGCTATACTGGCGTGATTCTATGCGTCTGCAGCCACAAGAATTTGCATTAAGATGAAGAGAATAATGATATAAGCAACACACTTGTCACGAATTCACAAACTCATAGCCTTAGATAGTATCTCATAAGGCTTCCATAACCCCAACAGAGAAGTTTAGTTACCCATGAGTGCGAAGGAAATCACAATCGACATTGTTATTATACCACAATAAAGATCTCGTGTAGTAAAGTGTGGTAGGTGTTTAGGCGTGACTTCTTTGCAAAGTAACGTTTCTCTTGTTGCGAAAATTAAGAATTGAATAGATGAAAAATAATGTCAACAATGAATTAATAAAGAAAATTGTTTTGATGGATGGATGGATGGTGGATGGATGGGAATTGATGGAATAGGGGAATTGTGTGGAATGGCGGAATGGCAGAATTGTCTGGGTGAATGAATAAAAATCTCTAGCAGAATAGGGTATTTATAATACCCATATCCTATTCCTACTAAGCTAATAAAATACTTAACTCAATCCTACTAGGTTAAAGTATCATTATCCTAATCCAATTGTACTAGGTTAATATATCATTATCCTAATCCTTATAGGTTACTGCTGATCCCCAAAGTCTTGGAAAATGTTGTTTTTGCCCGGGACAGGTTTCCCATGCGTCACTTTCAGTCCATAGGCGTCCAAACGCTGCTCTCCTTCTTTCGTGAAGCTTCCTTTGGCGTCAAGTTATCCATAAAATGCTGAAATCTGCATCATTTATACCTGAAAACTTGCTAATCATGTTTGTTAGCTCACTTACAGGAAAAAGGACTAAAAGTGCATGAAATATATAATTTGTTCTCAAAACTTGGCTAAAATATGGGCAAAATCTAGTGCTATAGGCGTGTAAATTCGCCTATCATCAGGTGGCGGCCAAAGAATGTGTAAAGGTTGTGATGTATTAGTGGTAGTTAGTGGTGGTGCTAGTTGTGATAGAAGAGTTGGTTGGTAGTAGGGATTGGCCGCTAATGGTTGCTGATTGTGGTATTGTTGACGGTGGTGGTGATGGTGAATATAATTAGAATAAAAGAGGTAGTAGGTGTGGTAGCAGTTAATAATTGTGGTTGATAGCGGTGTATTTTTTATTAATGGTGATTGTGATGGTGGGGGTGGTTGGTGGAGGTGGTTGGTGGTGGTGGTTGACAATGATGACGGTGGCAGAGGTGGTTAGTGGTGGTAACTGCTGATTATGAATAGAATGATGAATATTATCCCACATCAGAATATCCCCTCAGACCCATTAAGACTTGGTTCTAGATCTGAATGATTAAGACCAATTCAGACCTATTAAGAGTTAAAACCTTAATAAAAAAAACAAATACACTTAATGGTCTGGAGTCTGAACCATTCAAATTTAGACCTCCATTAAGTGCAAAGGAATGAGGTCTGAATAATTTTCAATAGATAAGTTATATGTTGCAACAATTTAGTCATTTGTTGCAACAGATGTCTATATTTGTTTGATAATTTTCAATAGATGAGATAGCTATGGCAACAGGTTAGTCATCTGTTGCAATAGATGTTTATATTTGTTTGGTCATTTTCAACAAATATCTTTAACAGTTTGGTCTTTTCCAATAGATTACTCATCTATTGCAACATGTTATTCATCTATAAGTCACTATTAGTAATAACTAATTGATTTAACTAAAATAAAATATGAATTAATAAGTTCAATTACAATTTCAATTAATCTCATGGTAACTACACGATCAGCTAAGTATGTTCGTTCTGAGTAGAGTGATCAATTGACCAATTTTATTTGAAATAATTCAAACTAATCCATCATTAGAAATAACTATATTGATTTAACTAAAATTAAAGATGAATTAGAAAGTTCAATTACGATTTCAATTAATCTCATGGTAAAAATGGTGTATTAATAAATGATGATTTGTTATTATTTCTATTGAATAAATCTTCCTATTGATTTGGTTTTTCAACAAATAAATAATCTGTTGCAACAATTGAACAATCTGTTGCAACAAATGAATCATATGTTGCAAAAATGAATCAATTACTCCAACAGATGAGTCATATGTTGCAACAGAAAGATCATCTGTTGTAACAGATGGGTCATATGTTGCAACAAATAGATCATTTGTTGGAAGAACTCAAGGGTCATGACTTTTCTATCGTTTAATTAAAAAAATGATTCGTAAGTAAATAATATGAAAAAAAATATGATAAACACAATTTTATAACTATTTAATCTAAATAACTAAAATACCAAAAAAATGAAAAGTTATGACTTTTCACCTTTTTTGTATTTAAATATATTTTTTTAATTTAAATTATCAAAAAGTCACCAAGTTCAATTTAATTAAGAGATATAATTATTAAAAAGAGGTGAACAGTTGTGATTTTTTGCCTAACACACTGCACTACTCACTTATTCAATCTTTTATAAATAGGTCTCCTCAGCTCTATCTCGTGCATCTTGTCTTGCATAAAACCGTCATTATATCTTCAATCACTTCTCTTTCAAAAATAAATTTCTTGTTCATCCGTTGAGGTATGTTTTATTTTCTTGTTCTAATATGAAAATTATTAACATGCATCTATTTTTTAGTTAAGTTTCACATTTTTTTTGTTAAACTACCTGTTGGTACTATATGTGGTTTAGTGTTTTACGTTATTTGTTCATGCATGTTCTAGATATGACTGATCTGATTTGGTACATGGCAATTCTGCTTGACACCATGTAGGAACTTAAAAGGCTGGTTCATGAACTCGAGTGAGAGTTGGGCCCCGCGACAGAAAGCGTACTTCATGGGATTCGAAGGCTGAGGGGTCTGCTGCCCAATGGATTTCCAATTGACAATAATAATAATAATAATAATAATAATAATAATAATTAGGTTATATATTTTCTTATCATTTGTAATCTATTTTATCGGATCTACCTAATATTGTAAATATTTTTTATGTAATGAATGAGAAAATCTTTATTTAATCAACTGAGTTTATTTTTATTTTTTTCATTCTGCCTATTTTTTTTAAGATGTTGAGAGGTGTAGGTTTTTGAGCATTCGGGAATGGAAAGAGTCAAGTACAAGAAAGAAAGTGTTTGATTGAGAGCAAGGTCATAGACTAAAATTACATAACAACACAAGATTATTTATTATTACAACAAAATAAAAGATAGATTGATAACAGATGGCCCATCTATTGCAACAGATGGGTAATCTTTTGGAAATGACCAAGTAGATAAAGACATCTATTGCAACAGATTGATCGTCTGTCGTAACAAATTAGTAATATGTTGAAAATGATCAGACAAATAAAGACATTTGCTGCAACACAAATTAGTAATCTATTAGAAATGACAAATAGATAAAGTCATATGTTGCAACAGATTGGTCATCTGTTGGAAATGATAAATAGATAAAGACATTTGTTACAACAGATGACCAATCTATTGCAACATATATGTATATCTGTTTGATAATTTTCAACAAATGACTCATCTATTGCAACAGGTTAAATCTGTTGCAATAAGTTATACACTTAAATGATCATGTAATTACTATGAGATTAATTGAAATTGTAATTATTAAATCAATTTAGTTATTACTAATAATGACATAATTTGAACCATTTCAAATAAAATTGTTCAATTGATCACTCTACTCAGAACGAACACACTAAGATGATCGTGTAATTAATATGAGAATAATTAAAATTGTAATTGCACTTATCAATTCATCTTTAATTAAAGTTAAATCAATGTTGTTATTACTAATAATGTCTTAATTTGAATTATTTAAAATAAAATTGGTCATTTAACACTTTACTCAAGACGAATACACTTAGATGATCATGTAATTACTATGAGATTAATTTAAATCGTAATCAAATTATCAATTCATCTTTAATTTTAGTTAAATCAATTTATCTATTACTAATAATTGCTTAATTTTAATTATTTCAAATCAAATTGGTCAATTGATCATTCTACTTAAGACGAAATACTTAATTGATCATGTAATTACTATAACATTAATTGAAATTGTAAGTCAACTTATTAATTCATTTTTAATTTTAGTTAAATCAATATAGTTATTTCTAATTATGGCTTAGTTTGAATCATTTCAAATAAAATTGGCCAATTGATCACTCTACTTAGGACGAACACACTTAGTTAATCGTGTAATTACCATGAGATTAATTGAAACAGTAATTGGACTTATTAATACTAGTTAAATTAATTTAGTTATTACTAATATAATGGCTTAATATGAATCAATAGATGACTAAGATGTTGTGAAAGATGAGTAATCTGTTGAAAATGACCAAACAGATAAAGACATTTGTTGTAACAGATTAGACATCTGTTGCAATAGATTAGTCATCTATTGCAACAGATTAGTAATCTGTTGGAAATAAAAAACAAATAAAGTCATATGTTGCAACAGATTGATCATCTATTGAAAATGACCAATAGATAAAGACATTTGTTACAACAGATGACTCATCTATTGCAACATATATGTATATCTGTTTGATAATTTTCAGCAGATGACTCATCTGTTGCAATAGGTTATACACTTAAATGATCATGTAATTACTATGAGATTAATTGAAATTGTAATTTCATAAATCAATTTAGCTATTACTAATAATGGCTTAATTTGAATTATTTCAAATAAAATTAGTCAACTGATCACTCTACTCAGAACAAACACACTAAGATGATCGTGTAATTAATTTGAGAATAATTAAAATCGTAATTGAACTTATCAATTCATCTTTAATTTTAGTTAAATCAATGTAGTTATTACTAATAATATCTTAATTTGAATCATTTCAAATAAAATTGGTCAATTAAAATTTTACTCAACACGAATACACTTAGATGATCATGTAATTACTATGAGATTAACTTAAATAGTAATTAAAATTATCAATTCATCTTTAATTTTAGATAAATTAATTTAATTATTACTAATAATTGCTTGATTTTAATTATTTCAAATAAGATTGGTCAATTGAACATTCTACTTAAGACGAAATACTTAGTTGATCATGTAATTCCTATAAAATTAATTGAAATTGTAAGTCAACTTACTAAATCATCTTTAATTTTAGTTAAATAAATATAGTTATTTCTAATTATGGTTTGGTTTTAATCATTTCAAATAAAATTGTTCAATTGATCACTCTACTCAGAACGAACACACTTAGTTGATAATGTAATTTCCATGAGATTAATTAAAACTACAATTGAACTTATTAATTCATGTTTAATTCTAGTTAGATAAATTTAGTTATTACTAATATAATAGCTTAAGATGAATCAATAGATGACTAACATGTTGCAAAAAATGAGTAATCTATTGAAAATGACTAAACAGGTAAAGACATCTGTTGAAAATGACTAAACAGATAAAGACATCTGTTGGAAATGACCAAACAAATATAGACATATGTTGCAACAGATGACTAACATTTTTCAATAAATGACTCGTCTATTGAAAATTATCAAACAAATATAGACATCTGTTGCAACAGATGACTAAGTTGTTGCAACAGATGACTCATCTGTTGAAAATTATCAAACATATAGGATATATATTGGTAAATAATTTAAAATACTAAAGCTCAGATGTTTTTAAGAGAACTTAAATGTCTGTTCCCTTGTGTAAAGTTTTGTCTTTAATTTTAGTTAAATCAATTTAGTTATTACTAATAATTGTTTAATTTGAATCATTTTAAATAAAATTTATCAATTGATCATTCTATTAAGGACGAATACATTAATTGAAATTGTAAGTGGACTTATCAATTCATCTTTAATTTAGTCAAAATAAATTTAGTTATTACTAATAATGACTTAATTTGAATCATTTCAAATAAAATTGGTCGACTGATCACTCTCCTCGAGACGAATACACATAGTTGATCATTAATTACTATGAGATTAATTGAAATTGTAAGTAAACTTATCAATCCATCTTTAATTTTAGTTATATCAATTTAGTTATTACGAATAATGGCTTGATTTGATTCATTTCAAATAAAATTGTTCAATTGATCACTCTACCCATAACAAATACACTTAGTTGATCATTTAATTACTATGAGATTAATTGAAATTATAATTTTATCTTTAATTTTAGTTAAATCAATTTAGTTATTACTAATAATGACTTAATTTGAATTATTTCAAATAAAATTGGCCAATTGGTCACTCTACTCGGGATGAATACACTTAGTTAATAATGCAAATACGATGAGATTAATTGAAATTATAAGGAAACTCATTAATTCATGTTTAATTTTAGTTAAATGAACATAGTTATTACTAATAATGGCTTAATTTGAATCATTTAAAATAAAATTGATCAATTAACTATTCTACTAAGGATGAAACACTTAATTGGTCATGTAATTACTGAGATTAATTGAAATCATAATTGAACTTACTAATTCGTCTTTAATTTTAGTTAAATCAATATAGTTATTTCTAATAATAGTTTAATTTAAACTATTTCACATAAAATTGGTCAATTAATCATTCTACTCAGTACGAAATACTTAATTGATCATGTAATTACTATGAGATTAATTGAAATCATAATTGAACTTACTAATTCATCTTTAATTTTAGTTAAATCAATATAGCTATTTCTAATGATGATTTAGTTTGAATCATTTCAAATGAAATTTGTCAATTGATCACTCTACTCAGGACGAACATACTTAGTTGATCGTGTAATTACCATGAGATTAATTGAAACTGTAATTGAACTTATTAATTCATATTTTACTTTAGTAATCAATTTAATTATTACTATTAATGACTTAATGTGAATCAATAGATGACTAACATATTACAACAGATGAGTAATTTGTTGGAAATGACCAAACAAATAAAAATATCTATTGAAAATAACCAAACAGATATAGACATCTGTTGCAACAAATGACTCACTTGTTGCAACATCTAATTCATCTACTAAAAATTATCAAACAGATATAAATATCTGTTGCAACAGATGACTAAGTTGTTGCAACATATGACTCATCTATTAAAAATTAATAAATAAACAAAATATATGTTGAAAAGCAATTTAAAATACTAAAGCTCAAATATTTTTTAGTAGAACTCAAACGTTTTCCTCCTTGTCTAAAGTCTTGTCTTCAATTTTAGTTAAATCAATTTAATTATTATTAATAATTGCTTAATTTGAATCAACAAATGATAACCTATTATACGCATTTATTGCAACAGATGACTAACTTGTTGCAACAAATAGGTGATCTGTTGGATAATAAT
Source organism: Capsicum baccatum var. pendulum (assembly GCA_030864225.1). Classification (NCBI taxonomy): domain Eukaryota; kingdom Viridiplantae; phylum Streptophyta; class Magnoliopsida; order Solanales; family Solanaceae; genus Capsicum; species Capsicum baccatum. Next base: position 153,366,711 of record CM061561.1, on the reverse strand, counting down.
TAAAATATTAGGGAACTCAAATATTTTTAGGAGAACTCAAATGTTTGTCCCATTGTCTTAAATACTTGTCTTTAATTTTAGCTAAATAAATTTAGTTATTACTAATAATTGCTTAATTTGAATCAACAAATGACCAACATGTTGCAATAGATGATTCATCTGTTGAAAATTATCAAGCTGATAGAAAATCTGTTATAATAGATGGGTCATCCATTAGAAAGCAATTAAAATACTAGGGAACTTAAATGTTTTTAGGAGAACTCAAACGTTTGTCCCCTTTATCCTTTTGCATTTGATGTATGATACACTATTTTTACCTTCTTTACCTGTTTCATGAAATTTTTCATGTGTTTCACTTATTCGTTGTGTCCTTGTTGAAATTTTTGAATTTTTTAGATCAAATTTTGTTCGTATATCACTTGGACATTACTTCATAGGTGATTTTATAAGTATAATTATGATTTATGTTGAATTTTTTATTTGGTATATCTGCTACTGCTACAATGGATAGAACCTGCAACATGAATCCAACATATGAGTCATTTGTTGTAACAAATGAGTAATCTGTTGCAACATATGACTAATTTGTTGCAACAGATGACCTATATGTGGGATTCATGTTACAACACTATAATACGAATCCAACAGATGAGTAATCTTATAACGCTCCAGAAAATGGGTTCCGGAGCATCACACGGTGCTTGAAGCTACGAGTAGCCCCAAGCTAACCTTTTGAGCCATTTTCATTCAGTTCAACATAAATCAACGGGGCTTCCATAAATAACCCTCAAATATCAACAAAGTAATCATCATCCAAGAATAAAAGAATTTCAGATAGATAACAAAATACGACTTATTAGTCAACTCCCAACATCTATACTAGTCTGACAAGCCTCTAAGAAAATCAATAAAACCAGCGAGCCATTGAGACATGCCCCAACTGACTCATACTCAGTTATCAAATATAAATAATTCTGTGAAACCAACATCAGACATTACGTCCTCAGAACATGAGGACTCACCACAATAGAGGATGTAGAACAGCGTGCCCGGAGAATCACTGTTGAACTTGGAACTGAGCACCTGAACCTACATTCCGAGAAAATGCAGCCCACATCCGAAGATGTGGGTCAGTACCATGGAAAGGAACCGAGTATATGGGGGTGTATGCAGTTGTATAAAAATCATCATCATAAATATTTATAAGAAATATGCAGGATGTATGAAAGACTCACATAGCCCGAAGAAAATCATAATAATCATGAGAGGATGAAATAAGTACAATAACACATGTGAGTCATCATATAATTTGTCAATCACTTTCAGTTCATCAAGAATATCAATTCTCATAATGTAAATACCATTCAAATCTTTCAAAAGAATAACTTTCACAATTCCACTTTCAAATCACTTCACCATTCACCATAGACACAAGAAAACACACACACACTAGGAGATCCTATAACCGACATAAACCATGTGAGCTACATTGAGTCCAACGTACAACCCACGTTGGGGAGAGTCGTCCTATACTTACCATCGGAGTAGGACTATCGATATCAAATCCACATAAACTAGTGATCACTATATAAATCAGCCTCAGGCTCACTCCTATGGGGAACGTAGTTCTAGAGAAGTAAGGTCGCTTTATACCTCCCACTCGGTGCTAAAGATTTCTCTCAAACTTAGCTCAGATCATTTCAAAGAAAATCCACAACAAAACAATTTCAGTAATATATAAATATACATCGGGAGTTATCATGCTTCCCATCTATTAAAACCAACCACGTTGTCGATTTCTTTCACACTCGAGTTCAAAACAACTCCATTAAGACCAAAAGGTCAAATCATTCAAAATATCTCAAATATTCAACATCAACGTGCTCATAACACACACTTTCTCAAAAAAACACAATTTTTAATGGGGATTCATGACCCAAATATCAAAATCATGATAAATATCGTTCAAGATTCATGTTTTATATCACCACACATGTAAATTCATCTTTCAAAATCATAAACATCAAGATTTCATAATAATCATCATAAGATATGGGTGCATACTTCAAATTCGTAAAAATCAAATAAAAGTCATGCCTTTGTAAAGAAAATTACTTTTGGGCACAAGAACGAAAGAGTGTTCTTGTTGAAAAACCCCACATACCTCGAATGATGAACTTTAGATCGATACCCATTTTTGAGATGTTAATTGTGCCTTTGAATGATGGTTCTTGGAGTTCTTGAACTAGGAACTTGGAATCTTGAATAAATTTGCAGAATTAATGGTGAACTTAGGAGGTTCTTGAAGTTGGATGTAGGAGCTTAGGGTTTTCTTTTTGAGGGAGTTTGATGAAATATAACATATAATGCTTCTAATAGGCTTTAATATAGGGTTTGGACGGATTTTGGGTGAGGGAGAATGACCAAAATGCCCCTAAAAATCAAAAAAAATCTCGAATCTGTCCTTTGGTGGACTGTTTTGACAGTCTGAAGTACATCAACCATAACGTTTTACTCCGATATTCAAATTGGATAAAATAAATTTCATTAGAAAGAGGACTCCCATATCTTTCCATTGATATATAGTATCTCACCCAAATCATTGTGTATGAGGATTTATGATCGTTTGAAGTTGATCCAAAAAATTCTCTTTTGATAGGCTGAAGTAGATCGACCATAACTTTTTGCTTCGATAGACAAATTGGATGAAACCAATTTCATTGGAAAGAGGACTCACAGAGATTTCCGTTGATATATAGTAGATTACCCAGATCATTATGTACAAGGAGTTATGATCATTTAAAGTTGGATCAAAAATACACCAGGCCTCAGTACTTTTTCCTGCACGTTTTACTGTTCACTACTATTCACGGTTTGATCGGAATGTTCATAACTCGTCGCTTGGGTGTCCGTTTTGTATTATCCACATATCGTTGGAAATCTTATTTGACACTCTACACAATGGTGGGTCATAATCTAAGATATTTTGGATGAAAAATTTATATTTCATTCTAGAAGATAGAACCTAACACCCCAACACATTTACGCACAAAATTTCAACGAAAATTTTCCCGGGGTATTACATCATCCCCCCCTTGGAAACATTCGTCCTCGAATGACCCTAGACATTCCAATATTAGATAGGGAATAGAGCATACAGCTGAAACCATTCGTTAGACTCATCACCACATCGTTTCTCACTCCGAATGCAACATAGAATGCATAAATTCAAGAAACTACAGCGGAACACATAATAAATGACAGCTGAATTGATGCAACTTTTATCAAAATTGCATGATTTAGGAAAGAACGGTACCTTCGGCTTGATCGGAGTTCACAAAAAATAGGTACGGGCATTGGATCGCATATCCGGCTCAGCTTCCCAAGTTGCACCCTCAACAGATTGGTTTCGCCACAACACCTTGACCAAGGGAACTTCTTTCTTCCTTAGTCTTCGAACACTGAAATCAAGAATCTCAACAGAAATCTCATCAAAAGAAAGATTTTCTTGAATGTCAGCACTCACAGAGGAATCCACTACCACAGCATAAGCTACCTTACCAACACGGCTAAGAATTTTGTAAGGACCAACATAACGGGGACTAAGCTTCCCCTTCTTTCTGAATCTCTTGACCCCCCTCATGGGTGAAATCTTCAGATACACTAGGTCACCAACTTCAAACTCAAGGTCTCTCCTTCTAACATCCGCATGTGACTTCTGACTACTCTGCACAGTTTCCAACCTTTCCCTAATCAACTTAACTTTTTCCATAGCCTCAAATACCGAATCAGGACCACTCACAGCCGCTTCACCCACCTTGAACCAACCTATGGGTGATCTACACTTCCTCCCATATAAGGCTTCAAACGGAGTCATGCCAATACTAGAGAGGAAACTGTTATTGTAAGCAAACTCTATCAACGGTAAGTGGTCATCCCAACTTCCCTTAAAGTCAAGTGCACAAGCTCTCAACATATCCTCTAAGGTCTGGATGGTCCGCTCAGCCTGACCATCGGTCTGCGGATGAAAAGTAGAACTCAAAAGCACCTGGGTACCAAGACCCTTCTGAAAAGTTTTCCAAAATTACGAAGTGAACTGAGTACCCCTATCCGAAATGATAGACAAGGGAACTCTATGCAGTCTAACTAGCTCTTGAATATACAATCTAACGTAATCCTTAGTAGTATATGAAGTATGAACAGGCTTTAAATAAGAAGAATTAGTCAACCTATTAACCACAACCCAAATGGAATCATGATGGCGTCGGAAAGGAGGTAAACCAATCACGAAGTCCATATTTATCTCTTCCCACTTCCAGGTGGGAATACTAAACTCTTGCATCATACCACCAGGTCCTTGGTGTTCAACCTTAACCTGTTGGTATGTTGCACACTTAGCTACAAACGTTGTTATATCTTTCTTCATGCCACTCCACCAATAGATTTCCCACAAGTCTCGGTACATCTTGGTGGCACCAGGATAAATAGAATATCGTGCCCCATGTGCTTCAGCCATAATCCTCTATCTCAGATCATCAACATTCGGGACACACAATCTACCCTGCAATCTCAACACACCATCTCCCCCTTAGGAGAAAACCTCTACTTTTTGTTCCTTGACTGACTCCTTCAGTCTGACCAAACTAGCATCTAAGTATTACTTTTCCTTCACTTCCGAAACCAAGGAGGATTCGGAACTACTCTGAACCCCTATACTACCTTCAGCAGAGTCAAACAACCTAACCCCCAATCTAGCCAAATGATGTACATCACGAGCCAACTCTTTCTTACCTTCTACCACATGCGAAACACTACCCATGGACACTCTACTTAGGGCATCCGCCACAACATTGGCCTTTCCTAGATGGTACATCACACTCATATCATAGTCCTTTAACAATTCTAACCATCGTCTTTTCCTAAGATTCAATTCTCTCTGGGTAAACACATACTGCAGACTCTTATGATCAGTGAAAACATCAACATGTACTCCATACAAATAGTGTCTCCAGATTTTCAAAGCAAACACAACAGCAGCCAACTCAAATTCATGGGTGGGGTAATTTTTCTCATGGGGTTTCAACTATCTAGAAGCATAAGCTATCACCTTACCCTTATGCATCAATACGCAACCCAACCCAACTCTTAAAGCATCACAGTACACCACAAAACCATCAACACCATCAGGCAAAGTCAAAACAGGGGTTGAAGTGAGTCGAGTCTTCAACTCCTGAAAACTCTTCTCACAAGATTCGGACCACAAGAACTTCACTTTCTTTTGGGTCAACCGAGTCATAGGAGATTCTATACAGGAGAAACCCTCAACAAAACGGTGGTAATAGCCAGCTAAACCCAAGAAACTTCAGATATAAGTCGGAGAAATAGGTCTAGGCCAATTTCTAACAGCTTCAGTCTTTTGGGGATCAACTCTAATATCCTCAGAAGAAATGATATGACCCAGAAAAGCAACTGACCTTAGCCAAAACTCATACTTACTGAAATTGGCAAACAACATGTGATCTCTAAGGGTTTGCAAGACAGTTCAGAGATGATCAGAATGTTCATCCTCACTACGGGAGTACACCAGTATATCATCGATAAACACTATGACAAACATATCCAGATATGATCTGAACACTCGATTCATGAGGTCCATGAAAGCTGCTGGGGCATTAGTTAACCCGAAAGACATAACAAGAAACTCAAAATGGCCATAACGAGTTTGGAAAGTGGTTTTCAAGATGTCACACTCCCTAACTTTGAGTTGATGATAGTCGGAACGAAGGTCTATCTTTGAGAAATAACTTGCACCTTGCAATTGGTCAAACAAATCATCTATTCTCGAAAGGGGGTACTTATTTTGTATGGTGACTTTATTCAGTTGGCGGTAATCAATGCACATACGCAAAGAGCCATATTTCTTTCTCACAAACAACACAGGAGCACCCCAAGGAGAAACACTGGGCCTTATAAAACCCTTATCTAGTAGATATTTGAGTTGCTCTTTCAACTCCTTAAGTTCTGCAGGGGCCATACGGTAAGGAGGAATAGAAATGGGTTGAGTATCGGGAAGAAAATCAATCCTGAACTCTATCTCTCTATCAGGAGGTATCCCTGGGAGATCATCCGAAAAGACATCAGAAAACTCTTTGACGACATTAACAGACTGGAGAGTTAGAGTCTCTGACTTAGTGTCTTTAACTCTAACCAAATGGTAAATACACTCCTTGGAAATAAGCTTTCTAGCTTTGAGGTAAGAGATAAAATGACTCTTGGGTGACACAGAATTCCCAGACCACTCAAACACGGATGCACCCGGAAACTAAAACTTGACCACTCGGGTCCGACAATCAATAGAGGCATAGAAAGAATACAGCCAGTCCATACCCAGAATCACATCAAAATCTACCATGTCTAACTCAATCAGATCAGCCAACAAGACTCTATGAAAAATGGTAACAGGACACTTTTTATACACTTCTAGGCAACAATCGAATCACCCACTGGGGTAGAAACTAGGATAGGCTCAGGAATAATCTCAGGACTCATTTCAAAATTCACAGCAATTAAAGGTGTAACATATGAGAAACTGAATCCAGAATCCAACAAAGCATACACATCAAACTGAAATATACGAAGCATACTAGTAAAAACATTGGGAGAGTCCTCCTATTCCTGGTGGGACGGTAAATCATAGAATTTATTCTGGTGCTGCCCGCCAGCATTGCTGGAAGAGGCGCCCTGAGCTGGGGCTGGGCGAGTCATTGGAACTGGAGCACTAACAGTCTGAGTCTGGGTCTGAAAGAGATAGTGACGACGCCCTTGTCCATCCTGTGGACAATCTCTAACTCTATGACCCATGTCACCACACCGAAAACAACCCCTCTTCTCACCCTCAACACTCACCCGAATGACACCTACCACACTTAGGACACAGGGGATGATTTGGCTTACTGCCAGCACTGTACTGGGACCTGGATGCATATGACCTTGTACCTTGCTCCTACCTACCTCTAGGCACGAGAGCACTAGCAGATGACGGTGATAGCATAGATGAATGATCTTGATACTGAGGGCGACTCCCTCTCTGCGATCTAATTTAATTTTTTCTGTGTTGCTCGGACCTAGCTCTCTTACTCCCTCTCATTCTATCTCTCTCCTTGATCTTGTCTGCCTTAATCTGTTGGGCATAAGTCATCAGCCTAGAAAGATTCATCTCACTATTCAGCATAGCATACCTACACTCCTTAACCACATAACTAGACACTCCAGTCAAGAACTTACTCATACTAGCCCGATTATCAGCCACTAAGTCAGGAGCATACTTGGCCAACTGATTAAACTTTAGACAGTACTCCCAAACAGTCATAGAGCCCTGCTGCAGGTTCATAAACTCTTCTACCTTCACCTCTCTCATCTCCAAAGGGAAAACCTTATCCAGGAATGCATCCTAGAACTCTTGCTAAGTTATAGGGACAGCTCCCTCACCTCTTCCTTTCCTCCAAGCAACAACCCAGTCATAAGCAAGGTCTTTCAACTTATACGCAGCCAACTCCACACTATGTTCCTCAGATACATGCATCACCTGAGTAATCTTCCGCACCTCCTCTAAAAACAACCGTGAATCCTCATCAGACTTGGACCCATAGAATTCCGGCGGATTCATCCGCATGAAGTCACGGATCCTAATAGCAGCTGAATCACCTCTCTACTACTGTAGAGTCGGGGCCAGGTTGTCCTGAACATTTGCAGTAACAGCTTGGGCCAGCGCCTGAAAGGCTGCCTGAAATTCAGCATGAGACACGTTTTCATTCAATGGGTCAGCGGGTTGAGTTTCCTGACCATCATTATTTCTTCTAAATCGATGTGGAGGCATATTTCTAAAAAAGAAGAGCACGAATCAATAGCAGAGAGAGACATTTTAAGCAAATAGACTTCTGAAAGAAAGAGTCACATTTTTTCCTAAAACGTCTTGTAGCCTCTTGCTCATAGATGTGGCGCGCTACACACTGATGATCATGACTCTACTTAATGCGGCTTGTCAGACTCCCTAGAACACCTTAAAACCTTAGGCTCTGATACCAAGTTTGTAATGCCCCAGAAAATGGGTCCTGGAGCGTCACACGAGGCTACAAGTAGCCCCAAGCTAACCCTGTGAGCCATTTTCATTCAGTTCAACACAAATCAACGGGGTTTTTAAAAATAGCCCTCAAATATCAACAAAGTAATCATCATCCAAGAATAAAAGAATTTCAGAAAGATAATAAAATACGACTTATTAGTCAACTCCCAACATTTATACTAGTCTGACAAGTCTCTAAGAAAATCAATAAAACCAGCGAGCCATTGAGACATGCCCCAACTGACTCATACTCAGTTATCAAATATAAATAATTCTGTGAAACCAACATCAGACATCACGTCCTTGGAACATGAGGACTCACCACAACAGAGGATATAGAACAGCGTGCCCGAAGAATCACTGTTGAACCTGGAACTGAGCACCTGAACCTATATTCCGAGAAAATGCAGCCCACATCCAAAGATGTGGGTCAGTACCATGGAAAGAAACCGAGTATATGGGGGTGTATGCAATTGTATAAACATCATCATCATAAATATTTATAAGAAATATGCAGGATATATGAAAGACTCACATAGCCCGAAGAAAATCATCATAATCATGAGAGGATGAAATAAGTACAATAACACATGTGAGTCATCATATAATTTGTCAATCACTTTCAGTTCATCAAGAATATCAATTCTCATAATGTAAATATCATTCAAATCTTTCGAAAGAATAACTTTCACAATTCCACTTTCAAATCACTTCACCATTCACCATAGACACAAGGAAACACACACACACTAGGAGATCCTATAACCGACATAAACTATGTGAGCTACATTGAGTCCAACGTACAACCCACATTGGGGAGAGTCGTCTTATCCTTACCATCGGAGTAGGACTATCGATATCAAATCCACACAAACTAGTGATCACTATATAAATCAGCCTCAAGCTTACTCCTATGGGGGAACGTAGTTCTAGGGAAGTAAGGTCGCTTTATACCTCTCACTCGGTGCTAAAGATTTCTCTCAAACTTAGCTCAGATCATTTCAAAGAAAATCTACAACAAAACAATTTCAGTAATATATAAATATACATCGGGAGTTATCATGCTTCCCATCTATTAAAATCAACCACGTTGTCGATTTCTTTCACACTCGAGTTCAAAATAACTCCATTAAGACCAAAAGGTCAAATCATTCAAAATATCTCAAATATTCAACATCAACGTGCTTATAACACACACTTTCTCAGAAAAACACAATTTTCAATGGGGATTCATGACCCAAATATCAAAATCATGATAAATATCATTCAAGATTCATGCTTTATATCACCACACATGCAAATTCATCTTTCAAAATCATAAACATCAAGATTTCATAATAATCATCATAAGATATGGGTTCATGCTTCAAATTCATAAAAATCAAATAAAAATCATGCCTTTGTAAAGAAAATTACTTTTGGGCACAAGAACGAAAGAGAGTTCTTGTTGAAAAACCCCGCATACCTCGAATGATGAACTTTAGATCGATACTCATTTTTGAGATGTTAATCGTGCCTTTGAATGATGGTTCTTAGAGTTCTTGAACTAGGAACTTAGAATCTTGAATAAATTTGCAGAATTAATGGTGAACTTTGGAGGTTCTTGAAGTTGGATATAGGAGCTTAGAGTTTTCTTTTTGAGGGAGTTTGATGAAATATAACATATAATGCTTTTAATAGGCTTTAATATAGGGTTTGGAAGGATTTTGGGTGAGGAGGAATAACCAAAACGCCCCTAAAAATCAAAAAAAAAATTGAATCTGTCCTTTGGTGGACTGTTTTGATAGTCTGAAGTACATCAACCATAACGTTTTACTTCGAAATTCAAATTGGATGAAACCAATTTCATTAGAAAGAGGACTCTCATATCTTTCCGTTAATATATAGTATCTCACCCAGCTCATTGTGTACGAGGAGTTATGATCATTTGAAGTTGACCGAAAAATTCACTTTTGATAGGCTGAAGTAGATCGACCATAACTTTTTGCTTCGATAGACAAATTGGATGAAACCAATTTCATTGGAAAGAGGACTCGCAGATCTTTTCGTTGATATATAGTAGATTACCCAGATCATTATGTACAAGGAGTTATGATCGTTTAAAGTTGAAGAAAAAATATACCAGGCCTCAGTACTTTTTCCTGCATGTTTTACTGTTCACTACTATTCACGGTTCGATCGGAATGTTCATAACTAGTCGCTCGGGTGTCCGTTTTGGATGATCCACATATCGTTGGAAAGCTTATTCGATACTCTACGCAATGGTGGGTCATAATCTAAGACATTTTGCACGAAAAATTTATAATTCATTCTAGAAAATAGAACCCAACACATTTACGCACAAAATTTCAACGAAAAAATTCTCGGGGTATTACAAATCTGTTACAACAGATTAGTCATATATATTGAAACAGATTACTCATCTGTTGCAACAGATCAGTCAATATATTGCAACATATTAGTCAATATGTTGCAACAGATTACTCATTTGTGCAACAGATTAGTCATATATGTTGCAACATATTACTCATTTGTGCAACAGATTACTCATCTGTTGGATTCACGTTACATGTTTTATCTATTGTTGAAAAAATAGCAGTAGCATATATACCTGGGTGAGAAATTCATCTAAAAATTATAATTTTACTTACTAAAATCACCTAAAAGTAATTACCAAGTGATATACCAATAAAATTTAACCTAAAAAAATTTGATCAAGTAGCAATAGTAGCGGTAGCAACAATGTTCAACAACAAGAAGATGATGATGATGATGAACAAGAAGAAATGATAATGAAAAATAAGATGATGATAATGAAGAAGAAGATGATGAATAAAGCAACAACAATGAACAACAAAAATCATGAAGAGAGAAAACTCCAATAAATGAGAAGAGAGAGAAATGTGCCTTTTTTCCCTCCATTTCTAGTTATATTAGGTTTTACATTGGGTCAAATTGTAAATTAAAAAACTTGTGAGTTATTTTTAAAATTTTCTTACTTTCTTAATCCTTAATAAAGTAATTATCACCTCCACTCAATTATTAATACTTGTATCACTCACACCTCATGTTAAAACTCTTTTGTCACCTAGAGCCCAAAGCCCCTAGTTTCTTCCCGTAGTTCCTTTAATTTATTTTTTGAAAAGTTACCATTCTTAGAAAGACACACTGTTGATAAACTATATCTATAATTTATAAACTATATCTATATCTATAATATATTAAAGTGTGAAGACTCTTAAAAAGTGATTTGAACTTTTTGTCCTTCATTAAAAGACTCTCTTTTAGACAAAATTGTTTTTTTCACTATTTTCTTTAATTTATTATTTAATTATTTTTATTATATTAACTAGACTCCTAAAATATATGGAAGGAGAATCAATTAATATTTTCTAAATTATTGAGATACTTCTAAAATAGGACTATATTAAGAAAATAATTTTATAAATATTGAGATGCACATTCATAACTCAAACTAAAATTTTAATGAGGTTAAAACCCTAATTGGAGTCTTTATATATATTATACACAAAATGTGTTTTCATGGAAGATCATGTTTCTAGGCTTCTTGGAATTTGAGTAAAAACAACATTAGGTTAGTATGTTAATTCGTTCACCTTTTGCTATTAATTTACTAATTGTCTTTAGATAATGTTTCTTACTCTTTTTTTTTAAAGATCAAATTGTAAAAATTTTACCCAAAGGTTAGTATTTATTGTGTTTTTTCTCCCAATTAATTTTTTAATTGTCTTTTTAATTATTCGGTTGCATGTCTAGATTGATGGATGCTTAATTTTCTAATCTTCAATTTCTTCACTATTTATGTCAACATAATAAAATTCAATGTGTGTATATATATCTTTTTTGTTTTCATTCAAGTCATTCTTTAGTGTTAAAATTTTCGCTCAAACAAGAATTATTTTCATCAAAACTGAAGCTTTGTGATCACTATTGTATTATTTTATTGTAATTTACAAGCGTTAGATGAATGTTGGTCGACTTTGAGGATTTTTTTAGGTAAAGGTTGGGTTTAACTGTATTATTTTTATATCTCTGTTTTGAGAAAAAAGTTATGTAAAGTTAAAGTTTAGTTGTATTATTTAGATATCTCTATTGTTGTTCTATTATTATAGTTTACTGGCGGTAGATGGGTGTCGAACAACTTTGAGAAAATTTTTGTGTAAAGGTTAGATTTGATTATATTGTTTTAGTGTCTCAATCATCGCATTATTTTGTTGCAGTTTACAGGTGGTAGATGAATGTCAATCGACTTTGAGAAATTTTTTTGGTAAAGGTTAAGTTTAATTAAATTAATTCTCCAAAAGATGTTGAATTTAATTATGAAAAAATTACAGAAAGTAGTATACTTAAAACTATAATTACAATAAATAATAACATTTTTGTAAAATTACAATCTATAGCAAGAGTAGCATTATTTTACTTATTAACTAGGTAAGTGCATATTTTACTCTCACTACTTTACATTTTTCTATTTTCACTCCACTATTTCACCTCCCCCAAATATAGGTATATCTTTTATCCTTTTTTTTTTCATCTTATTTTTTTTTCTCATTTTTTTATTCTATTTTTATTTTTTTATTTCCACTTTATTTTCTCTCTTATATTTCTCTTTTCTTTTTTTTTCTTTTTCATTTTTTATTTTTTTTATTTTTTGTTTTCTTTTTTTTTTCCTTTTTCATATTTGAAGATAATTATCTCCATGATCTTCAAGATTTCAAAATAAAACATCATTACTGTCTTTCACTTTCTTATATCTCCACTTTTTTTTCTTGTTAGTTTTTTTTTATCATTTTATTTTTTTATTTTTATTTCTTTTTCATTTTTTCTTTCCTCTTTATTTTCTCTCATCTATTTCTCTTTGTTCTTTGTTTGGAGAACAAATTAAAAAATGGAAAAGAAAAATAAATTAAAAGAAAAAAGATTAAAAAAATTATAAAACTAAAAAAAAAATAGTTAGAGATATAAGAGAATGATATTTTAAAATTTTGAAGATCGGAAAAATAATAATCTTCATATTTGAGTTTGATTTGGAAAAGGAATCTACTAATATAAAAAAGAGTAATTTATAAAAATTTAATTAGATAGGATAATTATTCCTTATTTAACTCAATTAATTTGAGTAAAACAAGAATAGTAAATCTTATGGTATATATATTTATACAGCAACAGTTTACTTAAATACAAAATACAAAATACAACTTGCTATTTTTCATAATTATAAAATTGTTGCTATAAAAGTAGCAATTAAGGCTTTATAGTTGTTATTTCTAAAATTTTCCCTCTAATTATTGATAAAATAAAGTACACGCGCGAGGCGCTTACACCTAAACTAGTAATAATAATAAATGTAAATATCGCTATTCTAGCTAGTGGAACTGCACGTAACCTTCTAATATAACTAATATATCTCAGGCCATTATAAGGTCAGCGTCAAAGATACTTCAAATCTAAATGAGGCATTCATAGATTGCTGGAAGACGAAGGAATTTCGTGTTATTTCGACCAGATAGTGAAGACAGAAACATGTGTTAATTGTTTTTAGATCAGTTGACGTTCAAACTTTTCAAGTCTTTCTGCATAAATATGGAGAGGCTCTACCATCTGTAGTTTATACCGGCTAATATAGAATAATAGAATTCATAGCAAGCGTTTTAGCTTTCTTTATCTGCTTCCTAGGGAGCCTAAAGATTAGAAAAATGTAAACGCAGGTGTTCCTTTGCAGCAATCCGGTGAATTGTGGTAGAAGAGCCTTGTTCGATTGCTTATACCCACTGTAATTTGTGTCCCAAGCCTGAGAATGTCCTGCAAGAACGAAAATATACCACACTGAGAAACTCAAATATTGCAGGAAGCGGCATTGCCAAACAAAGGTGGATCCAGAATTTAAAGTTTATGGATTCCTATAACAATTTCAAGTTAATATATGATAATAACTAGGTTCACAGTCAAATATCTATAAATATTTTATGAATTTCTTAATATAAATATAACGTTTGTACAAAAGCTTTTGGATTCACGTGAACCTGCAACCAGTATAGCCCAGGTTCTGTCCCTGATTTCCAGGCACCTTACATCTTAAACACCATTAATCATCACAACCGCCCATAAGTTGCAAGTATATCTCTTAGCTTCTTTGCTTCTGCATCCAGGCTGTCAAAGCTGGTTGAAGTAGGTATCCTCCAACTCCAGTTTCCAAACTGCAATTAGAGGAAAGATAAGAAAACGAAGACATTATCAGACAGGATTAAGAGAAACTGTGAGACAGTAAAGGATTCATTTCATTTGATGTGTTAGATGAAATAATCATGACAGAAAATTTGTTATTGCTTTATCCAGCTTGTGGTAGTTTGAAGAAAACAAAATAAAATAAAATAAGATCATTTTACCCCTATTAAATTGTAAATTCTCTAAGTCACGGCATCCAACCGATCTTTCCAGCGAACTTCTCCACCACCACCCCACTGCATAACCCCTCCCTGACAAGACCCTCTCTCCGTTTAGGGTTTTCCACTGCCACTGCCGACTTCTTGCCTACTTTCCGGACAATACTTTTCCGGCGGCTCTCTCTCTCCTGCTTTTTTTTAATTTTGATTTCCTCTTTCTGGCAGGTACTACCAGATCCAGAATCTCCAGCTTTTCTGGTTTCTCCGACGCACCAGCAGCAAGACCGACGTGAGGCATCTCTGGCAACAAGATTCCGGCGACCATTTCAGCACGAAATTGCCGGTCTCCGACAAATCGCCCAAGAAATCTGCCCAACCCAACTTCTTCTCACCAGGAAAAGCCCAAATCTGTCTGGAAAGAACAGGTGCACTCGCTCCCTCTCATCTAGCTATTTTTATTTAGATTTCTTGTTTGTTGGTGGCTTAGACTCCTGGTTTCGTTCTTGTCTGATTTTTCCCAAATATTCTTCACTGGTTGCTGCTGCACTGTTAGCTCCCTCTTTGTTTTCTTTTGCAAGCCTATCGTTTTAGTATAGTATAGGGTGTTGTAGCGTTCTTGCTATATTTACTCATTGATTATTTACTTCTCATTATCATATTCTCTGTGTACTATAACAAAAAAAAAAAAAAAAAATCATAGTGGGGTCTGAGGAGGGTAGAGTGTACGCAGTCAATACCACTACCTCTAACGAGGTAGAGAGGCTGTTTTCAATAGACCCTCGGCTCAAGATAAAAGGCAGTATAAGAGGCAGTATACAAAAAACATCAAAAACATAGAACATGATAAAATAACACAGATACCACATCCACAAAAAGTACCTTGCCAAACAAAGGACACTACAAATCCCCTACCTACTGACTACAACTCAACCACACCCTTAGCCCTCTATCCTAATGTTTTTCCTCCATATCTTCCTATCCAGGGTCATGTCCTCAGACAGCTATAACTGTTCCATGTCACGTCTAATCACTTCTCTCTAGTATTTCTTTGGTCTACCCCTACCCCGCTTGAAACCTTCTAAGGCCAACCTCTCACACCTACGAACTGGGGCATCTTAGCCCCTCCTCATCACATGACCAAACCATCTCAACCTTACTTCCCGCATTTTATCCTCCACTGATACCACTCCCACCTTCTCCCGAATAATTTCATTCCTAACCTTGTCTGCCCTTGCAAATCCACACATCCAACGCAACATTCTCATTCCCGCCACCTTCAACTTTTGGACATGAGAATTCTTAACCGACCAACACTCCGCTCCATACAACATAGCAGGTCAGACTGCAACTCTATAGAATTTGCCTTTAAGCTTTGGGGGCACCTTCTTATCGCATAAAATTCCCGAAGCGAGCCTCTATTTCAACTAACCTGCCCCAATACGGTGAGAGACATCCACATCTATCTCTCCATTCCCCTGAATCGTAGACCCGAGATACTTAAAACTATCCCTCTTGCAAACTGCCTGAGAATCCAACTTTACTACCACCTCCTCCTTAAGTCTCGAGTCATTAAACTTGCACTTCAAGTACTCCGTCTTGGTCCTACTAAACCGGAAACCATTAGACTCCAGGGTTTCTCTCCAAATCTCCAGTTTACCATTAACCCCTTGTCGCGGTTCATCAATCAAAACTATATCATCTGCGAAAAACATACACAAAGGCACCTCGCCTTGTATATTCCGCGTCAGCACATCCATCACCAAAGCGAATAAAAACGGACTAAGAGTTGATCCCTGGTGCAACCCTATCAAGACTAGAAAATGCTCAGAATCTCCTCCCACTGTCCTTACCCGAGTCTTCGCCCCCTCATACATCCCTCATACATGTCCTTAATCGCTCTGATGTACGCCACTAGAACCCCCCTCGCTTCTAGGCATCTCCAAAGAACCTCCTTAGGGACTTTGTCATACGCCTTTACCAGGTCTATAAACACCATGTGAAGATCCCTCTTCCTCTCTCTATACTGCTCTACCAGTCTCCGCACAAGGTGAATTGCCTCAGTCGTGGAGCGACCGAGCATAAAACCAAATTGGTTCTCCAAAATAGACACAAACTTCCTCAACCTCCGCTCCACCACCCTCTCCCAAATCTTCATCGTGACTCAACAACTTAATATCCCGGTAGTTGTTGCAACACTGAATGTCACCCTTGTTCTTATATAGAGGAATCATCGTGCTCCATCTCCACGCCTCGGGCATCTTTGCTGACTTGAAAATATTGTTAAACAAATTGGTCAGCCACCTCAACCCTGACCCGCCAGAGAACTTCCAAAAATCCACCAAAATCTCGTCCAGCCCCGTCGCCTTGCCCCTTCGCATCTTGCGAATAGCCTCACTGACCTCCTCTACCCTAAATCGACAACAAAAAGCAAAATTGCGACACTCCCCGAAATGCTCCAACTCTCCTAACACAACATCTCTGTCCCCCTTATCATTCAAGAGCCTATGGAAATACGAATGTCATCTTCCCTTAATGAGGGCGTCGTCAACCAAAACTCTGTCATCCTCCCCCTTAATGCATCCAGATCACGACCTTCCGTTCCCTAACCTTGGCAAGCCTAAACAACCTCTTCTCCCCGCCTTTCTCCTCTAACCCCTTATACAAACTCTCAAAAGTTGCTGCCTTAGCAGCCGTAACAGATAACTTAGCCTCCTATACAGATCAAGATTTGGCATTAAATTTTGTCTAGTGATCCCTGCCTTAGTTTAGTGGCGTATTAGCATGTCATTTCCAGTCTATACTTAATTTCTTGAATGCACTTACATTTGAGTTCTTTGTGCTTACACCTGTCATATTATTGCTTCTTCAAGTCTAGTTAGGTCATGGGAATTGTGAATTTTTGGACGGATTTTCCCTTGGTAGCTTTTTTCTTAGTAGCTTTGGTAATTGATAGTGGACTAAGGTCATGTCTTAGGTGGAGGCCGAGGGTGAGAGTGAGGGGTGGGAGTGGTAAAAGGGTTGAGGATTCCACTACGTTGCAAGTAGGGTCGTGGATATAGGGTTTTTGACAAGGAAATCCATAGAGCTAGTAAGGATATTCTAGGAGACCAAACATGTAGGTACCAAGGGTTGGGATGTGGAAGGGTTTAAGTTTTTAGGAAGTTCGAGTAATAGGAATGGAGTAGGAGTTCTAGTCAATGAAGACCTTAGGGAGCATGTATTGGGGGTTAGGACGATTAATGATGGGATGATGACGATTAAGCTTGTTGTTGGAGGGCATACTTTGAACATTATTAGTGTGTATGCTCCGCGAGCGGGCTTGGACGGGGAGGTCAAGAAGCTCTTTTGGGAAGATTTGGATGAGGTGGTGAGAGGAATACCAGACATCGAGAACATATTCGTTGGTGGGGATTTCAATGTCCACAATGGAGTTACTTCTAGTGGTTTTGACGAGGTCCATGGAGGTTCCAATTTTGGGGATAGAAACGGCGGTGGAACATCGCTTCTGGACTTTGCTAAAACCTTTGAGATGGTATTAGCAAATTTGTGCTTCCCAAAAAGGAAAACCACTTGGTTACCTTCCGTAGCACGGTGGCTAAGACTCAGATAGACTACATAGAGGCCTGTGTAAGGATTGCAAGGTCATCCCGAGTGAGACCCTCAATACCTAACATACGTCTTTGGCAATGGACTTAGAGATAATGCAAGGTAGGAACAAGAAGAATCATTATTTCCGACCATGGATTAAATGGGTTGGCTTGACCCCTGCCCTCTCTTGGTATTTGGAGGAGAAACTGTTGGAGATGGGAGCTTAAAGAGGTAGTGGGGATGCGAATAGCATGAGGGGAAAGACAACTAGTTGCATTCAAAATACAGCTAGAGAGGAGCTTCGGGTGTCGAGGGGCCAGTTCGGTGGTCGTCGAGGGGATTAGTGGTGGAATGGATAAGTTCAAGGAAAAGTGGAAGCTAAAAAGGTAGCCTATGTTAATTGGATGGAATACAGGGACGAGGAAGAAAGGAGGACGAATAAGGGGATCTATAAGTGGTTAGGACAGCAGCGAAGTTAGCGGTCCAGAAGCTAAGATGGCAGCCTTTGAAAGACTATATACGGCTCTAGGGTACAAAGGCGAAGATAAGAAACTTTATAGGCTTGCAAAGACGAGGGAGAGGAAGGCCCGAGACCTAGATCAAGTAAAGCGCATCAAGGATGAGAACTATAAGGTATTGGCAGATGAGACGCTCATCAAGCAGAGATGACAAGCATACTTTCACAAGCAAATTATCGCATGAAGTAGGTGATGGAACTGTTGCACTGGGGATTTGGAGCACTTTGAGAGACATGGTGATTTTGGATATTGTGGATGTACTACAGTTGATGAAGTGACACATGCTATTAGTAAGATGAGTGGGGGGAGAGCATCCGGACCTGATGAGATTCCGGTGGAGTTTAGGAAGAGCTTGGGCAGGGCAGTAATGGATTGGTTGAGTGAGTTGTTCAATGCCATTTTAAGACTGCTAAGATGCTCAAAGAATGGAGGTGGAATACAATTGTTGTACAAGAACAAGGGCGATATCCAGAATTGTAATAATTATACTGGTATCAAGTTAAGTCACACGAAAGTTTGGGAGCAAACGGCAGAGATGAGGGTAAGAAGGGGCGTGTTCATCCTGGAGCGATCTACTACGGAAGCCATCCATCTGGTGAGGACAGGAGACTGATGGAGCAATACCGGGAAAAAAAGCAGAACTTGCTTATGGTGTTCATTAACATTGGGAAGGCCTGCGACAAAGTTTCGAGGGAAGTTCTTTAGAGATGCCATGAGGCTAGAGGTATGTATGATAGAGCTAGGACACCAATTAGGACGGTAGGAAGCTCAGAGAGCATATCCTTAGAAAATGAGGTTGCACTAGGGATCAACTCTTAGTCCTTTCCTCTTTGTCGATGGATGTAATAGTACTGATTGATGAGCCACGTAGCAACGTGAATGATAGGTTAGAGGTATGGAGACGAACTCTGGAAGCTAAAGGATTTAAGTTTAGCAGGACCAAAATAGAGTGTCTCGAGTGCAATTTTAACGAGGGGTTGCATGAGGAAGGCGTGGAAGTGCGTTTGGACATACTGGCTCTCCCTAATAGCGATCATTTCAAATATCTTGGCTCTATTATCTAGGGTAGTGGGGTCATAGACAATGATATCACTCAACGTATTAGTGAGGCGTGGATAAAATGGAGATTTGCCTTCGGAATCTTGTGTGATAAAAAGATACAACCAAAACTTAAAGGTAAGCTTTATAGAGTGGTGGTTAGACCGACGTTGCTATATGGGACGGAGTGTTGGCCAATCAAAAATTCTCATGTTCAGAAGATCCATGTCGCTGAGATGAGGATGTTAAGATGGATGTGTGGACATACTAGGTGAGATAGAATTAGGAATAAGGTCATTCGAGCTAAGGTGGGAGTGCTAGTAAATAAGATGAGAGAAGTAAGATTAAGATGGTTTGGACATGTGATGAGGCGAGGTTCAAATGCCTTAGAGAGGAGGTGTGAGAGGTTGAATATAGTGATAGGAAGAGGGGTAGAGGTTGGCCGAAGAAGTACTGGATGAGGTGATTAAACAGGACATGGCGAATAGCCAAGTTACCAAAGACACAACCTTAGAGGGATGTGAAGGACGCATATTAGAATAGAAGATTTGTTAGGTAGGAGTGTTGTCATGCACCATAGTATGTTAGCTTAGGGTTTAGCCGTAGATATCTATTATTGTTGTTGTTTATTGTGTTTCGATTATCGCATTATTTTGTGGCTGATTATTGTTTTTCTGGTCGATTTTACATTGTTCTCTTATTAGTTGTCATGTTTTCTTTACTGTTTGCCTCTTCTTTGTACCTAGATTTGCTACACTTGAGTTGAGGGTCTTTCGAAAACAGTCTCTCTACCTTACTAAGGTAGTGGTAAGGTCTGCGTACACTTTACCCTTCTCAAACCTCACTTGTGGGATTTTGGGTATATTGTTGGTAGTTTGAATATTGCATGGCTAATCATCATATAATTTAATTTAATAAACCAATTGCATTATTATTTTTGAACTTAATATAACATGGAATAACGTATGAAACACCAAAAGACAAAGATGCCCTCTATATTTCCTCAAACCCTCACAAACACCTTCCAACTTTATTAAGTTCAAGAGATAAACTTTATATTTTAAACTTTACCCTAAATCCATTTCTAGTACAAAGAACCAAACGCCTGATAAGAAAATCATTGTATACAACCTCAGCATAACTTGTTTCAATACCAAACAACTCCTAACATCATGAAGTTTCACTACATAACAAGAAAACACCAGTATATTGATCTGATTGCTAGATAATATCATAATTCAGATGATATGAAAAGGAAAGGATATCCAACAATGAAGGAAATAGTATTTTGGTCCAATGAGAAGTTCACAAGTGCCAATAGATTCAAAAGCTACTTGTAACACCCTTAAAACTTTTGTCCATTTTATTTTCGACGTTCCCATGCTCGAACCATCGATTTTTGACCTGAGATGTGCTTAGGGATGTTAAAAGGGTGATCCGGGTGAGTTTCGAAATTTTTGGAAGAGAGTTGGGTTATTTAGGAATTTCGAGGCAGTGAGCCTCTGCGCTTTTGGCATACCACGGAGGTTAGCCTCCGCGATTTCGATGTGGCACGGAGGCAGTGTGCTAACACCGTGTAACGGAGGATAATCTCCGCTATAAGCAGCGTGGCACGGAGGTTGGCCTCCGCAATGAGGCCTTCTTGCCACGCTGCTATGTACAAATCGTGTTGTCTTATTTTATTTCCCTTAGGATGAGGGGGTAATGAGGTCTTTCCCCATGTACCTATTTCCATCCATTTTTAAGGAACAAAAAGCTATTGTTTCACTCTCACACGCAAAACTCAAGAAAAGTTTAAGGGTTTCATCATACGTTCATCTTCCGAGTTCTAAGTTCCAAATTGCTTCCAAATTCTTGTGTTTCTAAGGCATGTATCTCTCTCCTTACACTAGGATTTCCTTAATGGCATGAAATTAGTTATTTATTCACATAGTTTTGATGGGACTCTATCTTCTTCTTCTATTCTTTAGACCATTGAGACCGTTGTTGCTAACACCGGCGTACAGAAACAGTCGTCCACCTCCGCCGGTGATCTCGCTCTCTCCCCTCTCCGGTGTCGCAATGACCAGCGCTGCTACCGACCCCTCTCATCCCCCCCGTCGTGTCGCAGTGACCAGCGCTGCTACCGATCCCTCTCCTCCCCCCCCCGTCGTGTCGCAGTGACCAGCGCTGCTACCGATCCCTCTCCCCTCTCCGGTGTCGCAGTGACCAGCGCTGCTACCAATCCCTCTCCTCCCCCCCCCCGATCCCTCACGGCGGACCAAACAGCCGCTCCGTCATCGCCAGCCGCAATTTCAGACGGCGAAACCAGTCAACAACCTCAATAACCGGCGCCCACTATCCACAGGTAAACGTGAATCAGACCGTCGCTGTTGTCTTGTCTGGTCGGAGAAGCCCAAGTTATTTGACTATATGCTGACTCGCCGGTGGAATTCCGGCGACGCTCCAGTAGCTAATTCTGACTCCGATATTGTCTTAATCAGCAGCAAACAGGCATACCGGTGACATCTTTACTTTAATATTTAGCTACTTCTTTTCACTTTGGGTTTCGTTGAACTTTTTACTTCTTTGCACTTCTTTAGTTTGCTGCTTGTTTCCGGGTGGTTTGCCCTTGTTTTTGTCTAGTTCCTGGTTTCTTGTTTGTCTCCTGTCTATTTCTTGCTGCTTGTTTATTGTCCCTGTGAGTACATTGTGGACTGGCTTCGGTGCGTATTGAAAATTTTTATGGGTGGGTCCTAGCTGCTAGGCCGGGTAGCTTCTGTGTGTTTTGTCCATTGGGTTATCGGCTTCGGGCTCTGTTTTTGGGGTTTTGGGTGTTGAGTCCATTGGTGTTTGCTCTCTATTTGAGTTTAGTTTTGTTTCTTGATTATTTCTTCGAATTTGTGTGAGCCTTGTCTTTCTTGCTGCTGCTTTGTTACTACCATTGTTTATATTTTCCTATATTTTATTGTAGTAGTGGCTGTGGGCGTTGATGGTCGGATAGGATCATGTCCGAGGGGGTTGGGGCGGGGGGCTGTTGTGGGGGCGGGGGAAGAGGAAATGGCGGGAGTGGGAGGAAGGCCAAGGTTTAGCCTCAGGGGTGGTAGAGGAAGACGTGTGGATAGTGATGGTAGGCTGAGGGTTGGGTCTTGGAATATAGGGACTCTTCAGGGTAAGTCCATAGAGCTTGTGAAGATTCTTAGAAAGAGGAGGATTAATATTGCGTGTGTTCAAGAGACCAAGTGGGTAGGGTCTAAGGCTAGGGATGTGGATGGGTACAAGCTTTGGTACTCTGGGAGCGAGAGGCGTAGGAATGGAGTTGGCATCTTAGTAGATGAAGAGCTTAGAGATCAGGTAGTAGAGGTAAAGAGGATCAACGATAGGTTGATAACTATTAAGTTGGTCATTCGGGGGTTTACCCTGAACGTGTATAGTGCTTATGCGCCGCAAGTGGGCTTGGAGGGGGAGGAGAAGATGCGGTTTTGGGAGGCGTTGGATGAGGTGGTGAGAGGCGTGCCTAGCTCGGAGAAGATTGTTGTAGCAGGAGATTTCAACGGGCACATCAGGGCGTTACCGGGAGGCTTTGGTGATGTGCATGGTGGTTTTGGTTTTGGGGAAAGAAATAAAGAGGGGGCTACTCTATTGAATTTTGCGAGGTCCTTTGGGCTGGTGGTGGTGAACTCGGGCTTCCCGAAGAAGGACGATCACCTGATCACCTTTCGAAGCACGATAGCCAAGACCCAGATTGACTTTTTGTTGCTTAAGAAAGGGGATAGGGTGTTGTGTAAGGACTGTAAGGTCATCCCGAGTGAGAATCTTTCGACCCAGCATAGGCTCTTGGTTATGGATTTGGGTATAAAGAAGAATAGAAAGAGGAGGGGTGAGGAGTGTAGACCTAGAATTAAGTGGGGCGGCTTGACGCCAGTGAATGCGTGGGAGATAGGGGAGAAGTTGGCGGGAATGGGGGTGTGGGAGTGTAGGGAGGACGTGGATAGTATGTGGGATAGGGTGGCTAGGTGCATCAGGGGGAATGCAAGTGAGGTGTTGGGGCATCATCAGGGGGATTGGTGGTGGAATGAAGAGGTTAAGAAGAAAGTGGGGACCAAGAAAGGGACGTATGCTAAGTTGGTTGAGAGTAAGGAAAAAGAAGAGAAGCGGGTAAACAGGAAAGAGTACAAGTTATCTAGGAAGGAGGCTAAGTTAGCAGTTACGGCGGCTAAGACGGCAGCTTTTGAGAGCTTGTATGCAGGGTTACAGGGGAAAGGAGGAAAAAAAAAGTTGTTTAGACTCGCTAAGGCTAGAGAGAGGAAGGGTTGTGACCTCGACCAGGCGAAGTGCATTAAGGGGGAGGACGGTACAGTGTTGGTGGAGGACGGCCACATTAAGAATAGATGGCAGTCGTATTTTCATAGGCTCTTGAATGACGAAGGGGATAGAGCTATTGTGTTAGGGGAGCTGGAGCACTCAGAGGAGTGTCAGGATTTTAGTTATTGTAGACGTTTTAAGGTAGAAGAGGTTAGAGAGGCTGTTCGCAAGATGCGAAGGGGTAGGGCGACGTGGCCAAATGAGATACCGGTGGATTTTTGGAAGCTCTCTGGAGAGGCTGGTGTAAGGTGGTTGACTGGATTGTTTAACGAAATCTTCAAGACGGCAAAAATGCCCGAGGCTTAGAGGTGGAGTACCATGATCCCTCTTTATAAGAATAAGGGTGACATCCAGAGTTGCAATAACTATAGGGGGATTAAGTTATTGAGTCACTCTATGAAGATTTGGGAGAGAGTGGTCGAGGTGAGGCTGAGACGGATAGTGTCTATTTCGGAAAACCAGTTTAGATTTATGCCTGGCCGCTCGACGAAGGAGGCAATTCACCTGGTACGGAGGCTGGTGGAACAGTATAGGGAAAGGAAGAAGGACATGCACATGGTGTTTATCGACCTGGAGAAGGCATACGACAAAGTCCCCAGGGAGGTGCTTTGGAGATGCTTGGAGGTGAGTGGAGTCCCGCTGGTATATATCAGAGCAATTAAGGACATGTATGATGGAGCGAAAACTCAGGTGAGGACGGCGGGAGGAGACTCAGAGCATTTCACTGTCTTGACAGGATTGCATCAAGGATCTACTCTTAGTCCCTTTTTGTTTGCTTTGGTGATGGATGTGTTGACGCGGCGTATTCAAGGGGAAGTGCCTTGGTGTATGCTTTTTGCAGATGATGTAGTTTTGATTGATGAGACGCGAGGGGGTGTGAATGACAAATTAGAGGTGTGGAGACAAACTCTTGAGTCTAAAGGGTTCAGGTTGAGCAGAAGCAAGACAGAGTATTTGGAATGCAAGTTTAATGACGTGAGGCTGGAGAATGAGGTGGTAGTGAAGTTGGAATCACAGGAGGTATGTAAGAGGGATAGTTTCAAGTATCTCGGGTCCGTGATTCAGGGTAACGGGGAGATTGACGAGGATGTCTCGCACCGTATTGGGGCGGGATGGATGAAGTGGAAGCTCGCGTCGGGGGTGTTGTGTGATAAGAAGGTGCCGCCCAAGCTTAAAGGCAAATTCTACAGGATGGTGGTCCGTCCGGCCATGTTGTATGGAGCGGAGTGTTGGCCAGTTAAGAACTCCCACATTCAAAAAATGAAGGTGGCAGAAATGCGGATGTTGCGTTGGATGTGTGGGCTGACTAGAGGGGATAGAGTTCGGAATGAGACTATCAGGGAGAAGGTTGGTGTGACTCCAGTGGAGTATAAGATACGGGAAGTCCGATTGAGATGGTTCGGACACTTGATGAGGAGGGGCATGGATGCCCCGGTTCGTAGGTGTGAGAGGCTAGCTTTGGATGGTTTTAGGCGGGGTAGGGGTAGGCCGAAGAAGTACTGAGGTGAGGTGATTAGGCGGGACATGGAGCAGTTACAGCTCACTGAGGACATGACCCTAGATAGGAAGATCTGGAGGACGCGAATTAGGGCAGAAGGCTAGGGCCAGTTTGGGTCGCTAGTGTAGGGAAGTACTTGGTGAGGTATTATTCTTGCTATGATACCTTGTTCCATGTTTTATTACGAATCTGTTTGCTTTTCTCTGTTTTTTATTACTTATGGGTGTAGTATTTATGTTATGACATCTTGTTCTATGCTTTACTATGTATCTGTGTAGTATCTCGTGTCTCGAGCCGGGGGTCTATCAGAAACAGCCTTTCTACTTCTTTAGAGGTAGAGGTATGGACTGCGTATATCTTACCCCCCCAGACCCCATTATGTGGGAATACACTGGGTTTATTGTTGTTGTATTCACATAGTTTTGATGTTGGGTTTTGAATTATGGGTTGAGGGTTTTTAGATATAAATTGTTTGATCGTTTTCCTATGATTACTATTGAATTATTATGCATCGAGTTGTTGGTTTGTACACTCATTGGGGTGCATGGGAATGGTGAATGAATTTAGGGATACAAGGATTCCCCAAACTTGCGAACAATATAATTAGGGGTACAAAGATTCCCCAAATAAATAGATTTTGGTATTGAAATTGATAAAAACCCCAACCCATTTGCATATTTGGTTTTGGAATGTGGTTAATCACTTGGTTTGGTCTACTTCTTTAAAATTAAATCATTGCATAACTGGCTAATGGATAAGAATGATCTTGAAAACCTTATGGGGTACAATGGACTCTCCAAGTGAATGACTTTCTTGAAAACCTTGTGGGGTACAATAGACTCCCCCAAGTGAATGATTTTCTTGAAAAATTTGTAGGGTACAAAGGAATCCTCCAAGTTGATTTTAATAATGGAGTCTGGGGTACAAAGATTCCCCAAAAATGTTAGTTTAATGACATTGCTTTCAAACTATAATCGGTATGACGGTACCATTTAATGATGCCTTTATGATTGACTCCTTAATATAATAGTTAGGTTACATGTTAAATGTTTTAATTGGGCTTAATGGAGGTTGGGTTAGCTAGTTGTGAAGGTGTGAGTCCCGAAGGACTGATACTAGAAACTCATGTTTGCCGACATGAGGGTTGATCTTGATGACCGTGTGCTTATGTCACACTATATATATTTGTATCGTGGATGGCGAAGGGTACGATGGATTCCCCGACCTTCCATGATATCTCCAGTTCGTGCGACTAACACGCACTGGAGCCTTTTCAGCATAGAGCCCGTGGGTGCCTGTTTATGACGGTCAAGCTACAAAATCCAAGCTAAATTTTTTTAAAAAAAATTGCATGCTAAGCCTTGTTCCCTACCCCGACACGTTATATAATTATATGTATATGCATATGCCTGTGAGCATTTGGATTTTGGACTGATTTTGGATTATTGATCATGGCATTATTTTATCCCTTATCCTTAGTTACATGCTAACGCTAAACTCGCTAACCGTCTCCGGACGCTGTATCCCCACGCGATGCAGACACCGGAAATACTTCTACTTGTCCTGCGCAATGACAAAGTGATCGTGGGATAACTCGCGAGTCAAATTGAAGTGGTGAACTTCCATACTTCGAAAGACCTCATTTCATGATTTGGATCTCTTTATGTTATTGACTCTTTCCTTTGAACTTATTTTTGGCTCTTGTCGGGGGCATATCCCGATTATTATTGGTATTTGATTGTCTAGAGGCTTTGTGGACTACTGTGGACTTGGGTATTGGTTATTGGTTCTTTTGGCATATCATAGATGTCTCTGAGTCTACTTTCTTTATCTTGTTATATGTTCAGAACTCAATCCCTGTTAGGGTGTATACTCTATTGACTAGACAAGAAGGGGGTGGTCTCCGGTGGTCTTCGGTCCACGGCAGACTTGAGATAACTGTCACGACTAGGCCATAGTCCGAGTCGTGACAAAGTTGGTATCAGAGCCTAGGTTCATGGTCAACTGGTTGTCCACAAAGCCGTGTCAAGTAAAGTCTCTTTATGAGTGTGTAGTGTGCCACACTTATAAAGGAGAGGCTGCGAGGCATAGGAATGTTTCCCTTTCTTGTTGTTCTATTTTCGGGCTATAGAGTCTATAAGGTCTTGAATTTCCTTTAATTTCCGTTTGTTCACCTTTGAGATCATGCCTCCAAGAAGATCTGATACTCGTGGAACCTCATCTGTCCTGCCTGAGGACAATGTGGACAGAACTCGTCTTACTTATGGGGTACAGACCCGATCTAAGGTTGCTACTTCTGATTGCCCCCGTGGAGTTCCATAGGTTCTCCCGCTGGTGATGCTCCTGCTCAGTCAACTCCATAAGATATTACTAATGTTGAGTTCTGTCATTCTATTCATTTGTTAAGCCAGCGGGTAACATCTCAGTCGTGTCAATTAGGTGCTGCTGGTGCTGCTGTGAGTTCTTCTGAGGCCACTAGAGTTAGCTAGTTTATGAGGTTAAATCCTTCGATTTTCACTGGCACTAAGGTTGAGGAGGATCCTCAAGATTTCATAGATGAGATGGAGAAGATCTTTCGAGTGATGTATGCTACTGATGTAGAGGGTGTGGAGTTTGCTATTTATCAGTTGACAGATGTAGCGTATCAGTGGTATAAAGAGTGGGATAAGTCTAGGGATGATGATCCGGAGGTGGCATTATGGGATGACTTTTCTAGTGCCTTTCTGGATCACTTCTTTCCTCAGAAGTTGAGGAACGCGAAAGCTGGGGAGTTTGTGAATTTGAAGCAAGGCAAAACATATGCCTTGGAATTTTCATCAATTGTCCCGTTATGCTCTGCTCGAGCCGGGGATCTATCAAAAACAGCCTTTTTACTTCTTCGAAGGTAGCAATATGGACTGCGTACATCTTACCCTCCCCAAACCCCACTTTGTGGGAATACACTGGGTTTTTTGTTGTTGTTGTTGTTGTCGTCCCGTTATGCTCTGGAGTTGGTGTCTAACATGAGGGCTAGAATGAGAAAATTTGCTTCTAGATTGTCCCGTGATTTGATTTTGGAGAGCAAGGTCACCTTGTTGAACAAGGATATGGACATCTCTAGACTTGTGGTGTATATGCAACAAGTTGAAGAGGAAAAGAAGAAGCAAGCAGAGATGGGGGATAGGGTAAGAAGTTTCGATTTCGAATTAGGGTGGAGGTCAGCAGCAGGGTGGTAAAGATGGTGGAAAATAGTCTAAGAGAAAGTGGGGCAATTCGGGTTCTTATTCGATGACTAGTGCTCCTTATCCAAAGTCGTTCGGCGATCGTTGTTTTCAAAGTGGTGATGGTCCTAGGGCACAGGGTGCCCAATCTCAGGATTGTGGGTCCAGTCAGCTCCATCCTATCCTTCATATCAGTTTTATGGTCATTTGCATCGTGGTTTCTGCGATAAGGGGAAGAACCGATGTTTCAATTGTGGTCAACTTGGGCATATGCCGTGGGTAAGGTTGCTTTTGGGGCTAATAAGATCCTTGTTGCTACTTCATCAGCTCCGACATCGAAGGGTGCCACTTCTAGTACCGGCACTGGCCGAAATCGTCTGTATGCCCTTGCCACCCACCAGGAATCTGAGGCATCCCCTGATGTCGTCACTAGTATATTACAACTCTTTTGTCGTGATGTGTACTGTTTGCTTCATCCAGGGTCTACTCTTTTTATATGAACCCATATGTGGCTTTTCATTTTGGTTTCGGTCCCAAGTTTATTTCGGATCCCTTTGTATCTACCCCAATGGGTGACTCTGTTGTGGCTAGGAGAGTCTATAGGGGTTGTGTGGTATCAGTCCGTGGTAGGGAGACTTTGGTAGACTTGATAGAGTTGGATATGGTAGACTTCGATGTTATCTTGGGGATGGATTAGCTCCATTCGTGCTACGCCTCTTTAGATTGTCGGACCCGTAAGGTTATAATCAAATTCCCTAATAAGCCGTTTATTGAGTGGGAAGGAAGTTCCCTAGTGCCTAAGGGAAGGTTCATATCTTATCTTAGAGCCCAGAAGTTAATTTCCAAGGGGTGTCTTTATCATTTGATCCGGGTTAAAGATTCTAACTCGGAGGATCCGTTGTTACAATACGTTCCGGTGGTTAAGAATTTCCTGAGGTCTTTCCTGATGATCTTCCTATCTTCCTGGTGTCCCTCCCAATAGGGAAATTGATTTTAGGATCGATCTCCTCCCGAACACTCGTCCTATCTCTATCCCTCCCTATAGAATGGCTCCAACTAAGTTGGAGGAGCTTAAGGAGCAACTGAAAGATCTCCTTGATAAGGGTTTTATCCGCCCTAGTGTTTCTTCGTGGGGTGCTCCTGTTCTATTCGTGCGAAAGAAGGATGGTTTCCTTCGGATATGTATTGATTACCACCAGTTAAATAAGGTGACTATGAAAAGTGAGTACCCTCTTTCTAGAATTGATGATTTATTCAACCAGCTTCAGGGAGCTAAGTGCTTTTCCAAAATTGATCTTCGGTCGGGTTACCATCAGTTGATGATTAGGGAGGTGGCGGCATTTATGGATCTTATGAATCGGGTATTCCGTAAGTTCTTGGATTTGTTCGTCATTGTGTTTATAGATGATATTCTAGTGTATTCCAAGAGTGAGGCGGATCATGCATATCACCTCCGTTTAGTGTTGCAGATCAGCGGTTGTATGCGAAGTTTTCTAAATGTGAGTTTTAGTTAAATGCGGTGACTTTTTGGGTAATGTTGTTTCTAGTGAAAGGATCGTGATGGATCCACAGAAGGTTGAGGCTATGAAAAAGTAGCCTAGACCCAAGACTCCAACCGATATTCGAAGCTTCTTGGGTTTGACCGGGTACTATAGGAGGTTTGTGGAGATCTTCTCTTTGATTGCCGCTCCGTTGACGAAGTTAACTCAGAAGAAAGTGAAGCTTCTATGGTCGGAGGCTTGTGAGGGAAGTTTTGAGAAGTTGAAGGATAAGTTGACTTCTGCTCCTGTTTTAACCCTGCCCGAGGATACTGATGGTTTCGATGTGTATTGTGATGCATCCCGTGTAAGACTCGGTTGTGTTTTGATGCAGCATGGTAAGGTAGTGGCGTACACTTCTAGGCAGTTGAAAGTTCATGAGAAGAATTACCCGACGCACGACTTGGAATTGTTGGTTGTGGTTTTTGCCTTAAAGATTTGGCATCGTTATTTGTATGGGATTCATGTTAACATTTACTCTGATCATAAGAGCTTGCAGTGCGTCTCTATTATTATCCAAGTAAAGCTAACGTGGTTGTTGATGCTTTTAGCAGGTTATCTATGAGGAGTCTATCTCTATCTTATGTGAATGAAGAGAAGCGCGGATTGGTGAAGGACATTCACCGTTTGGCTAACCTTGGTTTTGGATTTCGAAGATGGAGGTGTTTGTTCAAGAGGTAGTGAAGTCATCCCTTGGTGTTGAGGTAAAAAAGAAGCAAGTTTTAGATCCTATCTTAATGCAGATCAAGAATGATGTGGGCCAACAGAATGTTATGGCTTTCGAGATTGGTGGTGATGGTATCTTGAGGTACCAAGGGAAGTTGTGTGTTCTCGATAAGGATGGGTTGCCAGGAAGAATTTTGGCATC
Source organism: Capsicum baccatum var. pendulum (assembly GCA_030864225.1). Classification (NCBI taxonomy): domain Eukaryota; kingdom Viridiplantae; phylum Streptophyta; class Magnoliopsida; order Solanales; family Solanaceae; genus Capsicum; species Capsicum baccatum. Next base: position 153,335,593 of record CM061561.1, on the reverse strand, counting down.
TTGGTTCGACGAAGATGTATCATGACTTGAAAGAGATTTATTAGTGGGGTAATATGAAGCGAGATGTGGCCAATTTTGTGTCAACAAGTGAGGGTGGAGCACTTGAGGCCCGGTGGGCTATCCCAAGAGATTGAGTTGCCCGTGTGGACATAGGAAGTGATAATATGAATTTCATTATCGATCTTCCGCGGTCTCATAGTCAGTTTGATTTGATTTGGTTCACCGTGGATAGGATGACTAAGTCCGCTCTTCTTACCTGCGAGGACTAATTATTCAGCTATTCAGCTGATGATTATGCTAAGCTTTCATTCGGGAGATCGTGAAATTGCATGGTGCTCCAGTTTCTATCATTTCTGATCATGGTACTTAGTTCTCATCGCATTTTTGGCGTTCGTTTTAGAGAGGTTCGGCCACTAAGGTAAACCTTAGTACCGTTTCCACCTACATACGGATGGACAAGTGGAAAGGAATATTCAGACATTGGAAGATATGTTTTGGGCTTGTGTGATTGACTTTGGTGGTAGTTGGGTTGCTCATTTACCTCTCATCGAATTCGCTTATAACAACAGTTATCACTCTAGTACTGGCATGGCTCTGTTTGAGGCTTTGTATGGTAGGAGATGTAGATCTCTCATTGGGTGGTTCGAAGTTGGTGAGGCTGGATTGTTTAGTCCTGACTTGGTTCATCAAGTTATGGAGAAGGTAAAGGTGTTTCGGGATAAGGTTCAGACCGCCCAAAGTCGCCAAAAGTCCTATGCGGACGTGAGGCGAAGAGAGTTGGAATCCGATGTTGGTAATTGGGTGTTCTTGAAAGTGTCTCCCATGAAGGGAGTAATGCGATGTGGAAAGAAGGGGAAGCTCAGCCCCCGTTATAAGGGTCCATATTTGGTTTTGAAGAAAGTGGGTAGCATAGCCCATGAATTAGATTTGCCTTCTAGTTTGGGTTCCATTCATCCGATCTTCCAGGTTTCAATGTTGAAATGTTGAAGAAGTGTGTAGGCGATCCTTCCTTGACTGTTCCTTTGGGAAGTGTAGGTATTTCAGACTCCTTATCTTATGAGGAAGTCCCAATTGAGATCTTGGATAGGCAAGTTCGTTGTTTGAGGACTAAGGATGTGGCTTCGGTGAAGGTTTTAGGGAGGAACCAAAAGTTTGAGGAAGCTACTTGGGAAGCCGAAGAGGACATTAAGTCCACGTATCTGTTCTTGTTCTCCGTTCCGGATAATAGTGCTCAAGGTATGAGTTTCGTTTTCCTCTTATTACTTTTCGAGTTTGTCGTTTGATTCCAGTGTATTCTCGCTATTTCTCGTGCTATAAGTGTCCTAGATCATCATTCAGTGACGAATGATCCTTGGAGGGGGGTGTTTATGTAACACCTTTAAAAATTTTGTCCATTTTATTTTCTGCCTTCCCGTGCTCGAACCATCAATTTTTGACCTGAGATGTGCTTAGGATGTTAAAAGGGTGATCCGGGTGAGTTTCAGAATTTTCGGAAGAGGTTCGTGGTCATTTTGGATTTCCAAGGCAATAAGCCTCCACGTTTTTTGCGTACCACGGAGGTTAGCCTCCACGATTTCGACGTGGCAAGAAAGCAATGTGCCTTCGAGATAACGCCGCGTCACGAAGGATAATCTCTACGATAAGCAGCATCGCACGGAGGTTAGCCTACGCGATAAGGTTGTGCCACGCCGCTATGTAAAAGTCATGTTGTCTTGTTTTATTTCCCTTAGGATTAGGGGTAATAAGGTCTTTTCCCCTACGTACGACCTTTGAACATTATATGAACCTATTTTCATCAGTTTTCAAGGAACAAAAAGCTATTGTTTCACTCTCACACAAAACCTAAGAAAAGCTTAAGGGTTTTATCTTACATTCATCTTCCGAGTTCCAAGTTCCAAGTTCCAAATTTCTTCCAAATTCTTGTGTTTCTAAGGCATGTAGTTCTCTATTTACACGTGGACTTCCTTAATGGCATGAAATTAGTTATTTATTCACATGGTTTTGATGTTGGGTTTTGAATTATGGGTTGAGGGATTTTGAATATAAATTGTTTGAATGATTTCCCATGATTACTATTGAATTATTATGCATTGAATTATTGGTTTGTACACTCATTGGGGTGCATGGGAATGGGGTTACAAGGATTCCCCAAATAAATGGATTTTGGTATTGAAATTGATAAGAACCCTCAACCCATTTGCATAATTGGTTTTGGAATGTGGTTAATCACTTGGTTTGGTCTACTTTTTTAAAATTAATGCATTGCATAACTGGCTAATGGATAAGAATGATCTTGAAACCCTTGTGGGGTACAATGGACTCCCCCAAGTGAATGACTTTCTTGAAAACCTTATAGGGTACAATGAACTCCCTCAAGTGAATGATTTTCTTGAAAACCTTGTGGGGTACAAAGGAATCCCACAAGTTGATTTTAATAATGGAGTCTGGGGTACAAGGATTCCCCAAAAGTGTTGGCTTAATGACATTGCTTGCAAGATATAGTCGGTATGACGATAGCACTTAATGATGCCTTTATGATTGACTATTTAATGTAATGGTTGGGTTACGTGTTAAATGTTTTAATTAGGTTTAATGGGGGTTGTGTTAGATAGCTATGAAGGTGTGAGTCCCGAAGGAATGATACTGGAACTCATGTTTGCCAACATGAGGGTTGATCTTGATGAACGTGGGTGCCTATTTATGACGGCCAAGCTACACAATCCAAGCTAAAGTTTTTTAAAAAAATTGCATGCTAAGCCTTATTCCCTACCCCGGCACGTTATATAATTATATGTATATGCATATGCTTGTGTGCATTTGGATTTTGGAGTGATTTTGGATTATTGATCATGGCATTAGTTTATCCCTTATCCTTCAGTTACATGCTAGCGCTCAACCGTTGTATCCCCACGCGATGCAGGCACCGGAAATACTTCTACTTTTCCTGCGCAGTGACAAGGTGATCATGGGATAGTTCGTGAGTCAGATTGAAGTGGTGAGCTTCCATACTTCGGAAGAACTCATTTCATGATTTGGGTCTCTTTCTGTTATTGACTCTTTCTTTTAGACTTATTTTTGGCTATTGTCGAGGGAATGTCCCGACTATTATTGGTATTGGTTGTCTAGAGGCTTTGTGGACTACTGTGGACTTGGGTATTGGTTGTTGGTTCTTTTGGCATATTATAGATGTCTCTGAGTTTACTTTCTTTATCTTGTTATATGTTTAGAACTCAGTCCCTGTTAGGGTGAATGCTCTGTTTGACTAGGCAAGAAGGGAGTGGTCTCCAGTCCACGGCGGACTTGAGATACCCGTCACGATCAGGCCCTGGTTCGGGTCGTGACACTACTAGATGCCACATATTTGCACACAAACAGTTAAGCATGAGGGAACAGTGAGTTCAGACTGAGAACTAGTAAGTAGGAATAATAGTGACTGCAGAGTTAGCTAGCATCCCTACTTGACACAAGTAATCAAACAACAGAAATAGGAAGATAAAATTCAGACATGCATCCAATAGATGTTGGAAGTTAATAGAAGGTTGAGAGTACTAATCTAGCTTCAATATAAACCAAAATCTACCAACGCCAAGCCTATAAGCGATAAAGATTGAGCATTCCTCACTATTCACTCTATGTAAGCAGATTTATGTTTTTACCTGAGTTGCTGGAATGTTCATTCTGGAATCACTCCCAAGACCAAGTACATCCTGCATTGGTATAATTGCAAGACGGGCTACAGAAGAAACTGCACCTTCGATCAGGCCCCACGATATTTCCTCTTCCTCAATGTTTGATAAATACTTTAATACCTGATACATCAGTTTCAGAACAACAGACTCATTTCATTGTCATCTCACATTACGTATTGCATAAAAAACATGGTTTAGTCAATGCTTCATACTAACATTGGATTTCTCTTCCTGTGGCAAGACATCCCACCAGCCTCGAATCTAAGACATGCAAACAAAAGAAAATACTTACAAATGTTGGACAGGGAGTAGTCATAATTGGGGGGGGGGGGGGGGGGGGGGGGGGGGGGACACAAATAAACCAACATCAAGCACTGAAGATTACTGTATCATTGTCATGTGTCCCAGTATACACTACTTGGTTCTGCTCATGATTGTGAGGTAAATGAGGGTTTTCTGCCTCACTGCCAAATGCTGAACAATACAAGGAAGAACAAGTTTATACCAAGGTTGCCCTATAAATTCAAATGCTACTTTATGCACAGCATTCTATAGGTACGAGAGATGATATAAGTACCAAACTGGAGTACGGCCATCCCAGGTGCTTCGATGGACTTTCTAAGCTGAACAACATCCTTGGTGATTACTCCCTGTTATTTAGCATTAATAGAAATGAGAAGATAAGAGCAACAAAACAATAAACTGCATAAACAAATCAAAAATTCCCTTTTACCTAGACACTATTCAAATTTAAAGAGTACAAACTAGTCTCATCAAGACGTGATAAATTAACTAGATACATCAAATCCAAACTTGCAGCCAAAAGAGCATACAAATGTATTTAAAGTAAAAAAAATATATATATCTATTTTAGTAGGAAGTTGAGTAGGACGGATAAAAGAACAAGAATACTCCTTATAACTAATGAAATATTTTATACAATCTACTCTCTGTCCTTTCATATGTGATGAGTTCAAAGAATTAAAGAAGAGTTGTGACATGTAAGCCAAATGTACGCAAAGTATCAAAAATATCTTTTAACGAGAGTGATGGTGAGAATTCTACATGTTTTTTCATTATAAATAAGTGTAGCGAGGATCCCGACAAGCCATGTCATTAAGGGTAAAATGGGAACAATAAGATTAACTAGTTTCCCAAAAGAAAAAAATGGCATTCTTTATGAAGGGAGACTTGGAGTAACTGGTAAAATTGTTGCATGTGACCAGGAGGTTATGGGTTCAAGCCGTGGAAACAACCTCTGGCAGAAATGCAAGGTAAGGCTGTGTACAATAGACCCTTGTGGTCCAGACCTTTCCGGACCATGTGCATAGTGGGAGCATTAGTGCACCAGGCTGCCTTTTTCATTAGTAACAAAATATACATATATGATACACAAGTGACACAACACACATGTGCATGTTGTATGATTGCATGTATGTAGACTCAATGACATCTTCAAGACTCTAAATCTCTTATGTATAGATGCCATTCCACCTTTCTCATTACTTAATGGCAGTCTCACAAATGTTCAGAGTGATAAAGAACTTACAAAAGACCAACGTTTTCTTTTTATAACCGAGAAATTCCAAAGGGCCAATGGCACAAGGTTCGAAACTCAGTGATAATGTGCCCGCCACTCTACCCCTATCTACTTAATATCAGGTTTTTCTCCACGTCAAAATTCGAACTTGTGATGCCCAAACCACACATTCACAAGTTGCGGTTTTATCACTAGAGCAAATACCTCGGCAACGTACAAAGATCAATTTAAACTCCCTGATATATATGATCTAGTGGTTACTGCTGACAGACTTGAACTTTTTAAAAAAATATTCACCATGGCAGACATACAATTGCATGGACCAGGCACTCAGCTTGTAAATGCAAAGCAAGTCTAATCATTGTTTCAACTTAAATTATATCCATCCACAATGGCTAGAATTCGCCATACGCATTTCTTATTTTTACTTGGCATGAAACTGAAATTCAACTTGAACGGATATTAGGAGATTGATCCAAATGCAAATAGGAAAAGGCCAGCTTCATTCACATGGCCATAAATTTTGTTCTAGAACTGAGGCTAGCCTTGAAAATTCAGAAAAAATGACTTGTATGCTTGAATGAAGCTGAAAGAGAGAAAATAATGATGAAAGATAAACTGCTAAAACATATGTTAAGTTTGCTTGCATACCAAAATAGGTTCGTGAGATCTGTGGCCGATTTATTGTTTTTAACCAATACAACCAAAAAATTGCCTAACAAATGAGTTGGATGCAATCTTTTCTTCTCCTTTCTAACTTCTCTAAAGGCAATATTTTTTACTTCTTAAGTGATGAAATTATTGGGAGTATCCAACCATTCAAATGTGTACCAAATTACAAAAGAATGCTCCAGGGGAGACATTAACGCAGACATCTCTTTTCTATTGGTAGGAAAATGAAAGCAGACATCAAGACAAAATCAGAGATTTCAGAGAGAAAATCTGTTGTATGCTTTCCTAAGACATACCAAGTCTTCTGCTATAATATTGATCTTCCCAACAGCCTGGAAGATAGCATCAAACAAAGGTTTTCCAGGCCCCACCTAAGTCATTGAAATTAAAAAAAAAAACGAGATAGTTTTAGATGTTAAGATTCAAAAAATAAAAGAAATACGAAGAGATCTGACCTTCCACCGTCCCAGCATTGCGACTTTTGCCTCTGCAAGTATGGATTACAAAAATTGCATGAGTACGCAATTGATACAAAGTTACCGTTGAAGTGGGTTAAAGTCCCACATTGGTTGGGGAATAGACTGGCGGTCTGCTTATATGGACTTGGGCAATCCTCCCTCATGAGCCAGCTTTTGAGGTTGAGTTAGGCCCATGTGCCATATTTTTACATGGTATGAAAGCCAGGTCCATCCCCATTTGGGCTCCCGGTCCACACGCCAGTTCGGCCTTGGGCATGAAGGGGGTGTTGAAATGGGTGAAAGTCCCACTTTGGTAGGGGAATGGACTGGCGACCTGCTCATATGGACTTGGGCAATCCTTCCCTCAAGAGCTAGCTTTTGAAGTAGAGTTAGGCCCATTTGCCATTTCTTTAAAATTACATGTAAGCCTGTAAACATCTAACATTAGTTACCAGAAGGAATAGCCCAAAATCCAGCAAATCCTCGAAAGTGATCTATCCTAAATTCATCAAAAAGTTCCGTTGCACGTCGAATCCTGCGTACCCACCATGAAAATCCATCCTTCTCCATGGCTTTCCAATCATACAGAGGGCTTTTTAGCAAAAGAAAAAAAACAGTAAGTAGTGGCTACCACAACAATTGAAAGTTTTAACATTATATTGAACTTAGATATGATCTGCCAGTGAACTAAAACGACAAGTTTCCCCCAAGTATGTCTTCTAAAAGCAATAACTTGATTACTTCCATACTCAAATAGACATTTTTCAGATAAAGGAAATGTTTGTTCGACAATACAGTGTCCGAATAACACTTACCTGCCCCACAGTTGACCAGTTTCACTAAAGGCATCTGGAGGAACACCACTAACCATAAGAGGGAAACCTTTCCTATTCTGCCACAGAGTTAGATGGTTTATGCCGATCAGAAGGCTTAAAAATTAGTAGAGGTAATTCACCAACTTATTTACCGTCAAGGTCCACTGAGATACTAACCAGCAAAAACTGTTTCTTGTTGGCCCAAACATCAGCACTATGATATCCAACATATATTGGCATGTCTCCCATTATACTGATTCCTTTGGATTGTGCATAGTCACGAACTTTTTTCCATTGTCTTTGGAATAAGAACTGTTGTGCAATGAATATGTCAATCTGTTCCAGGCAACATTAGATCAATTTTCAATGTCAGCTAATTTAAAGGATCCAACTGGTCAGCATTCAAATTTTAAAGAGGCCTTACAAAATCCTTTTCATTTTGATAAACTTCTTCTAGAGCTACAAGATGGCGATTTTTCAATGGTTCAGGCCAATCGCACCAGCTAATAGTGTTTAAAGAGTTGTCTATGGCAGCAAAATAAGCAGCATCCTCCAGCCAACCTGCATTTTTCTTGAATAAATTATGTTCAGCAATAGCAGGTGTCAGCAGTCAGCAGAAACACTTTTAGAAATTATTAAAATATACCCCCATTTTCTGACTTCTTGTTTCATTTCAAAGTGAATATAGCAACACACAACAACAAAATTACGTGACATCTGCAACTGCGCCTAAACTTCATTGTGGGGAAGAATAATGACTAATTACATTTTATGGTTTTATTTGTGCTGAACAACTAAAGCCTCCTTACTAAGCTCCACATCTAGCATATGAATATATTCTTTCCTTTTTCTTTCATTCTTTTTGGGTAATTAGACTAGTCGTGCAATACCCCCAATACATGCCTTAAACATTATTGAAGTAATGTGTTGAACTCCAAAGATGCGAATTAACTAACATGAGAATGATATCTTTTTATCTTAGTTCCTCACCAAAAAAGAATCATATTATGTTACTTTTCTTACTTATAATACGACACAATAAATTGCTTTCTGGGAACAGATTGCCCCAAAAAAAAGAATTTAACTATGTTTTTCAATAATTTACTTAATTAAAAAGAAAAACTACTTACTCAAAATTAACATGAGCGAGTAGGGTCTAAAACTAATTAATTTTAGAAGTATTTACTACTTACCAATAATAATGACAATAATGAGTTGGGTTATTTAGGAAAGATTTAGAATAAGTTTCTAGAACCTACCTTATCAGATCTTTACATATGAGTCATCTTTCGCTGCCATGAACTAGTGGTCTAACTTCCTTTGAAGTACATTTTAATAAGTTAATTAGAGGCAAAACAAGAAGGGGAGCCTTGGAGTAACTGGTAAAGTTGCTGTCATGTGACCAGGAGGTCATGGGTTCAAGCCTTGGAAATAGCCTCTGGAATACACCCTTGTGGTGGGGCCCTTCCCCGGACACTGCGTATAGCGGTAGCTTTAGTGCACCGGGCTGCCCTTTAATTAGAGGCAAAACAAATTTAAGAAAATATAAGTTTTCAAGTTCCTCTAGTATTAGGAAAGCTTCACCATAAATCCCATTGTCCCACCACCTATACATTTTACCATACATATGGACCAGACCACCACAAAACGATCTTCAATCAATCCTGTTGGAACCAAGATTCCATGGAAAGCACTTCCTAACTCTCTACCTCTAAGAGGTAGGGGTAAAGTCTGCATATACTCTACCCTCCCCAGAGCACACGTGGAATTTCACCGGTATGTTGTTGGTGTTGGTGTTTATCAAATTATACTTTATTTGCAGAAACACCATCTTTAATATACAACAACATACACCGTATATTCCCACAACAACTACCACCTTTTATATAGTCGTATTTATTTTGGTATGACATGCACATATATATACACACACAAAAACAAACAAACAAACACTAATATCTACTCTTAGTATATAAGTATAATTGTTTAACTAGTAGAGCGTTGACCAAATAATCTCTTGTTACTGAGAGAAATTCATGTACTATGTGTACTATTTGGATAGATAAACCATGGCAGTTGAATGTCAATTCATTTGCCTCAAGGCATTGAACTAGAAAATGGGGTAAGTGGAGACCTGACCCTCTAATTGTGGTTTCTCTAAATTTCACAACTTCCAAGTGTTCAATAAAATGTATCAAAATGATTGAAGGTGTTTTGTGCTATGTGCTTGCCTTTCCAGCTTATGAAAATTATAAGGGATCATTTGGTTGGGAACAAGTTATCCCAGGATTAGCTCTCCCGGGATAAGTTATCCCACCATGTATGTAGGATAACTTATCCCATCACTGTGGTATAAATGGTGGGATAAATAATCCCGGGACTAACTAATACCTCCAACCAAACGCAGGATAAATAATCCCGGGATTATTATACCTTATAACTCACACCAAACTACTCCTTAATAATATGTTTACAATGCAATTTCATTTTTAGATTAAGTTATGTTCTTATGACATTCTTGGATTTCCAAAGTGATTTTTGACATATGTACACATTTATACTAAAGTTTAAGATGTTTATGATTCAGTGGAACATCTAATTTTAAAAGAATGTTGCGACGATTTGAAACCTTATGATTATATGAAATTATGTTTTTGGGAAATACTATAGATGTCCAAGTTGGGTTTTCACCTTTCACCCCAAACATATGTTGCTCGGGAATGTTGTCGTACCCGTGTCAGCTTCTCCAAGAATGCACTACTTTTGGAGGATTGACACGCAACCAATGGCATCTTTGAAAAGTTCAAGCAACATAGTCCAGAACCACACATACAGGTGCGTGACTACTTTATTTGGTGCCTGAGAAGTTGATTTTTCGATGGCCTTGCTTGGATGCCCATGTGGCTTTATTACCTGATACCAATGTGGTAGATGCCCATGAGGTTTTCCCTTGATGCCACTGAATTGGCTTTAACGTACCCTTTCTGTGAGGTTGCAAGCTTTCCATTGATACACGGTTATGTCACAAACTTAAGGGTATCTTTCTAGCTATGTCTTGCATGTTGATTGTACGAACTCACGCTTAAGGTTATAAGTATGGCTTATGATTTCAAGGAAACTGCATATCGTGTTTCTTTACTACTTGTCCTAACATTTAAAGGTGGGTCTGCGAGATTTACAGGGTTTTTATAAACTCATTCCCTTACCTTCCATCAACCAATTATTTAGAAGGTACTGGCGAGCCTAGTGGTTAATTCTGATTTGATCCAGTCGCAATGGGTAAACTTCTGCTCTTAGTCTGTTGATGCCAAGATATTTTCTGCTTTATTCTTTCTAAACCAGGATTGTCTCCACCTTCTTTTGTATCTTATAGAAGCCCCACGAGGACCCTGAGAGAGTTATTTCAATATTTGGGGACAAATAGTTGATATAGCCCTTTGATGGGACGTAAACACATATTACTGCATATGAATCGCATCTTGAGAATCATTTAAGTAGGCAAAATTGTTTATAAATGTTGATTGGGTCGTTTGATATCTTGGTTACGCGTTAAGATTAATATGTGATATGGGACTGGGCTCGCCGGACGGGGGTATGTCGTCCAATGCTCGCCACTGCCTCCTAGTTTGGATTGTGAGACTCGTGACAACTGGTTTCAAGAATAAAAAATCTTATAAGCTCTCAAACTTCAGCTAGCAAACAAAAAGGATTAGGAGACAAGAGGCATAACGCACATAGAAGGAATTGACATGTAAATCTAGTACATGTGACTAACATAAAAAAGCAGAACCTCTCCTTGTCCTAATGTAGCAATCAAACAGAGGAAGAATCGTTATCATAGTTTGACAGACCATGGTTATTCTTGCTCCTATTATTAGCCTTAATCAAGAAATGAAGTAAGTTTATCTTACTCGAAATATTTGGATCCCGGCGAAAGTTCTCGAGCTGGTCTTTCAGTTCCCCTTCACTAGAGAGAAGCCTCTTTGCTGCCTAAGATTAATAAGGAAGAAATTACCCTTTAAGATCATCTGAGCTATCAGTTTTGAAGTGAAAAAATTCTGTTATCTATAATGAGAACAAAAAAGTAGACAGATAAAGATTCAGTACAGAAGAACAAAAAATTGACAATTTGAAGCAGACAAGAAATATTTGTATATTTTTAGACCTCCTTTCTCTTCTCCACACACCCAAAACCTTTCTCTTGAAAGTATTTTCCAACCCTTTGGTTTCATAAAGTTCAAGTTATACTAAAAGAAGAACTAGCAACAAGTATCTGCTCATTTTTTTTACCTTGGTTATTAAAGGATCTTTTATCTCAGCAATAGTCGAGTAATTGACACGTTCCGTAGGTCTTCAAAACAATGAAAATAACCAAACAATAAGAATTGGATGTCAAGTAATGCTCCCATTAAATTTATATGTGCAGAAACACTAATGTATTGCAACGGAAATATTATAAAGAGGCTCACAGTGGCTTCGGAAGCTCCTCCTTCTTCAGTAAACCATCATCAACAAGTTCTTCAAGAGAAATAAAAAGAGTGTTACCACAATTCGCATCCTGAAAGCAACCATTGATAAACTGTCACTACAATGTTGTAAAGATCAACAATATGATTGTCCCAAGATCTCAACAGCGTCAGCAGAAAGCCAATGATCATTGTCCATATGAATGCTTAAATCATATAATTTCATTGCATGGAGAATGAACACAATATAGAATGAACAAAACAACAAAATCTGAAAGTTGTGCCCCATTTATGTGCATATTCAAGCGGCCAAACACATCGACAGACCCCTAAACTTGGCACGAACTTTCATTTTGGCACCTCAACCAACCAATGTTCATTTTAAGCATCTAAACAAGTATTCAAGTCTCTCATTTTGGCACCTTTTGTTGACACAGCACATTGTGTGTGTTGCACTACACTAAAGGCGCATGAGGAGCTCTTTTATATGATTTTTGTATTTTTTTTTCACCTTCTTCATCTTCCCTCATTCTTCTTCCACCAACTCCACCTTCCACCACCATTAACAACCATTGCTAAGCTTTTTTTCTTTTGTAATTTTTTTTAAACCTTCTTCTTCTCCATCCATCTCCATCCACCAGCTCCACCTTCCAACATCACCACCATCATCCACCAAACTACCACCAGTAATTTTTGAATTAAAAAAACATAGAAGAAAAAAAATCACATACTAATTTTGAAATTAAAAATCACATCTTAAATCCTCCATGATTGTTTTAGAAAATTAAAAATAGCGACAACCAAATTTGCCGCACAACCATCATTAATTATATTATTCACCTCCATAAATTTTGCACCACAATTGAATTCAATATCACCATCAAACTTACCTTCACTCAATTTTAATAATCATCACCAAAAATCATGTTGCCATCACTGATTTCACCATTTGCAAATAGAAAAAATCGGAAGTTAACGGTAACATTGCACATTCAACGTTCACTTCACGTCAAACGGTAACTGTGACTGATCGGCGACTCCGACGTCGGTGACGGCATTGACGCGCCGGCACAGGTAAGGGCTAATCTATCTCCTTCGTTATCTCTCCCCGACGATCTCTCTCACGAGTTTCTTTTCCACCGTTGTCACTGCTATCGCCGGCGGACTTAGGGTTCCCGCCGGCTCGACTCCGTCAACGACTTAGGCTGCAGCTCCGGCCATAACCGGTTTAATACAGTGGTGCGACTGCGACGACGACAACCAGCAAACCAGCGACCAGCTGCCGGTAATAGAAACAAGACGCACGGACGACTTACCGCCGAGGCCCCGACGGACTCTTTACGGCGACTCTAGTCCGGCAACCATTGTCGACCTCAACATTGACGCAACCAGCAAACCTTGCTCTCTGGTGATCATCGATCCTTTTCTCCCATTCCGTTCCGATTCCGACAGTACCGGCTTTGACTCCGGTGGCACTCTGGCGAAGCTCCGGCGATAATATTCCGGTGATCAGTTTCTGCATCATTTTGCGGGGATCAAACATACCTCGCAGGAAAGGAGAACTTGGCCTACAAGCGTAACCCGGTGACTTCTAACCTTTGTATTTCATTCTTCGTATTATGCTAGTATTATCTCCTGTATCTTGACTTGCGTTTGATTTGTTGATATTGTCTGTTGTCGTTTCTTGCACTGCTTTTTATTGGGTTATCGGCTTGGGGCTCTGTTTTGGGGGTTTTGGGTGTTGAGTCCATTGGTGTTTGCTCTCTATTTGAGTTTAGTTTTGTTTCTTGATTATTTCTTCGAATTTGTGTGAGCCTTGTATTTCTTGCTGCTGCTTTGTTACTACCATTGTTTATATTTTCTTATATTTTCTTGTAGTAGTAGCTGTGGGCGTTGATGGTTGGATAGGGTCATGTCCGAGGGGGTTGGGGCGGGGGGCTGTTGTAGGGGCGGGGGAAGAGGAAAGGGCGGGAGTGGGAAGGAGGCCAGGGTTTGGCCTCAGGGGTGGTAGAGGAAGACGTGTGGATAGTGATGGTAGGCTGAGGGTTGGGTCTTGGAATATAGGGACTCTTCAGGGTAAGTCCATAGAGCTTGTGAAGATTCTTAGAAAGAGGAGGATTAATATTGCGTGTGTTCAAGAGACCAAGTGGGTAGGGTCTAAGGCTAGGGATGTGGATGGTTACAAGCTTTGGTACTCTGGGAGCGAGAGGCGTAGGAATGGAGTTGGCATCTTAGCAGATGAAGAGCTTAGAGATCAGGTAGTAGAGGTAAAGAGGATCAACGATAGGTTGATGACTATTAAGTTGGTCATTCGGGGGTTTACCCTGAACGTGTGTAATGCTTATGCGTCGCAAGTGGGCTTGGAGGGGGAGGAGAAGATGCGGTTTTGGGAGGCTTTGGATGAGGTGGTGAGAGGCGTGCCTAACTCGGAGAAGATTGTTGTAGCAGGAGATTTCAACGGGCACATCGGGGCGTTACCGGGAGGCTTTGGTAATGTGCATGGTGGTTTTGGTTTTGGGGAAAGAAATGAAGAGGGGGCTACTCGATTGGATTTTGCGAGGTCCTTTGGGCTGGTGGTGGTGAACTCGGGCTTCCCGAAGAAGGACGATCACCTGATCACCTTTCGAAGCGCGATAGCCAAGACCCAGATTGACTTTTTGTTGCTTAGGAAAGGGGATAGGGTGTTGTGTAAGGACTGTAAGGTCATCCCGAGTGAGAATCTTTCGACCCAGCATAGGCTCTTGGTTATGGATTTGGGTATAAAGAAGAATAGAAAGAGGAGGGGTGAGGAGTGTAGACCTAGAATTAAGTGGGGCGGCTTGATGCCAGTGAATGCGTGGGAGATAGGGGAGAAGTTGGCAGGAATGGGGGTGTGGGAGTGTAGGGGGACGTGGATAGTATGTGGGATAGGGTGGCTAGGTGCATCAGGGAGAATGCAAGTGAGGTGTTGGGTGTTTCTAGGGGCCGGGCCGGGCATCATCGGGGGGATTGGTGGTGGAATGAAGAGGTTAAGAAGAAAGTGGGGACCAAGAAAGGGGCGTATGCTAAGTTGGTTGAGAGTAAGGACGAAGAAAAGAAGCGGGTAAACAGGAAAGAGTACAAGTTAGCTAGGAAGGAGGCTAAGTTAGCAGTTGCGGCGGCTAAGACGACCGCTTTTGAGAGCTTGTATGCAGGGTTGCAGGGGAAAGGAGGGAAAAAAAGTTGTTTAGACTCGCTAAGGCTAGGGAGAGGAAGGGTCGTGACCTCGACCAGGCGAAGTGCATTAAGGGGGAGAACGGTACAGTGTTGGTGGAGGACGGCCAAATTAAGAATAGATGGCAGTCGTATTTTCATAGGCTCTTGAATGACGAAGGGGATAGAGCTATTGTGTTAGGGGAGCTGGAGCACTCAGAGGAGTGTCGGGATTTTAGTTATTGTAGACGTTTTAAGGTAGAAGAGGTTAGAGAAGCTGTTCGCAGGATGCGAAGGGGTAGGGCGACGGGGCCGGATGAGATACCGGTGGATTTTTGGAAGTTCGCTGGAGAGGCTGGTGTAAGGTGGTTGACTGGATTGTTTAACGAAATCTTCAAGACGGCAAAAATGCCCGAGGCTTGGAGGTGGAGTACCATGATCCCTCTTTATAAGAATAAGGGTGACATCCAGAGTTGCAATAACTATAGGGGGATTAAGTTATTGAGTCACTCTATGAAGATTTGGGAGAGAGTGGTCGAGGTGAGGCTGAGACGAATAGTGTCTATTTCGGAAAACCAGTTTGGCTTTATGCCTGGCCGCTCGACGACGGAGGCAATTCACCTGGTACGGAGGCTGGTGGAACAGTATAGGGAAAGGAAGGTGTTTATCGACCTGGAGAAGGCATACGACAAAGTTCCCAGGGAGGTGCGTTGGAGATGCTTGGAGGTGAGTGGAGTCCCACTGGCATATATCAGAGCAATTAAGGACATGTATGATGGAGCGAAAACTCAGGTGAGGATGGCGGGAGGAGACTCAGAGCATTTCACTGTCTGGGCAGGATTGCATCAGGGATCTACTCTTAGTCCCTTTTTGTTTGCTTTGGTGATGGATGTGTTGACGCGGCGTATTCAAGGGGAGGTGCCTTCGTGTATGCTTTTTGCAGATGATGTAGTTTTGATTGATGAGACGCGAGGAGGTGTGAATGACAAATTAGAGGTGTGGAGACAAACTCTTGAGTCTAAAGGGTTCAGGTTGAGCAGAAGCAAGACAGAGTATTTGGAATGCAAGTTTAATGACGTGAGGCTGGAGAATGAGGTGGTAGTGAAGTTGGAATTACAGGAGGTATGTAAGAGGGATAGTTTCAAGTATCTCGGGTCTGTGATTCAGGGTAACGGTGAGATTGACGAGGATGTCTCGCACCGTATTGGGGCGGGATGGATGAAGTGGAAGCTCGCGTCGGGGGTGTTGTGTGATAAGAAGGTGCCGCCCAAGCTTAAAGGCAAATTCTACAGGGTGGTAGTCCGTCTGGCCATGTTGTATGGAGCGGAGTGTTGGCCAGTTAAGAACTCCCACATTTAAAAAATGAAGGTGGCAGAAATGCGGATGTTGCGTTGGATGTGTGGGCTGACTAGAGGGGATAGAGTTCGGAATGAGACTATCAGGGAGAAGGTTGGGGTGACTCCAGTGGAGTATAAGATGCGGGAAGTCCGATTGACATGGTTCGGACACGTGATGAGGAGGGGCATGGATGCCCCGGTTCGTAGGTGTGAGAGGCTAGCTTTGGATGGTTTTAGGCGGGGTAGGGGTAGGCCGAAGAAGTACTGGGGTGAGGTGATTAGGCAGGACATGGAGCAGTTACAACTCACCGAGGACATGACCCTAGATAGGAAGATCTGGAGGACGCGAATTAGGGCAGAAGGCTAGGGCCAATTTGGGTCGCTAGTGTAGGGAATTACTTGGTGGGGGTTTTATTCTTGTTATGATACCTTGTTCCATGTTTTATGACGATTCTGTTTGTTTTTCTCTGTTTTTTATTACTTATGGGTGTCGCATTTATGTTATGACATCTTGTTCTATGCTTTACTATGTATTTGTGTAGTATCTAGTGTCTCGAGCCGGGGGTCTATCGAAAACAGCCTTTCTACTTCTTTAGAGGTAGAGGTATGGACTGCGTACATCTTACCCTCCTAGACCCCATTATGTGGGAATACACTGGGTTTGTTGTTGTTGTTGTTGTAATGAAATTCAAAAGAAAAAAAATTAGAAAAGTGGGGGTGGGGTAGGATTATTTCAGCACAAAAAGAATGGAGAAGAACGAGAAGGTAGGGAGGGGGAGGGGGGGGGGTTGGAGAAGATAATTAAGGGGTGGGGGAGCGGGCAGGGGGTGGGGGGCTGGAGAAGACAGATGGAAATTGGTGGGGGTGGGATTAAATTTATAATTTATTTTTATAATTATTTGAGTTAAAATATGCCAAGCGTCAATATTTGATTGGTAATTTTTTTTATTTTAATTAAATATAGTTATTTAACAATTAATTTGGAGAAAAATGACAAATGTCATTATATTATTGGTCCCTTTACACGTCATTGGCGCGTGTAATACACGCGCATAGTATATTTTTGTTGATTATGTAAAAAGTGCCAAAATAACACACTGAAATACTAGTTGAGGTGCCTAAAATAAACAACGTCTACTTCAGGTGCCAAAGTGAAAGTTCGTGACAAGTTGAGGTACCTGTCGATGGGTTTGGCCTATGCAAGCGGTTAAAATTGCAGCATCTTGTCCGAAATAGTAATTCTTTTTAAGAAAACTTAAGGTTCTCCTGCTTTATATTGAATTTCTATGTCATGTAGAAAGGATGACCAACTCACTTAAGAGATAAAAAGTGAAAATTCATGTCACCTGGCCTGAATATGGTGATCCATCTTCATTGCCTCTCTTTCCAGGCGGTACAAGTGGAAGAACCTGCAAACAAGCAGAAATGTCCTGTCGCCTTTTAGATTCCAAGTACTTGTGAAAAAGTTAGAATCAACTTGGTTCCGTTGATTGGATAAAGGTGAAACCGGATCTTGATCTCCAATTTTAAATGTAGACTATTATATTCTCAAGTAAACATTCAAAAGCATACCTACTACATCAATCAAGATAGAAACAAACAACAAAAATGCCTTTTTCAAGTTCCAGACCATATAACTTGAGACAATTACAATGACAATAGGAAGCAAACAACAGGGTTCAAACACTAGACCAAAAGAAAAGGCTAAATAAACCATTGTCAAAGGAAAAAAAAACGCTAAATAAACAAAAAGGTACTTCTCGCCCCGGTATCAGTAAGTGAGTTTGTATTAGTAAGAGAGTTTTTACTGAGTTTGATGATTGCAAAACTGAGAAGTCAAGATCCCTGTGATGTAGATGCTAATTTCTTGAAAGCCAGTAACTACATTTGTTAGCTTCTTTCTCTTTTTTCTTCCTTTTTCTTATGACAAATAAGTACTAACAAATAGCTATCTCGCAACTCCTATTAGTGTAGCTGTCAATTCTTTGGCTTCCATATTCTTTTATCATATTTGTAACCTTTCAACTAAGACATAACCTTTATGTTCCTTGCCACCATTAAAAGAGGTAAGAAACTATTTCCATGGTAGACTAGGAGAATTATAAGCTTGCAACTACAATGTCACATCCAAATGTCACTCCTCCTGTTCACTTTCCCTTATCAAAAGCCAAACTTACTGTATGAACTTTGACCAATATTTTAAAATATATATTTTGATTGTATTAATATGAAAATAGTGCAACTTATAGGGTTTTTCATACAGTTTTCAAACATCTAAATTTTAAATATTAAATTAATCTAATTCAATTTAGCTCCTAAGATTAGTCAAATTGACCCTCATGAAGCAAAAGGTTACTAACTAAAGGTGAATGGAGGGAGTAGATAAAAAAAGGTCCTTCCTCTTTTATTTAAGTAAGGGGTCGTTCACGGGATAACGGAACTAAGTGTAGGATAAGATTTATATCGCATTTGGTAGACGGTATAAAATTTATCTTAGGATACATTCTAAATTTATACCGCCTACTAAACCCAATATAAATCTTTACCCCAAACTAAATCATGGCATATACCACCTTATCCCATGCAACTCGGGTTTTTCTTATCCCATCTCGGAGATGAGATAAATTAGTCTACAATAATTTAGTCTGCGTACCAGATGATCCCTTACAGCTAACATTGTCACATTTCCCAAAAAAAAAAAAAAAAAAACAGAGCAACTTGAACCTGCCAAAGGGAGCAACCAGCAAGATGAAGCCAATCAAGAAACCGAAAAGCCTGAGGACCAAGATCACCAATACCATAAGGTCCAGGAAACGACGTCGGATGAAGCAATACTCCAGCTCTTCTACGATCACTCGGTTCCCTTTTCGGCAACCAATCAGCATAATCAATCGGTAAATCCTCGCCTACACAAGGAACCGCGCGATTCTGAAACTGTACTCTAATAGTGGGTTTAGATAATGTTCGGATTGGAGATTGATAAATGTTGCTGTTTTTGGGAAATGGCAATTTGGGAGAAGAGAAAGAACATGGTATTAGTGAAAAATAAGTGTGAATTGCCATTGATGATAATGAGAGCAGATTGTTAGCTTTTTTTCTTCACATTAATGAGATTTTAAATGAAAAAATGGATTGAAGAAAGTGGGTTGATTTTGAAATTGGGGATTGCCCTGTTTTAAGCAAAAAAAAAATCGAGTAGTAGCATGGGGGTACCCGTAGAATGGAGTAGGAGTTAAGAGGGTGTTGCGGTGGAGAGACAAGAAGCATGTGATGCAACTAGGGAAGTTCACCGTAAATTAAATTAAGGGTGTGTTTGGTAGATGAAAAATATTTTTCATGGAAAATTTTTCATGAAAAAAAAAATTCTGAAAAATAAGTTAGTTTTTTATTTATTTTCTCATATTTGATTGGTGAGTAGAAAATATTTTTTGAAAAATATCTTATGGTGTTTGGTTGGTGAGTAGAAAATACTTTTTAAAAAAATATTTTCTAGTGTTTGATTGGTGAGTAAAAAAATATTTTTTAGAAAACACTACTAACTATTAACTAGTATATTAGTGCCTCTAGCAACTCAACAATTTGTAAGAACTAATTTAAGTATAGCAAATAATATCAATATCAAATACTAAAATATTACAATCACTAAATTTAATCAACTACTAATTAGCAAATATAGGAGACATTTTTCAACATTTTGTTAGGACAATCTCAAGATACTACAATCAATAGAAATACAATGGAATGACAAGCTTATTCAACCTTGTGAAACAAGTTACATCGATGACAAAATGAAATATGTAATTAGCAAAAGTAACATAGGTAAGTCTTCCTCTGTGCATATGGAAATAACAATACATTCAACGAGCATTGAAAAAGAAAAAAAATTCGGGTTTCACTATTTTTTATTTCAAACAGTGAAAAATTGAAGTAAAGCACAGTGAAAAATATTTCGATTAATGTAAATTTTTTGAAAAATGTGAATATAAGTGTTGATGAGATGGGAAAGAGGGATGCGGGTGGGGGCATAAGTCACATTTGTTATTTTTCAAAAAATAACTTCCCTTGGACCATGAGGGAAGTCATTTTCCCTCAAATGGAGGAAAATGAGTGGTTATGGAAAACATTTTTCCAACATTTAACTACAACCAAACAAGAGAAAATAAGAAAACATTTTCCATCATACCAAACACACCTTAAGTGCACGTTTGGAAGAGATTATAATCTGGTCAAAATAGATTATAATCTCTTTTTGGCTTAAAAGGGGTGTTTGATAAATTTCAAAATGGCTTACAAAAAGCTAAAAACAACTTTTTTAAGCCATTTAAGTGTTTTGAATAGGCTGAAAAAAAGTTCTTTAAAAGTGTTTTTGAAAGTGCTGAACTTATTTTAAAAAATAAGCAGTTAAATGTTTGGATAAAAGTGTTGAAACTGAAAAAAAGTTATTGATGTGTTTGTTAAGTAATGCTTTTAAGCACTTTTTTGTCAAAATGACTGAAATACCCTTATAACTGTTAATAATATATAAAGTTGATTATTATTAATTTTTATTGCTATAGAGTTGAAATTATTTAAGAAGTCTATTAATATCTGTCATGTTGAATTTTATGTATTTGACAAAAATTCATAAGAATGTTTTTCTATTTAAAAATACTTTAAAACATTACAAATTTTTCATATTTTTTAATTTCCATATCCGATCCACCTACATTATATAAGTTGAAGTGGAAGAAATATATTACTATTTACTATTAAGAAAATCTCTTTAGACAAAATTGTTTCTTCGTAAATTGATGGTTTTATTATTCTTAATTTTGTCATCAATTAATAATTAAATTATTAATTAGAGATTCAGTGAATTTGATTTCTTCGTAAATTGATGATTTTATTATTCTTAAATACACTGAATCGTTAGTTAATGGTTTAATAATAGATTTTATTATTTTTAAATTATTAGTTTGATGATTTAATAAATTGATGGCTTTTCAAAATTAGATTAGCGGGGTAGGCTAAATATTTTCACTGAATCATAAAAAAAGATATTAATTAGTTATAAAATTCACTGAATTGTTAATTCACGAAGAAAGCATTAATTAGCACTTAATTAGTGTGCCCTCCAATAAGATAACTAGATAGATAATAATAGGTAATATAGACAGATAAAATAGACAAGTGGTTATAACTAAAATAGACAAGGTATAGACAAGTAGTTATAAATAAAATAGACAAGTGGTTATAAATAAAATTGACAAGGGGTTGTATTATAGATAGATAGATAACTATATAGTAATAATATAGACAGATAATAATTAAAACTGACAAGTGATTATAATAAAGACAGATAAGTAATAATAGATAGGTAATATAAACAAAAATAATAAATAGTAACTAGCAATATAAGTCTAAATATATATATAAGTATATATTTGTTAGTAAGTATATTATAGATGTATCTATATTAGGCATAATAATATATATAATATTAACAAGAATATATATATTATAGTCTTATATATAGACAAGTTATGAATATATATATTATAGTCTTATATATAGACAAGTTATACTACTACTAGTAATAATAATAAGCAATAATATATGTATGTATGTATATATATATATATATATATATATATATATATATATATATATATATATATATATATATTCTTTAGTATATGTATTATAATATAATATATCGTAGATTATATAGTTAGTATAATACTATAGATAGATAATTATAACAAGCAAATTACTATAACAAGTTATTAAAGCAGGTAAGTAATTTATAGTTATTAAAGCAGGTAAGTAAAATGGTGTAAAGTCCTACTCAGTACTCCCTCCTTCGTTGTCCTTAGTCCAGTGTAAGAGTCCAAGTCATAAAAGTCCAAGTGTATTTTCTCCCAAAATATATTATTTTTGCATTTTTGTTTTTTTTTTTTTTAATTTTCATACCATGTTCATCTCTTTCTCTTCAGTTTTAGGTATTTTAGCAATATCTTCTTTAATCACACCCCGAGAGAATAACAACAGTCCTTTTTTTCATTTTTTTTCGGATTTTTCAAGTCCCTAAAAATTTACAAATTAATCCATCGTTATTGCTAAAACACTGAGAGAATAACCATATACTGAGGGTATTTTTTTATAAGTAATTTACAAATTTTACAAGATTAGAAAACTGACGATAAACCGCCGGCCAATCCAGATCTTGTTAATAATACAACACATGTGAAAGAAAATATAAACTTTATTAATTCAAACATAATTTACAAACTTGGGAGAAAAATACAAAGACCTATGTAACTACTACTTACATGTCTTTAAGGAAGAAGTGAGGTTTCCCTTTCGAGAGTCTCTGAAAGTTGACAGCTACCGAAAATGAAGAACTAAGAAAACTTTTTACACTTTTTACACACTAAATTACAAACTTTTAAAACTTAAAGAACTTAAGAAAACTAGAAAACTTTCTCACTCTACTGAATTCTGCTGAGGTTAATTCTGCTGAATTAACTTCAGCAGAATTTTACCAGCAAAATTAATTAAAAAATTACCAAAACCTCAAAAATTAATGCAAATGGACGGAACATATAATACCTATACAAACTATATACCAAAAGCAAAAATAAGTTTTATTAATACTTGTGAAAAGTTCTACCAACCATCATATACACTTAGTGAAATACTAGTTAGAGATTTAAACATAAAAGCAGACTTTGTGTTAGGATTAGACTTTATGGTATAAAATAATGGAGGATGTTTAGTTACCAAAAATTGGGTAATATTCGCTAGTAATATCAGCCACTCACCAGTGCAGACACAACCTATTTTAACTAAATATCGTTTTCTTAAGAATAAGCCAGATGAAAACTCAGATGACCAAATAAAACTCGAAATACCACTAGAATGTGATAAAGGGGAAAATTGTACATGTAATGATAATAAAAAGGCAACAATGTATGAAGAGTTACAAGATTTATTAGTAGTAGAAGAAACAAAAAAAGACTATACTTTAATATAAATGGATATAGAATTATACAATTTTAAGAAAGGTATACAACAGATTGGAGTAATAAAAGATTAAAAAGACCTAGAAAAAATTATACAAATCCTAGAAAAACTAGAGATAATTGTAGTAAAAACCCTGCAACATTGGGACTCCAATCAAATTACCTGCAAATTAAAAATAATTAATTCAGAATATACTATAAAAACAACATCTATAGAAGCTACAAATGAAGACCTTTAAATACTTTGAAATACAAATAAAAGAGCTATTAGAATTAGGAATAACTAGAAGATCTACACCAAGACATAGGTCAGCAACGTCCATAGTAAGAAACCATAGTGAAATAGTAAGAGGAAAAACTAGAATGGTAATAAACTACAAAAGACTAAATGATAATACTGTAATGGATGGATATAAGTTATCAGACAAAACAAAATTAATAAATAGAATACAAGGAAGAAAAGTATTTAGTAAATTTGATTGTAAATCTGGATATTGACAGACTAAAATGCATGAAGATAGTACAGAATGGACAGCTTTCACATGTCCAGAAGGACATTTTGAATGGCTGGTCATACCATTTGGATTAAAGACAGCTTCTCTAATTTTTCAAAGAAAAATGGATAGTATTTTTAGAGACTATAAAAATTTTGTATTAGTTTACGTAGATGATATTTTAGTCTTTAGTAATAATATGAGAGAACATTTAGGACATTTACAACAAGTTTTTAAATTATTTGTAGATAATGGAATAATAATAAACAGAAAGAAAATGGAATTATGTAAAAATAGTATTAATTTTTTAGGAGTAGTTATTGGACACGGTATAATAAAATTACAATCACAAATAGCTAAAAAAGTCTTTAAAATGCCAGATAAATTAGACAAGATTAAAGATTTACAAAAAAATTTAGGACTTTTAAATTATGCTAGAGCTTTTATCAAAGACTTAGGTAAAGTAGCAGGACCACTATACTCTAAAACAGGATCAACAGGCCAAAAAATTTTAATACTGAAGACATAAAATTAGTCCAACAACTTAAAAACATGACACAAGACATCCCAGACTTAACGTTATTATTAGAAACAGATTATTTAATAGTCGAGACAGATGGAAGCTTTCAAGGATGGGGAGCAGTATTAAAGGCAAAGCCTAGCAAATATAGTGATAAAAAAGATGAAAAAATTTGTGCTTATTTAAGTGGGAAATATAAAGCAAAGGGAAAATTAAATAGTATAGATGCGGAGACATTAGCAGTAATTTATGGTTTGAATAGTTTTAAACTTTATATATTAAATATGCCTGAAATACTAGTAAGAACAGACTGCGAGGCTATAGCAAAATTTTATCAAAAAATAAAAGATAAGAATAGTAGTAAAAGGAGATGGTTAAATTTCCTAGATGTTATTTCAATCTATAATATTATTTTAGAACATATTAAAGGAAAAGATAATAACTTAGCAGATCAACTAAGTAGATTAATTAAAGAAGACAACTAATGATTTTATTTCAGTATGAATACAGGAAAAGGAAAAGGCAAGGCAGAAGCCTCATCATCCCAAGACTATCTAAAGATACTAATAAGCAACACTCGTTTCAAACTACTTACGATGCTAGAACAACCAAAATTAGATAGAATAATTTTTGGACCCCACAATTTGGTATGTTACGAACCATCCAACCTAACTTTCAGATGAAAGCCAGATGTGCAAGTGGACAAGCCACAGATATGTCTATTGGACAATTTATGAATAACATATAATAGAAGAGACAATAGTTATTTTATTTCATCTTTGAATGCATTAAGTTATTATTTTACTGAGAAAAATACTACTAACAGGTTTAAATTCTATGTTGTTCTCAGAAGACATCAGCAAGGCGTGTTTCAGACTTGGATAGAGGTAATGGACGCCATAAAATATTATAGAATACCTTTTTATAAAGGCTTTTATGACCTCTCAGAGACTCTAGACTATGCCCGGAGAAATTTGGGACCAAATTATTTTATTACTCCAGCTTTAAGACCAGAAACACAAAAAATCCTCAATATAATATTAGCAAAGACACAGATAAAATTATATTTTGTGATCATTGTTCCTCTATGACCGAAGCTTTTAAAATTGAATCAAGCCAATGAAGTTTTAACACAAGATAATGAAAACCTTGTAAGAGAAAAAAGACAAATATTAGAACATATAAGTATTTTACAAGACTGTATAAAAATCCTTCATTTTGAACTTTCACACAGACTCAACCAATTTATGAGACCCATCCAAAGAGTTATCCACTTTCTTTAAAAATGAAAAAACCCACTGTACCAGGTAATGATACAGCTAGTCCAACTCAAACGGTAGCTGATAATGACTTCTCAAATCCATTAATGGGTGTGCGTTCCCCAATGAATGCAGAAAGACCTACTGTATCGGGTAATGATACAGCTGTCCAGCTCAAACGGTAGCTAGTAAAGACTTATCAAATTCATTGACGGCTGACACTTTGTCAAAAAGTGTAGGAAGAATACTTCCAGCTAGTTTTAAAACCACAGGTACTCAAACAACAGATGAAGGAAGTTATTCTCAAAATAAGAAGGGATTTTCATTAAGAAAAAAGAAAAATAATAATAAAATATATATAAAAAATAGTAGTAGACTCAATTAAAAAGTTGTTAGCAGAACGATTGCCTAAGGAGATAGCAATGAATCCAGAACCACCAGAGCAAAGACCCAGAATTTCTTTAATTTCAAGAGAAAAAACAAGATCACCTAGAATTGGAACAAGTCTGGGATTATCAGACGGAGACAGTGATGAGTATGAACGAGAATACAACTCAGACATAAATCAATTTGCCCAAGACCCAAACGCAGACGATGATTCAGTAATGGAGTTTGACTCAGAAGCTTTACATAATTTGGATACGTAAGCAATGACAATATCTACAAAATATAAAATAACAGACGTATGCAATATCAGATAAATAAATGGATGGTGGAGAATTAAAGAAAGACATTAGCTGTCGGGCCCATCCAACTTGTCAAAAATCTTATCTAGCATATTATGTAAGGATTTGAAGTCCACAAAATATAAGGATTTGGAGTCCAAGGATGCTTATAAATACCCCATTTATGGAAGACTTAAACATGTACCAAAGAGAGAGAAAAAAACAAGAAAAAATCAAGATTGAGAAAGTTCTCTAGTTTTCTTAAGTTCTTTAAGTTTCAAAAGTTTGTAAGTTACTTTAAAAAAAAAGTGTGTAAAAAGTGTGAAAAGGTTTTTTAGTTCTTCATAGTAGCTGTCAACTTTCAGGAGACTCCCGAAAGGAAAACCTCACTTCTTCCTTAAAGACATGTAAGTAGTAGTTACATAGGTCTTTGTATTTTTCTCCCAAGTTTGTAAATTATATTTGAATTAATCAAGTTTATATTTTCTTTCACATGTGTTGTATTATTATCAAGATCTGGATTGCCGGCGGTTTACTGTCAGTTTTTTAATCTTGTAAAATTTGTAAATTACTTATAAAAAATACTCTCAGTATATGGTTATTCTCTCAGTGTTTTAACAATAACGATGAATTAATCTGTAAATTCCTAGGGACTTGAAAAGTCCGAAGAAAATGAAAAAAAGGATTGTTGTTATTCTACCGGGGTGTGATTAAAAAAGATATTGTTAAAATACCTAAAACTGAAGAGAAAGAGATGAACAAGGTATGAAAATTAAAAAGAAAAAAAAATCAAAAAATAAAAAATGCAAAAATAATATATTTTGGGAGAAAATACACTTGGACCTTCGTGACTTGGACTCTTACACTGGACTAAGGACAACGAAGGAGGGAGTACTGAGTAGGATTTTATACCATATTAAAACACAATCGCGATAACTCTGCTTTAATGACTTAAAGTTACTTACCTGCTTTAATAACTTGTTATAATAATTTGTTTGCTATAATTATCTATCTATAGTATTATACTAACTATATAATCTACGATATATTATATTATAATACATATACTAAAGAATATATATATATATATATACATACATATATTCTTGCTTATTATTATTACTAGTAGTAGTATAACATGTCTATATATAAGACTATAATATATATATTCATAACTTCTCTCTCTCTCTCTCTCTCTCTCTCTCTCTCTATATATATATATATATATATATATATATATATATATATATATATTCTTGTTAATATTATATATATCATTATTCCTAATATAGAATACATCTAAAATATACATACTAACATATATATACTTATATATATACTTAGAATTATATTGCTAGTTACTATTTATTATTTTTGTTTATATTACCTATTTATTATTACTTATCTGTCTTTATTATAATCACTTGTCAATTTTAATTATTATCTGTCTATATTATTACTCTATAGTTATCTATCTATCTATAGTATAATCCTTTGTCTATTTTATTTATAACCACTTGTCTATACCTTGTCTATTTTAGTTATAACCACTTGTCTATTTTATTTATTATATGTCTATATTATCTATTATTATCTATAAGTTTCAAAAGTTTATAAGTTACTTTAAAAAAAAAGTGTGAAAAGTTTTCTTAGTTCTTCATTTCCTGTAGCTGTTAACTTTCAAGGGACTTCCGAAAGGGAAACCTCACTTCTTCCTTAAAGACATGTAAGTAGTAGTTACATAGGTCTTTGTATTTTTCTCCCAAGTTTGTAAATTATATTTGAATTAGTCAAGTTTATATTTTCTTTCACATGTGTTGTATTATTATCAAGATCTGGATTGCCGATGGTTTACCGCCAGTTTTCTGATCTTGTAAAATTTGTAAATTACTTATAAAAAATACCCTCAGTATATGGTTATTCTCTCAGTGTTTTAGCAATAACGATGGATTAATCTGTAAATTCCTAGGGACTTGAAAACTCCGAAGAAGATGAAAAAATGAATTATTGTTATTCTCCCGGGGTGTGATTAAAGAAGATATTGCTAAAATACCTAAAACTAAAGAGAAAGAGATGAACAGGGTATGAAAATTAAATATATATATATATATATGTATTTTGGGAGAAAATACAATTGGACCTTTATGACTTGGACTCTTACACTGGACTAAAGACAACGAAGGAGGGAGTACTGAGTAGGACTTTACACCATATTAAAACACAACTACGATAACTCTGCTTTAATAACTTAAAATTACTTACCTACTTTAATAACTTTAAATTACTTACCTGCTTTAATAACTTGTTATAATAATTTGCTTGCTATAATTATCTATCTATACTATTATACTAACTATATAATCTACGATATATTATATTATAATACATATACTAAGGAATATATATATATACATATATATATTCTTGCTTATTATCATTACTAGTAGTAGTATAATTTGTCTATATATAAGACTATAGTATATATATATATATATATATATATATATATATATATATATATATATATATATATATATATATATATATATATATATATATATATATATATATATATATATATATATATATATATATATTCATAACTTGTCTATATATAAGACTATAAGTTTGTAAGTTACTTAAAAAAAAAAGTGTGTAAAAAGTCTGAAAAGTTTTCTTAGTTCTTCATTTTCGGTAGCTGTCAACTTTCAGGGGACTCCCGAAAGGGAAACCTCACTTCTTCCTTAAAGACATGTAAGTAGTAGTTACATAAGTCTATTGATCATGGGTTGTTTGGATTTTGTATTACTTCTTCTCTCTTGGACCATATATATATATATATATATATATATATATATATATATATATATATTAAATTATGCATTAGCAAACTTTGTGGACAATTTTGAAATAAGAAAAAATTATAAGGGCAAAAAAGTCATTTATTTGGTCAATGGGGGAGTAAATTATAAGTTGGAAAAAAATAAGCTCCCATTTGGAGCTTATTGTTTTTAGCTTGAAAAAAGTCAAAAATAACTTTTTGTAAGTCATTTTGAAATTTGTCAAACACCCTTTTAAGCTAAAAAGAGATTATAATCTATTTTGACCAGATTATAATCTCTTTTAAACGGGCACAATAAGCTCCAAATGGGAGCTTATTTTTTTTTTTCAAATTATAATCTATTCCCCAATGACCAAATAAATGACTTTTTTGCCCTTATAATTTTTCGTTATTCCAAAATTATCCACAAAGTTTGCTAATGCATAATTTAATATATATATATATATATATATATTATATATATATATGTATATATATACACACATATATTAATTTTAATTTAAATTATTTTAGCAATAAAAATTAATCATATTAATTAGAGGGCACGCTAATTAAGTGCTAATTAATGCTTTCTTCGTGAATTAACGATTTAGTGAGTTAATGACTCGGTGAATTTTAACTAATTAATAAAAAAATCATGATTTAGCAAAAATATTTAGCCTACTCCGCTAATCTAATTTTGGAAAGCCGTCAATTTATTAAACCATCAAACTAGTAATTTAAGAATGGTTAATTTAAGAATAATAAAATCTATTATTAAACCATCAACTAACAATTCAGTGAATTTAAGAATAATAAAACCATCAATTTACGAAGAAACCAAATTCACTAAATCGCTAATTAATAATTTAATTATTAATTGAAGATAAAATTAAGAATAATAAAACCATCAATTTACGAAGAAATAATTTTGTCTAAAGATATTTTCTTAATAGTAAATAGTAATATATTTCTTCCACTCCAACTTATATAATGTAGGTGGATCGGATATGGAAATTAAAAAACATGAAAAATTTGCAATGTTTTAAAGTATTTTTAAATAGAAAAATATTCTTATGAATTTTTGTCAAATACGTAAAATTCAATATGACAAATATTAATAGCCTCCTTAAATAATTTTAACTCTATAGCAATAAAAATTAATAATAATCAACTCTATATATTATTAACAGCTATAAGGGTATTTAAGTCATTCTAACATAAAAAAGTGCTTAAAAGCATTATTTACCAAACACATCAATAACATTTTTTCAGTTTCAGCACTTTTATCCAAAAACTTAACTGCTTATTTTAAAAATAAGTTCAGCACCTTCAAAAGCACTTTTGAAGAACTTTTTTTCAGCCGTTTTTTTTTTCAGACTATCTAAACAGGCTCTAAACTAACTAAATAAAAAAGTTAAACACATTGACACAGACCTATCAACTTAGCACATCTTTTTCTTTCACACCTTAAGGGGTCGTTTGGTTCAAAAACAAGTTATACCGGAATTAGTTATGTTGGATAAGTTATGATGGAATAAGTTATACTAGGATTAGTTATGCTGGGATTATTTTTTATTGAGTGTTTGATTTGTTGTATTAAAAGTAATATGCATGGTATACTTTCTAGGAATAAATTGATTGATTACCAAAATACCCTCAATCTTATTTAACTTTATATATATATATATATATATATATATATATATATATATATATCAAGCTTTAAATATTCATTCTTAAAATTTTTTATTATTTTTTAGAGAAATTAAAATATATAAATAAACATAATTTATATATTTTACAACCATTTTGAACGGTAAACTATTCAAAATTTATTTATTTATGAATATATTATACGCTAATTAAACATAATTTATGTGTGTGTGAGAATATATTATGTTATATATTTTGTTATTTATGATTAAATTATATATAATTAAACATAATTAACATAATTAAAAATAATATATTATAATTAAATATATTAACATAATATATATATATATATATTTAATTAAACATAATTAACATATATATATTCATAATATTATACATTATATATTACGTAATTACATTAGTTATTATGTAATATATTATATTCATAATTAATGAATACATTATACGTTAATTAAACATAATTTATGATTATATAATTTATATATATTAATGAATATATTATATGTTATTCATAATATATATTTATGTTCATAATATATTATACTATTCATAATATATATTATACGTTCAAAACATAATTATTATACAGTTTACCAATTTATGTTAATTATTATTATATATATAATTTATTTATGAATATATTATACGTTAATTAAACATAATTTATTATTTATGAATATATATATAATATATGTGTGTGTGTGTGTGAGAGAGAGAGAGAGAGAGAAATGAAAATAATAGAGCTTGAGGATATTTTTGTCCTTTCATACATTTTCCCAAGGATAAATTATGGTGATATTGTTATCCCACCAATTGAGTGGATAACTTATCCCGGGACTATTTATTAATCTCGGGATAAGTTATCCTGAATATTGCCAACCAAACATACAATAAAAATTTTTATCTCGGAATTATTATTTTATCTTGAAATTATTTGCTTCAACACCTCAAACCAAACGACCCCTAAGTATGTTTATTTTAAACACCTAAAATAGTTATAAAATATGTTAATTTGGCACCTTTCGACATGAGCTCTATTGTGTGTATCTCAAATGCTGCCAACATGAATAAAATGATCAATTAATTTATACCAACTCATTTAAATTGCCACATCACTATATGCACCTAAATTATTATTTTTTTGAAAAAAGGACTAAAACACATAGCAATGTGTTCAATGAATTAATGACACGTATTTTTTGACCAAATAATTACAAAAAGGCCCCAACAACGTCTTTCCCACTCAACCTTCTTAACCTCCATTAATGGAGGTAATGGAGGTTAAATTTTCTAAGGATGATAAATTCTCTAAGGATGACAGATACGCATTAAAAGCTTCACGAATTTTAGACACAAGCTATAAAATGTGTCATTTTTCGGTTAATTCGATCAAAGAAGAAGAAATCATTTTAAGAAGGGAGCCCATTTTAAGAAACAAGAATGGTTAAAATCAATAGAAGAAAAAGTCATCCAATCGTGTTTGTTAAAAGCAACCATTCTTATTTCTTGATTTCTTGTTTCTTAAAGAAGGAAAATTTTTTATTTAACCATTCTTGTTTTTTGATTTTTTTTTTTGCTAAAATGATTCAAAGTGCTCATATTGTTCTCCATCTTCAAAACTTTTCTCAACAGGAAATCAAGTTACAACACTTCAAAGGTAACAAATATACTGATGCATTAGTTCTATTTGTGTGATAATGACTTTAAACATTAAAACATAACAAGCAATTAACTCCAACATAGTACTGCTGGTAATACAAAATCAATGAGAAAATTCTCATTAAAGAAGGATTCTTGGTTTAACTATTCTTTTTTTTCTCTGCTAATTCGATCAATGAAGGGAAAATTAGTATACGGATGTGTTAAGAAAATAAAAAAAATGGTGGAAAATTAATGGATTGAAAGAGTGAAGAACAAGGAGAAGAAAAATTTAAAAATTACAAAAATACCCCTGAAACGCGCTTAAAATACGTGTAACACACATCCCATGATGACTTAGCGAAAAGTGCTAAAATAACACATCCTTAAGCTACTTGAGGTGTCAAAAGTGAACAACATCCACTTGAGGTCCCAAAGTGAAAGATAGTGCCTAGTTGAGGAGCCTGTCGATGTGTTTGACCCTAAAAGAGAAAATTACATGAGATGACCCAAGTGCGATTTTGATTTTTTTATCTTCATAAACAAAAGGTTTTAAAGACTAGCTTTTCTCTTTTTTTGTGTATAGTACAAGTACATTTTGTCCCTCTACATTTTAAATATTTTTAAATTTCCATTCTCATTTATCTCTCAACTTTTTTTTATTTTTTATTTTTTTATCTTAACTTTTTTGTAATTTATTTGTCTCAACTTTTATTTTCTTTTACATTTTTTATCTTAACTTTTATTTCTTTTTTTTTTCAAACATTATTTATTTCTCCATTTCTCTCCTTTTTTTAATTCATTGATCTCAATCTCAATCTTCATTTTTGTCACGGCCCAAATCCCATCGGGCCGGACTGGCACCCGAAGCCGAGAAGGCCCGGGAGAACCCGTTCAAATACCTGTACTTTCACTTACATGTCACCAAAAATTTGGGCAGCACTTCGCTGCATATAAAAGGGTCTAATTACCTGTATCAGCACAACACGCACAAATATATATACATATATATAATACTTGGCCGTCGGGGCCACCCCATATACGAATATAACATCACTATATAAACTTCCATGACTTTACCCTTCTTTATGTCTACAAAGCCTCTAGGATATACATGACATAACTAGGGTCGGGACAAACCCCCGCCCACACATGACTCCTGTACAATAACAAAATATAAGGAACCGACTCGGAAAGCTCCGAAGTAAACTGGAGCTCACCAACAGTAGTTGTATGACCTGGCTCCTATCTATGCTGTGAATGAGCTGAAGTACCTGATCCTGCAGCATGAAATGCAGGTCCCCCGTGAGGGACGTCAGTACGAAATATGTACTGAGTATGTAAAGCTGTAAATAATCATATGTGATATGGGGGATCAAGAAAATCGTACACATGTGAATAAATCATAATAAAAGTGAACCACACTTCATAAACACTTTTAGGATCATGTACATTATTATTAATCTGAATTGGGTTCTTGAATACAAACACATTTGTGGAACGGTATACATTCGTTCATTTCATTCTTTACAATTATTATTCGCCATTACCTCCTCCTCCCGAACCTCCAACCACCTAACAATAATCAATACTGTACCGTACTGTGACCATTAGGCTGCCCCCAGTACCTATCAATTGGGATCGACCCATGCTAGGCTTATGCCCCTGGGATACCACCCACACGTATATCAAGTAACACATAAGAAATTTTTCCAATAACTTAGTTCAAAAGCTTTTGAGATTATTACATTAGTGTTCATGCCAATATAGTACCTTTGGAACAATGATACATCAATAGGAATCAAGTAATAGACCTTCTATACAATAACGATGTAATAAGGACCCATTGGTACATCAACAATATGTTTCAGAATCATCAATATCACAACAATGAAATAGGAGCCTTTTGGTATATCAATGAAGCATTTTGACACTTTATAGAATGGAAACAACTTCATTGGTAATGTAGAACAATACATGTGTTTGGATAACCATCGGAATCTTACTTTATGGAACATTGGTGTTTTCATGCCAAAGAACATCGTTAGAGTATGCTTTACATACCTCGTTGTAGATTCGGATACCAATTCAACACAACTTCCCGCCTTTACAAATCACTTATCTACAATGAAATATTTGGCATCTAGTATTAGCAACCCAACACCACAATTCTCTTCCATAATTCCATACAACCAATATTTGCAAAGCATTCCAAAAACCAACTTGAACAATAGGTTTATGTGTGTATATATATATATATATATATATATATATATAATCATCATTTCAATACCATATCATCAATACCACATCATCCCTTCACAATTCAACATAATCCAACCATGCACAAGAATTATCCAACATCATTTCCAATCATCTTTCAACAACAATCAAATAACATACTTCTTATGCTCACATGCATATATATATATATATACATATCCATATAAATAACACCAACATAATTTACATCCTTACCATAGAATGGCCCTTTGGGTTTTGAAGTCCTGTTGGCACAAATAAAGGGTGCTTCTCGAAGCCCTTGAGACGATGAACACAACTACGGAATCAATTTGGACTTTCCACGGTTGAATCACAAGATAATTAGAGTTGAAAATCAGGCTAGGGTTTGTTCTTTCCTCTAATTGATGAAGAAACTGATTTTTGAGCTCATATACATGTATATATACACATATTCCCGTCCATAATACCATAGAAAATGACCAAAGTGCCCTTAAAATTTAAATAATGTCAAATATGTCCTCCGGTGGACTGTTTTGACAAGCTGAAGTAGATAGACCATAACTCTTTGCTCCGATATCGTATTTGGGTGAAATTGGTATCATTGTAAAGATAATTCAAAGTTCTTTCATTTCATATAAATTAGGCCACCCAGTTCGTCCTGTACAAGGAGTTATGATCGTTTGAAGTTGACCCTAAAAATCTGTTTTGAGAGGCTGAAGTAAAACGCGTATAACTCCTTACGCAGATGTTGCATTTGGATGAAACCAATTGCATTGGAAAGATGACTCAAAGATCTTTCTTTTGATATATGGTAGATCTCCCAGTTCATTATATTGAGGGAGTTATGATCATTCAAAGTTGACCCAAAAAACTGGCAGGCCTCAGTATTTTCCTGCTAATTTACTGTTCACAAAAATCTGTTTTGAGAGGCTGAAATAGAATGAGTATAACTCCTTACTCAGATGTTGGATTTGGATGAAACCAATTTCATTAGAAAGAATACTCACAGAGCTTTCTTTTGATATGTGGTAGCTCGCCCAGTTCATTATATTGAGGGAGTTATGATCGTTCAAAGTTGACCCAAAAACTGCAAATTTTCCTGCAATTTTACTGTTCACATCCCGGCCACCGTTTTATAGTTTCGAACGTGCTCGCTTATATCCGAAACTTATCCGTTTTTGAAAATCTTTATATCGTCGGAAAGCTTATTCAATAACCTTCGTATGGAAACATCGACGGGCAAATTCCGGTATAAATAAGGTCGATTCCTATACACATATAATCAAACTATACACTTGAAACTATCTCAAAATAATCAATACTCATATATACCTAACTTAGGATCAATACATATACTCCAACACATATAACAATGGCTAATGCACGTAATTAAGTACGGGGTGTTACATCCTTCCCCCCTTAAGGACATTCGTCCTCGAATGTGAATGTAGTTATTTAGCCAAAACAAGTTCGAATTCATAATTGATATTCACGTCATCATATAGATGTTATGCATATGTAAAAACTTACTTGTTAGTGTCCCAGTTCCACTCCTTGCACTTCTTTTTCATCTTTGAACAAATAAGGGTATTTCAATTTCATTGCTTCCTCCGCTTCCCATGTAATCTCTTCCCTTTGTTGATTTCTCCAAAGTACTTTCACTGATGCTACTTCTTTATTTCTCATCTTCTTAACTTGACGATCTAATATAGCAACAGGCATCTCCTCGTAGGTAAGATCTTCTGTTACTTGCACATCTTCAGTAGAAGTAATAAGGGACGGATCTCCGATGCACTTTCGAAGCATCGATACATCCATCACCCCTTTCATTGGCGATACCTTCAAAAATACCCAATCGCCTAACGAAAACTCTAGCCCTCTTCTTCTACTATCCGCATATGACTTGTGTCGACTTTGGGCTGTTTTCAACCGTTGCTGAATCACCTTGACTTTTTCTATGGCTTGATACACAAGATCCGGTCCGAACATAAGAGTTTCACCCGCTTCGAACCATCCTATTGGTGATCTACACTTCCTCCCATATAAAGCTTCATATGGTGCCATTTTGATACTTGAATGATAGCTATTATTGTAGGCAAACTCAATAAGAGGTAAATGATCAT
This sequence comes from Capsicum baccatum var. pendulum, assembly GCA_030864225.1. Lineage (NCBI taxonomy): Eukaryota > Viridiplantae > Streptophyta > Magnoliopsida > Solanales > Solanaceae > Capsicum > Capsicum baccatum. The sequence continues at coordinate 153,298,997 of CM061561.1, read as the reverse complement.
CCCAGCTGCCTTTAAAATCTATAACACATGCTCGTAGCATATCTTCCAGTGTTTGAATGGTGCGCTCTGCTTGTCCATCCGTCTGAGGGTGAAAAGATGTACTCAGATTCACTTGTGTTCCCAAACTCCGTTGGAAAGACTTCCAAAAGTTTGCAGTAAATTGAGTTCCCCGATCTGATATAATAGAAGTTGGCACTCCATGTAATCGGACTATTTCTTTAACATACAGCTTCGAATATTCTTCAACTGTGTAAGTGGTCTTAACGGGTAAGAAATGTGCGAATTTAGTAAGCCTATCCACAATCACCCATATAGAATCAAATTTCCGAGCTGTACGAGGTAAACCTGTAACAAAATCCATGTTGATCATGTCCCACTTCCAAGTTGGAAGATCTATGCGTTGCATATAGCCTCCGGGCTTTTGATGTTCCACTTTAACTCGTTGACAATTTGGACATTCAGCTACAAATTCTGCGATGTTCCTTTTCATGTCATTCCACCAATATATATCTTTCAAATCTTGATACATTTTGGTTGATCCTGGATGAATGGAATACCTTGAAAAATGTGCCTCTGTCATAATCTTCTTTCTTAGCCCGTCTACATCCGGCACACACAATCGGTTTTGGCACTGAAGTACTCCTTCTCGTGTAAGCTCAAATGCCTTGGTTGCACCACTCTGAACGTTCTTCTTAAGATGTAATAAAATAGGATCTGCATATTGCTTCTCTTTCACTTCAGCTACTAATGAAGATTCCGCAGCATTATGTACGATAAGCTCTTTGTCCGGAGTTTCAAGAAGGCGAACTCCCAAACTAGCTAACTGGTGAAGATCTTTAACCATCCCTTGCCTTTCTATAGGCACCATCACAGCCTTACGACTTAACGCATCAGCTACTATATTCGCTTTTCCTGGATGATACAAAATATCGACATCATAATCTTTTAATAGTTCCATCCACCTTCGCTGCCTCAGATTTAGATCCTTCTGACTGAAAATATATTGTAAGCTCTTGTGATCAGTATATATATCAACATGAACCCCATATAAATAGTGGCGCCATATTTTTAAAGCAAAGATAACCGCTGCCAGCTCAAGATCGTGTGTAGGATAATTTTTCTCATGTGGCCGCAATTGTCTAGAAGCATATGCTATTACTTTACCATGCTGCATCAATACACATCCTAAACCAATTCTAGAAGCATCACAATACACTGTATACCCTTCTGTACCTTCTGGAAGTACCAACACAGGTGTAGAAGTCAACTTATTTTTCAATTCTTGGAAACTCTCCTCACACGTATCATTCCATTGGAACTTGGATGCTTTATGCGTTAGCTTGGTTAAAGGTGCTGAAATGGAAGAAAAGTCTTTAACAAACCTCCCATAATAACCGGCCAACCCGAGAAAACTACGAATCTCCGTCGGCGTTGTGGGCCTTGGCCAGTTCTTCACAGCTTCTATCTTTTGAGCATCAACCTTTATCCCTTCACTAGATACAATATGACCCAAAAATGCCACTGACTTTAACCAAAACTCACATTTAGAGAACTTTGCATAAAGCTTACAATCACGAAGAGTCTGCAATGTCTGTCGTAAGTGATTGGCATGGTCCTCTTCTGATCTAGAATAAACTAGAATATCATCTATAAAAACTATCACAAATACATCCAGGAATGGCTTAAACACCCTATTCATCAAATCCATAAAAGCTGCAGGTGCATTTGTTAGCCCAAATGACATAACTAGAAACTCATAATGACCATACCTTGTTCGGAAAGCTGTTTTGGGTATATCTTTTTCTTTGACCCTCACTTGGTGGTAACCTGACCTCAAATCAATCTTAGAAAAGCACTTGGCGCCCTGTAACTGATCAAATAAATCATCAATTCTTGGGAGAGGATATTTATTCTTAATAGTCACCTTATTCAATTGCCGATAATCAATACACATCCTCAGCGAGCCATCCTTTTTGCGCACAAATAACACTGGTGCTCCCCAGGGGGACATACTAGGCCTTATGAATCCCTTCTCAAGCAAATCTTTCAATTGCTCTTTCAATTCTCGCAATTCTGCTGGGGCCATTCTATATGGAGGAATGGAGATTGGTTGGGTGCCTGGAATTACATCAATACCAAACTCTACTTCTCGTTCAGGAGGCAAACCTAGAAGATCTTCAGGAAATACATCAGGAAATTCATTTACCACCGGAACAACGTGAAGAGTTGGTGGCTCCGCTTCTGTATCCCTTACTCTAACTAAATGATATAGGTATCCCTTGGAAATCATTTTTCTTGCTTTGAAATAAGAAATAAATCTACCTCTTGGTGCGCCGATCTTACCTTGCCATTCAATAACTGCTTCATTCGGAAAATGTAAATACATCTTTTTTGTACAACAGTCAATTTTGGCATAACAAGACGCCAACCAATCCATACCCATTATAACATCAAAATCTACCATTTCTAGTTCCACGAGATTAGCCATCGTGTCTCGACCACACACAGTTACTACACAATCTTTATAAACTCTTCTAGCAATAATAGATTCTCCAACCGGGGTAGACACTTCCAACGGCTTATCTAATAATTCGGGGGTTCTTTTGAACTTTCCAGCAACCAAAGGAGTAACATATGATAATGTAGAACCGGGATCAATTAGAGCATATACATCAAATGAAAATATGGACAACGTACCCGTAACCACATCTGGGGAAGCCTCTAGATTTTGTCGATCCGCTAAAGCATAAGTGCGATTCTGAGTCCCGCTGGAACTGGCGACTCTTGTTTCGTTTCTAGCGTGACCCACGGGTCGTGCGCCTCTACCAGAATAAGATACCGGTGACGATGATGCAACAGCTGATCCCGAAGGTCGTGCTACACCACCTGCGCCCCTTCGTGGGCATTCTCTCATCATATGCCCTGTCATACCGCACCAATAACAAACATTTGTTCCCATTCGACATGCGCCCATATGATTCCTTCCACATTTATTGCATGGCTCTCGAGGATGTCTCAGTTGGATCATATTCCCTTGCCCATGATAACCCACTGATCGCGAACTATGACCCTCACTTCTTTGCCCAATTTGACTGCCTCTGAACCCCTGATGCTGTGGTGGAGCACTAGCTGCAGAATAAGAAAATAATGGCCTAGGTGGTCTAGCAGAAAATTGAGGTCTAAAACCTCCCTGTGGAGCCATAAACTGCCCTGTAGATCTGGACCTCTTAGAAGATCCACTTTCAAATTCCTGCGTTCTTCTTCTCTGCCTCTGATCTTCCATTTTCTGTGCAAATGCTTGGATCCTAGCTATATCCATATCTTTATTCAGTGCAGCAATAGTACAATCCCTAACCAAATACGGATCCAATCCGTTCACATACCGATGAACTCTGTCATCCATAGTAGCTATAACATTAGGAGCATATCTGGACAAGGAATTAAATCGAAGACTATACTCCCTCACACTTGTATTACCCTGCCGAAGATTTAAGAACTGATCCGCACGGGCCTGACGAGTCTCATATGGAAGATAATGATCAATAAATGCCTCTTTGAACTCTTTCCAAGTAGCTGGGGGTGCATCAATGCCCCTCGACCGTTTCCAGTCTTCATACCAATATATAGCCTCACCTTTGAATCTATACGCGGCTAACTCCACTGTCTCTCTGCCCGATACATGCATCACCTCTAGGGCCCTTTGGATTTGATCAATAAAGTCCTGCGGATCTTCGTTAAGATCAGATCCGGTAAAAGTAGGCGGATCCATCTTAAGAAAATCTTGTGTCCGAAGACTAGCCGCCCTATCAGTACTGCTAGAACCCGCGACAGGAATGGATTGCCCTTGGACTTGCCCAGCAACTATACGAGTCAAAAGTTGCACTGTATTTCTAAGATCTTGATCAACAACATTAATAGGTGGCTCTGGGGATATAGTTCTCCTCTCCCTTATTTCTTCTGGACTGGGGGAAGTTTCTGATGCATGCTCAGCTGGAGCCTCACTTTGATTAGCTGGTATAGTGGGTGACTTACTAGTCCCCTCTCCGGCAGCCACATCTACTTGCTTACCGGTATTCTTGCTTCTGGTAACTGGCATCATTACTATAATAAGATAAACAAACTGACTCAGTGGTCAACTATGACTTCATATACAATATAAGCTCTACCGCACGATCTAAGACATGAAGAAAAGAAACAATTCCTAAATGTCCATAGCCTCCTGTTTATAGATGTGGTGCACAACACACCGATAAACAAGACTCTACGTAGACACGACTTTGTAGACTCACTAGGACGAACCGCTCTGATACCACTTTTGTCACGGCCCAAATCCCATCGGGCCGGACTGGCACCCGAAGCCGAGAAGGCCCGGGAGAACCCGTTCAAATACCTGTACTTTCACTTACATGTCACCAAAAATTTGGGCAGCACTTCGCTGCATATAAAAGGGTCTAATTACCTGTATCAGCACAACACGCACAAATATATATACATATATATAATACTTGGCCGTCGGGGCCACCCCATATACGAATATAACATCACTATATAAACTTCCATGACTTTACCCTTCTTTATGTCTACAAAGCCTCTAGGATATACATGACATAACTAGGGTCGGGACAAACCCCCGCCCACACATGACTCCTGTACAATAACAAAATATAAGGAACCGACTCGGAAAGCTCCGAAGTAAACTGGAGCTCACCAACAGTAGTTGTATGACCTGGCTCCTATCTATGCTGTGAATGAGCTGAAGTACCTGATCCTGCAGCATGAAATGCAGGTCCCCCGTGAGGGACGTCAGTACGAAATATGTACTGAGTATGTAAAGCTGTAAATAATCATATGTGATATGGGGGATCAAGAAAATCGTACACATGTGAATAAATCATAATAAAAGTGAACCACACTTCATAAACACTTTTAGGATCATGTACATTATTATTAATCTGAATTGGGTTCTTGAATACAAACACATTTGTGGAACGGTATACATTCGTTCATTTCATTCTTTACAATTATTATTCGCCATTACCTCCTCCTCCCGAACCTCCAACCACCTAACAATAATCAATACTGTACCGTACTGTGACCATTAGGCTGCCCCCAGTACCTATCAATTGGGATCGACCCATGCTAGGCTTATGCCCCTGGGATACCACCCACACGTATATCAAGTAACACATAAGAAATTTTTCCAATAACTTAGTTCAAAAGCTTTTGAGATTATTACATTAGTGTTCATGCCAATATAGTACCTTTGGAACAATGATACATCAATAGGAATCAAGTAATAGACCTTCTATACAATAACGATGTAATAAGGACCCATTGGTACATCAACAATATGTTTCAGAATCATCAATATCACAACAATGAAATAGGAGCCTTTTGGTATATCAATGAAGCATTTTGACACTTTATAGAATGGAAACAACTTCATTGGTAATGTAGAACAATACATGTGTTTGGATAACCATCGGAATCTTACTTTATGGAACATTGGTGTTTTCATGCCAAAGAACATCGTTAGAGTATGCTTTACATACCTCGTTGTAGATTCGGATACCAATTCAACACAACTTCCCGCCTTTACAAATCACTTATCTACAATGAAATATTTGGCATCTAGTATTAGCAACCCAACACCACAATTCTCTTCCATAATTCCATACAACCAATATTTGCAAAGCATTCCAAAAACCAACTTGAACAATAGGTTTATGTGTGTATATATATATATATATATATATATATATAATCATCATTTCAATACCATATCATCAATACCACATCATCCCTTCACAATTCAACATAATCCAACCATGCACAAGAATTATCCAACATCATTTCCAATCATCTTTCAACAACAATCAAATAACATACTTCTTATGCTCACATGCATATATATATATATATACATATCCATATAAATAACACCAACATAATTTACATCCTTACCATAGAATGGCCCTTTGGGTTTTGAAGTCCTGTTGGCACAAATAAAGGGTGCTTCTCGAAGCCCTTGAGACGATGAACACAACTACGGAATCAATTTGGACTTTCCACGGTTGAATCACAAGATAATTAGAGTTGAAAATCAGGCTAGGGTTTGTTCTTTCCTCTAATTGATGAAGAAACTGATTTTTGAGCTCATATACATGTATATATACACATATTCCCGTCCATAATACCATAGAAAATGACCAAAGTGCCCTTAAAATTTAAATAATGTCAAATATGTCCTCCGGTGGACTGTTTTGACAAGCTGAAGTAGATAGACCATAACTCTTTGCTCCGATATCGTATTTGGGTGAAATTGGTATCATTGTAAAGATAATTCAAAGTTCTTTCATTTCATATAAATTAGGCCACCCAGTTCGTCCTGTACAAGGAGTTATGATCGTTTGAAGTTGACCCTAAAAATCTGTTTTGAGAGGCTGAAGTAAAACGCGTATAACTCCTTACGCAGATGTTGCATTTGGATGAAACCAATTGCATTGGAAAGATGACTCAAAGATCTTTCTTTTGATATATGGTAGATCTCCCAGTTCATTATATTGAGGGAGTTATGATCATTCAAAGTTGACCCAAAAAACTGGCAGGCCTCAGTATTTTCCTGCTAATTTACTGTTCACAAAAATCTGTTTTGAGAGGCTGAAATAGAATGAGTATAACTCCTTACTCAGATGTTGGATTTGGATGAAACCAATTTCATTAGAAAGAATACTCACAGAGCTTTCTTTTGATATGTGGTAGCTCGCCCAGTTCATTATATTGAGGGAGTTATGATCGTTCAAAGTTAACCCAAAAACTGCAAATTTTCCTGCAATTTTACTGTTCACATCCCGGCCACCGTTTTATAGTTTCGAACGTGCTCGCTTATATCCGAAACTTATCCGTTTTTGAAAATCTTTATATCGTCGGAAAGCTTATTCAATAACCTTCGTATGGAAACATCGACGGGCAAATTCCGGTATAAATAAGGTCGATTCCTATACACATATAATCAAACTATACACTTGAAACTATCTCAAAATAATCAATACTCATATATACCTAACTTAGGATCAATACATATACTCCAACACATATAACAATGGCTAATGCACGTAATTAAGTACGGGGTGTTACAATTTTTGTTATTTTATTTTCTATCATTTCTCATTTTTTTTCTTTTTCATTTTTTTTAATTTTTTTTTCTTATGTTTATTTTCACATTTTTTATTTTATTAATTATTTATTCTTCTCTTTTTTCTTTTTATTTTTTATTTTTTTTCTTAATCTTTTTTTTTTATTTCTCTATTTTGTTTGTTCTCTTTTTTCTTTTTTCTCAACTTCTATTATATTTTTTTAATAAATAAAAAGTTTGATAATCCGCAAAGAAATATTTTTTTTTTTTTACATCAAAGCAAATTTACGGGCATGACTCGTTGTTAGAAAATCCTTTGAGATAAGTCTTACCTCTAAGACAAAAATTATAAAACAACTCATAAATCAAGATAAAATCTGGTAGTGTCAAGTCTTTCTTGTGGAGTATAACTTGTTGTTTGAAAATCCCCAAGTTAAGTCTTGCTTCTAAGACAAGAGTTATAGAATGCCTCATAAATCAAGAAACAATGTGGTAGTGTCAACACTTGTCCATTGGGCGTAACTTTTTCTTTTGGGAGGTTCTTGGGCTAATCTTGTCTTAAAGGCAAGACTAATAGAGCATCACATAAATCAAGACACAATATGATAGTGTCAACTCTTGTCCATGGGGCGTAACTTGTTGGCTAAGTCTTATCTCTAAGGCAAGAGTTATAACATCTCATAAATTAAGACGCGATGTGGTAATATCAACTCTTGCCCATGGGGTGTAACTTGTTGTTTGAAAGTCCTTAGACTAATTCGTGTCTTTAAGGCAAGAGTTATAGAACATCTCATAAATCAAGATATATTTGTGTAGTGTAAACTCTTACCCATGGGGCATAACTTATTGTTTGAAAATCCTTGATTTATAAAACACCTCATAAATAAAGACACAGTGTGACAGTGTCAAATCTTTCCTATTGAGTGTAACTTGTTGTTTAGAAGTCCTAGGCTAAGTCTTGCCTCTAAGGCAAGAGTTATAGAATATCTCATAACTCAAAACATAATGTGATAGTGTCAACTGTTATCCATGGGGTGTAACTTGTTGTTTGAAAGTACTTGGATTAATTAGTGCCTCTATGACAAGAGTTATAGAAGATCTCATAAATCAAAACACAATTTGGTAGTCAGCTTTTGCCCATAGGGCACAACTTGTTGCGTGAAAGCCCTTGGTTTAAGTCTTGCCTCTAAGGGAAGAGTTATAAAGCATCATATAAATCAATACCCAGCGTGGTGGTGTCAACTTTTGCCCATGGGGCATAACTTGTTGTTTGATGATCCTTGGGCTGAGTCGTACCTCTAAGACAAAAGTTATAGTGCATTTCATAAGTAAAAAATATAATGGGTTGTGGTGCAGTGGATGAGGCTGCTCCACCCTTAACCAGAGGTTGAGGGTTCGACCCTGGGTATAGAAAAAAATTTGTTGGGAGCACTGCCACCTTAATGGGCCCTGCAACGCGCGATCCAAATTAGTTGGGACTCCAATGTGGGCACCGGACACCGGATGGGAAACAAAAAAAAACTCTTGCCCAATGTACATAACTTGTTTGAAACTTCTTGGGATAAGTCGTGTCCCTAAGACAAGAGTTGTAGAATATCTCATAAATAAAGACATAACGTAGTAGTGTTAGCTTTTACCCGCGGGGTATAATTTATTGTTTGAAAGTTCTTGAGCTAAGTCTTGCCTCTAAGGAAAGAGTTGTAGAATATCTCATAAATGAAAACATAACATAGTAGTATTAACTCTTGCCCATGGGGCATAATTTATTGTTTGAAAGTCCTTGAGCTAAGTCTTGCCTCTAAGGCAAGAGTTATAGAACATCTCATAAATGAAGACATAACGTGATAGTGTCAACTCTTGCCCGTGGGGCATAATTTATTATTTGAAAGTCCTTGAGCTAAGTCTTGCCTCTAAGGCAAGAGTAGTAGAATATCTCATAAATAAAAATATAATGTGTTAGAGTCAACTCTTGTCCATGAAGCATAATTTGTTGTTTGAAAGTCCTTGAGTGCCTCTAAGGTAGGAGTTATATAACATCTCATAAATCAAAACACAATGTGATAGTGTCAACTCTTGCCCATGAAACGTAACTTATTGTTTAAAATTCATCAGTCTTGCCTCTACAATGTGGTAGTGTTAACTCTTGTTCATGGGGCGTAACTTGATCGAAAGAAATTGAAGAAAAGAAAAAAATAATAAAAATTACGAAAAAAGAAGAAAAATATTTTTTAAAGGAAATTAAAGAAAATAAAAAAAATCTAGATACTGAGGGGAGAAAAGAAAAAAATAAAGATTGAGAAAAAAATAGAAACAAAAAAAATAAAGATGGAGAAAAATTAAAAAAGAAAAAAAGAGAAAAATATAAAACCAAAGAAAAATAAAAAGGAGAAAATAAATAAAAAATAAATAGAAGTTGGGAGGAGAAAATGGAAAAAATTAAAGGTATAAAAAAATTAAAAATAAAAAAACAAAGTAAAATAAAAAAAGAGTTTTTTAAAAAAAAATAGAAAGAGAGGAGAAAAGGGAAAAAAAAAGTAAGGATTGAGAAAAACTAGAAAAAAAAAGAGGTAGAGAGAAAAGAAAAGATAAAAATTAAATTAAAATAAAAAAGAGAAAAAAAAAAGTTGAAAGATAAATAAGTATGAAGTTGTTTAGAAACTAGTTTCACGAGGCCCGGACTTGTCAAGATATAACAATAATAATTTAAATTTTAAAATATAATATATTATATAATGTTTTACTATATAATTAGTGTGATTGAATGGTACATTAAACATGTCTTGTTGATAAGCTTTCATAATAATTAAAATATTTGATAACATAGTTGAATAATTTTAAATAAAAAACGAATTTGTGAGGAAAAAAATATTACCGGAGTTTTATAATCTATATCTATATCTATAATCTATAATATATTAAAAGTGTGAAGGGCCTTACAAATATCGTTTGAACTTTTTGCCCTCTATTAAAAGTCTTTACTTTAGATAAAACCGTCTTTTTACTATTTTTTTACTATTTAATAATTGAAAATTAATTAAATATATTTATGCTAAACATTTCCTTATTAGAAGTTGACAGAATTAATGACAACTAATATTTTTTTATTAGTTTAAGAATTCGAAATCAACTAAATTTGATTTTAAGAAGATTTAAAAAGTCTATAAATCTACATCTATATATATATTAAATCCATTAACCACTTGAAACTTCTAATGATAAAATATATATGTACTTACAATAAAATATATGTTTTTTACTTTTTGCACTTCATTAAAAAACTTCGTAATAGATAAAATTGTCTTATTATAAATAATTCAAAGTTACACTTGCGAGGTTCGCATGGCTAAACTAGTATATCAAAATGCTACAAGTAATTCAATATTCTATAAAATAATATGATTAAAATATATAATAATTAGGATTCAAAGAAGATCATAAATAGAAAATATCGATATTAATTGGACTAACATTAATAGATTACTCTATTGATTTATTTACTTGTTATGTTTATTTGTTATAGCCCCTTAAAAGAATATCCTATTCGCTCCATTTTAATTATTCTTTTGCCCTTTTCCATATCCATTAAGAAAATAATAAATACAAAATATTATTTATTAAGTCATCCTATTTATTATATATTTTTAAAGGATTGAATACAATATTAGAAAAATCTATAAGGTTGTAGTTGAAATTATTACAAATTTAATTTTGTATTAAGTTATCTTGATTTTCTTTTATGAGTTAAAGTGATTGTTGATTTAAAATGAAGGTAATTTTAATTAAAAGATAATCTAACAAGTGGCAATAAGAAACCAATTACTCAAGTCCAAGTGCAATGATCTTAACAAGAAGAATAAAGACAAAAAGCCTTTGGTGAATCCTGGAGCAAACTCTGTGGCCAGTTTTCTACCGCAAAATGCGCTGATCGAGGAATGGAGGATTAGTCTCACGGCTGCCGGCTGTGGGGATACCTTGGAAAACAAAAAAAAAATAAAAATAAAGACAAAAACAAAATATATAAGAAAACCCACCATGACTCGCTATGTGTAATAAATTTATTTGACAAAAATAAAATAAAATAAAATAAAATAAAATAAAATACCAAAAAAGCCTTTGTGAGGACTACCAAAAATACAACATCCTCTCTTATATATAGTAAAATAATAATATTTGAGATATTAAGGGGTAAATAGGTAATTATGCTATATAAAAAAGAAGGAAGACTAATTTTATAAGACCATTCTTATGAGCGATTAAAAAACAGAATCACCTATTATAAGGGTGTCATTTGTGTAGTTTACCCTAAAAAATTTGATATTTAATTTAATTTGATTTTTTTTAAAAAAATTGATAATATTTTATTTAGCTATGGTTCTATCAAAAAAAAAAAAATTGAACAAATAATTAAATCAAACTAATAAATTATATACATAAATTTTATAATTATTTGAATATATAATACTATGTTTCATAAATAATTATATGTTTTATATCTTTTGATCATTAATTTGGTTTTAGTATTTCACATGCATCACAATGCTTTCAAAATTTTATTTCTTAAAAAATATGTCCAAACTCAACACTCTAAAGTCTAAATTATATATTTGTTGTGGTGTATTATTAGTATTTAATTTTCTTTTACTAAGACATTTATCACTCTTCAACGGCTTGTCCTTTTGATTATTTAAAGGTTGACCTTTCTATTTAAAGATTTATATTTCTTGTATGGATATTAGACTGATCTTGGGTGTATTTATACGCCTAAGCACCATAATTTATTCATATTTTAGCTAAGTTTAGAGAACAAAGTGCCTAGTTTCTTATATTTTTACTCTACTTTTATGTAATTGAGCTAACCGATGTGATTAGCGTGATTTCAGGTATTAATGAGGTAGATAAAGACATAATGGGACTATGGAATGCGGATGACATATGACATAAGAGAGAGTAGCAATCTGGACCAAATGTGGCGCCTAGAAACTTTGTCCAAGACTAATTTGTCATTTATAATTAGTTCAGGGACTTAGAAGGAAATTATGAGAGGAGATTATTAAAAGACTTAATTGCTGAATTTTTATTCATTATTCATTATTCTGTATTATTCTGAGAGAGGAGAAAGGCGGCTTAGCTTGAGGAGAGAGAGAGAAACATTTTTCTCTCTTGTTTTCAGTATTCGCACACCAAGATCGTCTTCTAGTTTTTGGTATGATGAATATATTTATGATGCTTTTCGTTTTATTCATGAGTAGCTAAGTTTATTGGTTAGGATTATGGAAGCCTTGTAGCATACAATTTATTACTTTGGGTTTTGAATTCATTATGCATTGATTAGTTTACATCATACTCTCTTCGTTTATTTTGAATTCTCGTGGTTGCAAACATAGAGGATGTGCCTTAAAACACAACTTGTTCGAGAGAAAGTTTGTTGTTCGGAAAAGAGAGTAGTGACAAGAAAATAGGATTTTCAATCCCTATTTTAAATGTTAATGCCTTAGCAGGATTAACTACTTGGAGATTTCGGATTGTTTTTGGTAAACGCTTTTGATTCGAGAGAACTAAAGTGGATTAGTCCTTGATGGTTGAGAAACACTAGGATTATGTTATTAAATACAATACGTTTCTCTGTAAGCACGATGCATGTATGAATTCGTAAAATCCATAGTTAGAAAGTATTGAAAACTACAAGGTGGACATAACCCTAGCTTGCTATTTCTCTGAATTTGAATACCACTACACATATTTCATCTTGTTCAGCTGAAACCATTAATTTGTGAACTGAATCAAATCCCCTCTATTTATTTTACGGAAACAAACGATTAAAAGTCAACTAATCTGCATACAACTTAATTAACACCATATTCCCTGTGGGATTCGACCCCAACCTAGTTGAGTTATATATTTGACAACGACCACTTACTCTCTCGTAAGAGAGGTGTAATTTGAGCGTTATCACAGACGTGTAAAGTGAAAAAAATCTCTATAGTTATGCAATACACATGCTAAGAATTGAGAATAGTGTTGAAAAATAATAGAAGATTCATATACATTTATATTGTGATAGTAGAAAGAAACTTTATTGATTCCTATGTTCATTTGAAATGGTTGGCTCATGTCCCATTATTTAATAGTATCCATTTATCATTAGCATCATAAATAAAAAAATTGAACCAAATCAACAAGAACCAAACGAATGATGTTTTATTTGATTTTATCCAATTTAGTTTTAGAATTTTAAAAATAGATTTAATTGATTTGATTATGATTTTAATCAAAAACCAATTCAAATCAAACCATGAACACCCCTAAATGCAACTCATATTGTCACAATATTCTGACTTTTTGTAAGAAATTTTAGAAGTCAAGATCTGATTAGTAAAAATATATTGAGAAAACAACAAAATTGGAAATATTCTTTTAAGAATGAATTAGTTCTATATAAAAGAGCGGAGAAGCAGACACCTCTTTGTCAACATACCTGTTTGCTTCATGATTTTACTATATCAGCCTAATTAATTATTATATGTCATTTACGTATTAAAAAATTAATAATATTCAATAAAAAAGTAAAATAGACATTTATGCCATGTCTGCTTCAGCTGTTTCAACCGTTATTTTACTATTTCATCCCTAATTAATTATTATATGTCATCTAAGTATTAAAAAAAATTAATAATATTTAATAAAAAAGTAAAATAAACAAAAAAAAAATGATAAATTATTTTTTTATAGTAATTTTGCTCTATCATTTCTAATAAGTTATTTATGAGTCATTTAAGTCATGTCTGCTTCACTACTTCAATTGTGATATTTGATTGACTCTCAAAATTATATCAGTGTCACTTAAATTGGAATAGAAGAAAAAGTATTACAAATCACAATAATTAAAAACTATGCCACAAAAGTTTAGACAAGGAAAGTATATAAATTACAATAGCTAGCAGCTTAAAATAGTATTACAATGCAAAAAAGTATTATAAATTAAAATAGCTAACAACTTAAAATATCTAAAAACATATCAAAAATTTAATAGGTTATCTAAATTTTATTTGTGTCATATAAATTGAGATAAAAAAATAACATATATTAGGCCTGTGCTAGCACATACCCTTTGATATCTAGTATAATAATAATTTTGGTCCTTTAAATTCAAAAGTTAATATTTTTTTTTCAAATATTTAAAAATTTATTTTAGATAAGTTTGATTAAAAAAAAACTTAATCATAAACACCATATTCACTTTTGTGATATTTAAGATACTTCGTCCGTTCACCTTGGCACTTTTCTTTAAAAAAATATTTATCAAGGGCTTATTTTACTAATCAATTTTATTAATTATATTATAAAAATTAAATTTTGAGTATTATAAATTTTATATAATCATTTAATGATAGGAGTAGTATTGAAAAAATATGATAAATTTCTCTTGATTTTATAAATTGGACAAGTAAATTGAAATAACTATTTCTAGTAAAAGGGTCAAGTAAAATGAAACGGAGAAAGTACTACATAATATTTCATTCATTCATTTTTACTTGTCTACTATATTAAAAGTAGATGACCAACTTAGGAAACAAGAGAATAATTTAGTATTTTATACTTATATTATTTTATCATTAAATATTATTCATAATCTTAATATCTAAATGATTTAAAATAATTATGGATCATATTGTATAATCATTTAAATTTATTATTTCTTAAGAGGTATGTCAAATAAAAAATGAACGAAGAGAGTATAGAAGATGAGTATTACTCCCTCTCCCTAATTTTTGTGATACTATTGACCAGGATATAATTTTTTCTTTTAAAAAAAGAATTTTAAACTAATAATCTACAATATGTTTTAGACATTGTGCATTATACATAATTTTATTAAAGAAAGAACAATTATTACTAATGGTGTCCTAGATCGCCTATCTGACAGTGCACAATAGTGCGACACTAATGTGTGCCCCATTGAAATGGGTTGAGGCCACCCAAGAAAAGACGCTAGGAAGAATGCTATCAACGATCGAGATACATCGGAGTGTTCTAAGGAAGCAATAGAAGTGGAAATGGATGGAATGATAATTGATAGTCTTGGACCTCTATTTCAGACCCCAATAGCAACACATACCCAGAAAATCATCTCAATGCAACAGTTTTAGCTTGGCAATGTGAGAGTAATACCTATGTACTTAATTGGATTGGGGTGATATTGGTTTTACATCAACCCACCCAAATGATATCCTGGGGTCCAATATTATAGTACCGCAGATTCAAAAGACAAGGGAAAGGGATACTTGTATCTCTGGCTACATTAACCCACCACGAAACAATGAAATAGTAACACAGACAAGTGAAAATCAAACCCAATGATCCTACTCAAATACAATATCTATAAATCAGACTAATCTTCTTAAAGAAATACCATAACAAAAAAGGAGATTACATGCTAGGAATATTTAGACCTTGTATTCATGGAGAGGTGGAAACAACAGGAAGAGGTGAATAGAGAAACAACAAAATAGAAGAAAGTTGTAATTATATATATTGTTGGAACCTCCTTAATAATTGCAATTGTTGAGAGATTAATCGCCCATAACTGAAACTACATATCCAAACCTAAGGCATACTATCATAATAATAATTACTTCTTGATAAAATTTGATAGCATGGAAATATAGAATATAGGGATGAAACACTATATTCAGGTCTTATATGTTGAATAACATATCTGTGATAGTGAAAAATGAGAGGTTGGGCTTGATCTAAATGCAAAGGTGCTGAAAATCATTCACTCATGGGTCAAACTCCCAGTCTTGTTACTTGATTGTTTGAGTATAGACTCACTTAGGCGAATTGGAAGTGTTTTGAAAAAATCATTCTATGATGGTGCTTGCACCACCAAGATTGAAAATATATCCTAACAAGCTTGCTTGTGGAGTTGGATATTACACAACATATGTTGCCGATGATTGACGTACTACACTCAAATGAAAAAAAATACTTGAGGAGAAAGTAATTTATGAATGAAGATCTCAATATTTTCATGATTGTTTATAGGTTGGACATGTATGCAAACCCCATGCTCTTAAATATAATGATCCTGCTATTACAGGGCAGAATGAGCCTTCCATCTCCCAAAGAATGCTAATAAATCCAGCAAATATCACGAGAAAGGACAAATGCATACATTTCTACCAAGAAAAATCAAACTGATATTGCAAATCCTGAAAATGGTTGGAAGTCAAAGGTAAGTCAGTTATCAAAAGTGAAATGGGCAAGCTGGTCAAGTGGACACTGTGAAACCAATGAAGAATGATTGCAGCGTTTTGATAAAGATGAACCCCAATCGAATTATCCAATAGTCATTAATCACAACTGTTTGGAGGAGGGGGATTGTAGATATGTTACAGATGGACAAGCTCACTGGATCATCATAATTTCAATTATTTTATTTTCATCATTTTCCCTCATTTTCATCAAGAGTACGAGATTGAACTTGTTATGAGTTTCTGAAATTTTGTGAATATTTTTATGCTTAATATTCAAAATTTAGGAGGCTTGAAGTTTAACTCTTCAAAAAGAACTCAAATTTGTTTAAAAAATTAAATCCTAGTTATAAAAATCCTTGACACAAATCGATAAAAGTAAACAACAGAAACTCACTAATATTTATGCATTCTCTTTTATTTATTATATATTTCAACCTTTATTATAGCCAGTCTATCTCTATCTTTCCAACCTTTCATCCTTTAACATAATGATAAAGGCGCTAGACTTATCTGAAAATTATTTCAAAGTTCTTCTTGTGATTAATCATGAGACTTGATCATGTGAAGCAACCGATATTAAAAAATAGTCACTTATAAGTGCTACTAGATTTTAGATGAGAATCCGGATTAAAGAAAGTAGATCTATTCTGACTGGAATTGCCCTTGCTTTGCTTTAAATGAAAAAAAGGAGTAGAGAGTGGAGTAAGAGTGAAAGAGAAGTTATTGTGGTGGAGGAAAAGAAGCACGTGATGCAGCTCATATTGAGATAAATTTTGACTTTGTATAAAATTTAAGTAGGTGTTCGGTCAAGTTTAATTGTGAAACTTTTGAAAAACAGTTTTTATTTTCAAAGTTAAAACAATATTTTAAAATTGGAGTTGTGGTTAGTTATGAATACATATTGGAATTGTTTTTTATTTGTTGTGAGTGTGTAAGTAAAAATGTAACAATCCTTATAGTGATTACTTTTTCTATGTTTTTATGATTTTTTCCTTCTTCGTAATTACTTTATATCAGGTATGAGCTGTGGGTATGCTTGGCACAGTCCTCAAAACATTCAGAAATGATTTATGTGAGTTTAAGGTTTTGAATAGCCTTTAATGTGATATATTTGACTTCGGTCTATATTTTATTATCTGATCGTCAGATTGTAATTCTATTAGTTTTATTAGATTCAAAATGTCAATTTTGATTTAGTAGGATAGTTGGTCTGGGTTTCAGGACTATTAGTTTAGAGCATTTAGACGAGAAACAAGTTTATTTCGCCTAAAGGGGTTCTTGGGGTGTAACTTGTTGCTGATATCCCTTTTTAATAAATTCAGTGGTTTCATTAGTACGGAAAATATAAATTAGCTTAATAGCACTATGGGATTATTTTTGTGGGGTTCCTAATTAATTTCAAAGATTTGGTTGGAATATTTTTGTAATTTTTTGATTTGTGAAATTTTGCTTTTTATGTGATTTGACTAGCATGGGCCACTCCACTTTTGAAGGGGAGCCTTGGAATAACTGGTAAAGTTCCTGCCATATGACCAGGAGGTCACGGGTTCAAACCTTGGAAACAGCCTTTGGTAGAAATGCAAGGTAAGACTGCGTACAATACACCCTTGTGGTGGGGCCCTTCCTAGGACACCTGCATAGCAGTAACTTTAATGCACCGGGCTGCCCTTTCATGTGATTTGACTAGTTGAAATATTTTTGTAATGACCCGATTTGTGAAATTTTGATTTTTATGTGATTTGACCATTTTACCTTTTTTGCACAATTGCTACATATTGGTTTTGGGGTGTGGGGATGGTTGGTATGGTTCTTAATGCCTTCAGAAGGGTTTTGGGAGAGAGATTTTTAGGGGCTTTAAAAATTCTATAGTTGACTTCGATCAACATTTAATGTTCTAAGTGCTGAGTGAAAATTTGAACAGTACTATTAGATATGAATATCGAATTTAGGTAAGTAGCAGGGCTAGTTTGGGTTTAAAATTTTTATTTTACATTTTGATCCTTTGTTTGAAAACTAGTGAAATTTGCCTTAAAGGGATCCCAGATACTAATTTGTTGGAAACAATTTTTTTTCAAAAATTCGACGTTGCCACTGAATCTGAAACGTTGAATTTAGTCCAGTAGTATAGTTCGTTTCCATTCATGATACTCCAAATGAATCTCGGGTGGTCTATCAATAACTTTGCAACTTAGCAAAGTTGTTAAACTCAGCTAATATCTGGTGCAACCGCTTAAGTGGTAGCCTCTTAAGCGGTAGCCACTTCAGTAACCATACATTGCTTAAGTGATAGCCATTTTAGCGTCCTGGTATTGCTTAGCGTTAGCCGCTTTAACATTCATTTAGCTGCTAAAGCGGTCATCGTTGTATATATATTTCTTTTTATGATTTTCACTACTTTTTGGACCTTAAGCTTTGAATTTGGGTGATTTTTAGGATTTTCTTACTCATTTGAGCTTGGGTAGGTTCCAAAACCATACTTTTATTACTTTACATGGATTATATCATCAAAAACACTCTTTAATCTTGATTTCAGAATGAGATTTTGAGGATTTTACTGGTAAATCTTAAAAACAGTTTTTCTTCGATTTGAACATCATTTAAAACTCATTTTTGTGTGGGTTTTCAACTTTAGACTCCTATAATTTTGGGGAACTTATTTCTAAAATACAATATTGATTTATCCATTTCATTTTCAAACCCATTTTTGACCTGACATAAAAATAATCAATATGAGTATCTTTAGTTCTTTTTAACGCACAGATGTATTTGTATGTTTTAGTTGATTCCTCAAAAGGAAAAGGCTCCGTCTTAAAGGACTTTAGGCTTTGATTTCGACGCTTATAGGTAGGTTATGACTTAACTTTTTCCAGACTAGGTTGGGTAGTTAATAAATAAGAAATTATTTTTGAGCTATTATATATTACGTGATGCCTTTGTAGGGGTTTATATTCTGTTGTTGTTGACTTGTGATAGTATTTATTGCGTGTTGCATGTCTGAGAGATTTATTTGACATCATTGACCTTATTTGTACATTTGAATGCCCTTATTCTTAATGTGAAGCCCGCCCAGGGGTTAGAATAGATATTATAGACCTTATTGAGGATTGTTTACCTTTATTATGATAGAAATGCCCAAGCTATATATTGATATGATACTAATGATGTCTTGCATGCATGTTTATTCCAATGGTGCCAAGCTAGAACTGATATTATGTATTATTGACATATTGAGTTAATTTTTCAACTCACTTATATACGTATTGAATGAAATGATGGTCTTCGTACTGATTTGATTGTGAGTATATTATCCTCATTTAATACATACACATTAATGCGATATCAGTAACACTGAAAAACCCTGATTTTTGAAAAAAAAGACATTTTAACAAATGCCTAGATCGAGGGATGTGCCGGTTGGGTAGATTGAGACATTAGATTGAGATTGGTCAAAACTTTGAGATAATATACGGGTTGCGAACCCCCATGGATCCTATTTTAGGAGAATTGAGTCTCTATAGGTGTATACAGAAATTCATGCGACGACTTTCAAATCATTCACTTCATCATCCCTTGCATTATATTTCCATAAGTATTTCATGTGTTGTTTTTACGTGTTACTTGACATACAATCAATTTCTATATTCCTTCATGTATGCTTGTCCCCCTTTGATTATATTATATCTATATATATTAGAACTGCTAGTGGAGATGATGTGAGCTATCATTTGGGAACTTTTCTGCTTGCAGGTTGCGTGCTCATAGTATTTCTTTACTAATATTGATTTCTACTTTGCTCAGTCGACTTATGATACCTATTGAGTACAAGTGGACTTTACTCTCTTACTGTGCCTTTTGGTGTAGATCCTAGTACAAGTGTAATAGGTGGTAGCTGAGTTCATGCTTGATTAGTTGGAGATTTAGCGATACCAACACACTCTAAGATTTTGGATTTTGTTCTAGGCCTCATCTTATCTATTTGATGTCTTTATTTATTTCGGAGGCAAACTCATGTATTATTTCATCTTCGGATATAGTTATTATATACTCTTGTACTTATGGTATTAGGTTTTGGAATGGTTATGTATTTTGTCCACACCTCAATAGTTGTCTATATTTATAGCTCGACTTCGTTCTAGAAGTCACATTTTGTTCGATTTTATTATTATTTTTGAATTTACTTAACTTTTGGTAACTTGGATTTCTTAACAAGGATGGGCCGAGATAAATACTATCATGACCTCAATTTTTAGGTCATGTCAAATTAATATCACAGCCCTAGGTTCACTTGTCTCATAAGTATAAGAGTAAGATGCCTAGTAGAGTCTCTTAGATCGGTACGTAGACGTCCGTATGTATCTTCAAGAGGCTATAATATGTCTTTAGGAAAAACTTCTATTATTTAATTCCTTGTTATACGGGTTGTTTATACCCAATGTTCTATTCATTTCATTCTTTTTTGCGCAGATGGTGAGGGTTACGTCCAGGGATGCTGAGCTGGTACCTGATATGGGAGCCCTGATTAGAGGATGTGGTCATAGTTGATCCAGAGGTAGAGAATGGGCACGAGGAGCTTCCCCAACCAAAATATGCTAGGGGACGTTTTCTGAGCCTGAGGTTGTGTATGCTAGTGATGATTATCAGACAGGGGGTACGAGGCCAGTTGGTTCAACAGAGTTCAGTCGATACCCCAGTGCTTCAGGATTTGTTGATTCGTCTTTTGAGTCGATTGGAGGGTGTTCCTTGAGCGTACCTGGTATTCCCAGACTTCGAGTCGTGTTCCACCCTTTGTACCGACATCTACATATGGTATTCCTACTTTAGGGATACAACAATTATTTATAGTATCCCCTCGTGTGGATTCATTACCTGTTAGACTTACTATTCCTCCAGATGCTTCGGGTACAGTGATGTCTTTTGATGATTAGAAAAGGTTTGGGAGGTTTATTTGATGAATGATTAGCAAGGATGCCTATGAGTTTTTGTCATGACCCCACCTACCTAATCGTGATGGGCACCTACCTACCTACTCTACTTCATATAGAAGAATCATTCAATATATGGGGAAACTACTACAATATTCACTTAGTAAATCTATCTCTGCCATATGAATAACTAATCAATAGTTTCAAATACGATTACCTAGTTAAATTCGTTCCACAACTGGTTTAATACCTTTGTTACATAAAATAAATGTGGAAATAACTACAAGACTCCCTACAATCTAGCCTAAACATGCACAAGAGCACTAGACAAGGAGTAGGGACATCCATGCAAGATCGAGAGAGCAGGAGCTATTGGAGAATGATCGTCATCACTGCTATTAAAACTCCAGCTGACCTGCAATATGGCTATATCTCAAATGAGATATCGTAAGTGTAGTATCAGTACAAACCACACGTATTGGTAGGTATCATCGACCAATCAGGATTAGAAATAAATAATAATGATGACAAATAGAAAAGAAACACGACTTAACTTTAATTTCGGTTACTAAAACACATTCATACAAGGATTACTACATACACTTAGTCTCTCAATGAACCACCCAAAATTTATCACTTTTGTTTATCATTATTCTTGGATAATCTAATCTATCTTACAATGTTCTTTCAGCTTATGTAACCCTATCTTCATCCTAGTAGTGCTCTAGCTCTACAGGTTTCACTCGATCATTAACTATCAGGATTGTAACAACCAAGACAACTAATAGTATCAACAACTTTACAAGAAATGTATCACAATACACATCACATATACAACTATATACACAGGGAAACACGAGTTATACCTAATTTAGGACGTACCTTATATTCAGACTTAAATACAATGCAATCACAATCATCAATATAATTTATCTACTCAAGGGGCCACAATATCTTGTTAAAACCAGATTCACACAAGGAACCACCATATCTCATTAATATAACTCAGTCCACGCAAGGAACAACCAACAATAGATAAATATAAATACACATTTAATGCATATAAGTGATGTATGTATGACATTATGCATAATTTCTCTTCCCTTCTCAACTCATCCACAATATCATATTCATACCAGCGTGGTACCCGATCCATCATAACTGACATATCATATTTTTATTAACGTTGTTCCCATTCCATCATAACCAACATATCATATCAATATTTGTGTGGTATCCGATCTATCATAACCAACGTATAATCAACGATGTGTATAAAAATGCAAATGTAGTCGATAATCAATGCATAATGGCAAATCACAAACCCATAATTGAAATTAGATACAAGCAACGACAATCGAAACAAAACTTACAATTAAGGACAAATAAGTAATCGCAAGAAATAATCACAAGTATACCCGAAGGCCCATTTACCACTTGCTCAATTGAGCATTATCTAGTTTGACCATCAATCAAACAATTTTCAAAGACCAATTCATCAGGTATCCATTCAAGAGTGCACATATACCAAGATTGATATCGATACTCTTATTCATCATCCTATTATATTACCAATCAAAATCTCTCTTATTCACATTGAACTAATAATTCAGTTATTATCTAGTAACCTTTTCGTTCAATTCACAACTAAGTTTAAAGATGCTATCCCCTTTAGCTGACTATCCAACTACTCAGATCGATTCAACTTACAATTCTAACTAGGTTATCCACCTTTACACATCTTACTTTGTAAAACTTGTAGAACTTAACTTAGGTCATTAACTTATGTCATTTTTCATGTCCTATTATCACAATTAATGCTCCTAACTATCTTCTAGAAAACATATCTCTTACTTTAAACGTGCACAATATTGGTTTCACCCCTTTTAAGACATTAGAGGATAGCTTATAGATTAGAAGGTCACCCAATTCTTATATTATTATTAACATTCACATAATAACTCTATTTATCAATCAAGTCATACAAGTACAAATACCCATCAAAGGATCCATACAAAACACAGTAACACATAATTATCTTATTATTGCATTACTTTCAACTAACTATCATTCTCACATTATTCCACCAATTTTTTATGCCATAAGTATCAATAAACTGGGTCTACAATAATCCATGATAATATTCAAGCCTAACCAAATATCTAACAATTTAATCCATCCAAACACCGTGCTCAAAGGCCTAAGACATGAAATCTTCCAGCATTACTATCAAAATTAAGTACATCTAGCACAAGTCTACTACAAGTTAACCATAAACTACCTCGACCAAAGAGCTTAAAACAAGCAAGCCGCACTAAAATCACTCTTTTCTTTACTTCATGATTCCATTATCCCAAATATCTAGAAATCACACAATTGTAAGGGTAATTAAGTAAATTACTCTTCAAATACCAAATTTAGGAATTCAACCCTCTAATCCTACCTTTATTCTTGCTCTAAAACAATATCCAAAGGTCAATTACCCATTAAAAGGCTTTATATATTCAACTCATCTCTATTAATAGAGTTTTAAGGATAAAGGTTCCATTTTTATTGAATTTAAGACCCCCAACCACCAAGTTCATGTTTTAAAATCACACATTCAGGCTAGAAATCATTGATGAACAATATAGAAGTGCTTTTAGGTGATATTAACTCAATAAGTTTTACCCAAAATCTTATGATCTTAGTGTTCAAATTCCCATGAATAGCACCATTAAAGATTGTTCTAAAGATTCTAGGATGTTAAAGGATTGAAATACAAAGAAGATGACAAAAGAAACTTGCCTTAACAAAGAATTTTCACCCCAACCATGAGCAAATCGCCCACATAGGGCTTAGAAATGAAATATTTGTGTTTTTGGGATAAAACCCGTCAAAATCAGCATTAAATACTATCCATTACCGTTGCAGCAGTACCGCTGCACCTGCAAATTTTTCATCCCACATAATGTTTAGTAAAGCGTTCATAACTTTTTACTCCAAAGGAGGATTAACAAACGATTGGATGAGTTATAAAGAAGACTTAAAGATCCTTCATTTGGTGGGTATTTGGTCCTATAACTCTTTATATTCTCGGATATATTCTCATTTGAAGTTGACCCTAGTTTAAACTTAGCTCTAAAATCAATCGGTAAGAATATTTTAATCTTAACTTTATGTTAGGGGTATTTTATGACCTTATATGTCTAATGCACTCCCATACTAAAGAATTGGTCCTATACTTATTATAAATGTGATTTTTATTCCTTTACCACAGTTATTTTCAGTAACGATAAAATGAATCATTACATTAGATACTAATTTACCCACCATTTGCCCCCTAACGGTCATTAGTGAAAAAGAGAACTTTTAGCATGATTTTTGGAATTTATCATGCCCAACTAGCCTACACACCATAGGCCACTAAACTGTAGGCAAAAAGTAAGATCACAAT
Organism: Capsicum baccatum var. pendulum; assembly: GCA_030864225.1. NCBI lineage: Eukaryota > Viridiplantae > Streptophyta > Magnoliopsida > Solanales > Solanaceae > Capsicum > Capsicum baccatum. Next base: position 153,274,247 of record CM061561.1, on the reverse strand, counting down.
AACCCAAGGAATACGATTTGTAATGAAATTTATGTAATGAGTCATCTACAATACCCAAAGCACTACACAATATTACCATACGTGAACATTTCGGGTGACAACAGATAACAAGGAATGAAATGGTGTACCATTGCACAACACTTTTAATGCTACAATGGTGAATTTTTTATTGCAGTGACCCGAAAGCTTAACTTGGAACTTCGTCCCAGTTCAGGCCATTTCATAACACAATTCTGGGAATTCAACATTATGAACTAACTCTTTCACGATAATCTCTTTAAACAGAGTTCTGCCAATTTATTATATACACTGAAAGTTTTTTACAACTTTTTAAGTGTCTTGTAACACATTAATCACTAAAATCTACCAAATCATACATCATGATCCACCATTAAATACTAAGACACACAACATCAGATTTTAACCCAAACTATACTACTCCAAGGTTGTCATTTCTATACTAGAAAAAAGTTTAGTGGGGTACTTACACCCTATTTAATGTTATAACATCACAACACCACCAACATACCACTATGGGTTTTAACTATAACACATATTTCCCACTATAACTCATCTTAGTTTATTCAATCCTATAACTAATGATCATTAACCATAGTCAAGCTAGAATATTTCACCAACCTTATCAATTCAACTACACTACATTCAAGGCATACTATCCACCAATATTTTTTCCTATACACTAAATATTTATGCAATATAAATTCTTAATCAGCCAACTATAAGGTCATTCTAGTAGCCTTGACTTCTCATTAGGCTTATGAAAACTTTTTAACTATCACTTTTTTCGCATCCTTAACTTAACCCCTTATATTCATTCATAATTACCATGGGTCTATTCAACCAGTCAATCTACCTTTTAGACATCAACGTCCTTACCCTCTCAAGGTCATTCAAGTCACTTAACTAAATAAGTAACATACTCATCAATTAACCGATCAAGGTTCATCTTTCCAAAATTATGTAAAACCATTATTATCATCTCTCCTCTTTATATTATGTAAAATAACCAATTTTATATGGTAAGTCAAATTGTGTTGCACTTATGGTATCAACGACATGACCTACCTCACATTCAAGTCACCAAGGTTGTGCAAAGAAACTAAGTTTATCATAGTTTAACCAACTATTTATAAAGGTGTCACTAGAAAGTTAACTCATTAATTTGGTTATTCATACAAGAATGCCCTAATAACACTTTAGGCCCAAATATAACTATCAAATATTCAGATCACATGAGGATTTTAATTATAATCAACAAATTTTGGACCACGTAAGGATCCTAAATATAGTCATCAATGTCTGGACTATACAAGGATCCTAACACATTATCAAAGACCAAATTGAACCAAGACATACCTCTAATCAAACACAACCTTTACAATCTATAAATATTCTTTTGTAACAACTCACTTACCACTCATGGTCATATGTACTTTAGAAGTTTGACCATCAAGCAACTAGGTATTACCTGATCAAAATAATAACCAACAATATAAGTAATATATATATAAATAGCATTCTGTCATACCATATTTTCTTTATTAAAAAGCCAAACACCTGGGTTGTTCATCAGGATTTGGGTAGAAGTCAAGAAGTACTCCAAATCACTGGAATATAAGCCATAACTCAAGTCATGGAAATGAAGACACTCTCAAGATCACACCTGGTTGTTAGTTCTACCAGTATACTAGGCTACATACTATCGAACCATATATACAAGTTCTAATAGGCTACACACCATCCAACCACACATACAACCAATAATTATATTTGAGAGTTTAAGTATCACAAAGCAAGTTACCATACGTTACCATTAATATCAATACACATAGCACATTTTTAAAACATAATCGCCTCATCACAAATACTTAACACTATATCAAATAAGCATAACAATCCACTTCCTGTGTCCTTACAAGCCTCTATTCTTTAGGCATTCAGTTCAGACCCTTTTATGTTAAGAGATACCAATTGGGACCAACTAGTCCCAATTATGACAATTGAGATACCAATCTGAATTGACTAGATACCAATTGGAATCAACCCAGGTATATGGCATTGTGATAACATGATAGGGAAAAAAAGAAGATAGACTCCTAGATGCCTTGTAATTTCCTACAAATTTGATGTGGACATCACCACACCAATTCACAGGACTCTATTCAACATTTATTCTTATACTGAGAAACTAATAACCTGCATTCTTATACCATATTTGTCACAACCTCATTAATTAGATTATGTTGGGCTCCCCTACTCTACTCTAGATAGGATAATCCTTTTTATTAAACTATTCAACATCTCCTGAAGTTAATACCTTATTGACTTAGTCAATTTATATCTGCCATAAGAATACCTAATCAATAGTTTCAAATATGATTACCCAATTAGATTCATTCCACAACTTTTTTAATACCTCTGTTATATAAAATATGGAAATAACTACAAAAAACTCCCCAAAACCTACCCTGAACCAACACAAAAGCACTAGACAAGAAGTACGGATATCTATGACATAACATCTATGCAAAATTAAAAGGGAATGAGTTGTTGGAGAATAGCAAACAATTATATTATTATAACATTACTTTTAGCTAGCTACTATTCTCACATATTCCACCAATTTTTCATTCCACAAGTATCACATCAACTAGTATAAAAACAATCCATGATAATATTCAGGCCTAATTGAATTTTTAACAATTAAAAGGTGGTGTGTTATAAATAAAGATGTAACAAACTTTGTATCTTATTGCTAATGTTGTCAGTAGGTAAAGTCTGAGCATCTGATACTAAGTTGTTTGCTTTAGAGATTACCCATTTCTAAATGGATGTGGAAGCATACCAGTATGGACTTTGCGAGTAGGCTTTCTTGTATCTCGTGGTTCTAATATTATTTGGGTCATCATGGATTGATTAACCAAATCAGCTTATTTTATACCTATTCAGCTTTTATTCAGTGTCAAGAGGTTGGCTCACATCTATGCTTGTGAGGTAGTTTGTGTTCATGGGGTACCCATGTCTATTATTCAAATAGAGGCCTAGTGTTCACTTCTAGCTTTCGGAGAATATTTTAGGAAGAGTTAGGTACTCAAATTAACCTTAGCAGAACTTTTCACCCTTGATCGATAGTCAGTCAAAATAGACTATTTATGTTTTAGAGGATATGCTTCACGCATATGTTATCAACTTCAGAGGTTATTGGGAGTAGTATTTAGCCTTGGCGAGCTTTGCTTAGAATAATTACTACCATTTGAGAACGCATCTTTTGAGATATTATATAGTAGACATTGTCGATCTTTGATTGGTTGGTTTGATATTTCATAGGTTAGACCTCTGGTACCAACTTGCTTAAAAAGTCTTTGGATAGAGTTTGGGTGATTTTGGATTGGCTTCAGCAACCCAGAGTAGGCAAAAGAGTTATGTGGACCACAAGTTTTATGCTTTGAAGTTTGGGATTGTTGATTAAGTTTTTCTTTGTGTGTTGCACATGAAGGGTATGGTGAGCTTCTAGAAAAAGGAAAAGCTTATACCGAGGTACATTGAACCTTTTAAGATTCTTTAGATAGTTGGGGAGGTAGCTTAAGGTTAGCTTTGCCCCTAAAATTTTTAGTCGTTCACTTAGTCTTTCATATATCTATGCTTCGATGATATATTCCTGATGAGTCTTATGTACTTCACTGGGTCTTGGTTTAGTTGGATGGGAGGTTGGCCTATATGGAGAAGTCGATGTCCATTTTAGCTTGAGATGTTAGATGGTTTTATTTTAGAGATATTCCTATCATTAACATTTAGTGGAGACATAGTCCAATTGAGGAGTCTACTTGGATTGTCGAGTCTAATATGCATATTATTTACTCTTAGATCTTTACCAATTCAGGTATTTTCTTTTCTTTTAGTTTGAGGATGAACTAGAGTCTTAGTGGATACTACAGTGACCTGATTTGTGAAATTTTACTCTTTATGTGATTTGACCATTTTTCCCTTCCCTGTAGTTCCTACATGCTGATTTTGGAGTATGAGAATGGTTAGTATGGTTCTCAATGCCTTCAAGGGAGTTTTGGTGAGTGTTCGGGTTTTTTAGAAGCTTTAGGGGTCTTATAGTTGACTTTGATCAATATTTGATGTTTTGAGTTTCAGATGACAGTTTGAAAGGTTCCATTACATCTAAAATGTTGAATTTGGGTTATTAGTAGAGTTGTCTTGGGTTCGGAACCTTTGATTTACATTTGGACTCTTCATTTAAAAACTAGTGAAATTTGCCTTAGAAGAATCCCGGGGGGGGGGGGTAATTTATTGGAAACAATCTTTTTTCAAAAATTCAACGTCATCACTGAGTCTGAAATATTGAATTTAGTCTAGTAGTATAGTTCATTTGCATTCATGAGGTTTTAAATGAATCCCGAGTGGTCGATCGATAACTTTCAACTTAGTAAAGTTGCTGAACTCAACTAATATCTGTGCAACCACTTAAGCGGCCAAGGACCACTTAAGCTGTAACCGCTTTAGTGCTTAAAGACTACTCAAGTGGTAGCCTTTTTAGCAGCCAAGTATTAGTTAATTGGTAGCCACTTTAGCGGCCTGGTACTGCTTTAGCAGTCATTTAGCCACTAAAGCGACAATTGTTTTATATATACTTTTTATTGTATTTTTTTTCACCATTTTTGGACCTTGAGCTTTGGGTTTGGGGTGATTTTTAGGGTTTCTTTACCACTTAAGCTTGAGTAAGCTCTAAAACCTTATTTCCATTACTTTACAATGATTGTATCCTAAAAAATAATCTTTAATCTTGATTTCAAAATGGGATTTTAAGGATTTTGCAAATAAAACTTAAAAATGATTTTTATTTGATTTGGATCTCGTTTTGCATGTGTTTTGTGCTGTATACTCCTATAAGCTAGGGAAAGTTATTTCTAAAATAAAATTTCTTTTTTACCGCTTTTGTATTTGTACTCATTTCTTAACCTATTTTGGACAACTAAAATATGGTCAATACGACTATCATTAGCTTTCTTTTAATGTGCAGATGTTGTATTTGTATATTTTAGTTGATTCTGAGGCAATTTAAAAGGGGAAGGTGCTATATGTAGTTTTAATGATGAGTGGCTAAACTACAAAGGACCAGGTCCCTGGACGTGCAAGGTATAATATAGCTGGCATGATTGTCTGCACAATTTTATCCTCTTGTGTAACAAACTTGTAGGGGCTATTTTTTATTGATTAGAACAACTAGTCTAATAATCTCTCTACCCTAATCATCTCTCAGCTATAGAAGAAAAGAGATGCCTCTTCATCAATTATTTTTTGTACAAATAACAAAGAGTGAAGAGAGATAGCAAAACCTCATTACAACATTGCTCAAGTTCCTATCCTCTAATATGAGCTTAAATTTAAATTATTTTTAAGTAAGTAATGATTTGTAATTGAACTACTCATGTTATAAGAGTAATGTGTTTCTCTTTGAGTTGAGAGTGCTTAGGTAGAGTTGCCTGAGCTTGTTGCAGGTTAGAGTTAACCAATTTTGGAGGGAAACTTGGCAAAGGTGACAAGGTGTGCTTGCAATAGAGGTATTGCAAGTAATAGGAACCTAAAATTAGGTTCATAGTCATGTATGTAATCAAGAGGTTAGTTATAATAGACTGATTTGGTGCTTGTGAGGGCAATCCGTGGTTTTTTCCTTCTTGGGTTTTCACATAAAAATCCTATGTTCTTACTTTCCTGCATTGCCTTTAAATTTCCAACACCTCCTGATTACTTTACTATTCTATCGCTCGAGACTAACCTTAAGGGACCAGGTTCCTCACTGTGTGGTGAAACCCCCAACGGTTTCAATAATTGGTATCAAAGCAGGTTCACTCTAAAATGTTCATACCTAGAGTATTCTAGTCATCATGGCTGATATAACTAAACTTGGTGTGAAAAAAAAAAAGCAAAAAGGGAGAGATTCCTGACCTTTAAGGTCTTAGAATCTGACTCAGGAAGACACTGATGCTGCTCTCTTGGCAACAAAGGTTGTTTGAGCTATAAGAAGGTGTGGTTAGCTTAGCAAATTAAATTATAAAATTAAAGGTTGTCAAAAAAGTGGCAGCTCTGATGAATTTATGAGAAACTACCCGATGGAAAAAAGGAATCAAAATCCTAAAACATCAAGAAGAAAACATGCAACTAGTTGTATAAGAAAGGTGTTGGCTGTATAGGAAGACTTGTCCACCAAACATGGGAAAAACAAAGAGTATGGAGATGATTTCATGTTAAAACAAGATAATAGAAAATAACCTCAGGTTTCTGGTGTTCTTAATTGGCAGTACGGAGAGACTCTTCCAGTAATTCATGTGAAGATGAGAAGACATGAGATGTTTCTATACTAGCAGTGGAAGATAGTCTAGTTATCTATGATTCCATGTTTGCAATTTTAGATAACACAAAGAATGAAGAAGAAAAGGAGGTAACACTCTTTGATCTTAAGGAAAACCTAGATAACTATACTGCTATGAGGATAAAAGATCTTGCTAGTGTATTGATAGACTCTGTATATGAATTAACTACTGAGAAGAATGCACTAGAGAAGAAAGTAGAGAATCAAGAACATGAGTTGATTGCTTAAATCTTTAGATATTAGAAAATGAAGAAATGTTCTCTAAATTAAAATTTGAGAATCTTAGTTGTAAGAGTCAACTAAAGAAGGAAAATGATTTATATAACAAAAAAAGAAGAAAGATCCAGGGCTTCAAATTGTTATTGAAGAAAAATTGATGTATTTTAAAAACACCTTATGTCTGCACTTCACAGGAATGAAGAATTAGAAAGGGACCTGGTTCGCTTAAGAGAAGAGTTGAACAAGTCTCTTAAATGGACTGCTTCTTCATAGATCTTTTCTAATCTAATTTGTTAGGGTGTTAATGATGATGGAGGTTTTGGCTATCAAGAAAAAATCCCTCTTGTTAAGTCAAAAGAAAGATCATTATGTTGGAAGCAAAGAGTATGAACTCATATGTATTCACTATAGAAGAGATGGACTTCTAAAAAAGGGATGCCGACGCTGACCTAAGGCTAAATTGAGGAGTATTGAATATATTAAGAAGGAGAATACACTTTCTGAGGACTTCAAATCATTGAAAAGGGAAAAAACAAAGCTATCACTGCCTCGATGGACTAAGAAGAATTTGATCATACCATTATCCTCCTACTGGGAACTCAAACTTAAGTGGGTTCCCAAATCTAATTTCTTATCATGATCTTACGCATGGGAAATGGGATTGCAGTCAGGATTAGCTCATTAATTGAAAGAATTTAATGCTTAATAATGGAAGGTCTAACTGTGTTCTCTCTATCTCAAGACACTTTAATATAAATGTGTCTTATTTTGAAATAGATGATTTCAAGGGACCTGGTCTCTAGGAAATTCATATCAGAAGAAGCTTCACCAGATGAAATAATAAGTGAATTAGTGACTCTTAAAAAATTTGTTTATGTCAAGGAGACAGGCATCCATGATAAAGTGGGTGTATACTAAAGTAACTCAGTATCATACCTTTGCAGGTATACACCCAAGGGAACAACTTTGGAAGGAAATAATTGAATCAAACACAAGTTGAGATTTCACTCAAAAAAGAGAGGGATCAGGTCCCATCTCTCAAGTGAGTACCAAAATTATGTGCCTTGAATTCTTATAACATTTTTGTTTAAAAAGGCCATTTATCAATTCCATATGAACAAAAGTTGTCAAATTGATTCAAAAGTAAAGAGTCACAATCACTGTCATTAGATGCGTCTGTTCAAAATGGTATCTCTTAAATATCAAAGGGTCATATTATCTTATAAATTCAAATCCTTTTAACTCATTGTCTTTTAAATTAACTCAGAACTTTATCGACACCGGTCCTTCTTATTTTCTTCTAAAAAAAAATCAACCTTAAAATGTCTGAAATTCCTTCTTCTTCAAACCCCATGAAAGATCTATCTTTGATCATTCTTAAAAGCCACAAAAATCATTAACTGTCAGTCCTTCTGATGAGACTCTTGAAACCCTAAGTGAAATTCCTTTAATTGAAACTCTAAACCCTAGTGAATGTTCTGTCTTAGTGGATGACCTAAATAAATGTTTTGGCTCTCCAATTAAACAAGAGATTCTTCAAGTTAAAGGACCTCTTTACTTAAAAAAAACAAGAGGCCTCCAATGCCCCTAAAATCCAGGCTCGCTCTAAGGAATTAAAAGGTCTTAAAATGTTAGATAAGTTATAAAAACCTAGTTCTCCTACCCTTTCAGAGTCAAATTCTATATTTTGTAATCTAGTTGATGATGAGATTCCTGTAAAGAAATTTGATTCTCAGTATCATGAATTTGGTAGCTAAAAACTTGCTTTTATTTAGAAATGATCCCAAGGAAAGTTTTGCTAGTGGGAAAGAGCAAATAGCAGGAGAAAAGGATGATCTAAAAGAGGAAAAAGAGTTTGTATTACCACTAAATAAAGAAAATAAAAAGGATGAGGATGAACAACCTTTGATCTTTAAAATGAAGAAACTAAAGAAAGGTAAAGACAAGGAGAAATTAATTGAATCTAGTAAACAAGTTACAAGATCTTACTCCATAGAGGGTCTGAGATGAAATTGCTAGCAGATGCAATGAAGAAGAATAAGTCCTCTACTACTAAAATAAAAAGACACCAGAAATCTACTGCCATGGTAGAAGAAAAACTTAAAGTTGTGGAGGTAAGAGGAGATGAGTAAAATATGTTTGATATTGTCATTGTATCTTAGAAAAAAGTCTTGAAGCTCATGATGATGAAAGGACCAGGTTCTCTGATCCTAAGTCCGGGAGTCATGGTGTAAGGAGAAAGAAGCACATAGCTGTGAAAAAGAAGAAAGTCTCTAAGGAACCTGGTCCCAAGAAGAGAAAAGTTAATAAAAAGAAAGATCCAATTGATGAGCCCGAGAGAACAAAAAGAGAGGAAGAAAATAAAGATATGTCCAAAGAAAGAAGGATTAAAAGGCTGAAGACACACAAGGTATTGTCGGGAAGAATGTTTGATCCCAAAATCTATGAGAAACCTGGGATGGTGGAATTGGTAGAATATGTCAGGCATCAAGGATGGCTGCATTTATTTGAGGAAGCAACACTAGTGATTTTTTAAAATGATGTAAGATAATTCTATTATTCAATAGATTTCTCAGAAGATGGGTTGAGTCTATCTGCACAGGGGCAAGAAAAGGAATATGGATGAAGAAACCTTAGGAGGGATACTGGATATGCCTATTATAGGGGTGAGTACAGTTATGAAGCAACAACCTACAACTAAATTTAAGATTGAAGCCGCAAGAGTAGGTGAGAACTCAATAGCTGCACTAAATAAAAAGTTTCTATAGAGTGAGTTTTAGTTATTTTTTGAATTTATTAAGAAGGTCCCGTTACCAAGATCAGAGAATAGAATAGTTTCCTCTGGTATTAATCTATTTCTAACTGAATGCCTGAGTAAATTTGAGTTAATGAGTCTGCATGCTCTAATGATAGAGCATATGCATAAGGTGGTTCAAGAAAAGGAAGGAAGGCATGGGATTCCTTATGGTTACTTGTTGAACAAAGTCTTTAATCATTTTGGAGTGATTAGGACTAAAGGAACACCAAGAACAGTCAAACAACTGATTAGTTTAACTATACTGATGAGGAAATAGGCGCATTAAAGGGAAAGTAGTGATTGTATCCCGAGAGTTTGACCTACTGGATGCTCAAGAAAGCTTAAACAAAGAAATAGAGGAGTTGAGGATTGTGCTAGCAACAAAAGACACTAAAATAGTACATCTAAAACTCCAAAATCAAAAGCTATCCTTAGAAGGACCTAGTGCCACTAACGAACTAGCACCATAAAATGCATAGTTTAAAGAAAACATTATAGAATTGACTGGTGAAGTACAAGGACTGAATGCTGAATTAAAAACTCTCACAAAACAATTGTTGGATGCTCATGCTGCATTTGAAAGAATGGACATGTTGATATAGTCATTCTCTCCCAAGACTCCTTTCACCTAAGTCCTAGTGTGTTAGTTTCTGGTCCTTTGTTCTATTGTGTACTTTACAAACAACAATTTTATATGACAGGGATAAACATGATGATAAGGGGAACATTCATCTTCAAGTGGTGATCACTCTAATTAAATATGATAAATGTTCACTGATGCTCAAATTGTATCATTTGATTTATCATAATCAAAAAGGGGGAAATTTTCTATATGTAGTTTTGATTATGAGCAGCTAAACTGCAAGGGACTAGGTCCCTGGACGTGCAAGGTATAGTACAACTGGTACGTATTGTCCGCACAGTTTTTTCCTTTTATGTAACAAACTTTCAGGTGCTATTTTGTACTGATTAGGATAGTTGGTCCAATAATCTTTCATCCCTAATCATAACTCAACTATAAAAGGAAAGACATGCCTCTTCATTAATTAGTTTTTGTTCAAATTAAAAAGAGTGAAGAGATGCAGCAAAACCCCATTACAATATTACTCAAGTTCCTATCCATTAATGTGAGCTTAAATTGAAATTGTTCTTAAGTATGTGATGATTTATAACTGAACTACTCACGTTGTAAGAATTAGTGTTTTTCTCTTTGTGTAGAGAGTGCTTAGGTAAAGTTGCTTGAGGTTATTGCTGGTTAAAGTTAAGAAAATTTTGGAGGGAAACTTGGCAGAAGTGTCAAGGTGTGCTTGCAATAAAGGTATTGACAGTAGGAGGAACCTAGAGTTAGGTTCACAGTCGAGTCTATAATCAAGAGGTTGGTTATAGTGAACTATTTTTGGTACTTGTGAGGGCAAGCCGTGGTTTTTCCCTTCCTGGGTTTCCACGTAAAAATCCTGTGGTTTTACTTTCCTATATTTCCTTTAAATTTCTAGAACCTCCTAGTTGATTTATTGTTCTATCACTTATGACTGACCTTAAGAGACCAGGTCTGTCACTTCGTGGTGAACCCCCCAAGGGTTCGAATAGAAGGCTCCATGTTGATGGATTTTAGGCTTGAATTTTGACGTTTCAAGGTAGGTTCTGACTTAACTTTCTTTAGATTGAGCTGTGTAGTTAATAAAAAAGTAAATCATGCTATGGATTGGGGAAAATAAATATGTAAAATATTTTTGAGCTATTATATTCGTACCCATGTGGGGACTTACATTCAGTTGTTTTTGACTTGTGATATTATTTATTGTGTGTTGCCCATGTAGGGACTTTATTTGATATTATTGACCTTATTTGTGAATTTGAATATATTTATTCTTAATATGAAGCTGGTGTGGGGGCTAGGATAGATATTATAGGTTATTAAGAATTGTTTTTCGTTATCATGATAGAAATGCCCGAGTTAGGGGTTGATATGATATTAATGATATATTACATGCATGTTTATTCTGATGGTGCCAAACTAGAACTAATATCATGAATTATTGACATATGAGTTGATTTATGAGCTCACTTATATACATAGTGAATGGAATGATGATCTTCATACTTATTTGACTTTGAGTATGTTATCCTCATTTCATACTTACACATTCATGAGATAATGACATCATTAAGAAACATTAATTTTTTTTAAAAAATGAGACTTTTTAAGAAAATGCCTAAATCAAGGGACCTGCCGATCGGGTATATTAAGACATGAGACTAAGATTAGTGAAAATTGAGAGATAGTTTAAGGGTTTCGAACTCCCATCGGTCTTATTTTAAGAGCATTGAGGCACGATAGGTGTATACAAAAATCCATGCAATGACTTTTAAACCATTTATTTCATTATCTCTTGCATTGCATTTGCATATGCAATTCATGTGTTGATTTTATGTGTTACTTGACGTCTAATCAGTTTTATGAACTTTTATGTATGTTTGTCCTCTTTTATTATCATATATATATATATATATATATATATATATATGAACTGTTAGTGGAGATGGTTTGAGCTACCGTTTTGGATCTTTTCTGCTCACAGGTTGCGTGTTCATAGTATTTCTTTATGTGTATTATTTTCTACAATTCTCAATCAGCCTATGATATGTACTGAGTACAAGTGGTCTACGTTGCTGAGTCAACCTATTATACCTACCGAGTAAAAGTGAACTATACTTACTTCTACTGAGCGCTTCTGGTGCAGATCCTAGTACGAGTGCGACACATGGTGGTTGCATTCGTGCTTGATCAGTTGGAGATTTCAGGGTACTGGCACGCTCTAGGCTTTCAAACTTGGTTCCTGGTCTCATATTATCTGGTTGATGTTTTAATTTATTTTGGAGACAGACTCTTGTATTATTCTATATTCGAATATTATTTTTCGATGCTCTTGTACTTATGATACCAAGTTTTGAGATGGTTTTGTATTTTATTTATACTTCTGCATTTGTCTATATTGATTGCTTGACTTCATTCTAGAAGTCTTATTTTTTTCAATTGTATTATTGTTTTTGAATTTACTCATCTTTTTGGAACTTGGCTTACTTATCAAGGACGGACCTAGATAAGTTCCATCATGACCTCAACTTTTGGGTCGTTCAATTATTGACATCGAATAATTATTGGTGCTTAGTTTTTGGTGCACTAGTAATTTACTTATCGCGATCAGAACACTCCCCCCACATGATTGGAGAGAGTCGGGTAGTTTGTTATTGCGATCGTGAAGTGGGACATCACGATCACAAAGTTTGAATTAGGTAGGCATTACGGTCGCGTGACTTCTTCCCATGATTGCGATGAAAATTTTAGTCATGGTCAACTGTTGACCTCATAGTTGCATGGGATGGATCAGGGTCATGAGGTACTGTTCACATAATAGTATAAATCCTTCATTGTTTCCAATTTACTCCGTTTTCACCATTTTTGAGTGTTAGGACCTCGAAATAGACAATTAAAGATGGTTTTATTTAAACTTGCTTGGGTAAGATTATAAACCTAAATTCTATCATTATCCATTAATTATATTACTTAAACAACTTCAAAACTTGGGACTTTAGGTTTTACCTGGTAACGTAAGAAATGGGATTTTTAATGATTTCAAGCTTGATTTTAATTTATTTTTTTGGTGGGTTTTCATATTTAGAATCCTTAAAGTATGGTTAACATGATTCTTTATTAATAATTCTAGTCATATCTTTTTATTTTTGGGGTTAATTTTTTATGTTATTGTGGTTCTGGAACTAAAGCATGCCAATATGAGTATCAGTAGACTCCTATTTACATGTAGAATTTATTTTTAATAGATTAAGACTGCTCTGAAGCCGATTAGAAGGGAAATACTTATTGAGGGGTTCTTGTGTTTTTGACTTTCAAACTAGGTTATGGCTTAACTTTTCTCAGATTGAATTAGGTAGATAATCATTCATGTAAAGTATGCTATGAGTTGGGGACTTTATTTTGTAATCCATCTTTTGAGATTATTATTTTTATTGCATTGCTCGTGTGGGGGCCCATGGGAATCTTATTATTTACTTAAGAGATATATTTTTGTTGAGATACTCGTGCAGGGCTAGCATTAGTCTTATTTGGGCATTATTTGTTCTTTATTTTTATTGTGATGTTGGTGTGGTGGCTTGAATTGATATTATTGATGTCTTATGTGATTCATTACTATTGTGTTGCCATAGTGATACAATACAAATTACCTTCAGACCTTTGGATGGGATACTTGTGATGTTCGAGGTGCTTGACGACTTCTTAGTGCTATTAAAAAATGCCATATGGATGAATATTACCATTAAGGAGGGTCAAAGGACTTTTAAGTGGTTAAATGAGTGAAACATAGGGCTAAAGGTCCCCTAGGAAGGGTCATGCGCCCAGAGCACTTTAGATCCGCTGTTGATCTGCTCTAGTATTTCAGGAGAGGGTCTAAATAGACCCCACTGGGCCTTTTCTTGCCATTGGATAACTTTTGGGCCTTATATGTGTAATAATTAGCCTAACCTATAAATACTTAGGAACTAGCTCATTTCCTTAGTTTTTGGATATTGATTGAGATAAAACTCTTTTAGATAGTGTTTTGAGTGCTTGGAAAAGCTAACATTGATATTTTCTTAGAAATTATGGTTGTAAGGGGGTTTTGATTCCCTTGTGGTCAATTTAAGAGTTAGGTGCTTGTTGGTAATCAACAAGGGAGGTCTTAGGATTTGAAATACCCTTTCGTTGCCCTTTTGTTATCTTCTTTGTGTCTTTTTGAAACACCTTGGCTTTGAACCCTAGGAAAAATTCCTTAAATTGAGTTTCTAGACTAGGTACAGTTTAAGCTTGACACTCGTATGCTAGGGTACGGGTAGTACCCACCCTCTCATATGATGATCAATCTAGGATGATAGCATTCTGTCTAAAGTATAATTTGGCTTCTCCCTAGTCGTATGTTAGGGTACTAGTAGTATGTTGCCAAGTCATATGATGTTTGAGGATGATCTTGATGATTCTAACTAAGGGACGACTCTAAAGGTGCTTCTCATACCTTAGGGTAGGACTTGGCCCTATATGATCATACATTGGTCAGTTTAGGGGTCCTAGGTAAGGTCTAGGGTACGAGTTAGGGTACCAATCATACCCTAGGGTATGAGTCAAAGGGGTGAGTCATACCCTCCTGGGTTTAATTTTCAGCTTTAAAGCTAAGGACATTTTAGACATTTCCCACCCCTAAACCCTTATGACCCATGACTTATAAAATTGTATGGCCCTTCATTCTTCCCTTGGACAAGACCAAAATATTCCAAAACACTCTCTAAACTTCTTCAACAAGATTGGGGCTTGGGTTCATCAAATATACCACCTAGGAGCTAGGAGACCAACAATCTCTCCGTGAATCTTTGTATATAAGGCATGTGACTCTTCCCTGTTTGTTATTATTCATATATCATGTGTTTTAAATGTTGATTTGATTCTTGAATGGTGGGTTTTAAAATCAAATGTTATGGGTTTTGATGTATAGCGATGGGTATTGTTTACTCTTGTTCAAATATGTGTTTACACATGTTTTTGGTGATGGTTTGCACATGTGGGTGCTTGTTGATTGTAATTTAAAAAATAGGTTATGTGTAACCCAAATCTTGATAGTTTTCACTTAGGGTTTGATCAGGGTAAGGATATGCCCTCAAGGTGTTTGTGAAAATATCTAAGACAAATTACTAGTCACATGCTAATAGTGCTTTGAACCAAGGCAATGGATTAATGAGTAAGAATGATTGGAAAATGACTTTGTAAAGGTCTTGTGGGACATGTAATAAGCTAATTGATAACCTTGGTTGTTTGATTTATTAAATTGGGTTTGAGTCCCTAAACTTGAAATCAAATTGAGTTTGAACTAAAGTTTGGTATATAAATGCTAATGAAGAATGTATGGTGTTGTATGGGTCTTGATCACAACAATTTGACTTGAATAGTGGTTGTAACTAAGGAATTAGCCTATTAAAGTGATTGATTGATAAATGGTTCATAAAGACCTTGTGGTCATGTTTGATGTCAAATTGTAGCCTTGAAGGCTTGAATTGGCTAAGTGGGTTAAAGTCCTTGAGTGTTGAACTAAGTGGATGTGAATGCATGGACAAAAAGTTAGTCCCAATGTCAACTAGTAATGGATGCGATGGCTTGTGGTTAGAGCCCACTTGCTTTATAAGATGGCTTGTGGTTAGAGTCCACTTGCCCAATAAGATGATTTGTGGTTAGAGTCCTCTTGCTTGATAAGACGGCTTGTGGTTAGAGTCTACTTGCTTAATTAGATGGTTGAGGTTAGAGTCCTCTTGCTTAATATATTCGGGAAGTCCAAACTTCCTAACCTATGCAAGTGGGAGGTTGGAGTCCTCCATTTCATATGCCATAATTGGGTGCTTCATAATGCATGCTAAATCTTGTTTCCTTTTTGGCAGTTTAGGTATCAATACATGTCTACATATATGCCTAAGTATATAAACGTGGTTACTTATGATTGTTTGACTTGATTTTGAATAATGACATTATTTCATCATTTCCCTTGAGTTACATGCTAGCGCTCCAACCACTAACCATCTTTGGATGCTGTGTCCCCATGCAACATAGGGGCCAGAGCTTCTTCTTCTCTTCCTGTGCAGTGACTAGGTGTTTGAGCAGTTCGTGTGTTTACTTTTAAGTGGTAAGATTCTATACTTCGAAAGGCATTCATATTAGGGTCTTTCTATCCTATGTCATAGACTTGTTTTAAACTTGGTTTTTAGCTATTATTGGGGGAATGTCCCGATATATTAAAGACATAAGATTTGTAGAGGCTTTATGGATGACTGTGGACTTGGGTATGTTGTTTAGTATGTTGACATTAATGGAATGATTAGTCACATCTTAAGTGGTGATTGTTAGTCTCTTTTTCGCTAACTTGTTATATATTTGGAGTTCATTCGATACTTATGAATTAATGTGATGGTTAGGTTAGGTTATCGGGGAAATATCCAGTCCTTGTTGAGCTCAAGATGCCCATACGACAAGGCTTAGTTTTGGGTCATGTCAAGTTGGTATCAGAGCCTAGGTTCATGGTCAGTTGGGTGTCCACAAAGCCGTGTCAAGTAGAGTCTCTTTTATGGGTGTTTAACGTGCCACACTTATAAGAGCGGGACTACGAGACATTTAAGAATGTTTTTCTTTATTGTGGTTCTATCTCGAGCTATAGAGTCTAAAGTCTTGGATTCCTCTAATTTCTGTTTGATTCCCTTTAAGATCATACCCCCAAGAAGATATGATGTTCAGGCAAACCCTTCTGTCCCAACTGAGGAAAATATAGATGGAACTTGTCCAACTTATAGAGTCCGGACCCGGTCTAAAGGTTTATTTCTTGAAGGTCCTGGAGTTTCACCAATTCTCTCTAGCCCTGGTCCTCTAGTTCCTCAAGTTGATGTGACAAATGCTGTGTTTTGTCAGTCAATTTATATGATTGCTCAGTTGGTAGCTTCTGAGGCTGAGTGTGGTGCTTCTGTTACTCCATCTTCTGAGGCCACAAGGGTTGGCCAGTTCATGAGGTTGTGTCCTCTGACCTTTATCAGTGTTAAGGTGGAGGAGGATCCTTAAGGTTTTCTGATGAGATAGAGAATATTTTTAGAGTTATGCATGCCACTAATATGAAAGGGGTGGAGTTTGCGGCCTATCAGTTGAAGGACGTGGCGTACCAATGGTACAAAGAGTGGGATCAGGCAAGGGGTGATGTTGAGGAGTCATCTTTGTGGGAGGATTTCTCTAATATATTTCTGGACCGCTTCTTTCCTTAAGAGTTAAGGCAAGATAAGGTAAAGGAGTTTGTTAATCTGAGGCAAGGAAAGATATCTTTCAAAGAGTATGCCTTGAAGTTTTGTTAATTATCTCGATATGCACTAGAGATGGTTTCTAGCAAGAGGAATAGAATGCATAAGTTTGCTTTGAGACAGTCTCGTGAGTTGGTCCTTGAGAGTAAGGTGACTTTATTGATCAAAGACATGGACATTTCTAGATTGGTTGTGTATATGCAACAAGTGGAGGAAGATAAAAAAATAAGTTATAATTGATGAGAGGTAGAGCAAGAGGTCTCGGTTTTTCTGAATATAGTGGAGGCCAATAGTTTAGTAGTAAGTGGTCCAAGAGGAAGAATTGGGTGAGTCCCAACTCCTATTCTACGGCCAGTGCTCCCTACCTATGGTCGTTGGGAGATAAATTTCTTCAGAGTGGTACTGCTTCTAGGGCACTAAGTGCCTAGTCTCAGGATAGTGGGGCCCAATCAACACCATCCTACCCTTCTCTTAGATTATGTGGTCAGCATCATCGTGGCCAGTGTGAAAAGAGGAGGAACAAATGTTTTAGATGTGGCCAGATTGGGCACATGCAGTGGGAATGTCCCTTTCTAGTGGCTTCTTAGGCCAACAAGGCCCCTATTGCTACTTCATCTGCTCCTATACCGAAGAGTTCTTCTTCTACTTCTGCT
Organism: Capsicum baccatum var. pendulum; assembly: GCA_030864225.1. Lineage (NCBI taxonomy): Eukaryota > Viridiplantae > Streptophyta > Magnoliopsida > Solanales > Solanaceae > Capsicum > Capsicum baccatum. The sequence goes on along the minus strand of CM061561.1, from coordinate 153,256,312 downwards.
TTTGTTTCTGGTATCGACACTAGCTGAAATTGATTATATGCACTTGCTACTCGCCAGGATTCTGAGGCATCTCAAGATGTTGTTACAGGTATGTTGAAACTTTTCTCCCATGAAGTGTATTTTTTACCTGATATAGGGTCCTCCCTCTCATATGTGATCCCATTTGTTGCTGTGCATCTTGGTTTTGGTCCTGAGTGTTTGTCAGTTCTTTTTTCCATTTCTACCCTGGTAAGTGACTCTATGGTTGTTAAAAGAGTCTATAGGGGGTGATTTGTATCTTTTAGTGGCAAATAAACCCTTGTAGACTTGATAGAGTTGGACATGGTTGATTTTGATGTTATTCTGGAGAAGGATTAGTTGCACTCGTGCTATGCTTTCTTAGATTACCAGACCCATAAGGTTATATTTAAATTCTCAAATGATCCAATCATTGTATGGTAATGGGGTTGTTTTATGCCTAAGAGGAGGCTCGTCTCATAGCTTAGAGCCCAAAAGTTGATTTCTAAAGAGTCTTTATAAAACCTCGCATTTTTGGGCTAGACTTTGAACCATCGTTCTTACATGTATAAACTCAAATCCAATGATTTATATTTGAATACATGTGTCATGACCTTTATCCTAGTGTTTTAAGTGCTTATGAGGTGAAAAATATTCATAGGAAACACTTAGAGCCAAGTTGAGCTAAGAGCTTTTGATTCAGCTAAATTTTGGTATTCAATTATACAAGGGTAAACCTTGAATGTGTATAAATTTTGATATATGTGGAATTTTGCAGCTTAAGACCCACCAAATGATTGATGATTGAGTTAGCTTTCCAATAATATCATTTTTTCCTTAATCCAATACCCAAGCAAAAAGTTATGCCCATTTTTGTGTTGAACAGTAAGGGCCCGCGATATGGTTGCGGTGCGCTGGTCTCCCCCCCAAAATAAAGTCCTTGGAATAAGGGACGCGTCGTGGAGGTTTTTCCCATATTTTTTCAGCTTCTTAAGGGCAAAGGGGTAATTTGGTCCTTTTCCCTGAACCCCAATCGTCTAAATCACGATTTATAACACTAAAAAGGACATTATTTGCCCATTTTCCTAAAAAATTTACATGTAGAAACCCTCCCCTTCCCAAGAACAATAATCCAAGCTTCTTCTCTCTCAAGAATTCAAGGATCTAAGCTTTAGTTTCAATATTTCTTCAAGAATTCATTCAATTAAGGTATGTGAGGTATTCATCCATGGGTCCCTTTCAACCATGGAGCCTAAAAAACCTCTTCTTTGATTAAAATATGAGTTTTTCCTTCATTATGAAGTTGCATGTGTTCAAGATAAAATTAATTCATGTTTTTCCTTAGTAGTTTCACTCCATGGAAAGTTAGGTTATCTCATATTTTTAGTTTCAATTTCCCATGTTGTATTCAATTGAATTTCATGTCATAATATCAAATTGTAAATTTAGCCATGAAATCATGTTGTTTTCTCGTGTTTTATGACATCTCCATGTTCAACTCCATGCTTTTCACTTAATTGGTGGGGTGTTTATGTTTTGGGTCTTGAGACCATGATCCTATACTAAATTTTTAAGCTTTAATATTATATTTTATGATCATTTAGTGTTGCCGGGTTATGAACACCTGATACCCATATGTTTACTTATATTTCAGATCTTTCAAGTAATGATTTTCGTTAAAACATAAATATTACCTATTTCTTAGTTGTTATAATTATGTTAAGCAATATCAGTTGTTATGTTTAGTAGAATTTAGTTCAGTTCAGTACCAGTGTCAGTTCAGTTGGGAGTAGGATTTAGCACCAAGATAGCCTAAGAATGGGGGCTCACCTACCTGTAGAGGGTGTGACTTTTAGTAGCAGTCCCTGAGTTCTAGAACTACGTAGCCAACGTAGGTTTGAGATATCTTCTTGCCGGTTGAGGGTTGACGCATATCTCATGAGAGCACCAGCCAGTAGAGGGTGACTCTTTAGTCCTTCGGGATACCAGTTTAGTGGATCCACACAACCAGTGTTAGTACCCGTGGCACGACATTGATACCCTTCTAATTGGGGTTACAGGTTGGACCCCAATTAGCTTAGATTGGGGTATGTCAGTTAGATGATATCTCCTACAGTTTTAGTCCAGTTATTCAGACTAAGTACCATTTAGTTTTACATAATCAATATTCAGATATTTGTAAATCAGTATATAGATACTATTTTACTAGTATTCAAATGTCAGTTAATCAGTATTCAGATGTCAGTTATTCAGTATTCAGTCATTATCTATTTACTGTTCAGATATTAGTTAGTTCGTATTCAGATATCAGCTACTTTGTATGTAGACATTAGTTATCCTTTTATTTAGATTTCAATTATTCAGTCACATAGGCATCAATCATTCAGTTAATCAGATCAACTCAATACATGTTATGTTTGGTTTTGTTTGTTCATGCATTCATGTTTAGTATATTGGTATATTCAGATCCTCAAGTGATGTCAGTTTACATCCCATAATTTCAGACCCAGAATTAATACATCTTCCTCCGTACATTTTTTTTACATTATATTCAGCCTTGCAAGAGATTTACTTACAATATTTATGTTTTTACCTCTTCCTAGATTACAAAATTATATTCATCTCATGATTTATATATTTTACTATGATTTACAATTTTCACGTATAGCCATGTTTCAAATGTTTGTTTCAGCAAATGACATATATCCTTAGTTTTAAATCATGTCTTAAGTATTTTCATGATTTAGTGTATGTGTCTATATACTCAACACATTCTAAAGTACTGATCCATATATATGTCTATGTGCTACATTGTCTCATAATGTAGGTACCAGTTATAGCCTACGCATCATAATCAGATAGTTTGCAATTTTCAGCTAGTAGGTGATGAGTTCTCTTATTTTGGGGACTCCAGTCAATTGTAGTTCATGTACTATATTGTTATTATTCCTGTGTATTAATTTTTGGTAGTTGGAGGCGTATCCCAGCCACCTACGATCAGTATAGTAGAGGTGTCATAGGTAGTTAGTCAGAGTCACTCATGTAATTTAAGTTTCTTTCTTCAGTTTTATCATGATGTAAGCTTTATCAGTATTATACTTATTCATATTCCTTTATGATCATGTTTTCGCTCAAAAAATTTAGTTATTATACAATTTAAATCTGTTGCTCAAGCAGTATGCCAGTTCATGGGTTAGCTTGGGATCACTCATGTTTCCAAGCACCGTGTTACGACTAGGTGGTAGCCTCAAGTTGTTATAGTGTTTGTATTATTTGGTCCGGGTTACAGATTCTAAATCGAAAGGTCCTTCTCTAGAATCTGTTCCCGTGGTTAATAAGTTTTTTGAGGTTTTTCCCAATAACCTTCCTGGTATTTCTCCTTGTAGAGAAATTGATTTTGGAATTGATCTTGTTTTGAACAGTCATCCAATTTCCATCCCTCCTTATAGAATGGCTCCGGCGGAGTTGAAAGAGCTTAAAGAGCAATTGAAGAATCTCTTAGATAAAGGTTTTATCCATCCTAGTATGTCTCTTTAGGGTTCTCTGGTGTTGTTTGTGCGAAAGAATAATGACTCCCTACTAATGTGTATTGACTATCGTTAGTTGAATAGAAGAATAAGTATCCTCTTCCTTGGATCGATGATTTGTTTGATCAACTTCAAGTGCAAAGTATTTCTCTAAGATTGATCTTGGTCAGGTTATCATTAGCTTAAGATTAGGGAAGTAGATATCCCTAAGACTACCTTCAGAACCCGATATGGTCACTATGAGTTCCTAGTTATGACTTTTGGGTTAACCAATGCCCTAGGGATATTCATGGATGTGATGAATAGGGTCTTTCATCCATTTTTGGATCTTTTTTGTCATTGTCTTCATTAATGATATCTTGGTCTATTTTAAGAGCGAGGCAGATCATGTCGATCACCTCCGTGCTGTGTTTCAAACCTTGAAGGATCATCATTTGTATGCCAAGTTATCTAAGTGTGAGTTTTGGTTAAAGATTGTGACTTTCCTTGGTTATGTTATCTCTATTAAAGGGATCATAGTTGATCCACAAACGGTTACAACGGTTAAGAAGTGGTCTAGACCTGTGAATCCAACCGATGTTCAGAGCTTCATGGGTCTAGCTAATTATTATAGGAGATTTATCTAAAGTTTTTCAATGATAGTTGCTCCATTGACTAAGTTGACCCAGAAGAAGGTCAAGTTCTTATGGTCGAATGCGTGTGAGGATAGTTTTGAGAAGTTGAAGGATAAATTGACTTCAACTACAGTTTTGACCTTACCCTAGGGTAATGATAGTTTTATAGTGTATTATGATGTTTCTTGCATTGAGCTTGGTGTGTATTGATGTAGCATGGTAGGGTGGTAGCCTATGTTTTTAAGCCATTGAAAGTTCATGAGAAGAACTACCCTACTCATGACTTAGAGTTATTAGCCGTGGTGTTTGCATTGAAAAATTGGCGTCGCTATCTCTATGGGTTTATGTTGACATCTTTTCTGATCATAAGAGCCTTCAGTATGTGCTTACTGAAAAAGAGTTGAATCTCATGTAGAGGAGATGGCTTGAATTGCTAAAGGACTATGATATAAGTCTCCATTACCATCCAGGCAAAGCTAACATAGTTGTTAATTCTCTTAGCAGGTTATCCATGAGAAGTTTAGCTCATGTGGATAAGGATAAGTGGGAGTTGGTGAAGGACATTCATCGTTTGGCTAATCTTGTATTTCGTATCACGGACTCTAAGAATGGTAGTGTATTTATACATCAGGTATCACAATTGTCTCTGTTGTTAAGATAAAGGAAAAATAAATGTTAGATCCCTATTTGATGAAGATTACGAGTAATGTGGGTCAGCAAATGTTTGTTGATTTTGTAATTGGTGGTGATGGTATCTTGAGGTACCAAGGTAGCTTATATGTTCCCGATGTCAATGTATTGAGAAAAAGATTATAACTGAGGCTCATAGATCTCGTTATCTTATTCATCCCTATTCTACGAAGATATATCATTATCTTAAGGAATTCTATTAGTGTAATAATATGAAATAAGATATGGCTACCTATGTGGTTAAGTGTATGGTGTGTCAACAAGTGAATGTTGAGTACTTGAGACCAGGGGGTTTGTACCAAGAGATTGAGTTGCCCGAATAAAAGTAGGAGGCAACTAATATTAATTTCATCACCAGACTTCTCCGATATCGGAATTAATGTGATTTTATTTGGGTTATTGTGGAGAGAATGACAAGTCCGCTCACTTCTTATTGGTGAGGAATAGTTTTTCGTCAGAGGATTATGCTAAGTTGTATCTTGCGGAGATTGTGAAGTTACATGGTGCTCCAATTTCTATCATTTCAGATTATGGTACTTCATTTTCATCTCACTTTTGGAAGTCATTTCAGAAAGGTTTGGGAACTAAGGTGTGCCTTAGTACCATTTTCCACCCAAAGACAGATGGACAAATCGAGAGGACCATTCAGACATTGAAAGATGTGTTGCGTGCTTATGTGATTGATTGTAGAGGTAATTGGTACAACCATTTGCATTTGATTGAATTCAACTATAACAATAGTTACCACTTTAGTATTTGTATGACTCCTTTTGAGGCGATGTATAGTAGATGGTGTTGTTCTCCTATTAGGTGGTATGAAGTTGGTGAGGGTAAGTTACTTGGCCCTTATTTGGTTCACCAAGCCTTAGAGAAGGTGAAAGTGATTCGTGATAGGTTGAAGGCTGCTTAAAGTTGTAAAAAGTCCTATACGGATGTGAGGTGTAGGGACTTATAGTTTAATGTTGGTAATTGGGTATTCTTGAAGGTATCTTCCAAGAAGGGAGTGATGCGATTTGGTAAGAAAAGGGAAATTTAGTCTTTGGTATATTGGTCCATATTTGATTTTGAAGAGGGTTGGTAATATTGCCTATGAGTTAGAGTTTCCCTCTAGTTTGCGCTCCATCCATCTGGTATTCCATGTGTCTATGTTGTGAAAATATATGGGTGATCCTTCATTAGTTGTTCCTTTGGAGGATGTTGGTATTTTTGACTCTTTTTCCTATGAGGAGGTCCCAGTGAGGATCTTAGATAATCAAGTTCACTGGTTGTATAGGAAAGAGGTGGCTTCGGTGAAGGCTTTATGGTAGAACCAAAAGTCCGAAGAAGCTACTTGGGAGGCGGTATAGGACATAAAGTCCAAGTACCCGCAGTTATTTTTCATTTTGAAAACTCATTCTTGAGGTATGTGTTAATCTTCTTAACTTGATTTATGTCTTGATAGGCAATTGGTTTAAGTCCCTAAACTTTGAATTGAGAAAGTGTTTTGATAGACAATGGGTTCGAGTCCCAAAGTCAATTGAATGAATGGTTAATTGATAATGCTCATGGCATGTGTCTTATCCTTGTTGTATGTCTTTGTTTTCTAACTTTGTTTAAGGTTAGCATGATGTGCTATGATGTGTTAAATTATGCTTGTGCTTGCCTTACCCGACATTTGAGGACGAATGATCCAAGTGGGGGAGAACTAAACCACCTTGACTTTGAATCCTTGGAAAAATTCCCTAAGTTGTATTTCTGGCCTAGGTACGGTTTAAGCATGCCACTCGTACGCTAGGGACGACTAGTACCCACCCTATCGTATGATGGTCATTGTAGGATGATAGCATTCTATCCAAGATACGATTTGGCTTCTACTTAGTTGTATGTTAGGGTACCAGTCGTATGTTGCCAAGTCTTATGATGTTTGATGATGATCTTGTGATTCTGACCAAGGTACGACTCTAAGGGTACTTCTTATACGTTAGGGTAAGACTTGGACCTATATACTCGTATACTGGTCAGTATAGGGGTCCTAGGTAAGGTCTAGGGTACGAGTTAGGGTACCACTCATACCCTAGGCTATGGGTTAAGGGGGTGAGTCGTACCCTCCTCAGTTTATTTTCGGCTTTTAAACTGAGGATATTTTAGATATTTCCCACCCCTAAACCCTTATGACCCATGACTTATAACATTGTTTGGTCCTTCATTCTTCACCTGGACAAGATCAAAACATTCTAAAACATTGTTTGGTCCTTCATTCTTCACCTGGACAAGATCAAAACATTCTAAAACATTCTCTAAGATTTTTCAACAAGATTGGGGCTAGGGTTCATCATGGAGACCACCTATGAGCTTGGAGACTAAGAATCTATTCGTGAACTTTGTGTATAAGTCATGTGACTCTTCCCTCTTTGTTATTTCTCAAATAACATGTGTTTTAACATTGATTTGATTCTTGAATGGTGGATTTTGAAATCAAATATTATGGGTTTTGATGCATAGTTATGGGTATTGTTTACTCTTGTTCAAACTTGTGTTTACATATGTATTTGGTGATGGTTTGCACATGTGGGTTCTTGTTTATTATTGTTTAACAAATGGGTCATAAGTAACGCAAATCTTGATGGTTTTTACTTGTGTTTTGATCAAGGTAAAGGTATGCCCTCAAGGTGTTTGTGAAAATATCTAAGACAAATAACTAGTCACATGTTAATAGTGCTTTGAACCAAGGCAATGGCTTAATGAGTAAGAATGATTAGTAAATGACTTTGTAAAAGTCTTATGGGCCATGTAATGAGTTAATTGGTAACCTTGGTGGTTTGATTTGTTAAATGGGGTTTGAGTCCCTAAACTTCAAATTGAATTGTGTTTAAAGTAAAGTTTGGTATTTGAATGCTAATGAAGAATGGATGGTGTTGTATGGGTCTTGATGACAACAATTTGACTTAAATAGTGGTTGTAACTAAGGTATTGTCCTATTAAAGTGATTGATTTATAAATGGTTCATAAGGACCTTGTGGTCATGTTTGGTGTAGAAATGTAGCCTTGAAGACTTGAATTTTCTAAGTAGGTTAGAGTCCTTAAGTGTTGAACTAAGTGGATGTGAATGTATGGACAAAGGGTTGGAGTCCTAATGTCGACTAATAATGGACGTGATGGCTTGTGGTTAGAGCCTACTTGCTTTAAAAGATGGCTTGTAGTTAGAGTTTACTTGCCCAATAAGACGATTTGTGGTTAGAGTCTACTTGCTTGATAAGATGACTTGTAGTTAGAGTCCACTTGCTTAATGATACGGCTTGAGGTTAGTGTTCTCTTGGTTAATATAACTGGGAAGTCAAACTTCCTAACCTATGCAAGTTGGAGGTTGGAGTCCTCCCCTTCATTCGCCATGATTTGATGCTTCGAAATGCATGCTAAGTCTTGGTTCTTTTTTGGCACTTTAGGTATCAATACATGTCTACATATATGCCTAAGTATATAAATGTGGTTGCTTATTATAGTTTGACTTGGTTTTGAATAATTAAATTCTTTCATCTTTAACCTTAAGTTACATGCTAGCGCTCCAGCCATTCACCATCTCCGAACGTTGGTTCCCATGCGACACAGGGTCCGGAGCTTCTTCTTCTCTTCCCGCACAGTGACCAGGTGTTCGAGCAGTTCGTGTGTTGACTTTGAAGTGGTGAGCTCCCATACTTCGAAAGGCATATATTTCATGATCTTTCTATCTTATGTCATAGACTTCTTTTAGATTTGGTTTTTGTCTATTGTCGGGGGGCATATCCCGACATATTAAAGACGTCGGATTTGTAGAGGCTTTGTGGATGACTGTGGACTTAGGTATGTTTATTAGTATGTTGACATTAGTGGAATGATTAGACACATATTAAGTGATGATTGTTAGTCTTATTTCCGCTGATTGTTAGTCTTATTTCTGTTATCTTATTATATGTTCGGAGTTCATCCGACACTTGTGGATTGATGTGATGGTTAGGTTAGGTTATCTGGGCGATCTCCGTCCTTGTTGGGGTCGAGATGCCCATATGACAAGGCCCAATTTTGGTTTGTGTCATTATCTTTCTATCATTATCATTCTATCCCATTATTTTTTATTTTCCGAATTTAGATTCTTGTTCTATTATCTTGTCTTTTATCATTTGGTATCAGAGCTGAGGTTGATTTCGTTTCTACGAAGTCAATTTGGGTCTAGTAGTCTTAGAAAATCAAAAAATCACAAAAAAGTTACTATCCATATTTTTGCTCTTAGGTCAAATTTTGAGTTTTTGATTTTTGAATTTCTTGTGTTTCTAGTATTAGATTTGTGTTCTCTAACACTATTAGAGTCCAAATATCAAATTTGAACTAAATCGGAGTTATATTGAACCTTCTATTATCGTTGGAAGCTTTGGTTTAAGAAATTTGAAATGGATTAAAAATCTTTAGATTTTGGAGTAGAATTTGAGATAAATGATGTTTGGAAGGTTGAAAAGTGCTTAGGTTCAAAATTTCAACTCATTCCAAGCTAAGGAGAAAAAGTTGGTATTCTTGGCGTACTTGGAGATATTGTTATCTTCATCTTGAAAGTTTATCCAAAATTGGTTGTTTGACTCTAAAATAATAAAGAAAAAGAGTGTAAACCTGTTTGTACTAAAGAATGTTCAAAGGATTCCAAGTATATTCCAAAAGAAAGCGCAAAGAGGACCACAAGAGGGGAAATTTCAACCATTCCAAGAGGGGAGGGATGACCAACTTGTGCCCAAGGTGTGATGGAGGTGCTACAGTAGATGCATTGCACATCAGACCAGTAACCAACCCGTCACCTACTCCCAAAGTGCACTGGACCTGTGCCCAACCTGCTCTTCCCAAATACAGGTCAAGTCGGTCCAATACATTTCAGTCTCCAAAACATATTTAAGTCTATCCAATGTCAAATTCAAGTTCCAAACACATTCTATCACTCCTAAACTTTAATTTTCTCAGGTTTGATTCCTTAGTTTCACTTCTTGATTCCTAAATTCATCTCTTTATTCTTAAACTACTCAACAACTAGTAGTCCATCTACTAAGTTGGTTGATTAGTTCTTGAGTCCGAATTCTTTCATCGCCCAATTTATTTCAAGCTTTTCTCTTTTTTCATATCGTTGTTAGTTCTTGATTCAAGTCCTTACATGTTTTTTTTTGAGTTATTCAAACAATAATCCACTCCTGCCACAAGTAGATATTGACACCTTATGAACCACCAGAGTACAAGCAACTTTCAGCATTCGCCCCTCCAATTGTGAGGACTATAAAGGTGAGATTCTTATGAGTGTTGGTGAGGAGATTTTACCACTAATCTTGTTTGTTCATTATGTAGGTACAAAGAGTTATAAAAAACTATGTCTTTGGTAGCCTCAAATAATTATGACTATGACATATGATTATGGTGAATAAGGTTATGGCTATGATGAAAACGAAGATTATGGAGGCTATGAATAAAGCCATGATCAAGTGTTGTATGAAAATGAGGGCTATTATTCTAAAGGAGAATTTGAGATGAATGATGACCCTAGTTCTTTTAGTTAATATGGAGATGATGAAGAGCCTTATAATGGTTCTTATGAGGAAGATAGGGCATGTGGAGAGTATTACACTTCCCACTCCAAGTATAGAAGAGATGTAAGGTTTAATCTATTCTCTTATGCATCTTATGAGAGTCATAGTTAGAATGTAGGTGCGGATTGTGAAGTTTCATATTCCTTGTCTTATGGTACTTCTTACCAAGATCCCATTAAAGTGAATGGTTATACTAACTATAGTATAGGCCACCCCATGGTAATAAAAGAGTGTTCATCCCCATGGCCTAGGGGTACTACATCTTATTCTTCTTATCCTAGTGCCCATACATGTGGAAACGGGAACCAAGGTAGATATAGAGGGTATAATTGGAGTCATGGTCCTCCTACTCTATCAATCATTAAAGGAAAGGGGATCCCAAAGTTTACCTTGATTGGTAATGGAAATGCAAGAAGATCTTTAAGGATTATATTATGAGCGAGGTCGAACAAGCCACATATGCCCTTAGGCTCATTCAAGGTTCTCCTTTAGGATGGTGGGAACTTTCAAGAAAGCCTAATCCAACATGGGGTGCCTTAAAATAGTTCATGAGGTCAATTTATGTGCCAAAGGGATACACAAAGCTTTATAATAGTGATCCAAGTAGACAAGCTTTCTCAAGATGGGTAGAAATTTGTGGAGTTTTGAGATGTGTTCTTATCCTTGATGATTGGTGTCATATAAATTACATAACTCTCCCATGGTTGACTAACTACGGATACCTCGAGTGTCCATGCATTTCCCATACCTCTTGAAAGGCTACAGAGGCTCTGAAAGCATAAAGGTTTCCTTCACCCGAGGTGGGTACTATAATGAAATTTGGTGTGACATATTCCCCTTGGAATTTGGACACTTATTTTTGGGTGCCAATTGTTTTTCACAACATAAGGTTCCAAATATGCGAAATTGGCCTAACATTGTAATGGACCAATTGGGAAATCATCTCTTTTCACCTACCCTTTCCAAATTTTATGGAAAAATGACCACTTACTCCAAACGTAATGAAAATGAGAGACAAAAGATTAGGAGGAGTAAGGGAGTGAAAGGTGGCAATCCAAGAAAGAAAAAATGAGAGGTTGGGAGTAATGAAGTGAGGGGGTTTCCACCAACTCAGTCTAACTTTGTTTGTCCTTCTCTTAGCAAGGACATGTGTGTAGGTCCCAACATGGCAAGCGGAGGAGAATGAGTACCAAAAGAGAAGATTCCCTTAAATATTTGAAGAAGGAAATCTTAGATACTTCCAAAGCTTATGAAGGACCTTCACCCCAAGGTAAATAAGAATATTCTTAAGATCTTCAAGGTAACAAAGCTAACTCCTGCACTTTAGTACTTATGAATGATGATTAAGTGGCTAGTAACCCATTAAGTGTGAGTAGTAGCTTGCCTATATATGACTATTATGATTCTTTACCTCTTATTTATGATAAACCCGTTAAGAGTGTGGATATAATAGTTGATCCTATTGATGACCGAATTGACTCTTTTTGTAAGATCAATTTGAGTCTACCTAGTGTTAAAGCCAATGTGATGAATGATGTTACATTGTCTTGTGAAACTTATGTCGATCAAATTGTGTACGAAACTATCCCACCACTTGAGGATGTTTGAGATGTGATTAATGAACCTCAAGTGAGTGATGATATTAAAAATATTATTTAAGTAAATAGGAGTGACCCTTTGAGCATGACTTTTACTGAGGCACCTATTGCTTGTTTGGCTCATAAGGATAACCGTGTGTTTGAAACATCTTTGGCACTTGATAGTTGTCTTTTAGAGAGTGAACTTGCATGTTCTAAATCCTCTTTTTGGATGGATCCTTCTCTCTTTAAGAATAATATCTTGTTTGAAGATGATGAAATTACTCCTAATGGATTTCCTAGTGGTGTGGATAACATTGATGATGTTGCTCATCTTGAGGGCTGTATCCCATATGACAACCCACTATGGTGTGAAAACATTCCTTTTAAGGATGGAAATCTCTTCTTTGAAGATGAGAGTACTCTTAAGAGAAAACGATGTGAAGTTTTGGAAAGGGATGATCAATTAGCTGATGATAACTTTGATTTACTTAAATGTTTGAGAAACCCAATTAGTGATTATTCATATGAAAATAATTGTTGTTGTGATCCTTATAAGTCACCCACCATTGTTTGATAATTATGAGGATGAATTGTTTGATTCTTGTGATGACTTGAGTAATGACTCCTTTGAAGTTAGCAGTGGTTTGTGTCTACTGAGGATTCACTCCTTCAAAGAGAAGGTGTTACTTATTTGGAAATGTTTCCTTCTTCTTTGTGTGGCTCTATTGATAAGAATACTCATCGTGATGATCTTGAATCCGATAATGAGTATATCTATAAGGATACCTTAGTTGAAGTTAATTTGCATGAGACCTTTCTCTACCCTCTCTTTGCTTATGAAATTGCCAGTGGTCATATAAAGGGTAAACTTAACGGTGAAAATGGAACCTTTGGGGAAAGTGAGTATTGCCATGACCTATGTTCTTGGCTAATTCTTCCAATTGACCTCGGTGACGTAATAGGATGTGGTGATTTCCATACACCCAATTTGATGCTTGGTCTAGGTAATAAGTAAATTTTGAATGAGGATTTTGGGAACCTTCCCTATGATGAAAAGTATTCCATGGGGACTTATAATCCGCTTGATAGAACTAAGTTGTGCATGGGAGATATTTTTAACAATGATGAACGTTCATTAAAGAAGGGAAATAAGGAAAATATCCATGAAAGTTTAACATTGTGTGTTTCTATTCTTGCCCAAAGTTTCACTACTTGTAGGTCAAGGAGAGAGTTACCTCTTGAAAACACTTTGGATTAATTCCATGAATGTGACACCATTTTTTATGACTTGTTTACAATTGGTGGACCATTTCTTAAGGCAAGTTGTTTGAAAGGAAAAAGTTATATGAGCTTAAATGATTTGATTCTATCCTTGTGTGCATTATGTGCTAAATCTTTTGAGCTAAATGTCCTTCTTATAGATAATATCACCTTAGGTAATGCTTGTATACTTCATTTCTTTCTATACTACCTCTTTTCCTATAATGATATCCATGCTAGTCTTGGAATTGGTTTATGTGGAGGTAGGAAGCTTGTTGGTTGGTCTACTTGGATTAGTGATAATGCTAAGTGGGTCATTCATATCTTTGACTTTGGAAAACCCTTGTGGATTTTTGATCCATTGGAGGCACCACTTTTGATGTGGTCTCTTGAAGAGATAATGAAGCAATTATGTTTTATGGCTCTTAAGATGAATGTAGTCTTATCTTCTTGGCTTGTTAATTCCATTATGACCTTTGTAGTTTCCTTATCTCTTGATAATTGTCATAGCTAATTCCTTCGTAATCTTTTCAATAAATTTGTCATGATTAATGCAAAGGATCCTTGGTTATATCTTAAGTATGTGCAACCTTGACATAATTATGTTTATTTGCTCTAACCCTAACCATTATGCTATGAGTATATTGTGTTTGTTTGTACTTCTTTGGTTTTGCAAGATTCGGATTTGAGGTCGAATCCTTTTCAAGAAGGGGAAGATGATACAAGCCAAATTGGCTCCAGACCTTTGGATGGGATACTTGTGATGTTCGAGGTGATTGATGACTCCTATGTTCTATTAAAAGATGCCACATGGATAAAGATTACTATTAAGGAGGGTCAAAGGACTTTTAAGTGGTCGAAGGATCACAAGACGGGGCTAAAGGGACCCTTGAAAGAGACATGTGCCTAAGGCGCTTTGGATTCACCTGTGATCCACTCTAGCATTTCAAGAGCGGATCTAAACCGCCCGTAGTGTGTTTTTTCTTGCCATTAGATAACTTTTTGGCCCTATATGTGTAATAACTAGCCTAAACTATATATACTTGAGAGCTATCATATTTCCTTAGTTAATTTTTGGATATTAATTGAGATGAAGCTCTTATAGAAAGTGTTTTGAGTGTGTGGCAAAGCCAATGTTTATATTTATTTAGAAATAGTGGTTGTAAGGGGTTTTTGATTCTCTTGCAGTCAACGTAAGAGTTAGGTGTTTGTTGGTAATCAACAAGGGAGATCTTAGGGTTTGAAATACCTTTAGTTGCCCTTTTGTTATCTTCTTTGTGTCTATATTTCTATCATTACCATTCTATCCCTTTATTTTTCATTTTTCTCATTTAGATTCTTGTTCTCGTATCTTTTCTTATATCACATAAGAAGGCTTGTATCATGATTTATTAAGATTTGAGGTGACTTGAGCTCATTTGAACTATTATTGAGTTATTCATTGTATGTGTTAAGATGTTTATAAGCATGCATACTCATTTATTCATCCATATTTATGGAACTGCTACTACCACTAATAAATCCTAACTAAAAAAATGAGATACTTATTAAAATGCCTTAGCCGAGAGATGTACGATAAGGTTGATTGATGAGATTGTGACAGTATATGGATTGTAACCTCCGTGGGTCCTCTCCTAGAATCTTAGGCTTAAAAGGTGTATACGAGGTGAACATTAGAGTATTGTATTCATATCATTTCATTGTGTCGCATTCGCTTGCATCTCTCTTTTGTGATTGATATCGTGTACTTTAGTCCCCCTTATGTTTATATATGTGGTGTTGATATTTCTTATGCTATTATTAAACTTGTATTATTTATATAGTTAGGAGTTGTATGACTTGAGTTGCTTTTGGGAACTTTTCTATATACAGATGTAAAGTTGCTCATAGTTTTCCTTATATGCTTAGTCATCCACTTACCTTTATCTGCCTATAATACCTACTAAGTACAAGTGGACCATACTCATTCCTACTATTGTACTCTTTTGATGTAGATCCTAGTTTGAGTGTCATCCATGGACCATGATTGTTTGAGCAACTTGGGGTCTTTTCGAGTCAAGGGAACTCCCCATTCGGAGTCTATACCCGTCTTCATCTAATCTTTCATGTCTTTATTTCTTTTCAGAGATAGACGATTATGAATTTGTAATGATGTTGTCTTAGAGTGTTCTTTACTCATGACACTAGATCTTTGGGATTGCAGATGCATTTATTTCAGATAATATGTTGTTTTATCTTATTGATATGGCTTTATCCTAATGTCACATATTTGATTATTATTTATCGTCTTTTGTCTTTTATTTCTCCTGTAGAGTAAGGCTTACCTATCAAAATTGAGTCGCAGTCAATACCGTCATGACCTTGATTTCTTGATCATGACAGAAAGGACAAATTATGTGGTATGGGAATTCATTGTGACATTCTTGATTGTTGCTTATGTGATGCAACTGTATTGGAAGATGCAAAACACTTGTTTGTTGAATGCTTATGGACAAAAAATCTATGGAACCAGATGCAACAATAGATGGGATTAAGGATAAGGGAAAGATAAAGGATGCTCTATTGTATATCAATCGCAGACACTGGTACAAAGTAAAGAAAGAGATGACGGCTACAACTTATGGGGCCTTCATATATCACATTTGGAGAGCTAGGAATCAGAAATTCTTTACACAATAGGCTTTACCTCACAACACAATTATACAACAGGTCAAATTTGTTCTTACGGAGAGGTTGAATATGTATAGAAATGCAAAGAGAGATAAATATGCAAAATACTTAGGTGACAGTACTTGTACATAGAATCTGAGGCTCATCCAACCTTAACCTCCTTACTAGAAGGGGTGGGGCTATGAGTGCTCCCTAGGTGTATTTGTGATTTTGTCTTGTTGGTATGTTAATACTTCACTGTTCACTGCCAAATTTCTTTTTCTAAAAATCTGAAATTCAACTTCAAATTATATTCCATAAAACAAAAGCATAAATAATTAAATTTTATTTGTTTAGTATGCATTCCAACTTTGAAAATGAACATCAAGATACCTTAAATTGTTCTCAATTGGTAACCAAATACTCAACTTGCCCCTACTTTATTTTATAGATATTTGATGGTTATGTGTCCAATAAATTTTGGAGGTGCCTAAATGACCATTTTGTAAGTTGTAATGTTTAACTGATACGGTAGAGACGAGTTAAGATGTCTAAATATACATACTTATAGTTTGAGTTTTACTTATTACCTAAGACCAAATTTAAGTATCTATTTGTATAAAGCTAAGATACTAGTAAAAACATTGAAAAAGTTACAAAATTAATCTTGCGTCTCTGAAAATAGGTTTAGAATAATCTTTTAACTATGAATATAGTAATATTTTTGGTCCTTTATGTCCAAAAATTGATATTTAAATTTTCTTTAGATATTCAATAATTTATATTTGATTAGTTTTTAAAAAATAGTTAAAAACGATTAGTCATCATCTTGACTTTATGTGATATCTAAGATACTACGTAGTACTTCCTTTGTTCATTTTTACTTGTTCATTATGTTAGATGTTTTATTTTTACTTATTTAATTTAGAAAATCAAAAGATATTAATTTATAATTTTATAGGTATTTTACTCATCTTTCGAGAATAGTCTCTCTACCTCCATGAGGTATGGTGTGGCCTGCGTACTTCCAGACCTTACTTGTGGGATTTCATTGGGTATGTTGTTATTGTATAGCTATTTTACTCATATTATAAATATTATTCATTTTGAATATTTAAATAATTTATAATAATTATGTGTAATATAATTAAATTATTATTTATTAAGACATATGTCAAGTTAAACATGAACCAAGTATATACTAGTAGTATAGACACAAGATAAGTATTACTCCCTCTCTTCAATTTTTGTGATACTACTGATTTGCATAGGTAAAAGAATTTAAAATTAAATTAATTCCTTGGAAAGGATATGTCAAGTAAATTAAACTTGGACTCTGGGGTGACTAATTTTTTTCTTTGTAAAACTAAAAGACCCATTGGGTCAAGTTTTATTTATAAATCAAATATTTATAAAGAAGTGGACTAGCCCAAAAGGCTAATCCCACACAAACAATAACAACAAAAATTAATATAAAACAAAAACAAATTAGGAAACAAAAATCTAATTCCTAAAAAGACCAAAGGACAACTGACGAATGAAGTTTCTAGATAGCTTTGGTAGGTGAAGCATCATCATTACTGAGAACCAAAAGCTCGTCGGAATCCATGGGTTAAACACTTCTTAGAGACACTCTCACCCCTCCAAGGTCTCATGAAAGAACTTTTTAGTTACTATTAGAAATAGTTCTTCATTAATAGATCTATCCTCTAATGGATAGATTCCCTTAAAAGAGATTGATACCACCATTAAACGTATAGATCTTTGAAAGTAACTAGTTCTTTGTTTGTGTGGCTCTGCAAGGACTCTCTCTACCAAGATACGACCCTTAAACTCCGTTACTCACCTATAGCTTGTCAGAACCCATGGCATTGAGATATTGATCTACTCTGAATGCGCTCACACCTCCAATGTCTCCTAAAAGACCTTTTTCAGATATGTTTTAGTGTTATAATTAGCTCTCCATTCTTAGCTCTATCTTATAATGGATTGAATTCCTTTACAGATATTTATAACATCATTTAATGAGTAGATCTTTGGATTGAAATTTAATTTTTGTTTTCTATAACTCTGCATCCAACTCCATTGAGATGTTGAATTTAATATCTATTACTCATCATCTAGAATTTGTTGTTTTTTGTACCTCTATAACAGTAAATTTTATAGGTTTATCTAATACCTTTGTTGTTTTTACTTTTTCTTACGTTGTTGCTACTACAAATTGCTAGAATCGGTATAAATGCTGAGTGGTTTTATAGTTCTTTATTTTTTTCAATTGACTAGCTCTATATAGAAATTATTTCACTCCAGCATCTTCATTTATAAACATAGTAAATTAGTATAAAATACACTAATCCTTTATGTATTGTTAACCCTTGACAGAATGAGCTTCAAAAAAGCTAATACCACATATCGAATAGTAAACCTTAAAGTCTAGAATGTATGTAAAAACTACATAATCTACTATTCAAATTTAGGAAAATCTATTCACGAACAACTCATTAAACTTTCTTCTATTATTCTCTTCTGATAGAATGAGCCTCAAAGAGATTAATGTCACACATCACTGGGAGAAATCAAGGATGTGTGTTTAATGAGTGAATAATGATTAGATTTCATAAACCAGCAAAGAAGTCACTTATTTGCTTCTCAATTCATTATAAGAGTAACCACTAAATGTTTTAGTCTTAGTCTGATACTACTGTACACCTTAGACCCTCACCAGTTGGCATAGTATACAGACTATATGAATTCACTTTGGGCTGTGTATTATTGGGTTAACTCTTTTCCTGCTCCAACATAAGCAAGTTATATGACAAGTAAATCATAAAACTTATTTGTTGTTGATTTGAGTTTTCCTTAAATAAGGCAAACTTATCTTATTCGTGTTCAATATTTTCTTTGCCATAAGTGGAATTTTTTGAAAATTCTCCACCATTTATGTACTTGCAAAATTAACAACTAGCTTAGCAAAAGATTAACCAAGGTGTTGCCTTCCCTTAGAGTGTGTTGTAACTGAATTAGGAAACCTTTCCTCATCATGTTTACCATTTCAACCTCCATAATCATGCTCCATGGAACTTCACATCTTCCTTCTAAAATATTAAGCTTGGTTAGGAAATCTATTCCTACAATTAGAGGGATAAATCCTCTAGCAATGCAAAATTGAACTCCATTACTTATTGCTATTACTTCCACAACTAAGTTTGTAGAATTAGAAATTCTCCTTTTCTTCACCCCTACAATATCTCCTTCACAATTTATGACACACAAAGTAGCATCACTAGGTCAAAGTTATCCTTTAAAGCACCACTAGTGTTACATTTATCCATCCAACATGAGGAAGCTCCCACTTTACAATTTTGTGTCTGTTAATTGGATTCCATGCTTCTAAAACTTGAAAAATCTAAGACCACCTCCTAGGTAATTGTAGGAGAAATGGAAAATTGGAGAAGGTAAATCTATAAATAGGATCATTAATATCATGAACAACCTTCTCATATGGAAATAGACCACCTTCCTGAGTAGTATTTTTTCTCATCCTTAAAAACCATAAAATTATTATAGGAATTGCAGTCATGCCAGTTTTGGACTTTTCATTACCAGGGGCATCTCTCTATTAATAGGGATGATATTATTTAACTAAACACGAGGTCCTTACAAACCAACAACACATGCAAAGTAGTTTCATACTTTTTTAGCCATTTTTCCAGTTAAGAACAAGGTTGTACTGTTTCAAGGGTTAGCATTGTACAACACAAACAATTATGATCCACAGTAATGTCCCATTTAACCATCACAGTAGCCAATATAATTTTTTTTCTCTTGATTCTCCAAGCCAAAAAATAGAACTTGAAAGGTAATTCTTTCACCCAAATATGTTTATACTAGATATCTTCCTCCTTTTTAACTCTCAGTGACTCCCATGCAGTATTAACTCTAAATTTACCTTTGTTATTGCCTTTAAGCAACTCTATTAAATGAGGATTAACACACGTTCAAGCAACTCCTCTTCTACCAAATATATCTTTATCTACTTTGCTAAGAAACCAGGATAAATTTAAGATGAGGTCTATTTTTTAATGTGGCTACTTCACATGACTAAGTCTTCTTGATAAATCACAAGGAATTTTTGAAAGAATTTTCAGATAAGTCTAGCGCCTTTATGACTATACAAGACAAAATAGTAAATTGTGGAGATTAAAAATACATGTGGGGGTTTAAAACCTCAATATTTGCTGATA
Source organism: Capsicum baccatum var. pendulum (assembly GCA_030864225.1). Lineage (NCBI taxonomy): Eukaryota > Viridiplantae > Streptophyta > Magnoliopsida > Solanales > Solanaceae > Capsicum > Capsicum baccatum. The sequence continues at coordinate 153,236,181 of CM061561.1, read as the reverse complement.
GCAAATAGTGAAGGCTTATAATCTCTGCGAATTATAGTTTCAATCTCCGACAATTTTTTTTTTGTAGTTTGATCATGTTAAAAGATAAGAGGTTGAAATGATAGAGGTAGGTTGGTTGAGATGAAGGTTGGGGTGTACTACAAATAAAAGGAAAAAGAAATATTAGTGAGTTTTGTGTTGTCACCTTTTGTCTACTTGTATCCAGACTTTTTATAATTAGGATTTATTTACAACTAGGAAACTAAAAATGCTCAGATATGAAAATGAGGGAATATCTACAATACCTTAACTTAATCACATACAATTTGAAGGATTTTGTAGGTTCATTAATCAAAGTTTGATTGACGAACATTATAAGATTCCAGAAATTGATGATACAAATTAAGAAACTGAATTTCAATTATTTTTTGGAAACTTATCAATGGGTCAAAATCTTACCACAAAAGAACTCTCAACTCCATGCTACATCAATAAATAGTCTAGTAAGGATAGGGATAATCCATTACCACAAATGAACTATCAATTATTTGTAAATAAATTTTAGTTTTAAAAAAATCCTGGACACAAGTAGACAAAAAGTGACAATAGAGGCTCACTAATATTTATATTTTCTTTTATTTTTTGTATGCTTCGACCATCATCCCAATTAGCATATCTCTATCTTTCCAACCTCTTATCTTTTAACATGGTGATGAAGGCGCTACACTTGTCTAAATTTTTTTCTAAAATCCTCTTTGTGATTTATCCATAAGACTTGATCATGTGGATCAGCCAACATAAGAAATAGCCATTTGTAAGCTTTATCAAATTTTATACGCGAATTTAGATTAAAGAAAGTGAGTTGATTATGAAATTGGGATACACCATTTTGCTTAAAGTAGAAAAGGAGCAGAGAGTGAGTAGTGGGTAAAATAAGTTTTTTGTAGTACCCCGTAGTTTTACCTAGCTTAAATTCGTCCCTAAAATGTCAAAGAATTGCCTTAAAGATGAATCCACTTTTTTACATATTGAATTTTCAAGATTTTTACTTTTCATTATGTGGGAAATTAAATAAGCTTTCCATCAATACCAAATTCGCCCAAATCCGACTCCCGGGCGAAGAGTTAGAGCCATTTTAGTATGACAGTGTACAACCTGAGCCATCAGCGCGTTGCGGAGCCAGCCAAAATGGCAATCGTCAAATCCAGTGAGGTACCGCGATATTGGTACTTTGTGCTAAGGATTATTCACAATTGTCAATTTTCAGTGTACCAACGTGATTCCACCACATCGCGGTGCCCTTCCAGTTTGTATCCAAGGTGGCAACGTGATACCACCGCATTGCGCCACCAACCAGTTTCCCAGTCATCTACTTTCCAATGAGCTGGTGCGATATCACTGCATGGCACCAGCATGTAAAATCGAGATTTTGTTTAGGTTTTGTTATTTAATTTCAGGGACCATTTGGTAATTTTCCAAAGCCCCTAATCAGCCTAAATAGGATTTATACCCTTAATAGCCAAAATTGCTCATTATATTCACTATTACTCAAGAACAAAAAACCCTAGTTGAAGTTTCAAAGACAATCTCAAGAAATCCTTCCTAGAGTCTTCAAGAACTTCAAGAACTTAGATTTCCAGGTATGCTAGATGTTTATTCATGGGTCTCTTCCACCCATGAAGCCCAAGAATCTCTTTCCAAAGTACAAGATTATGTATCTATGAGGTTTTTTATGATTTACCTGAATTGAAGTTCATGTTTATGTTGTTGTTGGGTGTTGATTCATGTTTTAGATTATAATTTTCAAGATTTGATCCTAGTATATGACGACTTACAAAATATTCATGATAAACCCTTAAATTTGCAAGTGGATTGAGGTAGCCATGAAAATTTAGATGTATTGATTGTTGTATGACCAAAGCATGCTCCCTATATGTTTGATAAAATGCCTATGTGAATGAAAAAGAGTCATTAGAGCATGTTGACAAAAAATCCTCATTTATTTATAAGTTAATGCATGCCAAGTGTTTGATGAAAGACCTTATTGAATGAATCATGAGACATTAGTATACATCCCTATACATTTACAAGTTTATGACTTTCAAGTGCTTGATGAAATGCCTCATTGATTATATTGTGAGTGATTGACTATTGTCATGCTATTCAAGAATTTGTCATGTCTTACTAATTTTTGCTATCGAGTCCTGGGGGTATTCAATACTCAAAAATTTAGCTGGTTACCTAGAGCCAGTGTCAATTTCAAGATAATCTTAGTCATGCCATGATCATTAGAATCCTATCAGTTATAGAACTTAGTAAAACTCAGAAATCTCAGTATCAGTCTAATCCAATTTTCGTAATCAGTTCAAAACTCAGTAACATTCAGTCAGTTAACAGAATTCAGTAGTATTTCATCAGTCAACGGAACCCAGTGAGCTTAGTTAGATAAGTCTAGAAACATGATCAGTAACAGATTCATCCCAGTCTAGTACAGTCTAAGAACCAGTTCAGTTTCTATTCAGGTAGGAATAAGATTCAGCACCGGTCGAGAGCAAGGATGACAAATTCTCCATCAGTTAGACTAAGTCGTTAGTAGAAGTCCCTATAATCTAGAACTACATATCTAGTATAGGATGAGGATTCACCCATCAGATTAAGGCTTGGCTGCCTCCCAGGGGTCACCGGTCAGATTAGGCTTGACCTTAACAGTGTCTTTACCCGTGGAACGGTACTGACACCCTTCCAACTGGGGTTATAGGTTGGACCCCAAATTAGCTAGAAGGGGCATGTCGGTTAGATGTTTACCTCCCACAGTCTCAGTTTCAATCTTAGTCTTCAGAATAAAACTCAATTTATTATTACAGTAATCAGGACTGTCAGATACAGTCACTCAGCTCAGCAAAGAACTTTGATAGTTTTGTAGATTTAGGACTGTTAGATACAGTCAATCAGTATCAGTATCAGCAGATTCAGGGATTACCCGCTAGATAGGCTTGATCTCGGGGGTCACCTGTTAGATAGGATCGACCCCATAATAGTCATCAGTAATCCAGTACTAGTAGATCCAGTTATCAGTATTATTGTATCAGTAAACTCAGATAATAGTTAGACAGTATTCAAAACTCGGTATACAGTGTTAGTACGACCCCAGTTACAATTTACTTTTTCATACATGCATCTTCATTTAGTAGTCTCATGTTATTCGGTCAGTTTTATGTTCATGCATATGAACCTTTGTATTTAGCCTTACCTTATTTAGCATACCGGTAATTTCTCATGTACTGACACATGTTTTTCTCTTGTACTATGGTGTTTTATACCGTAAGTTGAGACGCACGGGATCCCAACACCCTTATCATTTCAGATTCAGCTAGCAGCAGTAGACTTGGCAGTGAGTCCTTAATATTTGAGGTTGTTCCTTATTTTATAATTGCATTAGATTTAGTATTTCAGTAAATGGAGTTAGTTGGGGGTTTGTCCCATTAGCTCCACAGTTCAGACAAATTAGAAGCTTTTCAGACTAGAGTATTTTCAGACAATTATTTCAGTTTTGGTATTGTTATACCTTATACAGTTGCATTTCAGTTTTGAACCTTATGGAAAGTTTCCGCTAAATTTCTGCATTATACAGTATTATTTAGTTATTGCAGTAGGTACCAGTCATGTGTTAGCTTGTGGTCCTTCGAGATTATGAGCATTGTGTAGCGCCTGGGGTTCAGAATTTGGGGCGTTACATTTTCATAGTGGGGTACAGGAAGCACATGATGCACCTCATATTCTAATACAATTTTGACTTTGTATGAAGGAAAATGGCATTTTGCATTCCTCTGGAATTTTATAATTTTTCTTTTGATCCCTTTGATATTTTATTGTGCACGTCTAACCTTGAATTGACTAAAATGAGTGATTTTAGTCTAATTATTAACTGAGCTTTACATTATAAACATACCATTTCTTATCATTAATTACAATTCTGTACATACATATATGACTTCATTTATTGTACGTAATGAATTTTTTAATTTTAATTTATCTCAAATTCATGGACAATTTTAAAATTACATAGTCCAATTGGAAGGGTTTTGAGAAATTCATACTATGATGATACTTGCACCACCAAGATTGAAAGGATATCCTATGCAAGATTGCTTGTTGATATGGCTATTAAACCGCATATGCCACCAGCAATCAACTTACTAGACCAAAATAGAAAGTTATTGGAGAAGAAAGTATTTATGAATGAAGATCTTAATACTACTATACTATTCATAGGTCGTACATGTATGCAAACTCCAAACTCTTAAACAAAATGATCCTACTATTACCAAGCTAATCGGGCCTCCCCTATAACAATCCTCATGGTAATTTTTAGAATTTTCTATATTTTGATCCTTTTGCCCCTCTCTGTTGTTGACTTATAGCTTTTGTAAGTTTGGGGAATGGATGACACAGTCCGCAAAACATTCAGGAGTGTTTAACATGAGTTTTTGGTTTTGAAAAGTCTTTTAATTTGATATAGTTAACTTTGGTCAACATTCTGAGATTTAAGTGCTAAATAAAAATTCTATCAGTTACATTAGTTCTAAAATATCAATGTGGTTGTTTTGAGTTTTGAGGCCACTTTATGATTTTTGATAATTTGGTCAAGAAACTAATTTTATTAGACTCAAGAAATTTTTAGGTGATGTGCTGTGACTTCAGGACCCTTTTGACGCTCAAAATAAGAAAATAGGATAGTCATAAGGCTTAATTATATGAATATGATGTGTTTGTTAGTTTTGTAGGTAAATAGGTCTTGGTGCAAATTGGATGAAAAATAAGCTAAAGTTGACCAAGTGTTAGCATCTGAACCTTGGCCATGACTAGTTGGGTCATTCTACAAGTCGTGGCTTGAATCATTGTAACCAGTGATCAACATCTTGAAGGTTTAAAGTGAGGGGTTACCAACAACTATAGGCTATGAGCTATAGGGAGAGGTGATGGGTTATCTGGTGACTCGTACTAGATGAATTGTGCAAAAGTCCCATGGAGGTATAAATTGATGTTAGTGGCAAGGACTACTCTATGTGAGTTATCACTTAAGGTTATGAGTCGTTGCCTACTCGTCTTGAGCAGAGATTCTCGAAGTCTTGAAATAGTTCAAAAGAGACTCCAGTGGCAATGATCGACCCAATAGGTCATTGGGACTCTATACGAGTCTTTTTTAAAGGCGTAGCTAGCATGCATGAAGACCAGGCAATGGAGTCTCCTTGAGACATGATGAGTCAATGTCAGACACTAGATTGCAAAACTCATAATACGTGGAAGTGTAATTAAGGATAGTCATCTACTAGGGGAGAACGGTTGTTTAGATGAACTTAACTTATTGATTCTGCATGTCATGCACTATGAGATATCACTAGTACGAAGAACCTATAGAGTTATGAAGTTATGAGGAGCACAGTCCTAGTATCTCTCATCTTTTGATAACAAACTTGACAAAATTTCACATGTTACTTATTCAGAATCCAATTTACAAACCCCTCAATTTATGAAAATACTTTACTAATAGCTTCGATAATCGCATCTATCAAGCTTCTTGTGTATCCCTTATGGAACCGACCCCAACCTAGTTGGGTTCTATACTTTATCCAAAGGCTTGTTCATATTTCATTATAAGGTAAAATTTAGGCAACATTAGATTTTGGAGTTGTTGTTGGGTAATAAGGTTTAGGATTATATTGATTGTGTTTATCTAACTATTAGTTTTAATTCTTGATTTTTACTTTCTATATCATTTTAGGGTGCACATTGTGCATGCCCAATCCTATGACTCACGACAATCCCTTGATTCCACTTGATCTTGATCTTGATAGGACTCTGAGAAGTTAGATAAAAATGGATAATGATTGGCTAATGATAAATTTCATTATAAAGGTTTTTAGGAGACTGCGGGTGATGCCACACATGTAAGTTCACCAAAGAACATCAAATATAGAAAGATACCTGTCAAAAAGCTTTTGTTTCATTGTGCAGGATAGATAAGATGAAGCAGACCATCTGGTTGTTGTTAAGGAATAAACGAGCCAAAGAAGGAATAGGGGACATCCCCATCCCCATCATTATGTTCCCTAATTTGATGATGCATATGATGACACAAATATGGCAGATATCGGTAAAATAAGTGCTATTGTTTCATCACCACTGCTTCTAACAACCAAGTTTGATATCTCTAGTATTATCATAAAATTTTTGAATTTAAAAGGAGTATTTACAAGACTTGCTACTACTGATGTAAGCTTTCATCGATGAACTTTATAGGGATTTGCCATTTCTACAATCTGCTTAGGTTGAGCCAATAAGCTATCAGATTGTGGTTTTTTCTATTTTCTCTGTTTGGAGAAGCCACTCTATGGTAGATAGCGTTGCCAGGAGGATCAATTACTACTTGGAAGGAGTTGAAGACACAATTCTTAAAGATATTTTTCCACCTTCTAGAATGTTTTAGTTGTAAGATAATATTTACAACTTTAGGCAACTACATTCTAAGGATTATATAATACATGGTTGAGGTTTAATAAAAAATTACAACAAGTCCCAAATCATAGGATACCTAGTCACAATTTGCTTGATATCTTCTACAAGGTTCAAATGTTAATAGCTAGGCTATAGCAAACACTATAATTGGAGGTGCATTTATTAATCTAACTTAGGAAAAGACTTTATCAATAATTGATAGAATCCTAAAAACCAATTGGGGTTTGCACACTCAAGAATCATACATTTCCACAGGCATTTATATGATAGGAGTATCTACAGAGCAATGAATGATAGATGAGACAGTTGCTCAAGAGTAGAACAATTGAGGATGTCACTCAAGTAGCATAGTTGAGAATCGAGTTTATCTTATAAGTAAGGTAAAAAACCTAGACATGATGACTCTGATTTTGAGAAGGGGGCTAAGTATCTAGATGATCAGTGGCGAGTTTCAGAGCCAAAGGCCAAGGGTCCAATCAACATAATTGGTGCTCTGGTCAAGGAATCAAGGTTGAAACTATTATTAGGAAATAATTGCAATTGATTTGGGTATTGAGATAGAAGTAGAGGTAGATACGGTGATTGCAAAAGAAATGATGGTTACAAAATTTATAGAATCAGCCTTTACATTTCTCCTGGAAGCCATGATGTTGATTCGAGTAACTCCAGGATAAAAGATATACTTGTTAAAGTTTTTAAAGGGGTAGAAAAGATAGATAATTCCCTTAAGTAGATTCAAGTAGATATTTCCAGGTATTAGTTAAAAATTCTAGTCACATTTTACTATCATCAAGCAGCTTGAGCAGTAGTTTGGCCAAATGTCTGCTACAATGAATCAATGTCAAGTAGGTACACTTTTAATTAATACTGTCCAAAATTTGAAGAACAACAATCACTACTTGGACACAACCACTAAGAGTGGTAAGATGACTTTCAATCCATCTATACCCATAGTTATTGAAAATGACATTGAGCTAGTGATAATCAATGATGAGAAATTAACCAAATTAGAAAATTTGGTTGTTGATGATAAGGCATTTGAATAGACACCTATACTTGGTAAAAGGATACTAAGGCTAAAAAATGGAAGAAAAAAGAGGTCCCACGGGTTTTGACTATCATTTTATTACCTACTTCTTTTTTCTCAAAGATTAAAAAAAGCTGAAGAAGAAAAGTATCACAAGTTTATCTCGATGCTGAAGAAATTATTTGTGAATATCCATTTAGTTAACTTTCTTTAGAAAATGCTGAGTTATGAAAATTTCATGCAGGATCTAATGACTAAAAAGAGAACCATAAGTTTTGAGCCTATTGATAATTTATACCATTATTGTGCAATAGTTTTCGGTCTCTTGTAGAGAAAAAGAAAGATCCTAGAGCATTTATGATTCCATATACATTGGGTTTTTCAAATTTTCAAAATCTTAGTGTAGCTTTAGTGTTAGTATTAATCTGATGCCACTACTAGTGTTTAGATAGTTGGGGTTGGGGTTACCCAAACCAGTTTCAATGAGACTTTTTATGACAGTTAACATTGTAAATAAGCCTATGGGATTTTTAATTGTTATTTTGGTGAAGGATTAGTCCTTCATTTTTCCTGCAAATTTCATCATCTTTGATTGTGAAGTTTATTTTGAGGTTCCCATTATCTTAAGGAGACCATTCACTGTGATTGGAAAAACATTGGTTGATATGGAAACTAGTTAGCAAATGTTTTGGCTAAATCATAAGAAAGTGACACAGTGTTTGCCAATCCATAAAGCAACCAAAGGAAATGCATTTACTCTTAGTTATTAGTACAGTCGATGAAGATTCCTTAATAGTTCCTGTTGAAGAGACACTTAGTGTTGAAGCACTAATGACAGTGATCATGAATTTTAAGGGTGATGATATTAATGATATAATGAGATAGTGAGTGCATTTGCTGCTTTGGGTTCCTTAAATTTCGCATCAAAAAATTTAGATTTTGATTTGAAAAATAGGGCAACCCACCAACCAAGCCTTCTATTAAGGAGCCTTATATTTTGGAGCTAAAAACTCTATAATCCCACCTTCGCTATGCTTTCTTGGGAACCAAGAACACTTGCTGGTTATTACAGTTGTAGATTTAGTTTAATGTCAAGTTGAGGCTCTTGTATTAATTTTGCAAAAGTTCTAGAGGTCCATTGATGACATTATTGATATTTCACCTAAAATTTGCTCATAAAACCCAACTCGAGCCAGATGGTACTCCTGATATTGAGCATCTGTGTAGGCTTAACCTGCCTATACAAGAGGTATTCAAAAAGGAGATCGTCAAGTGGTTAGATAAAAGTGTGGTTTATCTTATTGCAGATAGCAAAATGGTAGGCTCGATTTAATGTGCACTAAAGAAAGGTAGAATCACTATGGTTCCAAATGCCAAAAATGAGCTTATTCCAATGAGACTATTCACTAGTTGGCGAGTGTGCATGATTATAGGAAGCCAGATGCATGAACTAAAAATGGTCATTTTTTATGCCTTTTGTGGATCAGATGTTAGATTATTCGGCTGGTAGAGGATGGTATTATTTTCTTGATGGTTATTTGGGATACATCAACTTTTGATTGCTCCCAAAGACCAAGAGAAAACCACTTTCACTTATCCATATGGAATGTTTGCGTTCAGGAGGATGCCTTTGGATTATGCAATACACCAGCACCTTTCAGTAATGCATGATGTCTATCTTCTCTGACTTCATTAACGACACTATCGAGGTATTCATGGATAATTTTTTTTGTTGTTAGTGACTCATTTGAAAATTGTTTTGCCTATCTATTTCATATTTTAAGAAGGTTCAAAGATTGCAATTAGGATATAAATTAGGAAATATGTCACTTTATGGTCAAAGAAAAGATAGTGCTTGGTCACAAGATTTCAAAGAAGATTGAGGTTGACAAGGAGAATGTTGAGGTGATTGAAAAATTTCCTCCACCAGTTTCTATGAAGGGTATTCAAAGATTTTTTGGGGCATGCTGGATTTTATCAAAAGTTCATCAAGGATTTCCATAAAATTGCACATACTTTGTGTAAATTATTAGAGAAAGAGGTGAAGTTCATTTTTAATGATGCGTGTCTAAAGGGGTTTGAGTATCTCATGGTGATATTGACTTTGACCCCCTTTCTTATTTCACCTAATTGGTCCATGCCTTTTGAGGTTATGTGTTATGCTAGTGGAGTAGCGCTAGAAGTAGTCTTAGGCCAAAGGTGTGAGAATATTCTTCATTCTATCTATTATGCTATAAATATACTTAATCCAACTAAGAAAAATTATATAATGATGGAACAAGAGTTATTTACTATGGTTTTTGTGTTTGAGAAATTTTGATCTTATTTGATTGGCACGAAAGTGGTTGTGCATACAAACCATACAACCCATAGGTACTTTATAGTGAAAAAGGATGCAAATCTAAGATTGATTTGTTGGGTACTTCTATAACGAGAATTTAACTTTGAGGTGAATGACCAAAAGAGGATAAAAAACAAGTGGCTAACCACTTTTCATGATTTGAAGAAGAGGCAATGCTAAAATTGAAAGATGAGCTTGAGATAGATGATACTTTTTCGGATGAATAGGTACTAGATACTTCACAAGACTTGTCTAAGGTTCAAAGGTTTTTCCAATTATTTAGAATATGATGTAGTTCCTGAGGAGTTATCATTTTAGTAGATGAATTTTATGCATGATGTGTGGAAAATTTTCTGGGATGAGCCATAATTATTCTAGATTTGAACGGATGGGATGATTCATAGATGTGTTCCAGAGTTTGAAATGATGAGTATTTTAGAGGGCATGTCACTCATCCCTAGTTAGGGGGTCATCATAATAGTGTGTGAACGACTCATAAGATTTTGCAATATGGGTACTATTCTTCCATCATTCATTAATATGCTCATGACTATGTAAGATCTTATGACCAACGTCAAACACAAGGGAACATCTCATGAAGGCACAAGATACTATTAACCCCAATTCTAGATATCAAGCTGATTGTATTGTGGGTTATTTATTTTATGAGTCCATTTGTGAACACATATGGAGCTAAGTGCATCTTGGTTGCTATTGATTATGCCTTGAAGTGGGAGGAGGGGGTTGCGCTGCCAAACAATGAATGGAAGAGTGTGACAATATTTATTAGGAGGAACATATTTTCCAAATTTTGTATGCCAAGAGCTATCATCGTTGATAGGATTTCTCACTATTATTATTGTCTATTCAAGGGTTTAATTGAAAATTTTATTGTAAATCATAAGGTGGCAAAACCTTATCACCCTCAGTCAAGCAGTAAAGTTAAGCTTTCTAATTAGGAGATCAAGCCTATTTTAGCAAAAACTGTGAATTCCACTAGAATAGACTGGGTAGAAAGTTGGATTATGCATTCTGGCCTTATTAAACAACATTCAAGACTCTAATTGGTGCTTCTTCATATCAACTTTTGTGTGGCAGAGCATTGCACTTTTCTGTTGAACTTGAGCATAAGACATTGTAGGTATTCAAAGGTTAAAGTCAAAGTTGGGCTTGAGAAATTGAATCAGATGGATGAGCTCTATCTTAGCATACAAAATTTCAACCTTGTACAAAGAGAACATGAAATCATACCATGACAGAAAGATCTTGAAAAGAGAGTTCACTATTGGCGATATGGTATTGTTTTTCAATTCTAAGCTTCGCTTGATTTTAGGAAAGTTGAATTTAACAAATAGGATTCCTTATTTAGTGGTGATGGTGTACCCTTATGGTCCCATTGAGCTTGAAACTAACGAGGGCAAGATGTTTAAAGTCAATAAGCAAAGGTGAAACAAAATTTAGGTAACTTTGAAGACATAAAGATGATATGTGAGGTGTGTCTTGATGAAGTCTGAGTTATCAAAACACCTAAGTTGTGTTTCAATGTTAAATCATGCATTATATAGGAGGCAACCCATGGGTTAGTTTGGTGAAGTTTGAGTAACTAAGATAACCACGTTGTGCCGCGATGTTAAATCAAGTGTTACTTAGGACACAACCTAAGGATTTATTTTTCTTTGTTTTTTAGTGTTTAGTATAGGATTGAAGTGTATTGAAGCATACATGTAATCAAGGACGCCAGATGAATATCTGGTGCACAGGCCCAATGGCCATCCCAATGAGTTGTAGCCTTTGGCATTGACTCGCAGGATGAGCCACAATCACCGAGAGTAAAAATTAGAAGTTGCAATATTGTGAAACATTTACCTAATGAATATCAAAACTAGTCAAAGTGACTCATAGGGTATCATGATAATTGATTGACCCGAGTCACTGGGACTGAAGTGGACAGCCCAGGTAAGTGTTTGAACCAACACGCTACAGGTGCATGGAACGTCTCATAGCTAGTGGTAACGATTCGTAGGGTCAGTCATAGAAACTAGGTAAAATCAATCAAATATTCTTACAACTAGACCCGACCGACCTAATCCATGTTGGTTAAACCCTATTTTTTCACTCGATTCTCCCCCCTTCTCAAAATAAACAAAAACATAACTCCTTACTCTAACATAAGTATTTATTCCCCTTAATGCTCTCCCTATTTAACACATAATCATCATTAAATCCCTAAAATCTCTCATTCCTCATAGTCCTGTACACTACTATTCCACAAGTTTAATCTATTTGGTTGAAATCCAATAATCTTCCTTTTAGCAATCAAGTTTAGAGATCAAAGTAAGTAAACTTTTCTTTGACTACTTTGATTTTTAGGTTTAAGAAGTCTTTTATGGTTACTGTATTAAATTAATAAGAAACCTAGTTAATGTTACTTGAGTACGGAGAGGGGGTTTGTTTGAATTAAGTGATACATTAAATTGTTAATTTGTGCACACTTGACTTCAAGGGTGCCAACTAGGCTTTCATGTTATTAGTTGCTTAAGTATGTCCATTATTTTGATCCTGGGTGAAGTCTGACTAATCTCGATATATTTGTTAATGTGTACATGTGAACTAATGATAGTAAAATATGGTTAAATTAAAAAATAGTTGGAAATTTATGCTTGAAATTGCAAATGTCCAGAGACTACTAAATTATAGTCCTTATGACTTTCACAATGACTCATACTGTAAGGTAATGAGTCTTCCCGTGAGTCATAACCACTGATACTTTTATTGAAAATTCTAAAGTCTATAAATTTTATGGAAACATCTAAGTACGAGTTACTCAATGAGTCATACAGAGACCGAACACCTCATAGGGACCACTCATACAGAGAGCCTGCAATTCCACATCTATAAGAGTTTGACCCAACGACTCATCTAATGAGTCATAGGGAGACCCAATGAATCATAGGGTAGTTCCACAGTAATAATAGAAGGTGATTTAATTCTAAAGATTAAACCTATGAGTCATTCAATGGGTCGTAGCCTCTGGCAATGACTCCTTGCTTTACCATAGAAAATGACTGCGCTTTGATAATTGTACTTTATTTCTTAATCTTTGTGAGCACTAAATTTTACCCTCCTTAGGTACCATGTTACCTAATAATGAAACTTAAAACAAAGCTACAAAATGGGGAAGCCTATACCTATGAAATAGACACGGTCTACAAAGCAATAAAAATACATGCCCGCTAATGAGGAATTAAGTGTCTAAGTGGAGGAGTATCCAGTATTGACTCCAATTGAGCTATAAAGATTTTGCCTCAGACTAATAGATCAATGCCACAAATAAAAAGAACAAAGGTGTCTCCACCACACTTACCACCACCATTTTTGTATAACGAGGTGGGTAAATGAGAGCCTGAGGAAGGAGAAGATAAAAGTAACTTTGGAAGCAGAGATGAGACTGTATCTAAAAGTCAGTCAAATAATGAAATAGGTATGGGGTCCAACTCATAAGAAACTAGTGCTGATAATGGTGAGGCCTCAGCCTCCACTACTATCTCAGCTCATACTTCAGATTGAGGTAACCTCACAAGTTGAGAGATGGGGTATTTGAGGCATGCAGGCAATATATGATTAGGACATTGTTGTCATCTATAGCATAGGCTGATCCAAGAGAGGTTTATATGAGGATCCGATATTAATTATAATGGGTAAGTCAAAGATAAGTGAGTTTGAGATGTTATTTATGAAATACATATTTGGGTGGATGATTGAGGAGCTGGGTAGATATAGTACAACACTAGTTTGAGAATTTTATACAGCCTATCAAGCAAGGTTGAAGTCTCTAGCTCCATATCATTGCTAGGAAAGATTCATAACTTAGTTCCACTTGTATTGATTTGTGGTGTTGAGGTTAACACTTTAGAGCAAACTCTCTCCCATTTAATGAGATATGAAAGGTAAAGCCTAAGAAAATTAGTTTTTTTATGACAAGATGGTTCACTTTCAGTGGATGGCAAATATTATTGCTATAGTTAATAAAGAGGTTGAATGGGTAGTCGATATATCATCATAGTTAAAAAGGGCAATTAAGCTTCACTGCCAAATCTAAGTAGACAGTGGTGCGTCATTAATTAGGTCCCATATGTGGAGATAATGTTCTAAGCTCTGATTGAGCTATCTTTTTTGTGGGAATTATAGAGGGTTTGAGATTAACATCTCTAAGTTGATTGCTTGAGAAATCCTAGATAGAAAAATTGAACTGAGATGAGCATCCCATTTTTATCCCTAGTTACTTAGATTTAATTAGAGGTAGGTATTCTTTTGTCACCAAATGTTGATCAATTCATAGTAGTTTCTCGAACTACCGATCCTGGGCCTATTCGAGATGTTACAAAACTATTTTCTAGAGAAGGTTGTAGTGGGGGTGGCATAGATAAAAGGCGCCTTTCGGTTGGGTTCACAAATAAAGATTCATACACCTAACTTTTTTTATATTGTAAAGATACAGGTTGAGTCCTAAACGGATATTTTAAGGCATGAGCCTTGTGATACTATTGATGATACTATTTCTCCCTTCTTTGGACCAATTTTAGTTTTAATTTCATCGATTCCAAATCTATGGTCATCCATGCCTCACTCACATACTAATGTGTATGTTGTAGACCCCCAGGAGTTTACATAAACCACGTGGAAATAGTTGGCCACAATCTAGAAAAAGGTTGACAATATTAAAAATAGGGCTAGCCTTGGGTAAGAAAAAGGTTTGGGCGGAGAATATGAAATACCAATCCAATTTAATAGTTTTGATAGTAGGATCACTAACTAGATTGAGAATGTAAGATCCTAAAAGTTGGATAGGATTAGAGAGGAGCTGGATACTCTTTGTGTAGAGATTGAGGACATGTCATCTAGACTATTTTCTGGTATTTTCTACTCCAATCATGCCTGTGATTGAGGAGATGAAAAAGGTTGTAGAGGCCAATATATGGGACACTAAGGGAAAGAAAAAGAGTTGTGTTAGTATAGAGCAAGAATAATTAAGAAAGAAGAGAAAGAGAGACAAAGAAGAATTAAAAAAAAGTGATAGCGGAGAGTAAGCAAGCCTCCTAGGACCATCTATCTGAGAATCATGACATGAAGCATAAAGTAGGGAGCTTTAAAGTTTGTAAGGCCCTGAGTAATGTTATTGTTAATGTTATAGATAGTGTTGGCGGTATAATAGTTGCCCTACTAGTTTTATACCTTCGAGTGCATTGGACACCACCAGTGCCAACATTTACTTGAATACTTCTCCATAGCTGGGCCATACAAGTAGAGACTAGGGTATGTTCTAAGATCGTAACAGTTGATCAGACCTCATCCAATACCTAGAGCATAGCAGGTATGTCCTTACCCCTTATTTTTACTTTTTTTAACTAAGTATTTAGTAAGGATACTATATGTTCTCAAATTTTGGGTAGGGGTGTAACACCACTCTGGGGGTTTTATTATCGTGTTTGTACCATGACTCGGGTTTTCTTATCAGTGTGTTTCTTTTTCTCGGGTGTGCTATCATAGTAGAATTGGCATGTTTAGTTTATGTTTTTGTTTTTTTATATGTTTGTTGTTATATTTGATTTAGAGAAAAATAGGGTAACCTTAGTGTTGTCAAGTTCTTATTGTAATTGTTTTGAGTTTGATTTGGATGTTTGAAGGATACACATAGTAAAAATTTGTGTTAGACTACATGTTGTGTATAACTATGATCACTGTAAGATCTCATTATATAAATAGCATTATAGGCATAATAAAATTAGTTTAGCAATGTATGAATTAGATAGGTAGTAATTGATGATGTGACCCTGTGCTATGTGTGTGTGAGATGTTTAGCTAGTTCAGTAGTATGTGTTTGTGACCTATAGCTTACCCGGTTAGTCTTGCCTAGGTTATAGGAAATTTGGTCAGGAAAGGATCATAGGTCATTCTTGATTAGTCCACTTTTAGCCTAAATGCCATACCAAATGGAATTAATACCCTTTAACCTAAGTTTAAGCATAAAACAACCTATTTACTTTATTCGCCTACATCACTTTCCCATTTTTACTTACAATAAACTTTTTTTCACCTTGGTCCCTCCTTGAATATTGTGTACCTCAACCTAAGCAAATTACTTAAGTTGAGGATGGCTATCATAGGGGTGCATAGTATAGAACGGGTATGAAGAAGAAGTTAGTAAGAGAAAATAAAAAGGATTCGAGTTTGGTAAAAAAAAGTGATCAACAAAGTTTGAAAAGGAAAAATAAAAAAAGAAGACCACACCTAAAATCTGAATAAAAGCAAAGGAGAATAAGGGAGAAAAAAATGAGGTTGAAAAGTGGAGCCAAAAGTAGTGTAGTGCCACTGTAAACATATTTACCATACTCATCCCTAAGACTTCATTACAATCCAATAAAGTTCCTATAGTGACCCTAGTCCAACCGTCCAAAAAACTAAAGCATAGAAAATAAGGGCAAGCATATGGTACACACACTATTAGAACTTCTTTGTGAAATTAAGTGTCATGATTTATTCCCTGAGCATATTTACATCTCTAGACTATGAGTATATGGGTCTTCTTTATTGTGAGTCTCATAGGTTGCATTGTTGGTTACTATTTGTTCGAGTGTTATCATTTGTGTATATGCTTGGTTGTCTGTTCATAATACGATGTCGTATCTTGATTTCTTTGTGTTATGGTAAAGGGTTGAATGTGTACACACAATGGTGTTTGAATTCTTGTATAAGAGGGAGTTTGAAAACTTTGTGATAAAAGATAAATTGTATTAACTGCGGTCCCTTAGGTTTCTTTTAGTTAAGCATCCTACTACTTATGTTGTTTTATTTGCCTAAGGACATGCGAATGTTCTATGTTCAAGGTATTGATTTGTTGGGGTTTATGGCACTTTTGATGCTTAAAGCAAGGAAAATATATGAGTTGTAAGTTTTATTTATGTGGATATGATGTGTTTATGTTATTTTTGTAGGAAAACATGTCTTGGTCGTAATTAGATAAAAAAAGATCTAAAATTGACCAAGAATCAGCATTTAAAACTTGGCCACGACTCGTTGGGTCATGCTATGAGTCATGGTCTGAAAAGTTATGTTTCTAGTAATCAACATCTTGAAGGTTTAAAGTAACCAGTTGCTAGTGACAATATGATATGAACCTTAGAGAGAGACTACATGTCATCTTGTGAGAAAGAGCCACGAAGGTAAAAATTGATGTCAGTTAAAAGAACTACTCTATACGAGTCGTCACTAAAGGCTATAAGTCATTACCTATACTTAACTTGCACAGAGAATCTCAAAGTCCTGAAAGAATGCAAAAGTCTCTAGTGGCAACGACTGATCCAATTGGACATTAGGACTCTATACGAGTCATCGCTAAAGGTGTAGCCACCATGTATAATGGACAAAAAAGGAAAGCTCCTTGACATGCAATGTTTTAGAGTTATACCCTACGATTCATTGGCAAACCTATTTCTACAACCGACCCAGTTGTCCTATTTTATTTAGGACCAGATTTGTTTTATATCTATAAATACTCTAATAAGGGTAAGATTGCAAAACTCATGAGACGTGGAAGTGTAATTGAGGATAAGCATTTAACAAAGGCATGAATTCATTTTACATGAACTTAATTATAAGTTCTATATGCCAAGGGCTAAGTGAGATTACCAATATAAATAACCTATGGAGTTATGAAGTTATGGGAATACAGTCCTAGTGTGTAACACATTGCGACTACCCCTTGGACATCACACGATACATAGGACTACAAGTAGACCATAGCTAACCTATGTCATCTAGTTCAACATTAAGCCATAATCAATTTACTCAAAACATAAGCTGAAGCAAGCATTTATTCATAAAACATGGATACAAAATCTCAAGCCTAAAGTTTGTCAAGTTAAACTGAAAATAATAGCATCATGATTGAAGTTGAAAGTACTACTAAGTATGGACAAGACTTTAGCATACTGAAGAGCCGCTGGGACAAACCCCCACTGATCCAAAACTATGAAGTCTAAATTAAGCATAAACTTGAACTGATAAAAACAAAAATCATAATCCAAGTCCTCATAACATAAGGACTTACCAAATTATAGGAGTAGGCAAATGTGATCGCGACTAATCTTGATGCTGAGGAGGAACATCAGGACTTACACCATAATAGGATCCAGAGCATAAAAGAGTATGTGGTCAGTACTTATGGAATGTACTGAGTATACACGGATGCATGGAATATGTAAATATGATGGAAAATCATAAAATATGGGTAATCATGTTAAGTGTATAAAGAATCACCATTTTCCATAAGTAAAACTGGAAACTACAATGTTATGAAGCATAGAGTGCCAAAACATAATTTAGTAAAGTCAATGAATCGTATACACTTAGATTCTAAAACTTTTTTATTATGGGGGATTCTTTTAACCAACATAAGCCATATTATCAACAAGGAGTCCAACATTTTCCTTATTGGAAGGTCACAATATACCTTGCCAAGGGTATAGTGCCATGACTGATGTGATCATAAAACTGAGCCTATTTGGGTAAATATAGATCCTATGATGGTACGTAGTTCTAGGATTTGGGACGCTGAACCCGTGTCTGCTCGGTTCTCAATACTACTCTTAAAAATCATACCAATGCTCATACTATAAAAAACCCTTCACGTAAATAGCATGAATTAATTTTTAAAGTAAATTGATGACAGTAGTCCTAACATGTTGAAAATTATTCATGCTTCTTTTACTATTATTATGTAATTATAATTAATATATGGGTATTTCATGATAACATATGGTCATTTCATACCAAAATCACAAAATTCATGCTAAATCATGGGAGTTAAAATAAAATCATGTCATGATAATTCAAATTCATGTTTGAGGTTTGTAAACTAGTAATCATGTGTTCTAAGCAATTTGAATCATGAGGAACATGGAAATAATAGAATAAACATGAAAATCAGGAAGTGGGTATAAACCCTTGAATTTAACTTACGAATTCCTACATTTTGAAAAGATGAATTTAGGGGTGCAAGGATAGAAGGAGGTCTTTTCTAAATCCCACATACCTAAACTTGATGATTTCTTGAAGTGGAGTGTTTAGCTAGGCCCTTGGAATTTGAATTTTGGGAAAAAAATCCTTTCTAGAGTTTCTTGAGGTTGGAGAGGAGGGAAATGAGGGATTTGGGAGTTAATCCACGTATTTGGGCAATTTTTAGGATATAAAATGGGTTTGGGGAGGTTAAAAGACAAGAATACCCCTTTTAGAATTAAAAATAACAAAAAAATAAGAAAAATAGCAAAGAGAAGTGCTCGGTGGTGCAACTCGAATCTAGTTCACACAGTTGTTCCCGCAACACTGGTGGACATTGCTGCCATACCCTTACAACCGTCCGACTGACGTCCACTTCGCATCACGGATCACTCAGACTGTGTAGTACCCTGTAAAATAGGCATAAATTTTAGCACATAACTCAGATTGTTGAATAGCCTATCGTGTTGGTAATTAGACTTAATAATCCTTAACCCATATCTGTAGCATACTGCACACTTAAGAAATTGGATTTTACACCCAATACAAACAAAATTTCCTCAGTTTCATGTCTAGTCTCAAATAAAGAATGACTCAAATCTTAGCTCAAAAGTTCAAGGTGTTATAATATCTCTCCCTTGGGATCATTCATCCTCAAATAAAGACTAAAACTCTAGTGAAACTTATGAGGCATGAACATAAGCATAGAACTACAAGATAAGAACCTTATACATAAGAGTTAATATGTATATATGTAGGAATTAGGTCATTATGTAAAATATTATCTTTGGGAATATATAATAGATGCAGATACTTAAAGTTCACAGCCTTTTTAGCCTCCTATGGAGCTCCATCAACTTGTTGATTTCTCCACGACACTTTCACGAAATACACTTCATTATTCTTTAGCCTCTAAACCTGATGATAAAGGATCTCAATAGGAACCTCCTAATAGGATAAACTATGTTTCACATCAATGCTCTCTACAAGCACAAATAAGGATGGATCTCCAATAAACTTATTCACCATGGACACATGGAAAACTGGGTGGACTATGACTAACGCTGCTAGAAGATCTAGGTCAAATGCAACATCTCCAATGCCCACTTAGAATGGGGTAAGAACCAATGTATTAGGGACTAAGTTTCCCTTTTTTTCCAAATCTCCTCACTTCTTTCATAGTTAATACCTTTAAGAACATTGAATCACCTACCACAAACTTTAGTTTCCTTCTCCTAACATATGCATATGTATTTTGACAACTTTGAGCAGTTTTTAGTCTCTCTCAAATCGACTAAACTTTCTCTATAGCTTTGAGAATGGATTCCGGCCAAATTAAAACTACCTCACTAATAGCCCACCCTATATGAGACATATGTTTACGCTTATATAGAGCCTTAAATGGAGACATCCGGATGCTATAGTGGTAGTTGATGTTATATGCAAACTTAATTAGAGGTAGGTGATTATTCTAATCCTTTTTTAAGTCGATCACACACGCACTCAACATGATAAAGTTTGGATAGTATACTTGTCCTAATCGTCTGTCGGGGTTTAGAAAGTGGTATAAAGCTTTACTTTTTTACCAAGATCCTTCTCAAATAATTGTAAAAACTATGAGGTGAAATGAGTCCCTAGGTCTGAGATGATGGATAAGTAAATCCTATAAAGTCTGACTAACTCACAAATGTACAATCTTGCATAGTCCGTAACTGCCCTAACTCAAGACTATCCCTTAGTCCTAACATGGTGTTTAGAGACACAAGTGACCCTAAGTTAACCCATGGCATGACATGACACTAAGATTATTATTTAAATTGATTAAAATATGCAGCAACAAAACTAAATAATATAAGAAAATCAGAAACAAATAACAATGTTAAAACAAAAATGGGAATCACTGAATATCACATGAAATTGAATCTAACTGTCTGTCTAAAAGCCTCTACTAGGATCAGTTATTGGGACAAGTCCCCAGCTAACTCTAACTATCTAAAACTTAAATATAATGAAATGAAATACTTCTACTAGTCCTAAAATGATGAGGACTCACCAAATAACTACTGCTAATACAACCGAAGATAGTATTAAGTTGATCTAGGTATTGAGCATCAAAAATTATATTATGAGACAATATAGTGAAAAGGAAGTATGGGATTAGTACTTTTAATACACTGAGCATGTGAGATAGAAAATAACTAATATAGGCTGAATATGGTGCTGATGCAAGACCAAGTAATAACATCTACTATATGATAAGTTCAATAACTGAACACAAGGTCATACAAGAATTTGTATCTGAACTATGGGCTGTGGACTGTGGGAGCTACTGATAACCAATATATCTAATCATAGCTAATTAGGTTCCAACCTGTAGCCCCAACTGGAAGGGTGTTCTATGCCTTGACAAGGGTACGAATATTGACTAACGTTGATATACTCAACTGAAGTCCAAAGGGACTAAGGTGTAAATTATGGTCTAATGGGTGACCTTTTAAAACATATAGTGTCACCGTAGTTCTTGGACTTAGGGACTTCTACTAAAGGTCACATCCTAACTGATGATAAGCCTTCATCCTTGTATCCTCTCTGTGCTAAGTACTACTCCCAACTAAATAACACTGATAACTTAAATACTAAATAATGGTATTAATTTGAAGACTAAAAATAAATTCATTATATAAAAGCATTCAAAAATGTAAACTAAAGGATATAATACTCAAAAGTATATGCATGAAATCCTAGGTCATCAGGTGTCTATAACGTACCATTTTTGAAGAATACAGCTATTATGCCAATTTTTTATGTGAGTGAATTAAGAAATTTAATAACTCTAGTCCAAAAATCATGGATTTCCAAATATAATTAGGGTTTATTATTTGAACACGTAATGAAACTTGAATTCATGTTAAAACATGTGTCTATAACTCAATGAGATTAAGGTATTGGAGTATCAAGAAATTCACAACATTCATGTATACTATGCTCTGAGGAAAGAATTAAACTAGAAAATTGAGTTAACTTTGGGACTCTATGTTAAAAGGAGACCCATTGATGAAATCCCTCATACCTAGAGATAAAAATCTTGAAGAAATATTTGAAACTAGGGAGTGAAACTAAAGAACCATAATTTTGACTTGGGGAAAGAAAATCCCCTATTTTTCTCTATTAAAGCTAAGTGTTGATTGTTTTCTAAGTAATGAGGGCTTAAGGTATTAATAATAATATGACTCAACTTTAGGGTGGCTTAAGTGACATAGTTTTGATGTTAAAAGAGTGGAAAAGGACTGATGTGGCTTTTTAAATTTGTAATTAAAAAGATACTAGAGCATTGGGGTGGCACAAATGACATAGTTTTGATGTTAAAAGAGTGGGAAAGGATTGATGTTCCCTTTTGAATTTGTAACTGAAAAGTTGTTGGAAGGGACGTATTAGATACCCATAATAATAGGACCTACCTATGATCATGGGTGGTGTTCATGGTTGGGATATGGATATGAGCTCTCTATACTCCACCAAATGAGCCATGATATGATTATGGGACCCTTCTATGATTGTACATTTATTCTTAGGTTGTAGATTCCAACTGGATAAACTTTAGAAGTCAAGATCATACCTAAGATCGTGGTTTCTAACCATTTTTGTAGTTCCCTCTCATTGTTAGAAGAAATGCTTGTCATGTTTAATATGTTTCAGACTATTTTAATCAAATGGGAGAATTGTATAGTCATATAATCGTACCACGATTGTACCTATGCTTGTAGGTTCTCACTACTAGACAATGCTTCACTAAAATGGTCATACCTTCTTACTCTGATACCAAATTAAGGTGAAACTCAATATGATGGAAAGATAATTTGAATATGTATCATTTGGTATTAAGAAAAAAATATTTTAGAACATAGGAGTTATAATTGTTTGATTTTGACTATAACAATATTCTTCTCAAGTAATCAATCGTTAAGGAAGGCTTTGACTTGGCCATGAGCTAGGAGTTACTTATGGCCTTAATAAATATATAAATAACTTACTATACCACTCAAACATCATGTTTGATTTGACATGTACTTGAATCATGATTCTAAGTTTAGACTAGATTTTTAGGGTTGTTAAAATATCTCCCCCTTGAGGTCATTCTCCCTGAATTAGAACTAAGCTGAAATGTTACGGAAAGAACTGCAATCCTAATATTGTCTTTCTAAGAGCAGAAAGCTGACATTATAACTGAATTTGTAACTAAAATATAGTATGAACCTAACTCATTAATGCATGTTATGATAATTAGGTACTTGGTCATTATATCTACCTCTGCTTCGTAATTATCCCCCTTTATTGATTGATTTCACTAAAGAAGCCTTATCAATGCGACCTTTTTGCTCCTCAACTTACGAACCTGACGATCAAGGATCTTAACTGGGACATCTTCATAAGAGAGACTATTTTTCACACCCACACTCTCTAAGGGCACAACCTATGCGGGATCATCAATGCATATCTTTAATAAGGACACATAAAAAACTAGATTCATTAATATGAAATCTGCAGGTAATTCAAACTCATAGTCTATACTGGCCAAACGATCCACAATCTTATATGTACACCAACATAGCGGGGACTGAACTTTCTCTTCTAACAAAATCTTTTCACCCCTTTCATGGGTAAAAACATTTAAGTAGACAAAATCACCAATAGAAAAATCAAGTTCCTTTTTTCTCACATATACATATGATTTCTGATGACTTTGAACAATTTTCAGCCATTTTAAATCAGCTAAACTTTCTCCATAGCCTCCTGAACTGAATGTGTCCCTATCAGTGTAGCTTCACTAACTTTAAACAAATCAATTGGAGATCCACACCTCCTACCATAAAGTGTTTTAAATGGGGTCATCTGAATACTAGAGTGGTAACTATTATTTAAGCAAACTCAATAAAAGCAAAATGATCATCCCAACACCTTAAAATTTATCATACATTATCTCAACATATCCTCTTAGGTCTGAATGTTCCTCTATGCCTAACTATTTATCTACAGGTGAAATGTTGTGCTAAGATGAACTTGGGTACCAAGACCCTTCTGAAACATCTTTCAAAATTGAGTTGTAAACTAAATACCTCTATTTGAAATGATAGTTAAGGGGACTCTTTCCAATTTTAGTAAATCCCAAAGGTAAAGTGTAGCATAGTCCTTGGTTGAATTTAAAGTGTTAACTGGTAAGAAATAGGTTGACTTAGTCATTTGGTCCATGATAACCCAAATAGACTTATGTTGTCACGAGTACGAGGCAACCTTGTATAAAGTCCATATTCACCACTTCCCACTTCCAAGTAGTAATATTAATTTCTTGAAGTGTACCACCAGGTCTGTGGTGCTCAACTTAACCTTCTGGCAATTTGGGCACTTAGCCATAAATTCTGCGATATCTTTCTTTTGTCCATTCCACCAATAGACTTCTGGTAAATTATGATACATCTTAGTGATCCTGGGTGAATAAAATATCGAGAACTATAAGATTTTGCAAGCATCCATTGTGTCAAGTCATCTACATCTAAAACACATAGTCTATCCTAAAAATGAAGAACACCATCTCCCGTTCGGGATAAAACCTCAACCTTTTGACGCTAGATCGCTTCTTTCACCCTAAGAAAAATAAGATCACTGTCCTGCTTTTCTTTTACCTCGGATATCAAAGAGGATTCTAAACAGTTCTTAATCAAGATATTACCTTCGGCTAGATTGACCAATCAAACTCCCAATCTAGCAAGCCGATGAACCTCATGAACTAACTTTTTCTTCTTATCTTCTATATAAGCAAAACTTCCCATAAACAACTACTAAGAGTGCCATTTACCACATTGGCTTTACCTGAATGATACAAGACACTCATATAATAATCCTTTTACAACTCTAGCCATCTCATTTGATGAAGATTTAAATCTTTCTGACTGAACACATACTAAAAGCTCTTGTGACCAGTGAAAAAATCAGCATAAACCTTAAAAAGGTAATGCCTCCAAATCTTTAAGGCAAAGAAACCTGCTGCCAACTCAAAATCATGAGTCATGTAGTTCATATCATAAGGCTTAAGTTGCCTAAAGAAATATACTATAACCATGTCATGATGCATCAACACACAACAAAGTCCAACTTTAGAAACATAAAGGTAAACGACAAAACCATTTGAACCCATTGGTAGAGTCAAAACTAGAGTGATGGTAAGTCTAGTCTTTAACTCATGGAAACTCATCACATAAATTGGACCACTAAAATTAGAATTTCTTCTGAGTCAATCTTGAAATGGGAGAGGCAATAGAAGAAAATCTTCAACAAGTCGTCTGTAATAACCTACTAAATTTACGAAACTCCTAATATCTAATGGAGAGATCATAGTCCAGTTATTCACTACTTCAGTATTTTGAGAATCAACCCAAATTCCATCACCCGAAATAATATGACCAAGGAAGGTCACTGATTTCAACCAAAATTCACATTTGGTAAACTTAGCGAATAATTGGTGATTTTTGAGAGTATGTAAGACAATCCTCAAATGGTATATTAATCCTTACTTCAAGAATAAATGAGGATTTCATCTATGAATACTATAATGAATCTATCCAAGTACTGCTTAAACACACTACCCATCAAGTTCGTAAAAGCTAAAGGAGTATTCTTTAGTCCAAAAGACATAACAACAAATTCAAAGTGGTCGTACCTAGTTCTGAAGTCTGTCTTTAGAATATCTCATTCTCTGACTTGGAGCTGATGTAGTCTGGTCTAAGGTCTATCTTATAAAAGAACTCGACACCCTAAAGTTGGTCAAATAAGTCATCTATCTAAGGAATAGGATATTTATTCTTGATTATCACTATGTTTAATCAACCGTAGTAGATGCACAATCTGAGATAACTATATTTTTTGTGCATAAATAAAATTAGAGTGCCCCATGAAGAGATGTTGGTCCTGATGAAACCTTTGTCTAGGAGATCTTTAAACTATTTCTTCAACTTTTCAAGCTTTGATGGATCCATTCTATAGGGTGTGTTTCCAATAGGTTGGGTATCTTGAAGGAATATATTCCAAAGTCAATTTCTCATTTGGTAAGAACTCCCGGTAGATCTTTAGGAAATACTTCTAAAAATTCATTTACCATAGGAACTAACTTAAGATTTGGGGTCTCAAACTTTGAATCCTTAACCCAAACAAGATGATAGATACACCCTTTGGAAATCATTATTCTTTCCTTAAGGTAATAGATAAACTGACAAACAGGCACTTAGGTACTACCCTTCCACTCTATGACTGTCTTATTTGGAAACTGAAACTATACTACTCTTTTCCTACAATCAACTAAGGTATAGCAAGAGTGGAGCCAATTCATGCCAAGAATAACATCAAAATCTGTCATTTCTAGCTCTACATGATTAATTGAGGTAATATTTTGGGAAATTATGACTGGGTAATTTCTGTATACCCATAAAGATATGACTAAATTATCAACTGGAGTAGAGACAAAGAAGGGTTTTGAGATGATTTCAAGACTTCCACCAAAGTCCAATGCTATATAGGGAGTCATAAAGGAAAGTATGGCTCCGAGATCTAACAATGCATAAATATAAATATAAAAGACTTGTAATTTACTAGCGACCACATTAGGAAAACCTTTCTAATCTAATTGAGTCTAAAGGGAATGAAACTTATTCTGACGTTATCTGCCAGTTGCACTAGATGAGGTACCCTGCTGAGTCGAGCGACCAACTAGAGGTTCTGAAGAGTTACACTAACTTTGCTGACGAATATACCTACCTCTCTATGAAACCACTAGATATTTTGTTAATCTGTGGCTTGTATTAACACACCCAAAACAACTATCACTATCAGCCATAGACTCATACTTGTAGTTCTTACCATATTTCTTGCAAATTAAGTTAGTATGAATACTATTCACACTACCCTAGGACTTAGAGCCTGGTGCTTTATCTCGATTACCTTGCCTAAACTTGGTCAATGGAGCACTATTAGAAGATGGGGATGGAGCTAAAGATTTTTGGTGAAACTGAGAACAAGTTCCACCACCTGACCTCTATTGAGAGAAATTAAAACTGCCTGTTCTAGCCCTCTCACTCTCTATTTTTTTCTTCTTGATTTTATTTTATCTATCTAATGAGCATAAACCATCAATGTGGACATGTACATATCCATAACAAACACAATATTTCTACACTCTTTGACCACGCCCTTAGAAATATCTAACACAAACTAGCTCATTCGGCCCCTAGAGTTAGCAACCATAGCCGGAGCACACTTTGCCAACTAGGTAAAATTAAGAGAATGATCCTTCACACTCATGTTACCGTGCTTCATACATATAAATTCCTACACTTTGTCCTCCCTTAGCTCAAGTGGGAATAACCTATCTAAAAATGCAGCAACAAACTCATCCCACTCTACCGATCCTGTATTTATACCTCTACTCCTTCCATTACTTGTACTAGGTATGAGACACTCCTTGCAACTGACAAGCAGCCACATCATCACTTTTAGTTGGAGTGACACCCATGATCTCAGTAACTTTCTGAATACTATTCAAGAAATCTTGCGGATCCTCTTTAAACTTAGACCCAAAGAATACTGAAGGATTCATCTGAGTAAAGTGTTAGACTCTGGTTATTGTCATAATTTACTACTGGGTTGGATATTGTAATAGCTTACTGGTCATTCTAGGTGGTCATGAACTAGGCTAAGGCTTTGAAAGCAACTCTAAATTTGGCATGGGAGACTTGTTCATTTAGAGGGTTTGCTAGAGCTGTTGGTGGTGCTTGTTGATTCCCATTATAGTTATCTTTCCCATTCCTCCTTTCTTTAGTTCTCTTTGAAGTTATATTCTATAAATGTGTAGAGAATAAGTTAGAAAGAGGTTTAATAGAGTTCACAATGTCTCATAGCCTCTCACTTATTAGTGTGGCATGCTTCACACCCATGAATAAAACTCTACTTACCATAACATTCAGACACCCTAGGACACTTTAAACCTAATGCTCTGATACCAAGTTTGTCACGACCTGAGATTACTCCTTAGTCATAACATAGTACTTAGAATCACAAATGACCTCAAGCTAAGCCATAGCCTGAAATGATGCTAAAAATACTATTAAAAACTAATTAACCTTGTGCAGAAGCTAAACTTAATGATATATGAAATTAGAACCAAATAAAAATGTAAAAATAAAAATCATGGAACATCACATGAAACTGAATCTTTATTGTCTATATGAAAGCCTCTACTAGGATGAGTTGTTGCGATAAGTCCCCAACTAAACTTATCGGTCTGAGCTAAAATAATATAAAGTGAACTACTGATATTATTCCTTAATAATAAGGACTCACCAAAGTACTATTATTGATATAGTAGGAGATTATACTAAGCACAATCCAAACACTGAGCGTCACAACCTATATTATGAAATAATATAGCACAAAAGAAAGTATGCAACTATTACTTTGAATAAACTGAGTATTTGAGATAGGAATTAAGTAACATAGGCTAAACATGATGTATGTAACATGGTAAACTGATTCAAGTCCTAGTAATAAACATGTAGTGTATCATAAACTAAATAACTGAATATAAGGTCATATAAGTATCTGGATTTGAACTGCGGCCATGTTCTATGGGATCTACTAATAAACAACATACCCCAATCTGAGATAACTAGGGTCTAACTTGTAACCCTAGATAGAAGGGTGTTCTGTACCGTGCCATGGGTACGAATAATAACTAAAGTCGATTCAATAAACTGATGTCCATAAAAACTAAGGTGTTAATCCTAGTCTTGGGTAAAACTGTAGAACCTATGGTGGCATCATAGTTCTGATACTTAGAGACTTTTACTAAAGATCTCAGCCTAACTAATGGGTGAGTCTTTATCCCTGCATCTGCTTAGTGCTAAGTACAACTGCTAACTAAATGACACTAATAACTGAAATTCTCAATAATGGTAATAATCTGAAGACTAAAACTAAATTCATTATCTGAAAGTATTCAAAACATGTAAACTTAAGGATATAATACTCAATAGTATACGCATGAAATCCAAGGTAATCGGGTGTTCATAACCACCATCTCTGATGAATGCAACTATTATACCAATTTCTTAAACTGAGTAAATTAAGAAATTTAATAACTCAATTCCGATAATCAAGAATTCACAACATTAATGAACCCTAAGCTTTGGGGAAGGAATTAAATTAGGTAATTGAGTAAACTTTGGGACTCAATGGGTAAAAGGACTCCCATTGATGAAATACAAATTACCTGTTGATGAAAACCCTGAAAACATCCTTGAAACTAAGGACTGAAGCTAAAGAACCTTAATTTTTCCTTGGGGAAAGAAAATCGCATTTTTCTTTATTTTAAAGCTAAGTGTGGAGCGTTTTCTAAGTAATAAGGGTTTAGGGACGTGTTTTTGATGTTAAAATAGTGGATAAAGACTGATGTTCCCTTTTAAATTTGTAACTAAAAAGCTGCTAGAAGGGACTTACGAGACCTTCCCACGATTGTGGGACCCAACTATGATTGTAGGTGGTGTTCATGGTGGGGAGATAAATATGAGATCTATGTACTCCACCAGACGAACCTTGGTATGATTGCGGGACCCTCCTATATTGTACCTTGGTTCATAGGTTGTAGGTTCCCATTGGATCAACTTTGGAAGTCAAGATCATATCTTAGACAGTAGTTTCTAACAATGGTCGTGGTTCCATCTCATGGTTGGAAGGTACACTTGTCAAATTTTTTATGTTTGGGACTATTTTAATTGGATGGGGGAATTATACGATCATACAATCTCTCCACAATCTACATGCACACCATACGAGTACTATCCCAAAATATTCAAGGCGAATACCACTATTGCCAACTTCGAGTCATGCATCAGATAATTCTTCTCATGATCTCTAAGTTTCTTGGATGCATAAGCTATCACCTTCTATTTTACATTAAGACATATCAAAACACAATACTGAAAGAATCACAGCAAACAATAAATCCATCTAATCCACATGGAAAAACTAACATCGGTGCTAAAGTCAATCTATCATTTGATTTGTGAAAACTTTTCTCAAACTTGTCTGACCATTGGAACCTCACCCTCTTTTGTGTCAACTTGGGGAATGATGCAGCTTTTGAAGAAAAATGCTTAACAAATCTCTTGTTGTAATCGCTAAGCCTAGTATGTCGGATAAAGTAATAGGCCTAAGCCAAAGCTTTACTACCTCCATTTTCTAGGGGTCTACATGAACACCTTTACCCAAAATTACATGTCCCAAAAAGTCAACAGACTTAAACCAAAATTTACACTTACTAAATTTCACAAATAGCTGATGATTCTTGAGGGTCTCTAATACTATTCTCAAATGGTTTACATCTTCATCCTAACTCTGAGAATACCCAAGTATGTCATCAATAAATACAATGACAAATATGTCTAAATATAGCTTAAAAACCTTGTACATTAAATTAATAAAAGCTGCAAAATTACTTGTAAGTCCAAAAGACACTAAAAATCAAAGTGAGCATACCGAGTTCTAAAAGCAGTCTTTGGAATGCTAAACTCTCTGACTTCTAGCTGATGATTTACTCACTGTAGGTCAATTTAGAAATAAAATAAGCACCTTAAATTTGGTTGAACTGGTTTATAGGATACTTATTTTTTATGGTGACCATGTTCAACTATCTATATTTTTTACACATTTGAGAGTGTCATCCTTCTTCCGCATGAATAAGACTGCAGCACCCTATCGTGAAACACTAGGCCAAATGAAACCTTTGTCAAGGAGATCTTTGAGTTGCTCCTTCAACTCGTTAAGCTCCGTTGGAGCCATTCTTCAAGAAGTGATAGAAAAGGGATAGGTATATAAAAGAAGGTCAATCTCAAACTAATTCTCCCTATCGGGAGGGACTCTATTTAGATCCTCTGGAAAAACATTAGAAAACTCATTGACTCTTAGACTTAGTATCCTTAACCCAAACTAGGTGATAGATATAACCTTAAATCAACTTTCTAGGATTAAAATAGGAAATAAAACAACCCCTGGGTACCATCAGACTACCCTTTTACTCGAGGATTGACTCATTAGGAAATTGGAATTTCATAACTTGGGTTCAACAATCAACAGAGGCATACTATGAATGGAGATAATCCCTACCAAGAATAATGTCAAAATCAGTCATCTCCAATTCTATTAAATCTTCTGAAGTGAACATATAAAGAACAATAATAGGGTAATTCCTGTAAATTCTTTTAGCAATATTGACTTTCCAATAGGGGTGGAAACTAAAAAAGGCTCAAAAAGACTTTCAAGAATAACATAAAAATTCATAAAACTAAACTGGGTTATGAAAGAGTAATTTAACCTCAGATCTAACAATATATAAGGATTTGTATAAAAGAAATGAAGCATACTAGTGACCATAAGTGGAGAGCTCTCCTATTCCTAATGAGAAGATAGAGCATAGAACCAGTTTGCTGTTGACTGTCTCCAACACTAGATGAAGCACCTCGGTACTGAGCCAGGTGTTTAGAGGAAGTTGCTTAGGTAGTGGACTGAGTTTGAGGGCGAGCATCTCTATTGCCCTGCCTTACTGAGGTGCACTCCCTCAACTTGTGACCTAGTTTACCATAACTAAAATAACTTTCCTTACCAAACAAACACTAACCTTGATAATTCTTACCACACTTAGTCTGGATAGGTATGTCCTCTTATTAATGCTACCCTGAGATCGGGTGATTGGTGCCTACCTCACTGTATCTATTTGACATTAAGTGTGGGGGCATTGGTTGAAAATTGTGTAGGTTCTGGTGAATAACTTTAAAACTATGAATGATTTCCCTCACTTGACTTGTGTTGAATAAACTCAAATTTCTCAATCCTAGTCTTCTTGGTTTCCCTCGCAAATTTCTTTAATTTTTCTTTTTTAATTTATGTATGGGTTATCAGTTAGTTAATATCCATGTCCCCAATCAGCATTGCAGTACCACACTCTTTGATTACCAATTCAGATACACCAATAACAAACTTACTCATATTGGCCTCAGATCAGCCATCATCTTTGGCGAATACTTCAAAAGTTGAGTAAATATGAGGGAGTATTCCTTTATTGACATAGAACATTGCTTGAGGTTTATAATCTCTTTTACCTTATCTTTCCTTATCTCATGAGGAAAGAACCTATCAAGAAAAGTTGTCCCAAATACATTCCAATCGATTGAAGTTGTATTTTCACTTGTGACTCCCCTCCACTGCTTACACTAATCACGAGGAATATCTTTTAATTGATACAATATCAACTCCACAATCTATACTTTTGTGACAGGTATAATTTAAGTAATTTTCTTTACCTCATCAATAAAATATCATGGATTTTCATCCATTTTCAAACAAAAAAACTAAAGTGGGTTCATCCTCATATAATTTTGAATCCTGGTGGCAACTAAGTTGCTATTTTGCAAAACTGGGACTATCTCCAGTTACCTATGAAGTCATAGCCTAAGTGTGAGACCCCATAAAATTTTGAAAATTTTATTTTTGACCCTCTTACGTTCGCAATATGGATTTTGACTTGAATTATTATTAGGGATATTAAAAGGGTATTTTGGAAAAGTTTCAAAATTTTCATAAGGGGTTCGGGGTCATTTTGAGACCCCGAGGCAGTGAGGGTCTGTGATATTGGCATGCCATAGAAGTTAGCCTCTGTGATAAAGGCGTGACATAGAGGCTACTATCTGCGGTAGCAGCGCGCTATACTGTTGTTTTAATTTTGTCCAGTTTTTATTTTTTCACTTAGGATAAGGGGATTTTGGTCCTTTCACTCTTTCCACGACCTTCAAATATAAAATAACCCTTTTTTCTTTAATTTTAAAAGATTAAACTCCATACTTTCTCTTAAACTCAAAACCCAAGAAAACTCAAGGGTTTTACAGAGGATTCACCATCTACCACTGAACTTCGAATTTACTTCAATTTCTTGGGTATTTCAGGCATGTATCTCAGTCCCGAACTTTAATTTTATATTATGGCATTTATTTATTCATTATCCATGTGGTTTAAATTAATGAGTTTGAAATTGGGTTAAGGGGTTTTGATTGGTATACTTGAATAACTTTTTCCATGTTTTAAATTTATGATATATGCTTTAATTTATTATGGGAATTGGGATGGGGAACGTTGATTTCCCTAAATTGATGACTTTTTGACTTAGTAATGGCATTAACCCCAACCCACTTTGTAAATTTGATTTTTGAACATGGATAACTGCATAATTCAACTTATTTACAAATCCATTTCATTGTATTATTAGATAATTGGTTAAAACGGACTTGAAAGGACCCTGGTGGTCATGGTTTGGATTTAAAAATGGAACTTGGTAGTCTAATGGTTACATGGATTGATTTGGCATGATTATATGAACTTGCAAGCATAATTGGTATGACAATAGCAAGTGGTAAATGCCTTAATATAATACTTCTGGGTTAATGGTTGGTTTATGTACAAATTATTTTGAATTGGGCTTAAAGGGAAATGTGTATCTCACCATGAAAGTGTAGTCCTGGGGGACTAACATTGAAAACTACGTTTGCTAACATGGGGGTCTATATAACCGTATGCTTGGTTCACACATTATATTTTAGGATGGGTATAGCCTTGGAGTCTTTATCCCTTCTTTCAGATTCCTTGGTTCATACCACAAACCTGCACTTGGGCCCTTTCAGTAGAGGGAGCTGAACCCATATAGCCCACGGGTGCCTTTAGGATGAAGCAAACTGCATAGTTCATGTTAATGGTTTAAATTCTCATGTTTGTGACCCTTTTTCCTATCCTGACATCCTATATATGTATATATAATTTTTGTGCATATGATTTTGACTGATTTGGTGGAAATACACTGGGCATATTGTTGTTGTTGTTTTTGTTGATTTTGACTGGTTTACGGTATTGGCATTATTGTATTACTTTTCCTGAGTTATATGCCAATGCTTATCCCACTGACCATTCCTAGATGCTACATCATTTCATGATGTAGGGTTCAAAGGATTTTGTGTTGCTATGTACAGTGTTAGGCGATTAGGTATTTGTAAGACCCCGCAAAATTCTCTCATAGCCTGAGTCTTAGAGTGTGTTCAGTAAAGTGTTAATCCAGCTTAAAAAGGTTGAGAAGTGTTTTCCCAAGTGAGAAGTATTTTAAACTATGTATAATTTCCCTAATATTGACTTTTTATCATGTAGAGAATTAAATAAGTTTTCCGTCGATACCAAATTCACCCAAATTTGACACTTGGGCAAAGATTTAGAGCTATTTTACTGAGACAGTGTGCCGCCTGGCACTTTAGTGCATCGCGGATCCAGCCAAAATGGCAATCGTCAAAATCTAGTAATCAATCACGATTATGGTGCGTCGCGCCAAGGCTTAATTTCAGAATTGTCAATTTCTAGTGCACCAATGCGATTCCATCGTGTCGCAGTGCCTTTCCAGTTTGCAACCAAGGTAGCAATGCGATTCCCACTGCGTCGTCCCATCAAGCAGTTTCCTGATTGTCTAATTTTCAGTGACCTGGCGCATCGCGCTAGCATAGAAAATTAGAATTTTTCAGTTTATTTTCAGAGTCAAAAAGGGTCTTTTCCCAACCCCTATATATACTCCTTAACATGGGATTTGGCCTCATTTCACCCAAAATATCATTGTTTTCTCTCAATTCTCTTCAACATCAAGAGCTAAGGTTTCTACAAAATCAAAACCCTTCCTTTTTCTTTAAGAAAAATCAAGGGAAATCAAGAAATCAAGAATCTCTCCAAGAGCTTTCAAGAAAGAGTTTCTCTAAGGTATGCAGATGTTGATTCATAGGTCCCTTTCATCCAAGATGCTCAAGAACCCTTTTTTAAATTTCAAAACTTTTATTTTTATGAGTTTCATGATTTATGTGAGTTGAAATTAATGTTCATGCTATTATTGAGTTGTGATTCATTTTTGTTTACAAGGTTTTCAAGCTTTGACCCTAGTATGTGATATTCATGTGATGTTCATGATAAACCCTCTTCAAGTTGCTTATTAAGTGGTGTGTTTATGTTAATTAAGAGTAGAAATTATTGAATAAGCAAAGCATGCTTCCCATATGTTTGATAAAATGCTTATGTGAAGGAATTAGAGCCATTATAGCATGTTGCCTAGAAATCCCCAATTGTGTGCCAGCCCTTGCATGTGAAGTGTTTATTGAAAAGCCTTAGTGAATGAATTGGGGTACGATAGCATGAAATTCCCTAATTATGTGCTCTTCGATACATGATAAGACTTTAATACATGCTAAGTGTTTGATGCAAGATCTTGGTGAATGGAGTATGAGCCAATAGCATGTCTCCCTATACTACCACGTGTTTATGATTTATAAATACTTGAAGAGATATTTTAGTGATTGTGATGGTAAATGAATGTCCATAGTCTTGATTATTTAAGAATGGTTATGTTTTACTTTTATGTTATCGAGTCTTGGGGGCATTTATATCCGATAAATTAGCTACAGTCTAGAGCCCATATCAGTTTCCTCGATAATCTCAGTCAAGCCATGACTCTCAAAACTCAGTGAGTTATAGAACTCTGTACTCTCAGACAGATATAGAACTTAAGTAATCTTAGTAATCTCCGTAGTCTCAGTATCACCTGTAACCTAGCTTCAGTTCTGTACTCAGCTCAGATCTAGTAGTATTTAAGAGTTCAGTTCTGATCTCTGTAGTAACCGAGTAATCTATTCAAAGCTCAATGTCGTTTAATCAGATAACGAGATTCGGTAGTATTCTGTCAGATACGAAACTAAGTGAATTCAGCTTAACTCATTCAGATCATTTGAGAAACATGATCAGTATCAAATTCAGCTTAGTTTGTGTTCAGTTAAGAATTATTTTAGAGTCTTTCAGTTGGGAGTAGGAACTAACACCGAGCGAGGCCAGGGATGGCGGATTCCCGTCAGAGAGTCAGAGTCGTTAGGAACAATCCTTAAACTCTAGAACTACGTAGCTAGCGCAAGATGTAGGAGTCACCCGTTAGGAAAGGCTGGTCACCCGTCAAATAGGCTTGACTATTATATTGCCTTAGGCTTGACTTCCTGTGAGGGTCATCCGTCAGATAGGCTTGACCAAAGAGGTCTTTACCCGTGTCATGGTATTGATACCCTTCCCGCTGGGGTTAAGAGTTGGACCCCACCAGTTAAGATTCGGGGCATGTCAATTAAGTGACTACTTTCCACAATTACAGTTTCAATAGCAATCTTTAGAAATCAGGACTGTCAGATACAGTTATCTATCTTATTGAGGACCTCAGATAGTTTCATTGATTCATAGACCACCCATCAGATAGGTTGGGTCCCATATAAAGTTATTCAGTATCCGATCTAAAGATCACCAGTCAAATCGGCTTGATCTCAGTCTTAAATTCAGTTGAGTAATCTCATGATCAGATCCTGAGATCACCTGTTATAAAGGCTTGATCTCAGTCTTATATTCAGTCGAGTAATATCATTATCATATCTATAGATCACCCATCAGATAGGCTTGATCTCAGTCTCATATTCAGTTGAGTAATCTCATTATCAGATCTAGAGATCACCCATCATACAGACTTGATCTCAGTCTCAGATTCAGTTGAGTAATCTCATTATCAGATCCTGAAATCACCTGTTAGATAGGCTTGATCTCAGTCTCAGATTCAGTTGAGTATTCTTGTTGTCAGATTCGGACATGATCATCTCTTATCATTGATAGTAGATTTTGGAATCATCCGTTAGAGAGGTTTGATATCTGATGCAGTAAGTCGAGAGTAGAAAGCTCAACTTTCAGTCATTGATATGAGTAGATTCAGTTATTCAGTATCTCAGGCATTAGTAGTGAGTTTAGATGATAGTAAAGCAGTATCCGAGTTTCAGTACTTCGAGTTGCAATATTTTCAGTTATGGTTTGTGCATTTATGCATATGTCCTCATCTAGTATTCTCATGATTATTCAGTTAAGTAATTGTTCATGCATAAGCCCTTGCATTTAGCCTTACCTCATCTTCATACTCGGTATATTCCCGTACTGACTCATTTGAGCTATGGTGTTTTATTTGAAACCATAGGTTCAGAGGTACGAGATCCAGAGTACCCTTAGCAGTTCAGTCCCAGTCAGCAGCAGTAGACGTAGCAGTGAGTCCTCTTCATTCGAGGATGATCCTTTTATTATTATTGTATCAGATTTTATTTATTTTTAGTAGACAGAGATAGTTGGGGACATGTTCCATCAACTCCATAGTTCAGATAGTTTAGAGGCTTTTTAGACAGATGTATCAGTATTTAGTTTTAAATTTTGAGTATTTTTAGATGTTTTGAACCATATGGCCAGTTTCCACATTTATTATCTATATTATGTAGTGTTCTTGTATAGATATTAGTAGAGGCTTAGCTTGTGGTCCTTCAGGATCATGAGCACCGTGTGGCATTCCAATTCTAGAAAATTGGGTCGTTACGTATTCCTGTGGATCTTCTGTGAAGTGGTGAGCCTTTATCATTGAAAGGCACTGTCATTTTGATGGTTTCTTTATTGTTTTTAGTATATTTTAGAATTATATTTTAAATTCTTTTTGGTCATAGTCAGGGTCATGTCCCGAGATAATTGGTATTCTGGTTCTAAAGGCTTTTGTAGAAAAGTGTCGGATGGTTGCTGATTTTGATTCTTAAACATTCATTTGATTTATCTATCCTTCTTATTACTATTTGGTTGGCGTTATCTATATTATTTTATTATACCCTGGGTTTTAGGCTAAAGGGTGGTCTCTGGCTCATGGTGGGCTAGAGATACCCATCACGACTAGGCCCTAGTTTAGGTCGTGACAAGATTAGTATCAAAGCATGATTTAGGGTTGTTGGGTGTCCACATAGATTTGTTAAGTAGAGTCCCTTTTATGGGTGTGTAGCGCGTCACACTAATAGGGGGAGGCTATAAGGCATTTAGGAGTGTTTCCCTTTCTTGTGTTCTATTTCGAGCTATAAAGTCTAGTTGTCTCAAAACTTCTCTAACTCCTAGCTTACTCTCATTTCAGATTATGCCTCCCCGAAGATCTGATGGTCGTAGAAACTCTGTCGGGCCCTTTGTCCTACTTGATGAAAATGTGGAGGGGACTCACCCTATTTATGGAGAGCAGACCCAATCTAGGGTCCCTGCTCCTAATTGTACTACTTTACGTGGGGTTCCATCAGTTCCTACTAGTCTTCGTCGGGCTTCTGGGGCTAGCAATACTCACGCTCAGAATAAGATTCTAAAGTCAGGAAAATATGTGGAACACGCAGATCTTAATATATACATTCTTAGGCAAAAATAGATTTAGAATCATGAAATTCCATTATATGCTAAGAGGCATCCTTCCTAAAGTGAATTGGAGAAAAATGGTCTTTAAAAATCTTTGCCTACCAAAAGGATCTTTATCCTAGAGTTGGCAGCTCATAGAAGACTATACACTAGAGATCGACAAGCTAAATGAGGAATCACACATGAATAAACCTATCCTTTGTGCATCCACGAGGAGGAAATCGTGGAATATATATTCTTCTAATGCAGATGTATTACAAATGTTTCGGCGTAAATTGCTTTACTGGAGAGGACACTCTTCATCATGGATCCTAGTGGATTGAATAGAAAAATTACAGCAGTGCTACATTACAATGGAAAGGGTGCTTATGAAACTGTATACAACAAATTTTGGGCTGGCTATCTGTCTGGTATATGGAAAGAGAGGAATCAGAGAATTTTTCACCATACAAAAGATCCTGTTGTTGGTACAAAATAGATTATCCAATATGCTTTTCATTAAGCACAAAAGCAACCAACACTGATGAGAATACTAGAGGAGTTAAATTGTTAACCTTAGATTAACTGATTGGCATTAGCTTTCAGTAAAGAAAACTTTTAAATCTTATAATCTTAATTTAAAGATATGTAAAATGTACCTAGATATATTTACATCTCGTAGTCTTATAACATGTCATATGAGATGTTGGAATTAATGGGTTGTCAAATTAAAAATATTCTTTTTTGAAATAAACTAGAAAAAAAGTTCGACAAATAAATTGAAACAAAAAAAAGATTTACAATTAGCTGGAGTACTAAATTAAAGATAGTGTAGCTAGCTAGCCAGTTCCTCTTTAAAATTGAAATACACAACAGTATGTCCCAAGACAACAACACATTCTCTGTCTCAAATAAAGATACATAAAGTGATAATACTTAATGATCACAACGAAAGACGACTTTATATTATCATTTTCACTTGTGGCCTCCCTCTCTTTTGATGGTTTTACTTTATTGTACTGTAGTTTTTTAAAATAAAATATCTAACTATATGATATCCATTTACAAGATATACACTAACTAACCGGGGTCCTAATAAAGCTTTATATATTTGAAACATTTGATAAAATAAGTTACTTAATTATAACACTTTCTTTTTTCTAAATATTTATACTTTCTCTTTTAATATTTGAGGTCTATGTATCATCAGTCTAATTGCCAAGCTCATTGTTATAAAACAAGCCATCGGCGATTTGATTGATCAAGGAATTATGATGAAAATTTGGCCAACGCAGGTGCGAGAAGAAAAAGTTTGCACAAGCTACAGCACCAAGACAAACCCCAGCAGCTTCAGCTATTCCTTGAAAATCAGTCTTTTTGAATACAAAATTTCCATTCACAACTTCCATAAACACTGGGACTGCAAACACAATCTAGACAACAATGGATAAATATTTTATTTAACTAAGAAAAACTTTGAGCTTTATGTGGTGAATAAACGATTATTGAGTTTTAAGTTTCATATATTTGTCACACCCCTTTTTTACCAAAAAAGAACTATTTTAACGTTGTGAAGGATTTTTATTATCAAGTGATAAAAGAAAATAATTTATTTCAAAAAGGACTTTTTACAATAAAAACTCAGAGTCACCACTTGGCATAAATCTGTTGTGCTAAGTCATCGAAAATCCTTTTCTAAAATGATTATTGACTCTTTCAAAATTGATCCACGAATAAAGATTCTGATTAAGGAATTATGTTGACCGAGGCGAAGGTATTAGGCACCCCATGGTCCTGTGGTTCGACCATGGTCACTTCATTGAGTATATTGGCTAGTACGACACTATGAAATGTATAAACCAAATAAAACATACAACAAGAAAACAAATAATCAAACAACTAAAATGTCAAAAATAATGTCCAGTCCAATTTATTACAAAACCAAAAATAATTTAAAATGTCGAAAAGAAAACCTATATTATTCTAATTACTCTAACCATGCTTTAACCGATGTCTCAGGCCTTGATCACAAACCTCCTTCACATACATGATACTTCGGGGCATTCCCTAGTGAATAAGTACAATGAGACCTAGAGGCATTTCCCGACAAATGAATATATCTATGAAATGTGATAAAAGTAGAGAAATCACTCAACACATATATTTACACATTTGATGATATAGAAACCTCGGAGTTGCTTACCCCAAATCTAAGATTTTCCTATCAATTCTCGATCTAAGAATCATAGCATCAAGTTCGAAAAAATTAATATTCATTTTAAATCCAACAACAATTGATGAATCAAAGCACAACAACATTCACGTTTATCGATATTCAAGTCCCGTCCCCCAATTTTATTCTCAAAATAATTAATAAATTCTTTGGCTATCAATTTAATTTTTCTAAATCCAACATCAACCATATACACCCAACCAATATTCAAGCATGCTAAACATGCAAGTTATTCACACCCACAACAACGATAAGAAATTGAGATAAAATAGAGAATAAGAATAGAAATGAACCTCAATTCCTTTTAAGTGTTGAATTACATGATCAAAATGGAGCTTTGTGAATTTATAATCTCACATGAACCCGATCTTCAACACATAACAATGATGAAATGCGAGTATTTTTGGAGCGGGACACTGTAATGTCGAACGAAAATTGGGACAAAGAGATGGTTGTCGGAGTTTTGTTTGGTGTTGGTCGTTAGGTATTTATGGTCAGATTTTAATGGATTTTATGGTGGGGTGGGTCTATTTGGGAGTAGGGAATGGAGAGCTAATAGTATTTTGTATTTCTGTGGGCGATTCTGGCCGATTTTCGGCAAAAACTCACCAAGAAATAGTCAACTTACATCTTTTTTCTCTCTCCTTCACCCAATTTCCCTTTTCTCGATCACTTTCCCCTTTCATTATATCTTTCTCGCGTCTCTTTCTATTTTTACTCTCTCGATCTCTCTCTTTGCTTGTATCTCATTCTTCCTAATTCTCTATTTTTCCTCCTCTTTTGCTACTGATTTTTCTCTTTTTTTCTTCACTATTTGTGTTCTCTCCCTTCCCTATTCATGATGTGTGTTTTTCCAATGAGATGGGAGTTTTTTTCTCTGCGTGTGTGCAATGGCATCTATATAATGTAGTGTGTAGATTGTAAGAATTTCCAGTGGGTGTCCTCTTGGAATGGTGAGTATGGGTCCATTTCTTATTCCATTCTATTATGGGGGAAATTATGAAGGGGTTAAGGGGGGTATGTGGGGTAGGGTAATGGTGAGGTGTCCAAATTAGTTAGGGTAGGCTATTATTTTCTTGTTGAGAATTTGTTATTTTGTTTTTAGTGGTTGGATCATCATATGGGGGTGTGGTATATGGTACAATGAGGATAAATAGGTAAAAGTTGATTTTTAGGAGTGATAAAATTATGTGTCTACCTCGTGCCCCTCTTTGGATGTGAATACAAAGTGTTTTCAGACAAATAAGTAGACAACGAGAGAGAATTTTGTCCCGATCATCATTCAAAATAAAGAAACAGATGAAAGAAAGGCAATCGACTCATGATTTTGGGCATTCTACCTGTCTCAAGTTATGTAGGATTCAAGGTACATATAGTTTCAGGGTTGACAAGGAGAGGGGCCATATCAAGTTGAAGAGTCGAGTGAGGCCTTATCGAGGTTCTGGTCCACGACTCTGTCATTACATCAAAAATGAAAATTATAAGTTTAAAAGATAACTGAAATTATAAAATTCCTATCTATGAAACTTCTCTTGACTCTTGACGTAGTCTTCAATGCTTTCAAAAGTGATAGATGGTCTGATGTTCTATGAGTTGAATTTTGAGAATAAATTCTTTCCCTTTACAAAATTTGGTACTGGAGATGAACTCAAAAGTGACCATGTTTTGCTGGTGGTACTTCTAAATTTAAACCCAAATTTGAAAATTTTCACCCTATTTCCCAAGCGAACTCCTGACTTACAATTTGTTCACTTGTTGCTTGGCTTTCAAATTCTTGACCTTGTTGCTTGACTTTTAATTTCATCACCCTGTTCTCCAGGCGGGATCCTGACTTGTAATTTTTTCAATCCGTTGACATTCAATCACATCACCCTATTTTTTGGGTGGTCTCCCAACCTGCAATTTCATTATCCTGTTCTTTGGTGGGATATCGACTTGCAATTTCATTATCCTATTCTCTGGAAGGGCTCTCGACTTGTAATTTTAGTATCTTATTCCTCGGGCGGGCTCCCAACATAAAATTTCATCACCCTATTCTCCGGGCGGGCTCTCAACTTGTAAATTTCATCACCCTGTTCTCCGAGCGGGCTCCCGACTTGAAATATTCTCACTTTGTTCTTTGAGCGAGCTACTGACTTACAATTTTATCACCCTATTCTTTGGGTGGGCTCCCGACTTGAAATTTCCTCACTCTATTTTTTGGGTGAGCTCTTGACTTACAATTTCATCACCGTATTCTCCGGCGGGCTCCCTACTTGCAATTTCATCACCCTATTCTCCAAGTGGGCTCCCGACTTGTAACTTCCTTACTTTGTTTTTCGGGCGAGCTCCCGACTTGTAATTTCATCACCCTATTCTTTAGGTGGGCTCCTGACTTGTAATTTCATCACCCTATTCTCAGGGCGGTCTTCGAACTTGCAATTTCATCACCCCATTATCCTGGTGGGCTCCCAACTTGAAATTTCATCACCCTATTTTTTGGGTAGGCTCCCGACTTGCAACTTCCTAACTCTGTTCTCCAGGAGAGCTCCCGGCTTGCAATCTCATCACCCTGTTCTCTGGGCGGGCTCCCGATTTTCTATTTCATCACCCTATTCTCCGGACGGGCTCCAGACTTTCAATTTCATCACCCTGTTCTCCGGACGGGCTCTCGACATGCAATTACCTTGCTTTATTTGGTGGGTTCCTGACTTGTAATTTCATCACCATTTTCTTTAGGCGGGCTCCAGACTTTAAATTCCATCACCCTATTCTCCGGGCAGGCTTCCGACTAGCAATTTCCTCACTCTGTTCTCCGAACAAGCTTCTAACTTGCAATTTTATCACCCTGTTCTTCAGGAGGTCTTCTGACTTTTACTTTCATCACTCAATTCTCCAGGCGGGTTCCTGACTTGAAATTTCATCACTCTGTTCTCCGGGAGAGCTTCCAACTTGCCATTTCATTAATCTATTCTTCAGGCGGGCTCTCGACTTGCCATTTCATTATCCTGTTCTTTAGGAGGGCTCCCAACTTTCAATTTCATCACCTTATTCTTCAGACAGGCACCCGACTTGCAATTTTCTCACTTTGTTCACTAAATGAGCTCCGACTTACAATTTCATCACCCTGTTCTCTAGGTTAACTCCTGAAATCAAAATCAAAACTAGAACGAAAATTATCCCAAACAAAGATTATGATAAAGAAGAAAGATTTCATTTTCCAGAAAAATAAAGTTTCATTTTCTAGAAGGATCCTAAAGTGAAGCTCCAAATAATAAGAATTAAATTTTTTTACTGCCCCAGATCCTCATGTAAAAGCGTTTGTGGGTGCCAAACCCAATCACAACTACTTGCAACGATGCATAATGCAAAGATGAATCAAGATTTTGATCAAGAAATGCACCTTTTGAGGATTAAATTGGATGACCGAGACCAACAAGTCTTTCTTTTAGGAGTAAAAGTGAAAGAT
Source organism: Capsicum baccatum var. pendulum (assembly GCA_030864225.1). Taxonomy (NCBI): domain Eukaryota; kingdom Viridiplantae; phylum Streptophyta; class Magnoliopsida; order Solanales; family Solanaceae; genus Capsicum; species Capsicum baccatum. The sequence goes on along the minus strand of CM061561.1, from coordinate 153,192,221 downwards.
TCTTACTAAAAATGCATCTTTTAGGATTAATGATTCAAATTAACAAGTGCACCTCCTAGCCATGAGACATGATAGACCCAAATTAGAGAATATGTCTCTTAGAGGTATAAGATGATGAGTTTTACCATATTTGTGATTACCAAACCTATACAGTAACACTGCCTCTTGTATTTGCAGAAATAGAGAATAGCACATCTGGATATTTGCGCTTTGAAGCCTTTGATTTTAAGGTAACAAGTGTTCCTGTTTCATACAAAGAAAAATTGTGAGTTTAAAACATGGTGGTTGGCTTACGATTTTGACTTTTGAGGCAATTTTTCTTGCACTTGTCCCATTTAATTTTGCTTCCAACTAATGACATATATCATTGACTTGTTGCACTATTGACCCAAACTCTGATTATTAAAAGTGACTCAGAAGCAAACACAGTATCTCTATTTTACTATGTCTCTCTGATAAATCCTTCGGGTCTTGGTATTTTCTCGATTCCCCAAACTTATTTTCTGATAGAACTTTTTATTTATCTTGTTTCGACTTATAATTGTGCTTCTTTCATATGTTGGCCTTTTGTCATGTTTTGTGCAATTGAAGAAGTTGGCAGCAACTTTTGAAATTCTTTCTCACTTATTTTGACATGGATTTGACTCAAAGACATGAAAAAAATGATAATGATTTTCTATTTGAACGACAAACTCAAAATAAAAATAAAAATTGAAATATAGAAAAGAAAGAAAAGACATTTAATGTCCCCATTTGAAATAAAGAAAAGAAAAATTTATCTAAAAATGACAGTCAACTCCAATGATTATGCCATGAATTTTGGATTAAACTGTTTGATCTTTCCATCCAAACTTTCCACCAATTGATGTTGAGTTAATGAAACTGAAACTAAGTTACTTCCATGGGCCAATTGCACTCAAAAACTTCATTTGATTAGTGATGCCTTGAAAGACTTTCGCCAACAAGCCTCTCTCATTTTTCTTTCTCTCGGTTCATCATTTCCTTATGATATCCGTGAAGGTTTTCACCAATAAGACTCTATGATACTTTCTCATTTTCATTTCTCTTAACTCACAATCATCTTACGGTACCCACAACGATTTTCATCGATAATACTCTCTCATTTTTGTCTCTCTCAACTTACATCGCCTTACGATGCCCGTGAGGGTTTTCACCGATGAGACTCTCTCATCTTTATTTCTCTCCTAATTCCTTATGCTGAGGAAGAAAAGTAAATCCCAAAATGCATTATCATATGCATTGCATGCTTAGCCTTATCATTCTCAAAGATTGATCTAAAGGTCTTTCTTTAGTTGTAACTTGGCTTTTGGATAGAGTTAGAAAGAAAAAATGGCATGAGACACAAACGACACTTGAAGTGAGGTGGAACTTACAACTTTTAAAATTGACTCAAACAATGAAGATTAACTCATGCAGCAGTTTCTTTTGACTGGGTAATTCTAACTTGTTCATTTGGTTGGACTGAGCCCAAAGTAAGGTTACCAACGTATCTCACTCCAAGAGAGGAAAATTAGGTCACGCGTAGTTTTGAAAACTTATTCTTTTTCTTGATTTTTATTTCTTTTTTATTATTTTATTGACTCTTTTTCTCTTTGGGACCTTTTTTGACTCTATTTTTCTTGACACTCTTCTCTTTTCTTTATTTTTGACACATTTTTTTTGAAACTTTTCTGACTCTATTCTTTTACTCAACACTTTTCTTGAACTTTGTTGACTCTATCTTGATCCCAAAAGAGTAATATAAAATAAAATAGGACTAAATCTAAAATGGGGTAAACAAAGGATGACACAATGTTTGAATAGCAGAATGAAATGCCTTCGCCATATAAATCCTTGAAAAATCAAGTACATATCACGCAATATGAAAGTGAAAGATGAAGATCATTTGTGATATTTTTTACAGCACTAACTTTAACTAAGCCTTTCTGTCACTACTTCTTCTGTATTTGTCTAGCATGCAACTCCATCTTTGTTGTAAATTCCTCACATCTAATGACCTATGCTTCCGTAGAGCTGATTTTCTTTCTGTCTCTCTTGATATAGAATCACGCATCCACTGTTTGACCTAATTGGGATATGCATTTCAATTGATGACCAAGTTATACTTGTGATTCTCAAAATAATTGCCTTAATTTTGAAACAAGACTTCAACATGGTCATTAAATGTCTCAACACTCTACCAATTTCTCATATGCTTTTTTTCTAACTTTAGCCCTCTGATTTAATGTTTCACAATTAAACTAGATTTTAAGATCTAACTAAAAATTTTGCAAGCATGTCATATCATTAGAACCAACATAAAATATATTGTATAAAGAAGACAAACAAACAACTTAAAATAAGATAAAACAACAAGAGACACCACATTTCAATTAAATGAAAGATAGAGGGGTTTAGACGAAGCCAAAGGATAAACAAAATAAGATAAATTCTTAACTACAACCCTGAGATAATTCAAAAAACATAAATTAAAACAAACAAACTACCAACAATCATTCCTAGTAAGGAGGGGAGTGACTTTCCAATTGCTAAGCTTGACATCAATGCACATCACCATGACTAGAGCTTTCAAAGAATGACAATCTTCAATATTATGACCCCGAACATCAGAATGATATGCACATCGTACATTAGGATTAAAATTTCTTGAATGCAGATAAGAGTATACCCAAAGAGAGGAGTGGTTATGTTTCATTATACTAAGCTCTAGAACAGACTGGTATACAATTCTCCAACTGGCATGAAATTTTCCCTAGGTTTCTACCTCTTTTCATTATTTGACTTGGATCGAACATCGTGCATAGAAGGGCTTTGATATGTTTGTAGAGTTGGAGGATAACTCTGAGGAGATGGTACGCGCCATTGTGAGTAAGAAGAGGTTTGAACATATGGTTTTGCGCTATATATAGGATATGGAGCTTGAGACTGAGGGTAACGACTACATGGTATTCTTGGACGTGCCCATTGTCTAACTACAATAGTAGTTGCATCTTCCTCATTCTTCTTCCCTCCAGTCTCCCTTAATTTATTGTAATATCGGCCCAAATGTTTCATGAAATCCTCATGTCTATCATACTCCTCAAATTTTGATATCTTAAAGCTTGGAGGAATGTTAACAATTGAAGAAATACCTCAGTCTTTATATGAAACATCTCCTTTACCCACAAGTCCTAGGGAACTTTTCATAACATTTTCTGTACTCTTCATTTTTTCAACCATTTTCTCTTGCTCTTCTGGCATTCTAGGCTTCTTGTTAAGAAATTTTGGTGGTCTAGTTAACTTAAAATTAGGCTCATGAGTATAGCAATGATCATTGATAGTACTAAATATTGGTTCACTAGCGGCCCAGGAAAGCACAACAGTTGGGCAGATAGCCAATGTAGAAGACTCAGTAGAGGGTTGAGCATCAAAATCACAGATGATGTATGGTGTTATAAATGTAGTAGGTTTATACTAAGGAGCTAAATAAAGAGTGGTGGAAATATTGGGATGTAGTTGACGTGAAATAAATTCTGAGGCATATTGTGATGCATCAACAACGGTAGAAAACTGAATTTGCAATTGTGATGAAAAACTCAAGGTATCTGCAGGATCAGTAGTGGGGAATGGAGGAGGAAGCAACCCACTGGCCCAAGATCGGTGCATTTTCGTCATTTGTTATCTTAGTCTCAAAATCTCTCATTTTAAACTCTCATTTTCCTGACTCTTTATTTGATCCATAATGTCATTCTCTATAACTTTATTTGACAAAACTAGCCCTTTCTTTGATTTGGTGTAATGTGGAGGACCAGCCAGAATGCCATAAACCAACCACCTTAAACTAACTGAATAAGAGATAACAAATGCGTTAGAATTCAATACTTTTTCAAAATCTTTTTCACTTTTTTCTTGAAAGATCACCGAATCCGAAAAGGGCGCCTATGTAGCTCACCCCCAAGATAGAAAAATAAGGTGTGCGTAGTTCATGAAGTTTGGCCACAAAATGGTCAATCAAACTTTTTATTTTTTTTTCTTGAAACTTTAAGAAGAAAAGAAAATAAATTGTAAAAAGAGTTGACGAAAATCTTTTTAAATTTTTCAGGTTTAAATCTCCTATGCAAAATGAAACCTGTGATTACCAAGAGAAAATATTTTTGTCTTTTTCATATGTAGAAATGCAAGGCTTAACTAATCTATTACCAAATGAATTCTTCTTTTTTTCAAAAAATAGTTACACAATCTTTTTAAATTTTGATTTTGAAATTCATTCAAAAAAAGATACCTAAAATTGTCAATGAAAAATCTTTTTATATTTCTCAGATGAAGCAACGGGTGCATACAACTAATCTAAAATGAAGAATTTTTTTTCTTTTATCTTATTTTCAAAAGACACTGACAAAAATATATTTGGATTTTCAATTTTGAAATTCATCCCAAAATGAAACCTAAGACTATTAAAGAAAATCTTTTTGTATTTTTTCAAGGTGTATATGAAACATCTACTCTAAATGAAGAGTGAAGAATTTTTTTTTTAATTTCTTTAATAAGATCTCGAGCCCTAGAAGGGCTGTCTATGTATCTCACTCCCGAAAGAGGAAAATCAGGTATGTGTAGTTCGTCCAGATTGGACAATTAAAGATACTAATGGACCACGACTTGAGGAACATGACCAAAACAGACAATAAAAACAATTGATAAAATCTTTTTTTTGAATTTTAAATTTGACACTTCATATAAAAATCACACCAACAACTATGAAAGGAAAAACCTTTTTTGATATTTTTGTTATATGAAATGTACCAAACTTCTACCATTTACTTTTTGAGTTTTTCTTTTATAAATAGTTCCTATTGAAAAAATCTTTTTGAAAATTTTGAATTATGAATACTTGCTAAAGGAAATAAAAGGAATATCTTTTTGTTGTCTTTTTTTTTTTTGAGAAATGAGTGCAAAATAGTAAAAGATCTTTTTGAATTTTTGAATTGTAGAAAACAAAAATCATAACAAACTCTAAAAAATTACGAAACTCTCTTTTTTTACTCAGCTTTTTTTTCTTTCTTTTTCTTTTTTTTTCATACTTTTCCTTGCCTACGCACTTTCCTTTTATTCTAGCACATGCTTTCCTCAAATCAGACTGTCAATGACCATGTTACCCTAAAAAAGCAATAATTAGCACGTAGGGATACTTTAGGGATGAGTCTCCTATAAAGAATCAAGTGGGTCCCGCTAGGTATCAATATGATACAGATAAGCATGACCTAAAGACCGACCTAAGTTGGAATCCACTAACAAGGTTGTTCGAGAAAACATATGGTCGCTAGTGGCTGCAATAGTTTTTCACCCACTCCATACACCCAATGGCTCCCCCTCAGAGTGACTCAACGAATGTTCGTGTACACACGTGTACTATGGGACTTGTTGCGAAAGAAGTGATTCGGGATAATGCATATGATAACAGATATAAAGCGAAAACACATAAGAACAAGTTGTAAGCAAAGAGAACGTAGGCCTCCAACAATGATAAGACAATAACACAAACAAAATGTCTATACACCTCTAGTGTCAAACTAAGCCGATACAACTCATAAAATAAGCTCGAATTTTAAAAAATCTCTAGCAGAGTCGCCAGAGCTGTCACACCCTTTTTTTTACCAAAAAATGATTAAGTTTCAAAATGATTTTTATTATCAAGTGACAAAATAAAATAATTTATTTTGAAAAGGACTTTTAACAATAAAAACCCAGAGGCTTCATTTGGCATAAATCTAGTGTGCCAAGTCACCTTTGGAAATCCTTTTTCAAAATAATTTTTGACTCTTTCAAAACTGATCCACGAACAGAGATTTCGGTTAAGGAATTATGCTGACTGAGGGAAAGGTATTAGGCACCCCACGGTCCCGTGGTTTGACTACGATCGCTTCGTTGAGTATATCGGTTAGTAGGACACTATAAAATATCTAAATAAAAAAAAACACAACAAGAAAACAAACAATCAAACAACCAAAACTTCAAAAATAGTGTCTAGTCCAATTTATTACAAAACAAAAATAATAAAAAGATGTCGAAATAAAAATACAAACTATTCTAATTACCCTAACTATGTTTTAACCAATGCCTCGGGCCTTGATCACGAACCTCCTTCGCATACATGATACTTCGGGGCATTCCCCGGTGAATAAGTATAATGTGACCTCGGGCATTCCCGGCAAATGAATACATTTGATAAAATGCAATAAAAGTCGAGAAATCACTCAATACAGACATTTACACATTTGATGATATAGAATCCTACGAGTTGCCTACACCAAATCTAAGATTTGCCTATCGATTCTCGACCTAAGAATCATACCATCGAGTTCGACAAAATTAAAAACTATTTCAAATTCAACAACAATTGATGAATCAAAGCACAACAGTATTCACGTTTATCGATATTCAAGTCCCGTCCCCTAATTTCATTCTCAAAATAATTAATAATTTCTTTGGCTATCAATTTAATTTTTCCAAATCCAAATCCAACATCAACCATATACACACAACAAAGATTCAAGCATGCTCAACACGCAAGTCATTCACACCCACAACAACAATGACAAATTGAGATAAAATAAAGAATGAGAATAGAAATGGACCTCAATTCTTTTTAAGTAACGAATTACACGATCGAAATGGAGCTTTGTGAATTCGGAACCTCACACAAACCCGATCTCCAACATATACCAATGACGAACCACGAGTATTTTTGGAGTGGAACACTATGATGCTGATTGAAAATTAGGACAAAGAGACAGTTTCGCTGAATTTTGGGGTGGGGCCTGTCGGAGTTGTTCGGCAGTGGTCGTTAGGGTATTTTTGGCCAGTTTTTTATGAATTTTCTAGTAGGGTGGGTCTGGTCGGGAGTAAGAAACGGGGAGCTAGTATTATTTCATTTTCCTGTGGGTGATTCTGGCTGGTTTCTGGCAAAAAGACCGTAAACAGTCAGCCTATACCTCTTTTCTCTATCTCTCTCTCGCCTAATTCCCTTTTTTCTGATCACTTCCCTTTTTCTTCTATCTCCCTCGCATCTCTTTCTTTTTCTACTCTCTCTCGATCTATCGCTCTGCTTGTCTCTCATTCTTTCTAATTCTCTATTTTTTCCTCCTCTTTTGCTATTGATTTTTCCCTCTTTTTTTCACTATTGTGTTCTCTCCCTTTCCTATTTATGATGTGTGTTTTTTCGATGAGATGCGAGTTTTTTACTCTGTGTGTATGTAATAGTATCTGTGTGATGTAGTGTGTAGATTGTGAGAATTTCCAGTGAGTGTCCTCTTGGAATGGTGGGGATAGGTTTGTTTCTTACTCCATTCTGTTATGGGAAAAACAAAGGAAAAAATATGAGGGAGGGCCTAAGGGGGGTATGTGGGGTAGGGTGATGGTAAGGTTCCAAATTAGTTAGAGTAGGTTGTTATTTTTTTTATTGAGAATTTGTTATTTTATTTTTAATGGATGGATCATCACACGGGGGTGAGGTACATGGTACGGTGAGGATAAATAGGTAAAAGTTGACTTTTGAGAGGAAGAAAATTATGTGTCTACAATTTGACGTCATAAAGAGCTCTTTTATCTATATCTATAATCTATAATCTATATCTATAATCTGTAATCTGTAATCTATAATCTGTAATCTATAAGCTATAATCTATAATCTATATCTATATTTATATCTATCTATAATCTATATCTATATTTATAATCTATAATATATTTAAAGTGTGAAGGATCTTAGAAATATTGTTTGGACATTTTGCCCTTCATTAAAAGTTTTTGCTTTAGACAAAATTGTCTTTTCACTATTTTTTTCTAATATTTAAGAGTTAAAAATTAATTAAATTATTTATGGTAAAACCTTTTCTTATTAGAAGTCATCAAAGTTAATGGCAACTAATACTTTTTTCATTAATTTAAGAATTCTAAATCAACTAAATTTGATTTTAAGAAGATTTGAAAAATCTAAAAATCTAAATCTATAATCTATAATCTATCTATTTATATAATCTATATAATATATTAAAAGTATGAAAGGACTTAGAAATAGGTGAAATAGACTTGTGGGCCCTTATACTTGTTCTCGTTTGCAAAGTGGACACTTCTACTTAGCTTTTTGTTATCTGAACCCCTCAATTCAATAAAACTCAATATTTTAAACCTTTTTGATGCATATGTGGCATTAAATTGCTGATGTGAAAGCGCGTGTAAACATGCATTTTTTGATCGAGTGATTTAAAAAAAATTATGATATTTAAAAAAAAATAAAAAACCAGTAATTTAAAAAAATATATATCTAAAAGGAATTTCGTCTTCACCCCTCCTCCCTCCTCCCCACCACCACCCCGCCACCCCGTGTCCCTCCATGTTGTCCACCACCTTCAAACCGTCCCCCCTATACCGTCCATCACCCTCTACCGTCCCGCCACGCCGTCCACCACCCTCAACTCATCCCCCCACACACACACACAGCACAACCACCACCATACCAGCCAACCTTCCGCCCCTAGCTGTTCCTATCCCCGTCCCCCACCTCTACATAGAACCACCACCAGTGAAGCCTTCCCCTTCCTCCCCCCACACTACACCACCTACATCATCCAAAAGAGCCCCTACACCCCTCCCCTCCCCCTATTTTATGATATATATAATTAAGTTATATTAATGGGATATTAATTATTATTTTTAATTTTTAAATAATAATAGAGATGAATTTTATTTTAATTTTTTTAATTTATTATTTTGTTATTTATTTAATAGTAGAGATGAATTTTGTTAAATAATGGTGGAGATGAACTTTCTTGTTGAGTTTTTTGATTATATGATATATAGTGAAATTTCGAGTTAAAATTTCATCTTCATTGTTGAAGCTTTTGATTTTGTAATATAAATTACGAGATTTTTTATTTTGAATCGTAATTTTTAATTTATTATTTTATTTTTTATTTAATATTACTAATCAATAATTTTAGAAATTAATTAATGAATATATTATGACATGTCATGATTTATATGACGTGATTATGACATGGAGATGACGTAGAATTTTTTTAAAGAAGAGTGAGTCACACACATGGTTTGAAGGGTTTAAAAGATTGGATTTTGATGGGTTGAAAGGTTCAGGTGACAAAAGGCTATGTAGAAGTGTCTACTTTACAAGCGGGAACAAGTACAAGGGTCCATGAGACCATTTCGCCTTAGAAATATTGTTTTAACTTTTTGCCCTTTATTAAAAGTCTTTGCTTTAGAAAAATCATCTTTTCACTATTTTTTCTAATATTTAAGATTTGAAAATCAATTAAATATATTTATGATAAAACATTTCCTTATTAGAAGTCATCAGAATTTCACTAGTTTTTTCTAATTTAAGAGTTGAAATTAATTAAATATATCTATGGGAAACCTTTCCTTATTAGAATTCATCAAAATTAATGACAACAAATACTTTTTTCATTAGTTTAAGAATTATAAATCAACTAAATTTTATTTTAAGAAGTTTTGAAAATTTTATAAATAAATATAAAACTATTAGAATAAAAAAAGTTTCTGATTCTTAAAGTTATAAGTAGAGTAAATTACCTAGATGGTCACCCATGTTAGGAAAATTGCCTACAAATATCATTTTTGTTTCATTTAGGACAAGAATATAACTCAACTCTTTCTATTTTCCTTAAAATATACTTAACATCTCAACAATCTTTTCTCTCATACTTGAAATTCAATGTCATTAAAATTTCTTTCTTTTTTTGATAAATAGATCTATTTAACTTATCAAACTTATTTAACTAAAATTTTCCTAATTCTTATTTTTAAAAATAATACATATGATATACTAATCATTGAAGATTAATTTAATTACACCAAAAGCTTTTATTATTTTATTTGATATGTACTTTTCAAAGTTTCTTTTATTTACTTATTTATTTCACCACTTAATAATATTTAAAACTCAAGTACTTATAAAAATTGGTACTCATTTAATTTTGTATTATTTATTTTATATATTAAAAATTCTTAAAATGTAAAAGAAATAAAACGAAGAAATAAAACGATAGATTTCATATTTTAGACATTAAATTTTTTATTTATATGAGAATAAAGGAATAAAATCTACTTTTTGGGATTATACAAAAGAATTTTTGGATTAATATAATCCAAAGATATTATATTTCCTTCAAATATAGAGTAATAGAGAATAAAAGAATATAATTTGTTATTTAAAAGTATTGATGACAAACCTACGATTTTTTTGCTGCCAAACAAAATTCAATAATTTTTTTTTAATATGTATTATTTCCTAGAAAATTTAATTTGGACATAGATTACTTGCAATTTTTTATGCAAGATAATTTTTGATAAATATATAGTGAAAAAATATTTCTTTTTTCAGATTTTTTACAAGTAATTTCCTATAAACAAATCATTAAATCCGTAATATAAGATATAAATTTAGAAAAAAAATTATTTTTAATTTAGTTTCTTCACTTTTTCCTATGATCATTATATTTAGATTTTATTTTATTATACAATTAAACACTAATTTATATCTGTACTTCATTCTAAATCCATCAAAAGCAAAGAAGAATTGATAGAGTAATATTTTAAAAATCCATTTGTAATATTACTAAAGAAGGTATCTTTTTGTTAATATTTCTTAAAAAGTTTAATTTGTTTCAAGACTACATAATTTTTTCTTTCCTTCAAAAAAGGTGATTTTATTTTTTTATTCTCATATAAATAACAAACTTAATGTCTAAAATATGAAATCCATCTTTTTATTTCTTTTACATTTTAAGAATTTTTAGTATATAAAATAAAAAACAACAAAATTATTGTACAAATTTGTATAAGTACTTGTATTTTAAAACTACTATTAAGTGGTAAAACAAATAAGTAAATAAAAGAAACTTTGAAGATTACATATCAAATAAAATAACCTAAGATTTTGGTGTAATTAGATTAATTTTCAATTATCAATATATCATGTGTAATTTTTTTATAAACAAAATTAGGATAAAACTTTAATTAAATAAGTTTGATAAGTTATACATTTATCAAAAAAAAAAAAAATTAATGACATGGCATTCTAAGTAGGAGAGAGAAAGATTTTGAGATGATAAGTATACTTTAAGTAAAAAAAGAAAAGTTGAATGATATTCTTATCCTAAATAAAGCAAAAGTGATATTTGTAGGCAATTACCCAAATATGGGTGACCATTCAGGGAATTTACTCGTTATAAGTACATGATAAGAATGTAATCAATGATTTTGTAAGAATTGACTTTAAAAATAAGAAAAGATTATATATATATATATATATATATATATATATATATATATATATATAATTGTATGGTTCAAATTGATGCGTCTCTCTTAGCCTATAACAACAAGGGAAAGCGGTACTATATGACAAACGCAAAAGTGATGATCCGTCAACCACTTGAAACTTTTGGTGGTAAAATATAATGTGTATATGTTTATATTTACATTATTATATTAAAATGTGAAAGATTTTTGAAAACTGATTTGAACTTTTAAACTTTATTGAAAATCTCCGCAATAGATAAAATTATTTAATTTTAAATAATCAAACTTTACACGTGCAAACACGTGGAGTTCAACTAGTTACTAATAATGCCCTTTAACCGGTTATAGCACGTCATTATTGTTTTTCAAGTTACCTTATTTGATATGAAGTTACATGCTATAGGTTAGTTTAATCTTATACTGTAAAATTTCTTTTATGCTAGCGCACAAAAATGTAAACTCTTAGTGACCTTGATGATGTGATAATTAGCTAGATTGTTCATTTAAAAGAAATTGGCTTTTTTGTGTGTGTGTCATACCCGGGGTCCGGTATTTCACAAAGGCAAGTTTATACCTAGGGTTTAAAGTCGAGATATTTGATTTAGGATGAAGGAAAATTTGTCTATCTATTATAACCAAGATTGATAGAAATCACTTGTATTGAGGTAATTCTAATCTCATAATATCGTTTAAAAAAGAAAAACAGACAGTTTTGTTTTTCTTGGATGAAATTTTCAGAAACAAAAAATTAAGCCAGTAAATCAGATAATGTTTCGATGAATTATTTTAGTAAGAAAGATATGTGACAATATTTACGCAATTTAAGATAATTGCAAGGAACATTAACGAATTTCTTATAAACTATATTTTTCGAATCATACGAAACATTTTGTTGAACATGGTTTTTCACTCTCTCTCTATTTCAATTTAAAGAAAAACTTCGACTTTCTATTATCGAAATATGTAATTGTGCCTGAATTCCTGTGTAAAAATGTAAAAATATTAAAAATAAATTAAAATATAAAATATTTGAAAATTACACAAAAAATACTACACATCTACATTGCTAATGATTTGAAATACTTTTAATCAAGTTGAAAATTATATATTGTCAAAGAAGAAATTGTTTGACTCTCAAAATAGTAACACCTTCAGATAATATGATGAGGGGGTAATTTTTTTTTCTAATTTTTTATTATTACTCTCTCTGGTCAGTAATACTTGTTTCCGTTATTAAAATAGTTGTCTAACAAAACTTATCCATTTTGAAAAATCAATGAATAATTTATCCATTTTATTCTACTATTAAAATGTTATTCATTACTCAATTCATTTCTCAAAGTATTAAAATCATTATACTCAAAGGGTGATATAGTAAAATTATCTTTACTATTTATTGTTTCTTAATATGTGTATCAAGTCAATAATGAATAAATATTATTGACGGAGGAAGTACACTCTTTATCCCAATTTATGTGGCACGCCTTCTTTTTAAGTACTATGTCTCAAAAACAATGTCACCTATCTATAATTGAAAATAAATTAATTTTAAGATTCTCCTTTTACCCTTCAGTAAATGATTAATGACCCATAAATGTCTTAAGATTTGTTTAATTTAAACCACATATTTCAAAAGATTTTCTTTCTTTCTTAAACTTTGTATCAAATCAAATGGTTTCGTGGGACGGATGGAATAATAGAGGTCTTAATTTTTCTAAATAAAATAATATTGCCTTAGTTAATTTTTACTTATCTACTATACTAAAAATAAATATTTATTTTTATTTGTCCTATTTAAAAAACTAAGAGATAATTTATCGTTCTATACCTATTTTATTTTTCCTATATATTTCTTAGAAAAAGAAAATTTGTAGTGCTACCAACTTACTAGAATTAGAAATTTGAGTGAGAGAAAGACTCCACTCTCTCAGAGCTCCCCTTTCTCTTACCTAATCATCATTAATCTCTAGCTATGAGCATGACTCCTCTCCATTTCAAAACAACCTCAAACCACGGATCCCTCGACACCATCGGATCCTAAAAGTTACCAAATGGGCGAGAATGTTGATACGCTAAAAATACGCCCTTAAATAAAGGAACACGATCGTACGTATATTTATAGTAATTCAAACTAGGTTGGATTCGAATCTCATAGGAAATATGGAAAAATTAATACAAATTGAACGAATAACAAATTGATGATTTGATTGTTATTCGTAAAGAGTTGGAACAAAATTGTATAGCTAAATATAAAATTTGAAGTACTAATTAAAAGTTTTAAGCTTATGAGATTAAAGCACTAACATTGTGTCCCCACAATGGTATGCTTATGACCTCGTCGATTTTCATGCAATTAAATATATAAATATGTACTCATTTTCTAAATTATCATTCAATCTTTTTCAATAAATGAAATTTTATCTCAATAGATTTTTTAAGGGAAAATTTCACAAATAACAATCATAGAGTCTTAATGGTAACTTTTATAGCAACAGTTTCATAATTATAAAAAATAACAAATTGTATTTGTATTTAAGTAAACTGTTGCTATACAAATACATATATAACAAGATTTATTGTCCTTATTTTACTCAAATTAGTTGAGTTAAATAAGAAATAATTATCTCATCTAATTAAATTTTCATAAATTACTCTTATTTAAATTAGTAGATTTCTTTTTCAAATCAAACTCAAATATGAAGATTATTATTTTCATGATCTCCAAAATTTTAAAATATCATTCTCTTATATCTCTAACTATTTTTTCTTGTTAATTTTTTTATTTTTTTTATTTTTTTATTTTAATTTCTTTTTCTTTTTCTTTTTCATTTTTTTCTTCCACTTTATTTTCTCTCTTCTACTTCTCCTTTTTTATCGTTTATTTATTTATTTATTTATTTATTTATTTTCTTTTTCTCATGTTTTTTTTTCATTTTCTTCTTCTTCTTTTTTTAATTTTTTTCGTTTTTTTTTTTACACTTCTATTTCTAGTTTCTAATTCTCTTTCTTCTTTTTTTTTTTCCTTTTTCACTTTTTTTTTTTACTCTTCTATCTCTATCTTTTATTTTTAAAATACAAATATCTATATCATATATACATATACAAAGTAAATAGACATATAGATCTGTATATGTATTTACTGTAAAAAACATATATATATATATATATATATATATATATATATATATATCTGCATATGTATTTACAAAAATACATAGCTGACTCACATGTAGATATAAACATATAGGACATAAAATCTCTATAACAAAATGACAATTATATACATATATATGTAGGTAATAAAAAAATACATAATACATATCAGTAAAAGAAAATAAATGAGTACATATGTTACCCTCTAAAATGACATAGTATGTACAGTTCAAAGACAAATTCAACACCTTATAAAATACATTTAGCTCTGCATATATATTTACAGAATACATACCTGATCCATATGTATATTCTTATTTTATATGAGTCACCATTGTATTTCGCAAATACATATGAAGATATATAGTATAGTTATGTTTGTTACTGTTTAATATGAATATGATAAGTATTTCGTAAATATATATGAAGATATATAGTATAGTTATGTTTGTTACTGTTTAATATGAATATGATATGTATTTCGTAAATACATATGTATATTTTGTACTGTAAATACATATTCAGATCTGTATAGCTATGTATTTTGTATGTTTTTTGAATATGTGTATGTGATATACATATTTTTCTTTTCAAAATAAAAGTTAGAGATAGAAGAGTAAAAAAATGAAAAAAATAAATAAAAATAAAAGTGAAAAAGAAAAAAAAAAGAAGGAGAAATAAAAGTGTAAAAATAAAAAAAGAAACAAAAAAAATAGAATAAAGAAGAAGAAAATGAAAATACAAAAAGAAAAAAAAAAGATATGAGAAAGGAAAAAAAATAGAAAACAAAAAAGGAATAAAAAGGAGAAATAGAAGAGAGAAAATAAAGTGGAAAAAAATGAAAAAGGAAAAGAAATCAAAATAAAATGAAAAAAATAAGATGAAAAAAAACTAACAAGAAAAAAAAGGTAGAGATATAAGAGAGTAAAATAGAGCAAGGATGTTTTATTTTGAAATCTTGAAGATCATGGAGATAATTATCTTCAAATATGAAAAAAAGAAAAAAAGAAAAAAAAAGAAATAGAAGAGGGAAAATAAAGTAAAAATAAAAATAAAATAAAATAAAAAAAATAAATAAAATGATTAAAAAAAATAAGATGAAAAAAAAGGGTAAAAGATATGACTATATTTGGAGGAGGTGAAATAGTGGAGTGAAAATAGAAAAATATAAAGCAGTGAGAGTAAAACATACACTTGCCTAATTAATGAGTAAAATAATGTTACTATTGCTATAAACTGTAATTTCACAAAAGTATTGTTATTTATTGTAATTATAGTTTTAAGTATGATACTTTCTGTAATTTTTTCTTTTTTTGATGGAAAAATTACCTAAAACCACAACATAACGAACTAAACTTCTAAAAATTTCCCAATTCTTAAAAATTACTTAGATCCCAATATTTCATATTTTTTAATATTTCTGAAATACAAGTTAACCCTATATGTATCTAATATATGTATTTACTGTGATACAAGTTAATCACATTGATACATGTATCAGCAGTATGTATCCAATGTAATTAACTTATATTATCAGAGGTCAAATATTAAAATTTTAGAAAATTTTGAAAGATATTAAAAATTTTAGTAATTAATGATAAACATATTGGTATATATGTAAAATTTACTTTTTTAATTCAAAGACCAACAAATGATCATTTTATTGAGAAGGCAAAAATATTTAGATAGGCCAAGGCCCAAAATTGAATAGGTTGTCTGTCAAAAACTGATGGCCCAACTAAACAAAAATAGAAAAGAATAATTAAAAAAACTAAGGAATGACAAGAAACATCTAGACATTCTTTCATGTTCTTCCTAGTTTTAGCCGCCATAGCCAAAGAATGACAAATAAAAAGATCGGAGAGTTGTCTAGATCTATTAGAGTTTTGACCAAAATCATTTTTATTATTTCACCTAAATTTTAACTCCATCTTTATAATATTTCACTTAACTTGAAATATCTTTTAAATTTTAAAAATTTGATAAAAATATCCCTCTGTTATATTTTTCATTTATTCCTAATGAAAGACTGTTTATTCACATGACATATTTGTCTTTTTTTTTTGAGAGTTTTTATTCTCCCGCCTTCAAAGGGCCATAGAAATTAAAATTATCTTCTCCAGTGAAGCTTGTCTTGTGTGTAGCTTTATTTGTTGTGATATTTTGTGGTTAGTATGATAGGAGTAAATAATAATAATAAAATCACGGTATATTTAATTGACACAATTATTTTAGTATAGGGGTCAAGTAAAACAAAACAAAGGGAGTACATTGTTTATCTTATGACTACTTCCTTTGTCAATCTTTACCTATCGACTATTGAATTGATAAACACTTTTAAGAAATAATAAATAATAGATTCGATTCTATTATATCACAATTTGAATATAATAAAGTTAATGCTTTGAAAAATTCAATGAATTTAATAGCAAAGATAAAATTGACTCAAAATGACAAAATATTCATTAATTTTTTAAATAAATAAATATTATTAGACATCTATTTTTAATATATTGGACAATTAAAGATGAACGAAAAAAAGTAATTCTTTGACATTTTGTACAAATCTTTAGCAATTAGCGGAATGCTACATTTCTGTACTTAATTACTGCAACTTTCTAGATGTCCTAAATCTATCTATCTATATATATTATAAAGCACAGGACGAAGTAATACAATTAGCCAAGTGACTGTCTATTGTTAAGCCACGTGGCAATTTTTAGGATAAAGTTAAATTATTGTAATAAAAGTTTGAATTAAAGGATATTAACTATTTGAATTTAAAAATGTATTTTTTTTTAAACAAAAAGGTCACTAACTTAAAAATAGAAAAATATGGTTAAAGAGGCCTAAATAAACTTTTACTATTTCAAAAATTTATTTCTTTTATATACTGTAAAATATATTTGTATACATTTAATTTAATAATAATAATAAATAATAGTACGTAATAAAAGTGCTAACCAAAAAAAGTGTATCGTAATACAATATTGAGGTGATAATAATAATAATAATTATAGTAGTAATAGTAATAGTAGTATAATTATAGTAATAATAATAATGATGATTAAAAAAATTATTATTATTATCTCATTGATTTTATAATTATTTATAATTGAAAAATAAATGACTCAAACTAAATTTAAAATGTCTGCAATTAGCTTTACGAATGTGAACCAATTTGAGGTCAAATTCCCTTATTTTTAAGCATTTTGGAAGGAAAATTTGTTATGGATAATTCAAGAAAGAAATAAGGATGACTACCTTATTGTTATAAGTGATTTTAGTTACTGTAACTTATCTATTTATTTGAAGCATAAAAATTCAAACGGTAAAATAATAATAATTACTATATTATTATTATTATTATTATTATTATTAAATAAATAAATAAATAGAGGAGTATATAGTACTTAGTGATAAATATAAATAATAATATTTATTTTTCAATTATTTATACATCTATAATATTTATTTGTGATGGGTTTTCCAGATTTCACCCTAGCAAAAATTAAAAATTTTAAATTATAAATATAAATTAAAAATTATTTAAATGTAACATATATATTTACTTGCAATTCATTTATTTATCTGAATTGTTGTTAAATTTTATCAAAGAAATAATTTAAAAGTAGATTAACGAAAAAAATGTAAAAAAAGGTAAAATAATGGAGACGGGAAATTGTGACGAATTAGTCCTTTTTTAATTTTTATTATATACTTTTAAAATTATATAATCTATCTTATTAATTTCAAATATATTTAAACTCTTATTTATAGATAATGAGATGATTATGCATTGTATTTGAAAAAAGTATGAGATAAGATAATGAAGAATATAAACTTATCTTCTTCTAACAAATTAATATGATGTTTGATTTTGAATTCAAATTCAAATGGAATTTGAATAGGGATGAGACTCTGGCTTCTTAATATCTCTTATATATAGAGCACATTGTGAAATATTTTACTGCATTCTTCATTTATTTTCAGAACTTTAATTTAATATTCTTATTTCTTATATGCAGAAAAAATATGACATTCATCTTCATCTTTTCCACTTAACTTTCAGAATTGATGACAGTATCTATTGTCGTGATTCGACTTATGGGTAATATTACAATCACATTCTTTTTTCTCCACTGTAAATTAACACATCTCTTCAATATCATCCCTTTCTATTTGCTTACATTTTATTAAAGTTCATGACAATTTCTTTACCTGAATATGCTTATTGTGTTTATAGTGTAATAACTTTTTAGATATACATTATTGAATATTTATATATATCCTATTTCATTTCAATTGTTGGACTAATTCATCGTGTTTCAAAATCACTTTCAATGGAAGACAAACTTCAAAGAAACTTATTTGGGGGATTATAGAAGTGTTCGAACTCAACAGTTATTTAGAGTAATGAAAGATTAGTTAGTAGTTATTAGTTAATTTTGAGTTATAATTATAAATAACTTTATTTGATGTGATTATTTGATTTTGTGAGATAATAAAATTTTCTTTTTATTGACGAACATAATTATTAAATTTCATATTTTGGAAGAAAGTTATTTTCTTATCTTTTAATTTTTCTAATGACTTGCTTAATATAATTAATTAAAAATTATTTTGGCTAATGTTTGAATTATCATTTGAACGGATTGTAGTTTACTTAATTTGTGTGCTTGCATTTAAAAAATTATATTATTAATATATATGATCAAGAAGTAAGTTTTCAGAAAATGAGTCAAAAGCAAAAATATTAAACAAAGAAATAAAATGCAGGTAATATAAAGGTATTTATACTTTATATAAATTTTTAAAAATAATTAATGTACACTATACATTAAAAAAAATAACTAAAACTACATGTACAACGTTACGAGAGTTACCTAATTTTAAATTTTGAGAAATAGGTTAAATAAAAGTAATATAGATATTGTTAAATGAGTAGAAAAAAATTAAATCTACTTAAGGAACTTAAAAGTATTATGACACATATTTCATTTATACTTTAAATTCATGAAAAAATCTTATTAAGTATATTTAATAAAGACATAAGATGATAATAAAATATTTGTTAAAGTGATATAAATTATGCATATAAATAAGTCATATTATAAGTATTCACGGTATTTTTCATCACATGGATATGGATTTTAGTTGTATTATATAGTGAAAATAATATAAAGATATTATGTAGAGAATATTGCTTATATTATATAATTTTTTTGTCTAGCTATTTGATTCAAAGCAGCATATATTTATGTAAATTTAAGTGATAATAAATAATATCAGAATTATATAACTCGAGGGGAGACGAGAGAAGAGGTATATATTTTCTTTGTAGAAAATAATTTGAAGGGGGTAGGGGCGGAGCTAGGTAGGTTGGGATAAGGGGGAGAAAAATAATTATTTTATTTCGCACTGTATTGAGAAAATAGTATGATAGTTGTAGTTTTTTCATATTATAATATGATTTAACATATTCAAAGGATAAATTTTAATATGAAATAATTAAAAATAATGCTTTAATATTATCTGCGCATCATGCCGGTACGTATACTAGTATATATATAAAAGCAAAACTAAAAGTAAGATAAGATGCTAAGTGGAACACAAGAATAAGTCAACTGACAATTTAAGATAAAGTTAAAAAATACTATGTAATAAAAAATTTGAATTGAAAAATTAAGTATTTAAATTTGAAATATGGATCCTTTAAAAAAAAAATTATTATCTTAATAAATAGAAATTCATAATTGAAGAGTTAATAGACTCTTACAATTTAAAACCTATATCTTTTAAAATTTAAATTATATATATATATATATATATATATATAGAGAGAGAGAGAGAGAGAGAGAAGAAGCAACAACAACAGTAGTAGTAGTAATAATAATAATAAAAAAGAGGAGGAGTATGTTGTAGTGGTAGAATAATAATAAGGCGAAGAAGAAGAATAGTAATAATAATAATTAATAGTAGTGATAGTAGTGTGTAATATGTGCAGTATCTTACAGCGAACAATAGTAAAAATATTGTTTCTACTACTATTACTACTGCTAATAATAATAGTAAAATTAAATAAATAAATAAATAATAGTAGTAGGGGCAGAACGAAATAGTAGTAGTGGTAATAATAATAATAATAATAATAATATAAAGGATTAGTACGTATAGTAGTGGTAGAATAATAATTAAATAAAAGTTTAAAAATGATATAATAATAAATAAAAGATGATAAATATTAGGAAGAGGATTACGTAGTACTTAGTGATAAATGATAAATAATAATATTTATTTGCAATTGTTATAAATAGAATCTCATAATAGAAGAGTTCTAAGTGCATTATAACTATTGCATAAATTTATCTCTGATGTTATCAAATATATTTAAATTTATTTTATTTAAATATTAAATAATAATAAGCAGTAGTAATAGCAGTATGTAGTAATATAGTTGTAATAGTGATAGTACCATTATTAATAATAATAATAATAATAATAATAATAATAATAATAATAATAATAATAATAATAATAATAATAATAATAATAATAATAATAATATCTAAGCATATTTGCACTTATTTATACAACTATAATATCTATTTGTGATGAATTATCCAAACTTCACCCTTACTTTTGGAAATTTAAAATTATAAATATGGATTAAATTTTTTCTTAATCTAGCATATATATATTTACTTGCAATTCATTTATATATTTGAATCGTTACTAAATCTTATCAAAGAAATAATTTATTTTTAACAAATAAATAAATGAAAGAACGAAAAGTAGACTAACAAAAAAAAGATAAGAAAAAACGTAGAATAGCGAAGATGGAAAAGTGTACCAAATTAGTCTTTTTTATTTTTTATTAATTATTTTAAATATATATATAATTTAGCTTATTGATTTCAAATATATTTCATTTCATGTGTATAGATAACAAGATAATTATGGATTATATTGGAAGAAAGTATAAGATAATGAATAATAATAATAAACTTATCTTCTTCTAACAAATTGATATGGTATTTGAATTTAAATTTAAATTTAAATAAAATTTAAATTGAAATGAGATTCTAATTTCTTAATCTCTGTTATATATACACCATAGAGTGCAATATTTTGCTTCATTCTTCGTTCATTTTTAAAATTTTAACTTAATATTTTTATTTTTTTATATGCACGAAGGATATGATATTCATCTTCATCTTTTTTTGTTTACTTTAAGGTCTACCAACTTATATTGATGGCAATATCTATTTTTTTGTGATTCAATTTAATGGGTAATATTATAGTTACACCTTATTTTTCTCCACTATAATTTAATATGTGTTTTCAATATCATCCTTTTCTATTGCTTCCATTTTGTTAAGATTCATGATAATTTCTTTACCTTAATATACTTATTGAGTTTGTAGTGTAATTTTTTTTGAAAATAAATTATTGAATATTTATTATACATACATCTGTATATATCTTTTATAATATTTTTTGATGGAGTGTGTTTAGATATTTTGTTTCATTCAATTGTTGAATTAATTTATTGTTTTTCAAAATCACTTTCAATTGAAGACAGACTTAAAAAAAAAAACTTATTTGAAGGATTATAGAACTGTTTGAACTCAAACAGTTATTTAGAGTAATGAAAAGATCAATAGTAGCAATTAGTTAATTTTGAGTTGTAATAATAAATAACTTTATTTTGATGTGATTCTTATGCACCAATAGTAGTATAAATGTTATTATATTATATTATAGTTTATATGTTATTTTTATTTTATCTTGACAGAATAAAAAATATGGAGAGACGACATGAAGTTTCTAGAGAAAATTGAAGGAAAGGTGTCTTTTAAGTCTTAAATGAACATTGGTGACATTGACCAACTTAAATGGTTAAACATAATTAAAAAACTTGATTAGGTTAATTGTGGACTTGATTAATATTTTTCAAAAATTTTAATCTTTTCAAAAAATACAAATTAACCCACACCAACAAAACTTTCCTCTCTCTACAAATCAAACTCTCTTCTCTCTTTCTCTCTTTCTCTCGATAGTTTCTCTCTCTAACTTCTCCCAACCAACAACTTCAAAATTTCTCCCTTCAATCTTGTGCAACTTCAACCTCTGACAACAAATAGTTTTGAGTTCTTGCCCGTTCCTTTTTTACTTTCAACCTTCAGTCGATGGGACAACATTCTCCAGCGACAACAACTTTGAGTTCTTCATCATTTCTTTTCGATTTTCACAGGTAAAAAATTAGGGCTTTTAAGTTATGACGAAAATGAGGAACTTGATTTGTTGGTGTTTGTTATTTTTTTATATATATTTTTTTTAATGTTTGTTATTTTTTAGTTGAATTTCTCATCTGGATGTATCTGCTACTGCTATTTTTTAACAATGGATAGAACATGTAACGTGAATCCAATAGATGAGTAATCTGTTGCAACATATATGACTAATATGTTGCACAGATTAGTAATTTGTTGCAACATATATGACTAATCTGTTGCAACATATATGACTAATTTGTTGCAACAAATGAGTAATCTGTTGCAACATATATGAATAATTTATTGCAATAAATGAGTAATGTGTTGCAACATATGTGACTAATCTGTAACAATAAATTATTCATCTGTTGAATTCGTTTTATAGTGTTGTAATATGAATCTAACATATGGGTCATCTGTTGCGACAGATTAGTCATATATTGCAACAGATTACTCACTTGCTGCAATAGATGACTCATATGTTCGATTCATATTGCAGGTTCTATCTATTGTAGGAGTAGCAGATATACCAAATAAGAAATTCAACAAAAATTATAATTTTACTTACAAAATAAGCTATGAAGTAATGTCCAAGTGATATACGAACAAAATTTGACCTAAAATATTTTTCAAAAATTTCAATAGGGGCACAACGAATAAGTAAAACACATGAAAAATTTCATGAAATGGGTAAAGAAGACAAAAATAATATACCATATATCAAATGCAAAAGGATCAAGGGGACAAACGTTTGAGTTCTCCTAAAAATGTTTAAGTTTCCTAGTATTTTAATTGCTTTCTAATAATTGACCCATCTGTTACAACAAATTTTCTATCTGTTTGATAATTTTCAACAGATGAATCATCTGATGCAATATGTTAGTAATCTGTTGATTCAAATTAAACAATTATTAGTAATAACTAAATTGATTTAGGTAAAATTAAAGACGTCTCTATGACACTGGGACAGACATTTATGTTCTCCTAAAAATATTTGAGTTCCCTAGTATTTTAATTATTTTCCAACAGATTGTCTATTTATTGCGACAAGTTAGTCATCTATTGCAACAGATGTTTATAATAAGTTAGTCATTTGTTTATTCAAATTAAGTAATTATTAATAATAAATAAATTAATTTAATTAAAATTAAAGACAAGTCTTTAATACAAGACCTTAGACAAGGGGACAAATATTTGAGTTCTCCTAAAAACATTTTAGCTTTAGTATTTTAAATTGCTTTTCAACATATATCTTGTCTATTTAATAATTTCCAATAGATGAGTCATATGTTGCAATAATTTAGTCATCTGTTGCAACAGATGTCTATATTTGTTTGATAATTTTTAATAGATGAGTTAGCTATTGGAACAGGTTAGTCACTTGTTGCACAGATGTCTATATCAGTTTGGTCATTTTCAACAAATGTTTTTAATTGTTTGATCTTTTCCAACAGATTACTCATCTATTGCAATATGTTATTCATTTATAAGTCATTATTAGTAATAACTAATTTATTTAACTAAAATAAAATATGAATTAATAAGTTCAATTACAGTTTTAATTAATCTCATGGTAATTACATGATCAGCTAAGTATGTTCGTCCTGAGTAGAGTGATCAATTAACCAATTTTATTTGAAATGATCCTATTAAGGACGAATACATTAATTGAAATTGTAAGTGGACTTATCAATTCATCTTTAATTTAGTTAAAATCAATTTAGTTATTACTAATAATGACTTAATTTGAATCAGTTCAAATAAAATTGGTCGATTGATCACTCTTCTCGAGATGAATACACATAGTTGATCATGTAATTACTATGAGATTAATTGAAATTGTAAGTGAACTTATCAATTCATATTTAATTTTAGTTATATCAATTTAGTTATTACGAATAATGGCTTAATTTGATTCATTTAAATAAAATTGGTCAATTGATCACTCTACCCATGACGAATACACTTAGTTGATTATTTAATTACTATGAGATTAATTGAAATTGTAAGTTTATCTTTAATTTTAGTTAAATCAATTTAGTTATTACTAATAATGACTTAATTTGAATTATTTCAAATAAAATTGGTAGATTGATCACTCTACTTGGGACGAATACACTTAGTTAATCATGTTATTACGATGAGATTAATTGAAATTGTAAGTGAACTCATTAACTCATGTTTAATTTTAGTTAAATCAACATAGTTATTACTAATAATGGCTTAATTTGAATCATTTAAAATAAAATTGGTCAATTAATTATTCTACTAAGGATGAAACACTTAATTGATTATGTAATTACTGAGATTAATTAAAATAGTAATTGAACTTACTAATTCATCTTTAATTTGAGTTAAATAAATATATTTATTTCTAATAATGGTTTAATTTGAATTATTTCACATAAAATTGATCAATTAATCATTCTACTCAGTACAAAATACTTAATTGATTATGTAATTACTATGAGATTAATTGAAATCGTAATTGAACTTAATAATTCATCTTTAATTTTAGTTAAATCAATATAATTATTTCTAATGATGACTTAGTTTGAACCATTTCAAAAAAAAAATTGATCAATTTCACACGCTACTCAGGACGAACATACTTAGTTGATCGTGTAATTACCATGAGATTAATTAAAACTGTAATTGAACTTCTTAATTCATATTTTATTTTAGTAATCAATTTAGTTATTACTAATAATGACTTAACATAAATCAATAGATGACTAACATGTTACAACAGATGAATAATCTGTTGGAAATGACCAAACAAATAAAAACATCTGTTGAAATTAACCAAACAGATATAAACATTTGTTGCAATAAATGACTCACTTTTTGCAACAACTAATTCATCTATTGAAAATTATCAAACAGATATAAACATCTGTTGCAACAGATGACTAAGTTGTTGCAACATATGACTCATCTGTTGGAAATTTCTAAATAGACAAAATATGTGTTGAAAAGCAATTTAAAATACTAAAGCTCAAATATTTTTT
This sequence comes from Capsicum baccatum var. pendulum, assembly GCA_030864225.1. Taxonomy (NCBI): domain Eukaryota; kingdom Viridiplantae; phylum Streptophyta; class Magnoliopsida; order Solanales; family Solanaceae; genus Capsicum; species Capsicum baccatum. Next base: position 153,166,444 of record CM061561.1, on the reverse strand, counting down.
AGGAGAACTCAAACGTTTTCCCCCTTGTCTAAGGTCTTGTCTTCAATTTTAGTTAAATCAATTTAATTATTATTAATAATTGCTTAATTTGAATCAATAAATGACTAACATGTTATAAATATTTATTGCAACAGATGACTAACTTGCTGCAAGAAATAGGTGATCTATTGGAAAATAATTAAATTACTAGGGAACTCAAACATTTTTAGGAGAACTCAAATGTTTGTCCCACTGTCTTAAAGACTTGTCTTTAATTTTAGCTAAATCAATTTAATTATTACTAATAATTGCTTAATTTGAATCAAAAGATGACTAACATGTTGCAACAGATGATTCATCTGTTGAAAATTATCAAATAGATAGAAAAATTGTAATAATAGATGGGTCATCCATTAGAAAGCAATTAAAATACTAGGGAACTTAAATATTTGTAGGAGAACTCAAACGTTTATCCCCTTGATCCTTTTGCATTTGATGTATGATACACTATTTTTGTCTTCTTTACCTGTTTCATGATTTTTTTCATGTATTTTTTAGGTCAAATTTTATTCGTATATCACTAGGACATTACTTCATAGGTGATTTTGTAAGTATAATTATGATTTTTGTTGAATTTTTTATTTGATATATTTGCTACTGCTACAATGGATAGAACATGCAATATGAATCCAACATATGAATCATTTGTTGCAATAAGTGAGATGTTGGATTCATGTTACAACACTATAATACGATTCCAACAGATGAGTAATCTATTGCAATAGATTAGCCATATATGTTGCAACAGATTACTCATCTGTTGCAATAGATTAGTCAATATGTTGCAACAGATTAGTCAATATATTACAACAGATTACTCATCTGTTGGATTCACATTACATGTTTTATCTATTGTTGAAAAAATAGCAGTAGCAGATACATCTAGATGAGAAATTCAACTAAAAATTATAATTTTACTTACTAAAATCACCTATAAGTAATTTTCAAGTGATATACGAATAAAATTTGACCTAAAAAAATTTGACCAAATAACAATAGTAGCGGTAACAATAATGTTCAATAATAAGAAAATGATGATAATAAACCAGAAGAGATGATAATGAAGAACAAGATGGTGATAATAAAGAAGAAGATGATGAATAAAGCAACAATAATGAACAACAAAAGTCAAGAAAAGAGAGAAAACTCCAATAAATGAGAAGAGAGATAAACGTGTCTTTTTCCCCCTCAATTTCTAGTTATATTAGGTTTTACATTGGATCAAAATGTAAATTTAAAAACTTGTCGGTTATTTTCAAACTTTTCTTACATTCTTAATCGTTAATAAAGTAATTATCACCTCCACTCAATTATTAAAACTTGTGTCACTCACACCTCATTTTAAAACTCTTTTGTCACCTAGAGCCTAAAGCCCCAAATTTCTATACGATGGACAAAGTTTTTATGCCTCACAAATTGATTTTGATTTCAAGTGATGCAAATATTAAATGTATTACTAGTTATAGAAAAGATATTATAGCCAATTATATAGGTTTAAGTTTCTTTACTTTTAGATGCAGAAAAAATTTAATAGAAAAAAACTAAGTTGATTTTGTGAGATGATGAAACTTTTTTCTTAGTTAACGAACATAATTGCTAAATTCTATATGTTGGATTAAGTTATTTTTTGTCTTTAAGTTTTTTCAATGTCTAGATTAATTAAATTAATAAAAATAATATAACTTTGGTTAATGTTTGAATTTACATTTGAACAGATTGTAGGTTATTTTAATTTGTGTGCATGTACTTAAAAATCATATTGAGATTTTGATAATGAAGTAATCTTCAGAAAATGAGTCAAAAATAAAAATATTAAATAATGAAAATAAAATGCAGGTAATATAAGGATTTAATATTTTGAATTAATTTTTGAAAATAATTAATGTATATTGTACATAAAAAATTAAAGGTGAATGTTCAAAGTCGTGAGGGTTACTTAATTTTAAGAAAATTAAAAATAAAATATTTTTCACCGATAAAAATTCTGATATAATTTTGAGCAATAAGTTAAATAAAAATAATATAGATATTATTAAATGAGTAGAAGAAAATTAAATTATTTAAGAAACTTATAAGATATTCTAATACATATTTTATTTATTCATTGAATTCATGAAAACTTCTTATTAAGTACATTGAATTAAGAAATAAGATGATAATAGAATATTTATTAAAGTAATATAAATTATAAGTCATATTATAAGTTTTCACAATGTTTTTCATCACATGGGTATGAATATTAATTGTATTATATAGTAAAAATATACAAGGATATCATATTGACAATACAACTCTTATTATATTTTTTTGTCTTTAATTATTTGGTTAGAGCAAGTTAAGTAACAAATATTGATATGATTTAAAGTGATAATAAATAATATTAAAATTATATAACATGAGGGAGGGTAGACGGGAAGGGGTATGTATATTTTTCTTTTAGAAAAAAAAATTGGAGGTGGAGGTGGGAGCTAGGTGGGTTGGGGGAGGGAGAGGAAAAAATTATTTTATTTTTGCATTTAATTGAGAAATAATATGATAGTTATAATTTTTTCTAAGATAGTATGATTTAACATATTCAAACGATACATTCTAGTATGAAATAATTAAAAATAATATTTTAATATTATTCGTGCATCGCGTGAGTACATATACTAGTTATATCTAAAATCATCAATGCAAAATTCTAAACCATACATACTTCTTAAGATGATACAATTTATCAGACCACTTTACAACTATACGTGGGAAAATTGAGTATTCAAACTAAAAGAAATAGGAAGATATAATTGGGCAGAAAAAATTATGGACAATTATTTTTTTGGAGAGAGACCGTACAAAGTAAGTTTTTAGTGTTCTTATGGAGAATGAAGAACTTATAGGGAAAGAAGAGTAGAAAAGTCACGTGAATAAACAAACTTCCGTTAGAAATGAATGAAAAATATAACAGAACAGAAAACTTACAGGGATATTTTTGATCAAGTTTTTAAAATTTAAAGGATGTTTAAGTTAAATGACATATTATAAGGATGAAATTAAAGTTTAGTTGAAATAATAAGGATGATTTTGGTAAAAAAAAAAATGCACATCTATTAGCTGCCAACAATAAATCTAAGCTCCCATCAGATAAATATCAACCTTAAATCATCAAATCTTGAGAGTTAACTATTATTAGGGACCTCAAAGCTTTCAGGCAAGTGCTATGGCTTAATTGTACCCATATCAAAATCTCTCTACCTTTGAATGATAAGCATAAGTTTCATGCTTCAACAAAATAGATAACTCTTGCCTATTTTCTAGCAGAAATATGCTCAAATACACATTATTGCATCGTTTTTTTGACTCCATCATCCCCTGATCGCCTCTTGCAGATTGAGTCTCAATGAGACTGATATCATACACCAAGAACGAAAAAGCAGTTGAGAGAACCAAAAGACCATGCCCCTACTGAAATTTCTTTTAAAGGTAAGAACTTCAAATATTTTTTCATGTTGTGGTTTAGTCCGGTGCTTTTTTTTTCTAGCTGGTTTAGTCTAATATTTTGGTGAATGTTGCCTCTTTAGGAGAACGAGCTTTTGTGTTTTCTTTGATAATGGCTGAAAATCAATAAAATTGATAGTACCTGCAAAATTGAGCATCCAGTAAAAAAAGAATCTGCAACTTATCTCAATATGATGTTTTCACAACTATATGAATTATTTAAATCAGAACGATCAATTCTGTCATGTAAATTCAACTTATTTCAAAGAAATCTATTAAAAGAGGATTAACGCAAGTTCAAACAACGCCTCTTCTATCAAATATATCTCAGTTCACCTTTTTAAGCAAAATTAAGTTAAATTCTATGACCAAGTCTATTGCTAATATTGGCTGCTCCGCCTGATCAAGTCTCTTGGCCAAAGTAATTAAGGGTGATAAAAAAAAAATTAAAATTAAAAAAAGAGTGATGTAAGTTTTAAACACCGAGTAGAGGTGATAATTTTAAGATTAATATTAGTGATATTAATTTTAAAATTTTTAAATTTTACTATTTACACAAAGATTTTTGCACCATATTTATATAAAGATTCCTACACCATCACTATTATTCCTCCTCCACACTTTTTGTTCCCTCCTCCGCCTCTTCCTTCAGTATCACTATTAGTATCATTACCACCCCTTTCAGATTCATCATTATTTTCTCCCTCTACATAACTATCACTTATTTTTCTTTTTTCTCCTCCTTCACTGTCGCTATTTATACCGCAACAAATATCATCTTCTCATTCGACATCACCACTAGCACCATCACCTCTCTTTTTATCAAAAATATCACTTTTTCGTGCGTTCTTCTCGAATCACATTTTTTTCAGAAATGCAGCAACTGTTGAAGTTGCAGTAACTATTGTAGCAACTTTGATAGTTGTTGAAGCAACTCTCCAAGTTGCTGAATTATTTTTTATTCATTTTTAAAAGAAATTAAAAATTTTCTTTTTAAACTTCTCAAATTCGTTTTAGAAAATAATCCATAACGATTAAAAAAGGAATAAGAACAAAATGAAAAGAGAAAGAAAAAAGAAGAAGAGAAGATGGAAGAAGAGAAAAATCTAGAGAGAAAAAAATAATAATAAGAAGAAGATGGGGAGAAAGAAATTTGGAGAGTGAAAGAAAAAAAATAGAAAGATTGAAAGATAAGAAAATGTGAAAATTTTAAAATTTGAAATTTAGTAGCCGTTTGACCATGAAAATTAAAATTTTTTGAAGTTAGAGTTAAAGTTGGAGTTGAAATTAGAGTTGGAGTTGGAGTTGTGTTTGACCATGTTTTTTTTTTTTTTTACTTTTGATTTTTTTTTAAGATATAATTTTATGCCCAAACTTTTACAAACTATCAAAATCATCCAACTAAAATTTACCATTAACGAGAAAAGAACACAATTAGCCACTTTTATAAAAATAATTACATATACATGACCATATTTAATGAATTTCAATTATGACATATATAATATTTATATTAATAGCCGTTTTCTCATATTTGAAAAATTTTAAATATGGATATTATATTAACATATCACTGCTTCCAATTTATTAGGTAACAAATATTATTTTTCAAACAAACTTATTTTTTTAGAAATTTATTTAATTTATTTTCTTTATTTTTCGTTCCTAAAAAATATGAAGTGATGAGTTGTTATTAACTTTGAGGATGTCGCTAATTTTTTTCTTTAATTTTCTTATATATGAAAGATTTTACTGTGTGTGAATAAATTATTTTCATGTAAACATACTTTGTATATTTATGATATATTATATCATATACCATAAATATATAAATATGCTTAGTATGTTTCTTAATATTTTGTATATTTATATATGTGTATATGATATATACATGGTATAAACTTTATATATAACATACGTTGTATATTTATGTTATAAATATACTTAGTATGTTTCTTAATATTTTGTATATTTATATATGTGTATATGGTATATACATGGTATAAACTTTATATATAACATACTTTGTATATTTCTGTTATAAATATAATACTTTATATATTTATGGGTATAAATATAATACTTTGTGTATAAAGATACCAAGTATTATGGTATATAAAGGTAGCAGTTGCAGTTTAAGGTATAGATTTGTTAAATTGAACATATTTTTTTTTATGAAAAATATGTATCACCGATTTATATTTTTAACATATATATGGTGTAAACTATTTATATTTGAATAGTATAATAAAGATGTACACAATATAATATATATAATCAAATTAAAAATGAGAATAATTTGTGGCAGTGGTAAACTAATCTGCTACAGCTTTATTAATTCCATAAATATAGAAAATGATTATCCATTATTAATTACACGACTATAAATCCTTAAACGTCCGTAATACAATAAAATTATTATTATTATGATATTATAGTAATTAGGATCATTAGCAGTAAAATAATGTCTTAAATAAGGGAGAAAAATAATGATGAGAGAGAAAAAGAGATATATATTAATTAGGATAGCATTAAGTTTGAAATTATAATTATCTTATTCTTTAAAACTGTTATATACGTAATATTGAAAAAATAATGTTATAAGGAGAGTTTTATATAAAAATTTAAAAGATTGGAGTTATATGTAATAATAATAAAAGTTGGAATTGGAGTTAGAAAATTGTGAAAACACGAAAAACCTGTTTTTCCTTTGCAAAAAAAATTTTCGAAATTATTTTTCAAATTTTCATGGTCAAACACCATAATTTTTAACTCCGAATTATTTTTTTGAAAAAAAAGAAAAAAAATTCATGGTCAAACGGACCCTTGGAGTTGGAGAACTTTTGAAAAGTTTAAAGAGTTAAAAAAAATTATATTTTACACTTTAATTTATTTTAATCACTAATTAAAAGAAATTTAATTTAAGTTGATCAAAATTGTCATCAATTTTAATTTTAAAATTTATTTGTCACCTCACACTTAATTTTCTCAAGTCTCTTGAATAAATTACAAAGAGAATTCTAGAAAGAATTTTCAGCAAGTCTGGCTTCCTTATCATCAAATTAAAAGAAGAAATGTTGGAATCGTTGGGATGTTGGATGAAGTATAAAAAAATAAAAGGGATAAATGTTAGGGAGTCACAGTGTTTACCTTTTATCTACTTTTGTTCACATTTTTACAACTAGAATCTATTTCAACTAGTAGATAAAAGATGACAATATAGAGGGTGTGTTTGGTACGAAGAAAAGTATTTTTCAAAAAATATTTTCTAATTTTTTCATGTTTGATTGACTTAAAGTTTTTGAAAAATGATTTTCAAATTAATTTATTTTTTTCAATTCTAAGAAAAATGGCTTTCCTTAAAAAAGTAAGAAAAATATTTTTTAAAACTCTCTTTCAACCTCACTCTTAAGTTGAAATATTCATTAAACTCTCAAAATCATCCATCACTACTCCGATCCTCAATCCCCTTCCCCCACCCCACCTCGCCTCCCACCACTTCTTTTAAAAAAAATATTTTAAATTTTTTTCTTACCTTACCCCCTATCCAAAACCCAAAATTCAAACCCCTATGCCCTTCAAGGAAAAAAATTAATTTTTTTAAAAAAATTCAAATTTTTTTCTTACCTCTCCTACCCAACCCTCTATCAATCTCCTCCTAGATTTAATTTTTTAAAATTAATTTTTTTAAAAATTTTAATTTTTTCCTTCCCCTACCTTCACTCCCCTACCTCGACCCCCACCCTCCAATACTCCCTATTCAAAAAAAATATTTTAAATTTTTTCTTACCGCACTCCTTCTCTCCTATCCCCCAACCCCCCAAAAAATTAATCTATTTTTTAAAAAATTAAAATTATTTTCTTACCTCATCCTTATTATCTATTTTGCCAACCCCAACCCCCACCTACCAACCCCATTTCAAAAAAAAAAAAAAAATTAATATTTTTAATTTATTTTTTAAAATAAATTCAAAACTTTTTTCTTATCCTATTCGTTCTTATTATTTTTGTTAAATATATACAAATACTTTTAGAAAACATATATTTATCCAATTTGCATAATAATCACACAAATATAAGTAAGAAATAATTTATTTTTAAAAAAAATATTTTTCCACCTTCATATCAAACGCAGTCTAAAAAAATATTTTTTGAGATCAAAAATGTGTTTTTACGCTTTAACTAAACACTAGAATGTATGTTTTGAAAAATATTTTTCATCCATCAAATAAAAAAAACAAGTAAGAAATCAACTTATTTTTCAAACATTTTCCTTCGTACCAAACACACCCAGACTCACTAATATTTATATTCTTTTTTATTTATTAACCTTCATCCCTGCCATCTTACCTCCATCTTTTCAACTTCTCATCTTTTAACATAATGATGAAGGCGCTAAATTTATCTGAAAGTTCTTTCGAAAAATCTCCTTCTGATCTATCCATGAGATTACTTCATCATGTGGAGCAGCTAATATAAGAAAATGGTCTTTTGTGAGTTTTACTAGATTTTAGGTGAGAGTCTGAAATGAAGAAAGTGGATCGATTCTGAAATTGAAATTGACACTGTTTTGCTTGAAATAAAAACAACAGTGAATGGAGGAGTTAAGAGAAGTTAGCTAAATTAAAGTGAATTTAAAGAAGAGATGAAATCTTTGATCAAAATTATAAACTCAACAAAAAAGGAAAATTAATATTTTTAGATCTTGTGTGTTCTCTTCATCCTATATATATTACCTGTTCATATTATTTCACTATTATACAGAAATGTGAAGAAGCAGTTAATACTTTATCAATATTTAATAAAAAAATAAATAAATATGTCTGTTTAACTGTTTCAATCATAGTTTTATTATATTATTTTGAATTAATTATTATAAGGTATCTAATATTAAAAATTAATAATATTTAATAAAAAATAAAATAGACATATAATAATAATTAACTTTTGATGTTTTAAATTAATTTGACATCTTATATGAGGCTTACTTAAAAAAAAATTTATAAGTATTTTTTATAATAACTTTGTTTGATCAATTCTAAATAGTTATTACTCTCGAAATTATATCAGTGTGACTTAAATTGAAATAAAAGAAAAAATATTATAAATAGAATAATTAAAACATTAAATTGACTATCAATGCCACAAAAATTTGGACAAAAAGAGTAACATATATTATTTGAAAATTATATTAAAAACACTATAAATTATAATAGTTAACCACTTAAAATATTTAAAAATATATTAAAAATATAATTGATTTTTCAAATTCTATTTGTGTCACATAAATTGAGACAAAAATTAACATATAACACAAGACATCAATATCCATTTAGTACATATAGTAGTCCTAAATTCGTCGTATATTAATTATCCATATTATTATAAATAAAAACTAGTTTTAGAAAAGCTTTTTAGGGTTAGTAAAATTATCCTTTTTATTTATAATTTTTTAAGGGGCATGTCATGAAGAAAGTAGACAACTAATATGAAAGGAAACAAGTATAAAACAGATTTTCCTATTTAATGAGTTATAATTTGTTCGTGTATTCTTTCATGATTTGTTTAATTACTAAACATAACCGAAAAAAAAGTATGTGATTGTATTTTTAATGAATCAATCGTTTTTCATGAAAAGTTAACATGTTATTTAATATATGTGATAAAAATTTGACTATTCTTAAATTATTATGATCATTTATCTCAAGTACCAGACGGACGGCATAGATACCTATTTAAGTTTTGGTAAGTTTTGTTAATGGTCAAATGGATTACATTGGCTATACATATTGGCGTAATCACCTTGATGTTGAATAAATTACATTTTCATTTTTTGATTTCGACATTCTTATCGACTTTTGACTCATTCTACTTCTAGCAATAGATATATCCCCTCAAATTAAAGTTGGGAAGTGTTATTAACTTTGTGATTGCACTTTAGCATTAATGGTTTACAATTTTATAAGGAGGCAAAAAAGAAGCAAATTGTAAGTGAAAGAAGAGAGAAAATTCAAAAGGAGACAAGACAAAGGCAAAGACATTTATTATAGTCTTTGGCCATGTCCACACTTCAAAATTTTTTATTTTAATTATCCACTGCACCTCAAAAGTGAGATTCAAGAACAAGACAACATAACATAACAATGTTATAATGTATTTGTCAGCAGTGAACATGTCACCAATCTCGTGTCTATCCTATGTCTGTTGACAAGTATTCGTTGCCAAGGAAGATGGGGGTTGAGTAGATTGTCAAAACTTAAAAAGTATACTAAAGAAGATAACATATTTTTCTCCAACTTTTTTATTTTGTGCAAAGTAAAAATTTTAGTGCATCAAAATGTCCTATATTTTGTTTATTTAGATGAATAGGCAAATAAAGAAAAACTTTAAAGGTGGAATTCATTTGAAAAAGAAAAAAAAAAGAGAATCCTTAAGTGTCTAAACAATTCCTGGATTTGATATTTTAAACTAAGTGGGATGAAAATATATCCCGGAGAGATACGTAGAACTCCTCAACAAAGGGAAAAAGGGTGCGAATAATTCGAAGACCCTATAAAAGTTAGGTCCCAAATTCTGAAAGTCCACTTAGAGATGGCAATAAGACGACATATAATAAGCATGGATATAGTAAAAGTAATATTGTGAAGGGAAAGGGCATATTCAGAAAGCATAAATAAATGGTTCAACTTGCTAGCAACCCGAATTGTCCACGAAGAGTAAACGTTTGCAAGTCCATAATATTGAAGCTAACGTGTACTAGTATTTGGGAATCTTAGATTAGGTTTGGGCTTTCTCGTTTGGTTACAACAAATACCTAAACTTTCACCTAAATGATGAGAATTTGATTCTCCACCTTGTAAGCCCCTTCCCATTTGCAAAATTATTCTTCTATACGAACTTCATTATCTCCTCTTGAGTGTCTTTCACCATTTGCCAAATTAAATTAATAAAATCCAAAAAACAAAATAGTTATTCGTGGTCGGTGTGTTTGACATCAATATAGATACATTTTCTTAGGGGGATGCGTACAATATGTAGGAGATGTATGGATAAAAATATACCGTTAAGTGAGCAGATTTTATAATATTTAGAGTTAGATTTTTTTCAAATCTTCTACCCAAAGTTGTCTTTGTATATGATGCGATTCCTCCACTCCTGTTTATTTTAGCCATAATATACTCAAAATTCTCTTTCTTGTATGTCATGGTCATTATATAGTACAAGTCACTAAGTCGATTTTTGCTCCTCCTAAAGTGTGTGTACACGTTTTTTATAAGATGTCAAATAAAAGCAAAACAAGAAATATTTAGATACACAATGATTACACTTTTTATAATTCTTTCATTCCGATCAGATACAACATACAAATTCTCATGTTCTACGAAAGCACTTTTAAACTGTTCAAAAAATCACGATCATGAGCAATCATTTTTAGTATCGACAACACCATAAGTTATTAACAAAATATAGCCTATAAAGCAGACAACATATGATACATTAAATTATCAAGTCAATGTATATCAGTTAATCATTATGTGCATATAAACTACATTATAACATAAGTTCAGTTAATTACCTACACCATCAAAGGTTCTAGCTGAAACAAACATTCATTTGTACACTCCACTCAAATGAACAGTATCCACAACAACTACAGGTCTACAAAACTCAAAATCTCACATCATTTGATATTGAGAAATAAAAAGATACATGAATTCACTTTTAGAAAACTTATGCATCCTAATGAATGAGTTGGTATAGATTGTGTTTAAAATATAAATATATCTAGGCATTCATCTATATCTATCAGTCGGTCCCCTCTTAGTATCTCTATTGCATACTCCTTAGCATGCCAAGTGTTCATGTAATTTATATCAATGCCAAACAAAGCCTTAATCTCCTCAATTATGTCATCTGGTGTGTATTTTCTCATATGGTTGACTAACTTTGGGGCTGTAATCCCACTAATAAATGCTATTGTAGCTTGAACTTTGTTAATCGCCCTTTTAGCTAACTGATAATTATGTACATCATTAAAAATTTTAATTTTGAATAGATCAAAATTGTTCAGATAAAACGCTTTCAACACCTAACTACAATTCTCTGAATAGTAGTGTAGTTATCACGACCCAAGGCTATCCCCTGATTGCGACAACGGTGCTTACAACCATAAGTGACCACAAGCTAACTCATGAGCTAGTACCTACTGTGAGCACTGAATAAAATATAAACATAACACATGTGTAGAAAATAAACTGAGAAGGTAATGTATATCTGAATACTGAAAATGCAAAATACTGAATATCTGAAACAACTGATTAGAACTGAAAGTAACTAACTAACTATTTAACTGTTTGTCTGAATATATGAAAGCCTCTAATCTAATTTAGGAGTTGATGCGACATACCCCCAACTAACTCTGACTGACTAAATAAAATGAAATACGAAAATAACTGAATAAATATAAAATATCCTTGATGGATGAGGACTCACTACTACGGCTGTTGGATTATGCTGAACTACCTACCTTGTGTCGGGAAACTATGCGTTTGAATCTATGATATAAGACATCATAGCGCAAAGAAGAGTATACTGTTAGTACTTTGAATGTATTGGTATATGAGATATGGTTAGGCTGATAAAGATGGGGAACAATGCATATAAAATTAGAACTAACTGAATAACATACGATAACTGAATATGAATGCATGAAAACTGTAACATCTAAGAATGCAAGACCAAACATAAATTTGTAAACTAAAATAAGTCTGAAATCTGAAAGACTGTAAACTGTATAACTGAATAACTAAAAGTCTGTACACTTGGTCAAGCAAACCTGAACTGAAACTATACTGAATACTGTACTGAGGCTGTAGAAGGTATCATCTAACCGACATATCCCAATTTGAACTAATCGGGGTCCAACCTGTAACCTTAATTTAAAGGGTGTCAGTACCGTGCCACAAGTACTAACACTAGATGTGTGGATCCACTAAACTGGTATGCCGAAGGACAAATGAGTCACCCTCAACTGGCAGGTGCTCTAATGAGATATATTTCACCCTTAACTGGTAGGTAGATATCTCTAACCTACGCTGGCTACGTAGTTCTGTAACTTAAAGATTGCTACTAAGAGTCACACCCTCTACTGTCAGATGATCCATCATCCCTGAGTTCGCTCGATGCTAAATTCTACTCCCAACTAAACTGACACTGATACTGGAATGTACTGAACTAGAGTGAACATTATTACATAATTGATAGTGCTCATCATAATTATAAACGTGTAAGTATACTGATAAGAGTCATGAATTAACTGTCTGAGTACTTGAAAATCTAAATTCATTTAAAATTCAAAGGTATCGGGTGTTTATAACCCACCTGTATTGAATGGAATTAACAATAATGCCATATAAAAGCTTTAAAACCATCGTAAGGGATCATTGCTCAAAACCCAACACTTAGACATTTCATCAAACACATAAGAGTCGTGAACTTAAACATGGAAATGGGTAAAGCATGCGAGAATAACATGATTACAAGACTAAAATCATAACTTAGGGATTTAGCGTGAAAATTACAACATTTAAAATATGTAATGGCTCATTCCACTTTAAAAACACTGATAAACATAACTTATAATTGAATTCACAAGAAATTCATGGAGATATTTCAACTTAAACATGAAAAATCACAATTTAAAATCAAAAAGGGATTCTTGTACTCCAAGGGTGAAAGGAACCTATGGATGAACATCACACATACCTCACTAGATGAATTCGTGAAGAATCTTGGGAATTTCTTGAGATTTGTAACTTGAATTCCTTAATTCCTAGAGAATGGGTTAGAATTTGTTCTTGGGGTGGAATATGGTTTTTTGAGAGATTTTATGAATAAAGGGGTAAATAATGCTCATTGGGGACCTAAGTTTCATGTTATGGACGAGTTTGGGTGAGGGAATGTAATACCCCAAGAATCCAGACTAATATTAGGATAGTGTTTGAAGCTCATGAGAAATAAATTGGTAGTGCTTTAGTAGTTTTATGAGTGAGTTTGATGTACATTAAGACCTCAAATAACTCCCAACTATTAGACGAATCAAAATGTTCCTTACCAAGTGAGTTTTTTAGAAGAATGTTGCTATAGTAAACTTCCAATGAGCATATATTTTATTCTACTAATAATTTTCTAGATCCATACCCGCTAAATTGTAGAAAATTGTATTAGCTTTCCAATGATACCAATTTTGACTTAATCCAATACCCGGATGAGAAGTTATGATACTTTTAGTGAGAGCAATAGATCAAAACGAGCAGCACCGTGTCGCAGAGACTTCAAAAATAGCACTTGTCTTTTCCAGTGAGGCGACGCAATTTCATCGTGTAGCGGTGATAGGTAAAATAGGTCCCGTTAGTTTCCAGATATGCAACATGATAGCACCGCATCGCGGAGGAGTGCCAATTCAGATTCGTCCTTTTCCAGTGGTCCGATGCGATTGTACCGCATCACGCCGGGTGTCAAAATTATGATTTTCAGTTTTTCAATTCCCATTTTAATTTTCCAAAAGCATTTAAGTCATTTTCCCTTCATCCTAATCAAACAAAAATGGGATTAATCATTAGTTAAAGCATTATATTCATTATTTTCACAATTTTCTCTTCAGAAAAAACCTTAGCCACCACCTAAATTCATCAAGTTTAACCATTAATTCCTCAAGAAAATTTAAGAATTCAAGCTTCTCCACCCAAGAACGATCAAGAACTACAATTCTTTTGCAAGATTAAAATCCTAAGGTATGTTAGATGTTCATCCATGGGCCCTTTTCACCCATGGAGCCCAAGAATCCATCTTTAATGTTTTAAATCGTGAAATTACATGCTTATAATGATGTATTTCCATGAAGCTTTTATGAATTTTGATTAAACATGATATTTACAATCTATTTTTATTGAAAGCAGCCCTTATTATATGTTTTATGAATTATGTCCATGAACTTACATGAATTTTGAATTTTTATCATGTTTTCATGAAATTGTTGGTGATATTAAACCTTACATGGCTGAATGGTGTTGTTTGTTGAATTTAAATCCTAATTGGTGATCTTAGAAATGAAATCATGCTATTACTACAAGTTTTAAAATAATCTGCATGCCTAGTTTAAACCATGAATTATAAGTATTTGATGAAATGCTTAAATGATTGGGTTTTGAACAGTGACTACTTATTACATGTTTACAAGTTAAGATTTTGGAATTTGTTTTCAAGTGGAATGCATTATAGTATGTTTTAAACATTGTGGTTTCCATATCATGTTCATGAGAATTTGGAATAAATCCTCAGTTTTATAATTTTGGTCATGTGATCGTGCTATCTCATTATGTCTAGAAGTATCCTTATGTTAAAGTTTTTTCCCCTCATGTGTTTGATGAAATGCTTAAGTGAATAATTGTGAACAATGATCTCCTTCTATAGTTTCAAAGCTTTCATGTGTCCCTATTGTTGTTATTGCTATCGAGTCCTACGATTATGAATATCCAAAAATTAGCCGTTTACTTAGTCTCAGTGGTTTCAGAATAGTTTCAGACACATGTGAGCATTATCATTTCAGTCCATTATCATATTAGTCAAACTTAGATCAGTTCAGTAATCCGAGTCAATTTCCTCTTCAGTTAAGTTTAGCTCAGTCCCATAAACAATGTTGATTCAGTTGGGAGTAGAATTCAGGATCGAGCGATCCTAGGGATGGGTGCTCACCCGTCAGTTAGGACTGGGTCCTTAAAAGCAATTCCTAAGTTCCAGAACTATGTAGCCAACGTAGGATATGAGATGTCACCCTCCAGTTTAGCACTGATATTCTCAGGGATCACCTGTTAGTCTAGGACTGATCTCAGAGGTCACCCGCTAGATTAGGAATGACTCCACAACCATTGTTAGTACCCGTGGCACGGTACTAGCACCCTTCAAAATGGGGTTACAGTTTGAACCCCAATCAGCTAAGAGCGGGGCATTTCGGTTAGATGATACCTCTCACAGTTTTAGTATTCAGTTCAGAACTCAGTTTAGTTTTGCTTGACCATAGCATATAGTTTATCAGTTATTCAGTTATCAGAGTTCTATATTCTAGATACAGATTATATCAGAAACATGTATATGTGTGGTCATACATTCTCGAATTTTGCAACTTTTTACGCATTTATATTCAGTATCCTCATGCTAACCAGACTATCTCTACTCCATGCATGTTTACTAAGTTACTTCAAATCTTTTAGCTAGTTATTACTTCATGTTCAGTTATCCTATGTTATTCATTCAGTTGGTTATCATTCATGCATAAACTCATGTATCTCAGCCTTACCTCATTTGTCATACTAGTACATTCAAAGTACTAATCACATACCTGTTTCTTACGCTATGATGTTTCATATCATAGGTTTGGATGCTTAGGTTTCCAACCGTACCTAGATATCCCAGCGCACCAGTAGCAACAGCAGTGGTGAGTCCTCATGTTTTAAGGACTAGTTATGTTATTTCAGTTTTTCTTAGTTTTAGCAGACAGACGGAGTTAGTTGGAGGCTTGTCCCATCAACTCCTCAGTTATTCAGTTAGAGGTTTTCGTACTAGTACAGACAGTTAATTAGTTTTTCAGTATGTTTTCAAATGTTAACTTCATGATTCAGTATTGATTACAATTTTAAAACCTTATGGCGTTTCAGTTGAATTCTTCATATGTTCTCTGTCATTAGTTTGTTTAGTGCTCACAACAGGTACCAGCTCATGAGTTAGCTTGTGGTCTCTCAGGACTGTAAGCATCGTGTGGCACCTAGGGTGTACTCTCGAGGCGTTATAGGAAAATTAACCCAAATGCCCTTAAATAATAAGGAACAAAAGCTGGAAAAAAAGGGGAGGGGGCACCGCGGGCTCTAGACCGGTGGGCTAAGCCCCACGCCACGGGCTCCAGAGCGGTGGGCTAAGTCTTACGCCGCGGGATCTAGTACAGTGGACTAAGCCCCGCGCCGCAGGCTCCGGTCTGGTGGGCTAAGCTCTGCACCGCGGGCCTATCCCAGTGCCCTCACTGTTTTGCTTCTCCAAACATGCCCTACACTCGTTTAAAAAATCCAAAACTCACTCGAGACACGCCTTAAACAACCCCGATTATGAAACAACTTAAAAATCGATGTTCTGAGGTTGAAAAGGTTAAAAATAAAATCATGGAAGTTTAGGAGCCTTGGAAATGACTAAGTCCCAACACTTAGTGAAATTTCTAAGTCTTGGACCCCTTTAACATGCAATCGTGAGTTGAATTTAGCTAGGATCTTATGGGGTATTACAGTAGTATATAGTGTTGACACCCCTCACGACTAAATTTGATCATGAATTTCTTCGATATTGAAAAAATTACAACATTTATTCTATCCAAATAAAAAAGATTTCATTAAAAAAAATTATCTAGGTAATTTGGTCAATATAAGTAGCGATTATATATTTTCGTATCATATATAAGAGATCGTATAATTTCATTACTTAATTAATTATTTTATAAAAAATTAAATTTTAATCTAGGGTTATCTTGAAAATTAAGTCAAATAAGTAAAATCTTGATTTAAAAGATAATTTGTCCTCAAAAATGATTTATTTGGAGAATATTTGTTTGATTTTATTAAATCAAGAAGCTCTAGATTAAACTGGTTGATAATTCGTATAGAATTTTATGCTAGTTTTAGTCAATTTATTGAAACTGGTCATAATTGAAATTAATTTGATCATAATTATAATGTAATTAGCCAATTAATTTTCAATATGGTTAAAATTTAAATAAAGTTGATTGAAATTATAACTTGGTTGTTAATCTAATCTTATACCCCTTGAAACCCTTTAAAATTGGGCCAGCAGCCCACAACTACACCACAAAAACTCCACCAACCCATAACATACAACAGCCCAATTCCCTTACCCTTTTAACAACAACAGCCCACGCCAGCCGCCTACCCAAAACTACAAACCGGCCCAAACCCCCTTCTCCTTTGGAAAAATTACAAAAACTAGCATCCTTAAGACTATAATTACAGTAAATAGCAACACTTTTTCAAAATTACAACTTATAGCAAAAGTAGCAATATTTTACCCACTTCATAGTAATAGAAGAATATGTATTTTTCAGTTGTGCATATGTAGTTATGAGTAATACATATATATATTTGTATATGTATTTATATAGCAACATTTTACTTAAATACAAATACAATTTGCTATTTTTCGTAATCATGAAACTGTTGCTATAAAAGTTATAATTAAGGCTACAGAGTTGCTATTTCTGAAATTTTCCCTTCTCCTTTCCTCTTGATCAGTTGTTAATAACAGCATACCAGCGTACAATATGCAAAACGACGTATAAGAAAAGTAACTCAAACAATAATCCAACACCGATTCAACAATGGCAAAACCAGCTCCAACAACTTCAGCAACAGTTGCGCATAATGATGGCTTCAAAACTGCTTTCAGCAGCTTCAACAGTCGGAAAACTACGGGTCTAATCGGGTGAATCCGTGATCGGTCCATTAACCCAACTTTGACCCGACGATACCACCGCAAAATCAGCGGACTGTAGTCAACCTAGTCGTTTTCGTCTTTTACCTTTTTGCCCCTCCGTATGGCCAAGAATGGCTAAGGATTTCATCAACTTTTTCCTTTCTCGTATTATGTTCCTTTATTTTTCAATAAGAAACCGACGGATACACTAAATTCAGATTTAAATCCAACTTTTCAAATCCGAAATCCTAAATTTCTACCCCCTTAAATTCCCCTATAAATAGAGGTTGAATGAAGAGGGAAAAAGAAAAGGACTTTTTGGGGAAAATTGAGAATTTTGGATAGGGGTGTACATAGGTCGGGTTGGTTTGATTTTTATTAAAAAAAATCAAATCAATCATGCTGGTTTATTAAAATTATAAACCAAATCAAACCAACATAAAATTGGTTTTTTCGGTTTAGGTTTTAATCAGTTTTTTCGATTTTTTTGTTTTTTTGGGGTTTTTTTTTATAATATTTAGTTTTTACAATTTTATTGATCGAAGATTAGATCAAATATGTTTTCACTCATGTATTAGTGAAAATATAATTATGAAAAAATGAGGAGCGGAAAACTCTCTTGAAACTAAAAGGTGAGAAGAAGAGTAAAAAGTTTAGGTTTTAAGTTTATATTGAATTTTCGATCATTTAATTAGCAATTAATGGACAAATATTACAACTTAAATGCCCAAATCTAAATATATATAGGGCAAAATTCAGAAATGGCATACTTATCCCCTTAATTATGAGTTTCATAACAACAGTTTTATAATTACATATTATACCAAGTTGTATTTTGTATTTTTGCAAACTGTTACTACAAAAATACAAATACATATGATTTTTACTGTCCTTATGATGATATGTATTTTGTATTTTTGTAAACTGTTGCTACAAAAATACAAATACATACAAATACATATGCTACAAAATGCTACAAAGAGCTGGGCAGCTTTATTGATGGGCCAATTAAGGGCCCAACTTCAGTTCTTGGAATTGGAAAAATTACAAAAGCTAGCATCCTTAAGACTTTAATTACAATAAATAGCAACACTTTTCCAAAATTACAACGTATAGCAAAAGTAGCAATACTTTACCCACTTTTTAGAGAGAAGCGTGTGTTTCTCCCATCAGTTTACCTTTTTCCCCTTTTCACGCAATATTCACTTCTCTCTCTCCAATTAACCGCATCTTCTATTTTTTTTAAAATTTTTGCTTTATCTCTCAATCTGTTGATAAACATTGTGCTCCAGAGTATTTGCATGTCATCTTTTCATATAATTTATATTTTTTATTTTTTCGTATTGCTTTCTTCTTTATTTTTTTTGTTTTGGTATTTTGTGATTATTTTGGTGTTTTTTCAGTCAAGGGATGTCGTTTCCGACGATGGGTGGGTTGGTGGCTTCTATTGGACTCGTCGATTTCGATGTTTTCTGGTGAAATTTCGACAGAGGGAGGGTCTATCCGGCAGATTTTACCATGACGGTGCCCGGTAGCGGCAGTAATGGTGTTTTTTTTGAAACAGTCGGACAAGTTCAGGGGTACTTTACTATTATTAACACATATGTATTTATGCATAATGCATATGTATATATGAATATTGCATATATTTTGTACAAGTATGAATATATATTTTCTGCTATGGATATATATATCTATACACATTTATCTGAATATGTATTTTTCGGCTATGCGTATGTATATGTATTTGTCCAGTTTAATGCATATATTTTTTACCCGATATACATATAGATATGCATATATATTTATGAGTTATCCATAGATTTTTTTTAATCATGCGTATATATCTATGAATAATGGATATTTATGTATGATTAATGCATATATTTTAAAAAAAAACATATGTATTTAAAGTTTTGATTACGTAATTGATATGTCTTTATATGTATTTTTTTTAATTTTTTTATTTATTACATAAAGGTATGTTAACTTATTCTTAGCTTACTGATGGGCATAGGTACTTAATAGATTCTCATATGTATTTTTTCAGATTAAAAATTTGGTAAGTGTGGCTTCCAGTTTCTTAGGTATAAATCAATGATGTTATATGTCTTGTACAATATATTCATAATAAATTAAGTTGAGCAAGTTCAGTAAAAAAATTGCAAAAATTTAACTATAACAAGTTCAATAACATCAAACATTTTTGTCAAAATTTAGAATCATATAATTATCAATGAAAAAATGAAGCAATTATTTTTTGACATAATGCTACATTATGAACAGATCAACATTTAAACTATAACTGCAACATTTAAACTATAACAATACTATTGTACATTTCCCCATAGACGCCACATACATGCATAATGTGGTACATTATTATACACACCACCAACAACTTTTATGATGCTTGCATTACGATCAGAAACTACACACATATGTTTTCTTTCACCGTATGCTTCCTTCAGATTCTCAAAGAATCAAGTCCAAGATGCATTATTTTCAGAATCAAGTACACCATATGCCAAAGAAAATATATGTCCTGCATATTGAAAAAATACATATAAGAATACATGATTTTTACACATAAAATACTACATATGTATATTATAAATACATACAGCTAGAAACACATGAAATTGCCAGTAAACACATAAACGTACTGCATATGTATATTATAAATACATATAGCTGGAAACATATGTAATCTTCATATTGTTGTTCATATGTCCATCTATAAGAGTGTTTAACAAAAACAGGTATGCTTCCCATTGTCAATCTTCAGAACTCAAAAAAACAATAAAAATAAAATTAAATATCAAATACGTACTATATACAACAACTAATTCGTATATACAAAACTGCAAAATGAATTCCAATGAATTTTTTTTTTATTCGAATACTAGTTATCATCGACTAAAATTCAAATTTAACATATAAAAATTGTATCTCAATTTTCATATTACATAGCGACACAGATAACTTTTAATTTTAAAAAAGAATTTCGATCAAACCATTTTTTTTCAAGAACTGATAAAATTCATATACGATCTCAGATTTTTAAATTTTGCGACTGTTACACAATTTTATTACAAGTTTTTCAGTAATTTTTGCAATTTTATTTTATGAAATCACAAATAGAATCAAGTTTGTTTATCGATACCTGTAATTGGATTGTCGTATTTTCAATCTTTTCTTCAAAATTTTAGACGATCATCAATAATAATTGGAAGCACTCTGTTTTTTGAATTTGATTTGAGTTGTTGGTTATGAAAAGTATTTTTTAATTTTGAATTATGTTGTTGTAAATTAACAGTTGTGGTAAAAAAAAAAAAGAGTCTTATAAGGTAAATGAATCTTTATAATTAAATGTAGCATAAATTAAGGAACAATTTCTTCTCTTATTTAACTCTAACTGATTAGAGTTAAATTAGGAACAGATTCTCTATTTGTATATATATTTATATAGAACATTTTACTCAAATATAGAATATTTATTGCTATTTTTTGTAATTTTAAAATTGTTGCTATAAAAGTTATAATTAAGGCTTTATAGTTGCTACTTTTGAAATTTTCCCTTTAGAATTTGTCTTTGTTTATTTGTACTAACTAACATTATAAATTTCCCTAAGATGTTGTCATTTTATTTTATCTTAGTTTTCTTTTACTTAATTCATGATTTTTTTCACCTAATTTATATTGTTTAAGACAGATTAAATTGGTTCTTTCGATTTTCTCCTTAAAACAAGTCTTTTAAAGATCAAGTATTTTATTTTTTTTGTTCATATAACTAATACATTATTTTAGATTAAGGTAATTTTCTCCAAAATCTAAGAAACTAATTTTTTTTGAAAATCAATTTTTCAAAAATTAGCAAAGCACTTTTAATACGCTCTTAATATTTTTTTTTCAAAGGCACTATAACAACATAGACTATACAATCTTCTTTTTTTCCCATAAAAATAAAAAAAAATCTTCTTAAATCCAAAGAAAAAAATGACAATTTAGTTTAATTCATGTAGAATATTTTTCGTCTGAATGAATAAATGTTATTTTTAAATATGTAAATAAATGATTTTAGTATTTTTATAAAATCAGCCTTTTGCAAAGTTAGTCATTTTTAAGTTAGTCAAAAAATATTTGGTACACCATATTTAAACGGACGCTCCTAAGTGTCTTAAAAATCTTCTTAGGGCGTTAAATGAATTCTTACCTATTTTCTCCAGTTTTAAAGTTTTATTTCTGTTTTTGAACCTTTGAAACCCTTTTAAGTATTCTTGATTTTTCTATAAAAATCAAATGGCAACTCTGTGAATTTCTTAAAATTATTTTAAAATTTTCTTGAATCTTTTGAAATAGTTTAAGAGATCAAAATTATTTTCTTTCCAAATAAAATTCGAAAGGGATAAAACATAAAGCTGAAAATAATATCATATCATCGGTAAAAGAATTGTATCAGTCATGTAAACACATTATTGTATCAACCAAAAAAATTGAATCAATCAATTTTATGGATCAAATAAATGCATCAACCAAATTTCTACTTCAAAAAATGTATCAGTTAATATAAAAAATGTATCAATGAATTTACTGTTTCAAACAAAATGTATCAGCATTACATCAGTCATTTTCTAGATCAAATAAATGTATCTAATTGGTTTAAAAAAATTATAACCATCCTCTTATATACCTATTAATAATAAAAATGTATCAACAAATTAATTCACGAAGCAGTATACTTAACAATTAAATCAACTATTGTATCTTTTCAACAATTACAAACCATCAATCATAAACACAAAGTTTCAATCAACAAAACATTGTGAGTCATTAAGGTATAAGCCAATATATATAAGAATACCGAAGTTTATAATATAAAAGGACTTTCTTATGTACTTCACAAGATACATAATTAACTATACAATACAATATCTTTTTTTGTTGGAACGTTTTGCTTTGAAATTAAAGTTATGATTTATAGCATATTTGGCCATCACAGATACAAGAGTTGCCTTATCCTTGTATAGCTGCTTTAACTTAACATCTTCATGCTTGCAATTTGTAATGAAATCTTAAATCTCCGGTTTTGAAATATATAACGAGTAATCACTTTTGGACTCAACTACTGCAAGTGCTTTAGTATCCATTTTCAATCCTTCGACACAAACGATTGCACCAGTATCAGCTTCAAAAGCCCTCTCATCGGCTGATTTTTCAGTTGTCGTTGTGCACAAAGGATACGTTACAAAATCTAGAACACTTTTTTCAGTTCATATATAGCTTCACTACATTATCGTTTCAGATCACCATTGGTGAGGAGTTTTCTTTCACAACCTATTGGACATCGATGTTCTTCAATGATTAAACAATTTCCAACTCTGCGGCTATAGCTGAAAAAATTTGAAAAAGAAATATTCTCAGTGACTACAATACCTCACTTTTGTAATTCTGGTAATGAATATCAGAACTCCAAGCTCTTGAATGCCTTAATAAAATCAAAATGGTCTCATTGAAAAGTACAAAAATTATAAAATAGAGATTTTGAAATTTGATTGAATATTGTTGAATGAGCTTGTTTCTGTAGAAAAAAATTGAATTATGCATTCAGTTAAACATTTTAGGGGATGAAACAGTTGTACTCCATTAATAATTACGTTGAATGATTATTAAATTACGCTATATCAGTTAGTTGTCTTTTTTAAAAATTATTTTTCAGAAATAATGAATCAACAAAAGATGTATCTTCCATGGATTATGTATCGAAAATGAGATTTTATGTAAATATTATAAATGTTGATTTTTTTGTAATTATGGCTCAAACTATCGATATTTATGTTGTTTATACTTATATTAGAGATAAGCATTCAGTACCCCCTCGAACTATGACCAAAGTTGCTACGACACACTCCAACTTTACATGGGTCCCATTATCCCCTGAACTTAATATTAGCTTATCACCCTTTTATGCTGACATGACACCTTTATTACACAAAAATAGGGCACACACTTAAGGTGTCATGTCAAATAAAAAGGTGTCTCATCATCTAAAAAGGGTGACAAAAATATACTATAATTGAGTTTGGGGGGTGGGGGGTGGGGGAGTTAATAGGACTCTTGTGAAGTTGGAGGTTGTGTCGTAGCAAATTTGGTCATAGTTCAGGGAGTGCTAGATGTTTTACTCGTTATATTATATAAGAGATGCTTAACCAACTAGATAGTGAGTGCATTCCAGTAACGCCCCGAAAATTGAGTCCCGAGACACCACACGGTGCTTAGGGTCACAAGTGACCCCAAGATAACCCTTTCATAGGTATAACTCAAAAGAAGCTGATTTAAAATATAATTCTGAGAGAATTAATCTGAAAATATCTCAATACAGAATCTATTCAATACAATATTGGAATTACAAGATGATAATTCTACTAACACATATACATATACAAGAAGGAGACTGAATACATCAACCACTACTACTGTCTATGAAGCCTCTACTAGTATTGCCTGTACATAAACGGGTCATGACTCCCAACCATCCCACTCAATATGGCCAACAGAAGAAGATACAGTGTCTCTGAACTGAAACAACCAACACAAGACCTTGAATTATAAGGACTCCTTTACCTGCTGACCAGATGCTGCAACTGAATAGAATAGTAGATGGGGGTCAGCACGAAGAGAATGTACTGAGTATGTAGGGGTGCATGCAACACTTTAAATAACATCATCAATTTCATGAAAACATGCATACAGACAATGATGACTCACTTGGCTTGAGTTATATCAAATCATACTCTTCATACTTTCATAATAAATAGTTCAAATGGTAAAATCTCATAATCCATGTAAATCATCAAAAATCATAAATTATGATAAATCATCATAAATTATCATATCGTTAAAATTCATCATAGGTAATCATAATTCATCATAATATCTCAACTCTTTGACTCAAATCTCGGAGTGACTCGGTAATTCAAGAAACATGACTTTTATGGACAGGGGAGTTTCCTATAATCGACAACCCCACGTGAGCTACGCACGTTTGAAACCCCCGTTGGTGGGAGCGTCATACTCTTTGCCAGGGAGTACGACCTTAAAACTGCAATAATCATAATCGGGCTTTCTGGCCAATAATATCATTATTAAACAACCCTACGGTGGCACATAGGTTTGGAAAAATACCAAATTTCCCTCTCGGTGCTAAGTACTACTCCCCGACAAGCTCAGAACACGTTAGAAAATCCACCATCATCATCACAAGGGTCTATCATAAAGACCAAAACAAATATCTCAATTTATAATTCATCAATAATTTGTGGATTCCTAACCCCAACTTCGACTTAAAACATTTTAATCTTTTTCAACATCAACAAGGTATCAATGCATTGAACCATAACTGACTCGACATTTGGACAAGGATATGAAGACTCAATACGTAATATTTTCAACAATTCAACTCATCAAAATCATCCGGAAAAAAAATACCAAAATTCATCTCAACATCTATATCAAAATCAATCTTTCTCATAGTCAAAATCATCTCAACTCTGCGAGTTCAAGGTCAATGTACTCAAATGATTATTCTTTCAATTCGACAATTAAATCATGACAACAACTTTTGAAAAGCACTTGAGACCTTCAATTCATAATAAGAATACATATCCCGTAGTACAACTCAAATCACGACTTTTATCTCGAAAGCCTTTAGAAATATCAATTCATTGTAGTAGTATGCAATTCATAGCATAAATTCTCAATTTAAGAAGTAGAGTAATGAAGTAATCATGTATATCCATATTGGAAAAAAATTCAAAGTTTTATAAATTCTTCATAAAGTAATTTGAGTGTATACTCATTTTCGAATATCATGAAATTTCAATAATAGATCTCAATCTTTTTAAATGTCAAAATATAATAATTTATCAAGTCATGACAACATCAATATTTTTGAGAAAATATCAAGACTCATGGTAACATCTCAAACGTTATATCTCAATATGCTCAATGATTCAATTTCGTCATAAAGAAGCTTTAAGCTTATCATAAATCTCAAAATCATTCCAAAATACCATTTCAACATATATCTCAAAATCATTCAAAATAAAACTATGAAATTTACAATTATAGATATCACGACATCTCATGTCTCAAATATATATTCAAATTCAAATCGTCATTGGGAAGCATAAAGCTTGACACATATCTCAAAATATTATTCTAAAATACCATCTCGACATACGTCCCAAAATCATTCAAAATACCACCTCGTGGTAAAAGTGTGTAATTCGCAATGATAATTATTAAATCATATCATGAAAACATTGAGATAATCATATAAATCAAAGTTTATTCATTCAACCATCATAATCTCATAATTGAATTATTTAGACATAATGTCACTTGCAAAATCATGTAAAACCATAATAAAATTAAAGCTTTGGGCACAAGAACGGAAGATTGCTCTTGTTCAAAACCCCACATACCTTGAAATTGACTTCTTGATTACGGAATCCTGTTCGGACAAATAATGGGTGCTCCTCAAAGGTCTTGAAATGAGGAGTTCGTTTATCAGATTAATTTTGGATTTCTATGGTGAAATTGAAAGATATTTGAAGGTGAAATTTGGTTAGGGTTTCATTATCCCAAATGTTTCGTGGAGAAAATGAATTTTGAAGGTTCAATTATAGATTAAATGAATAAATTTTCGTCCAAGGGGGGGGGGGTGAAATGACCAAATTGCCCTTAAAAAAATAAATAATGTCAAATCTGTCCTTTGTGGACTGTTTTGATAGGCTGAAGTAGATCGACCATAACATTTTACTTCGACAGCCAAATTGGATGAAACCAATTTCATTAGAAAGAGGACTCTTAGATATTTTCGTTGATATATAGTAGCTCACCCAGAACATTATGTACAAGGAGTTATGGTCGTTTGAAGTTGACCCTGAAATTCACCTGGCTGCAGTAATTTTTAATTTCCTGCACGTTTTACTATTCACAGTTCGATCGGAATGGTCGTAGTTCGATCGGAATGGTCGTAACTCATTGTTCGAGTATCCGTTTTCGATGATCTACATATCGTTGGAAAGCTTATTTGATACTCTACGCAATGGTAGGTCAATGTCTTAAAAATACTACACAGAAAATTTATGGATCGCTCTAAAGCATAGAACTCGATACGTTTCTCACGAAATCTTTACGAAGAAAATTTTCCGGGGTATTACAATTCCCAAAATAGTCACCTAAGTGTTGAAAATTTTCTTCAAATATCACTTATGTTTCATTTAGGACTACAATATCACTCAACTATTACTCTTTTCCGCAAAAAATACTAAATACCCCAAAAGCCTTCTTCTCTCTTAGTTGGCATGTCATGTCATTAAAACCTCTTTTTTTTAAAAAAATATACTAAGCCTATTTAACTTAGCAAACTCATTTAATCAAAATATAATTGTAGACACGTGATTTTTGACCCACCCCGAGTGTAATATATATATTTTTGATATTAAATATATATATTTGATTCAATATTATTTTAATTATTATTTTACTTTTAGTAAATTTTTAGTTAAAAAATAAATAACTAAATGAAGTTAATTTTAGGATATTATTTTATTTTATTCCAATTTAAAAAAAATATAAAATTTTAAAAAAATATGTTTCTTTTTAAATAAATAAGTTAGTAGTTTTAGTACTATCTTAATTATATTTATTTTTTTGCTATTTTTAAACTTTTATTGTATTTTATTAAATATAAAAATTAATTAGTTATTATTTATTATTATTATTATTATTATTATTTTATTTATTTATTTATTATTTTTATTTGTTATTATTATTATTTTTTTTAAAAAAAATGAATTTTAAAAATCATATCCTATCCTAACCTACCCCAACCACCCCTTAATTTTCCTCCAACTCCCTCAACCTCCCACATCACACCCCTATATATTACACACATAGAGAACACAAGAGAGGAATCACGGACAAGACACAGAGAGAAGCAAAAACTTGAGAGAAAGCAAAAAGTAAGAAGAAAATACGAAAAAAAGAAAGGAAAAATCAGTGAGAAAACAAGAAACAAAAGAAGAAGAGAATACAGATAAAGGGGAAAAAGGAAAGAAAGCAAAAAAAAAAAGTGATTCAGTGGGAAAAACAAAACATAAATTTGGGAAAAGAGTGATAAGTCGGGTTTGGAGTTTTCGTTCGAGTTTTTGGTTCAACGTAAAAGTTTTTTTTTTCGTTTGGCATAGTTCGTCATACAGGTTCTTATTCAACCCTTGTACTATTATTTCTATGGTGAATCGCAGTATGAATGAAGGTTTTTTTTATACTATTCAATACATCTAGTTTATTATTTTTATGTGATTCTTTGTTTTATTTATAATTCGTTTGTGGATTCGAAATACTATTGATCAAATTGGATTAGCACTTTAAATTAGATAATTTTAAAGTTATTAGCATTTAAAAGTATAAAGTTATTTGTCATGTTAACGTGCAAATTATAATATAAACCATGTATGCATGCAAAATAGAATAATTAATTAGTTTAAAAAAAGAAAGGAAGGAAAAATGCACAAACGCAAAAAGAGGGAAGCAGAATGTTTGAAAATAAAAAAAAAGGGACTCGTTTGTTTATTTTTTTTTATTTTTCGGTACTAAAGATTTGAAGAAGTATATGGCTTAGGAAAATAGTGATAATGAAACTTACTGATAAAAAATACTAATAATACTAGTTTTGTTTTGTTTATTTGTTAACTTCGTTATACTAGTTTTGATAAATGTAACTTTACTAATTAACTTTGTTACACGATTAAGAAAATTTTATTTTTAAGTAGTCTTGTTAAGTTATATATTAATTTGTTCCCCAAATTACATAGATTAATCCTTTTCGTTTAAGAAGATTAAAATACATAGATAATAATTATAATAGATAAAAAAAAAATTATTTGTAAGGGAACGAGATGAGATGAGGATTTGTTCTAAATTTCATCCCATAAAAGAAAAGAAAAGAGAGAGGAAAATCCAATTGTGAAAGAGTAAGGCGAGTTACGAAATAATCCGAAGCTCGTTGAAAAAATATTGAAATAAAAATTGTTAATAAAAATAGATAAGATAAAATTGTCTCGAGTTTATAAGAGATGAACAAATGTCCTTAATGCTAGATCAGCTTTAGGCACGTTAAATGATCGTTTCAATTAAGAATGCGGCGTACGCATCTTTTCATGATATTCAAAATTCAAGGATTTTAAAAAATACGCCTTGACAAATATTTTTCTAAAATTAACTTGATAAATACTTTTTAACTTTCACTGATTTATTTAATAAAAGATAATACACAAGTTTTTGGTATAATAAAATGAGCGAATTTAGGCCTTCACACAATTTATCGAAATAGTTTTAGTTAAGTATAAGTCAATAAAGCGACCGTTCTAGAACCACGGAACTCGAGGGGTGCCTCACACCTTCTCCTCGATCAACAGAATTCCTTACCCGGTCTTCTATTTTCGCAGACCACAATAAGAGTCATTTCCTTTTGACTAGGGATCTAATAAGGTGACTTGGAACACCATAACTCAATTCCAAGTAGCGACTCTATGTTAGAAAATTAATCCTTATTCAATATCATCACTTTAATTGGAAACCCCTTTGACTTCGATCCTTTCGGGCGAAAAAGGGGTGTGACATCTTTAGCGACTCTGCTGGGGATTAATAAGAATTCGAGCTTTTTATATTGACTTATACTTGCTGTAATTATTGTTGATATTGTGTTTGTTGGCCTTATGTGCTACTTGTCGCTCATTTACCGCTTTGACATTGATTGAACTGTATTATATACTGTCTTCTCTTGTGCACCCCCTTTGAGTCTCTGAAATAGGATAGAAAGAATGTAGCGCATACATCCTACTTTCTTTTTCAGCTAGCCGGAGTGTCAAGGCACCTGGTGAAGGATATAGTCACATATGTTAGGTGGGGTTCGGATCGATAACGAAGGCGGTGTTGCCCTGCTACCGACCAAGTTGTCCCTCCCCTGCTCGAGTGTCCATTTGGGTAAGCTAGTCTAGACACCTATCCCTATTAGGCTTAAACTTAAAAGAACTGAAAACTCAGAATCTGGTTATCCATACTAGGTGTCGCTTTATTTGCATCATATGCATTTGACTTAGCGGGACTCGGCACAGGGGCCGGGTCTGTCTAGGACAGGTGACCTACTTTATAAAGACCAACATGTGCATCCTACGTGCTCTTTGACATTTGTTTGGAAGACTATCTGATTGTTGACCTGCTTTTAGGCAACTTTAAAATGCAAGAGATTATATTATCCTCAAATTTAGTGAATTACTTTTCAAAGAATTTTTTTTTAAAGAAAGGAAAATTTTAAATTTATAATAACATAGTTTTACGATTTTCATGAACTACGAGGGTCTGATTCTCACTCTTAATTGAGATACGTAGGAAGCCCTTTTTCGGGGTACGACCCTATCTTTTGAAAAATTATTCATAGATTTATTGGGGAATATTTTGAAAATATGATTACTTTCATAATTATTTTTCTTATTCTCAAGTTTAATTTATATATATATATATATATATATATATATATATATATATATATATATATATATATATATATATATATATATATATATATATATATATATATATCTTAATAGCCTAGAATCTTTAGGAATGATGAGGCTAAGTTTTATATAATTTATATATATATAAATCTTAATAGCCCTGAATCTTTAGGGATCATGAGGCTAAGTTTTTACAAAAAAATATAAATCTTAATAGCTCTGAACCTTTAGGGTCTTGAGGCTAAATTTTGTACGACATAATTTTCAAGAACTACGCACACCTGATTCTCATTTTATTAAGATACGTAGGCAGTCCTCAATGAATTTGGTGATCTTTAAAAAATGATTGTCTTTCCTTCTAAATTAAAAAAAATGCAAATATATATGTATATATATATTATAAATTCAATAATAATAATAATAAATTGTTTCTCATTATTAAAATAATTAAAAAAAAAGATATGTTTCTTTGTATCTTCAATTTTTCTCGAACTACGCAAGATCTGATTCATGTCCTGGATGATACGTAGGCAACCCTCCAAAGGGTTCGATCATAACTTTTTGAAAAGTGGGCCTAAAAAAATGGGATGAAACACAAAACCTTCCATGATAGTTTGGAGAATGCATATAGAAACATAATAGATAACATGGCATTATAATGTGTTGAATATGCAATACTCACCCGTTTGCTACTTGGTGATACAAAAAAACCAAGGAACACACGGAATTGGCTCAAAACAGTCCAAACACACTCCAAAAATAGTTCACTAATTTAAAGATTTGAGGACCCTTTTGAAGGCCACTCTCGGATTCAAGAATGAAATACAAGAAGGACAATATAACTAGGTGTTTGACACCTTTTGCAGCCAACAACAAACTAAGTTAACAACATAAGATGAAACAACAATAAGAAGAAGAAGAACAACAACAAAAATGGCTTCACAATACAAGATACAAAACGGATACAAGATTACAAAAGAAAAAAGGATAGATAGATAGACCACATGAAGGTATAATGTTAAGAACCCAAGAATGGTCACTCTTGGACCCTTAACACTACACGCAACAATAAACCTATCTCTTACAGAGACACAAGATTGGAATCTACCTCCCAAGCATCAATGTTTCCAAGCAAATGCAAACACAAGTGATTCTACACTTATCTAAACCCTAATTTCGATTTTGGGTGCCTCAAGGAAAGAGGACTTGTGTTTCTTTGTCTTGTAAGACTTACAACTTCATCCATAAACTAAACTAGAAATCCTACAATGTTCCTTTTATAGCTATAACAAAATATTAGTTAAAATGACCAAAAGGCCCTTCAAAGAGTGGGCACCCATCTAGTGTAATTTATGGGCTGATTTGGGTGCATTTTGGGCCTCTTTTACACTTTAATTGCACGTGCCAAGGCTCGGGTCCAACGCGCACTCTCCTAAGTCCATATCCGTGATTATTCCTGTATCATCCTCTTCATCTTAAGAGAAATTTATCCACAAATGCACGGCTTTACCTCATTCAATTGGTCACTTCAAAGGAAACCTACTCAAAAACAGTCAGCAAAACATGAAGAGCCCGAGAGCTCAATAATAACAAGGGACATATCAAAAAATGAGCTAAAAACAGCCCACAAGAAATACAAAAAAATAGTCCACAAGCTAGCCAAACCCAAGAGCATAATGACAATAAGTCTCGGATCCAACATTTTTATTTTGACCCTCGGCTTCCTTTCCCTATTGAGATTGTCCTTCAATCTCATTTGACTCAAGTCTCCTTCTATCATATAAGCATTGTCGTAGACTCTATATCCTTCATGTCTCTCTCTACCATGTTCCCCTTCTTGGATGTGTTGGTTTTTAGAAAGGAAAGTTTTGGTTGAGAGGCTCGATTTGGTAACGTGGAGCTTTGGCTGTGGAGCTTGGATGGGAGGAAATTGGCTTCCAAGTCCTCCTTGTTGGACTTGATCAACTTGTGGAGGAAGTGGTTTATCTTGTTCTCAATTTTGAGGGCTATTTGGAGCTTGGCTTGTGGTATTATGTGGTTGTCTTGGAGGATTGGTTATTGGAAGTAAAGTTTTAGGAGTAAAAGCACGAGAGTTCCTTCGACTCTCTATTCGATCCAACCTCTCATGCATAGTTACCACATCCGAGTGAATTTTTTTAAGACCCGTATTTGCCTTAGCAAGGTCTCGGGACAAAGCATCAAGGAGGGCTAAAATGGTTTCCATTATGGCCAAGAAGTTACCTAAAAAACAACAAACAAGTTAGTTGTACAAGAATGGTCCTCACACTCCCTCTCTATTGTTTTGGCTCTCGGATTTTTTTCTCACTTTGATCTTACATGTGTCGTAACCTTGCTTGTACTCTGTGAGGCAGTAAGACGTGGATCAAGTATTACAACGACTCGAAAGGATAAGACACACAAAGGAATGTATACACGAAGGACGGTTTCAAAACTAACTTACAATCGAAAACTAGCTTGCAAGTTAGTAATGGAATCAACAAATGAAACTAAAGAAACAACACAATGAAACTAGAAGATCAAATTTTGAGCTTAAAATTTTTGTGTGAACAGTAACTTGGGTGACATAGTAGCATACCATTGGTCATGACCCCACAATTAGTCACTAGTTGAAGTTTACAAACTTTAGTTACTATGTAATGGAAACAATTGATTTTGGAGGGAAAGTATATGTCTTAAATATCCTTTAAGTCTAATCTTCAAAAGGAAAGACTTGACTTTGTACAATTCCCACAAAACAAGGTCCCTTGAAATAAGAAAAGTGTTTGAAAAGTAGATGTTAAGTCAAGAAAGTGATGGCTCAAGTCTTCTCACAAACAACTTTACAACTTGTAGGTTCACCTTTTTGAATCTATATTACACTTTGGTTGTCTTAAGTTGTAAGGTGAGATGAAGAACAAGATGAAAACCACAACAAACTTCAAGAACACATCAACAACACAACAATAATTTCTACCCCACAGGAAACATCAACACACATCACGGCCAATTTTAGTGTCAACACACGACAAGGTTCTTTTTGGTGTTGTATTTTGGTTTTAGCAAGGGTGAAGGTTGTGATAAATGTCAAGAACTCAACAACAACTTTATCAAGAACAAAAAAAACACCAAAAACATCCAACCAATACTATAACAACAAGTCCACACGTCCAAGAACACCAACTTCAACACATGACCATGGTCTTGTTCACAACAACAACATAAAATTTTTTAAAGATCAAATCTAGATCAACTCAAAGTGCTAATGGACAAGAATACTAACACTTGAAACAACAACACAAGCAAAATAAATCCTAGACCTAGACATACAACATTCGACCAAGGTACAACAACAACAAGTTCAACTTCTCGTCCAAGATCTCAAGCTCAAGAACACGTCTTTTTTTATTTTTATTTTTTTTTATTTTCTTAGCAAGAAAGTCCAAGATTGGTATTGTAAGAACAAAACCAAAGATGACTTTGATACCAAATGATACAAGAAAACCAAGGAACACACGGAATTGACTCAAAACAGTCCAAACACACTCCAAAAATAGTCCACTAATTCAAAGAATCGAGGACCCTTTTAAAGACCACTCTTGGATTCAAGAATGAAATTTAAGAAGGATAATATAACTAGGTGTTTGACACCTTTTTCAGCCAACAACAAACTAAGTTAACAACACAAGATGAAACAACAATGAGAACAACAACAACAACAATAAAAACGGCTTCACAATACAAGATACAAAACGGATACAAGATTATAAAAGAAAAAGGATAGATAGATAGACCACATGAAGGTATAATGTTAAGAACCCAAGAATGGTAACTCTTGGACCCTTAACACTACACACAATAATAAACCTATCTCTTACAAAGACACAAGATCGGAATTCACCTCCCAAGCATCAATGTTTCCAAGCAAATACAAACACAAGTGATTCTACACTTGTCTAAGCCCTAATTTCGATTTTGGTTGCCTCAAGGAAAGAGGACTTGTGTTTCTTTGTCTTGTAAGACTTACAACTTTATTCATAAACTAAACTAAGAACCCTATAATGTTCCTTTTATAGCTATAACAAAATATAAGTTAAAATAATCAAAAGGCCCTTCAAAAAGTGGGCACCCATCTAGTGTAATTTATGGGCTGATTTGGGTGTATTTTGGGCCTCTTTTACACTTCAATTGCAAGTGCTAAGGCTCGGGTCCAACACGCACTCTCCTAAGTCCATATCTGTGATTATTCCCGTATCACTTGGTCATAGAATGATAAGAGTAGTTGGTGGTTGGTTTGTGGTTTAAACTGGCATCACATCCGTACAACACTAAATACAAGGAAAAAATAAAAATGACCCGCAAAGAGGGTGTAGGGTCTGATAGTGAGGAGGAGCAAAATCAGTTGATTTTGCAAGAATTAGCATCAATGGAAGAGATTAAGTTATTGAAACAATAGATGACAAAAATATACCAAGCTTGGTTGAATGGACAAGCCCTACCTTCCTCAACCCAGGGACTTTCAAATACAAATGATCTAAATCCTATCCAAGCTCAAACTGGAGATCCATTTTACCCACCAGGATTCGGCCCATTTGTTAACATGTCTGGCGTTGCTGGTACTTCTACCATGCTTCCACCAAATTTATCTGTCACAAATAACCCGCTTTTCACTTCTGTAGCACCAGCTACTGCGGGCCTTCAATCGACAGCACATAAGAATATGGAGGAACCAAGTCATGATCCGTTATATTCTCCTGAAATGACTTTCAAACCTCAAAATCCACAATATCATGCTCATCAACACGATTCTCCTATCGTGATTGAGAAAATTGTTAAGAATGAGGAACAAGAGGAGATGGCTAGGAAAGTAAGAAGCTTGGAGCAGAGTATGAGAAATATACAAGGATTAGGAGAACCAAAAAGTTTTTCATACAAAGATTTGTGTATGTTTTCAGATGTCCATTTGCTGTTAGGGTTCAAAATGCCCAAATTTGACAAGTACAAAGGGCACGATGATCTCGTGGCACACTTAAGGCGTTATTATAACCAATTAAGAGGTGCCAGAGGTAAAGAAGAATTACTCATGGCTTATTTCGGTGAGAGCCTTTCGAGTTTAGCCTTAGAGTGGTTTGTGGATCAAGACATTGACAAGTGAAGTAGTTGGGATGACTTAGCCAATGAATTCGTGCAATAATTTCAGTAAAATGTTGAGTTGATTCCTGATGAGAAATACCTGACTAATATAAAGAAGAAGAACAATGAAAATTTTAGGGAGTATGCAATTAGATGGAGTGAACAAGCGACTATGGTAAAACCGCCAATGAAAGAAAGTAAGATAGTGGAGGTGTTTATTCAAGCACAGAATGAAATATATTAGCAATATTTGTTACCTGTATTAGGCAATCCATTTATTGAGGTCCTCAAAATGGGAGAGATGATAGATGATGAAATTAAGTCCGATCGCATTATGAGTTTTGCAACATTAAAAGAAACTATTCAAGAAATTCAAAAAGGTTTAGGAAGTTTTAGGGAGAAGAAGAATGAGGAAGATACATCTACTATTATAGTTAGACAGTGGGAGCGGTCAAGAAGACCACGCCGTTATCGCTCTCAGGCTCAAGCCCAAGTTCATGCCTAAGCTTCACATAATCACCTCCAAAGTCCATTATACTCCAGTCCCCCACCTTCATATCCAATGTGTAATGCACAACCATATGTTCAACCCTCATATTACCCACAATGGTGCACACCAACTCCTCAGAGTCATCCTCCAATTCCATAAATATACCAAAGCCCTTCTAGGCCCGATTTT
Organism: Capsicum baccatum var. pendulum; assembly: GCA_030864225.1. Taxonomy (NCBI): domain Eukaryota; kingdom Viridiplantae; phylum Streptophyta; class Magnoliopsida; order Solanales; family Solanaceae; genus Capsicum; species Capsicum baccatum. Next base: position 153,130,009 of record CM061561.1, on the reverse strand, counting down.
TGATCCAAACCAAATAATAAAATGAGACAGAAGTCGAGAGATAGCTTCACACCAATTGGAGAGTCATATGCCAATTTATTTCAAAGAGTGGTACAGGAGGGCATGCTTACTCCTCTCCTTGGGCACACTCTTAATCCCCATTCAAGAAATTTTAATCCTAATACACGATGTGCAAATCATTCTGGTGCTCAGGGTCATAGTATTGAAGATTGTTGAGATTTAAAAAGAGAAATTGAAAAGATGATTCAAGATAGATCAATTATGATGCAGAACATTGACAATGAGGAAAGCTCTAGTCATGATGGTATGCAAATTTGTGGCTAAGAGGTCAAGCTCAGCAATTGGGAAGTCACTCCTCTCCCTGCTAGGAAGAGTTCTAGTAATTTATTTTGTTTTCTTTACTATTACCCGAATTATTTTAGGGTTGTAGTTTAGGACCTATCTTGTCTGATTTTCTTATTATTTTTGTTCAAACCCTTCTATATTTCTGTCAACAAAATGCATGTCCCTTTTGTGTTTTTGTATTTCTCAATATATATCGTCTTTTTTCTTATTCAAAGAGCTCTTTCTATGGTGATTCTGGTAATATGATAAGCATGTTGAATTTTAAGCCAGATATTAATACCCAATCTAATGCTGAAACATTCTATCAAGAACCTAGAGTTGAAAAAAAATATGTAAGAAAAATAAGTAAAGTGTTGAGATGTTTTGGGGACCTAGTTACATCCTCACTTGAATATTTTGAGGCAATCACTTTGCGAATAAAAAATAAGTTGATCTTCAATGAGAAGGTTCAACTCAAGCATTTTTGAATGAGATCAACCAGAGGATATATAGTTTCTATTGTCAGAAGAAGCAAAAAGAAGTTAGCTAAAAAAAAGGAGTCATCTGTTCTGAGGAAAGTACAATACAAGTAGACCTGTATGGTTTACAAGTTTAAAACAAGTGACACACGTGCATGTGCTTAGTCACGGTCAATATTGAAAAGATGCTTATGATCTTCATGTTTCATTCCTAAATTACATGTTATGTACTTGCATTTTTAAGGATTGATATGACGAAGGCATTTCATTCTGTTATCCAAATGTTATGTCATCCTTGTTACCCCTTTTGAGCTTTAGTGTTATTTCTTTCGTACCCCTCTTTTGGAATCAAAATAGAATTTGAAAAAGTTAAAAATAAAAAATAAGTGTCAAGAAAAATAATAGAGTCAGAAAAATGTCAAGAAAAAATGGAGTCGGGAAAAATCTCTCTCTAAAAAAAATGAAGAAAAAGAGAGAAAAGTCAAGAAAAAAAGAAAAGAAAATCAAGCAAAAGAACAAGATATATGAACTACATTTGACCTGATTCTTTCTATGATAAGATACATAGGTAGCCTACTCTGAGGTTCGATCAAACCAAAAGAAAATTCAAATAACCCAGAATGAAATGAAACTGGGGCAAAGTTTATTTCCTTAAAAGAGTCGATTCCAAAAGTTGTATGTTTCACCTAATATTATGTAAATTTTTTAGCCTCATGCCTCCCTTTATTTCTAACCTTTTCCAAAAGCCAAGTTACAACCAAAGAAAGACCTTCAGATTGATCTTTGAAAATGTCAAGGCTAAACATTTATGAGTGCATGATGTTTCGTATGTTGGGCATTATTTTCAAAAAATATGAAAAATGAATGAGTAAAAATGAGAGAGTCTTATAGGTGAAAACCCTTTTAGGCACCATAAGGCGATAGTGAATTGAGAAAAAGATGAAAATGAGTTAGGCGTTGGCAAAAACTCATTGAGCTACCACTAGCCGAAGGAGGATTGTGATCTAGAGGGAGCATATTCAAGATTGATTCCATTTCAAACTCAATAAGTGGATAAGGGTTGTAATGATTAGTGTGGGTAGATCAGGTTGTCTAATTCAAAGTGCATGTCATGATTGCTGGAATCGGCTACCACACCCAAATAAGTTTTCTTCTGTCATTTTAAAAAAAATGCCTATTGTTTTTTTCTTTTCTTTTATTTTTATATTTTTAATTTTTTGGTATCTTTATCATCAAATAAAAATTATTGTCATTTTTTTTGTGTCTCTGAGTCGAGTCCGTGTCATAACAAGTGAGAAAAGATTTCAAAACTGGCTACCAGCTTCTTCAATTGCACAAAGTAAGACAAAAAGCCAACACATGAAAAAGACATGATTGTGAGCCAAAATAAGGCATACAGAAAAGTTTTATCAACAGACGAGTCTGGGAACTCATGAAAATATAAAGATTTAAAGGGTTTATTTGAAGAGCATGGCAAAGCAAAGATACTGTGTTTATTTCAGTCACTTCTAATTATTTGAGTTTGGGTCAACGATGATGTAAGTCGATGGCAGATGCTAATGGTTAGAAGCAAGGTTAAATGTGACGAGGGCAAGAGTGATAGCCACGAAAATTAAAGCCACAAACTTGTGACCATATTTTTGAACTCACAAGTTTTCTTTGATGAAACAGGAAACATGTTACCTTCAAATCAAGGACTTCAAAGCATAAATATCAAGGGCTACAATGCCTCATTTTCCATAAATACAGAAAGCAATGTTGTTGCACAGGTTTGATAATCAAATTAAGGTAAAAATTCATTATCCTATATCCCTCAGAGGCATACTTCTTTGTTCATATATTTCAATTTGCAATTTCTAGGTAATATACTGCTTAAATTGAACTTTGATTCCTAGAAGACAAACTTTTTAGTCGAGTCACTCCTCGTGATTTCTATAAAACGTACCTTTTAGTCGAGTTATCCCATTGATTCCCATAAGACAAACCTTTTAGTCGAGTCACTCCCTGTGATTCCTATAAGACGAACCTTTTAGTCGAGTCATCCCTTTTATTCCTATAAGACGTACCTTTTAGTCGAGTCATCCCTCTTGATTCCTATAAGATGAACTTTTTAGTCGAGTCACTCCTCATGATTCCTACAAGACGTACCTTTTAGTCGAGTCATCCCCTTAGTTCTTATAAGACGAACCTTTTAGTCGAGTCACTCCCCGTGATTCCTATAAAACGTACCTTTTAGTCAAGTCATCTCCTTGATTCCTATAAGACGAACCTTTTAGTCGAGTCACTCCCCATGATTCCTATAAGACGTACCTTTTAGTCGAGTCATCCCCTTGATTCCTATAATACGAACCTTTTAGTCGAGTCACTCTTCGTGATTCCTATAAGACGTACCTTTTAGTTGAGTCATCCCCTTGATTCCTATAAGACAAAACTTTTAGTCGATTCACTCCCCGTGATTCCTATAAGATATACCTTTTAGTCGAGTCATCCTCTTGATTCCTATAAGATGAACCTTTCAGTCGAGTCATTCCCTGTGATTCCTATAAGACGTATCTTTTAGTCTAGTCATCCCCTTGATTCCTATAAGATGAACCTTTTTGTCGAGTCACTTCCCATGATTCCTATAAGACGTACCTTTTAGTCGAGTCATCCCCTTAATTCCTATAAGACGAACCTTTTAGTCGAGTCACTCTCCGTGATTCCTATAAGATGTACCTTTTAGTCGAGTCATCCCCTTGATTCCTATAAGACGAACCTTTTAGCGAGTCATTCTCCTTGATTCCTATAAGACGTACCTTTTAGATGAGTCACTCATCATTATTCCTATAAAACGTACCTTTTAGTCGAGTCATTACCCTTGATTCTTATAAAACGTACCTTTTAGTCGAGTCATTCCTCTTGATTCCTATAAGACGTACCTTTTAGTCGAGTCATTTTATAAGTATAAACTGGGGTAAAAATTTGTTCGTGTTCATTGGATTTTATTTTCTGCTCAGGATCCTCCTGAAGAATAGGATGGAGATTTTCAAGTTCAAACCAGAAAAAAATATGAAAAATAAATCAATTGTCAAGTTCCTCTCCAATGTCAAAAGCCAACAAGGAGGAACATTTTATGTTTTAAGTTCAACTCAGAATAACGACTATCTCACCATTTGAGAAGTCATGAAGATTCAAGTCAAGATTCCAGGATAGCTGAATAGATAAAATCTTTCACTCGTATCTTCAATTTTATTTTTGTTATTCATGTAAATGTAAATGGAGAAGTCGTCAATCGAAAACTCGATGGAACCTCACTCGATCTCTAACTCGTTCTCTCACCATTTTACTTTTGAACTACACATGACCTGATTCCCTTATAACCCGGGATATGTAGGCGGTCCAAAACCAGGACTTGGTCATATCTCCTTTTTCTTTTTAATTTCTTTTTGAATAATCAGAGGATCAAAAATCATATCTTTATCTATTTATTTGTATGAAAACTCTTTGAGATTTCCAACAAAGAGGGGCAAAAACTTATATTCTTTTCTTTTTGAAAAAAATGCATTGGACTATTAAAAGGAATTTTTTATACTTCAAAAAACTTTATTGGTATTAAAACTTGATATATATTTTTTCAAGGGTTATTTTTTTGAATACTCACTCATATTTTTTTTAATTTCCTACAAAAATTACTTTTATTTTTTTAGAGATAATAATATGACTCAATTATCACTATTTTTCTCAAAAAAATATATCTCATACGTCTCTCTCTTCTAATTGGCATGTCATGTTATTAAATTATTTTTTAAAGAGTAATGCATCTAGTACCCTTTGAACTATGACCAAATTTGCTACGACACACTCCGACTTCATGAAAATTCTATTATCCCCTGAACTCAATTTTAACGTATTTTTGTCACCCTTTTGTATTGACGTAACACCTTTTGTCAACCTTTTTAGCTGACGTGTAACCTTTGATGTGGGCCCCATTTTATGTAATAAAGGTGTCATGTCATCACATACACCAAAATTGAGTTATGGGGGGTAAATGAAGTTGGAGTGTATCGTAGTAACTTTAGTCATAGTTCGAGGGGGATACGGGATGCTTATCTTTTTTCTTAAGACCTATTTAAATCATCAAACTTATTTAGTCAAAATTATATTCTTATTCTTTTATTTTTTAAACAAGTCAAATAATATAAACCCCAATAGTTTGTTATCTAATTACACTCTCTCCCAACTTTTTTCATAATTACATCAAATCCCTTCTAGATACATAAGTTAATGCAGTAAAAGATACGTAACTACAAAACTAATTGACTATAGAAAAGAAAAATAATGGTAAAAGATTAAATGACAGAGCAATTAATGGGATTTTGATTGGAATATGTCTCTTGAATCCCTAAAAATTAGTAACAACTTCATAATTTAAATTTGAATCACCATAATCAACATTCTCTAATCATAATTCTCCCAAGTCTTCTAAATCAAAATGCTACACAAGATAAACCAAAACTAAATCAGCAAAAAACGTCAGAAAAACTTACATGTACCTAATCCAAAACATATAATTGATGATACATAAGATACAACGTGTAGTATTGGATGAACTATAAATACAATACATATGTATCAGAATATCGTAATCTTATGCATAACCATGATAATCACAGGAGAATCTAACAAATATAATAATTTCGATACATATATATTATATCTATGTATCATTACTATTCTGATCAGTCACATATATTTGATTTTATAACCATATACATAAAACTTATGTATTTGTACAAAGTATATCTATCAGATACATAATTCACACCTTTGATAAATGATCTATTTTTGTCAATTATGTATCAGTGAAGAAACTTTTAACTTATATAGGTTATATCAATGTATCAGTAACAGTCCGACAATTCACATATTTGTAATTTAATAACCAGATACAAAAATCTTATGTATCTGTACAATGTATATATATTCCAAATACATATAATGTTGCCTTTGATAAATATTTTTTTTTGTAAATTATGTATCTTAGGTTATATCTATGTATCAGTAATAGTTCGACCATTCAAAATATGTTTGATTTTATTTTCAAATACATAAATTTTATGTATCTTTACAAATTAGATATGTCATACACATGTAATTTATACCTTTGGTAGAGGGTCTTTTTTTATAACTTACCTCTTCCTCTTTACAAATGCAATAATCGATTTTTTACGACCACTACCAGCAGCTTTCTATAACTTCTTAACATAGCTGGGTCATTTTGATATTTCAATCTATTTTTACGAAAATCAATGTCGTTCATATCATAATGACAATGTGAAAATTCAAAAAGAAAGCTAATAGTAGAAAGGTGGAATTGTTAGATCTAATTGACTAGTAGATGAGAATATGGTGAAAATTCAAAAAAAAGTTAATGAAAGTTGTAACTTGAATGATGAAGTAGAAATATGGTGGAAATTTAAAATGGGTGAGTTGAGAAAATCGTCAGATATATTTCCTGATTTTTGGGCGAGATTTGCGGCACATTAGGATATGGGTGGATTTTTTAGATGTATCAGAAAAGAACAACTATTTTGAGTAAAAAAGGATTTTTGTAATTAGTTTAGTTGGATGGGATTTTAAGTAATAATAGAAACTTAAGGTGTGATTATAAGTAATTTATACTCATCAAGAAAGAATTTTCATGCTTAGAAATCTTTTACCGTTACTTAAACTTTTTATTTTTTCTAAAGTTATTTTCTTGGATTGTTATCCATGTTTTAGTAGTCGCTAATAAAAATTACTTTTGTTTTTGCTAAGACAATAATATCACTCAGCTATCAATATTTTTTTCAAAAAAATCACTAAATACCTCAAAAGTCTCTTCCTCTTCTAGTTAGCATGTCATATTGATAAACCATCATTTTTTAAAAATAATGAACATATTAACTCATCAAACTCTTTTAGCTAAAATTATAATCTTTTTTTCAAAAAGAAAAATACATTATTTTATTAAGAAGAAATTCTCATACTTAGGTATTTATACTTTTGTTTTCTAGATTTGTTTTCCTAGATAATCATTCAGGTTTTTATATAAAGTTACCTACAAAGATCAGTTATTTTCTAAAGAAAATAATACCAATAAATTAAATAAGTTATCTAAGAATTTTAATTTACATGTAAAATAATATGATAAAGTTACTGTGGTAAACAATACCTAAACATGAAAATAAACTACTGCATTATTTTAAAAAAATAAAATTATAATTTTGATTAAATAAGTTTGATGAATTAAATATTTTTTTTAAATGAGATTTTAGTGATATGACATGCTAATTAAGAGAGAAGACACTTAGGGGTCATTTGGTAGAGTGTGATAGAAAAATTAATGCATGCATTAATTCTATGCGTTGCTAATACCTTGTTTGGTATTCTTTTTTAATCTATGTATAACTAATGTAAACATTAGTTATACACTCTATTGTGCATTATGCTATGCATAACTAATACCACCATTTTTCTATGTATTAGTAATACAAAACTTTCAATACATGCATTAATTTATTAGATGACTAATTTACCCCTCAATTTTTTTCCAACTCCTTTTTCGTTTTTGTTCCAAAAATATCCTCTTTTGGGCAGTTCTCAATTTCATAAAACTCACTCAACTACATGAGTAAACAGAATTCAATAATTTGAAGGATGAATATAACTCGAATGAATTAATATAGTTCTTGTCATATTTAAGTAGCATTTTGTTGAACCATAGGCTCTGATATCACTTGTTGGGTTCGAAATCGAAAGGGCGTCATGCGGAAGCTAATTGTTACAAACCATTGTGGTGATAATTTAGAAGACACAAAACTAAACTAAAAATACAATATTATTTATGATATTACCAATTGACCTACACATAAAAACCTAATATTAAAAAGCATGAAAACTAATTGAGAGAAAATTTCCCCCTAACCAAAATTCTTAAATAATTACATTGTGAATGTTATTGTGTTATTGTGTGAGAAGGAAGGGTCTTCTATTTATAGAGTTTCAAAACCTTTCCTCTTAGAAAGAAGTTAGCCAAATATAATTTTTTTTTATATATTTCTTTCAAGAAAAGTAAAAGTAGTTATGGTTACTTTTATTTTCTTTCCAAGAAAAAATAAACTTAATTTTGGTAAGAAAATCAGGGTCAAAATCCTAGCAAATCTCCCCCTTTTGACTTGATTTTCTGCAAAATATTCTTGATCCTCCTTTTTCTTGTGCATAATCTTCGTTCTTCACATATTTTTTATATATTACTGCTGTTTGACATACTTTAAAAATTGAGTCTCTTTGGATTAAAATATACCGGCCCTTTTCGGGTTAAAAATATTTGAGCCCTTTTACCGAGTTAAAAGTGAGCTTTATTTTCAAATATGTGACAACAGGATTATTGAAATATGATAGACAATTGTCTCCACGTGTAGTTACACAAAAAACTTCATTATCATCCAATTGATTGCAAATTGATTTGAAACCGCTTTGAACCTGTTTAATCTCATCTCACCACACTATTGAAACATTGAACCATAGACTCTGATACCACTTGTTAAACCATAGGCTCTGATATCAGGGTTTGAAATCGAGAGGGTGTCATGCGGAAACTAATTGTTGCAAACCATTATGGTGATAATTTAGAAGACACAAAACTAAACTAAAAACACAATATTATTTATGATTTGGGCAATTGACCTACACATAAAAACCTATTATTAAAAAACATGAAAACTAATTGAGAGAAAATCTCCCCCTAACCAAAATTCTTAACTGACTACATTGTGGATGTTATTGTGTTATTGTATGAGAAGGAAAGTCTTCTATTTATAGAGTTTCAAAACCTTTCCTCTTAGAAAGAGATTAGCCAAATATGAAAAAGTTTTACAGTATATTTTTCTTTCAAAAAAAGTAAAAGTAATTATGGTTACTTTAAAATTAATTATGATTACTTTTATTTTCTTTCCACGAAAAAATAAACTTAATTTTGATAAGAAAATTAGAACCGAAACTCTAACACATTCATATTTCAGAAGCAATTGGAAAAGAAGAACACATGAAACATGGTAGAAACACAAGAAACTAAGAAAAAAATATATAAACCCATATGCAAAGAGCAGTGAAGAGGATATTTTTGTTAAATAATTCTTTTACATATAATTTTTAATACATCAAACAAAATAATATATAAAAAAAATATACTTATAAATAATACAATATTATATTTCCATTTATCATTATAGCATCAAAATGGAACTCTATTGTTCCACAACTACACCCAATTTAATGCCTGAATTTCGTAAATTCACTTGGCTTCTCCAAAGAAAAAGCCATTTCTGCTAGCTCCAAGCTAACTTTCTTGAAACCCGGAAACAACAAGCCTCAAATAGTCGTCAATTTCTTCAAACAAATTGGTTTAAACAATACCCAAATAAAAACCTTAGTCTCTTCCTCACCTGGTGTGTTGTTTGCTGATGTCACCAAAGCCCTCGAACCCAAAATCAAAGTTCTTCAAGAATTCGGTTTATCTGGATTGGATTTAGCAAAAGTTGTTGCAAGAAGCCGCTGTTTTATTAGAACAGGTGTGGATACTCGCATTCGACCAAGTCTTGATTATCGTAGAGAGTTATTAGGTAGTGATGATTCTGTTGCTATAGCTCTTAAGAGATGTCCTGCATTGCTTAGTTATCGTCTCGATAGATCAATATTATCTAATGTATTGTTTTTGCAAAATCTTGGATTTTTGGATTCGGATATTGTGAAGCTTGTTATTATGAATCCGAGGATTTTTCTTCGGGACCCCAAGTGGCTTGAGAATAAAGTGCAAAGAGTGGAAAAGGAATTTTCCATTCGTAAGGATTCCCGGATGTTTTTATATGGAGTGCAAATGATTTCCTCGCTTAGTAAGTCGAGTTTAGGAATGAAAATTGGAATTTTCAAGAGTTTTGGATGGTCTGATACTGATATTATTACAATGGTGCAAAGGCTTCCGTTTTGTTTGACTTTATCTGAGGCTAAGATCAGAAAAGTACTGAAGTTTTTCATGGGGGAACTTGGGTATGAATCTAGTTACATAGCGTCTCATCCCACACTTTTAATGTTCAGTTTAGAGAAGCGAGTCTTGCCTCGGAAGAAAATCTTGGAGCTTCTAAAGGAGAAGGATCTGATAAATCCAGTGCCGTGTTTATATACAATTATGAAGTGTTCTGAGTGCAAGTTCTTAGAGAATTATGTCCGCTGCTTAAGGGATGAAATGCCTGACGTATATGATTTTTACATCAAAAGTGGAAAGTAAGATAGTAAGTTTATTGTTTTCTCAAAACATCAGTATTTACTACAGAATTGCAACTTGATCGACCTAAGTTTTAGATCTTGGATCTCCATCTTCCCTAATGTCATGACACATAGATCTCCCTGTAGCTCTGGAGAAGCAAGTAAATGATCTGGTCATCTTTTAATTTATAGCACTCTTAAAATATTGCAACAACAACAACAACAAACTCATTATAGCACCAAAAGCGGGATTTGGAAAGGGTAGAGTGTATGTAGACCTTACACCTACCTCAAGGAGGTGGAGAGGTTATTTTTGAAAGACCTCGACTTGAATAACGAACATCAGAGCAGCTAACTAGACAATATAGAAGTAAAAAGGACATAGAAAATAATAGGAAAAACATAATATAGCATCCGAAAAAGGAGCAATAACCATAAGCAAGTAATATGATAACTGAAGCACTAAATAACGAGGAATAACAAAATTCGAAAGACAAGCCAACTACGAGACAAATTCTACTACTAGTGGTATAAATTGAGAAATAGGTACAATGCACCAACCTATCCTGCTAGGAAAAAAGACAACGTTCAATTAACTACTGACCTTCTACCTTAATTTGCAACGCCCATAACTTCTTATCTAAGGTCATGACCTCGGAAAGCGGAAGATGTGTCATGTTCTGCCTAATCACCTCACCCCGATACTTCATCGACCTACCTTGACCTTTCCTAAGGCCCACTATGTCCAACCTTTTACACCTCCTTATTGGGCATTTGTGCACCTGCTATTCACATGTATGTACCATCTTAGTCTCATTTTCCTCATCTTGTCCGCTATGGAGGCAGCTTCCACCTTGTCCTGGATATCTTCATTCAAGGGGAGGTACCTTGGTGTATGTTATTTGAGATAATGTGGTTCTGATTGACGAGACTCGGGGTGGAGTTAATGATAAGTTGGAAATTTGGAGACAGACACTTGAATTTAAAGGTTTTCGGTTAAGTAGAACCAAGACGGAGTTCTTGGAGTGTAAGTTCAGTGATATGTCGCAAGAAGATGGAGTGATTGTGAAGCTAGACTCTCAGGCCATCTAGAAGAGGGAGAGTTTCAAGTATCTGGGGTCTATAATTCAGGGTAATAGTGAGATTGACGAGGATGTCACGCATCGTATTGGGGCAGGGTGATTGAAGTGGAGGCTCGCTTCGGGAGTCCTTTGTGATAAGAAGGTGCCCCCGAAGCTTAAAGGTAAGTTCTACAGAGTGGTAGTCCGGACGACTATGTTGTATGGAGCAGAGTGTTGGCCAGTTAAGAACTCCCACATCCAAAAGGTGAAGGTGGCGGAGATGCGAATGTTGCAATGGATGTGTGGACATACCAGGAAAGATAGGGTGAGGAATGAGATTATTCGGGAGAAGGTGGGAGTTATCTCGGTGGAGGATAAGTTGCGAGAAGTGAGGCTACGTTGGTTCGGGCATGTGAGGAGAATGGGCCCTGATGCTCTAGACCGAAGAAATATTGGAGGGAGGTGATTAGGCATGATATGGAGCAATTACAGCTTATAGAGGACATGACCCTTGATAGGAAGGTGTGAAGGACGCGGATTAGGGTAGAGGGTTAAGAGGTCGGAGCGCGGAGGTAGTAATAGGGGAGTGCTCCTTTGGGTCTGGAGTTTTTGGTTCGTAGTGTTGTGGCTGTAGTTTGGGGCTAGTGGTGTTGGCTTTTTTGCATCCCGTACTAGTTTATTATGCACTTATCTTTTGTGTTTGTTATACGGTTAGTTTGTTTTGTGTACCATACTAGTTTATATGCACCTACTTTTTGTATTTGTTATACTGTTATTGGTCCTAAGTCGGGGGTCTATCAAAAACAACCTCTCTAATTCTCTTGAGGTAGTGGTATGGTCTGCGTACACTCTACCCTCCCCAGACCCTACTAGGTGGGAATACACTGGGTATGTTGTTGTTGTATATTTTTGACATGCAAGTTTCAATTGGCCAACACTCTGCTCCATGCAACATAGTCGGCCTAACCACCATTCTATAGAACTTTCATTTAAGTTTTGGTGATACATTCTTATCACACAGGACTCCCGAGGCAGGCCTCTATTTCACCCACCTTGCACTAATACAATGTGTGATGTCATCATTGATCTCTCCGTTGCCCTGAATTAAGATTCAAGATAATCGAAACTATCTCTCTTAGGTGTGGCATGTATATCTAGTCTCACTTTCATTCCACCCTCATTTGACAAGTCATTGAACTTGCACTCCAAGTATTTTATTTTGGTCCTGCTTAACTTGAACCATTTAAACTCTTAAGGTCTGTCTTCAAACTCCACAGCAAGTCTCGTCTATCAGTACTATGTCATCAACAAATAACATGCATCGTGGATTGTTAATAATATTGTTTGTTATTTTGTCCCAAAAATTTATTTCTGTGTTTTGCTTCTCCAATTACTTAAGCAACTATCTTGCGGCTATGTTAGATTATGCATAATCCAGATCAGCCAAGTAACAACAACAACAACAAACCCAGTGTATTCCCACCTAGTGGGGTCTGGGGGGGTAAGATGTACGCAGTCCATACCTCTACCTCTAAAGAAGTAGAAAGACTGTTTCCGATAGACCCCCGGGTCAAGACACGAGACACCACACAAATACGTAGTAAAGCACAGAACAAGATTTCATAACATAACATAAATACGGCACCCATAAGTAATAGAAAACAGAGGCAAGCACCCAGATTCGTAATAAAACCTGGAACACGGAATCATAACAAGAAATATTACCCCCACCAAGTAATTCCCCCACCAAGTAATTCCCATAATTTTCCTTGTTTCATTGTAGGGATTCTTTTAATCATTATATTCCCCCATGATGCAGTTGACCCTTTGTGTTGTAGGTTTTGAAAACTCCTCGCGACCTTCATTTTTCTTGGGTAATATAAGTATCATATTCATTTCATTATTGGGAGACCTATTCTTGCATATGCATAAATATTCCAAATTATGACGGTAATCATAATTTTTCATCGGCATTTTGGGGTTTCTCGATTCTTGATTTACTGGGTAGTGCCTTCTTTGTGGGTTATGACTCAAGATTACTCATGACTAAAGCTGCTTAAAGTATGCCCGTGAATCTATGATTAAAACAAAAGGGGCAGCCTAGTGCACTAAAGTCCTGCTATGCACAGGGTCTAAGAAAGGGTCGGACCACAAGGGTCTAGTTTACGCAGCTTTATCTTGCATTTGTCAAAGGGACATTATTCTCTATTGGGTTAGACACTTTATTATATCGTTGTTATATTTTCTTCAAACCCAACACCTTATCATAGTTTTTTTTTCCTCCTTATAAGGTATAAGGACTAGTATCAATAAGGAAAAAACATCAGTATTTACTACAGAATTGCAACTCGATTGACCTAAGTATTGGATCTTGGATCTCCATCTCCTTTAATGTCATGACACATAGATCTTCTTGTAGCTCTGGAGAAGCAAGGAAATGATCTCACCATCTTTTAATCTACTGTGAGGTTAACAATCATTCATAAAATATAGCAACAACAACAACAATAAACCCAGGATAGCGTCAAAAGCGCGGTTTTGGGAGGGTAGAGTGGATGTAGCCGTTACCCATACTTCAAGGAGGTAGAGAGGTTGTTTCAAAGAGACCCTTGGCTCGAATAACGAACATTAGAGCAGCTAACTAAACAATATGGAAAACATAACATAGCATACCAAAGAGGAGCAGTAACGATAACCAGCTAATGTGATAACTGAAACACTAAATAATAAGGAAAAACATAAGTCGAAAGACAGGCCAGCTACGAGACCAATCCTACTATTGGTATAAACTGGGAAACAGATACAATGCACTAACCTTTTTTGAAAATCCTGCTAGGAAAAGAGACAATGCTCAACTACCTAGTAACCTTCTACCCTAATTTGCGGCTTTTTGATACCTTCCTATCTAAGGTCATGACCTCAAAAAGCTAAAATTGTTAATGTCCTGCATAATCACCTCTCCCCAGTACTTTTTCGACGTACTTCGACCTCTCCTAAAATCCACAGTGGCCAACCTTTCGCGCTTCCTCGCGGCCTTAGTGCACCTACTCTTCACATGAACAAACCATCTCAGTTTCATTTCCGTCATCTTGTTCACCATGGAGGTCACTCCCACCTTGTTTAGTAAATTTTCATTCTTAATTTTATCCCTCCCACCTTGTCTAGTAAATTTTCATTCTTAATTTTCTCTCTCCTCGTATGACCACTCATCCACCTCAATATCCTCATTTCCGTCACTTTCATCTTTTTGACGTGTGAGTTTTAATTGACCAACACTCTGCTCCATACAGCATAGCCGATCTAACCACCATTCTATAGAAGTCTCCTTTAAGTTTTGGTGGTGTATTCTTATCACACAGGACTCCTGAGGCGAGCCTCCATTTCCCCACCCTGCACTGATACGATGTATTAGAGATGCATGATTATTGAAATTTGCCACTTTGGGATGGCGTGTATATCTACTCCCACTTCCATGTCATCCTCATGCGACATGTCAACGAAATTGCACTCCAGGTATTCTGTTTTGGTCTTGCTCAACTTGAACCTTTAGACTCTAAGGTCTGTCTCCGAACCTCTAGCTTAGTCATGACAATCTCAGAAATGATGTTTGTTATTTTGACACCTAAATTTTATTTCGGTGTTTTGGTTGTCCTGTTACTTAAGTAGTTATCTTGCACCTATGTTAGATTATGCATTATCCATATCAGCTATAAGTAGCATCTCATAGTTTTCCTTATTTCATTATAGGGAATTTTTTTATCATTATTCCCTCATGATGCAGTTGACCGTTTCTGGTGTTGTAGGTTCTGAAGACTCCTCACGACCTTCATTTTCTTGGGTAACACCAGTATCATATTCATTTCATTATTAGAAGACTTATTCTTTCATATGCATAAAGATTCCAAATTATGATGGTGACCATAATTTTCCTCGGCATTTCTCGGTTCTTGATTTACTGGATAGTGCCTTCTTTGTGGGTTATGAGTTATGACTCAAGATTACTCATGATGTATTGATTTCCTGGATAGTGCCTTCTTTGTGGGTTATGACTCAAGATTGCTCATGATGTATTGATTTCTTCATATTCTTCAGTTTCTGAAAAAACTCGCTTTAAGAGTTTTTGAAGATGAGGCAAGGCCCGTGGCAAAGGCATATCTGGTTGTACAAATTTTCTTTCATGTGTTGATCATATTGGTGTGATGGAAGGACTACATTTGCTTGATTGATTTAAAGGTGCTGAACTTCGTGGTTATTATTTTACAATTTGGAACTAGAATTTTAACTGGGATAACAAATAACTCTCTTTTGTCTATTGTCCCACTAGGGCGGAGGAGAATAATCTTGGTATGGTCTCTGTACTTGGTAACAACACCAAGTAGAAGCAAGGAGCGTACATATAGCTGAGGTTGATTTGTGTTAAGAAACGAAAGCAACAGCTTAAAATATATGCAAAAAATACGTGTCTGGAGTTTATTTTATAGATGTTTTGAGAAACAGGTCACTGTCTGTTGAGATTCGGCCATTGTCGGGGTACTCCATAGCCTCCAAATCTCTAATATGTTCTATACTCACTGGTTTACTTCTCCCAAGCAATTCTTGTGCACTGGTTTTGGTTCTGTGAGGAGCCCACTCAATGCAATCAGTACAGAAGCAAGCATATACTTAAAGATTGGGCTAAAAGTCTGGATAGGCAGGCAAAACTAATGTTGAGGTTTCTGGAAAACACTAAACTTAGCACCCTCTGTCTCACCATCCATTTATCAGTTTAGGAGTTCTGCTCTTAATAGTTTGTGCAGGTTGGCTTGAGTTGGTGACAATGAGTTTTTTCCCAAATAAATTCACCTGAATGAAATGATAAAGAGATGGCAGTGAACATAGTTCAGTGTCAGCTTTTTTCATCCGTGTAACATGTTGAGACCTTGTTGTACAAGAAAAAATATATATACAAGAACGCTACATCTGTGATTAAAGCTTGTGACCCAGAGCAGTTTTGGAACCACCTTTGTCGCACTAGAAGTTTCACTTGTGTGAAGAAGATTTAACAATTTAATGTACCCACAACATGGGGTCTAGGAAAGATCGTGTATGTGATTTAACAATTTAATGTAAACAGGGAAAAAGGTGTTTTTTTTTTATTTTTTTATTTTTTTATTTGCATAGTATGATTTTAGGTCTAAGGAAATTCAATTGAACTTGCTACATGTGGTTTTGGTGGGATATTTGCAGTATGGTTCTTTGAGCTTTACTTGAGTCAGGCCATGCAGCATGATCTTGTTTGCAGGGTGCTTCACTAACGATGGGTTAGATGTGCTAGGCAGTTTCAAGAATACTATTGTTGCTTATTAATTAGTATAATCTTGCAAGCTGACTCGAATGTCATGGTATGAAAAAATAATGGCTTTCATTTAGAAATAGATTTGGAGGTTGAAATCAGCGTTGGCGTCGCCAGAAGATTTTTAACCTGATATGGTGTTGGGCGTAAGCCATATGGATTTTTAATTTTTAATGATATAAATTAATATAATTAATATAATATAAATAAAATTATATAATACAAATTAAGTAACAATTTAATAATAACTATAAGTTAATTAATTTGCAATCATAGCGGAGATTAAGACATAAGCATTAATATAATTTTTGGATAGAAAGAAGGAAGCGTATCGTTCATCTCTGTTGTTCAGCAGTGCTAACACGTCAGCTATTATATCACATCTTCATAAAAAGAATATGCTAAGAGTTCCCTAATCTCTATCTATGATCTATAATTTATTTATAATATATTAATAGTGTGAACATCGTTAAAAAAATGATTTGAACTTTTTATTCTCATTAAAAGTCTTTGCTTTGAACAAAATCGTTTTTTCACTTTTTTCCATCTAATTTGCTTTGGACAAAATCGTTTTTTCACTTTTTTCCATCTAATTTTATATAATTATTTTTATAATATTGACTAAACTCCTAAAATATATAGGAAGAAGAATCAATTAATATTTTCCTATTATAAAAAGACTCCTAAAATTAAAAAACTATAAAAGGAACTCAATTAAAAAAAATTCCGTATTATAAAAGAGTCCTAAAATAAAGAACTAGAAAAGAGCTCAATTAGAAAAAAAGATTTAAAACAGATTTTTTTTTTTTTTTTTAAAATTACATTATCAATATTATTTTTGGTGAGTCTTATTTTGTTTAGGTTTAAAATTGACTTTGATAAACTTTAAAAAGAAAAAAAAAATCGTAGGTTCCTTATCTTTTTGGAAAAACAGATTTGCTATAATTATAACTTTTATTAGTTTTTATTTTTGCAAATTTTTATTTATATATTTTAAAAATTAATGACTTCTAACAAACTATAACACCTATTTTTTTTTTACAATTTTTTTTATATAAGTTATCATTTTACTTATTATACGACAATAACTTCTTCTTCTTCTTTATATTTTGATCAAATTAAATTAGAAAAAATATGACACTTTTTCTCTTTTAAGACTTTCTTCTTATTTTGATTTTGATTCAAGTGTCTTCTTGCATTAATTATCATTACTTTTTTAATTTCTTTTAGTTAATATCTTTAATGCAAATTATATGTTAGAAAAAAATTCTATCTTAGAAGGTAAAATATAATCTAAATGAGTTATTATTGCAATTTTTTTATTGTTGTCGTCTTTTTCATCAATTTGAAATTGAGGGTCTATCAGAAACAATCTCTCCCCCTCTATAAGAAAAAGGTTAGATCAACGTACACATTATTCTCCCCCAAACCTTATATGATTCTTGATGATAATATAAGGGAAATCTTTTTTTTTTTTAATCCAAGTGAGTTTGTGTTGTCATAAAAATTTAAGGAGCAAATTATGGGTCATGTCCTCGCGTCGATGTTACATCGTCTCTAAAAATTAGTAGCACTCAGTTCAACTATTTTTTGAAGGTTTCTCTCCTACTTTTATCAATAAATCTCAAGAATAAATTTGACTTGTAGATTTGAATTATTATATTTGATTTATAATACATAGAAATTATATTTATTTAAAGTCAATTGCTATTTTCAATATTGTTTTATGTTAATTAACGGCTTGGCACAAAACACACGTGCAACGCACGTACATTTGATATATATATTATATTAAAAGTGTGAAGACCCTTAGAAAAGTGATTTGAACTTTTTACCCTTCATTAAAAGTGTATGCTTTAGACAAAATCGTTATTTTATAATTTTCTTCAATTATTATGTCATTATATTATAATATTTAAAATTAAAGAGTCCTATATATAAAAGAAAAATATCTTTAAAAACTTTTCCTTAAAAAACATAAAAACAAACTAACAACCATAAAGTTACAAAAAAAGAAAACACCTTATTTAAATTTTTGAAAAAAAAAAATTGAAGACACGTTTTGTAAAATTTTGAAGGAAAAAAAATCCTTAAATTTCCCAAAGTAAAATCATAACTGTCCTAAAGTATTTTTTTTTTTTAAAACGTTTTTTCCTTTTTTAAGGAAAAGTTTCCTTATAAATCAAAAAGTCATGCTTTTTATAAAACCTAAATTGCTATTAAGTTTTAGATTGTTTAGGTTTGAATCCCTTTTAACTAAAGATTTCTTTAACTAATTAATTAATGGTAGTTGTCTTTCTTTGTTTATATTATTCTATAAAAAATTTTTACTAATTGAAATCTTGATAGTATCTATGATTAAAAAGATAAATCTACTTTGCTATTTGAGGTAAGCTTTTTTAAGAATTTTAGTATTAATATATTCTTGAAGTTTACAATGAACAAATTATCATGTATCCTTGATAACAATTGCTAATTGTGAGGTTGTTTTTTTGTGTGTATGTGAAATTTGAGATATTTTATGATTGTAGAGAAAAATTTGCTTGTGATTTGAGGCAAATTTTCTAAAGTTTTTTAGTATGCTCTTAATGTTTACAATCTTGATGTATCTATGATTAAAGAGATAATTTTTTTTATGGTTTGATATAAGTTTTAAAATTTTAATACGTTCTTGAAGTTTACAATAATAGACTATCATATATTTGTCATGAATAATTGTTAATTAAAAAGTTTATATTGAGAATAGTCATGATTGAAGAGATAAAATAGTTTGTGATTTGAGGTAAGTTTTCTAAAATTTTAGTATATTTTTTATGTTTATAAAAATAAATTATCATGTATTTTAATTGACATTTGCTAATTGAGAAGTTTTCTTTAGTAATTTTAGTATGTTTTGAAGTTTAAAATAATAAATTATCATGTATTCTCGATAGATAATTGTTGATTAAGATTTTTCTTGTGATTTTTGTTCATATTGACTTAATTAAAATTTTGACCAGATTTGTTGGATGTTAAATTCCATCACAATAACTTGGTTAGTCATTCTAATTCTATATGAATTCTCTTTTGAAATTTAATAATATGCAATTGTTTCAATTGTCAGTAAATGCTTGTTGTCATTATTTTTAATATTCTTTTTTAGGTACAAATTATATCATTTAAATAAATATAAAATTTAAAGATAAAAATCTACTATAATGGTTAAAATAATTGCAACGATATATTTTTTGTAGTATCAAAGTGATTTTATAAAATTGAATTCACTGAATCGAGATACACGCGCGAGGCGCGTATCCTAAACTAGTATTAAAAAAAGGTGGTTTGTCTGCTATTTATAAAGTGTCTAATTATTATAGGTCGATAATTATTGGGCTTAGTTTAGCCACACTCATAATAATAGTATTAGATATTTTAGTAGTTCACCACTTGAAGTCTTGAACCACGTCATTATCCTTTCAGATTATAATTGCTTTCAGATTATAATCAACCACTGAATATGTCCGTGTGAGTTATTAAAAAAAAATTATATCTAAATAATATTATAATTTTCATAATAAAAATATCTTTATTTTGATTAACTTTATTTTTATATTCTCTAACTGTAATTTTAATTATTTCTTAATGTAATTATATATCAAAGGTTAATTGTTCTTTTATTATATATGACTTTCGTTGTGTTCAAATATTGCTTTCAAAAGACTTTTATTCAATTTTTTTGAAATATACATGACTGACTTGACAAAGACATTACATGATTAAGTTTCTTATTGACTTGCTATATCCATAGAAATCGAAATAATTCATTGCATGATTAATATATATTAAATCACTTTAGAAACAGAAGAATTAATACATGCCAACAAAAAGTGTTCATCAAACGCAGGCAGATAAAGTAATTGGATGTCCAACATCATGCTTCCAGAATAAATCACCGTTTTCTTAAAAATACTATAATTTATCTAATGGAGCAATTTAAAAAAAAAATATTTTTGATAAGACTTTCTATTACATAAAGTGATGAGTATCATATACTTTTTTCTCTTCATGATTAAAGTTTATCGATAGTCAATTAAAAGATCTAATAGGAAATACTACAATTTGTGAACTTTCTCTCTCTCTCTCTCTTTCATATATATATATATATATATATATGTATTTTATATCTGTATTTTATATCAATATCGCTTATCTGTATTTTATATCAATATCACTTATATCAATACTTATTATTTCTGGTATAAATTTGTTCTCCAGATTTAAGAGTATCAAATTTCTGTTTGAACAAGAAGGAGGTAGTAAAGGTAAAATTCTAAATATAGCAGCACACGACCCCAAAATGTGGGATACAGTAATAGATCTATGGAAAGGAATAGTAGCAACAAATTACTTAAGACATTATATGGAAACGGATACGGAAACAATGTACAAATATTTGGAAACCTTTTTAGGAGAATCTGCAAAAGCCATATGGGAAAGTTTTAAGACAAACTGCCCATATAATTTCCAGGTTCTATTAAGTATGAGACCAAACCCCTATAATTTCACAAATAAAATGCACATATTATTAACTGAAAAAGATCCAAATAGTGGATTATTAGCATTACAAAAAGAAGCATTAATAAAACTAGAACAATTAAGCATTTCACATTGGGTATATATAAAGAAATTTCTACAAGACTATTTTTATTGTTGCACTATCAGCGGAAACACCTTTAATGAAGAATTAGGTAAAAAATTATTTAATGAATTACCCGAAGCTTTAGAAAGAGAAATAGAAGATAGATGGTATAAAAGAGATGTAGTAGTAGCTAACTCAAACTTAAAATGGACAATAGGACACAGAACACAACATATAATGGACATACTAACAGAAAAATTTACAAACATACAAATACAAAAACAATTAAAAAGAAATGAAATGAATTTCTGTAAATCTGTTATATACACAACCCAAAATTATGATAAAAATATATATAAAAAATATAAAAAGAAACATAATCAGAAACCATATAGTCGTAAACAATACTTCTTAAGAAAATCAAAAGCCAAAAAATCATGGTTAAATAGAGATAGACATGTTAGGAAATATAGAAATGATAGAAACTATAAAAATAAATTAGAATGCTATACTTGTGGAAGCATAGACCATTTAGTTAATGTATGTCCTAAAAGAAATAATAATAGAACTAGAAATTCTCAATTAATAGAAGATTTCCAAGAAACTTTACTAAATGTAGACGAATACATGTCAGCTATAGAAAGTATATACTCAATAATAAGTATTGATATAAATGATAAAGATAATTCTAAATCTGATTCTTTAGAATCAGAAGAAGATAATTTAGTAAATGAATTAGGACAGGAGATAGAAGATCTAGACTTAAACAATCTTGTAATCAATGATTTAATGAATGTCACTCAAGAATGTGTACATGAATTCCAAAGAAACAAAGGTTTAGACAGTAATAGATGTCGTATATGCAATTGGTATCCAAGTAAAGACAACAGAGCTAAATGTAAAAAATGTTATTTAGAAGCTTGTATAAACTGTATAGAAAACACTTTAAAGATAAAAATAGAATCAGAAATAAATAGTGAACAGAAATATACAAATAATCAAATCTTAAATTTAAGAGTATAAACTCTAGAAACTCGATAAAATACAAATGTCTGTTTGAACAAGAAGGAGAACAAATATCGCTTATATCAATACTTATTATTGAACAATAAGTAACCGGAATTTATATACTTATCGCTTATAAGTATTGTTCTCCAAAAATTTTACCTTTAATATAGGAGAACAAATATCACTTATATCAATACTCACTGTATAGAATATCGCTTTGATACCAATAAAATAAGAGATATAAAATAGGCGATATTTCAAGATTTTTGTAAAAATTCTACTCAGTACTCCCTCTTTTCCATTGTTTCTTCACGTTTATCATTCTTATATTCTATACTTTCCCCAATTATAATTTTTTTTATAATTTTTATTATTATTATTATTTTATTTTTTTATCTTACCCGATTCATCTCTTCCTCTTAACCTATGTTCCTAACAACTTACTTCTTTAACCACACCCCCAAACTTTCATCTGGCAACTAACTGTAATGCTCCAAAAAATGGGTCCCGGAGTATCACACGGTGGTTGAGGCTACGAGTAGTCCCAAGCTAACCCTTTGAGCCATTTTCATTCAGTTCAACACAAATCAACGGGGTTTCCATAAATAACCCTCAAATATCAATAGAGCAATCATCATCCAAGAATAAAAGAATTTCAGAAAGATAACAAAATACGACTTATTAGTCAACTCCCAACATCTATACTAGTCTGACAAGCCTCTAAGAGAATAAATAAAACCAGCGAGCCATTCCCCAACTGACTCATACTCAATTATCAAATGTAAATAATTCCGTGAAACCAACATCAGACATCACGTCCTAGGAACATGAGGACTCACCACAACAGAGGATATAGAACAGCGTGCCCGAAGAATCACTGTCGAACCTGGAACTGAGCACCTGAACCTACATTATGAGAAAATGCAGCCCACATCCGAAGATGTGGGTCAGTACCATAGAAAAAGACCGAGTATATGGGGGTGTATGTAGTTGTATAAACATCATCATCATAAATATTTATAAGAAATATGCAGGATGTATGAAAAACTCACATAGCCCGAAGAAAATCATCATAATCATGAGAGGATGAAATAAGTATAATAACACATGTGAGTCATCATATAATTTGTCTATCATTTTCAATTCATCAAGAATATCAATTCTCATAATGTAAATATCATTTAAATCTTTCGAAAGAATAAATTTCACAATTCTATTTTCAAATCACTTCACCATTCACCATAGACACGAGGAAACACACACACTGGGAGATCCTATAACCGATATAAACCATGTGAGCTACATAGAGTCCAACGTACAACCCACGTTGGGGAGATCCATCCTATCCTTGCCATCAGAGTAGGACTATCGATATCAAATCCAAACAAACTAGTGATCACTATATAAATCAGTCTCAGGATCACTCCTATGGGGGCACGTAGTTCTAGGGAAGTAATGCCGCTTTATACCTCCCACTCGGTGCTAAAGATTTCTCCCGGACTTAGCTCAGATCATTTCAAAGACAATCCACAATGACACAATTTCAGTAATATATAAATATACATCGGGAGCCATCATGCTTTCCATCTATCAAAATCAACCACGTTGCGGATTTCTTTCACACTCGAGTTCAAAACAACTCCATTAAGATCAAAAGGTCAAATAATTCAAAATATCTCAAATATTCAACATCAACGTGCTTATAACACACACTTTCTCAAAAAAATATAATTTTCAATGGGGATTCATGACCCAAATATCAAAATCATGATACATATCGTTCAAGATTCATGCTTTATATCTCCACACATGTAAATTCATCTTTCAAAATCATAAACATCAAGATTTCATATTAATCATCATAAGATATGGGTTCATGCTTCAAATTCATAAAAATCAAATAAAAATCATGCCTTTGTAAAGAAAATTACTTTTGGGCACAAGAACGAAAGAGAGTTCTTGTTGAAAACCCCCACATACCTTAAATGATGAACTTTAGATCGATTCTCATTTTTGAGATGTTAATCGTGCCTTTGAATGATGGTTCTTGGAGTTCTTGAACTAGGAACTTGGAATCTTGAATAAATTTGCAGAATTAATGGTGAACTTTGGAAGTTCTTGAAGTTGGATGTAGGAGCTTAGGGTTTTCTTTTTGAGGGAATTTGATGAAATATAACATATAATGCTTCTAATAAACTTTAATATAGGGTTTGAACAGATTTTGGGTGAGGGAAAATGACCAAAATGCCCCTAAAAATCAAATAATTCTCGAATCTGTCCTTTGGTGGACTGTTTTGATAGTCTGAAGTAGATCAACCATAACGTTTTACTTACATATCCAAATTGGATGAAACTAATTTAATTAGAAAGAGGACTCTCATATCTTTCCATTGATATATAGTATCTCACCCAGATCATTGTGTACGAGGAGTTATGATCGTTTAAAGTTGACCCAAAAATTTACTTTAGATAGGCTGAAGTAGATCGACCATAACTTTTTGCTCCAATAGACAAATTGGATGAAACTAATTTCATTGGAAAGAGGACTCGCAGATCTTTTCGTTGATATATAGTAGATCCCCCAGATTATTCTGTACAAAGAGTTATGATCATTTAAAGTTGGAGCAAAAATACGCTAGACCTCAGTACTTTTTTCTGCACGTTTTACTGTTCATTACTATTCACGGTTCGATCGGAATGTTCATAACTTGTCGCTTATTCATTACTCTACGCAGTGATGGGTCATAATCTAAGACATTATGCATGGAAAATTTATAATTCATTCTAGAAGATAGAACCCAACACGTTTATGCATAAAATTTCAACAAAAAATTGGAGAGTCCTCCTATTCCTGGAGGGACGGTAAAGTATAGAATCTATTCTAGAGTTGCCCGCCAGCATTACTTGAAGAGGCGCCCTGAGCTGGGGCTGGGCGAGTCGCTAGAACTAGAGCACTAACAGTCTGAGTCTGGGTCTAAGGGCGATAGTCACGATGTCCTTGTCCATCCTGTGGACAATCTCTAACTCTGTGACCCATGTCACCACACCGAAAACAACCCCTCTTCTCACCCCAACACTCACCCGAATAAGCCCTACCACACTTAGGACACAGGGGACGATTTGGATTTCTGCCAACACTGTACTGGGACCTGGATGCATATGACCTACTACCTTGCTCCTGCCTAACTCTAGGCACGGGAGCACTAGCAGGTGACGATGCTGGCATAGACGAACGATCTTAATACTGAGGGAGACTCCCTCCCTGTGATTTAGTCTGACCCTGTCCATGCTGCTCAGACCTAGCTCTCTTATTCTCTCTCATTCTATCTCTCTCCTTAATCTTGTCTGCCTCAATCTGTTGGGCATGAGTCATCAGCCTAGAAAAATTCATCTCACTATTCAGCATAGCAGACCTATACTCCTTAACCATATAACTAGACACTTCAGTCACAAACTAACTCATACTAGCTCGATTTTCAGCCACTAAGTGTAACACCCCGTATTCAAGTACGTGTATTGGCATATTCAAGTACGCGTATTGGTTTTATTTATATGAAATTAATTTTTATTTTATTTTATTTTTACCGGAATTTGCCCGTTGATGGTTCCATACGAAGGTTATTGAATAAGCTTTCCAACGATATAAAGATTTTCAAAAATGGATAGGTTTCAGATATAATCGAGCACATTCGAAACAATAAAATGATGGCCGGGATATTGGGAATAGTAAATGTGCAGGAAAATTTCCTACACACAAACTACTGAGGCCAACCAATTTTTTGGGTCAATTTTGAACGATCATAACTCCCTTAATATAATGAACTGGGAGAGCTGCGGCCTATCAAAAGAAAGATCTTTGAGTCTTCTTTCCAATCCAATTGGTTTCATACAAATCGAACATCTAAGTAAGGAGTTATACTCGTTTTACTTTAGCCTCTCAAAACAGATTTTTAGGGTCAACTTCAAACGATCATAACTCCTTGTACAGGACGAACTAGGTGGCCTACTTTATATGAAATGAAAGTCCTTTGAATTATATTTCCAACGATACCAATTTCACCCAAATCCGATATCGTAGCAAAGATTTATGGTCGATCTACTTTAGCTTATCAAAACAGTCCACCAAAGGACAGATTTGACATTATTTAAATTTTAAAGGCACTTTGGTCATTCCCTATGATATTATGGACGGGAATATGTGTATATATACATGTATATGAGTTCAAAAACTCATCTTCATCATCAATTATTGAGAAAGAACAAACCCTAGCCAAATTTGACCTTTAAATTACTTTTGATTCAACCGTGGAAATTCCAAAGTAATCTGATAACTGCGTTTGTCATCTCGAGAGCTTCGAATGACACCTATTATTTGTGAAAATAGGATTGCATAATCAAGAGGTGAATTCTAAGGTATGAATATTGTTTGCCTTTATTCTCTTCCATATGTATATGTGTGATAGAGGATTATATGTATTGGTTGTTATTGAAAGGTGATGGAAATAGGGTTATGGACTATTTTGCATGGTTTGTTTGTATTGAATTGTGGAAGGTGGATATGTTAATTGGGTTATGGAAGGTGGATATGGTAATTGAGTTATGGAAGGTGGATATGGTGATATACTATTGAATTGATAATTATTTATGTGTATGACTCAATTTGGTTTAATGGATTGGTTGGAAGGATAAATGAATCCAAACTTGATATTGGAGGATGTTGTATGAATATGCATGACATGTGAATGTAATTGGAGTATAAGAAGGTTAAAGTGACACCCTTTATGGTGTAATTAAGGCTTACTACTTAACCACTAGTTTGGTGAATTCAAATAATTGAATTGTGACGTTTGGTCGCTAATACTAGATTGCTATATATGTTCATTGTAGATAAGTAATCCGAAAAGACGAGAAGTCCATTTGGGACTAGTATTGAAGGTTGACAGTCAGGTATGTAAAGCATACTCTATACCATATCTTTGGCATGAAAGTGAACAATTTTTCTATTAAGAAAGTTTCCAAAGTTATTCAATAACATGTGATCCATAATGATTTTGTATGATGTCCTACGGTACCAATGAACTTGTTTCCACCCTACAAGATGTCAAGACATTCCAATACTTACTTGTTTTACAAATCTTACATGTTTATTGCACTAATGAATGTCAGAAGGTATCCGGTTACTCAAACAAGATCCATGTGCTATTAATGACTCTAAAACATTTCATTGATATACCAATAAGTTCCTACTTCATTGTTATGGCATTGATGACTCCAAAACACTTTATTGATGTGCCAATGAGTTCTTACTTCATTGTTATTGCATTGATAGTCTATTTATATGTCTCTTATTGATGTATCATTGTTTCAAAGTATCAAAAATGTGGTGACGACCGAAATAACAATCTCAAAGATTAATTGAACTAAGTGATGGAAGTTATCTCTTATCGGGTGGTATCCCAGGGGCATAAGCCTATCATGGGTCGATCCCTAGTTATGTGTTTATGGGTGGTATCCCAGGGGCATAAGACTAGCATGGGTCGATCCCAGTTGATATGTACTGGAGGCAGCCTAATGGTCACAGTACAGTACAGTAATGATCACAAAGATGATAAGAACGAAGGTAAAGTGATTGAATAAATACAATGTACAGGTTGTCACAAGTTCTAGTAAGTGTGGTCCACTCCTATTACGATTTATTCACTTATTTCTGATTTCTATTGAGCTCTTATATCATATGTGATTATCTACAGCTTTACATACTCAGTACATATTTCGTACTGACGTCCCCCACGGGGGACCTGCATTTCATGCTGCAGGCACAGGTACCTCAGCTCATACACCGCACAAGTAGTAGCCAGGATACCCAACTGCTTTTGGTGAGCTCTAGTTTGCTTCGGGACTTTCCGTGTCATATCCAGTCACTTTTGGTATTGTATAGAAGTTAGTTATATGGCGGGGTGTGTCCTGACCTTAGTTAAACTCTGTGTATTATCTATAGGCTTTTTAGACCTAATGTACAGTTAAGGTGGTGTTTTGTTAATAGACATGATGGCTCTAACGGCCAAGTATTGTATATACATATATATGTGTGCTCGAGCTTATACAGGTGATTATTTTCTTTTATATGCGACATGATGTTGTCCGAATTTTGGGTTGTCATAGAGGTATGCATGAGAAGTATAAGGTTATGAGATGGTTCTCCCGGACCTCCTCGGTTACGGGTGCCAGTCCGCCCCAATAGGATTTGAGGCGTGACACTAAGTCAGGAGCATACTTGGCCAACTGATTGAACTTTTGACAGTACTCCCTAACATTTATAGAGCCCTGTCGCAGGTTCATAAACTTTTCCACCTTCGTCTCCCTCATCTTCAAAGGGAAAAACTTATCCAGGAATGCATCCTGGAACTCTTGCCAAGTTGTAGGGACAACTCCCTCACCTCTACCTTTCCTCCAAGTAATAACCCAGTCATAAGCAATGTCTTTCAACCTATACATAAGCAACTCCACACTATGTTTCTCAGATACATACATCACCTGAGTAATCTTCCGCACCTCTTTTAAAAATAATCATGGATCCTCATCAGACGTGGACCCATAGAATTCTGGCGGATTCATCCGCATGAAGTCACGGATCCTGGTAGCAATTGAATCACCTCCCTGCTGTTGTGGAACTGGGGCTGGGTTGGCCTGAATATTTGCAGTAACAGCTTAGGCCAGCGCCTGAAAGGCTGCCCGAAATTCAGCATGAGACACATTTTCATTCAATGGGTCAGCGGGTTGAGGTTGTTAACCATCATTATTTCTTCGCACTTGACGTGGAGGCATATTTCTGAAAGAGGAGAGCACAAATCAATAGCAGAGAGAGACACTTTAAGCACGATAGACTTCTGAAAGAAAGAATCATACTTTTTCCTAAAACGACCTGTAGCGTCTTACTCATAGATGTGGTGCTCTACACACCGATGATCAAGACTCTACTTAACGCTGCTTGTCAGACTCCCTAGGACACCTTAAAACCTTAGGCTCTGATACCAAGTTTGTAACGCCCCGAAAAATGAGTCCCGGAGCGTCACACGGTGCTTGAGGCTAAGAGTAGCCCCAAGATAACCATTTAAGCCATTTTCATTCAGTTCAACCCAAATCAACAGGATTTCCATAAATAACCCTTAAATATCAACAGAGTAATCATCATCCAAGAATAAAAGAATTTCAGAAAGATAACAAAATATGACTTATTAGTCAACTCCCAACATCTATACTAGTCTGACAAGCCTCTAAGAGAATCAATAAAACCAGAAGCCATTGAGACATGCCCCAACTGACTCATACTCAGTTATCAAATGTAAATAATTCCGTGAAACCAACATCAGACATCACGTCCTCGGAATAAGAGGACTCACCACAACAGAGGATGTAGAACAACGTGCTCGAAGAATCACTGTCGAACCTGGAACTGAGCACCTGAACCTATATTCCGAGAAAATGCAGTCCACATCCGAAGATGTGGGTCAGTACCATGGAATGGGACCGAGTATATGGGGGTGTATGCAGTTGTATAAACATCATCATCATAAATATTTATAAGAAATATGTAGGATGTATGAAAGACTCATATAGCTCGAAGAAAATCATCATAATCATGAGAGGATGAAATAAGTACAATAACACATGTGATTCATCATATAATTTGTCAATCACTTTCAGTTCATCAAGAATATCAATTCTCATAATGTAAATATCATTTAAATCTTTCGAAAGAATAAATTTCACAATTTCACTTTCAAATCACTTCACCATTTCCATAGACACAAGGAAACACACACACACTGGGAGATCCTATAACCGACATAAACCATGTGATCTACATGGAGTCCAATGTACAACCCACGTTGGGGAGAGCCGTCTTATCCTTTCCATCAAAGTAGGACTATCGATATCAAATCCACACAAACTAGTGATCACTATATAAATCAGCCTCAGGCTTACTCCTACGGGGGTACGTAGTTCTAGGGAAGTAAGGTCGCTTTATACCTCCCACTCGGTGCTAAAGATTTCTCCCGGACTTAGCTCAGATCATTTCAAAGACAATTCTCAACAAAATAATTTCAGTAATATATAAATATACATCGGGAGCCATTATGCTTCCCATCTATCAAAATCAACCACATTGTGGATTTCTTTCACACTCGAGTTCAAAACAACTCCATTAAAACCAAAAGGTTAAATCATTCAAAATATCTCAAATATTCAACATCAACGTGCTTATAACACACACTTTCTAAAAAAACACAATTTCCAATGGGGATTCACGACACAAATATCAAAATCATGATAAATATCGTTCAAGATTCATGCTTTATATCTCCACACATAAATTCATCTTTCAAAATCATAAACATCAAGATTTCATAATAATCATCATAAGATATGGGTTCATGCTTCAAATTCGTAAAAATCAAATAAAAATCATGCCTTTGTAAAGAAAATTACTTTTGAGCACAAGAATGAAAGAGAGTTCTTGTTGAAAAACCCTACATACCTTGAATGATGAACTTTAGATTGATACTCATTTTTGAGATGTTAATCGTGCCTTTGAATGATGGTTCTTGGAGTTCTTGAACTAGGAACTTGGAATCTTGAATAAATTTGCAGAATTAATGGTGAACTTTGGAGGTTCTTGAAGTTGGATGTAAGAGCTTAAGGTTTTCTTTTTGAGGAAATTTGATGAAATATAACATATAATACTTCTAATATGATTTAATATAGGGTTTGGACAGATTTTAGGTGAGGAGGAATGACCAAAACGCCCCTAAAAATCAAATAATTCTCGAATCTGTCCTTTGGTGGACTGTTTTGATAGTCTAAAGTAGATCAACCATAACGTTTTACTTCGATATCCAAATTGGATGAAACCAATTTCATTAGAAAGAGGACTCTCATATATTTCCATTGACATATAGTATCTCACTCAGATCATTGTGTACGAGTAGTTATGATCGTTTGAAGTTGACCTAAAACTTCACTTTTGATAGGCTGAAGTAGATCGACCATAACCTTTTGCTCCGATAGACAAATTGGATGAAACCAATTTCATTGGAAAGAGGACTCACAAAGATTTCCGTTGATATATAGTAGATCACCCAGATCATTATGTACAAGGAGTTATGATGATTTAAAGTTGGATCAAAAATACACCAGGCCTCAGTACTTTTTCCTACACGTTTTACTGTTCACTACTATTCATAGTTCGATCGGAATGTTCATAACTCGTTGCTCGGATGTCCGTTTTGGATGATCCACATATCATTAGAAAGCTTATTCGATACTCTACGCAATGGTGGGTCATAATTTAAGACATTCCGCACAGAAAATTTATAATTCGTTCTAGAAGATAGAACCCAACACGTTTATGAACAAAATTTCAACAAAACATTTCTTGGGGTATTACACTAACACTCATCCTTCGTCTATTCTGCAGACATAGAGGACTATCAAGGCCAGAATTTCTAGGAATTTACAGGTTAATCCATCATTTTTTTTAAGAAATTAAGAGGTTAACCATATACTAAGAGTATTGAATTTAAACAATCATTTAATTTACATGATGCAGAATATATCTAAAATTTCTAAAAAAAAAAATATAAACATCTAAAAATTTTTAAGACATAAAAACATATTTTTGATGGGGAAAATATAAAATAAATAAGAACTGACATGAAGTAACTGGGATAGAGGTTTCCCTTTCGAGAATCTCCTAAAGACTTTTTAAAACTGAAAGCTTTTTTATTCAACTTCCTTATATTACAAACTTTAATTTACACCCCAAGGAAAGGTTGGTTGGAAAAGGAGGATTTATACATAGGAAAGTATGTTGAGAGGTTCTAAAGTTTTTTCGATCTCCTTCTTCTATTAAGTTACAAGTCTTATATAGACTGAAGTAAGAAAAAAAGAGTGGACTAGAATAAAACTACGTGGCCTTGACAATATGGCCGACAGGTAAGGATAAGATTCTTTAATAATGCAGGTCGGGTACACATTGGGCCCCATCGTCACATGCATTATTATTTCTCTTTTCCTGACGCGTGCTTCAATAATTTTTCTTTCTTTTTGGAAAGTAATGATAAAGGAAGCACTCACTCTGACACCGACTTAATTACAAGACTCAAAGTGGGCATACCCACATGGCACTCTTATCATAATTACAATACCTTATAGTAACCTTTATTACTTGTCTTTGTCTGCTTATATGTCCAAGTTGTGCAGGGCTATGTTGTCGAAACTTATTCCAGAGTCATTGTTTTCATAGGGATCCTGAGCATCTTGGAGAAGACTATCTTTAAATCTATCATCTTCTTCGTCTGATGATCTTATAATATTAATGTCTGTATTATTCATGTCTGGAACTACTACTCTATCTGTGCTTGTACATGGCTTGTCTTTATTGTCAATATGCTTATCTTGTTCTTGGATATTAAAGAATTTTTCTAATGTCTGTTTTACAATAATCTCAATTTGTTTATTCTTCTTTTTTGCCTTTAATGTCTTTTTTAAGGTACTAGTCTTATGTGGTTTTGATGAAGGTCCTGCTTCATCTTCACTTTTTTGCAAAGTGACAGCCCTTAACGAATTTGATTTGTCTTTACCGGTTACCGTTTGAGCCGGACTAGCTGCACCAATATCTGGTACAGTGGATTTCTGAGCATTCAAAGGGGAATGCACACCCTTCTCATCCATTTTTTGTGGAGATAGAGAACTCTTTGTCTGAGAACTGACATTAGTTTTTCTTGTATGAAATTTGCTCAATTTGTCTTGTAAAGTCTGCATTTGCTCCATGAGTCTAGGGTTTTCTGTAATAGAAGCCTCCTTTTGAAGATTTAATCTCTTGAAGGCCTCGGTCATAGAGTGGCAATGGTCACAGAAAATTATTTTACCTGAATCTTTTTGGATATTGTACTAAGGAATCTGGTTAGGATTTTGTCTTAATGCTGGAGATAAGAAAAAATTAGGTCCTAGGTGTCCTCCTTCATAATCAGAAGCTTCAGAAAAATCATTGAAACCTTTGTAAAGAGGAACTTTTATACCACTTATAGAGTCTAGTACTTCTATCCATGTCTGAAAAATTTCATTTGTCTTACCATGTATAATTACATAATATTTGAATCTAGGCTTACTTTTATCTGATATATATTAAGATAAAGCATTCATGGCGGCTAAAAAATGTTTATGGTCTGGTTTATGGTGTGCTATCCACAAATTGTCTATTAGGCATTTTTGGGGTCTATCTAAAATATGTTCTGGTCTTAGGTTAAAAGAGTAATTACTAGGTGGGAAAGCAATTAAATTAAAAGGCCCAAAGTCTATTCGCTCTAGTGGTTGCATGGAGTTTTGGAGTTCAATAGAGTTTTGGGGTCTAAATCTAACGTTTCCTAGCATTGTATGAATATATATATATATATATATATATATATATATATATATATAGAGAGAGAGAGAGAGAGAGAGAGAGAGATTCTGTACTTGATAAAGAGGCTGATAATTCTTTTCATATTGCATTTCAAAAAGTCATCGCAAAAGTAAACCTCCTAACAATTAAAAATACATATAGTAAAATTATTGAATTTCCGATAAAGAAGACCAAAGTTATTTAATCTTTCATCTCTTCTATTTCTATAGATAAACAAATTAAAGTGTAAAGAATATTTAAAAAAAGAAAAGATTGTGCAAATAAAAATTCAAGGAGGTTCATACTTAGCAGCTGAGCCCGTGTATTCCTAACATAACGAAGATAACTATATTTATAAGACAATTGATTACATACAAAAAAAAATTGACAACAAATATAAATGTAAAAAAGAAAAATCAAATTCAATTAATTTCATTTCTCATCCTTCCGTTCCTATTGAATGATATTTTATCTCCTTTTCATCCATCATTAAGTTTTACATACTTTTTGAGAGCTTGTAACATGATCATGTTGTGATCTTTGATAAGCCAGAAATAAAGTCTTCTATAGGAAATGATAGTGAAAACTTGAAAAGCGACTTCATCTTTCTAGTAAATAATCTTTCACATAAGTGATTTACTCGATATTATTACTCTTGAGTGTTGTTACAATATTGGTATGTATACAGTTAAGAATATCTTCAAAATAAAATTATTCAAATTCAATAAATTCACTCATTGACCAACCTGCAAAAAAACAAATCTAAAATCAATAGTGAAAAATAATTATAAACACAAAAGGAAGAAAGAAACACCAAAAACTAAAAAAAACTGAGAATCTAAAAGTTTTCAGCTTCACTGGTCACGATCTTTATGAAATAATACTCTTATATCCGCAATATAGTATTATCATACGTTAAACTGAATTCTAGACATCAAAAAACTTACTACACGAATCTAAGTATTGATGCTTAAATAACATAAAAATAATAAGTCAAAAGGATGATTAGATATGCATAGTAACTAACAAGTACATGAAAATAAACTTAAACAATTGAACTAATAAATCTAATAATAGAAAGAATGTTTTCTTTTGAATTTACCTTGTCCAAGAAGGCAAAGATAACAATTTTTTTTTAATTTCTTTGTCACTTTGTTGCCTTTGATGTATATATGTATATATAGAGAGATAATCCAAACAATAATAAACAAAATGAAAGTGTAACAATAAGCTGCTTCAATACCTTTAAAAAATTTCCAAAAATTTAAATACCCTCACTTGTTAATCATACCTAAGACCGATAAATCAATTGCTCCATCAAATTATTTTATTTGATGAGATAAGTTTGACAAATACTTTCATCATATAAATAACCATAATTTGTTACAATTGAATAGAATGAGGGAAGGCTAAAGGCCATTCATGTTTAATTTTGTAAACGGTTCTTGCATTTACTCATACAATTAATGAAATTCCATTTGGAAATCATTCCATGATTATAGTTATATTAAAGTGTACGTTTTCTACATTTGTTTCTCGTCTAATAAGTACTCCCAAATGATAATTGCATCACAGTCAAGATATAAATCAATAAAATGTTCAAGAAAAATATGAAATATGAAAAGTTGTAATTATAATAATTAAGAGGTGTAATTAGGAGAATTAAGAGAGTAGTTTTTATTTTAAAAATGTACAACAAATTAATTTTAACATGAAGAAAAACTCAAAAAATTGATAAAAAAGATAAAATAGGATTCTAGTCCTTAGAAAGCGCCACATGGATCTATCATTCTCCTTTATATATATATTAATATAAGCACCCGCGCAATGCGCGGATAATATTAAAATATTGTTTATAATTATTTTATATTAAAATATCTTGTTCGATCATGTTAAATCATATTACTTATATTGCTTTAAAAAAAGTTCAGCTATCATATTATTTTTTAATGAAATTTAAAAAAAAAATTATAACCTCCACCTCCATCCCCCCCCCCCCCCCCAATAAGATAAAAATTCTAACTCCCCCCATTCCCCACACCAAATCCCAACTAAATTATACAAAAAAATATATATATGTAACTACAAAAGAAGTTTACGTTTCATCATTTACTTTATCATACCATCACATCCCCCTTCCCCACCTCCAACTAAATCTCTATGAGTAAAAATAATTCTGTACTTGCAAAACGAAAAAAGTTATATTTCATATTTTTTTTTGTTATATTGTTTATTATTTAAAGATTTTAGATTGTCAATAATAATTTTAAATTTTTATAATACTGCCTTACATCTCTTTCATTTAAAATTTATAAATAATACATTGCATCTAATTACTTGCCTTTATATCATTTTAAATCATATTATCTTAAGAAAGGTTCAGCTATCATAATATTTTTCAATGAAATATGAAAAAAAATTTCTACCCTCTCCCTCCCCACCCCCTCCAAATCCCCTTCTCTAACTAAATAAATACGAAAAAAAATAATCATATTGTTGTAAAAAGAATTATTTTATATTTTTCTTTATTTTATTATCACAATTAAACAAATATTAGGTCGGTTGTATTCTGCTTCTTTCCCAGCTCTTTGCAAGTCAACAATACCAACAAAATCATCACTAAAAAAGAAAAACTCAAGAAAACTTCTTCATAAATTAAATAATAGAAAAAAAAAGATTATTTTGAAGTCAGTTATTATCGACCCATTTTTTATATTTAAAGAGAATTATAATTTGTAATGAGAGACGAAGAACTGTGAGAAGATTGCAATATATATATATTAGTACGTTTATTGTAGAACAAAAAATATTTTAACAAATGGATAAAGGTCATTAACTGTTATACATTATTTCCTCCTTTTCAAAACAATTAGCACATTTAATATTGCACAATTCTTAAAGAATAATTCTTAAAGAATAATTATTAGTTTTTTAATTTTCATTAATTTTAGAATAGTTAATGATAAGGTAGAGTTGAAAAAAATAATTAATTATTTTTTAATCTTTTAAACTAACAACTATTTTGAGACAAATATTTTAGTAAATATGTCAACTATTTTCTTTTGATAATCGTAATGTTCAGGCTTGATTTTGCACATAAACATGTCAGTTGTTTTGAGAAGGAGAAAGTAGTATCAATTTTGAATGACATGTAGCGAATGTAATATTAATATTTAAATTTTAATTAGCATGTCACTTGACTTAAGATAAGTACCTACTATTTTTCTTTAATATATCATAAATTATTATTCCTTATATATGTTCTTTTTATTATTTATTTTCACAATTCTTAAAATGTCTAAATTTGTTAGTAATATTTTTGAATGTCATTTATTTACTTTATTTTATTTTAAAATTAAACTTTAATATCCGCACCATGTATCTACCCACCCCATTTTTGTACAGATGTCATAAGTCTGCTATTTTTAATAAATAACTTATTAGCTTATCATCTTGCTTAATTTTGAAATATAATTTTCTATTAAAAAAAATTAATTTAATATTATTTAAATAATTCATTAAATTTCACAATTACTTTATAAGTATATGAACTCTCAATAGTTAATTATTTTTATGTCAACATTCATAATGAATATGTATTTATTTAGTAGTGTGAAACAATAAATTAACATGAACATGTTGTATTACTTATATAATTGATCTATACAAACACATTCAAACAGTTTCAGATAAAATTCAAACACATATACAAAAAATTTAATCTGTCAATAAAAATAATTTTATCTTTATATATGAATAGTTTATATGTCAACTACTAAATAATTCGATTCTAATTTAGAATATATATATCAAATATTGCTATGATGGTAAGGAAAGACAAAACAAATCAAATCAATTAAATAGATTATTTTTAAGTTTGCATACTTTTCCTATCACAATTTTATTACTGCTCATTTCAAATCAAATAAATATTAAACATATAATTTTTTTTTATAAAGCAAATACATAAAATAATAATTAAAAAATATTTTTTACGTTCTTAGATTTTACCAATAAGTAACACTATTATTCTTGTTGCTAGTGTTACTGCAAAAAAATATTAATAATTTTTTCTTTGAAAGTTAAATTTATGAGTAAAATAAAAAAATTCTTAAGAAAAATAAGCATCAAGAAGAAATATACCACATCACCACCACCAACTAAAATAAGAGAAAAAGTGATGAGGATAATTAATACAACTTATCTCTTTGTATTTATTTTTATCAAAAATGAAATGAACAAACTCATAACAGAAAATATTACTTACTTGAATTCAAGCTAGAAAAATAGATTAACGTGTAACATCACCATAATTCATCTGCATATGAAAAAGTAAAATTGTTAAAACAAAAAAAATCTAAAATATAGAATATGAAGAATTCAGTAAATAAACCCATGAGTAGATTGTAGAAGCATATATAGGAGAAGTTAATGTCACGACCCAAATGGCCATGAGTGGCACCCACACTAATCTTTCTGTGCGAGAACCATCTTGTATTAACTAACACCATTCATTATCTGATGGTATGCCACTAGGAATCTTTGGTACTTTCAATTTCATGATTGTATTCCAGGCTTAGCACAACATCCTTATGCACTCATTTCACATGTTAGGCGCAGCTGTGTGTACATATTTGTGTTATTTATGTGGATGTTTACAGTATGGTTGATACTCTTGACGGTTATGTGATTTGTTTGTGAGCGTTGTTTGACCTGTTGTTGCTGCATTTTTGATTCATTAAATATTTGTGGTGAAACGATATTTGTCTACTTGTTATTTGATTTATGTTGTGTAAATGCTATTAAATTGAGTTGGTCTATGATACCTACTAGTACATAGTGATTTGTATTGATACTACCCTGTACTCTTCTTTTGTTGAGTGCAGAAAGTGTTCTAGGCTCAGACATGACCTCACCTCTAGATTTTGATAGAAGATCTTGATCCAAGGGTGAGAACTCCATCTCCAGGCTGCCATGGGTCATCTTATTTATTCTTGTCCATCTTTCGGGCAATGAAACATTTTTTATTTACTTTATTTTTGGATATCACTTTAGATATGATCTTTGTTAGTAGTTCTTGTATGTTGACTTTCGGTCTTGGGAATTTTAGTAAGTAGTTTGCTTGAATTTTTGCATTAATAATAATTAGTTATGAATATTTGTTATTATGTTGAATTTTATAATAATATCATCTAATATTGACTGTGTTTGGGTAATGGTTCGGTTTTGATGGTTCTCCCACAGGAAGATTAGTGTGGGTGCCACTCATGGCCATTTGTATCTTGATAAAGTTGGTATCAAAGTCCTAGGTTCATCGATCTCGTCGTACAAGAACATGTCTAGTAGAGTCTTGTGAAACGGTACGGAGACGTCTCTACTTTTCTTTGAGAGGTTATAGGACACTAGGAAAATTCAAATTCTTCTTTCTTACATGCTATTACTTGAATTCAATTGCCAGCTGGCGATTTCAATTGGTATCTGTTAATAAGAGCAATGTCAAGTAGAGTTTCGTAGATTGGTGTGTAGGGCCCCGCACCCAATCTTCGTTAGTCTTTGAGGCATGTAGAAGTTATTTTTCTTTCTTTCTCTCCACCGTGTCGTCCTAATCTTGGACTACTAGATTGAATCCAATTGGTATCTAGACAGTTTCAATTGGTATCTTAATAATTTTGAATAAAAATCTAGGAAATCTCAATTGGTATCTATTAATAAGGTCTAAAAGTTGTTAATACGTAAAGACTTGTGAAAGTTGTGAACTTATTGATTACTTGTGTTTGATATTTGGCTAAAATTATGTTGCTAGATTTTTGTCATTATTGTGAATTATTTTTGTTAAGTAATGAAAATTGACTAAGTTGTTTTTGTTGATAAATGTGATGAAATTATTTTATTTCTTGTTATTGTGAAATTAGAAATTCTATGGTGCTTATTTATTTTTTGTACTATTATACTGATGAGATTGATGGTTTGAGAATTGAGAGGATGATATGAGAATATGATGTCAAGAAAAGATGGTTAGGTGACAAGTAGTAATGTGTTGTCTAGTAATGATTAACAAATATAGGATTGATTAGTTGATAGTAATGAATGGTGGATAAATGATGATTTTGGTCTAGTGATGAACCTTGACTAGATGTTAGATGCTGGCTATTAAATAAATAGTGGTTAGTTGGTATCCCTTGAACAAGGATTATGTGAAGGATAATGTTTAGGCTAATAACTAGAGGTTATGTGATGGTTAGTGAACTAGTGATTCTATTATAATAAGTGTTG
The DNA here is from genome assembly GCA_030864225.1 of Capsicum baccatum var. pendulum. Taxonomy (NCBI): domain Eukaryota; kingdom Viridiplantae; phylum Streptophyta; class Magnoliopsida; order Solanales; family Solanaceae; genus Capsicum; species Capsicum baccatum. The sequence continues at coordinate 153,090,189 of CM061561.1, read as the reverse complement.
GTTAACTAATGAATAGTTAGGCAAGGATTAATTGGTAAACAATCGTTAGATAATGAATGGTGTTAGTTAATAAAAGATGGTTCTCCCACAGGAATATTAGTGTGGGTGCCACTCATGGCCATTTAGGTCGTGACAGTCAGTTAGTAGAACTTCATTCAAATTTGAATTTCATTTAAATTTTATTTCAGAAAACTAACTGATTAGGATATTGATTGGAATAAATATAAATTTAAAAAAAATTGAGGACCAAAATCTTATAATTGCTATATAAAAGGAGAATTCACAACCAACAACTGATAAATTTAATAATAATCTTTATAAGTGGGATAATTGAAGAATTTTTTGTTTATATTTAAAATTAAATTAAATTAAATTAAATTATACTAATTAATTAGTAGAACTTCATTCAAATTTGAATTTTCATTTAAATTTAAATTCAAAAAACTAACTGATTAAGATATTGATTGAAATAAATATAAATTTTAAAAAGTAGAGGAACAAAATCTTATAGTTGCCATATAAAAGGAGAATTCACAACCAACAACTGATTTTAATTTAAATTTAATAATAATCTTTATGAGTGGGATAATTGGAGGAATTTTTATTTTTATTTAAAATTAAATTAAATTAAATCATTAAATTATAATAGTCTTTATAAGATTTTTCTCCTCTATTTTTTAAAATTTATATTTATCCCAATAAATATCCCACTACTACTACTGTAATTATTACTATTTATTTAATTATTATTATTATTATTATTACACATACTATGCACCATGCACTACTACTTTTACTGTATTTATTATTAGTATTATTAATATATCTTTATCTTTTTTTTTTATATTAAAATAAATTTTATTTAGATAATTTTATATATTAATTTAAATTTTTAAAGAGATAAATACATGAAAGAGTAAAAATTCATTTAGAACTCTTTAACCATGAGTTTCTATTTTTAAGGTAATGAAAATCTTTTTTTTTTAATAAGGGATAATATATTTTCAAATTTAAATATTTATAATCTTTTAACTCATTATTAATATAAAAGATATAGATATAGATGTTCAAGATATGGAATATATATGGAATAAATATATCTAATATTATTTTTTTTAAAAAGATTATTTTATCTTTAAGAAAATATTGTATCTCCAATTGAAATTCAAACAAAAAAATTGATAGAATAGAGAACATCTTATATGATTAGTTAAGCAATAATAAGAGTCCAATTCGAACACTATAGTGTGATAACTAACTATTTTCTATGTAGTTTTATTTTATGATTATTTTAATTTAAAATTAACAATCTCTCAATTATCTTTTAATAGTTTACCCTTTTTTCACGTTTTTTTTTTAAATTCTTTTTTTTTTAAAATTCTTTTCTTTTCTTTTTTATCTTTATTCTTTCTTTTGTTTTTCTGTTGATTTTTTTTTTTTATAAAAATCAATTGACAACTTAAATATATAAATGTATTTCAAGTAGATATATACATTTAATTTAATTATTAAATTCTAATTTATATTTTAAAATTTAAAATAATTACAAGTAAGGATAAGTTTTAGATATACACCAAAAATATATATTATTTTTATTTATCAATAATAATACTAATAATAGTAGTAATATATTTATTATTATATTTGATACATATAACTTTATGAAATATAAGAGTTCTATAAATTCTAATTCATATTTTCAACTTTAAAATAATTGCAAGTAAGTATATATTTTAGATATACACCAAATATATATATTATTTTTATTTATCAATAATAATAATAATAATAATAATATATTTATTATTATATTTGATACATATAATTTTATGAAATATAAGAGTTTATTTAGAACTCTTTCATTGTGTGTTTCTATTTTTAAACTAATTAGTAACTTTTTTAAAAGATAATGTTATTTCAAATTCAATTAATTATAAAAATCTTATTACACTACTATTAAACTTGTCCTAAAAACTGACACGTGACTTCTTTTCGTCCTCTACTTTATAATATATATAGATATTGATTAGCGGTAGTCTAAATTTCTTGTCCTTTCTTTCTCCCTCCTCTCCTTTTTCGATTAAAAAAACATATGCTACTGCCTACTTAGTAGAGATTGGAGTTACACTAACTACTACTCCTGCAACTAACGAAATATTTTAAAACAGAAACAACTAACATATAATATTTTAAATCAGAAACATATGTTATTTTGTATTGTAGAGTTAGGTTCTTAATCAAAATACTTCTTATTGTAAATTTATAGTTTTTTGTTAAATAAATAGAGGAATTTGGTGTTTTGTGATTTCTAATTTACATGCAAAAGTATTGAGTTTCGTTTATAATGCCGACTCTTGGCACATCAAGCATATCTCAAACTCCAAAAATTTGATTGTTTGTATTATTTATTTGCCATAATTTTTATTAATTTTTTTTTTTTTTTTAACGTTGGATTTTGAATATATAAGTGAAAATGAAATCTTAATGCAGATACTATCACTTTTTTAAAAAGTTTTCAACTCTAGAAGTTTTCCTTTAGGATCATGTCTGTAGGTCATGAGAGAGTAATATAAAAAAAGGAATTGTGTCTCAAATTAAATATATCTTGAGCTTCCGAATTTTGCTTGAAGATCATCGGAGAAGAGTCATATGATTCAACAAATAATATGCACGTGAACTCGTATGAAATGTAATGAAATATCTCAATTGCAGAAAATAGATATCACAATGACGAAATGTAAAAATGCCTTCTAATAATAAATATCACAAGATATGTAGAAGTCATATATTTTGCCTATCGGGAGAATCATGCCATCAGCAATAGCTATAGTTAATCATTTGTTATGCTCCCAACATATATAAGAGTTATAATCAACGAGAGAATCAATATCTGACTACATTCATGTCATGCTAGATAGTTCAGTTTTCAAAGAATTAGTCCAGTCAAGATAACTTATTACTTTTACTTTTCATATAATATCAGTACCCGCATAAATGCTTGTCATCTCACCTATACGGAAACTCATATATCTCTATTACTCCCTTGTAGGGTCAACTCCTAAGGACTTTGAAAAAGAGTAAAAGAAAGTCTCAACTTGTCTTAAAGGAAGTCCGTAAAATCAAACCAAAGTTTTACCCTTTCAAAGAGCCTCTTGAATGAGCTCAATCTGATCAAATACGTATTCTACATATGAATGGGAAATTATAGCAATCATATTTCTATATTTAATTTCGTTCCCAAAAATCCAAAAGTCAACTTCGATGTGATAAAGGCAAAATTGAACTTTTATTTGAAAACCATGTTACTCATAATTTAAGAAACTCAATTATGAAATTTCATCTAAAATAGAGTTAAAATCAACCTTCAAATTATTAGAATGTCAATTCTTAACTTTAGCCCCAAATTTTTCAATTCAAAATTAAGATTTGAAGATGACATCACAAATAGATCACTGAACATGTGTAAATATAGTGTAAAAAGCATACCTACAGAAGAATCCTTCAAAATCACCTTTTGAATCTTAGCAAAATTGAGTTCCCAAGCTTTAAAAATGGAGTTGCGAGATTTATGTCCAAAATGGGGTTTTCTAAAAACTGCTCAGTCATTCCTTTCAATTCTTAATCTTTAACTGTTCGATTTTTAATTTAATCAATAAGAAAATGATCATATAAAATCAAATAACTAATTTTTGTCTATGTGGCAGATAGCCTATTGGAAAGAGACTATTCTCATCCTTCTTGTTTCAGTTGAGTGAGCTAATTTTTTCGTGTACATTCTCATCTCTTCAACAAGTTTAGTAATGAGCATAACGGTCATGTTATTCCGATGAAGAGAAGAACCTATGATAAGCATTTCAGCAAATTTTCAATTTCAATAAATTTTTTTAATTTCTTATTTACTATGTTCAACTCTATGTATTCTTGTATTCTGTTGCATTATCCGTCGTCTTTGCGGCTGCTAAAGAGCCTACTCTATTTGAAATATTGAGTGAGTTGACCCAAAAAGAGATTCGAATGAATCTTTCAACAAGAGAAATAGAAGTTGACCACAAGGTCATCTTTGTGGGAGGCTGTTGTTTGAGCCTTCAATGAACTACATTCTCTTCGACCCCCTTTTGAAATCATTCCTAGACTGAAATACCCAAGAATATGGCCTTGCAAAAAATTTTGGTTGGTTGGTGATGATCATGATAGGTGTTGTGTTGTATCCTTATTGTGTATTGTTTCTAACTTCTGTAAAGGTTGCCTTGATGTATGTTGATGTCTTAACTTGTATTTATGCTTACCTTGCCCCTCATTCGAAGACGCATGATCCAAGTGGGGGAGAATTGAAACACCTAGACTTGAACCCTTAAAAGAACAACTTTTGGTATCTCTGGGGTGGGTACGGTTGAAGGGCTTGGTTCGTACCCTTCTTATCCTCTCCTCCCGTATCTTAGACAGAATACTAAGGTAGTATACTGGTTGCATACGAGTGGTATGCAACTCAACCGTGAACAGAGAGACGCCAAACCTAGTGGACTGTTTTGGTTACGGGTGGTCGATATGAGTTAGGTCATGAGTCATACCCTTTGGATATGACTCAAGAGTGTCTAGTCGTACCCTAACCAGTGTGGTTAGACAAATAGAAATATGGGGTACGAGTTAGGGTACCACTCGTACCCTAGGTCATAGTTGCCAAGTGAACCGTATAGGGGAGTCGTACCTCTGCACAAGTGTACTTTTTAGCTTTTTATTAAGGACCTTTTGGTCATTTCTCTTGCCTAAACCCTAAGTATTTGCACTATATAAGGCATGGTAGACTCCAAAGTCTTCATTTACAAGACTTAAACATTCCAAACACTCTAAAAAGCTTCTTGGAGCAAGATTGGAGGCTAGAGTTTGGAGGGTGTTCATATAGTGGCAGGAAAGAGTCAAGATTATTGGTGTGTCATCTTTTTTTAAGGCATGTATCTTTTTCCCTCCTTAAATAACTCTAAACACATGTATTTTACACTTGGATTAGTAAGTGTACATGGTGGTTTTGAATCAAATGAAAAGGGTTTTTGATACCTATCAATGAATAATGATGATTCTTGCTTATACTTTTGTTGATAATGTTATTGATGGTAGGTTGTATATATGGGTTCTTGTTGTATGTTTTTTAACATGAGTATCTTAAGTAACCCTAATCTTAATGATTTCTATCATGAAAATGATCTTGTTAAAGGTACGCACACAAAATGTTTGTGAAAATGTCTAAGTGAGTTATCTAGTAAAATGTTAGTGATGTGCTGAGCTAGAGGAATGGCCTAAGGAGTATAAATGGTTGATGAATGATATTGTAAAAGGTATTATAAGTCATGTATTATGTAATTGATGATATTGTTTTGATAATGGTTAATAAGGGGTTAAGGCCCTAAACATAAAAATAAACTTGTTTTGGGTGTTGAACCCAAATGTGGTGTAAGCTTGCTAATGTAATGTGAATGATTATGTGGGTCTTGATGACCGTAAATGTAATGAATGATGTTCTATATCAATGCATTTGGCCTATTAACATGACGAACGGTTAAATGGTCTCGTGAAGGCCAAATATGTATCTAGGGAAATGGTCTAGTGAATATGAATAAGTCATGATAATGTCTAAATGAATGTGAATACTTGTAGAGGATTGGTCAAGGCCTTGTTGGCCATGTATTGAGTTATAATAATCGTGAATGCTTAGAAATAGTTAATAAGAACCTTGTCAAGCGTGTAATGCATTAACTTGTGGCTTAAATAGGGCAGTGGCCCTTTTTGTATAAATGTTTGTTAATTGGTATTGTGTTGGTGTGGTTAGGTAATTTGTTAACTTTAACCATGTTGGTTTGATGGTTATGAAGAGAGGTTCATTCCCTAAACTTGAACTCGAATTGTAAATGTCTTGTGAGGGTCTTGATGACCACAAATTGAAATGCATGATGAATTGAATGGAGACATTGACTTATTGAGATAGTTGAGCATTGAAGGCTCCCATAAGGACCATGTGGTCGTGTATGGTGTCGAAATGGCTAAATAGGCTAAAGCTCTTGAATGTGTGGTATTGCTCCAATATATGAAAAGAATGATATGGATGCCAATGTATGAGCTAGTGGGTTAAGAGTTCAAATATCGACTAACGATGGCGATGTGATAGCTTGTGGCTAGAGTCCGTTACCTTATGAAATGACTTATGGTCAAAGTCCCTCGTCTAATATCTTGTGGTTGGATTCCCTTGCTTAAAGAGATCTCTTGAGGTTAAAATACCTCGCCTAATATGTAAGCGTGCGATTAGAGTTCCATGCCTACATGAACGTGTAAGCGTGCGATTAGAGTTCTATGTCCATTTTAATGTGTAAGCATGCGATTAGAGTTCCATACCCCCTTGAATGTGTAAGCATGCGATTAGAATTTTATGCCCACTTAAACGTGTAAACATGCGATTAGAGTTTCATGCCCACTTGCACGAGTAAGCATACGATTAGAGTTCCATGCCCACTTGAATGCGAGAGCATGTGATTAGAGTTCCATGCCTATTTGAATGTGTGATCATGTGATTTAGAGTTCCACGCCTAAGTGATTTGGTATATGGGTAGAGCCCTTATTTTAATAAATAACTATGTGGTTGTAGTCCCTTTGCTTGATGAAGTGTAATCATGGATGAAGTACCTTGCCTAATGATATGTGAATGTTGTTAAAGTCTTATGCCGAATGAGGATGGTATGGACCTAAGCGTGGAATGTCAGAGTCTTCTACTTTGTGTCATATGATTAAAGTATTTGAGAATGTTATTAAGTCTTGATAACTTGATTAGCATGTGATATATCTATGTGTAAGGATAAATGCGTAAATATGATTGAATATGATATATATTGACTTGTGTGGAATGGTGATGTTATTTTATCCTTATCCTTGAGTTACATACTAGCGCTCCAATCGCTAACCGTCTTTGGATGCTACGTCTCCATGTGATATAGGAGCCGGAGCATCTTCTTCTATGCAGTGAACCAGTGTTCGAGCGGACTCGTGCATTGACCTTGAAGTGGTGATCTTCCCTACTCTAGAAGACCTACCTCTCATAGTCACATTATTTTATGTCATAGACTTGTATAGGTTTGGTACTTGGCTATTGTGGGGTCATATCCCGACATATCTTTTACTCGGTTGTTTAGAGGTTTCGTGAATGATTGTGGACTTGGGCATATTTTCTAGATTGTTGTTATTAATGAAATGATAGATATTGTCTAACATTGGCTATTAGACTTATATTTCCGCTATTCTTATTTTATGGTCGAGATTCATCCGATCCGTGTGGATGATTATTGATAATTAAGTTGGGTTACGGGACGACCTTCGGTACATGTGTACTCGAGGTGCCCATACGACATGTCCTAAAGTTTGGGGCGTGTCATAGACCTTCATTTTGAATGTTTTTTCGGGGTTCTTTTTTTTAGTGGCATGTGCTGCTATAACTAATTGATTCTTCAATTGATTAGTGAATAAAGAAATTTAGTAAGAAATGGTAGAGAAATTCTCGAAGTACATAAATTCTCTATCTCTTTTCTTAGTTGAGTGAGAGGGTGTGTACTCTCAACATGCAAACATATCTCATTGAATCATTCTTTTTCGCTACTTCACATATAAGGCGAATTGAAATGCCTCTATTGTAGTAAGGTTAGGACCGCATATAAATAGAATAGAGAAAAAAAATTTAATTTCCTAAAAGTGTGTCCAATTGAAAATATTAGAACTCTTGTAAATTAGGGATATGACACATGAGCCAACCTTTTAGATTGAACAAAGTTACAAAGCTAATCACCTCGTTTTTCTTTCTTACCCGCCTTTATTAATAGTAAGCAACCTTTCTTTTTCATATTTCTTCTAGATTTTTCTTGATAAAGGTCTAATAGAATTGCGTGTCTTAGTACATTTTCTATGTCGTGATTATGTTTGATGTGTTTGACCCATGAATAATGTGTTTCTGCCTTAATGCAGATTTTAGTAAATTTAGTTTGCACCCTGTTAATGCTTTCTAATGTTTGTTAACTTACCTATTATAAATAACCATTAGAAGTCATACATATTAGAACTCTCGTCGTTGCAATTTCAGTTCTTAGGCACAGAGACTCGAAAAGGTAGAGAGAATAAATAAAAGGGGAAAGTAAATTAATTAAATATCACCCCTCTTCCTTCTTCGTAAATGCAAAATACGAAATAGGAATTCAGCTGGCACGACTAGAACCAGCAAACCAACTGTGAGTTTAAGTTCAATAATCTCAAACAAACCTTTGAAATTAATTTGAGACCCTATGAACACAGCTCTTATATTTTATTAGACTGAAAACGACACTTCAAACTTAATGGAACCATCAAAATATTGATCAGAGATCATTTTGATCAAGTGTGGATTGAAATCAAATCTTGATCTTAAACTTTCAACTTTTAAACCGACTAATCAAAATCTATCGAAACGCTTCAGTACTAGAACCAAATATCCTATGAACACAAAAATCATTCTTCGAAGCTAAAGAAACTTTGAAATTTTTATTTCAACCTTGATATCACCAAATACTGACTTTGGTCAATCACACTAGATTTCAAGTCTTTCAAAATAAAAAACTTTCTTAATTCTCATCCAATCACCTGAAAATCATGTGCCACACCCGCAGACATAAAATAATTATGGAAATGAGATAAAATAATCTAAATTCATAGAAAAAGAAAAATTACAACAAGGGTTATTAGTACTCTCTCTATTGTAAAATGATTGTCATTTTCACTTTTTGATAGTCAATTTAATACTTCCAAGTTAAATTACATTAGATTAGTTTGATTTAATATTCAAATTAAAAATATTTAAAAAAAGCGTATCAAAAATATTATAAACTATAGTAATTATTTTCATTAATATGATTAAAAAGACATAACATACCTTAGAATTCATATTATTTGAATCTTGAAAAGGAAATAGTGACATATATTTTGGTAGTGAGGGAATAGTACAGTTTTGTTGTATCATTTGCTTCGGTGCTTGTACATTTCTCCTCCTCCTTCCCCATCCATCCTCATGAACAAAACCCTTTCTAAATTGAGATTTACCTCCATACAAGAATCCTAAATCCACAACTTGACCATTTTGTTTTCTTTGATACAAATAACGAATGTTTCCCCACAATCTCAGCTCATCCCTAATCTCCCAGACGTCATAGCCTTACAATTTCTAGCAAGAATCCCCCATTCCCATCACCCTACACTGTTTCTCGTCTCCAAATCTTGGCGGTCCACCTTAACTTCCCCTGCACTCTACAATACCCGATCACTTCTTCGTACTACTAAAACTTTTCTCTACTTAAACCTCTGTATTAACTTCACTTTCCACTGGACACTCTCGTCTTCCACAAATTATTTCCAGTTTGTTCAATGCCCGTTAAGTCGATTAGATCGGATTTTGCTGTATTGGGATCTAAGATATATGTGATTGGTGGATCTATTAGTGAAATACCATCGAATAATGTGTGGGTTTTTGATTGTAGGTTTAATTATTGGGAAATGGGACCGAGGATGAGGATTGGTAGAGAGTTTGTTATGACTAGTATTGTGAATGGGAAGATTTATGTGATGGGTGGGTGTGTGCGGTTGTAGGGGTAGGGTTTATGCGATAGAGGATAGGAGAGGAGTGGTTTACGATGTTGAAGAGTGTCAATGGGAGAGTGTGTTGAAAAGGCTTGATTTGGGTTAGAGAGGACGGGCTTCGGTGGTGGGAAGGGTATTGTATTGTTATGATTATTTGGGGTAAGATTGGAGGGTATGATATGAAAGAAGATGTATGAAAAGAGTTGAGAGGGGTGGATAAGGGGTTGCCGAAGTTTTTGTGTGGTGCTACGATGGTGAATTTTTATGATTGATTGTGTGTTATGTGGGAAGGAAAAGGGAGCGGCAAGGAAGTTGATATTATATGTGCGGAGATTCAAGTGTGGAGGGATGAGGATGGAGGGTTGAGTGGGAACATTTTGTGGTCGGATATGATTCTTGTTGTTCCTAATGGTGCCTCAATTGTGCAATGCTTGACAGTTGATTTGTGATGATTACTATAAATAAGGTGCAGTCATTGTCAAGCTTTCGTTAAGCATTTTATTGAATTAGCATATGGACAATGATAATATGACTGTTTGTTGTTGTCGCTTCATTATTTCCTTTAGCCCTTTTAGTATTTGGTGTTTTTTAAAGTTATTGCTTATATTTGACTTGGGTCAGGTTGCGTGTAGCACTAATTGACTCTTACACTTGTCATTGTTAATTCACAATGTTGTGAATAATATGGATTTATTATTTATCCCATGACATTTTCTATACGTGTATTTAGTTTGAAAATAATATATATTAGATGACGTCTACAATTCATTTACTATATGTAGTATGTGGATTGTGGCTTCCTAATGTGTTATATGTGCTTATGGTGTTGGTAGCAAAAGTAGGGGGAATTTCTGGAATGGATAGTGGATTGAAAATAACTGGATTTGAGAAAAGAGGACATGACCTTAGCCCTTATGTGTCTATACTTTAGAAGCATGTGACAGGTTGAGTCCGTGCAGGTGGATAGGGACTTGTCATATGAAGAGGTTTTTATAACTATTGTGGGCTGACATGCTCACTAGTTTAGGTCAAAGAAGACTTCTTATGTCAAATTGTTGTGGTGGAACATCCAGTTGAGGAGATCCACACCTACCTGAGAGTCCGAGCAAGACAAACGTAGTTTGCGGCTATTTGATAATACTAGTTTAGGTGAATGCACTTCGCGCGTCTACCTCATTTTATTGAGTTTAAACGTTACACTAAATAGGATATTTTTTTAAAATAATAAAGATGAATACAATAATTAAATTCAACATCTTTTGGAAAATTTATTTAATTAAACCTAACCTTTACCAAAAAAATTATTAAGCCGATTGACATTCTGTAAACTATAAACAAAATAATACGATAATAGAGATATCAAAATAATACAACTAAACTTAACTTTTACACAAAAATATTCTCAAAACAAAGATATAAATACAATACAATTAAACCTAACTTTATCTAAAAAATTTCTCAAAGCCGACTGACATTCATCTACGACCTGTAAATTCATCTACGACCTGTAAACTACAATAAAATAATATAATAGTGATCACAAAGCTTCAATTTTAATAAAAATAATCCGTGTCTGAGGAAAAAATTTAACCCTAAAGAATGACTTGAATGAAAATAAAGTATATATATATATATATATTATATATATATATATATATACATACACGCCAAATTCTATTATGTTGACAAAAATAATGAAGAAGTTGAGGGTTAGAAAATTAATCATCCACCAATCCAAACATGCAACCGAATCAAGTTAGATGAACATCAATCATATTTTTTCAATAAGTAAATCGGTTTCTCCTATAGTTTAACGTGCATCTCAATATTTATACAAATATTTTCTTAATAGAGTCCTAACTGAGGAGTATTTTTCTATACTATTTTAGGAGTATTTTTCTATCCTATTTTAGGAGTATTTTTCTGATTGATCAGTACAAAGAAAAATATTAATTGATTCTCCTTCCATATATATACTTTAGGAGTCCCATATATTTTAGGAATCTAGTTAATAAAAATAATTAAATAATAAATTTAAGAAAATAGTAAAAAGACAGTTTTGTCTAAAGGAAGGTCTTTTAATGAAGGGCAAAAAGTTCAAATCAATTTTCTAAGGGTCTTCACACTTTTAATATAAAAATAATTAAATAATAAATTTAGGAAAATATTAATTGATTCTCCTTCCATATATATATTTTAGGAGTCTAGTTAATAAAAATAATTAAATAATAAATTTAAGAAAATAGTGAAAAGACAGTTTTATATAAAAGAAGGTTTTAATGAAGGACAAAAAGTTCAAATCAATTTTCTAAGGGTCTTCACACTTTTAATATATTATAGACACATATATAGATTATAGATATAGATTATAGATATGGATATGTATGGTTTAAACTCGTTCGCCAACAAATATTAAGTGGGAGAGAATCTAATACCCCACAAGAAAAAAAATATTTAAGCCCCCAAGGGTGTCGCCTAGTGGTCAATAAAGTGGATTAAAAAATATGAGCTCTCAGGTCCAAATCCTAGTGAAGGCAAAAAATACTACCACTTATCCAAGCCTTGGTGAACAGAACTACTTGGTACCTGTAGTTGGTGGGAGGTAACATGTATACCGTGGAATTAGTTGAGGTTCGCACAAGCTGACCCAATACGTACTACTTGCACTTGCTGGAAAATGTAGTCATTTTTAATCTTGTATGATTGCACATCTATCTTAGGCTTCAAAGTTCTTCAACACTTATTTTGTGGATATGTTGGATTTTAGCTACACAACTCACAACTACAGTACATTGCTAGTCTTCTTGTTATGGATTCGTAAAAGTCAATTAATTAAATATTTAATTATATTTTAGTGGTTTTATTTAGGCCAAACCCATCGATAGCCCCTCAAACTTGTTCCTAAAATTTAGTTAAGCCCCTAAACTAAGGCTTGCACCTATTAAATCCCTAAACCCCCCTAATTTGGTTCCAATTGAGCATTTTTTTCCCATATCTCATCAGCTTCCAGGTGTATGTCTCCAAACGCCGCTGATGTGGAAAGTTATTCCACTTAAAACCCTCCACGTGTATAAACTAACTCCAGATATACTTAATACATTTTAATTTTAAATGGAAAAAATCTCATTCCACGGAAGTTTTTCTCTCTCTCTCCCCGTTAACTCTCTCTCTCTTCATAACCCTAAATTAACCAAATTTCCACTCAAATCGAAGGACAAATTTGGGAATTTTCCTCAGATCTTCCTGGTGTAAGTGTTCTTATGATTTGTATTTGTTAAATTTTGTTGAATTTTAGCATATTGTAGTTTTTAGGGTTTTGAAATCACTGTTACGCCTATGATTTTGGGAATATTCCATCTCCTTACTTAACATGCATTAAAGGTATTATCTTTTAGCTTATTGATGTGTACTCTGGGCATATTCCGTGGCCATTCCGTTAAGTAACTTTGAATTTTTATCCTTTGTCACAGGTGACGTAATAAATGGAGATAATTTTCACAAAATTGCACCATGGGGATCCTTTTGCAATACGGGTGTCCCTACATATGTTGCAAGTTGTGTGCCAGAGGTAAGTTACATTGACAAGGACCACTTTTCCATACTAGAATTGTTATTTTATACTAAAAAATTAGGGTATGAAGCTGTTAGGGGGTTTTATTATCAAGATGCAGTAACTAATCAGTTCAAATTGGTTAAAAGTGACAGACATCTCTATGAACTGGTTAAATATTTAAAACATGAGGACTCTATTGATTTTTATGTCTATTATTTTTTAGATGAACCAATTCTTGACCCTGATGGTCCCACTGGTTTTTTACCTGCACCTGATAGTATTAAGTGTGCAGACCTAGAAAGAGAAAGTGTTGGTATTGGTGATAGTGCTAACATAGAGAGGGAATCTGTTGGAGTAGAGAAAGAGAGAGAGGCTGATATAGAAGACGTTGGTGTACAAAGAGGTGATGAGGCTGATGTAGAAGATGTTAGTGTACAAGGAGGTGATGAGGCTGACATAGAAGATATCCATGTAGAAGATATTAACCTAGAAGATTTTGGTGTAGAAGAAGGTGATGAGGCTGATGTAGAAGACATTAATGTAGAAGATGTTAATAGGCTAACAAGTGAGTTATCAGATTATTTAAGTAGTAATTCAGATCTTGGAGATATTCCTTCAGAAGATGGCTCAGATGTTGATGAGGATTTAAGGGCTTTTAGACAAGAAAGAAGGAAAAAAAAGCCAACAACAAAGAAAGAAACAAAAAAAACAAGAAAAAAGGTTGTTAAAGCTGAAGAAGTGCCTGTGGAAGTTGCTGGTTGTGTAGGTAGAGACGTTGGGGATATTGGTAAAAGTAAGGCTACCAAATATTCTGGAAAGTTGGGTGGAGATGAGGAATATATTGATAGTTCTGATTGTTAGAGTGAAGATAGTGAAGAAATAGATGTAGATGCTGTTAGAGGAGTAGATCTACCTAGAAGAAGGAGAAGCAAGAAAACTAGGTATGATGAAAATTGTGAATTTTCTGTGTTTGAGCTTGGAATGATTTTTTCGGGTGAAAATCAGTTTAGAAAAGCTGTTGCAGATTATGCTGTTGAGTATAGAAGGCAGGTGAAGTTAAAACCTAATGAAAACATAGAATAAGGGTGAAGTGCATTGCAGCTAATTCCAACTGGTTGCTGTTTGCTTCTACTGAAAGGGATTCAGGTGATTTTATTGTTAATAACTATAATCCTATTCATAAATGTATACCTCTAAACAAGAACAAGATGTGTGATTCAAAGCTGGTTGCTAGAAAGTTCAAGGACAGAATAGCTTCTCAGCCATACATTAGGATTTGGGAAATTCAGGATTTAGTAAGAGAGGTGCTGGGTCTTTATGTAGGTAAAACTATTTGTTATAGGGCTAAATAGATTGTTATGAGGGAGAATATGAGAGATTGAAAGCTAGAATTTGCCAGATTATGTGACTATGCAGATATGATCAAGACAACAAATCCTAGAAGTTCTTGTTGGATAAAAATTGACAAAGAAATTAAACCAGGAAAGAACCTCTTTGTTTATTTCTATGTGTGCTTTCATGCCTTCAAGCAAAGATGGTTAGATGGGTGTAGGAAAATTATTGGTTTTGCTGGATGCTTTCTCAAAGGAGCTTGTAAGGGTGAGTTTTTGGTTGCTGTGGGGAAAAATGGCAACAACCAAATGTATCCTATTGCATGGATAGTTGTGGATACTGAAACAAAACATAGCTGGGACTGGTTCATAAGGTATCTGATTGCAGATCTAAATCTGGGAACTAGTGAAGGCTTGACTGTAATGTCAGACCAACAAAAGGTACCACCACTTAATTATTTTTCTCATTACTTGACTTTATTTTCCAATAATATTCCTATTTTAATAATACTTAATACTTATTACAGGGTCTTGTTCCTGTTTTGATGTATCTGCTACCAAATGCTAAGAGAAGAATGTGTGCTAGACATATTTGGAGCAATTGACATGTGCACTGGAGAGGAGAAGAGAGAAGGAAACAGTTTTGGAGATGTGCAAAAGTAAGTTTTGAAGTAAAGTTTAGAGAGGAGATGCAAACAATGTCAAGGCTAGGTAAGAAAGAAATAACCGAGGACATGCTGATTAATCCTCCTACTTCTTAGTGTAGGTCATATTTCAAAACACATTCTAAATGTGATATTGTAGAAAATAACATGTGTGAGACTTTCAATTCTTGGATCTTAGCTGCTAGACATAAGTCCATAATCATAATGTTAGAGGATATCAACCATCAACTGATAAATAGACATGTAGATATGATTAAATTTGCAGAAACATGGATTTCAGACATTGCACCTATGGCAATAACTATTTTAGAAGCTAACAAGGAATATTCAAATAGGTGTAGAGTTCTATGGAATGGAGTTAATGGTTTTGAAATTGAGGATGGGGGTTACACATTTGTTGTTCACTTGGACAAGAAGTATTGTGATTGTAGGTTATGGATGTTAAGAGGTATTCCTTGTCCTCATGCCATTTGTGCTTATTATTACCTGAATGTTGATCCTGATCAGCATGTAGAGCACTGGTATAAGAAAGAAACCTTTCTTAAGTCTTATAGCCATTTCATTCAACCAATTACCAATATGAGAATATGGCCGGAAACCGAAAACCCATCAATTGAACCTCTAAAACCAAGAAAGATGCCAGGCAGACCTGGCAAGAACAGAAGGAAGAAGAAGGATGAGCCAAAAAAGTGGGGCAAACTCTCAAAAAAAAGTGTCAAGATCACTTGTTCAAGGTGCAAAAAAGTTGGCCATAACAAGACTGTATGTGCTAAAATGGTAAGCCTTAAATGAATTTCATAATAGTTTGTAAATTTAACATATTTCTTAGCTTTTCATATTTCTATTTGTATGTTAGAATGGGAAGAGGAGCAGTAATAGTAGTTAACCTAGCTGTCAGCCTGAAGCTTCATGGAATCCACCACCACCACAATCAAGTTCTATTTGTGGTGACACCAGTGCAATGACAAGACATACCAACACTTAAAGTCAGACAACAAGAGTAAGTTATATATGTTCTGCTGCCTTAATATTTTTGTCTTGCTTAGTATTATTATTTTTTGTCCTGCTTAATATTATTATTAAAAAATATTAAAAATATTATGTTGCATTTACTCACAGTCAAGCTCCACATTTCATACATATACAACTACACAATCCAGTCAATCAGGATCTATGTGTGCTGACATAGCTATTGTGCCAAGAACACCTTAAAGAAAGGTGTCAAGTGTGGATGGTAGAGGTAAAGGTGCTGCTGGTAGAGGTAAAGGTTATTCTGGTAGGGATGGTGGTTCTGGTAGTAGTCAATTTGGTGCTGATAAGGGAGGTAAAAGAGGAATTGGTAGAGGTTAAGGTGCTGCTGGTAGAGGTCAAGGTGCTGCTGGTATAGGTAAAGGTTGTTCTGGTAGGGATGATAGTTCTGGTAGTGGTCAATTTGGTGCTGATAGGAGAGGTGAAGGAGGAATTGGTAGAGGTCAAGGAGGGAGTGGTAGAGGATTTCCAAGAAAAATAGCCAATGCAAGAGGGACCCCATTTGAAAGTGGAGGAAATGTTTCTTCCAGTTAAGTACCACTTTTGCCGACCAATAAGAGGTCATACAATGCTACCTCATTTGCTGCTGCTACTGGATACAAAAGGCCTGCAACTGGTTTTGGTGTTTACTCTGATCCAGAAACTAGAACTCACGTGTACAATGTATTTATTTCTATCTCATTATTTACCTATAATAATATTTGCCCTAACGTTTTCATTCAAGTTTTCAATGTTCACTGTCTTACAATTTTATCTAATTTTACAGCCAGGTAAATCAAGTGAGAGGGTTCTTTATGGAGGTATAAATTTAAGGAGTGCTTTACCAACCAATATAGATATTGGTTTTAAACCTAATGTCCTAAAGTGGAATGGAAAAGATTCAGTCACCAGCACAGAATTACAACAAATGAAAGCAAATAAGAGAAAAAAAGTGGAAGAAGCCAAGTCTTCTTCATCAATTGGATCTTCAAAGAAGTAGTTCATTTAGAAATGATTTGCACTGTAATAAGGGATAATGTCTTTGAACAAGTTGTGTTACTAGTTTTTGAATAACTTTTTCTTAGGCAACAATTAATGATTTTGGTGTATGCTGCAGTAGAACTATTCTGCTCAATGTTGAGCCTTTTTTGAACACCTTTACATCATGTATGCAGTTTTTAGCTCAATCTTGAGCTGTGTTAGTATGATATCCAACTGCTTGCACTTGTAATATAGTTCATTTTTATCATAACCTTCAGTAGTTATAAATAGGCTGTATGGTAATACCTTCAGTAGCTACACAAGTAGACACAAAGTAGCCAACTGATAATGAGATTGTCATACAAAAATATGTCAATTCATCCAAACAACTACTACAAACAAACCAAACAACTACTACAAACTAGGCCAACTACAACCTGAACAAACAACTACTACTACAAACTAACGAAACAACTACTACAAACTAACCATTACAATATCCAATTACCTATTCAATAGGCAAACTTAACTACTACACCTTACACCATATTAAAGAACCACTTTACAGTTAGAATAATGAGAAGAAGTAGAACAAGTCTATTCAATTTGAGCTTAGCACATTCCATTTCAAGTTTAACTTTTTTGACTTTTTGCCTCAATGCAATCAACTTCCCTTCACTATCTTTCAATTTCTCACACAAAGTGTCCCTTTCTTGTTCAACACCTTTGACCTTTTGCTTCAATCGATCACATGAATTTTCACCATCTTTGCACCTAATCATTAAGCTCGATTCTACCTCAAGATATTAATGCACAGATATTGAAGGGTTTGGATCAATCCACCTAAAGTACCCACATCTACCATTTTCCTAAAATGAAAAAAATAATAGAATAATAAAAAAAATATCAAAAAAAATAATAATGAAAATCTGTAAAAATGATACAAACCTTTGAACTTTACATCCAAAAAATCTATGACCCAAATTTGAAGGAGTCCTTGAAGTTCTTAAAGGACAAAATTTGGAACAATAACACAAATCGAGAACATCAATATTGACGGAATTTTCCTGCATTCTCATCGAAAATGAGAGAAAAAAAATAATTTAAGAGAAATTAGGAGATAACTTTGATAGTGAGATGAGAGAAGTTGATGAGAACTCATCTATGGAGGAGAGAAGAAAGAAGAAGAGTAAATTTAGGTTAAAAAGAGGAAAATTGAAGGGAATGGCAAAAGTAACGTTATTTAACGTTAACTTTTGCCACATGGACAATTTTTTTAGTTTTCACGCGTCTCAGGCGGTTGCACAGCACACGCAGTGCCATGTGGGCAAAAAAAGCCCAATAGGAACAAAATTGGGGAGTTTAGGAGTTTGATAGGTACAAGCCTTAGTTTAGGGGCCTAAGTGAATTTTAGGGACAAGTTTAAGGGGCTATCGATGGGTTTGGCCTTTTATTTATTATTATAGAATAGGGTTTTATATTTCTTACTTTCATAAGAATTAGACTTTCTAGAATACGATTTTATATTTCCTACTTTCACAAGGATTAGACTTTTTAGAATAGGGTTTTATTTTTTCTACTTTCATAAGGATTAGACTATTGATGTAATACTTCTATTTAAAGGAGGTTTTTGATGAATAAATCAACAAGTCAAATTTCAACAAAAAAATAAGAGATTGAAGTTCTTTCTTCTATGAATTCTAAGTTTTCAGTCTCCCTTAAACGAGTTGAAGAGATCGGAGTTCTCTCTTCCATTGAACTCTAAGGTTTCAGTTTTCCTTTAACGAGCTGAATTTATATATCTCCCTGTGAATCGATCCTTTCCCAAGAGTTCTATAACAATTTGGTATTAGAGCCTAACACAATGGGTGATATAATCAATTCCGAATTCAAAGAAGGACGTGCAATAACAGAAACCCTAGTGGATTCTAAAATTACAGCAATGGAAGAATGCCTCGACAAAAGAATTGTCCAAATCATACAAGAACAATTGTCTAGCTTGAAAATTGGCTTCACAAAACCAGCAATCCTTGGAACTGAGTCGAGTAGCACACCGATGATTGGTATATCAACAGATCCTACTACTAAATGCAATAAACCTCCCAATCAACTGATCGATCAGAATTATCCAATAAATGGTAATTCCCACTTGACATTACCAAGGTATACAAAGATGTAATTTCTTACTTATGATGTCACCAACCAATTAATTTAGGACATTATTGTGAATAATTTTTTGAAAATCAACATATAAAGGAAGCAAAAAAGGTTGAAGTGGTTGGGTTTCACATATTGGGAGAAGTACAATTAGGGTATTATCAACTTAAACGAGCAAAGGGACCAATGAGTTGGAGAAAAGTACAAAAATATTATTTCCAGCGATTTGGACCTAGTGAAAGTAGCAACCCGGTGGGCAAATTAGTCACACTCCGGCAAATTAGTGAAGTTGAAATCTATCAACGTCAATTTCAAGAAAAGTTGGCTAGGGCTGCTATTGGATGATTCAGTTCACACTATTCTCTGGAATTCGAGCTTGAGGACAAGCTCTTTCAACGTGAGGGGAGTAATGTTGTGGATTCATGGAAGTCAATTAATTAAATATTTACTTATATTTTAGTGGTTTTATTTATTATTCTAGAGTAGGGTTTTATATTTCCTATTTTCATAAGGATTAGACTTTCTAGAATAGGGTTTTATGTTTCCTACTTTCACAAGGATTAAATTTCTCAGAATAGGGTTTTATTTTTTCTACTTCCACAAGGACTAGACTATTCATTTAATATTACTATTTGAAGGGAGTTTTGATGAATAAATCAATAAGTCAAATTTTAGCAAAAACAAGAGATTGGAGTTCTCTCTTCCATTGAATTTTAAGGTTTCAGTCTCCTTAAACGAGTTGAGGAGATCGGAGTTCTCTCTTCCACTGAACTCTAAGGTTTCAATCTCTCTTTAACGAGCTGAATTTATATATCGCCCTGTGAATCAATCCAAGTCCACAACACTTCTGTAGTTGCTTTATAGGACTTACTTTTCACTTTAGTAGGCATCCTTCTAGCACATAACATCCGAGAACTTCTCTATTTCAATCCTACGTGTAACATCTTCATATCATTCCAATCTCTTGTAACAACAAGCCTAAAATTTGAATTGTTTGCATTGGGCGCAACCATCCCATATCTCACCTCAACTTCAGTCTTCTCATACAGACTAAAATTGCAGTGCATGTATTCAGTCCTACTTCTAGTTCTACTTATTCTAAAATCCTTACACCACTCTAAGGTGATTCTCCACAGTGCAAACTTTTGGTTGACACTCACTCGCTTCGTCAATTAATCCTTTGCTCTTTTTATTCATTCTGCCTTTCTATCTTCAATTTTTTATTCAGGTTAACTTATAATCTGCCACTACTTTTGGCTTTAAACTTTATTTTGTCCTTCCATGCCTTTAATTCACTCATTTCGTCAAAAACTTAGTATTGTTTTGTTTGATATTAAAATACGTTATTTATCTTCTAATAATGTCAAAGTAATTAAAATAGATGTTAATCTCATACTAAATGGGGAAAAACACTTCAAAGGAGATTTCGGAACAACTTTTTTTTAATTTATAATTGTGGTGTCCGCACCAGCTTGTGCACACCTTGACTAATTCCACGGGATATCTGCATCTCCCACCATCAACAAGTATCAGGTAACTCTGTCCACCAAGGCCAGAACAGATAGAAAGAAATCACCTAGTGTTTATCTCTGTTGGGAATTGAACGTGAGACCTCATGGTACTCAACCCAATTTCACTGAACCACTAGACCGCACCCTTGGGTGCATTCCATAACAATTTATAAACATTAAATAATTAACAATGATCTTTTTTTCCCCCGTTTTTACTAGACATAATCTCAGAGTTAGGTAATCAAAACGCTTATATATGCTCCACTTGATTGCTTTCTCACAAGCATTAGCTTTATGTTTTTAGCTTTAAGGAACACGTATAATGATTAGATGTATGCGTTAAGTATTTTTATACGGTTGACTTAGAGCCTATTTGGATTGGCTTAATTTATGTGCTTTTAAGTCAAAATAGTTTTTAAGCACTTTTGTAGTGTTCGGGTAAAATTTAAAGGTGTTTTTAACCACTTTTTTTAAGCCAAATAACAAAAATAAGCTAAAAGCCATAAGTTAGAAATCATAACTTATGGCTTTTAGCTTATGCCCATCCAAACAAGCTCTTATAGTAGCTGTGTCTGTCTTATTTCTATTCATTATCTATATCACTTTGCTTTCTCTTTGTAATGAAGATTTTCATCAGGTACTTTAAGCTAGTGAAGCCTATGCTTGAAAGTCCAAATTGAATAATTGTTGTGGTTGTCTTCTCACTGTTGCGACTTTTTATAGTTGAGTTTCTCTGTGGTTGGATCACCATGTATATTCATACCTCTTGTTTTCCTTGTTTATTTCATTCTTTTATCACCGTGTGTATCCAGTACATTATTGATTAATTATGTTTCTCAAATCATAAAGTATTACTCCCCTCTCACGTGGTCACTTTTTTTTTTGTATGTCCTGAAAAAAATGTTTTATGGTTTGTTTAAACAATACGTTTCAAAAGTACTTTCAGGATTTATTCATCTTAATGCATTATTTCATAATGCTCATTTATAATTTACGCTTAGTTTATTACTCACGTCCGTTTCAATTTGTTTGTCGTACGTTCTTTTTTAATTTATTTTAAAAAGAATGTCACTTTCCTCTTTTTTGACAACTCTTTAATTTATACTTTCCACATGACATGTTTAATACCACAAGATTGCAAGACATTTTCGTACATTCTACATATCTTTAGCTTAAGACCACAGAATTCAAAAGTCTTCTTTACTTTCTTAAACTCTGTGCCAAGTCAAACCAGACAAACAATTGAAATGGAGGGAGTAATGTATAAACTTTTAAGAAAATTCATTCATCCATGTCCCATCTAACGCTTTTACAAAACACTGGATGAGGAATGCGATTCTTGAATTTACTGTTGCTGATTTGATGTGATTTTGTTAATCTTCATGATAATATGCTGAATCTCTTTGATTGAAAGGCTGACGAGTTTCTATGCTGATTGAAGGTGCTGGTCATGCATGAGATGAGGGCTTTCTTTTCACATTTTGCATGTTTGGGTCACATCAAAGTGCTGCGATTATGTCTCTGAGAGTTCAATATGTGAAAGCATAAATTCAGATACCGGCAGGGAACCTCAAGTCCAAACCCTCAAGAATCAATATTTCCACGTTTTTGAATATTCCATAGGCCATTTTTCAGATAAAGTTAAGTGATTCTGGTTCAACTTTCAGTGTCAGAGTGGGGGCAGTTGTAGATTGTGAGTTGTGTTTAAGAACACATTTCTGGAAAGCAGCTCCTTAAATTCTTGGAATAAATTCTAGTGTAAGAAAGATGGTGAGCAAAAGATTGTATTTGTCACTGAACACTGTTAGAAATGGTTCAGTCAACTTTTTGACAAGAACCGAACCCCATGGCTGCTTTAGTTTCAAATATCTCGACAATTCTGTGCAATTCTGCTGAGGTTTTAAACAAACCTAGCTTGTCTGCTCGTCAGGATTCCAGCTAAGATCCTTTGCAGACTCAAATGCATTTCTCTCAACTTCACAGTTTGTAACGACAATATGTTGAATATTGTGGACTTCCTAGCACCAAGCTCTATTGATTTCCCTACTGACAATGCATTCAGTCAGACATATTTGAAATACTCAGTTGTCTTCGAACAACTACTACGGACCTCAATACCAAGTTAATTGGGGGTCAGTTGGCTGTATGATTCTTCACTGTCCAAAAATAGTCTGTTGGGTTCAAAATGGGAAAATACTACAGAATCTGAAGTGTACAAAATCTCCTGTATCATAATGTCAAGGAACAAAACTTTTTAAAAGCAGGATTGCCTCGGATTAATGCAGACTTCAAGGTTTGCTTTGGTAGTTCACTTTGATATTGTAATTCTGACATCGAGTTTTTCATCGCTCGCTTGCATATTTTCTTGTGAGATAAATGAAACAGCCTCCGGCAAAAATACAAGGTAAGACTGCATTCAATAGACCCTTTGGTCGGGTCCTTTCCCGGACCCTATGCATGGCGAGAGCTTTGGTACATCAGACTGCTCTTTTACTTATTTGCTTCATCATCCTAAACTCGGCATTAAACAGCTATCACTAGGACTCTTCAAAAATACCGTTGAATGTGTGTTGGATCTTTCAAAAATGCATAGCTTTTACAATTTGGTACGCCAATTACACCTTGCCCTTTCCAAATATTCTTAGCATGTGGTTTTTATTGTTGTCTAGAAATGAAATAGCTTCCAAGTATTCTTGTTTCGTCAGATAAATAATATTAAGCAGTACTAAGTAGCATAACTCAATTCTATTTTATTTCAGATTTAGACAATACAAAATAAACCACAATTTTTAGTTGGTGAAATCGATTTGGTTGGTAGTATCCCATCATCAGTAAATGGTAATGTTGCTAATTCAAACAAAAGAAATAAAGTATCACTTCCTTTCCATGGCCATGGCTTAAACTAAAATTAAAAACAGCTATCTGCAGATCTAAATGGGAGCTTGAAATCTGATTCTCTATATTGAGAAATTTGGTTATTTATTTCTGTGGGAGACTTTGGAATAACGAAATAATTACTGGGTTTGCATTCTTAGTATACAACAATTGGATGTTTAGGATAGACTACAGTTCCAAAAACGGTTTTGATTATGTACAATTACATATGCAGTGCACAACAGAAACAAAACATTACCAAAACCTTGAGTGTCTCAAACACGTAAAATAGTGCCCTAGTCTCCTTGTCAAATGAGCAAAGATCAAGTAGAGCATCAAACCACCCACACTTCCACACAATTGGTGAAGAATCTTATAGCACAGCTACACTCTTTTGGTGCTTTAAGAAGTTCTCAATTTGTATAAGAACCTGCACACATGCATACAATGGATGTAGTTTAGCGAGAAGTATATTGAATTTGGCTGACGCTTGAGATCTATTTGTATTGTACATGAAGCAACGAACACAGAACATCACTGAAAAATGGTCAAGAAATGCATCGATGCACGTGCACACGGAAATGGAATGCAAAAGAGATAATCGCTTTCAGTTTAAGTCAAAAATACGTATGAGCAGTAGCACACGTGCGTGAAAGAAGCATAAGCCAAGAAGCCAAGAGATGGTAGGGACCTCTAAGGTAATTTCAGCAGGTGTAATATGGCAGACATCTTTCTCCCTTTTCACTGCAATATCTACAAAAAGGAAACATCTATAATTCAGCATACAGACCAAAAAAAGTACCATTCTGAAGAAGAATATGTGATTCTTCGTTATGAAAAATTAATTCTCAAAAAGTAAAACGTATGGACAAGGAGAAGCAAAGCACAAGGAATTCATACTTTCTAGTGAGACTCTGGCACTTGCATTGGCATAATTTTCACCCCTCTTCTCCATTAAAGTAGTTAGCCGATTCAAAGTCTAACCAAAGACAAAGACGTATCAACAGGAAGAACACAAAACATATCTGCTTTGGCGCGAAGCATACAAATCAAAACAGGAAATGTCAACTGCCTAATGAAAGGAAAAGCTACCTTATCATAAGCGTCTCCTGATTCTTCATGTAAAAGGGGACGAGATTTAGTTCCTTCTGCAATAATTCTCTTGGCCAAAGCTTCTAAAGGAACATCTAACCAAACACTAATACCCTTGTGCATATGTCTCCTGAAAAGCATTAATAGCAGTCAAATAAGCATGTCACCAAAGGCCCACAGAACAGAATCCAGGAGTTACAAAAACTTCATTAATGTAAATCTGATTCACGTACCAATTAACGGGACGAACAACTGCACCTCCACCCGTTGAAACAACAAGCCGATGCATCAAAGATAGCTTCTGCAATACCTCCGTCTAAATAGAACATACAGAATGAAAATCATTTAATATCAAGAATTAAATGGAAAGAAACAGTCAAACAAATGGTAATACCAATAAAAAATGTTCACGACATGGAGTAGCATTTGACAATTTGATCAAGACATTAGATTTATTTGGTTATTATAAATAAAAATTACCCAAAAAAGACCATGAATGATAGAATAAAAATGGCAGAATTGGCTGAAGGAATGTAAGATGGAATGTATCGAGAAATGGCAAAAATCAAGACGTACCCAACTTCATCTTTTAATTTCTCATATTCCAAGTTACAAGAGCTTTTAACGTTCCAAATTCCTTGTTGAAATTTACAAAATTTATTAAAGTTCATGTCCCTTACAAAATGTAATTAATAGTCCTTTTTCGTTATTGTAAAATAATAAATACCTGGGTATTTGAGTAAAGTTGTCACAGAGGTAACAACAACAACATACCCAGTGTATTCCCACAAAGTGGAAACTCAATTATTTGGCAAGAAGCTACAATGCAAGTTTACATGTGCAGATTCAACCTGACATGTCAAAGATGGAAACTCATTCATCACTAAGTTCAATCTGGTTAAAGTTTCACTTCAAATTCCTTATTCAAAACTAGACTGAAGATAATGGCTATAAAAAGACTCCAACTTATTAACACACTTGCAGTACCTCATTTTATTAGTCAAGCACTTCGTCTAACACAGAATTGACGTTTCAATATGTGGCAGCAAGAACAAGATAAAGCAAAAGAAAGTTGTGTAGCTCCTAACCTCACTATCCCTGAAAAAGTTCTCTCCACAAAGCTCAAAGATTTCAGCTACAGTAGTTCCACCAACAGCCTGCTCTATCAATCTGTCACTGAAGGATGGAAAAAAGAGAACGACTCACACTTATTAGAAGAAATAACCACCACAAACTGGAGTAGAAGGTGTCAAAGGATAGTTAATGGAAAGAAGGAAGCTAGTCATGCCATTACTTATATAGCCCTAACAAACTGTTGAAATGACACTTCTCTTGAATCTACAATATACAGAGAACAGAATCCAAAAGATATATGTTATTTAAGCTTACCAGTCGAAAAAGGAATATCCCAGTGTTTCTGCCAAAATTCGGCCCACAGTTGTTTTGCCGGAGCCCATCATTCCTGTATTGAGGAAAAAGTGTTGTATAATCTAGCAGGACACCAGAAGTGGATAAGCATTTAAATAAAAGACTCGTAAATAAATGAGATCTAACAGGATTTGCATGAGCCATGATCTATTTAAAAGAAAATTCATATGTAGCTATTTAAGCAGAAAAGACATCAGTAAACTGACCAACAAGGTATACACATCGTCCATCTAGATATTCTTCAACCTCCTCTGCTTTATTCTGGAATTAAAAGGAAAGTGAAGCTATCAGAAGCCAGTCTAATACACAAAGCAACTTCTTATTCATCCTTAACAATTGTCTTTGAAAATAGAAGGATGGGAAAATTAAGGAGACAACTATGTTTTATTCCTTCCTTTTTTTGGTTAACCCAAAGGGGAAGAAAACGAGATAGAGGAAAGTGCATTCAACAACTCGTTCAATTCAATTCTCTATAGCAACTAAATGATAAGTTTTCTCCACCTATCACTTAGTGTTCTCTGTTTATACGTTCTCCTTATTTCTTTTATTTCCTTTTGTGTTTTGCAAGTTTCCAACCAAGGTAGATTTCCCAATGGAATGGATATTGAAAAGATAGGCAACATGAAAAATATATGAACATACGTGAGAGTCCGATACAGTGTTAGATTAGCTGAATGAAAAGGTAAGGAGGCAAAAGGACATATTACTATACCTTCAATGTCTTGATTTCTTCAATTGATGCAGAAAGACATTCAGACTCCAAAACTGAAGCTATAAAACAAACACCACAGTTCAATAAGAAATGGATTAGCATATTATGTTTTAGTGTTAAATTTAACCATGCACATTGTTAGTAAAAATGTGTATATGTGGTGGCCTTATTACAGAATCATAACGTCCAGTTGTCAGCTATTAGGTGGATATAGTTTTAGGTGCTTCCAGAAAATGCCCATGCATGAAAGGTATAATAACAGTCATACAAATTAAGAAAATGTAAATATTCCCTCACCTTTCGCATGGAAGAAAACAAAGCGTAAAAGGTGCCGACTCCTTTGGTAGACAAGGTAATGCTGCAGTTAGCTAATCAAATATATAGGGAAAATAGAACCAACCGAGCAACCACAGGTTAAGTATGTAATGGCAGGTGTCTGGACGTCTACTTGATTCTTCTTGGAGCTATATAATACAATTTAAGTTCAGAAACCCATCGAAAGTATGAAATCCAAATTCATGGCCCTTTTTTACTAAATTACAAGCATGGTTATATAAATAAAGTCATCCTTGCTGAAATATTTGCTACCCAGAGGACACTGAGCTTCACAGACGAAAAATTATAAAAAGACCAACTCATATTTACTGACCCGGGAAAAACAAACTAAACCTAATTGTGAGATTAGATCCTAATTAAGGTGCTAATCCAAGTCTGAAATTAATAGCTGACAAAACTTGAAAGGTAATATGATGCTCCCAACATTCAGATTTGAAACATGCTTGGCTTCCTATTGAAATATGTAAACTTCATGCAGTGTTATGCTTTCAACTGGATTATATTTCGACTGAAATTCCTAAACATTCGTTCTGAGGAGCAAGCACCTAAGAAAGAGGCAATAACACAAAATGCAGTTCAAAAAAGGCCTTGTGCTGTGAATCAGAGCTCTTCAAATCGTGCTGGAAGTAGTTCCCCTGCCACCAAGGCACAGGTTGTGTGTTGGCCACCAATTTGATCCTTAAGAAAGAATGTGTTGGTTTCCTACACTGAAGAACAATCAAGAAGTGGATGGAAAAAGTGGATCTACTGCCTCTTCATTAAGGTCAGCATGGATGGTGGTCCTTATTTGAGGAAAGTGGACCTGAGAACCCATTCTGCAAACCAGGAGCTTTCTTCTGCTCTTGAAAATATGTTCAGTTTTACCGTTGGTTAATATGGATCTCATGGAGCTCTAGGGAAGCAAATGTTAAATGAGAGCAAACTGAAGGATTTGCTTCATGAATCTGATTATATACTCTCCTATGAGGATAAGGATGGGGACTGGATTCTTGTAGGCAATGTCCCTTGGGAGATGTTCACTGGTAACTGTATAAGGCTGTGAATCATGAAAAGTTCAGATGCTATCCAAAGTCTGCGGGAAAATGTTGAAGCAGGAATTTGCACTACCTACTCATAGTCAATGCTGTCCTAATATTTGGTAATAAAGAAATGGGCAAAGGGTGAACAGCTCAAAAACAAGGAGCCCCTTATTAAAGCGTTTATAGTGACCAGGTGTTAGTCCGGGAAGCGCATCTTGTGTAGAAACTTTATCTCATTGTTGTTGTTTTGGTCATTCTCCTGTAATTGATGTCCTCTAAGCTCTGTCTTGTATCTAATAGAAAGACTATTTATATGGGAATTCATCTGAAGACGGTCTGTGTGTGGTGTACTCAGTTATTCTCCAAAGAGTACTAGCTCAGACAGTGCATCATTTATTGAAGTTCGCTGTGTACTTAAGACCAAGTTGTATTAATCTCTGTATGAATAAAATGTCTTTTTCACGTTTGGTGAATCTAGTTGTTGAAAGGTACAATAAACTTGACCTCACTGTCACACATATGGTTTAGATTACTTGAGAACAAGGGGCTAACTAGTTGGTAAAAGTGAAAAGAGAATGGAGAACAAGCCTTGCAGATTGAAGCTCCAAGTCTATACAATGTCCCAAGATATTGAATCAAGAAAAAGTAGGGAAGACACTACAACATATTATTTGGTTTGTACCAAAAGGCGTCATTTTTTATACTTAAGATTACACAGTGTTTTATTCTTGCAATTCTGCTTCGGAAACAATTCTTTTGAGACAATGGTCTATCAGAAACAGCCTCTCTACCTTGCAAAGGTAGGGGTAAGGTTTGCCCCCCACAAAAAAAGAGAAAAGAATCTAAATAGAGAAACTTAAATTTAAATAGAAGAAGGAATGATAGATATGTTCAAATTTTTTCCCCATGAAATCAGTTTTATATTCCCTCATTCTCTTTGAACCAACAAAATGA
The DNA here is from genome assembly GCA_030864225.1 of Capsicum baccatum var. pendulum. Classification (NCBI taxonomy): domain Eukaryota; kingdom Viridiplantae; phylum Streptophyta; class Magnoliopsida; order Solanales; family Solanaceae; genus Capsicum; species Capsicum baccatum. The sequence goes on along the minus strand of CM061561.1, from coordinate 153,060,935 downwards.
CCAAGAGAAATATGTGTCCTCGCCATCTCCTCTTGTGTCTACATTTTTGAAGCGTGAAAGAAAGAAGGTGAAATAGCTGTACATATGAGTTGCACATGGTTGCAGAAAGAGGACTATCATCATCAAAAACAAGCTATCCGTTCAATTTCATGGAACTTAGCTGCTTAAGGGGATATCCTCTTTTTTTTTTTTTTAGGCTCAAGGGGATTCTAATTGCAGTTAAAGGTGATCTTAATTAGCAAATCGAGCATCCTAGTCCAAAGAATAAGAATTTAAATAAAAGACAAAAGAAACAGGGATGGGAGGAGCTTAGGATATCACCAAAAATTATTTTTTTTAAATCGTTAAAAGGATATCAGCCAAAAATTTACAACCAATAAGTTAGTTTTCTCAAATATTTCAACCAAATTTCAAACCCATATAGGTTCAATGGGGCATAGGCTCACCAACAAATTATCCCCAAGAAAGCAAACTACTCAAAGCCAGCAACATTCAATTGCATGATTCAAGCATACCATAGACAACTAAAACAACAACAACTACTACTATATCTTAGTCCCAAGCTAGTTATGGTTGGTTATATGAATCCTCTACATCCATTTCACTCCATTTGGTCCCACTTCATTCAATTGAATATGTGTAACAACTACTAATACCACTACGACTACTATGCCTTAGTCCCAAGCTAGTTATGGTTGGCTATATGAATCCTCTACATCCGTTTCGCTCCATCTGGTCCCACTTCATTCAATTGAATATGTGTATATTTTTATATATGCGCACATGTATACATATTTATATTAAACTCAGCATGAGTCGCATGTTTGAAGCATACAATGCACAACTAAAATTTCTTGTACTGAATTGAATTATGCATATTCTTGGAATATGGGACTGCAAAAACAAGTAAATACCTTGCACATTGTGAGAAGAACAAGAAACTTTCAACTGTACTCCTCTCTCAGAATATGCAGCTTTTCTAGGCTGGAAATGGCAGGATACGACTATCCGATGCCTTGGTTTATCCTTCCATTTATCAGATAAACGCAATGAATCACTCGGTTTCCTTACTATCTTATCTGAATTTATCCATGAGGACAACTGAAGACTCTGTGAAACTCTAGCCTCCATAGTCTCCACTCCACCAACACCACAAGAAAATGTATCTTTTCAAATCAGAAAGAGCTGAACAATACTTTATATGTCACCAATCTTCTGCTGCCTGCTAAATCCAAATTTTTCAAGAACCCACAATTAATTATCTCAAAATCTACCCCCAAAACAGCAATATTAAAGCTTTTAAAAGCAAAAAAAAAGGAAAAAAAATTGTTCACCTGATGGCAAAGAAGAGTAAGATAACAAACAAAAAATGGAAAATGTGATGTCTGATTCTTCCTTGTCTCTATTTTTGGACTATTAAAAAATTGAACAGCTCAGTACTCTAGAGCAAAAGTATCAGATCAAGGGTCCTTAAATAGCACAGATTTTACATGATCGTAGCATTCAAGGGTCCAAGCTTATCAGCAGCACCATCCATAGCCCCAGAAACTAATTTCATAATTTGCACCTTTGGAAGATGCAATTTTTTTCTCTAAAAAAGGGTTCAACTTTTTCGTTTTAGAAAAAATTTCAAAGGTTCAAATTAGATTTTCCGTTGAACAAGGGATTACTTTTGGACAATTAAAAAACTGAACAGCTCAATACTCTAAAGCAGATATATAAATCAACCCAATGTATCAAAAATCGAGAAATTTGTTGACTTATCCATAAAAATTGACTTGTTAAACAGAAAAAGCTTAATCCAAAGAATAAACCTCACGCTGATTTCCCTAATTCAGCCTCTTTTAACAACCAATTTTAGATATATATAAAAAAAAATTATACCGTAAAAAAATATATATAGTTGACTTACAAAGCCCACACTAATTTCTAAAAAATTAATTTCTTCTAGAACACAAAACAAAGCTAAGAAAAATAAATCTCAATTAATAAATCTGTGAATTGAAGAATTAAAAACACATACATACCTAATTGAGCAGTAAAAATTGTAACACCAGATTTTACAATATGTCTGAATCAAGAAGATTATGCAAAGCAATTTGGGAAATTTTTGTGAGATTTAAGAGTTAGGTAGGTGCAGTTTGTGTTTTAAAATGAATTTATATTTATACAAACTGTGTGGCGGAAAGGCGGCATTGTTAGGTGAGGTGGATAATTTTGTACCAACAACAAAATACAGTATCACCTGTTCTAACATAATTGAATTATTGAGATATGACATATTCATTAAAAATATATATATATATATTTAAGACATAAACTGTAGATTATTTTTTACTATTATTTTTTTAATTATTCTTAAATTACTTTTCTATAAAATGTGAAATACTTAAGAAACTCATTAAATAAAAAGATAAAACTAAAAAAAAAATTCAATATAACTTTTGAAATCAAATAATTTATTTATTTTAGACATTAAAAATTAATTTAATAATTCATATATTTTGAAATGACGAGAATAGTAACAAAATTTTAGATTTTAGAAAAGACGTGTTTATTAACCTTTGCCTAATAAATTATTACTGTAGTAATATTTTGGATTCGCAATTTTTTGCCTTTTGGCTAAATTTGACTATAATTTGGTACTGCAATTTTTCGCATCTGCATAAAGTTGACAATTTCAACTTGAATGGGTAGGTAAAGGTCAACTTGTTAATTAGTTTTAGAGTTCAGTTTTAACTAACAAAAATATTTAAGCTTTAAGGCAAACAATTTAAGGAGATTATGTACATGCTCGTATGACGTTATAATAAATATATTTCAGGCATTTTATTGATCACTAAATTATACTTTTGAATTACTAATTTTACATAAATTATAGTACAATAGTTGGAGGTCGTACAAGAAAAAATAATTATTGCGTAGCTTAAATAGCATGAAGTTTGGTGGCCTTGTTATGTTATAATTTTTATTTTTTTAACTAGTTTTTACCTAATTTTGTTGATAGTTTCAGAATTATGAAAACTACTAATAGACATTGATATGAATTAACAATCGATTAATTCGGAGTATAAAATATTGTGTATTCACACAAATTTCAAGAAGAGACTGTATTTGAAATATGATAAAGACAGTCTACTTCTACAATTCAAATCCAAACCCTTTCATAATTAACGAACTCCTAATATTTATATTCACACGAGTATATATGGCTTGACTTAAAATAATCAGGATTTGAATCCACAACAAACTTTTACTAATTTCTCTACTCTATTAGATCAATAATACGTTTTGTTTATGAGTTTTTAATTTATAATTCTTATATATTTATTAAATTTTTATATATAAATGGTAGATACGTACAAAAGTTATTCGATTTTCGAAAACCCCACTGGGCTCCTAGATCCGCCCCTGCTTGTCCTCCAATGTTTTCTCAAATGTAGTGTCATTTTCCCCACCAACTTCGGAGTTGACATAATGGGTAGGTGATATTTTGGGTGGTGGTTGAGTTTTGCTTCTTTAGTTTCATAGAAGTTGAATGATGTTGTACCCAACCAAAAAAAAAAAAAACGTCGAAGGATGTTGTTGACCATTGATTACGAAGGATTTCAAAGCTGGGATCCAAATTAATATGTACCATTTTCACTTTTATGTGACGTTAAACCCCAATATTTCATTATAGCAATGATAATCTCGAATTACCTCACTTACTTTAACTATTTTTTACTGAATATTTGTTACCTCCAATTAATATTAAATTTAATAATTATATTCACCAAAAGTCTTAGCAATTTTTTTTAAAACATTTAATATATTTTTTTTAACTTAGTTGGAATTTGAATTTTAATATCTTAATGTAAAATTAAAAAATTCATTTTAACTCAATGACATCATTCATTCGAATCCTTCCAATCTAGTATTCATAAATGTATTCTCAGGTCATGACTCCTCCTAGTACGACAAAGTGAGGAGGGTCATTTGCAAAATCTCCCTATTTTGAGTTGGCTATTTAATTTTTGGGTGGAATACATCACTAGATCCTTCAATTTGGCGTCATTTTTCACTTTGACACCTTAAGTGGACATTAGTCACTTTTGACACCTCACGTAGTGTACAGGTATAACGCCCCGAATCTGGTACCCGAAACGCTACACGGTGCTCATAATCCCGAAGGACCACAAGTTAACCCATGACTGATATCTGTAACTGAGCACTGAATAATAATAATAATAATAATAATATCGTAAATGTGGAAACATGAATTGAAAGACCATAAGGTTCAATATTGATACGTAACTGAAAATATGGTATAATAGTACCAAAATAACTGAAATAACTATCTGAACGTGCTGTAGTCTAAAAGCCTTTAAAACTGAACTGTCTGAATAAAGAGTTGATAGGACAATCCCCCAACTAACTCCATCTGCTGATATAAACTAAGTACTGAAAAAAATGAAATAATCAAATAATAACATCCTCGAATGACGAGGACTCACTACTGACTTTGACTGCTGAAACTGGAATGCTACTGATACTTTTGAGCGCGTGCTTCTGAACCTATGGAATAAAACACCATAGCGCAAATGCGTCAGCACGATTGAATGTACTGGTATGCAAGTGAGGTAGACTGGATGCAATGGTTCATATGCATGAACAATACTAACTAACTGAATAACATGAACGTGAGAATACATGCATGAATACGTAACTGTAACTGAGATCGTGATAACACTAACTCATGAATTCTGATAACGTGGATTTAATGGTATCTGAGTACCAATACTGGGATACTGAATGACTAAGTCTATTGAGTACTGAGGAACTGATGTCATATTACTGATAAAGGAATGACTATTTCTGACAGTTCTGATTATGAAGAACTAGTTTGATTGACTGTATCTCACAGTCCTAAAATCTGAATAATGGTAACATGAATTTCATATAACTAATATACTATTAACTGGGTAACTGTGTCTGACAGTTCTGATTCTGATGGAACTAGCTGAGTTTCGTACTGAACTGAGCGACTGTATCTGACAGCCCTGAAACTGCAGAACTGAACTGAGTTCTATTACTGAGACTGGATCTGAAACTAAGATTGTGGGAGGTAATCATCTAATTGACATACCCCAAAACTGAACTGGTGGGGTCCAACCTGTAACCCCAAGGGGAAGGGTGTCGGTACCGTGCCATGGGTAAAGACAAGCTGTGAGTAAACCCTCTCTGACAGGGAGCTCTTCCATCAACCCCTTATAGTAGAAAAACTCGAATGGGGTGTATAATCCCTAAATTCATAGGGTACATCTCAACCTACGCTGGTTACGTAGTTCTGGAACACAAGGATTGCTTCTAAGGATTACACCCTCTACTGGCTAATAGGTGAGTTTCCATCCTTGGGTTCACTCAGTGCTGAATCCTACTCCCAACTGAAAAGACAATGAACTGATTTAAATTGAACTGAACTGTTACTGATAGTATTATTTAGTTGATTTGAATAGAGTTCATAAAATTTTCATTGACTGACGGAATACTATTGAGATCTAATAACTGACTGAGATTACTGAGGTTACTGAGATTACCAAAGGTACTGAGATTACTGAGTTTTTCTGAGTTATGTAACTGCCTGAATTCTAATGATCGTGGCTTGACTGAGAGTATCGTGAAAACTGACACTGGCTCTAGGCACATAACTAAATTGTCGGGTACAAGTACCCCTAAGACTCGATAGCATAAAACTGACAAGACTTGATACTTCTTGAACACGTGACCAATATCAACAATTCATAATATAATAAGTTGGGGATTTCATGAAGCACATGGTTATCATAATGTTGTATATGGATGGAATTGCATATAGACACGTCATACTTTCATTAACCTAATCTCATGAATATTCCATCAAATACTCATAATGCACACAATATCATAGAAGTCATTCTTGGTCATAAGGGTAAAGCATGCATTTATTATTTGAGTCACAATTGAGCTATAATACACAATTTCTACCCTCTTAGGCATTTTGTCCAACACCTTACATGCACAACTTAGGGCATAGGTGCAATCATCAACTTACACATCATAAATAACTCAATTCATGGATTTTAACTTGCTTGCTAACATAGTTTCATTAAAAAAATACATAAAGATTCCAACTTGGAAATCATACAACAAGATAAATATGGTTACAAATAATCCACAACATAAATATTATGTTTTATAATTTGAAAAAGGGTTCTTGGACTTCATGGATGAAAGGAATTCATAAATCAACACTTGACATACCTTAGTTCTTGATTTTGTGAAGATTAATGGACAAATTCTTGAATTTGAGTATTGAATTTGAATCCTTAATTGAAAACCCTAACTTGTTCTTGAGAGAAACTTGAGAGATACACTATATTTTGATTGAATTGGGGCTAAATCCCGTGTTTTAGACTTATATAGGGGTGGGAAATTAACCCTTCTGCCCTTAAAAATGCGGACATTTAATGATTAAAACTGGGCATTGACGCTATTATCGACGCGGTGCGTCGATGCCATCGATGTGATAGTCGACGCATCGCACCATCAATTTTGTCGAGTCTCAGTACTTTGACCTTGGAAACCTTCAACAACATCAACCAACGTAATTGGCGATGCGGCGAGCCAAGATCGCACTGGTCCACTATTTTACGCTTCCAAACATGGTCTAAACGTGGTCGAAAAAACCCAAAACTTGTTCGGGACCACCTATGGACCTCTTTGATCATGAATTAACAAAAATACAAACCATTAAAGGACATTAAGGTTGCGAAATGAGATTGCCAACTTTCGAAGGCCAATAATAGGCTAAGTCTTGGAACTTAGTTAGAATATTTTTTTTTTTTTAAGTTTGGGACCCCTTGACATGCTTAAAGAACTGAATTAAGCTTACAAATTTTATGGCGTCTTACAATATCTCCCCCTTGGGAACATTCATTCTTGAATGAGACTGACTGAGAGTGGAGAAAGGATAAACTAAAGTACATATTGAACATGAACAACCGAGACATGACTTCATGAATAGCATGACTGATAATCTGAATGTATCATACTGAAAATGCATATTTGATTCATGAGTAACTGGTTCATGAATGCATGACTAAGATTTATGATAAGGTGAGTTTCTCATGATGAGAATGCATGTCTGATGCACGATTATATGACTGAACCAATACATGAATACATGACTGAATAGGCAATGGTATTTGATACCAAGTTTATGATGAGAATCTAAACATGGAACTAAATTCTGAGTTTGAAACTAAAATTTGAACATGAAACTGAATGAGTTTAAGGAAGACTGTTACCTTAAACTGAAAATGCTGATGAGTTTGAGATTAATTACTAATTATGCATAGGTGGAAATATAAGAATGTAACTGAGTCTAGAATGTTATACATGAGATGGATTACCGTGATCTGAATTGAGCACCTTGAGTACGTGGCTTACAGCTGAGGTTGGATTTTTAGGGTCAACTTATAAATACCCTCTTACTCCAAACTGGATTCATTACGAGAAGAGATAATGGCATGTTTTATGTCATAAGATTTCGGGGAATTATCATGTATCTCCCCCTTGGGACATTATGTCCCTAGAAGAATCCTGACTTGACTGAGATTCTGAGGAAAACTGGGACGATGCATAGGGCACCTATGAATTGAATTGTGACTGAATATCTGGGATCTGAAGCTAAGACATGATATATGAACTAAGCTGAGTTTGCAACTACTGGGACTTTCTATCTTGGAACAGGAATATTTCTGAGATTTTTGATGGTAGGACTAGGTGGAAAGATGGAAAAATACACCATACGGATTTGTTGTCTGATTGCTAAACTGAATTACTGGCTTTGCGGACTAACTCGTGCAGAAAACTTATACTTGATTGGAGCATTTCTATGGCATTTTTTCTATAGAGTTCTAGTGACGGTAAGGAGAAAACGAATCTTGGTCTGGCCTGAGCAGGACATCTAAATAAGAGATCGCTAAATGGTTGGGATTTTTTATATTAGGAGGCAAGGCCTATGAAACATCATCTAAGATAAGGTGACTAAACTTTATGCACTGTAACTGTGACTACTGAAGAGATTCACATGGGCGCTGAGCACGAATGCATGGATATACTAATTTATTTGATTAACTGAATGACTGATAGTTGAATACTGGACATATAAAACTGAACTACACTTGATTTGGGATAGATGGACTGAAACTATAGAGTGTTATGCATAGAAGGTAATGACTGACTGGGTAACATGAGGTAACTAAGAATGAGTGAGGAAAACTGTATTACCTTAGAAATGCAAGGCTAGACGTCTAACATAATTCAGGAACATTCTGTAAACTGAGGTACTGAAATACTCATATCTGAGTAACTGATGGGCAATGCTATGGTCAGTAAATCTTGAAACTGGATTGATTTTCTGATCTGACTGGACTAGGACTGAGATTATAGTTAAGACGGTAATTGAGACTATAATCATAACTAAGACTATAACTAAGACTGAATGCTGGTTTTCTATAACTGAGGGTTAGACTGAATTTTGATGGCTAAGTAATTGATAGCTGAAAGCCATGGTTCTGTAGAATTATCTGATTCCTTTACTGAATATTGATTACTGAACTGAAACTGTAACTGAGGCCTGCGGGATGGAATATTACCACTATGGTTTCACCGAGGGATCTAAACTGAGGAAATACATGGCATAATCTAAGTTTGACTGAACACTAGGAGTGAAGTCATGAATCGTATGGGCTAAGCATACTGTAAAGCATAACATGAGTGCATGTGTCATGAGATGCACGAACTGGGTTTAGAATTTTTGAATTCGTGGAACATAATCTGCAACATTGGATGAACTTAAACTCCTCATACGAGGAATTTGAAACACACACTATTCTGTGAAAAATGCATGGATATAAACTATATTCTTGGGACTAAAACATAAAATATATGTAAGTATCGGGATGGTTGAATTACAAAACTTTGCACTGAGGTAGAAATGGGTCGAAAATCATCTTTCCTTATTGATTTTCTACACATACTGGCATTACTAATAGAATCTGAAGGCCTGACTTTCTGAGATATCATAACCGAACAGTTACTGAATACCTGTCGGGCTATGTTAGACTGACTCACTAGGGTAGAGACTGGAAAAGATCCTGTTAATATTTGGTCTGACCTTAAAGTTGACTGCTATGAAAGGAGTTACAAAAGAAAAAGGAAGCTTCCGAATTTGAAGAAATGTGAACATGTAAATGAGGGAATTGTACATGCCAGTGGCTGTACCAGGAGGACTTTCCTGATCCTATCGGGACCGAAGTGCATAGAGTCTATTTGGGCGTTTCTCACTGATAACGCTGGAACTGGCACCCTGCTGATTCGATCGACTGGACTGAGCTGAAGGAAGACCGTGCTTGCTTCTAGGGCCAGGCCTAGGACAATCTCAAACCTTAAGACCTAACTCACTACATCCAAAACATACATCACTGCCGACTCTACATATACCCTTATGATTCTTATCGCACTCTTCGCAAAGCAGATGAGTAAAAACCATGCCCTTACTACCATGGGCCTTGGAGCCTGGTACCCTATCTCTACGGTTATTTCTAAACTTTGGTGCTGGTGCACTAGCTGAAGATGGAACTGGGGTTGGAAACTTCTATCTATGCTGAGAACGGTTACCACCCTGCTACCCTGGCTGAGAAAAATTATAACTACCAGTTCTGGCTTTCTTATTTTCCCTCTTTTTTCTTCTAAAGTTTCTGCTCCTCAATCTATGAGCATGGACCATAAGCCAAGATATGTCCATCTCCTTTATTAACATTGCAGTCCTCCACTTCTTAACCACTCTACCTTATATCCCAGAAACAAACTTATTCATTCTAGATCTACTGTCTGCTACTACATGGGGAGCGTACCTGGCTAACTACGTGAACTTGGGGGAGTATTCTTTTACGCTCATGCTACCTTGTCTGAGGTTGATGAACTCTAACACTTTGGCTTCTTTCTGCTTTAGGGGTAAGAATCTACCTAAGAAGAACATAGCAAACTCTTCCTACTCTATGGGCTCTGTATCTACATCCCTATCTACCTTCTACTACTTAAACCACGTATAGGCTATATCTTGTAGCTGATAGGCAGCTAACTCTGCACTCTCACTGGAAGTCACTCCCATGATATCTGTGACTTTTTGAACTTGATTGAGGAACTCCTGTGGATCCTCTTCAGACTTAGAACCTGAGAATAGATGAAGATTCATTCGAGTGAAGTCCCAAATACTGGCTGCAGTAGAATTGGCCACTTGGTTGAATAGAATAACAACTGGCTGGTCATTCTGAGCTATGACTGAATTGGCTAGAGTAGTGAATGCAGTCCTAAATTCTGCATGAGAGATATGTCCGCCTAAAGGGTTAGGCTGATCGGGCCGAGGGGCTGGCTGATCGCCTATTCCTCTTTCCCGAGTCCTCTTTGGAGGCATGATCTATAAACGAAGAGAAGAAGGGATTAAACTAAGAGTTTGGCTGGAGCTCACGCTTACTCGCACGACATGAATACTGAAAGAAGGGAAACTATTCCCAAAATATCTCATAGCCTCTTGCACATAAGTGTGGTGCACAACATACCCATGTACAAGACTCTACTAAATACGGCTTTTCAGACTTCCTAGGATGCTGTTAAACCTGGCTCTGATACCAAGTTTGTAACGCCCCGAATCTGGTACCCAAAATGCTACACGGTGCTCATAATCCTAAGGGACCACAAGCTAACCCATGACTGATATCTGTAACTGAGCACTGAATAATAATAATAATAATAATAATAATAATAATAATAATAATAATAATAATATCGTAAATGCGAAAACATGAACTGAAAGGCCATAAGGTTCAATATTGATACATAACTAAAAATATGATATAACAATACCAAAACAACTGAAATAACTATCTGAATGTTCTATAGTCTAAAAGCCTCTAAAAGTAAACTGTCTGAATAAAGAGTTGATGGGACAATCCCCCAACTCACTCTATCTGCTGAAATAAACTAAGTACTAAAAAAAATAATCAAATAATAACATCCTCGAATGATGAGGACTCACTACTAACTCTGACTGCTGAAACTGGAATGCTACTGATACTTTGGAGCGCATACTTCTGAACTTATGGTATAAAACACCATAGCACAAATGCGTTAGTATGATTGAATGTACTGGTATACAAGTGAGGTAGGCTGAATGCAATGGTTCATATGCATGAACTATACTAATTGACTGAATAACATGAACGTGAGAATATATGCATGAATACGTAACTATAACTGAGATCGTGATAACATTGACTCATGAATTTTGATAACGTGGATTTACTAATATCTGAGTACTAATACTGGGATGCTAAATGACTAAGTGTATTGAGTAATGAGAAACTGATGTTATATTACTGATAAAGAAATGACTGTTTTTGACAGGTTTGATTATGAAGAACTAGTCTAATTGACTGTATCTGACAGTCCTAAAATCTGAATACTAGTAACATGAATTTTGTAAAATTAATATACAATTAATGAGGTGACTGTGTCTGACAGTTCTGATTTTGATGGAACTAGCTGAGTTTCGTACTGAGCTGAGCGACTGTATCTAACAATTCTAAAACTGTAGAACTGAACTAAGTTCTATTACTGAGACTGGATCCAAAACTGAGACTGTGAGAGGCAATCATCTAACCAACATGCCCCAAAACTAAACTGGTGGGGTCCAACCTGTAACCCCAGCTGTAAAGGCATCAGTACCGTGCCACGGGTAAAGATAAACTATGAGTAAACCCTCTCTGACAGGGAGCTCTTCCGTCAGCCCCTTCTAGTAGGAAAACTCGAATGAGGTGTATAGTCACTAAACTCATAGGGTGCATCTCAGCCTACACTGGCTACGTAGTTTTGGAATGCAAGGATTGCTTCTAAGGATCATACCCTCTACTGGCTAACAGGTGAGTCCTCATCTTTGGGTTCACTCGGTGCTGAATCCTACTCCCAACTGAAGAGACACTGAACTGATTTAAACTGAACTGAACTGTTACTGATAGTATTGTTTAGTTGATTTGAATAGAGTTCAATAAATTTCCATTGACTGACGGAATACTATTGAGATCTGATAACTGACTGAGATTACTACATTACTGAGATTACTGAGTTTTCCTGAGTCATGTAACTGACTAAATTCTAATGATCATGGCTTGATTGAGAGTATCGTGAATACTGACATTGGCTCTAGGCACATAGCTAAGTTATCGGGTGTAAGTACCCCCAGGACGCGATAGCATGAAACTGCCAAGACTTGACACTTCTTGAACACGTGACCAATTTCAACAATTCATAATACAATAAGTTAGGGATTTCATGAAGCACATGGTTATCATAATGTTGTACATGGATGGAATTGCATATAGACATGTCATACTTTCATCAGCCTAATCTCATGAACATTCCATCAAATACTCATAATGCACATAATATCATGGAAGTCATTCTTGGTCATAAGAGTAAAGCATACATTTATTATTTGAGTCACAATTGAGCTATAATACACAATTTCTATCTTCTTAGGCATTTTGTCAAACACCTTACATGCACAATTTAGGGCATGGGTGCAACCATCAACTTACACATCATAAACAACTCAATTCATGGATTTCAACTTGCATGCTAATGTAGTTTCATAAAAAACACACATAAAAATTCCAACTTGGGAATCATACAACAAGATAAACATGGTTACAAACAACCCACAACATAAATATCATGTTTTATAATTTGAAAGAGGGTTCTTGGACTTCATGGATGAAATAAATTCATAAATCAACGCTTGACATACATTAGTTCTTGATTTTACAAAGATTGATGGAGAGATTCTTGAATTTGAGTATTGAATTTGAATCCTTAATTAAAAACCCTAACTTGTTCTTGAGAGAAACTTGAGAGAGACTATATTTTGGTTGAATTGGGGCTAAATCCCGTTTTTTAGACTTATATAGGGGTGGGAAATTGACCCTTCTGCCCTTAAAAATACGGATATTTAATGACTGAAACTAGGCATCAACGCTATTATCAAGCGGCGCATCGATGGTATTGTTGTGATAGTCGATGTGTCGCGCCATTATTTTATCGTGTCTCAGTACTTTAACCCTAGCAACCTACAATAATATTAACCAACACGGTTGGTGATGCGGCACGCCAAGATCGCATTGGCCCACTGTTTTGGGCTTCCAAATGTGGTCTAAATGTGGTCCGAAAAACCCAAAACTTGTCCGGGACCACCTATGGACCTCTATGATCATGAATTAACAAAAATACGTACCATTAAAGGACGTTAAGGTGGTGAAGTGAGATTGCCAACTTTTGAAGGCCAATAATAGGGTAAGTTTTTTTTTTAAGTCTGGGACCCCTTGATAAGCTTAAAGATTGAATTAAGCTTATAAATTTAGTGGGGTCTTACAACGGGTATGTCATTTTAGCACCTCAAGTAGTGTACGAGTGTGTCATTTTGACACCTTTTGCAAAATTGACATGATTTATGTATTATACCTATATGAAGGCACGTGAAAGCTCCTTTTCAGCTGATGTAGAATCCAGGTTGGCCCACAAATAATGTATTAACTCATTTTTATTAATTTATACCTTCTTCCTTATTTTTATCCATCATTTTTGTCATTCTTAAGCTTATTTAATGAAAAAATGATTGAGAAAAATTTAAAAATTAAATACACATTTAAGGGTTCGTGAAAATTAAATAATAATCACTACTTTTTTTTAATCATTTCTTTTCTTTTCAAGAATTAAAAATGGATATGTTTTCTCCAAGAAGGGGTTCGATTGAATAAAAATAATCCAAAAATAGACAAAATTTATTGTTGGGGTGGATGGAATTTTTTACTTTTCATTATCAATGTTGCATCATCTTATTTTTTTATTGTCATTGAATATATTGAATATGTTTGTTCCCAATGAATATTTTGAATATCTTATTTCTGTTCCCATTGGAGAGACGACATTGAAATAAAAAATAATAAAGAAGAAAAGTAAAAATATCTGATAATGGTAAAAATGTCGTATCAAAGGAAGAAAAGTTACGCCATAAAATTATTGTGTCCCATTTAAATTTTTTCTACTTAATTCTATTTAATTGGAGCAAAATTTGATGATTTGGGATGGGGTGGGGCGAAGGGGTGTTTGGAGAAGATGATTGGGGGGTGGGAGGCTAGGGTGTTTGGAGAAGATGATTCAGGTAGATGGGTGGGAGACTAGGGTATTTGGAGAAGATGATTCAGGTGGGTGGGTGGGGGGCTGGGGTGTTTTGGAGAAGATAGTTGGGGCTTGTTTTGAGAAAATGATTGGCAGGGGTGGGGGCTGAGGTATTTGCAAAGGAGGGGGTTTAATATTTTTTAGTTAAATTATTTTTTAAAAATTATTTGGATAAAAAATGACAAATGTTCTATTATTATTAGTCACTTTACACATCATATAGGACATTTTACACATCATAGCGTGTGTAATACACGCATACTATATATTATTGTGAATTATGTAAAAGGTGTCAAAATGACGCACCTATACGCTATTTTCAGGTGTCAAAAGTGAACAACGTCCATTTGAGGTGCTAAAGTAAAAGATGACGCAAAGTTGAGGGACTTGGTGATGTATTTTCTCTAATTTTTACTCTTGTACAATTTAAGTAAAAAAATAAGTGGTCTAAAATAATTCTAGCATCTAAAAAAAATGTAAAACTTGCATAAATTCCTACATGTTTACCTCCAATTACATTTGATCTTAACTTTTATGAAAATTTTTAAAAATTTTATTTTCTATTTTTTAGATACATCTTTTATAAGAGATACATCTCATAGGATATATAATGTGAAATAGCTCTGTCACACTAAAAAAGAAAAATATTAAAAATTTACTTAAGAAAAGTAAATAACGCTTCATAACTTCAAATTAACAGTCAAAAATTTCTAGAAAAACGTAATTAGTTATTATGTTTATTTTTAAAATATCCTTCTCCTCATTCATCTTGCATAAATATTTATATATGCACCAACAATTCCTCCACTCTCTCCACAATTTTTTTTTTGTATTTTTTTCAATGACTGTCAATGAATATCTCAATGTTATTATGGCATTTCGATGTTTGAGTTACTGATGTCAAGTACGATAGTTATAAGAGTGACATAATTGTAATTGGTGAACATATAACGTATTAAAAGTTGATTTCTGTCATTCCTACAGAACGTGAATCGATGAAACAAGAAAACAATTCAAGTCCGATACATTATTGAGGAAAATTCATCTCCATTATTGATCCGTAATGATACGTTGGTGAATCTATACATCGAGGTAAATAAAAGTGTGTTTGAATTTGGGTTGTGCCCACTGTGCATCACTACGATTAATATAGATAAAAGAGAGATGCTGTTTGAGTGTGAATGTGGAGCAATTATGTTTTTAGAGGATATGAATATAGAAGGACTAGCATTAGCTCTTCTTCATTCAGAGATTTCAAGGCTTTCGTCTTTGATAGATATTAAGATGAACAACATAATAACAGATTGCATTAATGCAGTCATTAAGGAAGGCCAAATTTATAAGGACAAAAAACACTAGTATTTGTAATGTCAAAGTATACCATTAATCACTCTTTAAATTTTAAAGTCAAAATATCCAACAAACAAATATTTGTATCTATTGTTGTTATATTTTAGCAAAAATGAAAATATTTTTAATTTGAAGTAAATATACTGTTGTTGTTATTACATAAACTATGCATGTCATGTGTTTCATAATGTTGAGTCAGAGATACAGAAGTTGCAATTTGCTAAGATACATCTTTACAAATTATGTCTAGATACATATTACATTGGCAAGAGTATAGTGAGATACATAATCTAGTTTGTGTATAAAATTTATGAACATATTTGATCGAGATACATAATACATTATGTCTAAAATGTTTACCCAAGTTCAAGTTACAGTTTCATTCGTTAGCAATTTTACGATTTCAAAACTAGTCAGTCATAAGAGAATACACACACCATCCGACATAATTGATGATATCAAATCTGCTTTTTGTGTGGACACTAATTACCAGAAAACATGGAGTGCAACAGAGCATGTAATTGAGATGCTAAGGGAAAAATCGACTGGTGGGCCTAGATACACACACACACATATATATGCTTAATTTAGTGTATCCTAGATCGTATATAGAATGCATAAATCCGAAGATAACAAGTTTATGTATCTGTTAATAGCATTACATCTACTAATGAGAGGATTTCAGTTTTGCAGGCCAGTAATTGTTGTGGATAGGGCACATTTGGGTGGTTCATATAAAGAAACATTTCTCTTGACAATTACTTTCAACGGGGAAGGTACTTGAATTGAGATGTTTTAAATACAATATCATGATTTAATTTTAATACTCTAATTATCTATTTTTATTGAATTACTTAATTAATGAAAACTTTAGCAATGACATAATCGATTTAGTTTCTGACTTTAGGTTGCATATTGTCAATCACGTATAGTGTTGTAGACTAAAAAATGATAGTTCTTGGACATAATTTTTTGAGCAATTTAAAAGTGTATTTGAAGAGTGTGAAAATATGTGTGTTGTATCTGATCGTAACGAAAGAATAATAAAGGTTGTTAGCATTGTGTATCCTATTATTCTGCATCTAACATATATTTGAAATCTATGAAAAAATGTATACACATGCTTCAGAAAAAGTACAGTCAAACTTAGTGAAGCTTACCATGAAATGTCAAAGACATACAGACAAGAAGATTTTATTTTTATGGATCAAGTTGGCAAGGTAGGTCATAGAATAACGACCTACCTTGAGATTGTTGGATATGAAAAGTGAACAGGAGTGTACGCATCTGTTAATTGAGGCAGAATGATGACTTTAAATATAACCGAGTGTATTAATGAAAAACTAATTGAGGCGTCTGAATTGTATATCTTAAATTTTCTGGAACAAACAAGAGTAAATTTTGAATCTTGAAATTGCAAAAACATAGAAAAAGCATCATATACAAAAACAACATTGGGTAAGAGATTTGAATGTATTCTTTAGTTAAATACATCAAAATCTTCTCGATTGACAGTTAGCTATTTTATTTTTATTTTTTAGCCTACAGTAATATTGACTCCGTTATAATACAGTTGACTTAGATTTTACTATGTATTACCTGATTTTGCATCAACTTTTTATTTTTGTGTTATGAGAGATACATACATGTTAATATATACAAGAGATACATATCTGTGTTAATAAGAGATACATACAATGTCTGTTTAAATCAATGTTGTTTTTTGATGTTAAGACTTCATCATCTTGTATGTACTTTGTTTATGATGAAGGAAGAAATACATTGTATGTCTAGATAGTGTAACATGCAGTTGTGAAAGATTCTAGTTGGACAAGATAACATGTCAACACGCTATAAAAATTCTAAAAAGCAAGCATGTTGATGATATAAAGCCTTTTTTTCCTCTGATTATTACCATCTAGAAATTTTAGTGAAGACATACGAAGATTTGATGTTTTCAATGCCGGATAAGATACATTGAATTGTGCGACAAAAAATTCAAGATGAAGTTGTGTTACCATCAAAATACAAATGACCACCTGAAAGATCAAAGAAAGGGACGCACAAAAAATCAAGTGAAACTTTTACATCAAAAATTAATTATTGCGGTCGATATGGGTATGAAGGTCACAACAGACATACTTGTAATTTCTTTTAAAAAAGGAGTGAGATTTTGATCTACAACAAATTGAAATATATTACTATTCATTAACTTTTTTTGTTGGACAAATAAATTATGAAATTATTGTTAGTTTTCAAGCTTTGATGAATAATATTTATTCCTGCACTTAACATATCATTAGATACTTAATTTTTATTTTACAATAACGTGACATTACTCAAAATTTATACATAAGTTTAATTAGACTGATAGTTTGAGGATTTTAATTACTACCCATCTTTTTGCACAGTCAAAAATATTTTTGTACGGACACATAAGTTAAAAATCAAAATAAGTATAGATTATTTTGTAAATAAAATTATAAATGATTCGGCACGTTTGAGCAATCATATTACATGTTTGTGACATATTTATTGTACAACACATTTATATTTAAAATTTAGATAAACACAGCTGTAATAATTATGTAATGATGTTGTTAATGTATAATGTTTCAATTGTTATATTTATGTATCAAATACATATTTTTATTTACTATAATATCATAGACTTGTAATATCATCTGATACATAAATTCATAGAACTATGTCATTTTTGATACACTATAATTAATAAGTGTAATATTGGAATAGTTCTTAAAAGAACCTTTTAAGTAATGTCTTGAGGATTACATAATAAAATTCAAACAAAACAGTTGTTCAACTATAGTTACTTGTTATTATCTCTTCAAATAGAAATAAAAAAATAAAAAATATACGTACAAACTGTCATTTTCTTGTTGAACAATGCCACAAACATATTTTACTTTAAATGGATCCTTTTTAGTCTTCTCAATGTACGATTAAAGTGCTAACCAGTCAGTTGGAATTTTTGTTCTAAAAAACTACTATACTTAAGGTAAGTTGGTAGCATTATAGTCAACTTTTGGACCTCAATGAATTATTCTCTATTTCTTGATGAGGATATTGAATCATAAACATGAATTAGTTGCTCCTTCAGTGCAGTAACTGTCAGAACCCAATGAAACTCACTATCATAATTCATCGGGACATAGCCATCGTCTACAAGATGTCAAGGCATTCCAATTGGTAAAATAAATCCTATGATTGTTTTGATAATTGACTCCTCATAATGAGCAATAACACTAAAACTTTCAAATGCCTCTTGAGTAGGAAGAACCTTTTCCCCGACTGATTGATAGTAATTTCTATACACCTCGTCAATGTAGATTTTGAAAAAATAATTCATTATGGTGTATTTGTAGCTTAGGTTTGTCAGTTTTATTGACTTCTGCCGCAAGTAGTAGAAAATAACATCCACATGCTGCACAATTGATAAATATTTTAATAATATAAGCAGATATATGTTAGACTTTTAACATCAACTATTTTATAAAAAAATCTACTACATTTTTATGTTTTATACTACTTATTTATGACATTAATTTTATTTAAGTTTATGTTGTTGTCGCATAATCTGATACTTAAATTTAAAACGGATAATCATTCCTCGTCATTTCAGCATTTGTTCGATTGATACATAGTATAAAATCAATTCTTCGTTTAAAAATGCAACTACAAAATCAAGTTATCGATATCCAAGACTGGAGC
Source organism: Capsicum baccatum var. pendulum (assembly GCA_030864225.1). Classification (NCBI taxonomy): domain Eukaryota; kingdom Viridiplantae; phylum Streptophyta; class Magnoliopsida; order Solanales; family Solanaceae; genus Capsicum; species Capsicum baccatum. The sequence goes on along the minus strand of CM061561.1, from coordinate 153,041,537 downwards.
ATTTAACTTTGTAGTGGTCATCCTTATCTTTCCTGTAAACTAAACTAAAGTAGCATTAATAACTGTTCATTATTAATTCACGTTAAAGAAATAAAAAGTTGACTTACTTGAGTGCATGTTGCTTGTAAATATTGTCACGTATCCATTTCTCAAATCATGACATTATATGAGTTGGACCAACGCCTGCAATTTTATAACCTTCGTACAGATATATTTGATGCACATTAGAAATGACACAACTCAAATCAGGACCTTGTGGTAATGGGCACCCCAAATCTAATCAGGATCGAGAATCACCCCTGTTACCCACCCCAACCTCCAAATATGCATACCTTGAGTCGGATAAATTCTGAACTATGACAAGATAACATTTATTTCGATTTCAGACTCTGGAATAGGTCTATAACCATGACCAACCCAAACAAGTCCAACCATCCAATACCAACCAACAACCATAACCAAACCAATATAAAAACCAAGTTCTGGTTCATAACATAACATAAAAGGATGGAACAATCATAAATTCAGTCCTACGGTATCATCCCCAATATCAATGTCAATACTAAGGTTGACACCAATACCGACACCGCCCCATTCCAACCTATAATAGTCACACAAAACCTCTAACCAAAAGAAAAATAACATCCGATTGGGACATGCCCAACCATAGCCAAAACCAATATCCATGAATAAACCAAAGTATGTAAAGACATCCATGTAACGCCCCAGGTGTACACCCTGGATGCCACACGGTGCTTACGATCACAAATGACCATAAGCTAACCCATGAGCTGGTAACTGTTATGAGCACTAAATAAAACTAATTACAATGACATGTGTGGAAATTAACTGAAAAATTCCATAAGATTTTAAATATTGAAAGATGTGATTAAAAATCATAGTTCTAAAAGCGTCTGAAAACAATACTGAGAAGACTGATAATAACAACTGGTAAACTAACAAACTGTCTGAAATAGTCTAAAAAACCTCTAACTGACTGAGGAGTTGATAAGCCTCCAACTAAATTCGACTGACTACTGAGCTGAAAGTTTAAGATAAATATAAAGGTCTTCCATATATAAGGACTCACCACTGCTATTGCTACTGATACACTGGAATGTCTAAGTTCGGTCGGGAACCTGAGCGTCCGAACCTATGATATAAGACATCATAGCACAAGAAATGAGTAAGTGGTCAGTAATTTGAATATACTGGTATATGAGATGAGGTTAGGGTGAAATGTATGAGTTATATGCATGAGATAATAACAGACTAAATAACATGAGGTAAGTAAGTATGAATGCATAAAAGCTATAAAAATCTGAGAATGCGTGACCACACATAAAATATGATTCTAATATAGTCTTTAAATTGAAAGACCGATAGTTAATAACTGATAGCTATATGCTATGGTCAAGCAAACCTGGAACTGAGCTCTGTACTAAATACTGAACTGAGACTGTGGGAGCTAGCTATAACTGACTGCCCCAATGTATATCAGGTTCCAATCTGTAACCCCAATTAGAAGGGCGTCAGTACCGTGCCACGGGAACTAACATTGGCTGTGTGGATCCACTAATCTGATATCCTAAAGGACGAGAGTGTCATGCCTAACTGACGGGGGACCCCTCAAAGTCTACGGTGGCGCCGTAGGTCTGGAACCTAGGGACTATTACAAATATTTCATGCCTACTGAAGGGGGAGACACCATCCCTATGTTCACTCGGTGCTAAGTTTTAATCCCAACTGAAAGACACTACTTACTAGACTGAACTGAGCTTAATTAGATTCACAACTGACAATATTACTGACTGAATGATGTTGCTCATGGTATAACTAAAATCATTCTGTAGATACTGAAAACTAGGTAAACATCTAAATTTTGGGTATTCATACCCCCCAGGACTCTATGATAATGACAATAGAAACATACTGAAGCTTCGAAAAACATAATAAGTAGTCATTGTTCAAAATCCAATCATTTAGGCATTTCATCAAACACTTAAAATTCATAGGCTTAACCATGAGAATAGCTAAAACACCTTATTCTAACATAATTGAAATACTAAAATCATGGATTTAGGATTTAACATGCGAACATCATCATTCAAATGTTCAAGGACAATTTCCAATGAAAATACATGGTAAACATAGTTTATAATCAAGATTCATAATAACTTCATGAACACAACTCATAGTAACATGTAAAAATCATGGTCTTAAACTTGAAAGTGGATTATTGGATTCCATGGGTGAAAAGGACCCATGAATGAACATTAAACATACCTTACTTGATGAATTAGTGAAAATTCTTGGTGGTTTCTTGAAGTTTGAGCTTGAATTTTGAAGAGCCTAGGGTTTGTTCTTGAGTGAGAATTACTTTTTTTTAGAGGATTTTATGAAATAGGATAGCAAATTATGCTTTTGGGACCCTAAATCCCGTGTTATGGACCAAATGGGTAAAGGAAAAAACTCAATTTCCCTTGGAAAAATGGAAACAAAAGTTAGAAAATAAGGGCTCGCGATGGAGCACACGCCACGGGCTTTATCGCGGGCACCCATATAGGTGAAATGGAGCGCACGCCGCGAGCTTATCTCAGTGCTGCTACTATTTTGGAAATCCAAACATACCCTTATGCTCGTTCAAAAATTCCAAAACTCATCCGAGATGCAAATATGACATCCCCAATCATGAATCAACTTTAAAATCGACATTCTAAGGCTGGGAAGGTCGAAAATAAAATCATCAAAGTTTAGGGGCTTTAGAAATGACTAAGTCCTAACACTTAGTGAAATTTTCCAACTCTTGGACCCCTTTTTTGTATGCAATGGTGAGCAGAATTGAGCTAGGATCTTATAGGTTCTTACAATATCTCCCCCTTGGGAACATTCGTCCTCGAATGAGACTTATTAAGTTGAGAATACTGAGGAACTGAGATCTTATACTGAACATGCATGACTGTAAACATGATTACATAACTGAGTCTGAAACACGATACATGGCTGAACTGATTTCATGAATACATGGAAGGACATAAGAATGGTCATAAGGCTGAGATACACATGAGAGAGTGAACTTGTGAGTACCCATTACTTCAAGATGGATCTTGTTTTGTGTAGAAAGGTTAAGAGGTTTAGTACATGTGAACTCGCAGTATTACAATATCTCCACCTTGGGATAGTTCATCCCTCGAATGATACTGAATTGGCTGAAATACTAAGGAAAGACTGAGATAATGCACGGGGTACTTACAAACTAAATCATGGCTGAATATCTGGAGTCTGAAACATGATGCATAGACTGAACTGGATTCACTATTTATATGGATACGGATAAACTATCTATTGGAATAGCCATATTCATGACACATCAGATAGTAAGACTAGATCGAAAGATGGAAAAACCATAAGAACTTGTCTATTTGACTAATAACTGGACTGCTGGCTAAATAGACTAAATTATACTGAAAGTTTATACTCAACTATACATTCCACTTCACAACTGCACTTTACTTAAGGCTACTTAAAAATATTTATATAGAGACTGTTCACCCTAACTACTGAAGTTTGAGCTAAACTGAATTCTCTATTATGTTCAAGCCTACTCTAATCTACAAAGTGCACACATAACACTGTAATACTAGCCTGAATCATGAATTCACCAACCTTTCATGTTCACAACTCCTCATCTCATGAATAATTCTTATTATCACATTAGTAAACTTCATTCAACCTCTTACTAGATATTCACTAACGCGCAGTGCATTCATCCATATATATGCAAACATGATGTTCAAGCTTATCTTCATAATCACATATGCCCTTCTAAACAAACACCCATAAAAGCATCTTCCTCATATCCTCCAAACCTCTATCATTAACAACTTCCATGCAGTACCCCAAGAAAACATATATAAAATTTCAGCTAACCATGACATATATCAAAACTCAGCCTTAACCTTACTTCACACTTACAACCTTAGCTAAAACAAACATACAACAACCTTTCATCAACAAAAAACATTCACTCTCTCCCATCTAAGAAACTGTTCACCATTGCTAGCTTGACATAAGGAAAAGTCACTAAAAGGTTAGAACATGAGGACCTGAAACCTGAAAGGATACTATGCCTGACTCGATACTTTACTGAGGGATGAGAAATAGAGTATCAACATTATGGATTCATTACATAGATCAAAATTGAGGATATACATGACATAGCCTGAAGTTCACTGATCATTAAGAGTATAGCATGAGTACTAGAACTGAACATACTGTAAAGCATAAGTACATGAGTCATGAGCTATGTAACCTGAGTTTGGAGCATCTGAATTCATGGAACATTATTTGTACTACTGAGTGGATTGAAACTCCTCATACTAGGAACTGAGAGAGTATATGATTTTCCATAAAGTGCACGAATATAATCTATGATTATAGATCTGACATGTAAGGCATGAGTAGCTATTGTGATGACTGAAGTACAAAACTTTGCACTGAGATAATAATGGGTTAGGCATCATCTTCCCTACCGATGCTCTATAATACACTGGAATCACTACTAGAACCTGAGAGCCTGAATTGGTTACTGGTTTTATCATCTCCTCCTTAGCTTTAAACCATCACTCTATGTCTGTGGAACCCTTTCAAATAAGTCTAAATTGAACTGCAATCACTTTAGTCTAGAGTCCAAGACATAACAATGCACATAAATACTATACTTACACTGAAAGACTACACCAGATAATGTAAGTCCCACTACTAGTACTTTTCTCTGATACATAATTCTTAGCTTTCTATAGCCTAAAAAATCATCATAAAACAACTTAAGCACTGACTAACTTAGAATTTTCAAAAGTGTCACCATTCCATGAGTTTTCACCATCTACTTCTTCAGCTCTACTTTCTGTTAGCTCAATCTTCAAAATTCAAGATTAGCTTGTAACACTTAACATGGATATTCTCAAACTCTTAATAAACCATACCAACTTCCTTTATATCCTACTAATATCACATCTCTATACTTATATTTCGAATCAACAACTTAAATTCTTGCATGCACTGTTCAAGCCTACTGATTCACCTTTATACAACTATCCTCATGGATACAAAATTTACTAAATCTAGATAATACTATCCCCACTTTAATGCTGCTAAACTTTTAGGTTCATGCTTCTAACTCTAGGTCATATACTGTCAAAAGATTTTGAGAGAAGATCTGAAAACACATCTGAAGCGTAAGCACTGACGTACTACCCCTCCATTCGATGACTTGTTCATTGGGAAACTGAAATTCAATGACTCTAATTTTGCAATCAACTGGAGTGATTTTCTGGGTTACGGTAATTGAGCAATCTCTGTATACCCGTCTGGCTATAATAGAGACACCTACTGGGGTAGACACTAAGAAGGATTCTGCTAAGGTTTCAGGACTAACTCTAAAATTGATGGCTATATAAGGGTTTACCAAAGAGAGTGAATCCCTAGGATCTAACAAAGCATAAATATATAGATGAAAGACTTGTAACGTACTCGTAACCATGTTAGCGGAACTTTTCTAATCATGTTGGGATTGGAGGGAATATAATATGTTCTGGTGCTGACCTCTGGTGGCACTGGAAATAGCGCCTGATAACGCTCAACTTACACCTCAAATTAGTGTAAGGTGGTCGTCGTTAATATATTACCCAACTTTGGAGTCAGGGTCGAATCCACAAGGAACAATGTGAGTGATGATTAAGTTAATTTGAAACTATAGCTCCAAGTTCAATTCAAACAAATGGTACGAAAATATAAAACTAAGATGGGGACTTTTATGAGTTAAACAAAAGTTAACAGCTTAACTTTCTTCAGAACTCAAAAATAAGATTTCAATTGTTCAAATCAATGATAGAGAGAAACTAGGGTCGTGATCACTATGACTATTAATCTCCATTGAATAATAACTGTTCAAGATTCTCGTGGTAGGTGGGAACAACATAATATCCCTGCCTATGATACCATCTGAATTATCTCTTTTCCTCTCTAGATAATTTATTATCTAATTCTCTCGAACTTAGATAACTTATCTATTTCCAATCGGATATTATCTCAGGTAGATTAATCCAGTTACGACATCAATTATTAAACAAAAGGTTGGTAGCTTTTAAGTCCCTGTTGATAATTCGCTTGCTCTAGCTTATTTCTCTGTTCAAGCAAATAAACCTAAGGCGTAACCTATTGTTTGCAACCAATAGAATTAAGTTAAAGTAACGGAATTTCAAAATGTTCCCCCAATCACTCAAACCCTAAACCAACTATTAAATCAATGAAATAATAATCATAGAGGTTTTAGTTGCTCATAAGATAGCAAGAGATAACCACAATTGAATTCATAATTTAAAGTAATTAAACTTACAAAAGATGAAATTCAAAGTTGATTCTTCTCCAAGTACAATAAGAATTTCCCACAACTAAATCAAAGGATTAAAAATTGAAATTAAAATTAAGAGACCAAAAACTATAGAGAAAAAGTGACCAAGTACGTGAAGTTCAAGGTCAGCCCCTCTAAGAGAATTAAAGACCCCCTTTTATAAGTTCCTGGATGTAATAAAACCTAAACACTATGCCTTAAATAAAAAGGGATATATATGGAAGAAAATCTCAATTTTCAGTTTTTTCTCAAAATAAACGACGCCATTTCTAACAGCTTGTCAGACACCTGATGGCTTTTGCAGAATGTCGTTAAAGATTCCAGTATAATAGCATCTTCTACTTCTCCTGACGACAACTCTTGATGGCGTGTCAAATATGTGACGATGTGTCAAAAATGTCATCACATCCACATTGGAAATCATCATGTTCTGCCTTAAATTAATGGAAATTTTGACGCCTTATCACAGTTGTGAAGGCGCTTCAAAAATGTCATCACGCTTCACTTCAATTCTTCAGATTCTGTCTACGCTTGACGATAACTTTGACAACCTTTCATATGTCTAACAACGCTTCAGAAATGTTGTCAACTTTACTTTAGCTTATTTGCACAGATTTCAACTAATTTGTTATTCTTTCCTTTTGTTTTCTCCCCTATCACTTACATCTGCATTAACACAATAAAAACAATCAAAAATAACAAAATTTTCTTAAGACTTTGCTATTATTCCTCGTTAATCGCCTCAAATGTATTAGCATCTGCTCACACATCAACACCCTCAACTTAAAACAATTGCTTGTCCTCAAGAAATCAAAAAACAACACTACGATGCTTAACCAAGAGATACATAAGATACCCATGACAGTTGATTTTCAATTTTAGCTCAAAACACATGGCACTCTCCAAGTTCAATTACTTATAAACCCAACTATGTATATAAATTAAGATCCATAATGTGACACAAAGGAATCAAGATTTGGCATCAAGTTAGCAACAACAACCATGCATATATACAAGTTACAATGCCCAAACAAGTTGGCAGATAGTAATTTCACTGATATGCCCTTACAACAAAGAAGTCCCTCCTCATTCATATACAGAATCAAGCATGCCAATGTAGGGACGATCAAGAGACACTCACTCTCAAAAAGAAATTCCAATCAATGTATGTCAAATACCATATGCTTGCCCTTATTTTCATTACCAAGGCTTTTAGAAAGGTCCATTAGGATCACTATAGGACTTCTCTTAGGCTTTTAATGTAGGCTAGGGGCTGGTGGGATACTCGATGGTCTTTAAAGTGACTAAGCCTCCTTGACACTACACTAGATTTTTGGGGTTACACTTATTAGCCTGTTTTTCTCTTCTCTTTCCTTGATCATACTTATTTAAGCTGGGTACAATCTTTTTTCAATTACTTATTCTTTTCCACAATTTTTTTCTTTTTCTTGCTCTTTCTTCTGCACCCAGCTTTTTATCCTTTTCTTTTACGCTACCTTTCTTCATACTCATTTTTTATCACGCACCTCTATGATAGCCACCATCAACTTAGGGCATTTGCCTAAGTTAAGGTGCACAGTGTCCAAGGAGGATCAGGGCCAAAATAGTTAATTATGATTTAAGTGAAAAGGCGATAGGTATAATAAAAAGAATAGGCATTCAGGCTCAAAATCAGGATCAAGGGATATTATTCACACATGGAAGGTAACTTAGGCTAAAAGTAGACTAATATCAACAAAAGCCTCTAATACTTTCCTAACCGCTATCCTACAACCAAGGCAAGACCAACCGGGAAAGTTTTGGATTTAACACCCAACGGGAACTAGGTAGTATCTCACAAAAACATGGAATAAAGGTACATCACAGCTGCTACCCATTCGGTTCATGCAATTATTAGCAGTGATTATAATGTCCCTAGTACTAATGCCATAAAAAGATTCACAGTAATCATATGTAAGTGTATGTCTGTAATACCCCGCATATTTCTAAGCTAGGAAGTGAATAAGTATTCCTACGTATGAAATCTCCAATCCTATGATTCATACTTGAGTACATGACTTACAATGAATATCCTAGTGATAGGATAGCTTATGATGCATTAAGCATGTTCATATGAGTCACTTAAGGTAATACAAGATAAGAGTTTTTAAATCCAGCAAGTTTTAGTATTCGATTTTGTAAGGGTCATCTTTGAATGAGTATAACTTGATGTTAATGTGGTATTTTGTCTATTTGAGACCCACCAAATTTTTGAAAATCTAATTAGATATCCAACGATACCAATTTTGCCTTAATCCAATACCTGAGCGAAAAGTTATGTCCATTTTCCTGAGAGACAGTAAGCATAGGTGATTGGTTAGGCGCCGCCTAACCCAAGCATAGGCGATTGGTTAGGCGCCGCCCAACCCAAGCATAGGAGATTACTTGGGCGCCATCTAAGTCAATTATAGGTGTCAAAAACACTCCATTTTGAGTTATTTTAAAGGTAATTAAGTCTTTAAATACTCCTTACACGTCCCTAAACTTAACCCTATGAAATATATAGTTTCTAAACATTCTGCAACCTTATTTTCATCTCAAAGATTATCATCCAAGAGCACTAAAGGAGAAAAACAACTAGGGTTGCATAATTAAGCTTGAAGATCCGAATTCAAGGAAATTCCTCCGTCAATCATCAAGAATCTTCCTTCTAAGGTATGCGTAGTGTTCATCCACGGATTCCTTTCGTCCGTGGAGTTCAAGAATCAATATTTAAAATATAAAAGCTTGGTTGATTGTGGTGATGAGATCATACCCATGTTGATGCTTGTTTGTTTTCCTTTTTTTCATTATAAAGTATGATTCCTATATTATTGGGTGTTGATGATCATGTTGTTGATATTGGGTGATTCCCAAGATGGAATCTTTATATGTTTTTGTGAATTCATGCTATCATATAGGTTGGAAACATGTAAATTTGGTTGTTCATGATGTATAATTTGATGATTTCACATATTCTTAAGATGTGCATGTAAGGTGTTTGATAAAATGCCTAAGAAACTAGAAATCATGCAATATAGCTAAATTATGACTATTTGTAGGATTCATGATATGCCCTTACATTCCAATGACTTCTATGTTGTTAATGTTCCTTGTAAATGTTGTTGGAATACTCATGAACTATTCTTATGAAATTATGCTATGTTTACTTGTAAATCCTACTTGTGAACAAGATGTATGATAATCATGCAATCCATATGAACTTCCATGCTATTGGTATGTGTTGCCCATATGATTATGCAATGAACATGATATTAAGATTTTGCAAGTACTTCCATGTGATATGAAATCCTTTCCATGCAATACATTGTTGATAACCATGCTTAGTATGAGATCCCTACTTATGATATTATATATTTTGGACTCTACTCTTATGATCAAGTCAGTCATGTGTGTCAGTTTCCTTCCATTGATTCTTGGGGGTACTTGTACCCAAAAACTATTGCTATGTGCCTAGAGCCATGTAATGTTTCACGATATCTGAACTTAAGCTATGATTCCATAGAGTTCCGTTAATCATGTGACTCAGGAAAACTTTATGATCTTAGTCAGTTGTCAGATATCAGTAACATTCCGCCAGTCAACATAATTCAGTAAGATTAAGTCATGCACAGTCAGTTATTCATGTCCAGTCCCTCCAGATGGGAGTAGAGGTTAGCACCGAGTGAACCCAAGGATGGGAACTCACCCGCTAGTTCAGGGTGTGATTCTTAGTAGCAATCCTTATGTTCCAAAACTACGTAGCCATCATAGGTTGAGACATCTTAACCCATCAGATTAGGGTTGATGAGGTGGCTTAACCCATCAGTTTAGGGTTCCCACCATTCTAATTGAGTACGCACCAGATAAGGGTCACTCAAAGGCTGTCCTTACCCGTGGCACGGTATTGACACCCCTCCAGTCGGGGAAGAGATTGGACCCCAGCTTAGCCATAATGGCATACATGAGGCATGTCGGTTAAACACTACTTCCCATATTTTTAGTAGCAGTCTCTGTAAAATAACTCAGGGCATTCTTCAAATTTAAGTATATACAGGACTGTCAGATACAGTCGTCCATGTTATCAGTTTTAGTATCAGTCATGACGGTTATCAATAAACCATGTATTAGCTTATAGTTCATGCTATCACGTATTCACAGTCTCAGTTTTTATATATGTGTGTTTGCACTCCCACGTTCATATTATTCAGTCAGTATTGTTCATGCATGAAACCATTTATGTTTAGCCTACTTTCCTCGTATACTCATTGCTCTAGTTGTACTAACTCATTTGCGCTATGGTGCTTTATTTTTATGTTACACCATAGGTTCTGAGACATGAGCTCTAGCCCAGCAGTAGCGGTAGCATTCCAATCACAGAGACACAGTGAGTCCTCATTGATTCGAGGACAATATGATTTGATACATTTATTTATTTCTTCAATTTAGTTTTTATGGAGTTAGTTTGAGACATGTTCCTTCAACTCCTTATTCAGATAGTTTAGAGGCTTTCAGATTTATGTTCAAATTTACATTCAGATTGAGTTGTTTTGGGTATTTTCACCCACATGGTTTTATTTAGTTGAACCTTATGGCTTTATAGTTCGATGTATTCCGCATTATTATATCATGATTTGTAGTATACAAGTACAGATATCAGTCATGGGTTAGGTTGTGGTCCCTCGAGGTCATGAGCACCGTGTAGCATTCCTGTTCAGCGAATTGGGGTGTTACAAACTTAGTATCAGAGCCTAAGGTTCAATAGAGTCCTAGGAAGTCTGAAAGACGCATCTAGTAGAGTCTTGTACATGGGTGTGTTGCGCGTCATATTTATGTGTGGGAGGCTATAAGATACTTTAGAAACAGTCCCCTTTCTTCATTATTTATGTCATGCTAGTGAGCATAATCACAAGTTAAACTCTCAGTCTAATCCATTCTTCTCTTATTCCAGACCATGGCTCCAAAGAGAAGAAACTAGTCAGCTCCTCAGCCCGAAGATCCTTTAGGTGAACATGTTTCCCATGCGGAGTTTAGAGCCGTATTTACCTCACTTGATCAGTCCATGACTGCACAGAATAAATGGCCACCAGTCATTCTGTCCAATCCAGTGGCCACTCCCAAAGAAGCTAGGGTTTGGGACTTCACCCGAATGAACCCTCCATCTTTCCATAGGTCTAAGTATGATGAGGACCCTCAGGAGTTCATTGACCAAGTCCAGAAGGTCATTGACATTATGGGTGTTACTTCTATTGAGAGTGCTGAGTTAGCCGCCTACCAGTTATAGGATGTTGCTCATGATTGGTACAAACAATGAAAGTCTAAGAGGTCAGATGATACAGGCCCTATCAAGTGGGAGGAATTTGTCACAGCCTTCTTAGATAGATTATTTCCCCAAGAGCTAAGGAAAGCCAAAGTTCTTGAGTTCATCAACCTCAGGCAGGGGAATATGATGGTTAGAGAGTATTCTCTCAGATTTACTCAGCAAGCTAGGTATTCTCCTCATGTGGTTGCAGACAATAGAGCTAAGATGAGCAAGTTCATGTCAGTGGTCAATGATAGCGTGGTAAATGTGTGTAGGTCTGCGATGCTGATCGGTGATATAACCTTACCCAGACTCATGAACTATGCTCAACAAGTAGAAGAGCAGAAGTTTAAGACTAGGGAGAGGCAAAACAAGAGATCAAGGTCAGGTAATTTCAACTTTGCTCATCCCAAGTCAGATGGAGGAAACCGTTCATAGTTTTGCTCCAAGTCATCCATTCCAGCTCCTTCCTCTGCCAGCGCTCCAATGCCAAAGTTCAGAGATAGCAATAGAAACAAAGTACCAGTCTCTAAATCTTAGGGCAGTGTTAGCAGTGCCCGAACAAATACCCTTTGTCAGACTTGTGGTAAGAACCATAAGGGCATTTGCAGAGCCGGTTATGATATCTCAGAAATCCACATCAGCAGATTTAGTAGAGTTAGAGATGACTGATTTTGATGTCATTCTTGGTATGGCTTGGATTCATTCCTTCTATGCCACAGTCAACTGCAGAAATAGGATAGTTCAGTTTCAGTTCCCGAATGAGCCCGTCCTAGAGTGAAAGGGTAGCATTTCAACATTCAGGGGTCAACTTGTTTCCTACCTTTGGGCAAGGAAAATGATTTCTAAGGGGTGTGTGTATCATCTCGTGCATGTTAAAGATTCCAGTTCTGAATATCCCAGCCTCGAAATAGTCCCTGTTGTTAATGAATACTCATATGTCTTTCCCACAGGTCTTCCAGGCATTCCTCCCAAAAGGGAAATAGACTTTGGCATAGACCTTCTTCCGGATACTCAACCTATTTCTATTCCGCCATACAGAATGGCACCATCAGAACTCAAGGAACTGAAAGATCAATTGAAGGATCTCTTAGATAAGGTATTCATCAGACCCAACATTTCCCCATGGGGTGTGCCAGTGTTATTCGTGTGTAAGAAAGATGGTTCTCTCAGGATGTGTATTGATTACCATCAACTCAACAAGGTAACAACCAAGAATAGGTATCCTCTTCCCAGGATTGATGATCTATTCGACCAACTTTAGGGTGCCAGTTTTTTCTCTAAGATAGACCTCAGATCAGGCTATCATCAGCTCAGAGTTAGAGAATGTGACATTCCAAAGATAGCTTTTCATACTCGGTATGGTCACTTTGAATTTTTAGTCATGTCATTTGGTCTTACGAATGCCCCTACAACTTTTATGGATTTGATGAACCGTGTGTTCAAGCAGTACTTGGACATGTTTGTCATAGTCTTTATAGATGATATTCTGGTCTATTCTCGCACAGAGTGTGATCATGCAGACCATCTCAGGATTGTTCTTCAGACTCTCAGGGATCACCAGTTATTCACTAAGTTCAGCAAGTGCGAATTTTGGCTAAGATTAGTAGCATTCCTTGGTTATATTATTTCCGGTGATGGCATTAGAGTAGATCCTAAGAAAACCGAGGCAGTAAGAAACTGGCCTAGACCCGTATCTCCATCAGATATTAGGAGTTTCTTGGGTTTGGATGGATATTACAGATGGTTTATTGAGGGATTTTCTTCTATTGCATCTCCCATATCCATATTGACTCAGAAGAAGATTAAGTTTCAGTGGTCAGATTCATGCGAGAAGAGCTTTCAAGAGTTGAAGACTCGACTTACCTCCGCTCTAGTTCTAGCTATTCTAGATGGTTCAGATGGTTTTATAGTCTATTATGATGTATCCAGAGTGGGTTTAGGTTGTGTCCTCATGCAGCATGGTAAGGTCATATCCTACGCCCCTAGACAGTTAAAGCCAGTTGAGAAGAATTATCCTATTCATATCTTGAGTTAGGAGCGGTAGTTTTTGCCTTGAAGGTTTGGAGGCATTATCTCTATGGAGTTCATGTAGATGTCTTCACAGAACATAAAAGCCTCCAGTATGTCTTTTCCCAGAAAGATCTAAATCCTTGCCAGAGAAGGTGGTAGAGCTCTTGAAGGATTACGACATGAGTGTTCTTTATCATCTGGGAAAGGCCAATATTATGGCGGATGCTCTAAGTCTACTCTCCATGGGTAGTATTTCTCATGTTGAGGATGGTAAGAAAAAGATGGCTTAGGAGATCCATCAACTTGCAAGACTAGGCGTTCGCTGAGTCAATTCTTAAAAGGGTGTTGTATGTGTTCATAGTAGTTCAGAGTCATCTCTAGTTTCTGATGTAAAAGAGAAACAAGACAGGGATCCTAGCCTTGTCAAGCTCAAAGAGTCAGTTCAGAATTAGAAAGTTGAGGTTTTCTCCTAAGGGGGAGATGGTGTTCTTCGTTGTCAAGGTCATCTATGTGTTTCCGGTGTAGATGAATTAAAGCAGCGAATTCTTACAGAAGCGCATGGTACGCGATACTGTATTCATCTAGGGGCCACTAAGATGTATCGCGACATGCGGGAAATCTATTGGTGGAGTGGGATGAAGATAGATATTGCAGAGTTTGTGGCTAAGTGCTCTACATGTCAGCAGGTTAAGATAGAGCATCAGAAACCTAGTGGCTCCATGCAAGAGTTCACCGTTCCTACTTGGAAGTGGGAAGAAGTTAACATGGACTTAGTGATAGGTTTTCCTAGAACTCGTCATCAGCATGATTCAGTCTGGGTCGTTATAGATAGAATGACCAAGTCAGCTCATTTCCTTCCTGTTCATACTTCTTATTCCACTGAGGATTATGCCAAACTCTATATCAGGGAGTTAGTCATATTACACAGTGTTCCACTATCTTTCATCTCAAATAGAGGTACCTATTTTACTTTTCACTTTTAGAAAGCATTCCAAAAGGGTCTCGGTACCCAAGTCCATCTCAGCATAACATTTCATCCTCAGACAGATGGTCAAGCAGAGAGGACCATTCAGACTCTTTAAGATATTCTAAGGGCGTGTGCAATTGACTTCAAGGGAAGTTGGGATGACCACTTGCCTTTGATTGAGTTTGCATACAATAATAACTATCGTTCTAGTATTTAGATGGCTCTATTCAAAGCTCTCTATGGTAGGAGATGTAGATCTCTAATTGGTTGGTTTGAAGTTAGTGAGGCCTTAGTCATAGGTCCTGACTTAGTATTCGATGCCTTAGAGAAAGTTCAGTTGATCAAAGAGAGACTCCGAGCTGCTCAGAGTCGACAGAAGTCCTATACAGATGTTCGTAGAAAGGATCTAGAGTTCAAGGTCAATGACTATGTCTATATTAAGATCTCTCCCGTGAAGGGAGTGAAGAGGTTCGGCAAGAAAGGGAATCTCAGTCCCCGGTATGTCGGTCCCTTCAAAATTCTTTGTCACTTCAGCAAGGTAGTTTATGAGCTTGAGTTGCCTTCAGATCTAGCCTCAGTCCATCCAGTCTTCCATGTCTCTTTGCTAAAGAAGTGCATAGGTGACCCAACAGTTGTTATCCCTATTCAGAGCATCGGCATTCAGAACAACCTCTTTTATGAAGAGATTCCAGTCGAAATCTTAGATTATCAGACTCGTAGATTGAGGAACAAAGAAGTCCCTCTAGTCAAGGTTCTTTGGCGAAATCAGTCTCATGAGGGAGCTACTTGGGAAGCAGAAGTAGATATGCGTACCAAGTATCTTCACCACTTCCCCGCCAATTCAGATCAAGCTCAAGGTAATAGTTATACTTAATCTTATTCAGTTTCACGTTCATGTTTCTAGTATAAATTTGGTACCTAGTAACCATTTCATACTCAGTCATGTATTCATGTATCAGTTGTCCGTGCATTAGATATGCATGAGTTTAGTATATTTAGCATGTCAGTCAAGAGATTAAGTTTTAGTTCTTCATGTTCTGTTCAGGTTCTATTGTCTTGTATCCCTTCTCAATAAATCCTCATTCGAGGACGAATGTTCCCAAGCGGGAGATATTGTAATACCCCACATGTTTCTAAGCTAGGAAGTGAATAAGTATTCCTACGTATGAAATCTCCTATCCTGTGATTCATACTTGAGTACATGACTTACAATGAATATCCTAGTGATAGGATAGCTTATGATGCATTAAGCATGTTCATATGAGTCCCTTAAGGTAATACAAGCTAAGAGTTTTTGAATCCAGCAAGTTTTAGTGTTCGATTTTGCAAGGGTCATATTTCAACGAGTATAACTAGATGTTATGGTATTTTGGCTGATTTAGACCTACCAAATTGTAGAAAATCTAATTAGCTTTCCAACGATACCAATTTTGCCTTAATCCAATACCCGAGCAAAAAGTTATGCCCATTTTCGTGAGAGACAGTAAGCATAGGCGATTGGTTAGGTGCCGCCTAACCCAAGCATAGGCGATTGTTTAGGAGCCGCCTAACCCAAGCATAGGCGATCACTTGGGCACCGCCTAAGTCAATTTTAGGTGTCAAAAACACTCCGTTTTGAGTTATTTTAAAGGTAATTAAGTTTTTAAATACTCCTTACACATCCCTAAACTTAACCCTACGAAATATATAGCTTCTAAACATACTGAAACCCTATTTTCATCTCAAAGCTCATCATCTAAGAGCACTAAAGGATAAAAACAACTAGGGTTGCATAATTAAGTTTGAAGATCCAATTTCAAGGAAATTCCTCCGTCAATCATCAAGAATCTTCCTTCTAAGGTATGCATAGTGTTCATCCATGGTTATTCTTGTTTGTTTTCCTCTTTTTCATTATAAAGTATGGTTTCTATATTGTTGGTTGTTGATGATCATGTTGTTGATTTTGGGTGATTCCCAAGATGGAATCTTTATATGTTTTTGTGAATTCATGATATCATATGAGTTGGAAACATGTAAATTTGGTTGTTCATGATGTATAATTTGTTGATTTCACCTATGCTTAAGATGTGCATGTATGGTGTTTGATAAAATGCCTAAGAAACTAGAAATCATACAATATAGCTAAATTGTGACTAATTGAAGGATTCATGATATTCCCTTACGTTCCAATGACTTCTATGTTGTTAATGTCCCTTGTAAATGTTGTTGGAATACTCATGAACTATTCTTATGAAATTATGCTATGTTTACTTGCAAATCCTACTTGTGAACACGATGTATGATAACCATGCAATCCACATGAACTTCCATGCTATTGGTATTTGTTGCCAATATGATTATGCATTGAACATGATATTAAGATTTTGCAAGTAATTCCATGTGATATGAAATCCTTTCCATGAAATACATTGTTGATAATTATGCTTAGTATGAGATCCCTACTTATGATATTATATATTATGGACTCTACTCTTATGATCAAGTCAGTCATGTGTGTCAGTTTCCTTCCATCAAGTCCTGGGGGTACTTGTACCCGAAAACTATAGCTGTGTGCCTAGAGCCATGTCATGTGATTCCATAGAGTTCAGTTAATCATGTGACTCAGGAAAACTTTATGATCTTAGTCAGTTGTCAGATATCAGTAACATTCTGCCAGTCAACGAAATTCAGTAAGATTAAGTTTTGGGTATTTTCACCCACATGGTTTGTAGTATACAGGTACAGATATCAGTCATGGGTTAGCTTGTGGTCCCTCGGGGTCATGAGCTCCGTGTAGCATTCCGGTTCAGTTAATCGAGGTGTTACAATGTCACACAGTACAAAATAGACCATTGGAGAGGTATTTTCAAAAGTCAGCAAAACATATCAATTGCCCTAGATACTTATTTTTCTCCAAGTTAACCACAACACATAATAAAATAAAACACAGTACGCCTAAACATGCCGACTCTACTAGGAACAAGACTCCGGGGAAATGAGGCACGACGACAAAAATCCTAAGAGGACATCAACACCCACTAATAGCCCCACCTTCAACTTAAAATCATGCAATGTCCCCACTGCGTAAAACCAAAACAAGAGAGTTAGAAGTATACCTGTGGCCCCACAGGTGCGAAATCTGATGTCAATCACATAATACGAAGACAAACAACAAAATACCTTGGGTTGCCTCCCAAGAAGTGCCTAATTTAGTGTCGCGGCACGACCCAACTCAGCTTTTTCTTCCACCTTAAGGATATGAATTTCACCCCCAACTTAGAGTCCATCTTCTTACCTCGATCATAGGGGGTGGTACAGAGATTAAGAAGCCGAGTAATGGATGATGCATGGTAAACAACTCGGTCTTAAAGTGATGTGTGTTTTTATGTTACTTATTGAGTGTAAAATAAAGAATATAGGATTCTTGTTCCTCATCTTCACACTCTTCCACTATTTTTGATGATTCCACAGACAAGATATCATCTAAACATAATATGGAAAAATGCTTCGAGTGAGGCCCAACTAATTCCACTTCAAAATTTACGCTATCTACTACACACTCACTTTTATTCACCTTTTCAATGTCAGTCTCAAGATCAAGATGACAATCAAGTGTTTGTGATTCATGAGTTTTCTCCTCAAATTGGCTAATGTCCTCCTCATATTCTTCTTTTTTTAGCCACTGTAAACATGGGGGGAGTGGTAAATCCTTTAGCTCTGCCCACAACTGTCCTTGATTATCTAAAATTTGTTTCATCAATTTATTTGATTGAATCATGAAAGCACACATATCTTCAGTATGATCACTTTAACCACAAGCCAAACACCAAGTTACAGTAAGACAGTATCTGCATCATATTATGAAGGTCCCATCCATGCACTTCCAGATAAATCTGGACAGCAACCCTCAAAATATGGTCCCCCACAATAATCACAATAATCGTCACAAGAATTATCATCACTCAAAAAATCATCTATCCAGGCTGACATCTCAAGAAAGGTGTGAGAAAAATAAAAAAAATCAAAAATAAAAAATAAACTAAACAAATATTTACAAGTTTGAATTCAAGGAAATAGATTAAAATTCCAAACCAACTCAATATACCATATTGTTCCCCGACAACGACGTCATTTTTGATAACGCTCAACTTACACCTCAAATTAGTGTAAGATCGCCGTCGTCAATAGATTTACCCAGCTTTGGAGTCGGGGTCGAATCCACAGGGAACAATGTGAGTGGCAATTAAGCTAATTTGAAACTATAGCTCCAAGTTCAATTCAAACAAATGGTACAAAAATATAAAACTAAGATGGGGATTTTTATGAGTCAAACAATAGTTAACAACTTAACTTTCTTCAGAACTCAAAAATAAGATTTCAATTGTTCAAATCAATGATAGGGAGAAAGTAGGGTCATGATCACTATGACTATTAATCTCCATTGAATAATAACTATTCAAGATTCTCGTGGTATGTGGGAACAGTAGAATATCCCTGCCTATGATACTATCTGAATTATGTCTTTTCCTCTCTAGATAATTTATTATCTAATTCTCTCAAACTTAGATAACTTATCTATTTCCAACTGGATTTTATCTCAGGTAGATTAATCCAGTTACGGCATCAATCATTAAATAGAAGGTTGATAGCTTTCGAGTTCCTGTTGATAATTCGCATCCTCTAGCTTATTTCTCTGATCAAGCAAATAAACCTAAGGCGTAACCTATTGTTTACAACCAATAGAATTAAGTTAAAGTAACGAAATTTCAAGATGTTTCCACAATCACTCAAACCCTAAACCAACTATTAAATCAATGAAATAATAATCATAGATCCCACAAGCCTAGTTGTGGGTTTTAGTTGCTCATAAGATAGCAAGAGATAACCACGATTGAATTAATAATTTAAAGCAATTAAACTTACAAAAGATGAAATTCAAAGTTAATTCTTCTCCAAGTACAATAAGAATTTCCCACAACTAAATCAAAGGATTAAAAATTGAAATTAAAATTAAGAGACCAAAAACTATAGAGAAAAAGTGACCAAGTACGTGAAGTTCAAGGTCAGCCCCTCTAAGAGAATTAAAGACCCCCTTTTATAAGTTCCTGGATGTAATAAAACCTAAACACTATGCCTTAAATAAAAAGGGCTATATATGGAAGAAAATCTCAAGTTTCAACTTTTTCTCGGAATAGACGACGCTATTTCTAACGGCTTGTCAGACACCCGATGGCTTTTGCATAATGTCATTACAGATTCTAGTATAATAGCATCTTCTACTTCTCCTGATGACAAATCTTGATGGCGTGTTAACTATGTGACGATGTGTCAAAAATGTCGTCACATCCACATTGGAAATCATCATGTTCTGCCTTAAATTAATGGAAATTTTGACGCCTTATCACAGTTGTGATGACGCTTCAAAAATGTCGTCATGCTTCACTTTAATTCTTCAGATTCTGTCTACGCTTGACGGTAACTTTGACAACCTTTCATATGTCTAAAACGCTTCAGAAATGTCGTCAGCTTTACTTTAGCTTATTTGCACAGATTTCAACTAATTTGTTATTCTTTCCTTTTGTTTCCTCCCCTATCACTTACATCTGCATTAACATAATAAAAATAATCAAAAATAACAAAAGTTTCTTAAGACTTTGCAATTATTCCTCGTTAACAACCTCAAATATATTAGTATCTGCTCACACATCAGTGCCCTGTTGAGTCAGGAGACTGGATAGAACTGAAGGATGATTGGATGACCCTGTTGACCACTCATTGGGAAATCACTAACTTTGTGGCCTGGCTCACCACACCCAAAAGACACATCACTGCCGGATCTACGTACACCCTTATGATTCCAACCACATTCTCCACAAAATGGATTAGTATGGACATTCTTCCCCCTACCTTGTGACTTAGATCCTGGTGCTCTATCCCGACTGTAATTCCTAAACTTAGGCACTAGCGCACTAGTTGGAGGAAGAGCTAAGGCTGAGAATTTCTGATGGAACTGGGATCGCCACCCTCTTACCATGGCATAAAACTACCAGTTCTGGCCCTCTTACTTTCTCTCTCTCTTTCTCCTTATGCTCCTCTCTTTCAATCTGCTGAGCATAACCCATAAGTCTAAATAGGACAATAGCCTGCTGATAGTTCTGATCCACTAATGAATGAGCTAAGTTAATGAAAGCAGCTCTGAATTCGGAGTGAGTGACATGCTTATTCAGGAGATCTTCCTAAATAGGCAGAGGTACGGGCTGATTCCTATTTCTTCTTCTTTTGTTCTTTCTAGGAGGCATTTTGTATAAACTAAAGGGAAGAATGAATGAAAAAGGAAGTCCAATTTGATCTCATGCTCTTTTGCACGACATAAACACTGAAAAAAGGAAATTTTTCCTAAAACATGTTGTAGACTCCTGTCAATAAGTGTGGCACGCTTCACACACTTGCACAAGACTCTATTCAACGCGTCTTTAAGACTCTCTAGGATACTTTAAAACCTTAGGCTCTAATTGCAAGTTTTTAACGCCCCAGGAGTGCACCCTGGATGCCACATGGTGCTTATGGTCACAAGTGACCACAAGCTAACCACTGAGTTGGTACCTTCTATGACCACTGAATAAAACTGATAACAATGACATATACGGAAATTTAATGAAAAATGCCATAAGGTTTTAAATACTAAAACATGCGATTAAAACTCATAATTTTGAAAGCATTTGAAAACAATACTGAGAAGACTGATAATAACAACTGGTAAACTAACTAATTGTCTGAAAAGCCTCTAACTAACTGAGGAGTTAATGTGAAAAGCCCCCAACTAACTCCGACTGACTACTGAGCTGAAAGATTGAGATAAACATAAACGGTCCTCGATATATGAGGATCACCTATGTATAAGTATGATCGGGAACATAAGCATCCGAACCTATGTATAAGACATTATAGCGCAAGAAATGTATATGTGGTTAGTACTTTGAATGTACTGGTATATGAGATGAGGTTAGGCTGAAATGTATGAGTTACATGCATGAGATAATAACTGACTGAATAGCATGAGGTAAGTAAGTATGAATGCATAAAATTGTAAAAATTTGAGAATGCATGACCACACATAAAACATGATTCTGATATAGTTTGTAAATCGAAAGACCGATACTGAATAACTGATACCTGTATGCTATGGTCAGGCAAACCTGGAACTGAGCTCTATACTAAATACTGAACTGAGACTGTGGGAGCTAGCTATAACCGACATGCCCCAATGTACTATCAGGGTCCAATCTGTAACCCCAATTAGAAAGGCGTCAGTACCGTGCCACGGGTACTAACATTGGCTGTGTGGATCCACTATTCTGATATCCTAAAGGACGAGAGTGTCATGCCTAACTGACGGGGGACCCCTCACAGTCTACGGTGGCGCCGTAGGTCTGGAACCTAGGGACTACGACAAATATTTCATGCCTACTGAAGGGGGAGACGCCATCCCTATGTTCACTCGGTGCTAAGTTTTAATCCCAACTGAAAGACACTGCTTACTATACTGAACTGAGCTTAATTGGACTCACAACTGACCATATTACTGACTGAATGATATTGCTCATGGTATAACTGAAATCATTCTATAAACACTGAGAACTAGGTAAATAACTAAATTTCGGGTATTCATAACCCTCAGGACTCAATGACAATGACAATAGGAACATACTGAAGCTTTGAAAACATAATAAGTAGTCATTTTTCAAAACCCAATTATTTAGGCATTTCATCAAACACTTGAAATTCATAGGCTTAAGCATAAGAATAGTTAAAACACGTGATTCTAAAATAATTGAAATACTAAAATCATAGATTTAGGATTTAACATGCGAACATCATCATTCAAACTTGTCGAGGATAATTTCTAATGAAAGCACATGGTAAACATAGTTTATAATCAAGATTCATAATAACTTCATGAAGATAACTCATACTAGCATGTAAAAATTATGGCCTTAAACTTGAAAATTGATTCTTGGACTCCATGGGTGAAAAGGACCCATGAATAAACATTACACATACCTTAATTGATGAATTAGTGAAAGTTCTTGGTAGTTTCTAAAAGCTTGAGCTTGAATTTTACAGAGGCTAGGGTTTGTTCTTGAGAGAGAAATGCTTTATTTTGAGAGAATTTTGTGAATAGGATAGCAAATTATGCTTTTGGGGCCCTAAATCCTATATTATAGACCAAATAAGTGAAGGAAAAAGACCCAATTGTCCTTGGAAAAATGGACAAAAAAGTTGGAAAATAAGGGCGCACAATGGAGTACGCGGCGCGGGCTCTGGTCCGCCAGACTGAACCGCGTGCCGTTGGCTCTGTAGCCGGCACCCCTAAGTGTGAAATGGAGCGCGCGCTGTGGGCTTATCTCGGTGCTGCTACTGTTTTGGAAATCCAAACACACCCTTACGCTCGTCCCAAAATTCCGAAACTCATCCGAGATGCACCTATGACATCCTCGATCATGAATCAACTTTAAAATCGATATTTTAAGGCCGAAAAGATCGAAAATAAAATCGTCGAAGTTTAGTAACTTTAGAAATGACCTAGTCCTAACACTTAGTGAAATTTTATAACTCTTGGATCCCTTTTTCACATACAATGGTGAGCTGAATTAAGCTAGGATCTTACGAGGTTTTACAATCCATGACATGAAATGGAGCCTTCCGGAATATGGAAGCTTACCACTTCAATCCAATAGTTGATCCTTGATCCGATCACTATGATATAGAAGTAGAATGTTGGTTCCTGCATCGCGTGGTGATACATCCGCCTGAAGATGGGTTAGCGGGTGAATGCTAGCATGAACTCAAGATAAGGATAAAATAATACCATCCGGTTACACCAAATAAACCATCCATATGCATACAAACTAGACACATACACACACATATATATAACCATGACCTAAACCAAATCAAATTAGTTCCAAGACCGAGGAAGACCGATAAAAAAATCCATGTTGATTACCTCCCATTTCCATTCAGACAACTCAAATTCCTGATACAACACTCTAAGCCTCATGTGCTCAACTTTAACTTGTTAGCACACTATACACTTAGCCATAAAATCATCCATATCCCTCTTCATACCATTCCACCAATACATCTCCTTGAGATCATGAGATATTTTTATCAAATCGGGATGAACAATATAGCGAGATTCATGCTGCTCATCCAACATCCTTTACCATATACTATCAACATCAGGAACACATAACCTTCCTTGGTACCTCAAGGTACCATCACCGCTGATCTTAAACACCATCACCCTTTGCCCACAAACAACACTCTTGATTTTCATCAAGGTGGGATGTATAATTTGCTTCTCCTTGATTTCTTCACCAAGAGATGATCGAATCACTTCCTGTACCATCACACCACCATCATTGGAGTCCAGGAGACGAACTCCAATATTAGCCGAATGGTGAATATCCTTTACCAATTCCCGTTTCTCCCTATCCACGTGAGCTAAAATCCCTATGATTAACCTACTTAGAGCATTAGCAACCACGTTAGCTTTACCTGGGTGGTAGTGAAGACTCATATCATAGTCCTTGAGAATCTCCAACTATCTCTTCTGCCTGAGATTTAGCTCCTTATGAGTGAACACATATTCAAGACTCTTATGATCTGAAAAGATGTCCACATGCACTCCATACAAATAATGCAACCAGATTTTCAAACTAGAAACTACCGCTAAAAGCTTCAAATCATGAGCATGATAATTCCTCTCATGCACCTTCAACTGCCCAGAAGCATAGGCAATTACTTTCTCGTGTTGTATTAAAACACAACCAAGTCCCACTTGGGATGTATCACAATAAACCACAAACCCCTCATTTCCTTCAAGCTATGTCAAATCAGAGCCGAAGTAAGCTTATCTTTTAGCTTCTCGCAACTACTTTCATAAGCATATCTGACCAAGACAACTTTACCTTCTTCTGAGTCAACTTAAGTGATAGGGTAGATACCATCGAGAAACTTTCCACTAACCGCCTATAATACCTAGCCAAATCAAAGAAGCTCTGAATGTCGGTTGAAGTCGTGGGTCTAAGACACCTTTTAACCACAACCACCTTTTTTTGGATCCACCATGATCCCCTCACTTGAAAAGTTACAACGCTCAATCAAAACTCACACTAGGAGAATTTGACATACGACTGGTGCTTTTTCGATGTCTACAACACCACACAGAGGTGGTTATCATGATCCATATCATTTTTAGAATAAACAAAAATGTCATCAATGAACACAATGACAAAAAAATCCAGAAACTGCCTGAAAACCTCATTCATTAGATCCATAAATTCCACCAGGGCATTAGTCAAACCTGATGACATATCCAAGAACTCAAAGTGCCCATACCGAGTACGAAAAAGTGTTTTAGGGATATCCGCCTCCTTAATCTTAAGCTGATGATACCCAGGCTGAAGATTTATCTTAGAAAGAATTTGACACCTTGCAATTGATCAAACAAGTCATCTATCCTTGGAATAGGATACTTGTGCATAACCGTCACCTTATTCAACTACCGATAGTCAAAGAAAGTCTGAAGGAAACCATCCTTATAATGCACAAATAATACTGGTGCACCCCAAAGGGACACACTAGGACGGATAAATACCTTATCCAAAAGATCCTTAAGTTTTCTCAACTCAGCCGGAGCCTTTCTATAAGGAGGAATAGATATTGGAAGAGTGTCCGAAACCAAATCAATACCAAACTCAATCTATCTATCCAGAGGAACACCAGGAATATCATCCGAAAAGACCTCAAGAAACTCATTTACCATAAGAACAAAATGCAAGGAAGTACCCTCCGAGTTAGAATCTTTTGCCCAGACCAAATGATAGAGACACCCTTTGGAGATTAATCTTCGAGATCTAAGATATGAAATACACCTACCCTAGGAGCTAGGGAACCACCCTCCTACTCAATAATCGGTTCACCAGGGAACCTAAAGACAACCTTTCAGGCCCGATAATCCAAGGACGTATAATAAAAGTGTAACCAATCCATCACCAGAATAATATTAAAATCCACCATATCAAATTTAAACAAATCCATCAAAGTCTGTCTACTACCAATAGATACTACACACCCCCTATAGACTCTTTTAGCAACTACAGAGTTACCTACCGAGGTAGAAATAAAAAAAGAATTCAAAATAACCTCGCAATTAAAGCCAAAATACACAGTCTCAAGTGGGGTCACATAAGTGAGAGTGGACCCCGGATCAAGTAAATAATACACGTCATGTGAAAAGAGTTGTAACATACCAGTAATGACATTAGGTGATGCCTCAGAATCCTGCCATGTAGCAAGAGAATATAGACTATTCTAGCCTGTACCAATACTAGAAGTAGAAATAGATGCAGAAACAACACCATTTGGTGCAGAAGCAGAAGATGAAGTAATCAGAGCCTTGCTCTCCCCTGAAACACTCTTACCAATTGGACAGTTTCTTAGTATACAATCTGGCTGACCATATTTGAAGCATCTGTCTCTCCCTTATCACAGAATCCCCTATGCAACCTACCACAAAACTGACAAGGAGGGCATTATGAGGCCGACTGAGCCCCACTAGCCTAAAATTGGGCACCTTGTGCCTGAAAATTATCACCACCCTATTGAAACCTATAACTCGACTATTTTAGGTAAGGAGCACTAGTTGTAAGAAGGAATCAGAACTTCCCTACTTCTTCCTTGAACACTTATCGCCATCTCGGCCACCTTGCTGCTGAGCACCACCCTTTTCAGATAACTTGAATTTCTTACCCTGCCTTTTCCAAAACTCAGCCTGCATTTTCTTTTCCACCTCCACCTATTGCATATGAACCACCAACCTAGTAATATCCATATCCTTGATCAGTAATGCAATCTTGCTTTCAAGGATCAAATCCTAAGATATCCAAAAGTGCACTTTCTTATCTTTTCCTTTATATTAGACACCAATTTCAGAGCATACCTTGATAGCTGATGAAATTTTGAAGGCATATTCCTTGACTAACATTTTCCCTTATCTCAGATTAACAAATTCCACCGCCTTCACTTTTCTCAACTCCCAAGGAAAAAAGCAATCCAGAAAAGCATTAAAGAAAGTCTCCCATAAAGTCAACTCAGTATCACCTCTCGCCTTATCCTACTTCTCATACCATTGGTACGCCACATCCTTAAGCAGATAAGCAATAAAATTCACCCCTGCTACGTCTGTGTCCTACATCATCTTGAAAATTTTCTCCATCTCATCCAAGAAACCCTAAGGATCCTCCTCCACTTTTACACCTGTAAAAGTAAAAGGATTCATCTTTATAAACTGGCCAACCCTTGTGGCCTCAGTAGATAAAACACCATATGTATCTCGCTCAGCCTAAGAAGCAACCAACTGAGTAACACGATGAATAAATTGACAAAATTTAATATTAGTCACCTCACTATGAGAAGGACTAGTAGCAACCAGTGGAACTCCAGAAATATTAGGAATTGGATCCCCTAGACCGAGTATGGATCCCCAAGGTAGTACGTGTCCCATCACTATTATCCCTAGTTGGGAAAAAAGAGTTACCTTGAATCTCAGATCATCGAGAAAATATATGAAAAACGAACAAACCAGGATTAGAGAAGATTATAGGACTTAGACTGCGAGCTTAAATTTAGAATGCCAAGAAAGTGAAACATTCCTAATTGCCTTGTAACCTCTTCCTAATGAGTGTGGTGTGCTACACATCCTTAAAAGAGACTCTACTAGAAATGTCTTTATGGACTCCCAATTGACTATTTACCTAAGGGTATGATACCAATTAGATACGACCCAAATAAGGGCCTTATGGTAATGGGCATCCCAAGTCTAACTAGGTTTGGGGACCACCCGTGTTACCCAACCCAACCTCTAAATATGCAAACCTTAAGTCAGATGAATTTTGAACGTATAACAAGATAGCATTTAGTCTGATTTCAGACTCTAGGATAGGTCTATAACTATGAACAACCCAAACAACTCTAACCATCCAATACCAACCAACAACCATAACCAAACCAATATAAAAACCATGTTCCTGTCCATAACATAACATACACGGATGGAATAATCATAAATTTAGTCCAATGGTATCAGCCCCGATACCAATGCCAATACTTAGGCTGAAACCAATACCGACACTGCCCATTCCAACCAATAATAGTTACACAAAGCGTCTAACCAAAAGAAAAATAATATCCAGTTGGGACATGCCCCCAACCATAGACAAAACAAATATCCATGAATAAACCAAAATATGTAAAGATATCCATGACATGAAATGAAGCCTTTCAAAATATGGAAGCTCACTATTTAAATTCAATAACTTATCCCAGATCCGATCACTAAGCAAGAGGAGTAGAATGGAGGGTTCCTACATCGCATGGTGATAGAGCCTCTCAAAGATGGGTTAGCGGGTGAATGCTAGCATAAACTCATGATAAGGATAAAATATTGTCATCTAATAAAACCAAGTAAACCATCTATGCGCATACAAACCATATATATATATAACACCATGCTAAAAAAGGGAGCGGAGTTTAACATGCCTTTAAAACCATTAACCTGGGTATGTGTAGCTTAATCGTCCTAGAGCCTCCCATGGGCTATATGGGTCTAGTTTAATCCCCTAAACGAGCCTTGATGTGTGTAGCCACACAAATCAAAGATACCATAAGAGTAGGGGATTTTCGAATACCCTTCGCTCTCCATGATACATATGTACAGTGTACTTAGAGAATTTCAATGTACCTTATAGTATTATATATGGTCGT
Source organism: Capsicum baccatum var. pendulum (assembly GCA_030864225.1). Lineage (NCBI taxonomy): Eukaryota > Viridiplantae > Streptophyta > Magnoliopsida > Solanales > Solanaceae > Capsicum > Capsicum baccatum. The sequence goes on along the minus strand of CM061561.1, from coordinate 153,013,016 downwards.
TATGACCAACCCTCATGTCAGCAAACATGAGTTTCCAGTGTCCATTCATTGGACTCACACCTTCATGGTTAGCTATCACACCCCACCATTATTGCCCAATTAAAACTATTACCATCCAACCAAACCATTATTCCTTTATTATTAACCAAGGCTATAAGTAGTAGTATCATCATACCGACTATAACTTACAAGAAATATCCTTAGACAACCTTTTTATGTATAAGGGATTCCCATGTAGCCATAGATTACATTATCAAGTTAACTTGGAGGAGTCCCGTGTACCCCACAAGTGTTCCATTATTAAGTTTTCTCCCTACAAGGAAGTTTAATTAACCATAACCATGACCACTAAACCTTACCATTTTTAACCATTCCAAACCATTTAAACCATTTATTCTAATCATACCATTTAGGGTTCCATTACCAAACTATACTATGGAATAGTTCCATTAAAAGTACAATAATATAGTAAAAGCATTCCTATAGTCATTTTATCAAACATGTTGGGGGTATAGTGTTTCCAAAACCAATTCCAATTACCCGTTAGAAATTCTCACGTGACCAATTGTCAAAACCACCATTAAAGCATGTAATTACTTAATTAAAACATGGGAAAACCATAACTAAACATTTAATACCAAAACTCGAACATTTATTTAAAAACCCCAAAACCATACAATACTCATGCCATGAAAACATTATATAAAACATGCCTTTAGTTAGAACTAATAATGAGGGACGAGTAACATGCCTTAGATTAGGAAGATGATGGAGAGAAATCACCCGTATAATCCCCAAATTGATCCTCTAGATAAAACCTTAGCCTTCTTTACTCAAGAGCCTTAGAGAGAATTACAGGGAGTTTCTAAGTGTTTAAGATTAGAAAATAGGGTAAATGATGTCCTAATAGTGATATAAGTCATGGGGCCTTAAGAGGTTAAGTGGTGTAATATCCAGATTACCCCCAACTTAAACTGCTTTCCATCATATAGTATGAATCCCCTATACCAGTCGTACCCTCCTATATTAGTGGTACCCACCACTCATACCGTATGCCTCCCCCTTGGGCGCAAACTGTCCTATATATGACTTACCCAACCCAGGTCGTACCCTACCATACGATTATTACCCCTAAATTATATCCCTGGTAGAATAGAACCAAAGGAGGTTTAAACACTACCTACCATACGAGTCAATGGTATGACTCATACCCTAACTTACAGCTCATGGTGAGCCACGCGTACCCAAATCCAACTTAAATTACTAAGTCTCAGATTAAGTGAAGAAAAAACCCAAACTATACGACCAGTATCCAACCTATGGCTCATACCCACCAAGTCATACCCATTACAGAAACCAATCCAACACTGGTTAGCATACGACCAAGATCACACAACCGTACCCCATCATATGACAAGTTCCCACAATTCATATGATGTCCAGAATCTAGAAAATTTTCTAAGGGTACTGAACCCAGGGTGTTTTAAGAAATGACTTTCTCTTTCCCTTTTTAACTAGAGCCAATTCTATCAAATATAGAGACTGTTATATCTTCGACGACTGTCTAGTCCGTTGTGCAAGTGAATTTGTGCCATAAGTTATATGCTTTTTTGGACTAGGAAATGCAATTAGTAATGTTGTATCACTAATGAGAAATTGAATATCAGTGATTGATGAGTGTGTGTAAACTATCAAAGATAAAGCAAAAATTGGAGCGGTAACACTTGAAAAGGGTGATTCTCTTCTTTTTTCAACATTACTAGGCACTGATGCAGTTGGGGTTCCTGACAAATTTATTAGAAAAGTGTAAAACATAAAATACAAAGTAACAATCTATTATTAAACAAACATAACTAATACATAAAGTTTAGCATTGTAAGAGATACATAATATAACGAATACAATTAAATATATCAGATACATATTATCAAACAAATATTATTGTAAAAGATATATGCATCTACTAAACAATACACATAATATTACACAGTCATATTTATAAAAGATACATATGTTATCATCCAAAAATTCAAGGATCATGATGGCACTTTTTGCGGAGAACCTTGATGAGTAAGCCTATCACACAAACTGATACAAAAGGAAAAAATAATAGCAATAACCTAAGTAAGACTTCTTAAATAAAGCTGAACCATATAATGTAGTAAAGCGAAAGGACATAAACAACAACACTATAATCAAAAAACCTGATGTGACAGTGTAAGAACATAATTAGTACAACTTGAGATCAAATATATGAGATCTCTAAAATAGGAATACTCTATCTCTAAATACGAATAAAGACATAGTCTAAATAAAGAACGATAGTAGTTAACTCTGGAATCAGGATTCCAATTGCTACGTTAAATATATCCAATGGTAGCCTGAATCAACCACCGCGACGTGCACTCAAACCAGGATCTACATCGAAAGGGCATAGTAGGGGTGAGTACTATCCACTTATACTTAGTAGGTATGTCATAACCCAAAATAAGAACTAGTCATGACAGGTATCTCAAGTCTACTAAGGACCGGACACCATCTCCATTAAGCTAGCCAACTAGAACACAACAACTAGCAATGGATGAGTTTACATAAAACAAGATAGAGCTGAGTTTTGAACATGTAATAAGATAATGCTAAGTTACAAACATATAACAAGATCGATAAATCAATAAAAAGAAGGATCTGAGAATCTACAACACAACCTACCCACACTTTGTTCAAAAAAGGCTCTAAGAAATAAAACATCAACATAAGTCGAGATATGCCACCGACCGTTGCCAAAAACCCATCGAAATAGTTAAGACATAAGTAAAGATAAGACCATAAAATAAGGGCCTTCTGGAGAATAGAAGATCACCACAGCTAACTCACAGATAATAAAAAAATCATCGAGCATTGCAAAAGGAAAAAAAGTATCTTCAGACCCTACATCGCATAAGGATATAACGTCCAGGGATAGTTAGCGGGGTGAGCGCTAGCATGTAACTCAGAGAAGGGATAAAATAATGCCATGATCAATCAGTACCAAATAATATCAAAACAATATGCACATAATCATATACATATATATATATATAATATGCCAGGATAGGGAATAAAGTTTAGAATGAGAGTTAAAAACATTAACCTGAACTATGTAGCTCAAACCATCATCTATACCTATGGGCTATATGGGTCCAGCTATTATCCTGCTGAAAGGGTCCCAGTGCATCTTAGCCGCATGAATCGGGGTATCCAGAAAGGACGGGGAATCCACAATCCTTCGCCAATCTAGGATACAAATATATAAAGTGCGCCACAAGTGCACGGTCATCAAGACCAACCCTCATGCTGGAAATGTGGGTTTCCAGTATATGTCCCTAGGGAGCTCCACCTTCACGGCTTAACTATACAACCCTCTTTAAGCCTAATTAAAAAATTTACATATTCTCATTCATTAAACCCAGGACCATCTACTAAGGTACATAGCATTGGTATTGTCATATCAATTACGCTTTCAAGCTAATATCATTATGCCATTTTCAATGAGCATCTAATTGGGGGAATCCACAACCCCTATGGTCCAATTATCCAGTAAATTAGAGGAATCCACGACCTCTATGGTCCAATTATTCACTAACATGGGGGAATCCACAACCCCCAAAGTTCAATTTAAAATCAAGTCATGGCCATGAAGGCCTTTCAAAGCCATTTGTATTTTATTAGCCTTTTATGCAATGAAATAATTTCAAATTAGGTTTCAATATACATATATCCATGTTTCAAAGCTAATTCCACAAGGTTAGGTTGAGGTCATTACCAATTTAATTACCAAAATTTATAAAGTGGGAGGAATCCACGACCTCTATAAGCTTATCAAATCAATTTAGGGGAATCCACGACCCCCCATTCCCATTTACTATGACCATGCACCCAATTGGTTCAAAAGCCGATAATTCAAAATATGGATGATTTGAAAGCCATGGGAAAAGCAATTAAATCATGAGTATCCAAAACCCTTCAACCTAATTTCCAAATCAACAATTAAATTACATGGATAATAATCTTAAACACATGATTTTAACAAAACAAGTTTTAGGGAAGAGATACACGCCTGAGAATGTCAAGAATGTGGAGAAGAGACCACACAAATTGACCCTTAGATTCTCAATCCCTTGAAAACCATATTTGTTCTTTCTTGGAGAATTAAAGAGAGTTTAAGAGTAGTTTATGACTATTTAGGTGATAAAAATAACCCCCTTTAGAACACCCAATCTCCAACCTCAAACTCCAACTCTCTTTGCCTTACATTTGTGTAGGACTTTTGGTGACTCTGAGTAGTCTTAAGACTATCCATGATCACCTTCACCTTTTCAATGGCTTGGTGAACCAAGTCCAAACCGAATAATTTATTCCTACTAACCTCAAACCACCCAATAAGAGATCTACACCTTCTACCATACAGAGCCTTAAAAGGAGCTATCCCAATACTAAAGTGATAAATTTCATTGTAAGCAAACTCTATGAGAGGCAAATGATCCACCCAACTGCCTCCAAAATCAATCACACAGGCCCTTAGGATATCTTCCAAAGTCTGAGTAGCCCTCTCCGCTTGTCCATCTGTCTGAGGGTGGACTGTATTGCTAAGGTTCACCCGTGTGCCCAAGCCTTTATGAAATAAATGCCAAAAGTGAGAAGAGAAATGTGTACCTCAATCCAAAATAATAGAAACTAAAGCACTATAAAATTTGAAAATCTTAATAAACAACTTAGCATAATCCTCTCTAGAGTATGTAGTCCTCACATACAAAAACTGAGCAGATTTAGTCATCCTATCCAAGATGACCCAAATCGAATCATGCTGATTTCGAGGCTGCGGAAGACCAATAATAAAATCTATATTGGTCATCTCTTATTTCTACTTGGGCAACTCAGTCTCTTGACAAATGCTACCTGGCCTCAAGTGCTAATCCTTCACTTACTTACACACCATACACTTAGCATGAAGTTAACCATATCTCTCTTTATGTTGTTGCACTAATAAATCTCCTTTAAGTCATGGAACATCTTCATTGAACCAAGATAAATTGCATACCTTTACTCATGAGACTCAGTAAAAATCCTTTCTCGTAGCCCATCAACTTTTAAAACACACAACCTACCTTATGTAAGACCCCATAAAATCCTAAGCTTAACTCAGCCCTTTAAAGCTTGTTAAGGGGTTCCAGACTTAGAAAATTTTAGCTAAGTATTCAAACTTAGTGTTATTTTAACCTTTGTAGATTGGAGACTTTATTTCATAACCCTTATGACCTTAAAATATCAATTTTTAGGTTGATTCATGATCAAGAATGTCAGTAGGTCACTTCGGGTGAGTTTTGGATTTTTTAGACTTCATTTAAATCAAATTTAAAAGCTCAAACTAGTGGATCAATGCGATCTCGATGCGCCGCATCGCCCATCATGTCGATGAATATTTTTCTCTAGCTCCTAGTACAAATTCTAGTCAATCAACGTGGACTCAATACACCAAGTTGGCCATCGGATCGATGCCAATGATACGGTGCATTGGTTTGCGCATCACAATATCTATTTTTAGTCATTAAAAAGCCGCATCCTCAGGGGTAATTGGGTCTTTTTCCCATATCTATCAGCCCCAAAACATGAAATTAAACCCTTCTAGAGCAAAACTATTCATTCTTCATAAGTTGCTCTCAAGAACAAACCCTAGGAGATTTCAAATTCAATTCAAGGCTCAAGAACTTACCATCAATCTTTCAGAATTTAATTGTTACGATATGTCAAGTGTTCATAAAATACGTTAAGAGGGATAGTTGACTCATAGCCTAGAACCTTGGTTAGTTGGACTTGTAATCTTATGAATAGCATAAGAATACTCTAGTTGCTCTAGTGGATGACAATGACCTTGTTCACTCACCTTAAAGGTATGGACACCTAGATATGCTTAGTTGTGGATTGGATTTAAGTGTTTGGGGTGACTTAGAAGGAATCCTTAAAGAAGAATTTTCCTATAGAACTAGTGTGGAATGGTAATCTCTTAAGGCATGATTTAGGTAACTTAGCCTAATTCGAGGTAGAATTGTTGTAGGAGAAAATTTGGGGATTATTAGAAGCGGAACTTGACTTGCCTTAAGCTTGAACTATGTAACTTATTTAGTAACCTAGATACGTGATGAACACCTAGATTATGCTTTTGGTGATATGATGGATGAACCTGGTAGATGGTTTATGCATGTTGTCGGTGTCGGGATAGTGTGTATACTTGATTGATTATCTTATTGTCATGATATGGATAGCATTAGAAGGTTTTGTGAATTGAATCTATGGTTATGCTATCACTTGACTTATTGGCTAGTTTACTATATGAGCCTTGAGTTATGTTACAACTCTTATTATGGTTCAAGCTTAATGACTAAGCTAATGTTTTTCTAAGAGAATCTCCTTGAACTAGTATTGTGAACTATGTGGGTAAATAAGGATTCTAGAAGGCATACCTATGACTTATATTTGTCTTGTTGATAATTATGATTAAGTTAGAAAAGTGGGAGTTGCTCATATCATTTATATATACATGCCCACGCATCTACTCATATAATGTAGTGATGAGTAATGGTGAAGTATCATGATATGTATTTCCTTACATCTCCTATACTCTATTGTTGTGGGTTTTCACTTGTTATTGATTTGGCACATATGTATGTATTATTATTATCTTGGTGGTTATTGATGAAGTAATGATGCCCGACAAGGCCGGTGGATATATTGATGATATATTTATGCCGGCAAAGTCGGAAGATATATTGATGATATGCTAATGCCCGACAAGGCTGGAGGATATATTAATGATATGTTGATGCTTGACAAGGCCGGAGGATATATTAATGATATATTGATGCCCGGCAAGGCCAGAGGATATATTGATTTTATGAAGATGCTCGGTAAATACAGAAGAGATATTAATTTATGGTGATGTTATGTATGGTAAACTTACATAAATACATGTTTATGTGTGGTTATGACCTCGTATGACTACTCCCGTATATGCATTAGGAATAGGATGTTATCCTTGTAAGGTTTTCTTTAAGTCTCTACCATTAATCACTTGTTAAGTAACGTGACTTTTATTGATGTTAAATAGTGAATAGAAGTAGAATATGATGATTATTGAGTTAAGACTAATTGGTAAGTGTAATCATGTATAAAATTAAGGGTTCACCTAGTGAATACACTTGGCTTGAATAAATGGGTAAATTATGGAATTTTGCCTAGGGTTGTCTATATAAAGTGGCTATATTATTTGATGGACAGAAGACTAGAATGCTAGTTAATGGACCTTGTTTAGTTAAAATGTGGTAACTAGTAATTATTGTTGTAAAATGGCATAGATACCTAAATGGCTATATAATTATGATTATGATTACTTTGGTTTAAGTTGGTTCTACTTGTAGTAGTTGATGATGATTATGGATCTTGGCAAGTGATTATGATGGTAAATGTGAGTTGGTTATGTCTATATATTTATATATCTTGATAAATTGATGAATTGATCTATTGGTGCACTCTCCGGTGGTATGGAATGTCGTGATGAGTTCTTTACTATGTGTTCTTTTAGGTGTACTTCCCGGTGGTATGGGACGTCATGGTAAGTTCTTTTACCATATGCTTTAATGATTATATGTGTTTTGAACTTGACATTTATGTAATTGTAATTGTATATACATGTTGCTTTACACTTCTGGATCGGTTATTCACTTTGTATGATGGTTGTGGTACTTATTGATATGTGATGTCATATTATTGTTCTAGTGGTTAGTTATTTTGTACAGTGATGACGGAGACGCTTCAATTTCGATTTTGTACCTTGAATTATCATTATTGTCTTACTTTATATCATAATTTAGTTCAGTCAGCCGATGATGCCTATTGAGTACCCATTGTTTTGGTACTTATACTATACTTCTGTACCTTTTTAGTGAAGACCCGAGTATTAGTTGCCGCCGCTGAGTTGAGATCGTGTCGTATTGATCTATCGGAGATAGGGTGAGGTCTTGGAGTTCGAGTCGCTTGTTTCCTTCCTATCTTTATTCAGTCTTTTGTGTTCAAGACAAATGTATAATACTATTTAGACTTTGAGTTGTATTTTATATTGTAAAGCTTAGATGCTCTTGTACTAATATTACCAGGTCATGGGATTGATTCGTATGTTGGTTGTCTTCTGTTATGTGGAGCACTGGACCTTATATTTGTGTTCATAGATTTGATCCATGTTTGACGTTTCTACCTAAGTAACCCATTGTCTTAGCTCTGGGTTACGGTGTCGACTTACCTACTGGTGGGTTGGTGCCATCATGAGTCAGAAATTGGGTTCTTAGATAACTAATGCAAGTTACACCAAGTTACGCCATAACTCCAAGTTACGCCATAACCCCGAGTTACGCCATAACTCATAAGTTATATATAAGAAGCATAACTTTATTCATAGAGAACTAATGCCAATAGAGCAAAATTTTAATTTTAGAACCCACAAGTTACTTTGTAAAATACATACCTTAATTGCTACAGAGATTATGCCAAGCGAAGCAAAAATTCTCTAAACTTATGACTAGTAAGATTAGGTAATAGATTAGAGTACATTGATCCACAATTTTTTTATTATATGAGTAGCAAGAACAAAAATTAAATTCTCATAAATTTTGAACTGTCTTGTTTTCAAATTTTCACGGACTGACATTTCACTTTGTTGACCACTAGACCAGAGTCTTGAGTACAAATTCCCAATATATATATATATATATATATATATATATATATATAAATATATATAATAAGCACAAATTATCTTCTTTCTATTTTTATTTCTACTCCATGTACTTTCTAAACACACTAATTATTCGTGAAAATTTATTTTCCTTAAATACTTGGGAGATGATACCTAATAACTATGTAATAAGATCGCATAACACAACATTCTAATCCCTTTCCCCACACATAAGAAAAAGGTATTATCGGGCATTATACAACAAATTAAAGTTATGGCACATTATCCAACCATACAAGGTATAGGAAGAGTTGGAAAAATGTTTATTTCTAAGAACATAGAAATGAGCTATAGGTAATGCTACATTCAAAGACATAATCAACAGAAGATTAACGTCCCTCCTACACGATGCTTGAAGCCACGTCTGGAGAATGATGAGGGAAGACCATGTAAGACCCCGCAAATTTTCCTAGTCGTTAAAACTTTTTAAAGCATATCAAGAGAAGTTCCAACACTTAGAAAATTTTTGCTAAGTGTTAAGACTTAGTCTATTTTAGCCTTCAAAAGTTGGTGTTCTTATTTCGTGATCTTTACGTCCATAAAGGTTTGATATTTAAGTTAATCCATGCTCAAGAATGTCAATAGGGCTTCCCGGATGAGTTTTGGATTTTTTGGACCTCGTTTAGACCAAGTTCCAGTGCCCAAAACAGTGGACCAACGCGATCGTGGTGCACTGTGTCGCTTATCACGTTGGCCAATATTTTTCCAAGACTGCCAATCAAAAGTACTGAGGCTCAATGCGGTCATGGCGCGACGTATCAGGTATCACATCGATGCCATCGACGTGACACGCTGACTAGTGCGTCAGTACCCAGTTATCAGTCATTAAAATAGTTGTGACCCCAGGTTATTTTAGTCTTTTTCCCACTCTTATATAACCCTATAACATGAGATTCAGCCATTGTTTACCCACATATACTAGTTTTCTCTTAATTTTCCACAAGAACACGCTTAGGGCTTTCAATTGAAGATCCAAATTCAAGAAATTCCACCGTCAATCTTCGTAAAATCAAGAACTAAGGTATGTTAGATGTTGATTCATGGGTCCCTTCCACCCATGAAGTTCAAGAATCCTTTTCTAAATTTAAAGATTATATTTTTATCAGTCTTCATGATTTATGTGAATTGAAAATCATGATCATGTTGTTGTTGGGGGTTGATTCACGTTTTAAATTATGATTTTCAAGATTTGAACCTAGTATATAATGAATTGCATAATGTTCATGATAAACCCTTCAAGTTGCAAGTTTATTGATATAGTCGTGATACTTAGATGTGGTAATTGTTGTATAACCAAAGCATGCTTCCCATATGTTCGATTAAATGCCTATATGAATGAAGTAGTGCCATTATAGCATGTAAACATGTAGTCCCCATTTATGTACAAGATAATACATGCTAAGTGTTTATTGAAAGGCTTTAGTGAAAGAATTATGAGACATTTGTATGCATTCCTATCCATGCATAAGTTTATGACTTCCAAGTGCTTGAAGAGATGCCTCATTGATTGTATTGTGAATGATAGAATATTGTCATGTTATTCAAGACTTGCCATGTTTTATTCTTGTTTATGCTATCGAGTCCTGGGGGTATTTAATACCCAACAATTTAACTGCTACCTAGATCCAGTGTTAGTTTTCAAGATAATCTCAGTTGTGCCACAATCAGTAGAACTCAGTCAGTTACAGAACTTAGGAAAACTCAGTAACTAAGTTTAGTTCAGTTAAGCAGTACAATCTGTAATAGCTCAGTCAAGCCTAGTATGAAGTAGGAAAGTTTAGTGTCATTCAGTTGGGAGTAGGATTCAACACCGAGAAAACCTAGGGATGGGTGCTCACACACTAGATAGGAGTAAGATCCATAGAAACAATCCCTAAGTTCCAGAACTACGTAGCCAACGTAGGTATGAGATGTCACCCGTTAGATAGGATAGACATACTCCGGGGTCACCCGCTAGTACAAGACTGATCTCAAGGGTCACCCACTAGATTAGGACTGACCCTATAGCAGTTGTCTTTACCCGTGGCACGGTACTAACACTCTTCCAGTTAGGGTTACAGGTTGGACCCCACTAGTTCAGATTCGGGGCATGTCGGTTGGATGACTACCTCTCATAGTCTCAGTTTTAGAATTAATCTCAGTATTAGAACTCATCTCAATAGCTCAGATTCAGTATTGTTAGATACAGTCACTCATTAGCATTATCAGTGGGCTCAAAGATTACCCGCTAGATAGGACTAATCTCAAATATAGTCAATTAGTATGAAGTACCAATAGATTCAGAGATCACCCATTAGATAGGACTGATCTCAGATACAGTTAATCAGTTTTAGTAACCTCAGATATCAAATCAGTAGATTCAGTTATACAGTATCCCAGCATTATTAAACTCAGATGTCAGTAAATTAGCATTCAGGACTCAGTATTCAGTGTCACTATGATTTCAGTTATAGTTTATGCATTAATGTATGTATCCTCATTTAGCATACTCAAATTATTTAGTCAGTATAGTTCATGCATATGAGCCCTTGCATTCAACCTTAACCCATCTAGAATACCAGTACATTCTCACATACTAACGTATACTTTTCTCTTGCGCTATGGTGTCTTATACCATAGGTTCAAAAACATGGGATCTTGAGCACCCTTAGCAGTTCAGACTCAGTCAGCAGCAGTAGACTTAGAAGTGAGTCCTCATCATTTGAGGATGGTTATATTATGTCATTATATTGCATTAGATTCAGTATTCTTCAGTAGATAAAGTTAGTTGGGAGATTGCCCCATCAACTCCACAGTTTAGACAGTTTGGAGGCTTTTAGACTAGTTGTTCAAATAGTTGTTTTAGTTTTGATATAGTTAAACTTTATTCAATTTTATTTTAGTATTGAACCTTATGGCAAGTTTCCTCCAGTTTTCCACATTTTTTAGTATAGTATGCAGTGTTGAGTTACAGGTATCATTTAAGGGTTAGCTTATGGTCCTTTAGGATTATGAGCACCGTGTAGCATTCGGGGTACTAGACTCGGGGTGTTACAGACCATTACGACTCCTGGACTTCCAAACTTCTTTGATTTCTCTATTGATATATATAGTATTCTAATTTTCTTCATCTTCTGTATTTATCTGGATAGGGTCCTTCATCCTCCTCGTCGTTTAACAAGCCTAGGAAAGCAAGAAACCTAAAAAAGAATAACCCACCTTTCTAGTTGCCTCTACTACCCCCAAACTCAGTCCCACCATTATCCAGTTTAGGAGATTTCTCCTTTCCTACATTCATACCAGTAAATCAGCATTCAAGTAATACTTTACATTGGATCTTTATATAAGTACAAAAATAGCTATTTGATTTTTAATTAATAAACCTTGTTGAACACATTAGTTAAGTAGAGATAAACTCATTCTATGCTCTATTTACAACAGCAGGTATGGAAGGAAGATATTACTAACCAGAAGTATTACAGTGGAACAACAAAGTTGCAGAATACAAACTTGCTCTATTTTCATTCATCATTCTACAATTGTTGTAAAGAGCATGAAAGATTACCTTGAACTGGAGCAATTGTAATAGTTGATGATTCTCGAGTAACCATTTGTGTCTGTCTTTTGGCATATCTAGCATTCTGTATTAATGCAAGAACTGAGGGTCAAACAAAAATGGCTAATAGCAATATAGTTTACTTGAATGATGTAGGAAACAAAAAACCAAATGTTGAATGCATGATAGCAAGTAGTAGTGCTAAGAAATAGCATAAAAACAACAATATACATATTAGTAATCAGTTCCTATTCTGGATTGTCTTTTTTGTAACTTGAAAAGTTATTTCAATGGAAAATACCATTTACAGGGATTTCATAGAGTTTACTCCTGGTAATTCTATTTAAGCTCATAATTCGCTGAAGACCATGAAATCTTTCAAATAAAAGAAGACCACGTTTATTATTATATTTTATCTAGACTTCTTCATTTTAAATTTTTTATTAAAAATATATTTATCGAAACCAATACATGATTATAAATCCATGATTTTCTTTTAGCCTTTCAATGATCGAGCTAATAATAAATTGTCAAACAGAAATGGCTAATAACAATATAGTTTACTTAAATGATACAAGAAACAGAAAACCAAATGTTGAACGCATGATTGCAAGTAGTAGTAGTGGTAAGAAACAACATAAAAAACAACAACTTACATATTAGTAATTAGTTCATATTTTGAATGGTCTTTTCGGTAACTGTAAGACCCCACATTTTCGGGCTAGTCCTTGAACTATCGTGCCTACCTGTTTAAGTTATAATCCAAATGATTCCCATGTGAACATAAGTTCGTGATCTTAATCCTCATGTTTGATGTGCTTACGAAGTAAAAAATGTTCATGAGAATCACTTAAAACAAAGTTGAACTAAGAGCCTTTGATTCGTCCAAAAAATTGGTATTCTATTCTACAAGGGTCTACTTTGAATGTCTATAACATTTTATATATGTAGAATTTTACATCTCAAAACCCACCAAATTTTAGATAATTGAATTAGCTTTCCAACAATACTAATTTTTCCTTAATCCGATACCTAAGCAAAAAGTTATAGACATTTTTGTGAGAGGGCAGTAGCTGCGCGCCATTAGCATGTGATGCACGCTCCATTTTGGCGCCCCAGAGCATATGACACACGCTCCATGTTACCCTTGAGGTTTCCATATTTTAGTCACATATTTTAGGGGCATTTTAGTCCTTTCTCCTCACCCAAAACCGTCCATAACACATAATTTCAGCCCCCAAAAGCATTAGACACATTATTATTCATCCATTTCTCTCCAAGAAAACCTTAGCCCCCTCAAGACCACTAAGAACTTCATCAAATTTTCTTCAAGGAAAGGAAGGAACTAAGCTTCCTAATTCAATAACTTCAAGAACACCATTAGAGATTCAAAGTTTAAGCTTTTACATCCAATTAATCAAATAAGGTATGTGAGGTTATGAACAAGGATACACTTTTCATCCTTGTTCCCAAAACTAGCTTTTAAAGTTGAATTTACATGAATATACATGCTTTGAAGTATAGGTCTTATACCCAATTGTCATTATTTGGTGTTTATAAAGTTACAAGTGATTTAGTGTTGAATTGCATCTCTATTTTCACATGTCCATACATCTGGCTTGGTTTTACATATATTGAGAATTGAATTTCATTGTCTTAACTAGAATTGTTAAAGAAATTTCAAGATTTTGATTATCAAGCATGAACCTTGTGATGTTTTAACTCATGATCCTCATGTGTTCGATTTTAAGCTAAGAGTATATGTGTTTTCAAGTGGAATGAGCCAATACATATTTTGAATGTTATGATCTTCGTATCAAATCCCCAAGTTATGAATTTAGCCATGTTATCCTATTGTCTTCTCATGTTTAAGACATTCTCATGTTCAAGTTCATGATTTCCAAGTGTTTGATGAAATATCTATACTTTTAAGTCTTTGAACCATGATTCAATCCTAAAGTTTTAAGCTTTAATATTGTATTTTATACTCATTCAATGTTAGTGGATTAGAACACCCGATACCTATGTGATTTACATAAATTTTGCTTTTCAAGTACTCAAACAGTTAATCCATGAATATTATCAGTATAATCAGATATTCATATTCATGATGAGCATTATTAGTTTATATGTTAATAATTACCCCAGAATCTGTGTGCACTATTATTTTCAGAATACCATGACCTGAATATATCAGTTATCAGTTATCAGTGCATGCACCAGTTAGTATTTTAGGGTCTTTCTATTAGGAGTAGGATTTAACATCGAGCAAATGATGGGATGGTGGCTTCCCCGTCAGTTAGGTAGAGTTATTAGTAGCAGTCCCTATAGTCCAGAACTACGTAGCCAGCATAGGATTGAGAGGTCACCTATCAGTTTAGGCTTGACTTCCTCTCAGGGATCACCCGTCAGTTTAGGCTTGACTCCCTAGTCTTTTGGGACATCAGTTTAGTGATCACTACAGTTCAAGTTTGATTCTGATGGCAAGGATAGAACAACCCTTATCAACATGGGTCAGACGTTGGACTCCATGATAGCTCATATGGTTTATGTCGGTTAGATGATAGCTCCCTCAATCTCAGTCTGTATTTAGTGTGTTATCAGTTCAAGTTTGCTTGACTAAGTGTACAGACTTTCAGATACTCAGTTTTACAACTTTCACTCTTTCAAATTTTAGATTTATCTCAGTAACATAACAGATATGCACTTAGTCTTGCATTCTCATATTATACAGTTTTTATGCATTCATACTAAGTTATCTCATGTTTTTTAGTTAGTCCTTACCTCAGATGTGTAGTACTCCACAGTTTTAGTCCAGTTGTTCAAACTAAGTATAGTTCAGTCTTACATAACCAGTATTCAGCTATCGGTCATTCAGTTAATCAGATAAGCTTAGTATATTTTATGTTTGGTTTTGTATGTTTATGTATTCGTGCTCAATATAATTGTATATTCAAATCCTAGAGTTATGTCAGTCTTCACCACATAGTTTCAGACCTAGTATTCATACCGTACCCATGTTTTACTATTTTCGAGCTCCAGTTCTACTTATATTATAAGAGTAGGATTTTAAGAAAATTAAGTGTAGTGATTCACTATCTTACCAGACTATGTTTGTTTCGCATGCTTTTAAGATATTTAAACTTTCAATTTATTTTAGTATTTTGGTGAGTCTAATTAAACTTAGTCATGCATGTTTTAAGATTAAGCATAAAACTAGTTTTACTTATTGCATTCACCAGCCCGTACATCATGATCTGATAATTGCAGTTTCCAGCTAGCAGGTGATGAGTTCTTCTATTTTGGGGATTCCAATAAGATATTTTTTATGTTCGTTATTTTTATCATTCTTATGTATTGATTAGTGGTAATTGGATGCATGTCTCACCTATCTATAGTCAATATAGTAGAGGCTTCATAAATATCAGGTAGAGTCAGTCATGTAATTTTAGTTTCTTCCTTCAAATTTATCAGATTATAAGACTTTATCAGTTACATACTATTTTAGATTTTCAGTATGATTATGTTTTCGTATAGCAGAACTTATTATTTGATGTATTATAATTTAGTTACTTAACAGTATGCCAGTTCATGGGTTAGCTTGGGATCAATTATGGTTCCTAGCACCGTGTAGCATCCAGGGTGTACTCCCAGGGTGTTACAAACTTGGTATCAGAGCACAGAGTTCAAGTGTCCTAGGGTGTCTATGAATTCGTGTCTAGTAGAGTCTTATGGAATGGTACGAAGATGTATGTACTTTTTTTCTAGAGGCTACAGGGCATTTAGGAAATATTTCCCTTTTTTAATGTCTTAGATAGTGCTATAGAAAGGTTCTCTAAGAAACTTATATAGATTTTTATCTTGCTCCATTCATGCCATCTTTGCCTTGTTTTCTAGGTAATAGAAATAGTTAAGCTCAAATCCCTACAGATAGAGCTTTCTCAGACAGTCCCCGTAGACAATTATAGGATTGTATGCAAACTCGAAAGTATCCCATTAGTGCTTTTAAGTTTTGAATTTTGAAGGACTTCATTTATGTTTATGAAAATTGTTCACTAAGACAAAGTTATATGTGCTTTCAGATCCCTACTCAGAATCTTATGACAACATATGACCTAGAGTTGGAAGCATGAACCCAAAAGTTTAGCAGTAGTAAAGTGGGGATAGCATTTATCAGCATTTAGTAAATTATGTATTCATAGGTCTAGTTGTATGAAAGGTGAATCAGTAGGCTTAAAATAGGGTATGCAAGACTTTAAGTTAAGTATGATGGTGTGGGTGTGCTTAGATAGTACCCTTGAGTTGTTAAGTAGCGAATGAGGTTGTGTAGTATGTGATGTTCTTACCAGCGAAGTTATGGGCTATAGAAAGTTATGAGTTGTATATCATAAGGAGGTACTATCAGCGAGTTCTACACTTTCAGTTACAGGCTTTCAGGGTGAGTTTAGTATTTATGTGTATTAATATATCTCAGGCGCCAGAGTAAAGTGGTTGTAGTTCAGTTTAGAGTTATAAAAGGTTCTACAGACTTAGAATGGTGGCTTAAAGATAAGGGGAAGATGATTGAACAAGTAATTAAGTCAGGCTCTCAGATTCTAGTAGTAGTGTTAGTATATATAGAAAAGCAGTAAGGAAGGATGAATCCAAACCTATTCTTATCTCAGTGCAAATTTTTTCAGTCATCATGACTCTACTCATGCCTTACATATTATCTCCCTCACCACAGCTCATATTTATGTGCTTTATAGAAAATTATGTACGCTTTTAGTTCCTAGTATGAGGAGTTCCAGTTCATTCAGCAGTACAAATCGTACTCCATGAAATTATGAAATCCAAACTCAGGTCATGGTGATCATGACTCATGTACTCATGCTTTACAGTATGTTCAATTCCAGTACTCATTCTACACTTTTAATGATCAGCAAAATTCAGTTTATTACCATGTATGCCCTCAGTTTAGATCTCTTTGATGAATCCATAATGTTGATACTCTATTCCTCAGGCCTCATTAGGTGTCAAAGTTATCCTTTTATGTTTCATATCCTCATGTTCTAACCTTTTAGTGACCTCTCCTTAATATTAAGAGAGTGATGATAACAATTGTTTAGATGGGAGAGGGTAAGTTTACAGTGTTATGTGTGCACTTTGTAGATTTGAGTAGGCTTGAACATAGTGAGAGAATTTAGTTTAGTTCAGACTTCAAGTGGAGTGCATCTTTGAAGTGGGATGTATAGTTGAGTATAAGCTCTTAATATGAGTTAGTCCGTATAGCCAGTGATTTATTCTAGCAGTCAGACAGACAAGTTCCTATGGTTTTCCATCTTTCCTATTCATGAGGTAATTCACATCCATGCAATTTCGAATTCAGATCAGTTTATGCATATGCATAAGTTTTAGATTCAAGATATTCAGTCATGATTCCTTCTGTAAGTATCCCTTGCATCATCTCAATCTTTCCTTAGTATTTCAGCCAAGTCAGTATCATTACGGGGAAGAAATATTCCAAGGAAAGATATTGTAATACCCCGAGTATTCATGTCCTAAACCTTTCATCTTTTCTTCATGAAACATGATCTAGATTGAAGTAATGATTACCCATAAGTTGACTCTCTCATTTCTATCTCATCCTTATAACCATTCTCATGTCATTGCATGTATATATTGCACGCCATTAACATGCGACACACGCTCCATTTCACCCTTGAGGTTTCCATCTTTCAGTCATATTTTTTTAGGGGCATTTCAATCCTTTTCACTCACCCAAAACCGTCCATAACACATACTTTCAGCCCCCAAAAGCATTAGACACATTATTATTCATCCTTCTCTCTCCAAGAAAACCCTAGCCCCTTCAAGAACACCAAGAACTTAATCAAATTTTCTTTAAGAAAAGCAAGCACCCAAGCTTCCTAATTCAAGAATTTCAAGAAGAAGCTTCAATAACACCATTACACAAAGTTCAAGCCTTTACATCAAATTAATCAAATAAGGTATATGAGGTTATAAACAAGGATTCTCTTTTCATCCTTGTGTCCAAATTTAAAGTTGAATTTACATGAATATACATACTTTGCAGTATAGGGCTTATACCTAATTGTCATTATTTGATGTTTATGAAGCTACAAGTGATTTGGTGTTGAATTGCATCTCTATTTTCATATATCCATACGTCTGACTTGGTTTTACATATATTGGGAATTGAATTTCATTGTCTTGACTAGAATTGTTAAAGAAATTTCAAGATTTTGATTATCAAGCATGAACCTTGTGATGTTTTAACTCATGATCCTCATGTGTTCGATTTTAAGTTAAGAGTATATGTCCTTTCAAGTAGAATGGGCCAATACATATTTTGAATGTTATGATCTTCATATCAAATCCCCGAGTTATGAATTTAGCCATGTTATCCTATTGCATTCCATATTTAAGACATTCCCATGTTCAAGTTCATGATTCCCAAGTGTTTGATGAAATGTCTACACTTTTGAGTCTTTGAACCATGATTCAATCCCAAAGTTTTAAGCTTTAATATTGTATTTTATACTCATTTAGTGTTGGTGGGTTATGAACACCCGATACCTATATGATTTATAGAAATTCAGTTTTTCAAGTACTCAGACAGTTAATCCATGAATCTTATCAGTATACTCAGATATTCATATTCATGATGAGCATTATCAGTTTATATGTTAATAATTACCCAGAATTCATGTGCACTGTTATTTTAAGAATACCATGACCTGAGCTTATCAGTTATAAGTGCATGCACTAGTTAGTATTTTAGTGTCTTTCAATTGGGGGTAGGATGTAGCACCGAGCAAATGATGGGATAGCGGCTTCCCCGTCAGTTAGGTAGAGTCGTTAATAACAATCCCTGTGTTCCAGAACTACGTAGCCAGCATAGGATATGAGGTCTCACCCATCAGTTTAAGCTTGACTTCATCTTAGGGGTCACCTATCAGTTTAGGCTTGACTCCCTAGTCTTTTGGGACATTAGTTTAGTGATCACTATAATTTAGGTTTGATTCTGATGGCAAGGATAGAACATCCCTCCTCAACGTGGGTCAGACGTTGGACTCCATGATAGCTCACACGATTTATGTCGGTTAGATGATAGCTCCCGCAGTCTCAGTCAGTATTCAGTGTGTTATCAGTTTAGGTTTGCTTGAATAAGTGTACAGACTTTCAGATGCTCATTTTTATAGCTTTCAGTCTTTCAAATTTTAGATTTATCTCAGCAACATAACAGATATGCACTTAGTCTTGCATTTTTAGATTATACAGTTTTCATGCATTCATGTTCAATTATCTCATGTTGTTCAGTTAGTCCTTACCTCAGATGTGTAGTACTCCACAGTTTTAGTCCATTTGTTCAGACTAAGTATAGTTCAGTCTTACATAACCAGTATTCAGCTATCATTTATTCAGTTAATCAGATAAGCTTAGTACAATTTATGTTTGGTTTTGTATGTTTATGTATTCATGCTCAATATAATTGTATATTTAGATCCTTGATTTATGTCAGTCTCTACCGCATAGTTTCAGACCCAGTATTCATACAGTACCCCTGTTTTACTGTTTTCCAGCTCCAGTTCTACTTATATTATAAGAGTAAGATTTTAAGAAAACTAAGTGTAGTGATTCTAAGTGTAGTGATTCCCCATCTTACCAAACTATGTTTGTTGCTCATGCTTTTAAGATATTTGAACTTTCATTTTATTTTAGTCTCTTGGTGAGTCTAATTACACCTAGTCATGCATGTTTTAAGATTACGCAGGAAACCAGTTTTACTTATTGCATTCACCTCCGCTTACTCAGTACATTCCAGAAGTACTGATCCACATATATGTTTATGTGGCTACATTATTTCATAATGTAGGTACCATTTGTAGTCCGCACATCATGATCCGACAGTTACAGCTTTTAGCCAGTAGGTGATGAGTTCTCCTATTTCGAGGATTCCAGTCAGACATTGTTTATGTACTTTATTTTTATCTTTTTTATGTTTTGATTAGTGGTAGTTGGAGGCATGACCCATCTATCTATAGTCAGTATAGTAGAGGCTTCATAGATGTCAAGTAGAGTTAGTCATGTAATTTCAGTTTCTTCCTTCAATTTATCATATTGTAAAACTTTATCAGTCACATACTATTTTAGATTTTCAGTATAATTATGTTTCTTTGTAGCAGAACTTGTTATTTAATGTATTATAATTCAGTTGCTTAACGGTATTCCAGTTCATGGGTTAGCTTGGGATAACTTGTGGTTGCTAGCACCATATGGCATTCAGGGTGTAAACCCAGGGCATTACAATAACTTGAAATGCTATTTCAATGGGAAAATACCATTTACAGGGATTCATAAAGCTTACTCCTATTGGCTGAAGACCACGAAATGTTTCAAATAAAAGAAGACCATGTTTATTTATTATCCCTTATCTAGAATTCTTCATTTTAAAATTTTTATTAATAATGAATTTATTGGAACCAATACATGATTTGATAAATCTATGATTTTCTTTCAGCCTTTCAAGGATCAGGCTAATAATAAGGGGTCTAACCACTATGAACATATATCTCCACATGTTAACTTATCAAAGACATATCTCTAAATGTTATAGATTCATGTATGTATAAACAATAACTAGCACATACAGAGGCTGATAAACTTGATTTCGGAGTAAATGGGGTCGACTTCAATATGCTGACTGCAGAAACTGTTTGGCATGCAGAACTACATGTACAAAGACATAGACCAATGTGATAACTTATGCCATAACCAGCTACTTGTAGTAGCATTCTGAACTCCAAAACTTCTCACAGCAAAAGTTGCACAAGATTAATATAAAAGACATGACAATGTACGATTGACCCACAAGGATTAGGATCGCTAGATGCATGTAATTAGCTATACAAGGAACTGACAGTATTTATACCAAAAAAATACTCAAGAGACTGATACCAAAGTAGAAAAACATATTATTAAAGCACACTTTTGTTGAATAGGACATATCAAGCTTTTCGTATTGTTAATGAGTTGAGACTGCATGCCAAGCGAATGGAGGTTAGTAGGAACTGATGTCACTGGCTTGAATTGCTTCCAACATTGATCCCCTGCTCTCACTATGACAATAATATTCAATGATTAACAACATAGATACCATGAGTTACAGTGTGAGCAACAAATCTTCCAAAGGATTTGCAACCACTGGTTTTAAAGTATCAAATGTCTTGATGACATTGTTGTCCCACCTTAAATGCAAAGTTCAATTAGATTGTCAAAAAAAAATGTAAAACTCAATTAAAATACAATCAAATGCCTCTATAGTGGCAGAGTTTGTCCAAAGATTTCATGGCTTCTATATAGAGGTGTTGTTGTATATAATAAATGTATACTGTCATTTTACGTTCAGATCTAATTTAGCTATTATATAAGCAAAAGTATGGAAAATTAGAAAGAACATGAATATAAAAAATGCAAACATTAGTAGTCTTTTCATCGTGAAGTTATGAAATAACTGATGTGCCCCATTTAAATACAATTTTTCCTTTAAATTAGATATTCGTATTTGAAACTTATTGTGTGCATGACATCAATGATGATTCTTACAAATATTTTGGTATTTTATAATGTACATAACATATTTTCTTATAAAATGTTATTACATAATATTTGAGTATGTTGTTATAAAGAGATAATTTTACAAAAAGCATCCTGCTATAATAAATGTCATCACTATTATAGGTAGAATACCACCATAAAAAAGTAAAATATAACATGAAAAACTGGTTCCAGAGAAAATAAATTTTCTATAGTGAAATGCCATTATAATGAGGTGACGTTATAGAGAGGTTTGACAGAACTTCAAAACCTAAACATCATATAAAGGTAACAAGAAAACAAAGAGAAGAACATTTTATTTTCATTTTTTTCCTTTTTATCCAAAGAGTTAAAATAGCAAAAAATTCTAGCAATCTAGACGATAAATCATAAACAAAAATTTTCACTTCTACCGAGCTGCAGTATAAAGGTATTATATATTTGACATGAGCCTAAAATAGAGCAAAATTGGCAATGAGAATTCATATAGTTGACCGCAACTTGTTTAGGATTAAGCCATAGTTGTTGTTGTAATTATTACTGTATAAGGTATTATATGTTTAACAGTGAGTGGGTGAATGCCAACTATAATTTTGTAGAGGAACAGAAAAACTAAAATAGTACAATGATAATATGCGGAAAAACAACTATGATATAACAAGAAGATCATAACTTAAAGTGATATCTTAACTCCTAAAGGCTACAACACTTACGCAACACTTCAGATACTCTTACATCTAATGTGGCAAAGGCTTCTCAGTGTGCTAACACCTAACGATGCTAACCTATTAATGTTTAACAAAATAAAGAATATGACAGTTTTAAAAAAAAAATATGATAGTTTGTGATCCTAATTGCATGGGAACATTAATTCTATCATCTCATTTATCTGAGAAAGGTAACATGTATATTCATCATATCAAGATAGTACTTGTATCAAATATTTACAATTAAAACGGGCCTTGTTCATCTTACAAGGATTCAAAACAGCAATTCTAATATTCCTACATAAGACATGCAGATGTACAAATTGAAAAGAACTAATTTGGGATAAAATATTCACATACCTATTGGAAAAGTAGTTGCACTCATAGTGGTACTGGCTATTAACGGCATCTCTTAGCAATAATTCTGAGTCTCCCTGAGATTGAACTCCTATTTTATTCCTGAAATCAAAAGGAAGATAGGTCCAACATACAATTTATACAGGATAATAACTGCACATGCAAGACAGAAACAATGTTCTTGGTTGGCAAAATGGAACTACCAATGAAAGGATGGTAGTGTCCACTACCAAACTATGACTTCATGGAGTTATTTGAGTCATGTGTTTGAAGATTAATGAAGCTTATGCATATATGGAGAATCAACAAATATTTTTATGATGAACTATTATTATTGAAAAGGTACGGTTAATGATCAGTGAGGCAACCAAATTTATCCATTACCAATCTCTACAATTTCTTTCCAAAGGTAACAAAAAGATCGATAAATTAGGGAATAAACATAGAGGGCCAACTCCATCTCAACTGCCCATAGCAAACCACATTTTCTCATATTTTCCTTCTCTATCCATCCTTACAGAGTTCAACTTGGGCATTATGATAAAGTTTACAAGGCAGAATTAGATCCACATGAGGGAAAAGTTAGCAAACAACTTGCCTTTCTCTAACTTGGGCGATAAAAACAACCACCATTCAACCTAATTCTAAACTTTGTATGGAAATAAATCAAAAGTCTAATTCAAAGCCTGAGATAGAAGAAAGATTGAGATAGAATATCCCTTTCATTCATCAAAGAATTAATATCAAGGAGAGATGTGCATTCCATTGAGGCATACAACTACCCGGACATTAGCAGGCTCCATACCTGCAAGACTCCAACTTGGAGGAAATAGTTATGAATTTAAAAGTCATTATCTTCAAAATAGTACTAATAAAGTCAAAGTAAAATAACAAACTTATTTGAAGTTTTTTTTATGAGAAAGAAAACTTAATTGCAAGTGTTATGTTATAACTTATAAAATTATAAATAAACTGTCTCTTAGATTAGATGTCAAATGTCACATGTATTCTATTGCATAACCAAATTGAAACAACCCAAGTATTCCTTCTTAAAAGAATGCTCATAATGGCTCCTATCATAGCATAGAGTGTACTACATTAACTAATCTAGATATACAAGATTTTACATAAGTGGTGTCTATAATTCGGTTTGCAAGGAAGTTAAGGTCTATGACTTTAAGCGCAAAGTGCAAATGAAGCGTGGGCTTTAAAGAAAAATACACGAATGGAGAAAAAATACAAATCTATAAGTTTAGTCCAGGACTAATAATTATAAACATGAGAGACAACTATATA
Organism: Capsicum baccatum var. pendulum; assembly: GCA_030864225.1. Lineage (NCBI taxonomy): Eukaryota > Viridiplantae > Streptophyta > Magnoliopsida > Solanales > Solanaceae > Capsicum > Capsicum baccatum. The sequence goes on along the minus strand of CM061561.1, from coordinate 152,988,700 downwards.
AGCAAAGAAATTGGAAAAAATAAATACGATAAAGTAAAATATCAATTGTTTAATGTTGCTTCTTCATAAGAGGTTCATTGGCAAGAAAATTATGCTTTAGCACCTTGATGACGACACCAACATACCCATAAAGCGATCCTCATTCCATGGCTTAAATGCACCTTTGGTAACACTGAGACATACCGATATCCATGTATTATAGGTTTAATACTAAAATATTCCTATAGTTTCACCCCTGTAGTATGTCAAGAACAAATTTCATCTTCAAGCACACTCCTTATATTGAAGTACAAAGAATGTGGTTATATATTTACCTCTTTTTTATTTACAACCCTGGTGTCCAGGCTTGCCTGCACGCCTTGAATAGTTTCATGGGATACCTTCCACCTCCCACCAGTAACAGGTATCACATATCATATAATTCTATCCACCAAGGCTAAATAATAAATGGAAAAAATCAATTAATGTTTTGTCGGTGGCTATACATACCAAGAAAGGGTGTTCAAATTGTATTATTAATTCCTATAAGAGCATAGACTGCGAAAAAAATCATATCCTCCAAGAAACTCTAAACTGTGATATCTTACACCTCTTTCTATTTTTTTTTATAATCTCGCTACCAGGGCTGACTTGCGTACACCTCAACTAATTTCCTAGAATACTTGTCACCTCCTACTTGCAACAAGTACCATATAACTAACCAAAACAAGAATCATATGGGACGAAATCACCTAGTGTTTTTAACTAAAACATACCTTTCTTTAAATAAAGTTGTAATTACTCCAAACAAAAATAAGATAGCCCAATACAACTAAAACTTCACCTATATCAATGGAAAAAATCACCACAAAATAAAGTAAACACTAATTTTAATTCACAATAATTAAAAAAGGAAAAAACTAAAAAAGAAAATAAGTGAACCTTTTTTATATACCGAATAGGAGAAGGAGGGTGAAAGGTGAGTCAGCCAGTAACGCAATAATGAAGAAAAAGAAAATAGAGAGAACGGAAATCCTTTGGGCAGAGAGGAGAAAGAAGAGAAAGTCTAAAGCTTTGGATGAAGTTTATTTCTTTGTGTTATCGCTTTGCTACGTGGTTTTGGACTTTCAAGGCAACCAACACCCATCTTAAGGCTTTAAATTTTATTTTTAGGACATTCTGTTATAAAATATAAAGCAAATAAGAAGAAAGGAGGTTCTTTATTTATCTTGGGGTAAGAAATCATAAGATTGAGGATACATTGAACAAAACCTTTTTATTTATAGGGAAAAATACTCTTAGTTTCTCTCTAAAAGATAGATATTTTATATATCAAATAGATCTTAATAGATCTTATTTATATTCTTGATAGACATTCACTATAATATAAATACATTTATAACACTCCCCCTTGAATGTTTAGTTGATTGATAATGTGCCTTGTTAAAACTTTACTAGAAAAAATCGAGTGGAAAACAAATCTAGTGAAGGAAAAAGAGTACACATCTCTAATAATGCGTATTTTGACTGCCTAATTAAAAAACGTACAAGGAAAACCTAGTGGGATAAAATCTTGAAAGGAAAAAAGATACAACACATATTTGCTCCCCCGATGAGAACATCAATGAACTTTTGCATCCCAATCTTATGCATCATCTTTTTGAAAGTTATAGTTGAAAGAGGCTTGGTGGATATATCAGCCACATTGTCAATTGAACTAATCTGTTGCACGTTATATCACTATTCTTTTGAGCTCATGTGTATAGAAGATCTTTGGTGATGTGTGCTTCGTTCTATCTCCTTTTATGGATCCTTTCTTAAGTTATGCTAAGCATGTTGCATTATATTTATATAAAATTATGGGTACTTTGTCACATTTCAAATCATATTTTTCTCAAATGAGATGTATCATAGAATTCAACTACACACACTCTCAGCTTACTTCATGAATAGTTATCATCTCAACAAGGTTCGATGAAGTGGCTATGATAGACTTCTTTATATATCTTCAAGATATGGCAGTATCACTACATGTGAACACATTGCATGTTTGAGATCAAGATTTATGTGCTTTAGATAAATACCCAACATTAGCATGACCAATAAGATTAGAACTGCAATCTTTAGAATAAAATAAGACCATATCGGTAGCCTCTTTAGGTACTGTATATGTGTTTGCTCTAATTCTGATGTCTCTTAATAGGAGTAGAACTATACCTTGCAAACAAATTAATCGAAAAGGCTATATTAGGCCTTGTAGTATTTGCAAGATATATGAGTGCACCAATTGTACTAAGATATGGTACTTCATAACCAATCCAAATTGGTATATTTCTTATTTCAACAAATAATTTATTGCTTTTTAAAAATCTCCAAGAGTTTCAATAATTTTCAAGTTATAAGCTTATGCAATATAAGGATTACAAATAAGTTTCCAGAAACTTTCATATGCTGCAAACATTTTGAATCCTTAAAAAGTTTTGATCCAAATTTTGTCAAATAACAATATTCAACATTTTATGAGTGACATCTTCAAATATTTGGACTGAAAATCAAATAAGTTTTATGCTTACCAAGATGCATCATTTTACATCACTTGATAAATATTTCTACGTCAGCAAGCTCAAATAAACGTAGAATTCAGATCCTCGTAATTTTTCACAATATTGCACCAATATTGTGTCAAAGATATTAATGATATATCATTTCATATCGGTTCACATTGTGACATAAAATTTTGATATCTCATCACTTCATTATTTTCAGGGGCCTGAACCTCTCATAACATTTCATGAATTAGTATGTCGTATACTCTTCAAGAGTACATTATCTTCTTATCATGATCATTTGCTCCTTATCCTTTTCAAGGATTATTTCATTTGTAACCGATTAGTCTACCACACTTCATGCATGTATAGACTTTGTCCTTTAGGGACACAAAATAGGAACACTTGCAGCTTAAATATGAGATGCTTTCGGTATTTGACTTGATTTATCTTTTGAATGAGGAAATCATGATAATTCCAAATATATTTCTTAGCTACTTATAATCTCCCCCTTATGTTAGGAAAACTAACATACATCCTTTATCTTTCTTGAGGAATTCATCTTTGTGTATCATGGTATATTTATTAATCATATATCGTACATCAAAACTTTTTAGATAGAATATTTGGTTCCTAATTGAACCAATTAAGAGGGATGAATTAATCATAATTTTTTGTCTAACGCATACAAGTGCTATTGTATACAACAATCATATTTCAGACCAAGACATGAAGCTTTATTTTCATTAGCAATGGTTTAGATATTTATCGAAGGCATTCAATGACAAACCGACATTATCAACATAAATTGTCTTGATTGTAAAATCTGAAAATAATGCTCTTAACTCAATTTAATTGAAAAAGCAACTTTATAAATGTCAAACTGCAGATTGACAATGAATGTACATGTGATCATCTTATATCGATGTATCTTAATAGATTACATGGCAGGTGAATGGGGTCACATTTACCTTTTATATTTTTCAAATTTTGAGGGATCAAATCTCAACATTAGTTGGTCCAACCAACTTATCATGAGAACAAAAACCATAATACTCAATACTGAATAAGCACATCTTTGGAATGTCATAATCGTTCATGTAAACTTATGGACTTATATGTACTAGTAAACTCCAAGCTTACCATGACATATGCCTTTTACTTTAGTAAACTTCTTGTTTATTGTGACGTGAATTTTGTATCAATAAATAATAAACTCTTAGTTTATTATGACATGTGATTTCATCAAGATTGGATGAATTTTCACATCTGCGGTTCTTACTGTTGTAGCTTGGAGATATTTAATCTTTGAACTATTCTACCTCTTATGGAGGTGGATTGTGTTATTTTCACAATTAATAACACGTTCAAATTATATACACTCACGTTCACCCCAAGAGTATAGATCTGTATTTATAACAATCGAAATTCTTATTCCTCAGGAATAAAATAAAATTGTGCCTTAAGCATATCAAATTATGATAGCTTAGAACCTCTTTCAATAGCGAGACATGCAAACCTATGAAAATATTACTATTTTGTCACTTTTACACATTTATGTGTATTCATTCAACCACTTTTCTTCTTTCAGACATGTTACGTACTGCTACCACATTCACCTCAGGAATTGAGAATATTCAATAGGACATGTTCATAACTTTCCATGAAATACATATTAATTTGTCGTATCCATCATAATATAATCAATATGGTGCATTGAGATTCAAACTCAACGTCAACCCATCAATAATTAAAAGTGAGTTTGTTTTATCAAATTGTTCAAAAATTTATCTAATCAAATTATTCACTCACATTAACTCCTTTAATGGAACTGAATGGAGTAGTATATAAATCAAAGTTAGGAAAATTCGCACAGTAAATTTCCAGTAAGAACAAATTGCAAATCCATTTGATACTATTGTAAAAATTGATATAAGATACGATGTGGTATGTTACAAAACAACATAGGTTTTTTTTCCTATAATTGGCCTTGTATCTCCATGGTGTTTAAGTACCAAGATAAGAATGTAATAAAAAATCATTCCTTTAAGAATCTTATCAGCAGAATGGTATTATCGAGCTTTTGATGACTCATCTGAAAAGCAATTAATTTTACTTAGTGGATAACAAGTTATGAAATATAAATCCAAGAAGAAGAAAAATAAATAGAGAGAGAATAAATGAGGTTCTTTATTTCTCTTGGGATGAGAAATCATAAGATTGAGGATACATTGAACAAAACCCCTCTATTTATAGGAAATAATACTCGTAGTTTCTCTCTAAAAGATAGATATTTCATATCCTAGTAGATATCAACTAGATCTTGATATATCTAATCCATATTCTTGTTAGACATTCACTATAATGTAAATACATTTATAACACTTTCAAATTTTTTTTCCTTGTATAATATATATATATATATATATATATATATACTATTTTAGTAAACGTATTTTGCACGTGTCTCGTGTTAATATATTCGAGTAACAAAATAAATACCAACGAAAAACTTCAAGTTCCTAAATAGTTAATTTTTTTGAAGTTTAATTGTACATCTCTTTTCAAGAAATTATAGACGACTTATTGTTTAGGACTTTGAAATAAATTGAGATTTGTTATTTTAACTTTCAAGTTTCTATTAAATATTTAGGTCCAAATATAAAAATTAATATTAACATTAAAATACCTTCTAAAATTCAAATTTCAAGGTTTTATTATTTCACCTTAATTACTTAAGGAAAATATTATAACTTGTTTTGGAAGTAAAATTGTAAACTAAAGATTGCTAATAACAATTAAGTCCAGGAATGATTGCTAATAACAATTAAGTCCAGGCATCATTCTGAAGTTATGATGGTGCATAAAATATAAAGGCAGTGTACAAAAAAATCTCTCAATTGAAACTTTATAGAACAAAACCAAAAAAAGTGGAGACGGGGCATTCTGAAAGTACCACTTAAGAAGCAGCACCAGATCTTTGTCTTTCTTCTTTTGAAATTTCTTCATATAGAATTCCAATTCTTTCCTTTCCAAAATGTACCCATCAAAACAAAATCACTTTAACAAAACAAATAGAGAAAAATAGCAAATTAAAACAATCAAAATATTGTATTTTAGCTAAGAACACACTATAATATAATAGATGACAACCACTCAAATAGAGCCAACCACTTTTCATTGTTAAATAATTTAAGCTAATCATCAATTTGGAGTCAAATTTGTGAGAAATTGATAATGATTTATTATCAATCCAAATACTCAATTGACAACATAATGATAAAGTGAATTGCACAAAAATTAAACCAAAGAAATGAAAATATTAAGAGACAATATCTTTGGCCTCCTACTATATGTATAATTCTTACGTCGTTAAAAATAATGAAAATTTATATTTGTACATTTTTGTTTTTCCAAAAATAATATAGTCTTTGTTAGGAGTCCTATTATATGTCTAGTTTACAAAAAATAATGAGATTTTTTTAAAATATATTTAAAAAATAAGTAAGTGACAATTTTGTCTAAAGAATTGCCTTTTAATGAAGGAAAAAAAGTTCAAATCAATTTTCTAAGAGTCTTCGCACTTTTAATATATTATAGATGTAGATATAAATTATAGATATGTAAAAATATTATTGATGAGAGATAATAATTTGTAGCCAAATTAAACTTGAACACCAAGAGTTACTTATTCAAATATAATTTGGACACCAATGTTACTTGTTCAAATTGGATTTGAATATAAAATTTAATTAGTCAAATTTTCAACTTGATGTCAAGCTTAAAGAGCAAGTTTGGTGATTTATAAATAGCCACTCTTTTATACATTTTTATATATAGATTCAAGTAGTAAAGAAAAGTACTAATAATTTTCTTAAGTTGTCTCCTCTTTTCTTTAAGTTTGATATTGATATTTTGTCTTTATTTCATAATACATTATCAATAAAAGATTCTATCATTTCAAATTTAAAGGCTAAGAAAAAAATTGGATCGACAAATGGAGAAGCCAAGACCACAAGAACTATGCAATCATCGCGATTTAGATTTCACCCTTCTTTTATTTATGATAAGATAAGTATATTATTAACTCATGTTGTTTAAGTTTGAAAAGAATATTGATGTGTGAGCTCAATTTTCTAGATGCTAGAGAATCTAAGATGATTTTCTCTAGCATCAAACATTTTTACAGTAGAAGCTAAGATGATTTTTTCTATCATCAAACATTTTTGATTTTGCAGTAGAAGCTAAGATGCTAGAGAACCAATAAGAATGGGAGCAAATGAGCTGAAATCTGAAGTAAATAAAGGTGAAGTGTGGCTGACGATATTTGTGATAAGTCGCCAGTCCTGTGATAAGCTATCAGTTTCATCGTCAGCAGTAGACATAGAATTAGCCTAAGTTGAAAGTTGTGATGATATTTTACGATAGGATGTTAAGGAGCTGATAAGCCGTCAAGATTGTCTTATGCCTAAGGCAGAACATGAGAGCTGAGGAAAAGCCTTGATGACATTAGTGATAGGTCATCAAAGAGCTGATAAGGCATCACCATTTGTCGTCATTGTTAGGCAGTGAGTACCAAAAGCATAAAGGAAGCTAACAACATTTATGATAAATCGGCATCCTCCTAATAGGTTATCATAAATGGTGTTACCTAATCCGAGGAATTTCTGAATTTTATTATTTTGTTTTCATAATTAGGGTGAACTATTTAAAGCCTTGTTTAGGGTTTTCTTAAGGGTTCCAAACCTTGAGTTTTAAGACACGATACTTTGATATTTTTCTCCCTCTTCTTTTGGATTGAGAAAGCAATTACTGTAAAGAGACTATCATCATTATTTAGGGATTTTCTTTGGTGATTTAATCAGAGAATCTCTAGTTTCTATTCATCTTTTGGTAAGTTCATCTTTCAAAGCATGAATTCAACTATTTGCTTCGATTATTATGTCATGAGAAACTAAATTCCTTCAACCTAAATTATAGGATCTAGGGATAGGTCTTGATAAGGTGTTGAGTGTTCAAGATTCGAAAGGTGGTAAGACTCTTTGATCATTCTGATGTTTTAATTATTGTCTGTTGGTTGCAAATAATAGATAACACCTGCTTTTATTTGCTTGAGAAAGAAATCAAATATAGTGGGAAGTGAATTATCAACAGGGACTTGGAAACACTAAACTTCCATTTAATAATCAGCGTTGTAACAAGGTTGGTTAACCTGAGGTAAAATCTGGGTAGTGAATATAAATTCCCTAAGTCTAAGAGGATTAGGTAATTAAATATTTAAGTAGGTCGAGAGACATTTAAGCATAACTTCGCTAAAGATAACTTGTTTTCCTACCTACCGTGAGAATCTTGAACCACTAGTAGCATCTGTCAAGTACCAAAACCCCTAGTGAACATAATACTGGTTTTTCATAAACTCTTGATTACAAACATTTAAACTATAGTGACCAACAATTACTTGTTAACTAAAACCCTCCTTTTTCTGGAAACATCCAACTATCAGTTAATTGAATCGAAAATGACTTACGTTCATACCATATTCCTTGTGGGATTCGACCTATTGACAATGATCGCTTACATTCTTGTTGAGAGTTGTAGTTTGAGCGTTATCAAATATTGATAATAACAAAGTGGTGGTATTGTTATAGGCTTAAGTTTGAGTTTACTATACTTTGGCCTAATATGTTATTGGCCAAGGGTGTGATAATGGATTTGAGTCTTGATGTCATTAAGAGGGTAAGACATTGGGTTAGAGTTTTGATGCACTATGATGATAAGATATTAGTTTTAAGTCCCATCAGTCTATGGTCTAAGATGCTTTTTTATTTAAATAAGACATTGAGATTGAATCTCAATGCATCATATTAATGATATAATGATGACTAAGGAAAAATTTTGGTAAAAAATCATGAAATATGTCCCATTTAATATGCTCCATTTTCTTAATGAATATGGTATTAGTGCATAATATGTCTGAAAGAAAATATGTGATTGAATTTATGCATATGAAGGTGGTCGTAGCAACGAACAAAACCTTTTGTTACTTTATATGTATGTCTCGATTTGCTCTTGAAGGAGCAATATCTTGAAAGAGATTCAAAGTTATCATAATTATATAGGCTTAAGGCACGATTATATTCCATTCCTGGGAATGATAATTTTGATTATAAACTTATTGTATTCTGAATTGTTGATGGTGGTCACGTGTTCAAGAAGTGTCAAGGCTTGTCAGTTTCATGCTATTGAGTCCTGGAGGTACTTGTACCCGATAATTTAGTTGTATACCTAGAGCCAGTGTTAGCTTTCATGATACTCTCAATCAAGCCCTGATCTTTAGAATTCAGTCAGTAACATGACTCAGAAAAACTCAGTAATCTCAGTACTCTCCATAATCTCAGTAAACTCAATAACCTCTGTAAGCTCAGTCAGTTATCAGATATTAGTAGTATTTCATCAGTCATCTAAAATTTAGTGAGCTCTATTCAAATCAACTAAACTATACTATCAGTAATAGTTCAATTCAGTTTAAATCAGTTCGGTGTCTCTTTAGTTGGGAGTAGATTCAACACCGAGTGAACCCAAGGATGGGGACTCACCTGTTACACATTAGAGGGTGTGATCCTTAGAAGTAATCCTTGAGTTCTAGAACTATGTATCCATCACAGGTTGAGATGTACCCTACGATTTTAGGGATTATACACCTCATCCGAGTTTTCCTACTAAGAGGGGTTGACGGAAGAGCTCCTGTCAAAGAGGGTTTACTCACAGCTTATCTTTACCTGTGGCATGGAACTGACACCCTACCAGCTAGGGTTACAATTTTAACCCCACCAGTTCAGCTTCAAGGAATGTCGATTAGATAATTACCTCCCACAGTCTCAGTTTCGAATCTAGTCTCAGTAATAGAACTCAGTCTAGTTCTACAGTTTTAGGACTGTCAGATATAGTCGCTCAGCTCAATACGAAACTCAGCTAGTTCCATCAGAATCAGGACTGTTAGACACAGTCACCCAGTTAATAGTATATTAATTATACCAAATTCATGTTACCAGTATTCAAATTTCAGGACTGTCAGATACAATCAATCGGACTAGTTCTTCGTAATTAGAACTGACAAAAACAGTCATTCCCTTATCAGTAATATGAAATCAGTTCCTCAGTACTCAATTGACTTAGTCATTCAGTATCCCAGTATTAGTACTCAGATATCAGTAAATACATGTTATCAGAATTCATGAGTCAGTGTTATCACGATCTCAGTTACAGTTATGCATTCATGCATGTATTCTCATGTTCATTTTATTCAGTCAGTTAGTATTGTTCATGCAAATGAACCATTGCATTCAGCCTACCTCACTTGTATACCAGTACATTCAATCGTACTGATGTATTTGCGCTATGGTGTTTTATACTATATGTTTAGAAGCACGCGCTCTAGAGTATCAGTAGCATTCCAGCTTCAGCAATCAGAGTCAGTAGTGAGTCCTTATCATTCGAGGATGTTATTATTTGATTATTTCATTTTTTTCAGTACTTAGTTTATTTCAGCAGATGTTGTTAGTTGGGGGATTGTCCCATCAACTCTTTATTCAGACAGTTCAATTTTAGAGGCTTTCAAACTACAGCACGTTCAGATAGTTATTTCAGTTGTTTTGGTATTGTTAGACCATATTTTCAGTTATGTATCAATATTGAACCTTATGGACTTTTAGTTCATGTGTTCTTATTTATAATATTATTATTATTATTCAGTGCTCAGTTATAGATAACAGTCATGGGTTAGCTTATCATCCTTTAGGATTATGAGCACTGTGTGGCATTTTGGGTACCAGATTTGGGGTGTTACAAACTTGGTATCAGAGCCTAAGGTTCAAAAACATCCTAGGAAGTTTGAAAAGTCGCATCTAGTAGAGTATTCTATATAGGTATGTTGTGCACCATACTTATGTGCAGGAGTGTAACGCCCCAAAAATGGGTCTCGAGACGTCATACAGTGCTTAGGGTCACAAGTGACCCCAAGCTAACCCTTCTACTGGCAAACTCATAAGCAACTAAATAAAATTCATAAAGTTGTACAATATCAGCGAAAGATAACTCTTTTATGAATCTAATCAATACAAAATTGAATTCACAGGATTATAACTCTGCTTTTACAACAAAAACTAAAACTGAATACATTAAATCTACTGACTGTCTATGAAGCCTCTACTAATACTGACTATAGATAGCAAGGATGTGACCCCAACTATCACTAATCAATACATAAGAATAAGAAAGTAAGGAACAATAGTGAATCTAACTAAAGTCCCCGAAATAGGAGGACTCATCATCTGCTGGCTGGAATCTGCAACTGTCTGATTTTGACTGCACATACTACAACTTGTACCTATAATATGAGACAATGTAGCACATAGACATATATGTGGATCAGCACTTTAAGGATGTACTAATTATATAGGGGTGCAATGCAATAAGTAAACAATATCATCAATTATTATAAAAAATCTGCATGCTGATATAAATGACTCACATAGCTTGAGTAAAAGCTGAAATCTGAATCTTATAAATCATGTATAATGAAGTATATAGTACAGTTCTTGTGAGTTATTCTATTTACTTGTAAAATATGTATTCTTCATCTTATTCTAAAAAACTTGAAGGCTAAAGGAACTTTAAACAATACTTTCAAACTTATAATTTTATCTCATGGAGAGTAAAACTTCTTTAAAACTCAAGGACTCCGAATTTTTAGGAATTTTCAACACTTGGGAACTCTAGAACTCTTTTAGAATCGGGACACTTCGAACTCCGGATTATATAACTTTGGACACTCGGGAGTTTCTTCTAACCGACATAAACCATGTGAGCTACATGGAGTCCAATGTCTTGTCCTCTTGAGAAAGAAACCTCACATTGGGGAGAGGCGTCATACTCTTTCCAGGGAGTATAACCTCAACTCAGTAATCACTATCTCAGCCTAGGGCCCATAAATCTCAGTCCTACGGTAGCATATAGTTCTGGGGTAGGAGACCTCGAAATCATACCCAACTCAGTGCTAAATACTACTCCCATACTCATCTCAGAACTCTTAGAAAATCCACCTCAAAACAACTCAAGGGTCTATAGTGAAGACCAAATAATAATTCTCTTAGCTTTAAATCATAAAGACTGAATAATGTGGATTCCTGTCTTAACTCAGGCTCAAAAGTAATCTTTCTTTAAAATCAAAGTACTTGTTGATTGAATCATACTAAACAACATACTCTTCAAGAAACATCAAAACTCATACTTGATTTAAAACTTATACTCATGCTCAAATAATCTTTGTTTCATAATAAAGCTAAAATTATGACATCAATCTTGGAAACATCAAATCGATACAAGGATGTGCAACTTATAGCATAATTTCTCAACTTATGTCATAAAATAGAGAAATAATTATGCAAATCAAGACTTGAACAACTCGTAATCTCATAATCTCAAAATAAAGTAATTTGGGTATAAACCCACTTGCAAAAATATGAAATTCTTTAATAAAAATCAATAATTTGGGCTCAAGGACGAAAAGAGTGTTCTTGTTCAAACCTCACATACCTTAGATTGATAAACTTGGATAAATAACTAGTTTGCGAGATGTTACTGGAACTCTTGAATGAGGGTTCTTAGAATTCTTGCATTAAGAACTTGGAATCTTGACTTAAGTTGGAGAATTGATGGAGAAATCTTGAGTTTCTTGGAGGAGAAGTTTGATGAACTAGGATTTTTGGTTGAGGGATTTTGAGAAGAAAATGGTATATGATGCTTGTAATGACCTTAAATCAGGTGTAGGGACGATTTAAGTGGCTTGGAAAAAGTCTAAAATACCCTTTTTAACTTCTGAATGAAACTGGAAAATATAACTGGGAGCCCAATTTTATGGACCACTGCGATGCGCCACTATCACGGTGGCTCACCGGAAATTGACAAATGGAAATCTGAGGCTCATCACGATGCAGAGCCATCGTGTTGTCCCACTGGTTGGGACCTAAAGCTTCAGCACAATGTGCCACAATCGTGCTAGGCTACTAGAAACTGATAATTGGGATATTACTCCTCTCCGCGATGCGTTAAGGGTCTAAATAATGGTGTTTTATGATAGGAACTTCAATTAGCCATAACTTCTTGCTCGGTTATCGGATTTGGGCGAATCTTATATTGTTGGAAAGATAATTCAATTTCCCACATGATAAAAAGTCAAAATTAAGAGAATTCTATATAATTTATACATTACTCACTTTGGAAGTCATTCCTTAATCTTATAGATATGAAATTAGGCTTAAGGAAAGTTTGGGGTATTACAAGGAGGCTATGAGATATTTTAGGAATAATTTCCCTTCTTTCAGTATTCATGTCATAAGAGTGATCATGAGCTCCAAAAAAATACTCAGTTTAATCCCTTCTTCTCTTCTATTTACAAAACGCTCCTCTAAAGAGGACTCAGGAAAGTGGAATAGGAGATCAGTTAGCCCCTCGGCCTGATCAGCCTAACCCATTAGGCAAACATGTCTCTCATCCAAAATTCAAGAATGCATTCACTACTCTATCCAAGTCATTCAGAGCTCAGAATAACCGACTAGCTTCTGTTCCGGCCAACCCTGTGGCCAATTTTACTGCAGCCAGGATTTGGAACATCACCCGAATGAATCCTCCTCTATTTTTAAGTTCTAAGTCCGAAGAGGATCCACAAGAGTTCCTTGATCAAGTTCTAAAAGTCACAGATATCATGGGAGTGACTTCTAGTGACAGTGTAGAGTTAGCCGCCTATCAACTATAAGATGTATCCCATACATGGTTTAAGCAGTAAAAGGTAGATAATGGTGCAAATGTAGATCCTATAGAGTAGGAAGAGTTTGCTATGGACTTCTTAGGTATATTCTTTCCCCTAGAGCAAAAAGAAGTCAAAGTGTTAGAGTTCATCAACCTCAGACAAGGTAGCATGAGTGTAAAAGAATACTCCCTCAAGTTTACTCAGTTAGCCAGGTACGTTTCCCATTTAATAACAGACAGTATATCTAGAATAAATAAGTTTGTGTCTGGGATATCAGGTAGAGTGGTTATTGAGAGTAGGACTACGATGTTGATTAAGAAAATAGACATATCTAGGCTTATGGTCCATGCTCAACAGATTAAGGAGCAGAAACTTAAGAAGAAGAAGAGGGAAAATAAGAGAGCCAGAACTGGTAGTTATAGTTTTTCTCAGCCAGGGTCACAGGTTGGTAACCGTTCTCAGCATAGACACAAGTTTCCAACCCCAGTTCATTCTTTAGCTAGTGCACCAGCACCAAAGTTCAGAAATGACCATAGATATGGGGTACCAGGCTCTAAGGCCTATGGTAGTAAGGGTAGGGTTTTTACTCATCCACTTTACGAAGAGTGCAATAAGTATCATAAGGGTATATGTAGAGCAGACAGTGATGTGTATTTTGGATGTGGTGAGTCAGGTCACAAGGTCTGAGATTGTCCTAGGCCTGGCCCTAAAACCAAGCAAGGTCATCTTTCAGCTCAGTCTGATCACCTAAATCAGTAGGGTGCTAGTTCCAGCGCTATCAGTGGGCAATGCCCAAATAGACTCTATTCACTTCAGTCCCGACAGGATCAGGAAAGTCCTTCTGGTGCAACCACTGGTATGTACAGGTCCCTCATTTACATGTTTATATTTCTTCAGATTCAGGAGCTTCTTTTTTCTTTTGTAACTTCTTTTATAGCAGTCAACTTTAAGGTTAGACCAAATGTTAATAGGACCTTTTCCAGTCTCTACCCCAGTGAGTCAGTCTAACAGAGCCCTATAGGTATTCAGTAACTATCCGGTTATGATATCTCAGAAAGTCAGGCCTTCAAATTCTAGTAGTAACGCCAGTATATGTAGAAATTCAATAAGGGAAGATAATTCCCGACCTATTCCTACCTCAGTGCAAAGTTTTGTACTTCAACTCTTTTGATACTTACGCATGCTTTAAGTTTTAGTCCCATGAATATAGCTTATATCTATGTGCTTTTCATAGAATAGTGTGTGTTTCAAATTCCTCGTATGAGGAGTCCAAGTTCATCAAATATTACAGATTATGTTCCATGAATTCAAAAATTCAAACCCAGTTCATACAGCTCATGACTCATGCACTCATGTCATGCTTTACAATATGCTTAGCCCACATGATTCATGACTTCACTCCTAATGTTTAGTCAAACTCATATTATACCACGTATACCCTTAGTTTAGATCCCTCGGTGAATCCGTAGTGTTAATGTTCTATCCCGCCTGCCACCTCAGTTACAGTGTTAATTCAGTAATCAATATTTAGTAAAGTACTCAGATAGTCCTACTGAACCATGGATTTCAGCTATCAGTTACTTAGCCATCAGAATTCAGTACTCCCGTACCAGTCTAACCCTCAGTTATAGAAAACCAGCATTCAGTCTGAGTTACAATCTTAGTTATGGTTACAATCTTAATTACCGTCTTAACTACAATCTCAGTCCCATTCCTAGTCCAGTCAGATCAGAAACTCAGTCCAGTTTTAAGATTTCCCAACCATAGCATATGGCTATCAGTTACTCAGATATTAGTATTTCAGTACCTCAATTTACAAAATATTCTCGAATTATGTTAGACACCTGGTATTGCATTCCTAAGGTAATACAGTTTTCCCTCACTAATGCTTAGCTACCTCATGTTACCCAGTCAGTCATTACCTTCTATGCATAACACTCTATAGTTTCAGTCCAATTATCCCAAATCAAGTGCAGTTCAAGTTTACATGTCTAGTATTCAACTATCAGTCATTCAGTTAATCAGATAAATTAGTATATCCATGCATTCATGCTCAGTACCCATATGTATCTCTTCAATAGTCTCAGTTATAGTGCATAAGGTTTAGTCACCTTATCTTAGATGATGTTTTATAGGCCTTGCCTCCTAATACAAAAAATCCCAGCCATGTAGCGATCTCCTATTCAGATATCCTGCTCAGGCCAGACCGAGATTCATTTTCTCCCTACCGTTACTAGAACTCTATAGAAAGTCCCAGTAGTTGCAAGATCATGTTAGTTCATATATCATGTCTTAGCTTTAGATCCCAGATATTCAGCCGCGATTCAATTTGTAAGTGCCCTGTGAATCATCCCAGTTTTCCTCAGTATCTCAGTCAAGTCAGTATTCTTCAAGGGACATAATGTCCCAAGGGGAGAAACATGATAATTCTCCAAACACTTATGATATAAACATGCCATTATCTCTTCTCGTAATGAATCCAGTTTAGAGTAAGCGGGTACTTATAAGTTGACCCTTAAATTCTGACCTCACCCATAAGCCACATATTCAAGGTGCTCAATTCAAATCACTATAATCCAGCTCATGTATCACATTCCAAACTCAGTTACATTCTCTTGTTTCCACTCATGCATAATTAGTAATTAATTTCAGACTCATCAACATTTTCAGTTTAAGGTAACAGTCTTCCTTGAACTCATTCAGTTTCATGTTCAGATTTTAGTTTCAAACTCAGTATTTAGTTCCATGTTCAGATTCTCATCATAAACTTGGTATCAAATACCATTGTCTATTAAGTCGTGCATTCATGTATTGGTTCAGTCATATAATCATGCATCAGACATGCATTCTCATCATGAGAAACTCAGCTTATCAAAAATCTTAGACATGCATTTATGAACCAGTTACTCATGCATCATTTATGCATGTTCAGTATGATACATTCGGCTTATCAGACATTCTAGTCATGAAGTCATGTCTTGGTTGTTCATGTTCAATATGTACTTTAGTTTATCATTTTTCCCCTCTCAGTCAGTCTCATTCAAGGTCGAATATTCCCAAGGGGGAGATATTGTAATACCCCTCAAAATTTCTAAGCTTAATTCAGTCCTTTAAGCTTGTCAAGGGGTCTCAGACTTAGAAAAAAAATTCTAACTAAGTTACCATACTTAGCCTATTATTGGCCTTTGAAAGTTGGCAATCTCATTTCTCCACCTTAACGTCCTTTAATGGTCTATATTTTTGTTAATTCATGATCATAGAGGTTGATAGGTGGTTCCGGACAAGTTTCGCATTTTTTAGACCACGTTTAGACTACGTTTGAAAGCCCAAGATAGTGGACCAATGCAATCTTGGCATGCCATATCACCAATTGCGTTGGTTGATATGGTTGTAGGTTGCCAGGTTTAAAGTACTGAGACTCGACATCATCTATCACGTCTATGCCATCGACGCGCTGCATCGATAATACGTCGATGCCCAGTTTAAGTCATTAAATGTCCATATTTTTAAGGATAGATGGGTCAATTTACCTCCCTTATATAAGTCTAAAATATAAGATTTATCCCAAATTCAACCAAAATATAGTGTCTCTCTCAAGTTTCTCTCAAGAATAAGTTAGGGTTTTCAATTAAGGATTCAAATTCAAGAATCACTCCATCAATCTTCGTAAAATCTAGAACTAGGGTATGTCAAATATTTATTTATGGATTTCTTTTATCAATGAAGTCCAAGAACCCTCTTTCAAATTATAAAACATGATATTTATGTTGTGGTTGTTTGTTATCATATTTATCTTGTTGTATGATTTCCAAGTTGGAATCTTTGTGTGTTTTTTTATGAAACTACTTTAGCATGCAAGTTGAAATCCATGAATTGAGTTGTTTATGATATGTAAGTTGATGATTGCACCTATGCCCTAAGTTGTGCATATAAGGTGTTTAACAAAATGCCTTAGAGGATAGAAATTGTGTATTATAGCTTAATTGTGACTCAAATAATTAATGCATGTTTTACCCTTATGACCAAGAATGACTTCCATGATATTGTATGAATTATGAGTATTTGATGGAATGTTCATGAGATTAGGTTGATGAAAGTATGACATGTCTATATGCAATTCCATCCATGTACAACATTATGATAACCATGTGCTTCATGAAATCCCAAACTTATTGTATTATGAATTGTTGATATTGGTCACGTATTCAAGAAGTGTCAAGTCTTGTCAGTTTTATGCTATCGAATCCTGGGGGTACTTGTACCCGATAATTTAGTTGTATGCCTAGAGCCACTGTCAGTTTTCATAATACTCTCAGTCAAGCCATGATCATTAGAATTCAGTCAATTATATGACTCGGGAAAACTCAATAATCTCAGTACTTTTGATAATCTCACTAACCTCAGTAATCTCAGTCAGTTATCAGATCTCAGTAGTATTCCATCAATCAACATAAATTTAGTGAACTCTATTCAAATCAACTAACCAATACTATCAGTAACAGTTCAGTTCAATTTAAATCAGTTCAGTGTCTCTTCAGTTGGGAGTAGGAATCAGCACCGAGTGAACCCAAGGATGGGGACTCACCTATTAGATAGTAGAGGGCATGATCCTTAGAATCAAGCCTTGCATTCCAGAACTACGTAGCCAGCATAGGTTAAGATATACCCTATGAGTTTAGGGATTATACACCTCATCCGAGTTTTCCTACTAAGAGGGTTTGAGGGAAGAGCTCCATGTCAGAGAGGGTTTACTCACAGCTTATCTTTACCCATAGCACAGTACTAATACCCTTCCAGCTGGGGTTATAGGTTGGACCCAACCAATTCAGTTTCGGGGCATGTCGGTAGATGATTACCTCCCACAGTCTCAATTTCAGATTCAGTCTCAGTAATAAAACTCAGTTCAATTCTACAGTCTTATGACTATCAAATACAGTCGCTCAGCTCAGTACGGAACTCAGCTAGTTCCATCAGAATTAATACTATCAGATACAGTCACCCAATTAATAGTATATTAATTATACCAAATTTATGTTACTGGTATTCAGATTTCAGGACTATTAGATACAGTCAATTAGATCAGTTCTTCATAATCAGAATTGTCAGAAATAGTCATTCCTTTATTAGTAATATGACATCAGTTCCTCAGTTTTCAATAGACTTAGTCATTCAGTATCCCAGTATTAGTACTCAGATATCAGTAAATCCAGGTTATCAAAATTCATGAGTCAGTCTTATCACAATCTCAGTTACAGTTACGTATTCATGCATGTATTCTCACGTTCATGTTATTTAGTTAGTTAGTATTATTTAAGCATATGAACCATTGCATTTAGCCTACCTCACTTGCATACCAGTACATTCAATCGTACTGATGCATTTACGCTATGGTGTTTTATACCATAAGTTCAGAAGCACGCACTTCAGAGTATCAGTAGCATTCCAGTTTTAGCAATCAGAGTCAGCAGTGAGTCCTCATCATTCGAGGATGTTATTATTTGATTATTTTATTTTTTGCAGTACTTATTTTATTTCAATAGATGGAGTTAGTTGGGGGATTATCCCATCAACTATTTATTCAAACAGTTCAATTTTCGAGGCTTTCAGACTACAGCATGTTCAGACGGTTATTTAAGTTGTTTTTGTATTGTTATATCATATTTTCAGCTATGTATCAGTATTGAACCTTATGGCCTTTCAGTTCATATTTCTGCATTTATGATATTATTATTATTATTCAGTGCTCAGTTACAGATATTTGTCATGGGTTAGCTTATGGTCCTTTAGGATTATGAGCACCGTGTGGTATTCTGGGTACCAAATTTGGGGTGTTACAAATATAAAGTTGTGGTGCACTTTACCTTTCAAAGTGATGTTGAGGTCTGCCATATAAATATAATAAATTTCATGGCGTGAGAATGAACTTCTAATAAAAACTTATAAAGCATGTACATATGGTTATAATTCATTCCTCAAAGAGAATGAGACTCATGATAAGCATCGTTGATGCTTGGCCATTCTTGAAATAAATGTGTCAAGTGTAATAAAAATTATGAATAAGGACATGCTCATGCATAATTGGATAAATGTTAAATATCACCTTTGTGGGATGTTTAAAAAAATTAAAAAAAATTATTTTGACATAAATGGTCATTGATCACGTACTTGTAGGATGCCATAAATATTTTGGTTTGTTTATCATGAATTACCAAAGGATAAATGCAAGAAACAAGTCTTGCCTATATATGTTTTAAGATTATTACCGTAATTATATGATTTTCTCCTTGAAGGAGACGTTCACTATATGAATGGCGTGTGAAACATGTGGTAGTACACAATGTTAATTGATAGCTCAAAAAATACTTAAGTTTAATATCTGAAGAAATAAAATTATTCATAATATTGGTATTTTAGTAAGTCACAGAAGAAACTTATTAAGTTTCAAAGACATCGACAGAAAATAAATTATATTTAGACTATTAATAACTGAAAGAAGTTGTATCTTCATATTACTACAATAGAAGCGATTATAAATTTTTATGTAGAAGATTACCCACCCTTTTTGTCCTATTTTTAATGCATAATGATGAGCACACTACAATATTTCAGGCCTAAGGCCACTTCTATGGAGTGTGGCCTAAACTAGTAAAAAGTGTAGCCTTTGATCAAAGATTACACTCTATGACTTAAGGCAATAATTTTAGAGAGTGGGCTATAAGACATAACCTTTGAGTTTATGCCATACTTTGTAAGTGTTGTCATAGCAGCTACACTAAAGAACCATAGTCAATGAGGTACAAAGGTCATGCTTTGTAACAATCATATGATGTAATACCCCACACTTCTGAGATAGAATTTGAACCTTTCTTCATACGTGTATAGACCCGAATTCAATAATTTCTATTTATATATAAGTATGAAGATCAATTCTTTAGTGTAGAAATATCTTTTGAGATGAATTAAGGTCATAGAAAACTCCTAGCTCAAAGTTGAGTTAAGAAATTTCCTATCGATTGAGTTTAAGTAGACATTCTTACTTGGGTCAATTTCCAACAATCATTACTCCTAAAATATAATGAGTTTGGTAGCCTAATACCTACCAAATTAAAGATTTTTTAGTCTTCTTTCCAACGTCATTGACCATTAATCAATCTAAGTTTGGTAAAAAAGGTTATGGATATTTTAGTGAGACAATTTTCAAGATATGTGATAGCCATGCGAGGCACAACTGGGTGCCGCAAGATGGGTCGTATAACTCACAGCTGAGTGTCGTGTGATGTACCTCCTTCCCAGACATAAAAATTTGGTTGTTCTCTTATTAAATTAGGGGCAAACTAGTCATTTCACTTATATAACTCCCCCAACTCATTTTAAATACCCAAAATCATCTTAATCTAGCAAATTCATTCCTAAATCCTAGTCCCTTTCTCTTTCAAATATCCTGAACTCAAGAAGGGCTTTTAAAGCTCCAAAGTTCCCAAGTTCAAGATGGTTCTCCAAAGATTCTTTCTAATTGAGGTTTTCCCTAAATCAAATTAAAAACTCCCCTCTTATCCTTTTTTATGTCCAAGAACTCTCAAAGCTTTAAGAAGCAAGGACTAAGGTTAATTCTCACCATTTATTTCCTAGCTCTTCATCAAAAAAGCATATTGAACACTCCCTACTTCTATTATTATCATAAAGTATGAATGTAACTATTATTTATGTATATTTTATTAGTGATTTTTAACGAAAACTTGTTATGGATTATCCTCTTTTTATAATTTGTTTGTCTATCTCCATTTGAAGGTTTTGAGCTTGAACATACTATTTGTAAATGTGGATTTTATTAGATGGATTTGAAATGTTAAATGTTAAGAAATATTGAAATTATAAACTTCAAGTCTTTTGAAAAAACTTTGAATTTCAATGATGAACAGAGATGACACCCCCATTCTTTTGGAATAATGAATGTGTTGAATTTTTGTGACTTTCTTTAAGATTCTTATGCAAACTTAATGATTATTATGATTATATTTTGAATAATGGGGTTAAGGAGATAATAATGTTTTATGATAATGATTTTTTTTGGTATGATATGAATGGCTTACAAGTCTTAGTATAACGGTACCAAATGTGAATGCCCAAATGAAAGCTCCATAAATAAAAGGAGGGAAAAATATTTTAATTAGTCTCAAAGAAGATCGTACAGTTTCACTGAGAAGGTGTAGTCCTCGTGACCAACACCAAAAATCATGTTTGTTAATGTGGGAGGTATTGTCCTGAATAGAGGATGACCGTTGTATGCCTGCTTCATATAGTTGTATGCAATTGTGTTTATGATATAATGGCCAAAATATGACTACCTTAGTCCATGCAGCTAACAAGGATTAGGGGCCCGCCGATTGGGTATAGACTGGACCCATATAGCCATGGCTTACTTAATGTCAGTCTAAACTATATAGTACATAGTTAAAGATTTTCCAATTGATCACTTTTTTTCTTTATTTTATGTCTTGAGTCACTTACTTTCTATTATCTTCATCATGAGCGTATGATATGAATTTTATGAACTGTTTTGGTTCCCTCTTTCCTGAGTTGTATTCCAATACTCATCGTACTGACCATCTTCGAACGTTACATTATTTTATGATGTAGGTTCCAAAGCCTATCCCAGTGGTCTGGTTCAAATTAGGATTTCACCTGAGATGGCAGTTAGCAGATGGTGAGCCATCCATCTTCCGGAATGCTATGTTTAATTTTTTCAGTTAGACTTGCTTCATTTTAATTTCATCCTATTTGATGGCGCTATGTCCCGGCATATGATATTCATTTATTTAGTTAGAGGCTTCGTAGACTAAGTCAATTAACTATTTTATGTCATTCTTTAAGATTTGGTCTTTGATTATGTCTGTTATTTCTCCTCATATTTTATGGGGCTAATTTTGTACTTTCTTTATGACTATACTTATAATGGAATGCTAAGGGTTCATCTCTAGCTTTCACTAGTTTGAGACAAAAGCAAGTTGGGTTGGGGTATAGAGCCGTGAGCGCGGTCTAGGGTGATAGAGAATATAGGCCAACTATTATTACCTTGCACAAGACGGTGCCCTTTTACTTTAAGTTTCTTCCTTCATAGTCAAATCTATAACTATTGATGCTCTAGCTGACCAAAATCCAGGAGCAGCTACTAATAGAGATCATACTAAGAAACAAAAGAATTTCATGCATTGACTTAATTGCTTTTTCAGTTTATTTATTTTTCGATGTTGATCCAACTCAACGTATCGGTGATAGTTTCATCACCAGGAGCTTTTAAGATATGGGCCCACACCGTCAAGGCCACATCTTGGATCGTGACAAATTTGGTATGAGAGCATGGTTTAGGATCCCAGGGTGTCTGTGAAGTCTTATCTTGTAAATTCTTGCTTATGGGTGTGTTGTGCACCATATTTATAATCAAGAGGCTACTAGACATTTAGGAAATTTTTCTCATTCTTTCATACTATATATCGTGCAATAGTGTTGTTCATACAAAAGTTACATAAATTCTTTCCTTGCTCTAATTTTATTGACTATGTCTCATTTTTGAGGTGATACAAGTGCAAAAGCTTAGATTTCTAACAATGTGATCCTTTCCAATGGAGTCATCAAAAAGTTATGAAATAACACAAGGACTTGAGAGTAGTTTATTAGCGCATAAAACTCTATTTATTTTTAGCAGATACGCCTATTTTTATGAATTTTTTGGGTGAGTCGAGGTGAGACATGTAATCGGACCCTCTTTTAAAAACTTTGTTGAAGATTCCATGCTTAAGAGAGAAGATAGGTAGCTAAATATTAGGGTAATGTTGACACCTGATGAGATAGTGTTAATTAGAGTATTATAAGTTTTGAGCATTTAAATGATCCCATAGCCAAACATATAAAGTCATAAGTTTATAAGTTAGAGTGGTGGTAACTTTTGAGTAAAAAGGTAGTTGTAGTCGTGTAAACTTCAAGTGAAGGAGGTGGTATACTCTTATGATAATTGACTAAATTTGTAGCAGGATTTGTAAAGTTTATAGTGGATAGTTGGGGAAGTGATTAGTTATGATAATTTAGAAGTCATTTGAAATAGGATAGGAACTCATGATGGCTTGTCATTGGGGTAGTAAAGAACAAGTGTAAGTGGTGAATCAAAGGATAGAGTAGTTAAGAATTTATAATTTAATTTCAAATTATGGTTTGGAGGAACTTCTTGCTTCTTATAGAACTATGAGTGTAGTATAAATGTATGTCTCAGTAAGTAGATGCAATGTGAAAAATAAAAATATGCTAATGAACTATAATTAGATAGGTTGTAGGATTAAGTTAGACTATTCTTACCATGAGATTTAGTAGTTCCAATGTCTCTTAATTTTATCAAATAGTTGTAACTCAGTCTAGTAGGTGAGAAGATATGTAATGAATACTAAAATGTAGTAGTAACATTATGAAGAAGAATATGCTTGAAAGCGGCAGTTAAGTGGATTAAAAAATTATGGTTGATTATTTTGTCACGTATTTTGGTGTACTAGTATAGTATGTGGGATGTTTTATTGGCAGTCCATGATTGGTGCTAGATATTAAGTTTGAAATTTAGATGTTGATTGTGGTGAGAAGAATGGTAATTTGAGTATAGTTATGCAAGCTTTGTGAAAAGTGGGTTTAGTAGGCTTGATGTGACGTGTGATAGGGCTTAGGATGATAACTTATGGAAAATTAAATATGTAAATATGATATATATATATATATACGTGGACTAATATTGAAAGCAATGAATTATGGCTAAGTCATTAGATGGATAAGAGCGTCAAGTTTATATAAGAATAAGTTGATCCCCAAGTAGCATGTTGTTAGATGAGGATTTAAGTTTACAAGTGTTAAGTGTTCCTAGTAGGTGTTCTTGAGTTATTTTGTATGAAGAAGCCTAGGTAAATATCTTATATTGTTGAGTTGAATTAAGAGAGTTATAGATAGAGGATGTGATTTCTTGGTATAATTTTAAAAGTTTTGTTAAACTATTAGGATATAATATTAGAGGTCCAGGCTAATATAAAAAGGAATGGAAAATAGATTGTTATGTATTAGGGAATGTGAATATGTGACCATGAGAGTGTAAGTTATAGGGTGATGACTATAAAACCTAGCAAAAAGTGAAGATTAGTATCCCTAGAAGAGATGTCCTAGAAATAATTTAGTGATCTCATATTAAAGTTTATTAGAGTGAGTTTGACATTCACATGTTTAATGATACACCCATTGTGTTGAGTGTTTTGCTTATAGATTTAATGAGAAGATATGCCTACAAGTCTAGGATAACGACCTTTGAGCTAAGGAGGAAATGATGAACTAAGGTAGATCTTGAATTTTCTCATGGTAGTGAGTTTTAGGAAAGAGTCATGATGCGATATATTTTTATTCTAGCGAATTCCTCCTACTTTAGTTTAAGAGAACATTTTCCCTCCATCTTATGTATTCATGTTATGCCCATGCCTAAGGTCAAAGTTATTTATGAAACTTATGTCCATGATACCCATGTCTCACTTTATGCTTAGTTTTAAGAAGCTATACTTTCTGTATGTACCAATTCATTTTATGTCCTGTCTAAGCCCAAAGGGATACTATTTATGCAAGCTCATGACCATTCACACTTATTAAATGAGAAGAAATATAGCTTAAGGCAGAAGCCATAGTCGTATTCTTTGAATTTATGAATCGAGTCATATGTTATACAAATTGTGATATGAGCTCGTGTTTCTCTGTGTGCCCAGTCCTAAGAACTCATGCCATATTATTTCTATGTTAGAACGATCATTTATCCATTCTCTATGCATTTTATATATAAAGTATTCGTCCCTATTGTACCTTACTTTACAGGTCCTATTTTGAGTGTCAAGGCTATAACAAGTATAAGTCATGGTTAAATAATATCCCTCTCGTTACTTTAGTCCTCCAGTGACTTTGAACATGGTACGATATTGGTATTTAAAACAGCTCTGTCATGACTTAGTGGTGTAACTTCCCCATTCAAAAAAAATTAATAAGTGTAGACGACCTATTGTATCAGGTATAGTTGGATATTGATTATATGGTGTAACTTTTTTAGAAGAATCAATTGATAATTATAGGTATGGAAGACCTTGAAATGAGTGTATTAGTAGGCTTGGGTTACATGGTTTATTTATATGGGGACATATGTGTAAAGCCTTGTAAAAGTGATGGAAGTTGCTAACTTTAGGTGCGGAGATTGGTAAAATAGGTATGGGCTTGAATATTATGATTGATAGATATGGATATCATGACACTATGAGGCTAGTACTTCTTGATTGGAGCTTGGGCTTGTTTGATTTTAGTGATAAGATGTAGTAGTATTCTTGGAGGTACGTAGAGAATTGAGTCCCATAGTTTAGGCTAGCACATTTTAACTCTGGGTTAGGCTTTAACATGGAAGCAATATGCAATTAGACTCGGGCTCTTGTAATTATGTGTTTTGCAGAGAATTATAAGCTTGAAATGATGAAGTGTGGTATTCGTAGATGAAAACATATTTGACAAGTGTCACTAAATTTAAGGGCTATTAGACGTATCATTTGAGGTGAAGAATGCTTCTATTCTTATGTCCTACAAAAATCTTATTTCATATCTTGTATCAATCTTAATCAAATCGATGATTTCTAAAAATTAATTCCTTATATTGATACGATCATGTTACATAGAACTCATGTCCTACATCATGTCTACGTTAAATCTCTCCCTTCTCTTGATTCATGCTTAATCGAATTACTTTATATTTTTATGAAAACTATCTTGGAGAAAGTGAGTTAAAAAGAATTCTTGAGGTGAAGTTTCAGCCCTTATGTCATGCTTATAGAACATTGATAAGCTCCTAGCCATTATTCGAGGACGAATGATAGCAAGGGAGAGATAATGTAATACCTCACACTTTTGAGCTAGAATTTAAATCGTCCTTCAGGCGTGTGTAGACCCAAACCCAATAATTTCTACTTAGATATAAGTGTGAAGATCAATTCTTTTAGTGTGGAAATATCTTTGGATATGAATTGAGGTCATTGAAAACTCCTAGATCAAAGTTGAGTTTAGAACTTTCCTAGCGATTGAGTTTTAGTAGACATTCTTACTTGGATCAACTTATATCGACCATTAATCCTGTAATATAACAAGTTATGTGGCCTAGTTCCTACTAAATTAAAGATTTTTAATTCTTCTTTCTAAGTCCACCAACTGTTCGTCAATTTGCAGTATGGGCATTTTAGTGAGACACTATCCAAGGTGCGTAATGGCCATGCAAGGCATAACTGGGTGCTGCGAGATTGGTCGTGCAATGCACAACTGAGTTTCATACAATAGTTCATGTGATGTATCCCTCTTCCCAGATGTAAAAATTCTTCCATTCTCTTATTAAACCAAAGAAAAACTAGTTTGTTCACTTATATAACCCCCCCTCCCAAACTTATTTTAAATACCCAAAGTCATCCTAATTTAGCAGATTCATTCCTAAATCCCTAATCTCTCTTCTCTTTCAAATCTCATGAACTCAAGAAAGGCTTTTCAAGCTCCAAAGTTCCCAAGTTCAAGATGGTTCTCCAAATATTCTTTCTAATTAAGGTTTTCCCTATATTAAAAATTCCCTCTTATGACTTATTCTCTCTGAGTCCAAGAACTCTCAAAGCATCAAGAAGCAAGGACTAAGGTTAATTCTCACGGTTTTTTTCCTAGCTCTTCATTAAAAAGGCATGTTGAACACTCTCTACTTCTATTATTATCATAAAGTATGAATTTAACTATTATTTATATATATTCTATTGGTGATTTAAAGTTACGGTTGAGAATATTTTCATGAAAGCTTGATATTGATTATCCTTCTTTTATAATCTGTTTATCTATCTCTATTTGAAGGTTCTGAGGATTGGACATACTATTTGTGAATGTGGATTTCATTATATGGATTGGAAAAGTTAATGTTATGAATAATTGAAATTATGACCTTCAAGTTTTTTGAAAAAGCTTTGAATTTCAATGATGAACAGAGATGACACCCCATCCTTTTGAAATAATGAATGTGTTGAATTTTATGACTTGCTATGATATTCTTATGCAAAATTAACTATGATTATGGTTATGTTTTGAATGATGGGGTTAAGTAGACAATAATGTTTTATGATAATGATTCTTTTTTGCATGATATGGATAAATTGCAAGTCTTAGTATAATAATACCAAATGTGAATGACTAAATGAAAGACTCCATGAATAAAAGCAAGAAAAAATATATTAATTGGGCTCAAGGAAGACCGTGTAGTTTCACCAAAAAGTTGCAGTCCTTGTGACCAACACTGAAAATCGCATTTGTCGCGTAGGAGGTCTTGTCCTAAATGGAGGATGGTCGTTGTATGTTTGCTTTGTGCAGTTGTATGCAATTATGTTTATGAAATGATAGCCAAAATATGACTACCTTAGTCCATGCAGCTAACATGAATTGAATCCCCATCGTTGAGTACGAACTGGACCTATATATCCTGTGGATTACTTAATATTAGTGTAAACTACATAGTCCAGAATTAAAGATTTTCAAATTGATTACTTTTTCTCTTTCGTGTATGCTTGTATCACTTACATCTTATTATTTTTATCATGAGCCTATAATATGAATTTTATGAATTGTTTATGAACTATTTTGATTCCCCTTCCACTGGGTTGCATGTCAATACTCATCTTACTGATCATCCCCCAATATTACATCCTTTTATGATGTGGGTTTCGAAGCTCATCCTCGCGATCTGATTCAATATTAGGATTTCACCCATGGTGATATCTAGCAGGTGGTGAGTCATCCATCTTTTAGAGGGCTATGTTTATTCCATTCAGTTAGACTTGGTTCATTTCAGTTTTATAGTACTACTTGGGGCCCTGTCCCCATATAGGATATTCATTCATTTGGTTAGAGAATTCGTAGACTGAGTCAGTCAATTATTTTTTGTCACACTTTAAGATTTGGTCTTTAATCGTATCTATTATTGCTCTTTATATTCTATGGGACTAATTCTGCACTTTATTTATGACTATGCTTATGATAGAATGCTAAGGGATCATCTCAAACTTTCATTGGTTTGAAATGTTTGTCACTTCTAGGACCACGACTCGGATCATGACATATGACAACGCTTTGTATGATCTTAAGCTACACTTTGTAAGTGTGACCTTTGTTACCTGGGTAACACTTCTGAAGTGTAGCTGATGCTACCTCTTCTTAACCATCATTTGTGAAGTATTCCATTTTTCCTAGTGCATAACAACACAACGACATCCATATGGGCACCCTTTTAAAGCGTGGCATTACTTTGTAGACTATAAAATATTATTTAAATGTAATAATTTGATTTTGCAATATTCACTAATCACAGATATACATTATTATGTTATTTAAATGATCTCAAACACTAAATTAGAGAATAAATAACTCAAAATAATAATTTGAATGTACAAATTTTCATTAAGCTTATTAAAACATGTATTGTACTACACATAATAATAAAGTAATATTACAAGATATTCACTTGCAATGAACTTAAAAATCAAATTTAAAAGTCAAAAACATCATAGTTGTTCAAAACTTAAACGTCACAAACTTATTGAGGTTTGGTACTACTTTTCAGGTTGTTGGAATAGTCTTTGACATGTATACTTGCACATAATAGTTCATAGTTTTATTGTGAATTTGGACAATCTAGATCCAAAAGTCTTTTTAGTTATGTCATGATAGTCTCTAATGCATTACCAACTCCTTAAACAATAATGAATTTTGTGAGATGCAGATAGAACATGTCATAGTCTTTTGCTTTTTCAATGTCTTTTTCATAAGATAATATGTTTTAGGAGGGAAACTAAGTTACTTAAGTAGCTCTGGATCAAATGGTGAAAACATCAATGCATTAAGCACAGAAAGAACTTCAACTACATGATGATGTACAAGCATCAAACATAAGCAAAGACAAAACCTCAACCACAGTTATATGATGCAATGATGAAAATAAATTTATTACCTCTCATGAAAAAGATGGTATAAATGGGCTACAAAATACAAGCAAGAAGACATACAAGAATATATATTAGGTCGAAAATAGTGTTCATAATTATGGAACATAAAGGCCTATTTTGCAGAATTGGATCTCCTACAAAAATAAGTATGGACAATCTAAATTTATGAGATTAAAAAAACCATGGGATTGTCAACAACCATTACTGAAATTCAAAAATTAATTTTTGAATTAAAATAAAAAATTCAATGGCACAACCAACTAATAAATCAAAAACATATGACTCAAAAGTATTTGACAGGCTTACTTGCAATAACTGTTTTCTTCTCAAAAAAAGAACATAGCAATTTTTAAACCCTACTTTGATTTAACTTAAAACTTGCACTATATAAAGGTTACTTTGCAGATCATATAAAGGAAATAAGAAATAAATTAAGGATATAAAGCACATGTAAGATATAATAACAACAACTATCACTATTATCAGCAATAGCAGTTGTGGTAAGTCCTCATATACCGAGGACTTGTTATGTTATTTTAGTATTTTCATATTTTCTTTTAGTTAGTTTAGTTTGAAGTTAGTTGGAGTCTGTCCTATTCACTCTTCAGTTAGTTTAGAGGCTTTTAAATATTTACAGTCATTTAGACAGTTAGTTAGTTTATTAGTTGTTTGATCATTCTTTTTAGTATGTCATCAGATGTTCAGACTTATGATTTAAATTGTATTTTTAGTA
Source organism: Capsicum baccatum var. pendulum (assembly GCA_030864225.1). Taxonomy (NCBI): domain Eukaryota; kingdom Viridiplantae; phylum Streptophyta; class Magnoliopsida; order Solanales; family Solanaceae; genus Capsicum; species Capsicum baccatum. Next base: position 152,958,577 of record CM061561.1, on the reverse strand, counting down.
TTAAACCTTATGGCTTTATTTAGTTGTTTCCACACATATTCATTATCAGTATATTATTTAGTTCTCTCAGTAGGTACCAGCCCATGGATTAGCTTGTGGTCACTTATGACCGTAAATATCATTGTCACGACTAAGGGGTATCCTCGAGTCATGACAAAACTTTGTATCATAGCCTAAGGTTTTACAGTGTCCTAGGGAGTCTAAAAGCCGCATTGATTAGAGTCTTGTGCATATGTGTAAAGCGTGCCACACTTATGGACAAGAGGCTATAAGACATTTTAGGAAAAGTTTCCCTTCTTTCAGTATTTATGTCGTGAGAGTGAGCATGAGCTTTATTTAAACTCTCTTTCTAATCCATCCTTTGTTTCATTATAGAAATTGCCTCCTATAAAGAATAACGAAAGAAGAAATAGAAACCAGCCCACACCTCTACCTGTTCAGGAAGATCCCTTAAATGAGCACGTCTCATATGCTGAGTTTAGAACTGCATTTACTACCCTATCTCATTCAGTAGCTGCTCAGAATAATCAATAGGTTTTTTTCTCAGCTAATCCAGTGGCAAATACAGTTGCAGCTAAAATTCGGGATTTCACCCAAATGAATCCCCCTTGGTTTTTGAGATCCAAGTCTGAGGAGGATCCGTAGGAGTTTTTTGATATGGTTCATAAGGTGACTTATATCATGGGTATCACTTTGAGTGAGAGTACAGAGTTGGCGGCATAGCAGGATGTGGCCTACACCTGGTATAAGCGGTGGAAAGGTAATAAAGGCACAGATGCAGGTCTATAGAGTGGGAGAAGTTTTCCATAGCCTTTTTAGATAGGTTATTTTTGTTAGAGTTGTGGGAATCTAAGGTTCTAGAGTTTATTAATATGAAGCAGGGTAATATGAGTGTAAAGGAATACTCCCTTAAGTTTACTCAGTTAGCGAGGTATGCTCCTTCAATGGTAGCTGATAAGAGACCTAAAATGAGTAAGTTTGTGTTTGGTATATCTGATAGTGTGCTCAAGGAGTGTAGAACTGCTATGTTGATTAAGGAGATGGACATATCTAGGCTTATGGTCCATGCTCAATAAATTGAGAAATAGAAGCTTAAGGATAAAGAAAAAGGATAAGAAGGCCTGAATGGGTAGATTTAATTTTTCTCAGCCTAGGTCAGAGGATGGTAACCGTTCTCAATTTTTCTAGATGTTTTTTTCCCCAACTCCATCTTCAGCTAGTGCTCCACTACCAAAGTTCTAGAACGACTATTGAGATAGAGCGCCAGGATCCAAGTCCTAGGGTAGTGTAAAAAGTGGTTGTACTAATCCTCTTTTCCAGAAATATGGTAGAAAGCATCAGGGTGTGCGTAGAGTTATCAATGATGTTTATTTTGGGTATAACAAGCCAGGCCACAGAGTTAGAGATTGCCTAAAGAGTGGTCAGCAGGGTCAGTCCAATCATTCTTCAATTCCATCCGGCCATTTGACTCAGCAGGGCGCTACTTCCAGTGCCATCAATAGACAATAGTAAAACAGATTGTATGCACTCTAGTCTCTTCATGATCAGGAAAGCTCTCCTGATGTGGTAACGATTACATTACAGGTCTTTCATCTCATGCTTATGCTTTATTAGACCTTGGAGCTTCTTTCTTTTGTAACCCCCATATAGCTATCGATTTTAGTGTCAGTCTCTAAACTTTAGTAGAGCCATTCTCAGTGTCTACCCTAGTAGGTAAATCTATCACAGCCATACGGGCGTATAGAATTTACCCGATTACAGTATCCCAGAAAATCACTTTAGTAGATCTTATAGAGTTGGGGATGACTGATTTTGACGTCATTCTTGGCATGGATTAGATCTACTTATGCTATGTTTCAGTTGACTGTAGAAATAGCGTCGTCCAGTTTCAGCTTCCTAATGAACCAGTTATTGAATGGAGGGGTAGTACTTCAGTTCTTAGGGGTCAAATTATGTCATTTCTTAGAGTGAGAAAGATAATATCCAAATGGTGCATGTACCATCTTGTTCGAGTTAAAGGTCTAATTTTGAGACTCCCAGTCTCAAGTCAGTTTCATTAGTAAGGGAGTTTCTAGATATGTTCCCTGAAAAAACAATTGAAAGATCTCTTAGATAAAGGATTCATCAGGCCCAGTGTTTCCCATTAGGCGCTCCAGTCCTTTTCATGCGTAAGAAATATGGTTCTCTCAGAATGTACATCGATTAAGATTAGTTGAACAAAGTCACTATCATGAATAAGTATCCACTCCTCAGGATTGATGACTTGTTTGACTAACTTAGGGTGTTGGCTATTTCTCTAAGATGGACCTCATATCCCGCTATCATCTTCTTAGAGTCAGAGAATGTGACATTCTAAAAACAACTTTCAGAACTTGGTATGGTCACTTTGAATTTCTAGTTATGTCTTTTGGACTAATGAATGCCCCAGCATCTTTCATGGACTTGATGAATAGGATGTTCAAGTAGTACTTGGACATATTCGCCATCGTCTTTATTAATGATTTCTTGTCTACTCCCATAGTGAAAATGATCATGAAAACCATCTAAAAATTATATTGCAGACTCTTAGAGCCCATCAATTATTTGCCAAATTTAGTAAGTGCGAGTTTTGTCTAAGATCATTAGCTTTTATTGGCCATATTATTTTTGGTGATGGAATCAGAGTTGACCCTTAAAAGACCAAAGCAGTGAGAAACTGGCCAGACCTATCTCTCCATTAGATATCAGGAGCTCCTTCAGTTTTGCTGGCTATTATAGATGGTTTATTAAAAAGTTTTTGTCCATTGCATTCCCCATGTATCGATTGACTCAGAAGAACGTCAAGTTTTAGTGGTTAGATTCTTGTGAAAAGAGTTTTCAAGAGTTAAAGACTCGACTCACTTCAGCCTCAGTTTTGACTTTGACAGACGGTTCAGAGGGATTTATTTTTTACTGTGATACTTCTAGAGTTGGTCTTGGTGGTGTTTTGATGCATAGAGGTAAGGTCATAGCCTATGCCTCCAGATAACTTAAACCCCATGAAAAGAATTACCCTACCCATGATCTTGAATTAGCAACTGTTGTTTTTTTTCTTGAAAATTTGGAGACACTATTTGTATGGGGCTCATATTGATATGTTCACGGATCATAAAAGTTTATAGTATGTGTTCTCACAGAAAGATGTAAATCTTCATCAAAAAAGGTGGTTAGAGTTGTAGAAATATTATGATATGAGTCTGTTGTATCATCCGAGCAAAGCCAATATTGTGGCAGACGCCTGAAACATCCTGGGTTTTGACCCTTAGAAAATTTCCTAGAAATCCATTCTCCGAACCCAATACGACTCATGGGTATGAGTTGTATGTTGGGGTATGAGTAGTATGGTCCTGTCATATGCTGACTAGTATTAGTTGGTGGGATGGTTTTGATCACTGGAATGGGTACGACTTAGAGGTGTGAATCGTAAGGAATAGGTATGAGTCGTATCAGGACTCATACGGTGGGCAGTGTTTGATTCTCCTGGTATTTCATTCTGCCAGGGATACGGGTAATGGGTATGGATTGTATGTTATGGTTACGACTTAGTTAGGTGAGTTGTATACTGGACAGAGTTTGATCCAAGAGTTGAGTCTTGGATACGAGTGGTGGATACCAATCGTATAGGAGGGTACGACTCGTACGGATCAGTAATATCCCTGTGATGGATTTTTAAGAGATTTAAGTAAGGGTATTTTGGATATTTCCCTAATTAGGACCCATGACTTCTATTACACTTAGGAGGTTATTTACCTTATTATTCTATCATTAACACTTAGAAACTATTCCAAAATATCTCATAATTCTTTCAAGAGCTTTTGGGGAAAGAAGGCTAGGGTTTCATCTTGTGGATTGCTTTGGGGCTTGCTTTGGTGATTTATTTCCATCAATTCTTTGGTATAAAGCATGGTTCTCTTCTCTCATTGTAATTTCAACTAAATTCATGGTTTATATGATTGATTTCATGGTTTTACTACTTCATGATTGTGGTTTTTCAACTATTATTGGGGGTTTTGATATTGAATGCTTGGTTATAGTTTCCCACAATTTTAATTATGCTTTCATATGCATTAATGGTGGTTTTGGACAACTGGATTGCAAGGTAATGGTTTAATGGTCTTTGGAATTATTTTTGGTTTTATTATGCCCACAAAGTGTTTGATAAATGCCTATAAAGATATGTTCATTTCATTGACTTCTATTAATGGAACTCTTGCATGTTTTAAATTGGATAAAGGATTTATTCATGGTTTAAATAACCTAGAAAGTCTAAAGGCTAAATGGTAATGCTTGTGGAGAACATGGAAGTCTCCTAAGTGGATTTAATATGGTATGTGAAAAGGGCACCTAAGGTCCCCTTAACCTAAATGGTTTGGCTATGGATATTACTTGCAAGTAAGGGTAGGTATGACGATACCACCAATATTTGCCTTGGTTAATAAATGGTAAATGGATTGTTTGGATATGGTTTTAATTGAGCATTAATGGAAGGGTGTACAGCTAAGCCGTGGAAGGTAGTTGTCCTGGGAGGACCAAAATTGAAAACTCATATTTGTCGATATGAGAGGACTTGATGACGACATACGAGTGTCACATTTTATATTGGAGGGATGTACTAGTCATCCCTTGGGATATTGCCTGATCGTGCGGCTACACATACTACGACCATTTCAGTAGGGGAGCTAAACCCATATCGCCCGTGGATGGTTAGGATAGCCAAGCTACACAACCCAGGTAAGGATTTTAAGTGCATGATAAACCCGTTCCCTTTTCCTAGAACATATATATGTATGGTTTTATGCACTATGGATGGTTTTACTTAGTTTTTTGACTGGCACTATTTTTTGCTTATCCGGAGATTCATACTAGCGGTCATTCACTAACCCCATCTACTGGTGGCTCTATACCCACACTATGCAAGAATCAACCATTCTATTCCTCTTGTTTAGCATGCAGATTTGGTATCACCATTTGGACTGAAGTGGTAATCTTTCATCCTTTCGTAAGGCATCATTTCATGTTATGGATTTTCTTTAGACACTTTTCTTTTATTTTCGGATATTGGTTTTGGCCATGGTTGGGGACATGTCCCAATTGTATTTGTTTACTCTTATGGATAGAGGATTTATGGTACTTCTGGGGGTTGGTAAGGTCGGGATCGGTATTTGTAAGACCCCGTAAAGTTTTTAAGCTTCATTCAGTCCTTTAAGCTTGTTAAGGGGTCCTAGACTTAGAAAACGCTAGCTAAGTTCCCAGACAAAGTTTATTTTGGGCCTTCAAAAGTTGGCAATCTCATTTCGCCACCTTAATGTCCTTTAATGGTTACTATGTTTGTTAATTGATGATCAGAGAGGTCAATAGGTGTTCCCGGACAAGTTTCAGATTTTTTGGACCTCAATTAGACCACGTTTGGTGTCCCAAAATAGTGGACCAATGCGATCCTAGAACGCCGCATCGCCCATCGCGTTGGTTAACATTGTTGCAGGGACTGCCAGTGAAACTACTGAGGCTTGGCGCGAAGCGTCGGGTATCGCGTCGATGCCCAATTTCAGTCATTAAATGTCAGCATTTTAAAGAGAAAAAGGGTCAATTTCCCACTCCTATATAAATCCAAAATCATGAGATTCAGCCCTTATTTCACCAAAATATTGTTGTTTCTCTCAAATACTCTCAAGAACAAGTCTAGGGTTTTCATAGGAGCTTCAAATTCAAGAGATTCTACCATTAATTTTAAATAATCTTCCATCCAAGGTATTCATAGTGCTCATTCATGGATTTCTTTCGTCCATGAAGTCCAAGAATTAAGTTTTAAAACTATGAATTTTGGTATTTATGCTATGGGCTGATTATTTTCATGTGGTTGCTGTTGTATGATTCCCAAGTTGGAACCTTTATGTGTTTTTATGAAAATATGTTAGCATGTGAGTTGAAAATCATGAATTTTAGTTGGTTATGATATGTTAATTTGATGATTATGACATGCCCTAAGTCATGCAACCTAAGTGTTTGATAAAATGCCCAAGAGATTAGAAACTATGTAATATAGCTCAATTGTGACTTAAGTGATGGATTCATGTTTTACCCTTATGTTCAAATTACTCCCATGCTATTGATGTGTAATGTAGATGTTTGTTGAAATGCTCATGATGCTAGAATATGGAATTATGACATTGATTATATGCATTCCTACCATGTACAAGATTATGATAACCATGTACTTCATGAAATCCCCAACTTATTGTATTATGGATTGTTGATGTTGGTCATGTATTCAAGAGTGTCATGCCTTGTCAGTTTCCTTCTATCGAGTCCTTGGGGTACTTGTACCCGAAAAATATAGTTGTATGCCTAGAGTTAGTGTCATGTTTTCAAGATACTCTCAATCAAGCCATGAACCATAGAACTTAGTCAATCATGTGACTCAAGAAAACTCAGTAACCCCAGTAATCTCAGAAAGCTCAGTAATTCAGTAAATCTCAGTAAACTTTTGTCAGCCACAGAACCCAGGGCACTCAGTCCAGTTCAGTTTAGTTAATCATGTTCAGTGTCTATTCAGATGGGAGTAAGATTCAGCACCGAGGGAGCCTAAGGATGGGAATTCACCTGTTATTAGAGGGTGTGATTCTTAGATGCTATCCTTGCGCTCCAAAAATACACAGCCAACATAGGTTGAGACATCAAACCTGCTATTTTGAAGGTAGATGAGGTGGCTTAACCCATTATATGAGGGTCCCACCATTCTCCTTTCAGTACCTGCTATATAAGGGATCACTCACAGTTTGTCCTTACCAGTGGTATGGTATTGACACCCTTCTAATTGGGGTTATAGATTGGACCCCAACTCAGCTATATTGCTTTATTTGGGGCATGTTGGATATATGACTACTTCCCACAGTTATAGTTACAGTTTCAGTCTCAATCTCAGTAATAGAACTCAGATATTTCTACAGCCTTCATGACTGTCAGATACAATCAACTCCGAACAGTACGGAACTCAGCTAGTTCCATCAGACCCTAGACTGTCATACACAGTCGCTCAGTATCAACTATATCAGTTATTAGTAACTCATGGTATTAGTATTCAGACTCAGTAGTCAGTAATCTCACGAACTCAAATACAATCACTTATTCATACATGCACCCTCACGTTTATGTTATACAGTCAGTTAGCATTGTTTATGCATTTGAACCCTTTGCATTCAGCCTACCTCGCTTGTATACCAGTACATTCAATCGTAATGATGTATTTATGCTATGGTGTTTTATACCATAGGTTCAGAAGCACGAGCTCTAGAGCATCAGTAGCATTCCAAATTTTAGTAGCCAGATTTAGCAGTTAGTCCTTATCATTCGAGGATGATATGATTATTTATTTCATTATTTTAACTTAGTTTTCAATAAATGGAGTTAGTTGGGGATATGTCCCATCAACTCCTTATTCAGACAGTTCAGTTAGTTAGAGGATTTTGGACTAGATTGAGACTTCAGTATTTTTAGATATTTACTTTAATTTTGGTATTGTGATACCATATTATTCAAAGATTGTTTTATCATATGTTTTATTCAGTTTTTGAACCTTTTGGAATGTTTCAGCCTACTATTTTCTCATTTTACATGATGTATGCAGTGTACAGGTACAGATATCAGTCATGGGTTAGCTTGTGGTCCTTTGGGTTCATAAGCACCGTGTAGCATTCTGGGTACCAGATTCGAGGTGTTACAAACTTGGCATCAGAGCCTAAGGTTCAATAGAGTCCTAGGAAGCCTGAAAGCCACATCTAGTATAGTCTTATACATGGGTGTGTTGCGCGCCACATTTATGTGCAGGAGGCTATGAGATTTTTAGGAATAGTTTCCATTCTTTCAGTATTCATGTCATGCCAGTGAGTATAACCTCAAGTTAATCTCTCAGTCTAATCCTTTTCTCTTCCATTTATAGAACATGCCTCCCAGAAAGAGAACTGGAAATCAGTCTGTCCCTCAGCCCAAAAATTCTTTGGGCAAATATGTCTCTCATGTAGCATTCAGAGCTACATTCACTACTCTTGCTCAGTCAATTTTTGCTCAGAATGAACAACCAACTATCATTTCGGCTAACCCAGTGGCCAATTTAATTGCAGCTAGGATTCGGGACTTCACCCGAATGAATCCTCCATCCTTCTTCGGGTCTAAGATAGATGAGGACCCTCAGGAATTCCTTGATCAAGTTCAGAAGGTTACAGATATCAAGGGAGTGTCAACTGTTGAGAGTGTTGAGCTAGCAGCATATCAGTTTTAGGATGTGGCTCACACATGGTTCAAACAGTGGAAGTCAGACAGTTCAGTTGATGCAGGGCCTATTGAGTGGGAGGAGTTTGTCACTGCATTCTTAGATAGATTATTTCACAAATAGCTAAGGAAAGCTAAGGTGTTATAATTTATCAACCTCATGAAGGGCAACATAACAGTGAAAGAATATTCTCTTAAGTTTACTCAATTAGCCAGTTATGCTCATCATGTGGTTGCAGATAGCAGGGCCAAAATGAGTAAGTTTGTTTCTGGGGTGAATGATAGTGTGGTCAATAAGTGCAGGTCCATGATATTAAATAGTGACATGAATATAGCCAGGCTTATGACCCATGCTCAGCAAATAGAAGGGCAAATAATTAAGATGAGAGAGAAGCAGAATAAGAGAGCAAGGACACGTATATTTAACTTTCCTCAGCCTAAGTCCAAGGAAGGAAACCGTTCTCAGTTTCGTCCTAAGTCATCATTTCTAGCTTTTTCTTTAGCTAGAGCTCCAGTGCTAAAATTCAGAGACGTTAATAGAGATAGGGCACCAGGATCTAAATCTCAGGGCAGTGTTAGCAGTGCTTGAACCTATCCTCTTTGTCCGATATGTGGCAAGCACTATCAGGGTACTTGCAGAGTGGGCAGTGGTATTTATTTCAGATGTGGCAAGCCAGGCCACAAAGTTAGAGATTGTCCCCAGCCAGGTCCTTATGGTTAGCTTAACCGTTCCACAACTCAGTTCGGTTACCTAAATCAGTAGGGTGACACCTCCAGTGCTACTAGTGGGCAACGCCCAAACAGACTTTATGCTCTCCAGTCCCGATAGGATCAGGAAAATTCTCCTGATGTGGTTACTGGTACATTATAGATCTTTCACTTACATATTTATGCCTTGCTAGATCTAGGAGCTTCTTTGTGTTTTGTTACTCCTTACATAGCAGTTGATTTCGAAGTCAGTCCCAAAATTATAGCAGAGCCCTTTTAAGTCTCTACCCCAGTGGGTAAAACCATCATAGACCAATGAGTATACAAGTACTGTTCGGTCATGATATTTTAGAAAGGCACCTCAGTAGACTTAGTCAAATTATAGATGACTGATTTTGATATCATTCTCAGCATGGATTGGCTTCATTCCTTCTATGCCATAATCGACTACAGAAACTGAGTTATCCAATTTCAGTTTATGGATGAACCTGTCCTAGAGTGGAAGGGCAGTACTTTAACTTTTAGAGGTCAGCTTATTTTCTACCTTCGGGCATGAAAAATGATATCTAAGGGATGTTTCTATCATCTTTTTCGAGTTAAGGACACTAGTTCTGAAACTACCAATCTTGAATCAGTTCCAGTAGTAAATGAATATTCAGATGTCTTTCCCAAAAATCTTCCAAGGATTTCTCCCGAAATGGAAATTGACTTTGGCATTGATCTTCTTCTAGATACTCAGCCTATATCTATTTCGACATACAGAATGGCACCAGCAGAACTTAAAAAACTGAAAGATCAGTTGAAATATCTCTTAGATAAGGGATTCATCAGACCTAGTGTGTCCCCGTGGGGCGCACCAATCTTATTCGTGCACAAGATAGACTGTTCTCTCAAAATGTACATTGATTACCATCAGCTTAATAATATCTATTTTTGTCGAATTGACAACTTGTTTGAACAACTTCAGGGTACTAGCTATTTCTCTAAAATAGACCTCAGATCAGGCTATCATTAGCTCAGAGTCAGGGAATGTGACATTCTAAAAATAGTTTTCCAAACTCAGTTAGGTCACTTCGAATTCATAGTCATGTCATTTGGTCTTACCAACCCCTGCAGCTTTCATGGACTTGATGAATCGTGTGTTCAAGCAGTACTTGGACATGTTCTTCATAGTCTTCATAGATAATATTTTTGTCTATTCCTGCAGTGAACCTAACCATATAGACCATCTCAGAATTGTACTTTAGACTCTCAGAGATTATCAGTTATTCGCCAAATTCAGTAAGTGCAAATTTTGGCTAAGGTCAGTAGCATTCCTTGGTCATATAGTTTCCGATGATGGCATTAAAGTAGATCCTCAAAAGATCAAAGCAGTAAGAAACTGGCCTAGACCTGTCTTTCTATCTGATATCAAAAGTTTATTGGGCTTAGCTGGCTATTACAGATGGTTTATTTAGGGATTTTATTATATTTTATCCCCTATATCCAGATTGACGTAGAAAATAGTCAAGTTTTAGTAACCAGATCCTTGCGAGAAGAGTTTTCAGAAGTTGAAGACTCGACTTACCTCAGCTCTAATTTTGGCTCTTCCAGATGGTTTTGTAGTATATTGTGATGCATTCAGAGTAGGTTTGGGTTGTGTACTCATGAAGCATAGTAAGGTCATAGCCTACGCCTCCAGGCAGCTTAAACCCCATAATAAAAACTATCCTACTCATGATCTTGAGTTAGCATCCATAGTTTTTGCCTTAAAGATTTGGAGGCATTATCTAAGCGGAGTTTATGTAGATGAGTTCACAAATCATAAAAGCCTTAAGTATGTATTCTCTTAGAAAGATCTCAATCTTCATCAGAGAAGGTAGTTAGAGCTCTTGACAGATTATGACATGAGTTTCCTTTATTATCTAGGCAAGGCCAATATAGTAGCTGACGCTCTTAATAGACTGTCCATGGGTAGTGTTGCTCATGTTGAGAATAGTAAGAGGAAGCTAGCTCAGGAAGTTCATCAGCTTACCAGACTAGGTGTCCGTTTGGTCGATTTTCAAAGGGTAGTATATAGGTTCAGAATAGTTTAGAATCATCTCTAGTCTCTGAGGTGAAAGAAAAATAGGATAGAGATCCCAACCTAGTAAAGTTGAAAGAGTCAATCAAAGATTAGAAAGTAGAGGTTTTCTCCCAATGGGGAGATGGTGTATTGTGTTGCCAGGGTCGCCTGCGTGTGCTAGGTGTAGACAACTTGAGGTAGCAAATTCTTGTAGAAGCATATGGTGTGCGCTACTCTATTCATCTAGGGGTTACAAATATATACTACAACTTATGGGAGATCTATTAGTGGAGTGGGATGAAGAGAGATGTGGCAGAGTTTATGGATAAGTGCTCTACATATTAGCAGGTTAAGATACCCCATCAGAAGCCTAGTGGATCCATTCAAGAGTTCAATATCCTACTTGGAAGTGGGTAGAAGTCATGGATTTTGTGATGGGTTTGCCTCATACTCATCATTAGCATGATTCAGTTTGGGTCATTGTAGACAGGATGACCAAATCAGCTTATTTCCTTCCAGTCCTAACCTTAGATTGGTCATTTTTGGAAAGCATTACAAAAGGGTCTTGGTACCCAAGTTTATCTCAGTACAGCCTTCTATCCTCAGGTTATGGTCAAGTAAAAAGGACCATTCAGACTTTAGAAGATATGCTGCAAGCGTGTACAATTGATTTCAAGGGTAGTTGGGATGACCACTTGCCTTTGATTGAGTTTGCATACAATAAAAGTTATCATTCTAGTATTAAGATGGCTCCATTCAAAGCTCTCTATGGTAGGAAGTGAAGATCTCCGATCGGTTGGTTTAAAGTTAGTGAGGCCTCAGTTATTGGACCTAACTTAGTATTCGATATCTTAAAAAAAGTCCAGTTGATTAGAGAAAGACTTTAGGCTTCTCAGAGCCGACAGAAGTTTTATGCGAATATGTGTAGAAAAGATCTTGAGTTCGAGATTGGTGACATTGTTTATCTAAAGATCTCTCCCATGAAGGGAGTGAAGAGATTCGACAATAAAGGAAAGCTCAGTCCCCGATATATCGGTTCCTTTAAAATTCTTAGTTACTTTGGCAAGGTAGCTTATGAGCTCGAAGTGCCTTCAGATCTAGCCTCAGACCATCCAGTCTTCCTTGTATCTTTTCTTAAGAAGTGCACAGGTGGCCCAACAGTTGTAGTCCCTGTTGAGGGCGTGGATATTCAGAACAGCCTCTCTTATAAAGAAATTCCAGTCGAAATTCTTGACTACCAGACTCGCAGACTGAGGAATAAGAAAGTTCCTCTAGTCAAAGTTCTTTGGCCGAATCAGTCCATTGAGGGAGCTACTTGGGAAGCAAAAGCAGACATGCGGACCAGGTATCCTCATTTTTTCTCCGCTAATTCAGAATCAGCCCTAGGTAATAGCTTTTCTTAAAGTTTATTCATGTTTCATGTCCAAATTTCAGTTACTACTTGGCATTTATTTTCATGCTCAGATTCTCATTATAAACTCGATATTAAATTACCATTGTATATCAAGTTATATGTTCATGCATTATGTCAGTCACGTATTTATGCATCAGATATGCATCCTCATTATGAGAAACTCAGCTTATCTCAGTCATCCATTCATAAATCAATTATCCATGCATCACATATTCATGTTCAGTGTGATACATTCAGTTCATCAGTCATGTCAGTCATGTAATTATGTTACAGTTATTCATGTCCCATATGTACTTAATTTATCATTTCTCCCCTCTCAGTCAGTTTTATTTGAGGACAAATGTTCCCAAGGGGGAGATATTATTAGACCCCACAAAATTTCTAATCTTCATTGAGTCCTTTAATCTTGTCAAGGGTTTCTAAACTTAAAAAACTCTAGCTAAGTTCCCAGACTTAGTTTATTTTTTGCCTTCAAAAATTAGCAATCTCATTTCACCACCTTAATGTCCTTTAATGGTCAGTATGTTTATTAATTCATGATCAGAGAGATCAATAGGTGTTTTCAAACAAATTTTAGATTGTTTGGACCTCGATTAGATCACGTTTGGTGTCCCAAAATAGTGGACCAAAGCAATCTTGGCACGCCGCATCGTCTATCGTGTTGGTTAACATTGTTGCAGGGACTGCCAGTGAAGCTACTGAGGCTTGGCACGATCATGGTATGATGCGTCGGGTATCGCGTCGATGCCCAATTTCAGTCATTAAATTTCTATATTTTTAAGGGCAAAAGGGGCAATTTCCCAGCCCTATATATGTCCAAAAACACGAGATTCAACCCTTATTTCACCAAAATATTATTGTTTCTCTCAAATACTCTCAAGAACAAGTCTAGGGTTTTCATAGGAGCTTCAAATTCAAGAGATTCTACCGTTAATTTTCAAGAATCTTCCATCCAAGGTATGCATAGTGTTCATTTATGGATTCCTTTCGTCCATGAAGTCCAAGAATCAAGTTTTAAAACTATGAATTTTGGTATTTATGCTATGGGTTGATTATGTTAATGTGGTTGTTGTTGTATGATTCCCAAGTTGGAACCTTTATGAGTTTATATGAAAATATGTTAGCATGTGAGTTGAAAACCATGAATTTTAGTTGGTTATGATATATTAATTTGATGATTATATCATGCTCTAAGTCATGAAACCTAAGTGTTTGATAAAATGCCTAAGAGATTAAAAATTATGTAATATAGCTCAATTGTGACTTAAGTGATGGATTCATGTTTTACCCTTATGTTCAAATTACTCTCATTTTATTGATATGCAATGTAGATGTTTGTTAAAATCCTCATGATGCTAGAATATAGAATTATGACATTGATTATATGCATTCCTACCATGTACAAGATTATGATAACCATGTACTTCATGAAATCCCCAACTTATTATATTATGGATTGTTGATGTTGGTCATGTATTCAAGAGTGTCATGCCTTGTTAGTTTCCTTCTATCGAGTCTTGGGGGTACTTATACCCAAAAAATATAGTTGTATGTCTAGAGCCAGTGTCATGTTTTCAGGATACTCTTAATCAAGCCATGAACCATAGAACTCAGTCAGTTATGTGACTCAGGAAAACTCAGTAACCCCAGTAATCTCAGAAAGCTCAGTAATTCAGTAAATCTCAGTAGTATTCTGTCAGCCACGGAACTAAGGAACTCAGTCCAGTTCAGTTCAATTAATCTGTTCAGTGTCTATTCAGATGGAAGTAGGATTCAGCACCGAGTGAGCCCAAGGATGGGAACTCACCTATTATTAGAGGATGTGACTCTTAGATGCAGTCCTTGCGCCCTAGAACTACATAGCCAGTATAGGTTAAGACATCAAACCTGTTATTTTGAGGGTAAACGAGGTGGATTAACCTATTATATAAGGGTCCCACCATTCTTCTTTGAGTACCTGCTATATGAGGGATCACTCACAGCTTGTCCTTACCAGTGGCGCGGTATTGACACCCTTCTAATTGGGGTTGCAGATTGGACCACAACTCAGCTATATTGCTTTATTTTGGGCATATCGGGTAGATGACTACTTCCCACAGTTTCAGTCTCAGTCTTAGTAATAGAACTCAGCTAGTTCTACAGCCTTTAGGACTATCAGATACAGTCAACTTAAAATAGTACGAAACTCAGCTAGTTTCATCAGACCCTAGATTGTCATACATAGTCGCTCAATATCAATTATATCAGTTATCAGTACTCAGAATTAGTAGTCAGTAATCTTACGAACTCAGTTACAGTCAGTTAGCATTGTTCATATATTTGAACCCTTTGCATTCAGCCTACCTCACTTGCATACCAGTACATTCAATCATAGTGATGCATTTGTTCTATGGTGGTTTAAACCATAGGTTTAGAAGCACGAGCTCCAGAGCATCAATAGCATTCTAAATTTCAGCAGCCAGATTTAGCAGTGAGTCCTCATCATTTGAGGATAATATGACTATTTATTTTATTATTTCAGCTTAGTTTTCAGTAGATGGAGTTAGTTGAGGACATGTCCCATCAACTCCTTATTCAGATAGTTCCGTTAGTTTGAGGCTTTCAGACTAGATTCAGACTTCAGTATTTTCAGATATTTATATTAATTTTGGTATTGTGAGACCTAATTATTCGAAGATGATTTTACCAGATATTTTATTATGTTTTTTAACCTTTTGGCATGTTTCAGCCTACTATTTTCATATTTTACATGATATATGCAGTGTATAGGTACAGATATAAGTTATGGGTTAGCTTGTGGTCCTTCGGGGTCATGAACACCGTGTAACATTCTGGGTACCAGATGCGGAGTGTTTCTCAGCCTTGGTATTGGAATAAGATGGTAGGCTAACATCATCAGATATTATTTCTTACTATTCTATCATATTACATTTTGGGATTGATTTTCATATTATGTTTTGGTATTCCTTTTGGTTTATGGTATATGGTTTGGTTTGTTACATTTGGGCGGTTGGTGATGTACGGTTGAACTCAGTTGGGTCGGTCACGGTTGTAACCTATCCTAGTCTTAAGGAGAACAATAATGCTATCTTGTTATATGTTTGAAATTTATCCCATCTAAGGCTAGACATAGGTGGTTGGGTTAGGTAGCAGGGGGTGGTCCCTGATATTGGTTAGATGTGGGATGCCCATCACAATAAGGCCCATGGTCGGATCGGGTCAACGCCCTTAGCATATTGTTTGTGGATAGTGTTGCTCGTGTTGAGAATGATAAGAAGAGGTTAGTTTAGGAGGTTTATCAGCTTGCTAGATTAAGTGTTTGGTTTGTTGATTCAGCTGAAGGTAGTGTTTGGGTTCAGAATAGTTTGGAATATTCTTTGGTTGCCTAAGTGAAGGAGAATCAAGATAGGGATTCCAGTTTGGTTAAGTTGAAGGAATCAGTTAGAGATCAGAAGGTAGAGGTTTCCTCCCAAGGGGGAGATGGTGTGTTGCGATGTTAAGGTAGACTATTTATGTCGTGTGTATACGGCTTGAGATTGCGAATCCTTGTAAAAGTGCAGATACACATTATTCTATTCACCCAGGAGCCACTAAGATATACTGTGATTTGTGGGAAATCTATTGGTGGAGTGCTATGAAAAAAGATATTGCATAGTTTGTAGCTAAGTGTTCTAACTATCAGCAAGTTAAGGTTAAACACCAGAGGCCAGTGGTACAATGCAGGAGTTCAACATTCCTACTTGAAAGTGGTAAGAGGTGAACATAGATTTTATGAGCGGTTTGCCTCGTTCGTATCGTCAGCATAATTCGATATAGGTTATTATAGACAAAATGACCAAATCAGCCCATTTTTTGCCAGTTTATACTTCTTATTCAGCCAAGGATTATATTAAGCTCTATGTTAGAGAGTTAGTTAGGTTGCATGGAATCTCGAAGTCTATTATTTCAAATAGAGGTAATCAGCTTACCTCTCACTTTTGGAAGGCTTTTCAAAAGGTTCTTGGTACCTAAGTTCATCTCAGTATAAATTTTCATCCTTAGGCAGATGGTCAGGCAGAAAAGACCATTACAATCCTAGAGGATATGTTGAGTGTGTGAGTTCTAGATTTCAAGGTAGTTGGGATGATCACTTACTATTAATCGAGTTTGCCTACAATAATAGTTATCATTTCAGTATTCAGATGGCTCCATTTGAGACTCTCTATGGGAGAAGATGTAAATCTCCTATTGGTTAGTTTGAGGTAGGTGAGGTGGCTTTGGTAGGGCCAGATTCAGTATATGATGTGATAGGGAAGGGTCAGTTAATCAGGGAGAGGCTTACGATAGCCCAAAGCTATCAGAAATCTTATACAAATGTGAAAAGAAGAGACCTTGAGTTTGATGTTGGCGATTCAGTCTATTTGAAAATCTCTCCCATGAAGTGGGTGAAAAGATTTGGCAAGAAGGGGAAACTCAGCCCCCGATATGTTGGACCTTACAAAATTTTGAGACATTTTGGGAAGGTAGATTATGAGCTTGAGTTGCCTATGGACTTGGCATCAGTGTATCCAGTGTTCCATATATTTTTTTAAAGAAGTGTATTGGTGATCTAGCTATTGTAGTTCTTTTAAAAAGCATAGATGCTTAGGATAAGCTTTCTTACGAAGAAATCCCAGTCGAGATCCTTGATCGTCAAATTCGTAGACTAAGGAACAAAGAAGTTCCCTTGATCAAAGTTCTTTAGTTGAATCAGTCTGTTGAGGGAGATACTTAGGAAGGCGAAGCAGATACGCATACCAAGTACCCTCATCTTTTATTCGCTAACTCGGACTCAGCTTAAGGTAATAGTTATTCTTAGGTTGTCTCTGTTCCATTCTCAGTTCCAGCTATATAATCATTATCATGTCATTGTATGCATTCACGAATCAGCTCAGTCGTGTATCATGTTTCAGGCTCAGATATGTAATCATATTTTCAGTTCTGCATATGCTATATATTATCTCAGTTTCCCCAGTATTCTCATCTTAATCAGTATCATTCGAGGATGAATATTCCCAAGGGGGAGATATTGTAATACCTATAGTTTTCTTAGCTTAGTTCAACTCCAAGTTGCATGTATAAGATGCTTACATCTTGAAAATTTCACTAAGTGTTGGGGACTTAGTCATATTTTTGGCCTCTTAATTTTGAGGATTTTTCAATGGGTCTTCCTGACCTCGAGACGTAAGTTTTTGAGTTAATTCATGTTCAGGGGTGTAAGGAGTATGTCTCAAGAAAAGTTTTGGATTTTTTAGATGAGTATTACGTCGTGTTTGGATTTCGATTCCACCAGCTCACCGCGATAGTGATGCATCACGGTGGATATAGCGGTGGAAGCCTCACCGTATCGCAGTGTCCCTCTAATCAGCATTCCAGTTGTGAATTTAATTCTCTGAGGGGCAATTAAGTCTTTTTCCCTTAATCCAATTCATAAAAACATGAATTAAAATGCTGGTTAGGGAATTATATGCCTATTGTTCCCCAATTCTCCGCTCAAAAAAACCCTAATCATCCCCCAAGTTCATTAATTTCATTCCTTTCTCTCCATGGAAACCAAGAATTCAAGTTCCCAAATCCAAGAACTTTAAAAACAGCATCAAGATTGTGTTTCTCTTTCAAGCTTAAGGATTTAAAGTATGTGTGATGTTCATCCATAGTCCCTTTTCACCCATGGTTTCCAAGAATCCCTTTTTGATAACAAATTATGAATTTTTACATATTTATGATGAATTGTCTCCATGAAATTGTTAACGACTTTTATTATAAGTTATGTTACAGGTGTTTTTCGATGGAATGAGCCCTTATATGATTTGAGTATTGAAATCCTCATGTTAAATCCCTAATTTATGGCTTTAGTAGTGTAACTAAGTTTTCAATCACATGCTTTACCATTCCCATACTTAAATTCATGACTCCCATGTGTTTGATGAAATGTCTAAATGTTTGGTTTTGAGCAATGATCCTTTATTATGGTATTTAAAGATTCATATGTCCTTATTTTTATTTTCATTCAGTGCTGGAGGGTTATGAACACCCGATACTTAGCTGTTTACATAATTTTAGTATCTTCAGAATGATTTCAGATAAACCATGACCGTTGTCATTCAGTTAGTACCATGATCAGTAGTTTGCTCAGTTAAGCTTAACTCAATCCAATAATCATTATCATTCAGTTAGGAGTAGGATTTAGCACCGAGCGAACCCAGGGATGGGGGTTCACCTTCCATTAGAGGGTGTGACATTTAGTAGAAGTCCCTTAGTTCCAGAACTACATAGCTAGCGTAGGTTAAAGATATCAACCTGCTAGTTGAGGGTTAATAAAATGTTTACCTGCCAGTTGAGGGAAACACATATCTCATTAGAGCACCTGCCAGTTGAGGGTAACTCATTAGTCCTTTAGGACATTAGTTTAGTGAATCCTCACAGCCATTTTTAGTACCTGTGGCACGGTACCGTACTGACACCCTTCCAACTGGGGTTACATGTTGGACCCGATTAGCTCAGATTGGGAAATGTCGATTAGATGATACCTCCCACAATCTCAGTGCAATTTTAAGTATAGAATTTAGTTTAAGTTTGCTTGACCATAACATACATTTCATCAATTATTCAGTTACCAAATTTCAGTGTTTCAGTTTACAGACTATTTCAGTATCATGTTATATGTTTGGTCATCCATTCTCAGATTTACAGCTTTCATGCATTTATGCATCAATTATCTCATGATATTCAGTTAGTCATTATTTCATGCATGTGAACCTATGCATTTTAGTCTAACCTCATCTCATATACCAGTATATTCAAAGTACTGATCGCATACTTTTCTTCATGCTATGAAGTCTTATATAATAGGTTCAGATGCTTAGTTTCCTGACCACGCTTAGATAGTTCATCTTATCAGCAGCTGCAGTTGTGGAGAGTCCTCATATGTCGAGGACCTATTATGTTATTTTAGTGTTTCTATATTTTCTTTTAGTTAGTTTAGTTTAGAGTTAGTTGGGGCCAGTCTCATTAACTCTTCTGTCAGTTTAGAGGCTTTTAGATATTTTCAGTCACTCATATAGTTAGTCATTCTATTAGTTATTTGATCATTCTTTTCAATATGTCATCAGACATTCAAACTTATGATTTAAATCGTATTTTCAGTATTGAACCTTATGGCTTTATTCAGTTGTTTCTGCATATGTTCATTATCAGTATATTATTTAGTGCTCTTAGAAGGTACCAGCCCATGGGTTAGCTTGTGGTCACTTGTGATCATAACCACTGTTGTCGTGACTAGGGAGTAGCCTCGGGTCGTGACAGAGTCGCAGGGAGTCTTGACGGGTCTTAGGGACCTAATTGTAACCAAATCATAAAGTAAGTGGCAAAGATCTGCTCTGAGTACAAGTGTCTCACTAAGAGTCTTAAGAACTTATTACGAGTCATTAGATGCAAATTGTAGGATGTCCAATGTTTACCCAACTGGGTTCTGTGTTGACTACGACTGGACCCTACAAGTCGTAGGGTCTCATTATGAGTCCTATTAGTTGAGTTGTAGGGCCAATATATTGTGAGTGCCTTGGAGACTGCCTTAGCTACGACTCATGGTGATAAGTTTTAATGAGACTATACAAGTCGTATAGTGACTCGTAGTCATTGACGACTAAAATTTAGCTTTTGTTTTTAGGGCACTTTGAACGATTCCTTCCTTGCTCAATTAAAACCCCACGTACATAAAGAACTTAAGGTGGTTATATTCCATCCTTAATGTACTCAAATATTTCCAGATCTCTATTAAATTATCTCAAGAAATCATACTTAGAGTTTCCAAGAAGTAGGTCATCCAAGGGCTCAAGGGTTGAAATCCTTCCGTGAAACTTGGTATTTCATGCATGTCACTCTTCCCCCATTGTTAATTTGTTAAAATCATATGTTTTCAAGTATTGTTCACATATTATTGCTGTTAGTTTTGAAACATGGGTTGAGGGTTTTGAATGCTTATCAATTAAACAATGTTTCCCATAATTTCATGTGATTATTCATGCTTTAATTATAGTTTTGAACTTGTAGGTGCATGGGTATAGTGAATGAACTAGGGAATTGTGATTTTCCATAAACTTGTTACTTTTGAAGAGGTTATGACCCTAACTCTATATTGTGAAATTGGTTTTTCAATTATGAGAAATATGGGAATTGAATTATCCTTGAACTATTGCAATATGATTTTGAATTGAACCTTATGGGGTTGTGTAATTTCTCAAGATAATGTAAAATTAAACTAAAAGGGGTCGTGAATTCCCCCAAGTGAATATAATTAGTGTGGCATATTGATGTTATCCTAGAAGTGTAGTTGGTATGAAGATACCAACAATGAATGCCTAAATATGTATCATGGTTCAACAAATGATAATGTTTGTGCTAACTATTTTAATTGGGCTTTAATGAGGTTTGTGTAGCTGAGTCATAAAATTTGAGGTTAGAGAGACCAATACCAAAAACTATAATTGTTGCGCGGGGGTCTATATGACCAGGAGGTTTGAGTCCCTCTTAATATTGTTATCATATGATTGGGAGGTTCGAGTCCTCCATATTTTATTACATGATTTGGTGTTTGTGTCACCTTGGTATACAGGGAGGTTTGAGTCCCCCATAGTGCATATGTATACCCTCTGGTTCATACGGCCACACGCACTGGGCCCCTACCATCTGGGTAGACCTGGGCCTATAAACACCGTGGGTGCCTTTGTATGTTATGACTGTTGAGCTTCACAATCCAGGATAAAGTTTTAAAGTGCATGTTAAGCCTTTTTCCCTATCTCAACATATGATATACATATATATATATATATATGCATTGATTATATGCACTAGATTTGAATGAATTAAAACTATTGATCATGGCATTATGTTATCCTTATCCCTGAGTTACATGCTAGCGTTCATCCTGCTAACCTTCTTCGGATGTGCATCCCACACGTTGTAAGAACTGGCCATACTTCTACTCCTCCTGCTTGGTGATTAGGATTCAGATTCGGTTTGTAAGTTGACATTGAAGTGGTGATCTTCCACACTTCAGAAGTCTACATTTCATGTTTTAGTCTCTTATGTTTTAGTCTACACTTCAGAGGCTTTGTTTGGAATATTGTGGATATTGGGTGATGTTGGTCGGTTGTTTGGTCGATCATCGGTCGTCGGTTATAGACATGATTTGAATTTCCTTAACCTTGTTACATGTTATCTTGTTATATGTTTGGAATTCATCCGACATTGGGGGTATGTTATGTTTGGTTTGGTTATCTGAATGGGGAGATCTCCGATCCACGTGGGACTTGAGATACCCATCACAGTCAGGCCCTGGTTCGGGTTTTGACACATGGTGATAAAGCGTAGGCTTACTGCCTTGATGTTCTAAAATTGCCCTGAGCCCTTTCCAAAAATTTTGGCATCTTCCCAAATTACCCTTTCAGTATCCCTAAACATAATTTAAGTCAAAAATTGATATTACGAATACAGAAAAGTCAAAAATAAGTTGATCAAAATTTTAAGGGTCTTACATTATCCCCCTTAAGATCATTCATCCCCTAATGATGAGTTAGGATACTTTTAGTATAAGAGTAGCAAGAATGCACCAGAGTTAAATGACAAAATCGAAAATGAAAATAGGAAAACGAAACTGATACCGTAAGCACTTCCATCCAACTCGGGAAACAAGAATGGGTATTTAGCCTTCATATTTTCCTCTGTTTTCCATGTAGCCTCTTCTACCTTTTGGTTTCTCCAAAGGACCTCACCGAAGCTACATCCTTGGTCCTCAATCTACACACATGCCTATCCAATATCTCAATCGAGACTTCCTCATAAGACAAGGAATCCGTAACACCAGCATCCTCAACATGTACTATCAAGGAAGGATCACCCACATACTTTTTCAGGAAGAACACATGGAACACGGGATGAATAGAACCCAAACTCAAAGGCAAGTCCAACTCATAAGTAATGTTCCTAATTCTCCTCAAAATCTAGTATTGACCAATGTAACAAGAAATGTGTTTTCCCTTCTTCCCAAATCTCATGACTCATTTCATAGGAGACACTTTCAAGAAGACCCAATCATTCACTTCGAACTTCAATTTTTTTGCCTAACATCTGCATAAGACTTTTGGTTACTTTAAGGAGTCTTAAATATTTATCTAATCACTTTTACCTTCTTCATGGATTATTGAACTAAGTTAGGACCAAACAACCTAGTCTCACCAACCTCAAACCATCTGATGGGAGACCTACACCTCCTACCATAAAGAGCCTCAAAAGGAGCCATCTAAATGCTCGAATAATAACTATTATTATATGCAAACTCAATAAGAGGTAAATGGCCAACCCAACTTCCCTTGAAATCAATCAGACAGACCCTCAGCATATTATTTAAGGTCTAAATAGTATGCTCCGTTTGTCCATCCATTTAAGGGTGGAAAGCAGTGCTAAGGTTCACCTGTGAACAACTTAGCGTAATCCTCTCCTAGGTAGTTAATCCTCATAGGTAAAAGGTGAGCAGACTTAGGCATTCTATCCATAATGATCCAAATCAAATAATACTTATTTTGAGACCGCACAAAACCTGCAATAAAGTCCATATTGATCATCTCCTACTTCTACATGGGAAACTCTATCTCTTGAGACATGTCACCAAGCTTCAAGTGCTCAACCTTAACTTGCTGACAAACCATACACTTAGATACAAAATTTGCCACATCTCTCTTCATATTGTTCCACCAATAGATCTCCTTTAAGTCACAGTACATCTTAGTAGAACTTAGATGAACTGTATATCGGAACTCATGAGCCTCAGTCAAAATCCTTTCTCGCTGCCTATCAACATCAAGAATGCACAACCTGCCTTGGTACCTTAAGATACTATCTCCCCTAATATCAAATGTCATAACCCTTTTGTTGACCCACATCTTTCTTAATCTACATAAGTATGGGATCTGAAGCCTACTTCTCCTTAACCTCAGCACCAGGAGATGATTTAACCACTTCCTGAACAGTAACTTCTCCATCTTCAGAGTCCAAAAGATGAACTCCCAAGTTAGAAAACCTGTGATTGCCCTTCACAAATCCTCTTTTATCCTCATCAACATGGGATAAGATCCCCATATATAACCTTCTAAGAGCATTATCAACGACATTAGCTTTACCTGGATGATAGTGAAAGCTCATACCGTAATCCTTAAGCAATTCAAGCCACCTCCTCTATCTAAGATTCAACTCCTTTTGAGTGACATATACTGCAAGCTTTTATAATGCGAATAAATATCCACATGCACCTCATACAGATAGTGGCGCCAAATCTTCAATTCAAAAACCACAGCTGCTAACTCTAGATCATGAGTCAGATAGTTTTTTTCATGAACCATAAGCTTCTTAGACGCATATGCCACAACCTTACCATGATGCATCAAACCACAACCCAGTCCCACACGGGATGCATCACAAAATACAACAAAACCATCAATACCCTGAGATAGGGTCAAAATAGGCACAAAAGTCAACTTATTCTTCAACTTCTTAAAGCTACCCTCACAAGCATTGAACCACAAAAACTTAACCTTCTTTTGAGTTTATCTTTTCAACAGAGCAAAAATATAAGAGAAACTCTCCACAAACCTCCTATAATACCTGGCCAAGCCCAAAAAGCTTCTAATGTCAGTCAGAGTCATGGGTCTAGGCAATTTTTTAACTGCCTCAACCTTCTATGGATCCATCTTGATCCCTCACTAGAAACAACATGACTAAGAAAAGTTACAGCATTCAACCAAAACTCATATTTAGAATATTTTGCATACAACTTCTGGTCCTTAAGGGTCTGTAACATAATTTATAGGTGATTGGAATAATCTTCATCACACTTAGAAAACACCAAGATATCATCAATAAACATTATCACAAATATGTCCAAAAAATGCCTGAAAACCCGATTTATAAGATACATGAATGCAACTGGAGCATTAGTCAACCCAAATGACATAACCAAAACTGATAGTGACCATACCGAGTTCGGAAAACAATCTTGGGAATATTAACCTCCCAAATTTTCAGCTAATGATAGCCCAAATGAAGATCAATCTTAAAGAAGTATCTAGAACCCTGAAGTTAATTGAAAAGATCATCAATTCTCGAAAGAGGATACTTATTCTTCATTGTCACCTTATTCAACTAATGGTAAACTATACATATCCAAAGAGACCTATTTTTCTTCAGCACAAAAAGTACATGAGCACACTACAGAGAAATACTAGGACGAATGAACCCTTTATCAAAAAGACCTTTTAATTGCTCCTTAAGCTCCTTCAACTCAGTTGGAGCTATTCTATAAGGAGGAATGGAAATAGGATAGGTATCCAGTAGCAGATCAATTCCAAATTCTATTTCCCTATAAGGAGAAATTCTAGGAAGATCATCGGGAAACGCTTCAGGAAACCACTAAACATGGGGACAGATTACAATGAAGACATTCAGAGTTAGAATTCTTAACCCAAACTAGATTATATAAACACGCTTTTGAAATCAATTTTGAAGCTCTATGATAAGAGATGAACCTCTCATTTGAGCATTGAAGAACTTCACTCCCATTCAAGTATAGGCTCAATAGGAAATTGAAAATTGACCTTTCAGGCCCTACAATCCAAAGATACATAATACGAATGAAGTCAATTCATCCCAAAGATCATATCAAAATCTACCATATCCAACTCTATCAAAGCCACCAATATCTTTCTATGAAAGATAGACACCACACAACCTCTATAGATTTTTATAGCCATAATAGAATCACCCACCAGGGTAGATACAGAAAAGGGGTTAGAAATACTCTTGGGACTAAAACCAAAATGCACAGCCACAAAATGGGTCATATAAGAAAGGGTAGACCCTGGGTCAAGCAAATAATACACATCATAGGAGAAGTGTAGTAACATACAAGTAACAACATTTGGAGATGCCTCAGATTTCTAGCAAGTAGCAAGAGCATAAAGATGATTTTGACCAGTGTCGCTACCTAATGTAGCACCCTTTGGCACAGCAGCTGAACACGCGGCAACTATAACTTTATTAGCTCCAGTGGCAACCTTGGCTGAAAATAATTCCACTTTATCTGGCCCAGCTGACCACAAATATAACATCGATTCCTCTCATCCTTATAATAATCACGATTAATTTGCCTACAAAAATGATAAAAAGGATAAGGTGAGGCTGACTGAGCTATATTAGCTTGAGATTGGGCACCATGTGCCTTAGAACCACCGCTAGCCTGATACAAAAATTGCCCGAAGGCTTAGGGTAGGGAGTACTAGCAGACGAATAAGAATTGCCCTAGTTTATTTTTGGTCCACTATTTGTTATCTCTCCCGCTATTTTGCTGACCCCCGCCCTACTCTGAATACCTAAACTTCTTATTCTGTCTCTCTCCAATCTCTGCTTATTTTTTTTAATCGTCAACCTACTACATATAAACCATGAGTTTAGAGACATCCATATCATTGATCAAAATTACAGCCTTACACTCCAATACCAAGTCACGGGATAACCTAAAAGCAAACTTTCTCATCTTGGATCTCTGGATAGACGCCAACTCTAGAGCATAACGAGATAGCTGCTGAAATTTCAATGCATATTCTTTCACACTCATCTTACCCTGATTCAAATTAACAAACTCCTCCATCTTAGCTTCTCCCAACTCCTGAGGAAAGAAGTGATCAAGAAGAGTACCTAAAAACTCATCTTATAATATCGGCTCCGCATCATCACCCCTCAATTGCTCTCACTCCTCATGCCACTAATAAGTTATATCTTTCAGCTGATATGCAGCAAACTCTATACCTTCAGAATCAATAACATGTATCACTCTAAAAATCTTCTCCATCTCATCCATAAACATTGAGGATCCTCTTCAATTTTAGAGCCTATAAAGCTTGGTGGATTCAACCTGATGAACTGGCCAAACTGAGTGACCTCAGAGGAAGAAGCAACAGAACTAACATGATTCAACTGATGAGACTGAGACCTTACCAACTGAGTGAGCAAATGAATTAACCGGTGGAACTCCGCACTAGAGAAGTCCCCTTGAGGCGGTTGATCATAAGCATTACCACCCTAAGAAGATCGAGAAGGACTAATGGGGACAGGTGGAACTTCATATGGAGCAACACAATCAGGAGCAGGAACCCTAGACCGAGTCTACACTCCATACACAGGGCGAGTCTCCTCCCTATTATATTCAGATGGGACAGAGTTTGAAGCAGGGTTTCTAAGAAATTAGATCTTGTAGGAGGCATAATATGAACTGTGAGGAATCTAGGAGTTAGAGAAATTTCATAACACTAGACTCTATAGCCCAAAAATAGAACACAAGAAAAGAGAAACTTTCTTAAATACCTTGTAGCCTCCTCCTTATAAGTGTGATACACTATACACCCAAAAAAAGAACTTTACTCGACACGGATTTATGGATACCCAATGACTCTAAGTCATGCTCTAACACCAAGCTTGTCACGAACCAAACCAGGACCTGGCCGTGATGGGTATCTCAAGTCAACCAAGGACCAGAGACCACCTCATTAACCCAACCTTAATAGTATAATAATAATCATAATAATAATGTTGAAGCCAACTAAATAGTAATAAAAAATAAATAAATAACTCAATTAAACTAAGTGTCAAAACAATAACCAACCAACCCACATTTGTCCATAATAGCCTCTAAAATCAGAATACTAGGCAGGTCGGGACATGCCTCTGGCCATGACCAAAAGAATCCAAAAGTATTGAGTCAAAAAAAAGAATATAGAAATAATAAGGCCTTTCAAAGGATGGGGGCTTACCACTTCACAGTTACTCGACGAATGAGCTAATCCACTTAACACTGCACAAGGGTAAAAAAGTATTTTCAGATCCCACATTATGAAATAATGTAGCATCCTAGGACAGTTAGCTAGGTTAGCACGAGCATGTAACTCAGGGGAAATAATAACATACTGTCATGTCCAAAAATCAGTCAAAACCATAATGGACACATTTATATATATATATAAGATTTTGGGATAGGAAACAAGGTTTAAGCATAAGATTTTAAAATCATTAACATGGACTGTGTAGCTCTAACCGTACTAAGGGCACCCATGCCAAATCAATCCACACAACCACATTGACTCCTCAAGCTCCATTAAAATCCAATCCTTGGTTATCAAGGCATTTCAAGACCAATTCAAATAACCATTTATCCATTAATGAAATGCATTAAGTTCAAAAACAAGTTAAACTATGCAATTTTCCATAATTTAAATCAAATTCATAAAGTGGGTTGAGGTTCATAAAATTTCAAGTCAAAATTCATCCAATTTAATAAGACTCATGTTCCTCATTCCAACCATATAATTAAAGTACCAATTCAGTCCTAAAAATACTAATTTAAAGCATGGATAATCAATTCAAGTTATGGGTGATGTTTTGGCTTTGGACAGAATATTTAACATCTTTTATAAGGGATAATTGTGCATATTTAAGCAACTATTGTTGTATTTAATGCTGGATTTTAGTGTTTTCAGGTCAAGGACTTGGCTGATGATATAAGTAGGAAAAATGGAAGAAATAGGAGCAAAAAAGGGAATGACGACCAAATTGATGGGCCATCAACCATTTGACAGATCGTTAGAGTATCCATCAAAGCTAAGCAGAATAGAAAGAGTAGATGGCCCAAGTGACAGTCCAAGTGATGAACCTTTAACCTAGCCGTCAGGCTGAGATAGTGAGTGGCTCCTCAAGTAATCAAGCGATGGTCCAAGCAATGGACCATCAGGCCAGTGATGGCCAGTCAACATGACCGTCACTCCTTAACCAGAATATAGCAGCTTGAGACAATCAACAACGGTACAAGTAATGGACCATTAGACTACTGACGAGCTATCAACTTAACCGTCGACTGTGATGCGGCATTACTGAGTTTAAATTTCAAATTCCCAATACCTGGGAACATATAAATACCAGTCTACATTTAGATTAGGTATCTTTCATTCATCTATTATTCATTTTTACAACTTTTGAACAACTTATAACTCATTATTCTCTGAGAAATAGGTGAAATAATGGATCTAAACATTTTTCTACCATTATTCTTTGAATATCAAGGAGAAATGTTTGGACTTTTTTCAAGTAATTTTCCAGAATTATTTATGAGAAATATAATGAAATCTTCTTCTCTTTCTATGATACATGGCTAAACCTCTCATAACTAGGGTTGTGGGAGCCTTGATGTGATTAGTTGTTTAGGGTTACGGGATTGCAATGAATTCTGTAATTAATTATAATTGCATAAACTTCTGTTCATTATCATGATCCTTCTTGGTTGCGAACTTGAAGGGTGAGCCAAAGAACACCACTTGTTTGAGTAAAAATGTGTGTGTTGGGAAAAGAGGAGATTTACAAGGATCCTGAAGGCTTTAACTTTGGGGTTAAGGGTAGATGCCTTAACAGGATCAACCCACTTAAGAAATAAATTGAACACATTAACATATTCTTTAAGTTCGAGAGAATTAATAGAGTAATCATCTATTAAGGTTGAGAAATAAATAGATGAACTTTAGAGTTCAATAATTCTTGCAATCAGAATTTATTACATATGAATTCAAGATAACCCACATCCCTGAATGCTACAACATCTTGGTGAACATAATCCTAGTTTCGTTATTCTCAATTAATTAAACTTTACAAGCACACTTATTAGTTGAAACATGGTTTACTACAATCCTACTTCACTGTTAACAAACAAACCCTTTTGTTACCTTAGAACCTTCAATCAATCATCCATTAATAATCATAAAGCTTAATTTACACAGTATTTCCAGTGGGATTCGACCCCAATCTAGTTGGGTTCTATACTTGATAACGACCGCTTATACTTTCTAACAAGAGTTATAATTTGGGTGTATCAAATTTTGGCATCGTTGTCAGGGAATATGGTTGTCAATTAAGTTTATGAGTGTTGATTGACATTTAGTCAAGTTCCTAATTTTACTTTTATTTGTTGTTTTTGTTTGTTATAGGATCTTTAATTTGCATGCCAAGTAGAAGGAGGTCAGGAGAACCCTTATTACTATTTCATCTAGAACCTCAATTAATTGGTAGAATGAAAGATCAACAAGAAGCAGATAAACAAGCCATTTTGGCTAGAGCTTAATTGAATCAACAAAATGATGGTCAACTAGCTCGTTATCTTAATCCAGAAGATGAGGATTTGGGAGATGATGATTTATTGAACCCTGCTAACTAAAGATGTGTAGAGGATATGGTTACACTTGTGAATCGAAATATGAACAGAAATTGTTCTTTAAGAGTGAGACCAAATCTTTATGTTATGTAATTTGATCTTGATGAAGATGAGGATAATATGGATGGAGCAGGTGAAACTGGAGCTATTATTCCTCCACCATTGGCACCCAAAGATAAGTTTAATATCACAAGCATCATGATTCAACTACTTTATCTGAAAGGGTTGTTCGGTGGACTTTTGGGTGATGATTTGAATATGCATTTAGTGAACTTTGTTACTATTTGCAAGTCTTTTGATAACCTGGGAGTAGGGCATAATTTTATTCATCTGCGCCTATTCTCATTGTCTCTATCTGGGTAGGCAACACTATGGCTTACTGGGTTGACTCCTGATTCTATAACAAACTGGAGGTAGTTGAAAGGAGCTTTCCTATAAAGGTTCTTTCCGCTGTCTAGGATGTTACAGCTAAGGGATGATATCAGTAACTTTAGGCAGCTTCTGACTAAGGCTCTTTATGAGACATGGGAGAGTTTCAAGAAGAAGTTAATGTAGTGTCCCAACCATAAAATGATTAACGTACATTTGATGGAGACTCTATACAGAGCCTTGAATTTTATCACGAAGTCGGTTGTGGATAATGCTGCAAGTGGAGCATTTATAGATCATACTTTTCTAGAATCTTCGAAAATACTTGATAGGATGACTAAATAGAGTAGATCTTGGCATAGCAGGGATTCTGATGTAGCAAGATCTACTATGCCTGGTGGTATATCTGTGGAGAAACGCCAGAAGGAGGAAGAGCGTGACCAAGATATGTCACATATAAAGACCCGAATGGATTTGCTCACTAAACATTTACTATCTGGGAAGACTGAGAAGGTAAAATTTATGGGATCTCAAAGTAGAGATAAATTCGATTCTGAGTAGGAGGCTAACTATCTGAACAACTAGGGGGTTTCCATGGCAATAGCCAAGGGAATCAAGGTCATACATACTATGATAAAGCTGGTTACAGAGATCATGACCAAGGGAACTGGAAAAATAAGAACAACAGGAGTGGATTATATGTACCTCCTAGAAATTATGATAATATTGCTACTAGTTCGGGTAAAATGTTCATGGAAGACATAATGAAAAAGCTGTTGAAAGGGGTAGAGGTAACCAATACCGGTGTAACAACAATGAAGAGTGATTTATCTTCTATGACTCAATTAGTGGATTCATATTCAACCTCTATAAAATAGCAGGAGTAACAAATGAACCAACTTTTCACAGCATTTAATCAGCGGAAGAATGGTACAATATCGAGTGAGAGAGTGCAAAACCCTCAAAATGATGGGTCTTGTATAGCGATTACCACCTGCAGTTGTAAAGTATTACCTGGACCTTCTATGGGTGAGTCTATAATCAATTATGTGGTGGAGTTGGAAAGAAGAAGCAGAAAAAGACCATCTAGTGGAGTCTGAGAAGTTGGATATTAAAGACACTCCACCTAACCATCAGAACACTAACAAGTTAGAAAAAGAAAAGGGAAAAGAGGAAGAAGTAGTGGTTAAAGTCATGCCAAAACCACTTCCTCCATTTACTCATCGATTGAAGAAAAAGGTGGATGATACGAAATTTAGCAATTTTATGGCAATGCTAAAAAAGATGACTGTGAATGCGCCTTTGGTGGAGGCATTGGAGCAAATTCCTGGCTATTCTAAATTTATGAAGGATCTTGTCACAAAGAAGAGGACGGTGAGCTATAAACTGGTGGACAATCTTTACCATTATAGTGCTATCTCTACAAGATCCTTAATGCAAAAGAAAGCAGATCCTGGAGCATTTACTATTCCGTGTACTATTGGATCGCTGGATTTTGTGAAGGCCCTATGTGATCTTGAGCCTAGTATTAATCCGATGCCACTAGCAGTTTATAGGAAGATGAGTTTAGGAGATCCCACGCCCACTAACATAAGACTTGTGATGAAAGATAGATCAGTAAAGCAGCCAATTGGTATATTATATGATGTGCTTGTGAAAGTGGTCAATGTTATTTTCCCTGCTGATTTTGTGATCCTAGATTATGAGGTGGACTTTGAGGTACCCGTAATCTTGGGTAGACCTTTTTTTGCAATCGAAAGTGTGTTGATTAACTTGCGAGTAAATGAGATACAATATAGGCTCAATGATGAGGTAGTTCTATTTGATGTTTGCCAGTCAATAAAGCAACACAAGGAGATGGGTGTATTATCCATTATTGATGTTTATTATGAAGACGAGCGAGAGGTGCCGATTGAGAAGAAATTTGTTGTTGAAACATTGGTTACGATGTTGATTAACTTTGATAGCGAAGGTATCGAAGAATATGAAAAGATAGCATGTGCCTTGATGGGAATGGTATCGTATTCATATGCTCCCAAGAAGATGGATTTGGACCTCAAAAATCATCCAACACCATCGGCTAAGCCATCTATTGAAGAGCCACTGGTATTGAAGCTGAAGGAGTTACTGGGCCATCTATGGTATATGTTTCTAGGCAGTTAAAATACTTTACCTGTGATTATTGCAGCAGAATTGGGTGAGCAATAAGTTGAAGCCCTTATCTCTGCGCTTAGGAGATACAAAAGGGCCATAGGATGGACTATTGTCGATATTATTAGTATTTCTTTGGGTATATGTACTCATAAAATTCAGCTTGGGGAAGACTGCACACCAATAATTAAGCATCAACGCAGATTGAACCCACTGATGCAAGAAGTAGTTAAAACGAAGATCATTAAATGGCTTGACATAGGGGTAGTGTTCCTCATATCTGATAGAAAGTGAGTGAGTCGTGTGCAATGTGTTCCCAAGAAAGGGGGCATGACTATAGTTGCTAACAAGAAGAATAATTTAATTCCACTTAGGCTAGTCACTGCGTGAAGAGTTTGTATGGATTATCATAAGTTAAACTCGTGGACTCTGAAGGATCATTTTCCAATGCCCTTTATAGATCAAATACTTTATCGCCTGGCAGGAAGGGGTTGGTACTGCTTTCTAGATGGGTATTCAGGATACAACCAGATTTTAATTGCTCCCAAAGACCAGGAGAAGACAGCATTCACATGCCCGTATGGTACATTTGCATTCAAGCGGATATTGTTTAGTATGTGTAATGCACCCGCCACTTTTCAATGGTGCATGATGTCTATCTTCTCCAATATTTTTAAGGACATATTAAAGGTGTTCATGGATGATTTCTCTGTGGTAGGTGATTCTTTTGAGTTATGTCTGGTAAACTTGAGTAGAGCACTGTAGAGATGTGAGGAATTCAATTTAGTACTGAATTGGGAGAAATGCCACTTCATGGTGAATGGGGGCATTATTCTTAGACACCAAATCATAGCCAAGGGGATTAAGGTTGACCGGGCAAAAGTAGATGTGATAGAGAAACTACCTCATCTTATCTCTATGAAGGGAGTTCATAGTTTCTTGGGACATGCTGGTTTCTACCGCTGATTTATTCAGGACTTCTCTAAAATTGCAAATCCACTGTGAAAATTATTGTAAAAGGAGGCTAAGTTTGTATTTGATGATGATTGCAATAAGGCATTTGAATTCCTTAAGGAGAAGCTTGTGGTTGCCCCTGTTATTGTTTCTCCAGATTGGTCTATGCCTTTTGAAATCATGTGCGATGCTAGTAGAGTAGCACTTGGGACTGTGCTTGGCCAAAAGAAAGAAAAGTTGTTCTAACCCATTTACTATGTGAGCAAGGCATTGAATAGGCCGCAGAAGAATTACACTATTACTGAGCAGGAACTTCTTGCAGTTGTCTATGCTTTTGAGAAGTTTTGTGCTTACTTGTTGGGAACCAAGGTGGCGGTTTATACAGACCACGCTACTTTGAGATATTTAATGGCAAAGAAGGATGTTAAACCAAGATTAATCATACGGGTGCTGCTTCTACAAGAGTTTGACTTCGACAGGAAATGATATGAAAATCAGGTAGCAGACCATTTATCCAGACTTGAGGGAGATCAGGAAATTACTGATAAATGCAAAATTGATGATCCATTCCCTGATGAGCATATCATTGCTATTGTGCTTGAAAGAGTACCTTGGTATGAAGATTTTGTCAACTATATGGTAAGCAATCTTATTCCTGAAGATTTTTTCTTTCATCAGAAAAGAAAATTCCTCTATAATGGCAAAAGTTATTTCTGGGATGAGCCATGTTTATTCAGGCGGTGTTCTGATAATATTATGAGAACATGTGTCCCAAAAGTTGATATGTTGAACATTTTCGAAGTTTGTCATGCTTCACTGGTCGGGGGTCACCATGCAGGTGATCGTATCATAAGGAAAGTGATACAGAGTGGCTATTATTGGTAAACCTTTTTCAAGGATGCATACGAATTTGTGAAGAGATGTGACCAGTGTCAGAGGCAAGGCTCAATTTCGAAGTACCATGAAATGCACATGACGAAAATACTAGAGGATGAATTGTTCGACGTCTAGGGTATTGATTTCATGGTACCCTTTGTCAGTTTTTATGGGTTGAAATACATCTTGGTTGCTGTAGATTATGTATCCAAATAGGTAGAGGTTGTGGCTCTAGCTGACAATGAAGGTAAAAGAGTGGTTGTTTTTCCCAAAAAAATATCTTCTCTCGCTTTAGTGTACCACATACTATCATAAGCGACGGAGGGTCTCACTTTTGTAACAAAGTGTTTTGGGCTGCCTTGGCAAAATATAGGGTGTAACAGCATAAAGTAGCAACTCCATACCACCCACAGACCAGTGGGCAAGTGGAGATTCGAATTGGGAGATTAAGGTTATCCTAGCTAAACCGGTGAATTTAAATAGGCAAGATAGGTCTCGAAAGCTCGATGACTCCTTGTAAGCGTATTGGACAGCTTTTAAGACACCCATTGGCATGTCACCATACCAGTTAGTCTATGGAAAGATATGCCACTTGAAGATTGAGTTGGAACACGAGGCATTATTGGCACTCAAGAGGCTGAATTTGAATTGGAATGAGGCAGCAAAGTTACGACTAGGGCAGCTGAATAAGATAGACGAGTTCCATCTCGGGGCTAATGAAAGAGCAGACCTATACAAAGAAAAGATGAAAAGATACCATGATCGGAGAATCGAAAAGAGGGACTTTTAGAAAGTTGATTGGGTACTTCTTTTCAATTCCAGACTGAAACTTTTTTTAGGTAAACTTAAGTCAAAGTGGTCTGGCCCATTCAAAGTTAACCAAGTCCAGTCAACAAGCAACAAGTCAGCTGTATATCGGTTCAATAGACTCGATTAAATGCTCAGGTACTATCTATCTCAATGAAGTCTGAGTAATCAAGATTTCTGAGTCGTGCTGTGACATTAAATCAGGCGCGAGTGGGAGGCAACCCACAATGTGTTATTGTAAGTGTAGTTAGAGTACTTATTTCTTTTGGTGTAATTTGATGTGTTTGTAAAGTATGAAGGACTAGAATGCAGAAAGACAGGATTTGATCATGTTGAGAAAGGTTGACGGGAAGGTTGATGGACCGCCAATATCCTTACAGACCGTCACTGAATCTGTTAAAGCCATTGCCAAATTTTGAATATTCTGGACAAGGCTTAACGCTAAGTTGACAGACCGACACATGCCCGACGGATCGTCAAGGTCACTGTTAACATGGAGCTGAAAAATAAAAGTTCTGGATAGGATCTGACGGGCACGACGATGGGCCATCAACATTCGACGGACCATCACATTGACCACTATAGGAAAGCATGAAAAGTCAAGTTCTGGTAAGGCTCGAAGGTAGAACCGACGGACCGTCAGAAACCTAACGGACCATCAGGTTGCCCATCAATCGAACCCTAATTTTAAACAAGTGGGTCAGGTCACCAAAGGGATATTTAATCATTTTGATCCAATCCAAATGCTATATAATAGATAATGGGAGTCAGTTACACACACTTCTCATTTTTTAAACTCCCATAATCGTTTAAACTCCTATACATTCATTGTACAATTCAAATTCATCCCCTCTTAAGACTCTCCTTCTTACCCATTCTTCTCTATTTAAACCATCTTTCTTCTAATTATTCTCGTCAAAATCAAGGTTAAATCACTCACTAAGAAATTGATTGGTCATCTGTTCTAAATTTCATAAGTCAGAGCATTGAGGCATACTTCAAGATCAAGGTACGACCAAAACTCTTCTTTGTTTTTTAGAATGAAGAACATGCATAATGTAAGTCTGATAATGGATGAAAGAACTCTTTCTTTTCTTGTTGTTGATTTTGTGTTTCTAATCGAACTCTGGTAAATATTGTACTGGGTGAAGTCTGAGTAACCCATGGCCAAAAATTTGAGAAATTAGTTGTCAAAGGTTAAAATTAGTATAGTGATTGTGTGATTGATGATTGAATCATACCAGATGTTTGTAAAATTGCCAAAGACAAAGAAGAAACTGGAAATTCGAATTGATGGACACACCAATGGACCATCAGACTGCCCGTCAACTAGGTTTAGACTGAATGTCTCACTGCTTAAGCTGTGATGGACTTCTTGACGGATTGTCAACTTGACCGACAAAAGATTCTTGAGAAAATGCTTCACTGGTTAAGCTGTGATGGACAGCTTGACGGACCATCAGATCCCTGATAGACCGTCAGACTGCCCATCAACACAAATCTGAATTTGATTTTTTCCTTTTTTAAATTCAACATTGATGGTTTATTCCATGTTCAGGAAAATGGTACGCAAACTACCCATAAGTAGAGGTAGTGGTAGAACTCAAAGGGGCAGAAATAAGCCAGCATTAAGTGAGGAGGCTCCAACTTTCAACACTCGGCAAAAGGATGGGATGAATTAGGCACTCTCTCAGTCTGAAGAAAAGAGTGAGAGCAGCAACAGTAGTATAAGTTCTAGCCCTAATGAGAAAGGGGTTAACATATCAAACCCCCATCAAGTTGAGGCATCAAAAACTGAGGATGCCAATGTGGTTAAAAGCAAAAACCCTCAAACATGGGAAGCAATTAGGTGACAGATTGGAGAAGCTTAGGATAAATATCTTGATAGGCTTGAACCAACAACAACCAGGCCAATCTTCGAGGAGCACCAAATTATAATGACCGAGTTACATGAGTACCCCAAGCTAGAGCGACCATTTAATGAATATGAGTTAGCTTGGATGAGCAAGTTTCTCGAGGCATACCAACCAAATATTGTGCGGGAGTTTTTTGCTAATTATTTGGCACTGGCAGAGAAAGATTGTCCCAGGGGCTCAAAAAATTTAGACTTGCTTAATAAGGAGCCAGTTTCGGTAAGAGGGGTCACTATTGATATATCTGCCCGCATGCTGAACAGGATGTTATTTGGTCCTGACTATGAAACGCCGACTGATGTGCCAGAACTTAAGCATCGTTTAACTACGGCCTCCACATAACAACCTTGGCTATCTAGGCTCACTACTAATGATGGTAACCCATCATGGGCGCTTAATCCCAAAGAGCACATTGCTAAGTTGTCCCTTAATTTTCGAGCTAAGTCCGGTGGGCTATTGTTAGACAACAGTTGATGTCGATAGGGGGTGATGCTAACTTGGACAGTCACAGAGCAGTGTTGGTGGCTAGTCGAATTGCAGGGCTGAAGATTGATTTTGGCCAAATTATTACTGATGAGTTATTTGTTCGGGCACACAAAGTGGCAAGTGCTTTACCGTTTCTATGTTTGATCATGAAATTATGCAGACAAGACAATGTGCCTGTGATTCAAAGGGTCAACAATGAGGTTCGAGAAACTCATAAGTAGGATATTGAAAAAATAAAGGATGACTCAAAATATGAAATGCGAGTCAATGAGCCTCCTACTTATCAGACGCAGTCAGCTCCATCCCCTAGGACTTCTGAGATTCCCATAAGTATGCTGTTGTCTATTACTACGTATGTGCCACCCGATTATGTACTGCCTAGTACTTTTGTAGGATCAGAATCTATGCCACTAATGGGTGGGACTTCAGCACTGCATCAGTCCCACCTTAGTATTCTGAGCACAGGCTAACACAGGAGAACTTTGCCAAGTCTATCAAAGCACAGAAAAAGTTTGAGAAATAATTGAGCACCTGAGCAAAACAATTCAAGACATTTGTTGATCACATTGTAGATGAAGCCTTAAAGTCGTATCATCACATTTAAGCCAGAATAGATGACATAGAAGAGCGTATAAACAAGCGGTTGGACAAGCTATCATTGCCAGATGTTGCAAAGTTTATGGCAGAGTTCAAGCAGGGACAGGTTGATATAGCAGAGCTTAAGAGACAACTACTGCAACCTACTTTCGATCCTGTTTTGGTCATTACTGATGAGAATGATGGCCTTTTTGATCTGATGGTAGACCACTCAAAGATAAAGGTAAGCAGGTGGACAAAAGTGCTGATAGAAAGACTGTGAGAAGAAAAATGAGAGAAGAGATGACACCTGAGAAAAGGTATGAGAGAGATTTTAGAAAAGCTATGAAGAGGTCAAAGAAAGATAAAGAGTTGAGGAAGAAGAAAGTTATAGATGAAGCTGCAGGAGTATCGACCAGGTTTGCCCCAGTTATGGGGCCAATTCAAATTCAATTCCTATTGAGATACCTCCGAGTCAGAAGGATGCTGATTTGAGCACCCCTACCACCCTTACTACACCTGTGGTCAAAGAAGACTCACCACATTTGACTGACTCATCATCCTGAGAGGCTTTACACGTATTCTACTCATTTGTAATTTATATTAATGCATTTAAAGACAAAGCATTTTGTTTAATGGAGGTGGGATGTTTGTGGGGTGCTTGTTATGTTTCGATCACCACGGGGGTTTTTGTTGTTTGTGTTCTTTTTCTCCCATGTGTTATCTAGTAGAACCGGCATGTTTAGGCTAGATATTTATTTTTCTTGTGATGTACATATTGTTTCATGTTTATAATTGTTGTTTTCTTTCCTGTTGGCACCCTTTTGTAGGTGTGGATGATAAAATGAATATGGTAAAGTACTTTGAACATATTTGTATGACTATTCCTTCTTGTCACTTAATATATATTGGACAACCATTTTTTATTCTATGATTGGCATTGGGATGCAAAAAATAATAATAATAAAGTGAGCATGATCATGTGATGTAAATCTGAAAGAGTTGGTAGAATAAGTGTTAACTCATTGCTTGTGTATGTGAGGGTTTGTTATAGCTCTTGCATAGTGTGTACAACTAGAACTTTCCCGGTTCATTTATAATACTTTGTGATTGATTCAATAAGATATGATAGCAGGGCCCCTTAGCCGTAAAGAATGACCCACCCAAAAGATTTTTTCCTTTTTGAACCCTTTTTTGAGCTTGTGTTAGTGTTTATTCATTCTCAATAACTATGATTCACTCTTTTTAGGATATTAGCACCTAATTTTGGCCCTGGTCCAATTTTGGATATCATGCATCTTAACTTAGGCAAAATGCCTAAGTTGGGGTGGCTACTGTCAGAAAGTTAATAGTTTTATATAGGTGGGTTGGAGTTGAAATAAAGTGTCATATCTGGCCTTGATCTAGTTAGATATTGTGCACCTCAACTGCCAACATCAGCATAAGTTGAGGGTAGCTGATGCAGACTCTGTAAAAAAAAATTTTAGGTGAAATCGTGGATGAATAGTATCGATTGTAAGTAAACTAGAAAAGCATCAGTCTTGGTGAGTAGTAATCAAGGGAAAAGAGAGTGAAGTTTGAACTTGAAGTCACTTTTCCCAAAATTAGTCCTCACCTAACATCAAAAACCTCATTACAAGCCATAGAAAGACCTATTTGATCTTGGCGAATCAATCATAGGGGAACATTAGATGATAAGGGCAAGC
Source organism: Capsicum baccatum var. pendulum (assembly GCA_030864225.1). Classification (NCBI taxonomy): domain Eukaryota; kingdom Viridiplantae; phylum Streptophyta; class Magnoliopsida; order Solanales; family Solanaceae; genus Capsicum; species Capsicum baccatum. The sequence continues at coordinate 152,918,973 of CM061561.1, read as the reverse complement.
TTATGGGTGTGTATGCTGTGTTTTCAACTTCGTTTGTGAGAGCGAGAGTCTTAGTTTTGTCCATAGATTAAATGAATCAAGTGTGGTGGACTTCTTAGACTGTGAGAGCAATTTGAGTTATACTTAGTTTTATTGACTTCTATGGGATGTTATGCCTATGGTTGTGTATGTGTTGAATTATAAATAATGCCAATTATAGATCCTAATGTGTTGAAACCACATGAGTGTGATGACAGTTGAGTGGTTGTATGAAATCTAGTTTAATAGTTGAATGTCCATCATTGTGTTTATTCATGCATGCGATTTGGTGTTGAGTTGCTTGAGGACAAGCAATCGTCTTAAGTTGAGGGTGTTGATGTTCTAGCTGTAGACAAAATATTTTACATCTTTTACAAGGGATAATTGTGCATTTTGAAGAAACTATTATTAATGCTGGATTTTAGTGTTTTCAGGTCAAGGACTTGGCTGATGATATAACTTGAAAAAATAAAAGAAATAGGAGCAAAAAGGGGAAAAGCGGCCAACCTAATGGGCCGTCAACTATCTGACGGACCATCAGAGTATCCGTCAAAGCTAAAAGAATAGACAGAGTAGATAACCCAAGTGATGGTCCAAGTGACGGAGCGTCAACCTGGCCATCAGGCTGAGACAGTGAGTGGCTCCTCAAGTGATCAAGCGACAGACCGTTAGGCCAGTGACGGCCTGTCAACATGATCGTCACTCCTTAACCAGAATGTAGCAGCTTGAGACAATCAACGATGGTCCAAGTGATGGACCGTCAAACCACTGACGGGGCCGTCAACTTAACCGTCGACTATGACGCGGCATTACTGAGTTCAAATTTTAAATTCCAGTACCCAAGAACATATAAATACCCAGTCTAGGTTTAGATTAGGTATCTTCCATTCATCTATTATTCATTTTTTCAACTTTTGAACAACTTGTAACTCATTATTCTCTGAGAAATAGATGAAATAGTGGATCTGAACATTTTTCCACCATTATTCTTTGAAGATCAAGCAGAAATCTTTGGACCTTTTTTGTAAGTAATTTTCTAGAATTGTTTATGAGAAATACAATGAAATCTTCTTCTCTTTCTGTGATGTGTGGCTAAACCTCCCATAACCAAGGTTAATTATAATTGCATAAACTTCTCTTAATTATCATAATCCTTCTTGGTTGCAAACTTGGAGGGTGAGCCCAAGAACACCACTTGTTTGAGTAGAAATATGTGTGTTGGGAAAAGAGGAAATTTACAAGGATCCCGAAAGCTTTAACTTTTAGGTTAAAGGAAGATGCCTTAACGGGATCAACCCACTTGAGAAATAAATTGAACACATTAACATATTCTTTAAGTTCGAGAGAATTAAAAGGGTAATCATCTATTAAGTTCCGATAAATCGGGTATTCCCTTCCCGAGCCCAAATTTACCTGCACAGGGAAAGATCTCAATAGGCCTAGGGAGGGAGGCAAGCTCCACTACCGAGCCAGGGGAAGAAATAGGCGTGGGGAAGCATTCTGCAGCAAAATAAATTGAATAGACAGAGAAGTCTGGTAAGCCTATCGATTCAAGCAAGTCTGACTAGTTTAGGCGTCGCCTTCTAGACTTCTAAAGTGGGTGGCTATCTTAATGACTTGCTTGGGTCATCTAAGAGGTAAGGACTCCTCTGATCGACCAACCAGTCAAGTGGTTTTCACTCCTTGACAGTCAGTTTATTACCTAACCCTGATTTTTAAGAACAAGCCTTTCTCAATGTCTTGTCTTTCGCATGTGTTTTCTTTAAAATTGGAATTCCAACTGCAACTGAAGTCTCTGCCTTTTACTCTGAATTTCTATTCATCGTTTACTCTTTCTTGTGTTGCGGTGGGAGAGGTAATTAATAAGGAGTTCCAACCATTGTTTTGGATGAATAGGTATGTGTTGGCTCTTTGCCTAATTAAACTTTCACTTGGACTTGGTGGTCTTAAGAATGGTTCAGGTGGGGAATTCTCTTAAGAATAAAGAATTCGAATAGAATGTAATTCATGTTCTTGTTAACGGAAGAGCGGATTTAATACCAAGACGCTTGAGAGAAAAGGCTAGCCTTGTATATACGCTATTTCTGTTTATGTTAGAGGTGCCCAAAGCTAGAAGCAATATTTCTAGTAGAATATTCAAAAGCCCACAGAAAGTTTTTTTATCAATTCCATTCTTTAACTAAGAAAAGCAGTCTACTCATGTACTCTAGCTTCGCTAATGAGATAAGGTAGTTGGCTTCCTTGCTTCCTACCTTTTGAGTAAGAGGGATCTTGAACTAAGAAGTAGACCCTAGAAGCTCAAAAAGGTCATCCTGCACATTCGCAATAATCGGGTTCATTGATATTCCTGGTATAGTAGATACTATCACACATACAATCATTCTCACTTCGATAGAATTGTTTGATCTTAAAAGGGATCTTCTATAATTTCGCACGTGACGGGTTATTTCTTGGTTTCGTCCAGTCATTAATAACTTGATTATTCTTAGATAATAGTAGATAGAAACAATGCTTGTAAGGAGTCCTATTAAAACCAAGAAATATATATATATATATATATATATATATATATATATATATATATATATATATATAATCCAAAATAAAAAGGTTTATAGTAAATTCGATTGTAAATCAGGCTACTGGCAAGTAAAAATGCATCCCGAAAGCATAGAATGGACAGCATTCACATGTCCAGGAGGACATTTTGAATGGTTAGTAATGCCTTTCGGATTAAAAACAGCTCCACCCATTTTTCAAAGAAAAATGGATAATATATTTGGGGAATATAAGCATTTCATATTAGTCTATGTAGATGATATTTTAGTATTTAGTCAAACCATGCAAGAACATTTAGGACAGGGTGTGCATTTCCCACTAAATGCTAAGAAATCCACTGTACCGGATGTTGGTACAGCTAGTCCGGCTCAAACGGTAACCGGTAAAGACAAACCAAATCCGTTGATGGCTGTCACTTTGCCAAAAAGTGAAGATGGAGGATGTTCTTCATCAAAAACTAAACTAACAAGATCAGAAAATAAGCTTAAAATGACTTTAATGGCTAATAGAAAAAATCAGACAATAGAAACTATAATTAAACAGACATTAGATAAATTTTTCAGTAGCCAGACTCAAGACAAATATGTAAACGAACAGACAAGAGAACAACCCATTAATTCAGATAGAGTTGTACCAGAACTTATTAATTCAGACAGAGTTGTACCAGCACAAGGACAACCCATTAATTCAGACAGAGTTATACCGGAGCAAGACACTAATGGTTCTAGTTCAGGTGAAGACAACAATTTCCAATTCCAAGATGCACAGGATCCCTATGAGGATGATGACTCAGGGATGAGTTTCGATTTAATTGCCCTGCACAACTTGGACACTTGAAGACAAGACACGACAACCTATTGTCAGGACAACTTTTAGTCTTTTTCTACTGTATTTTGGAAATATATGTAGCTAGTCAAGTGGGGATGCCCACTTTATGTCTTGTAAATTCCTAGGAATTCTGGCCATGATAGTCCGCCAAGTCTGCAGAATAGACATAGGACGAGTGTTAGTTGCCAGATAAAAATATTCTGGGGTGAGGTTAAAGAAGTATGGTATTAAGAACATAGATTAGGAGGAAGAGATGAACAGGGTAAGTTAAAAAAAAAGTAAAAATTTTGGGGAAAATATAAATTATAAGAACGATAAAAATGAAGAAACAATGAGAGAGAGGGAGTACTGAGTAGGATTTACAAGTCTGATAAATTTCCACTCGTAAATCCTCTTTTTTCTTTAATATCCTTTCTTAAAATTGAAAAATCTTTTTAAATTGAAACATCCCTCCATTTTGGTTTGATATAAATAACAAAGACAATTTAAAATCTGATTCGTCAGAATCAGAAGAAGACAACTTAGTTAATGAACTAGGACAAGAAATTGAAGATTTAGATCTAAACAATTTAGTAATCAATAACTTGATGAATGTGACACAAGAGTGTATTCATGACTTCCAAAGAAATAAGGGTCTCGACAGTAATAGATGTAGAATATGTAGTTGGTATCCAAGTAAAGAAAATAGAGCAAAATGCAAGAAGTGCTACCTAGAAGCATGTATAAATTGTATAGAAAATACTTTAAAAATAAAGATAGAATCACAAACAAACAATGGACAAAAATATACAAATAATCAGATCTTTTTTTTTTTTAACTTACTCTGTTCATCTCTTCCTCCTAATCTATGTTCTTAATACCATACTTCTTTAACCTCACCCCGGAATATTTTTATCTGGTAACTAACACTCGTCCTATGTCTATTCTGCAGACTTGGCGGACTATCAAGGCCAGAATTCCTAGGAATTTACAGGTTAATCCATCGTTGTTATCAAGAAATTAAGAGGCTAACCATATACTGAGGGTAAAAATTTTTTATAGAAACAACTAATTTACATGATGTACAAAAAATATGTAAGATGAGTTTAAACATAGATAAAATCATTCATAAAGAAAATATTTTTGTGGGGAAAAAATACATAAATAAGAACTTACATAAAGTAACTTAGGAGAGAGGTTTCCCTTTCGGGAACCCCCTAAAGATCAGATAGAAACCTTGAAGCTTTTATTAAAACAAACAGGTTACTCGATACAAAATTTTTATAGAAAGAAGATTGGCTTTGATGGGTGTTTTGGAAGGAGAGGTTTATACATGGGTTCTGGAGTTGGGTAATTGCACTCTGATCTCTTTACTCTAAAAATACATGTCTTTTATAGGCAAATATTTCATAAAGTAGTGGTCTAAAGCAACACTACGTGGCCATCATCTAGTGGGCCGACACTTCTAGATAAGGGATAAGAAAGAAGACTTCAATAATGCAAGTCGGGTGCTCTTTGGGCCCCATCGTCACATGCATTATTAATTTCTTTCAGACGCGTGCTTCAACAGTTTTTCTTTCTTTTTAGAAAGTAGTGATAAAGGAAGCACTCAGACTGACCCTGATATTTACAAGACATAAAGTGGGCATCCCCACTTGACTAGCTACATATATTTCCAAAATACAGTAGAAAAGGACTAAAAGTTGTCCTGACAATAGGTTGCCGTGTCTTGTCTTCAAGTGTCCAAGTTGTGCAGGGCAATTGAATCGAAACTCATCCCTGAGTCTTCATCCTCATAGGGATCCTGTGCATCTTGGAATTGGAAATTGTTGTCTTCACCTGAACTAGAACCATTAGTGTCTTGCTCCGGTATAACTCTGTCTGAATTAATGGGTTGTCCTTGTGCTGGTACAACTCTGTCTGAATTAATAAGTTCTGGTACAACTCTATCTGAATTAATGGGTTGTTCTCTTGTCTGTTCGTTTACATATTTGTCTTGAGTCTGGCTACTGAAAAATTTATCTAATGTCTGTTTAATTATAGTTTCTATTGTCTGATTTTTTCTATTAGCCATTAAAGTCTTTTTAAGCTTATTTTTAGATCTTGTTAGTTTAGTTTTTGATGAAGAACATCCTCCATCTTCACTGTTTGGCAAAGTGACAGCCATCAACGGATTTGGTTTGTCTTTACCGGTTACCGTTTGAGCCGGACTAGCTGTACCAACATCCGGTACAGTGGATTTCTTAGCATTTAGTGGGAAATGCACACCCTTCTCATCCATTTTTTGAGGAGATGGAGAACTCTGTTCTGGCGTAGTCTGTGTCTGAGCATTTGTCTTACTGGTTGAGTGTTGCTGTCTGAGTCTTGTTTCTAGTATCTGGATCTGTTTAATTAATCTAGTATTCTCCATGACAAGGGACTCCTTTTGAGCATTCAATGTTTTGAAGTTTTCCGTTATGGAAGAGCAATGGTCACAAAAAATTATCTTCCCAGTGTCTTTCTGTACATTATACTGGGGAATCTGATCTGGATTTTGTCTAAGAGAAGGAGAAATATAGTAATTGGGTCCTAAGTATCCTCTGGCATGGTTTGTGGCTTCAGTAAAATCATTAAAGCCTTTAAAAAGAGAAGTTTTGAAACCTTGTATGGAGTCTAAAACTTCTAGCCAAGTTCGGAAAATACCACTGGTTTTTCCATGTATTACTACATAATATTTAAAACGGGGTCTATTTTTCTCTGCCATGTACTGGCATAAAGCATTCATAGAGGCCATAAAATGATTACGGCTTTGTTTATTATAGGAAATCCATAAATTGTCTACTAAGCATTTTTGGGTTCTATCTAAAACATAGTCTGGTCTTACTCTAAATGACATATTACTTTCTGGGAATACAACTAAGTTAAAAGGTCCGAATTGAATTCGTTCCAGTGTCTCCATTGTTTCTAAAGGTCTAAAATGTAAGTTACCTAACATTGTCTGCTGGTAAGAGTCTGAGGACGAGGCTACACCCTTTCCTTTGTCTGCGGGAGGTTGTCTTGTTGGTCTCATTCTGAAAATAAATAAGTAATATTAAACTTATTTATTTATTTATTCCTAGTTGTAGTCTACTCAACTGATCAGCTAATGCATTTTCCTTTCCCTTAATATGTTCAAATACTATATTTTTGTAAACAGATATAGTGTCTGTAAAATTTAGCCATCTTCGTCTACTACTGTTTTTATCATTAATTTTTTGATGAAATTTGACTATTGCTTCACAGTCTATTCTAACTAAGACTTCTTCCTTATTTAATATATATAGTTTAAAATTGTTTAGTCCGTATATGATTGCAAGTACTTCTAAATCTATGGCACTCATATTTCCTTTTTCTTTATAAGCACCACTTTGATATCCGCATATTAGTTCTTCATTTTTACTACTATATTTATTGGGTCTAGCTTTTAAGATAGCTCCCCATCCTAAGTCACTACCATCTGTTTGAATAATTAAGTAATCTGACTCTAGTGGTATTTTTAAGTCTGGAATATTTTTAACTTTTTCTTTTATTTTTTGAACCAATTTAATATCTTCTATATTAAAATTTTTTTGTCCTTTACTACCTGTTTTGGCATATAACGGTCCTGCTATTTTTCCTAAATCTTGAATAAAATTTCGAGCGTAATTTACTAATCCTAAAAACTTTTATAAATCTTTTGTTGTTTCTAATTTGTCTGGCATTTCTAGTACCTTTTTTGCTATATGTGGTTGTAATTTTACTTTTCCGTTACCTAGAGTTATTCCTAAAAAGTTAATATAAGTTTTACACAACTCCATTTTTTTCTTACTTATTATTATGCCATGTTTAACAAATAGTCTAAAAACTAGTTGTAAATGTCCTAAATGTTCTTGCATGGTTTGACTAAATACTAAAATATCATCTACATAGACTAATATGAAATGCTTATATTCCCCAAATATATTATTCATTTTTCTTTGAAAAATGGGTGGAGCTGTTTTTAATCCGAAAGGCATTACTAACCATTCAAAATGTCCTCCTGGACATGTGAATGTTGTCCATTCTATGCTTTCGGGATGCATTTTTACTTGCTAGTAGCCTGATTTACAATCGAATTTACTATAAACCTTTTTATTTTGGATTCTATTAATTAATTCATTTTTATCTGGTAATTTGTATGCATCTGTTCTAGTATTATCATTTAATCTTTTGTAGTTAATTACCATACGGGCTTTTCTTCTTACCTGTTCTCTATGGTTTCTTACCATAAATGCTGCTGATCTATGTCTAGAGGTAGATCTTCTTATGACTCCTAATTTTAAAAGTTCTTTTATCTGTTCATCAAATTCATTAGTGTCCTCATTATTTGCTTCTATAGGAGCTGTTTTTATAGTATATTCCAAGTTAATTATGTCTAACTTACACATTAGTTCATTAGCATCCCAGTGAGCTAATGGTCATTCTCCTATGATTTCCATTTCGTCTAATATAGATATTATATTTTCCAAATCTTTTGGACTGTTTATTACTCCTATTCTTTCTATTCCTTTTCTAAAATTGTAAAACTGTGTTTCTATACTTATTAAGGTATATTCTTTTTCTATAATTTCAAGACACTCTTGTCCTTCTGCATTAAGTAAGGTATAACTTCTAACTTCGTCTAGATTTTCTCTTAACAAATTGCTGCATTGTGAAGTACTTTGGCAGTCTTTGCAGCATGGTTCTGGGAGTGATTTATTTTTATAAGTATTTAGGGTTCTATATATGGTAGGCAAGATTTTTGTCTGTACAGGTGTATAAGTTAGGTTCCTAAATATCATTATTCCGTCTCTTGTCAAAAGGCATCCTCCTTTATCTTGTATATAGAATTTTAATCCTATTACAAAGTCTGATCCTATATTCAAATCTCTGGCCAATATTCTATTCACTTTATAGACTGGGTTATAGAATTTATCACAAGTGTTTAGGAAACTTATTTGTGCATTTTCTACGTAATAACGATTAATGTTTTGAGAGTCATCCATTTGAGTGGCTAGTATAGGTTTCTCAAGTGTTTTTAATAAGTATTCGGGTACTATTGCTTTATTAATTAAACAACTGGTACATCCGGGATCTACTAGTGCTAATGTTTCTATTTCTATATCTTTTATCTTAATTTTTATCAGAACTTTTATGGTGGAGAATTCTTTATCTTCGTTACATATTAAAGTTGTATGACTATTTTCTATATTCATAAGTTCTGCTTCTAATTTTTCTAAATGTACTGTGTCTACTGTCTCTTGTGTATCTGTTTCCTCTTTAGTTTTTCCTTTCTCTAGAGTAGTTATTCTTTGTTCTAAATCATTTAATCGAGTTTCTAGAGTAGATACTCTTAAATTTAAGATCTGATTATTTGTATATTTTTGTCCATTGTTTGTTTGTGATTCTATCTTTATTTTTAAAGTATTTTCTATACAATTTATACATGCTTCTAGGTAGCACTTCTTGCATTTTGCTCTATTTTCTTTACTTGGATACCAACTACATATTCTACATCTATTACTGTCGAGACCCTTATTTCTTTGGAAGTCATGAATACACTCTTGTGTCACATTCATCAAGTTATTGATTACTAAATTGTTTAGATCTAAATCTTCAATTTCTTGTCCTAGTTCATTAACTAAGTTGTCTTCTTCTGATTCTGACGAATCAGATTTTAAATTGTCTTTGTCATTTATATCAATATTTATTATTGAGTATATACTTTCTGTATCTGACATGTATTCATCTACATTTAATAGTGTTTCTTGAAAGTCTTCTATTAGTTGCGAATTTCTTGTCCTATTATTATTTCTCTTAGGACATACGTTGGCTAAATGATCTATGCTACCACATGTATAACATTCTAGTTTATTTTTATAATTTCTATCATTTCTGTATTTTCTAACATGTCTATCTCTATTAAGCCATGGTTTTTTAGCTTTAGATTTTCTTAGGAAATATTGTTTTTTGCTATACGGTTTTTGATTGTTTCATTTCTTATACCTCCTATGTTGTTTTTGATCATAATTCTGGGTTGTATATATAACTGATTTACAAAAATTCATTTCATTCTTTTTTAATTGTTTCTGTATTTGTATGTTTGTACATTTTTCAGTTAAGATATCCATTATATGTTGAGTTCTATGTCCTATTGTCCATTTAAAATTTGGGTTTGTTGCAACCCCATCTCTTTTATACCATCTTTCTTCGATTTCTCTTCCTAAAGCTTCGGGTAGTTTATTAAATAATTTTTTACCTAGTTCTTCATTAAATGTATTTCCACTAACAGTACAGTAGTAAAAATAATCTTGTAAGAACTTTTTTATGTATACCCAGTGTGATATACTGAGTTGTTCTAACTTGATTAAGGCTTCCTTTTGTAAAGCTATTAATCCACTATTTGGATCTTTTCCGGTTAATAACATGTGCATTTTATTTGTAAAATTATAAGGGTTTGGTCCCATACTTAGTAGAATTTGGAAATCACATGGACAGTTTGTCTTAAAACTTTCCCATGTAGCTTTTGCAGATTCTCCTAGGAAGGTTTCCAAATATTTATACATTGTTTCAATATCAGTCTCAGTATAATGTCTTAAGTAATCAGCGGCTACTATACCTTTCCATAAATCTATTACTGTATCCCACATTTGGGGATCATGTGCTGCGATATTTAAAATTTTTCCTTTACTACCTCCCTCTTGGAGTTTAATTGGTTCTTCTATAGGCATTCTTTTTCCCGCTGGTTTTATATAATCTCCCTTAATCTCTGTATCTGGGTTTACCCTAATTGCAGGTCTTCTAGGTACATTGCCGGTACTGTAATCTATTGGCTGTGGATTAGGATTTGTTTGTTGGAAAGGGCTAGCACTTGAGGAGCTAGCTGGTTCTAACTCAGCTAATTCTTTGTAACTAATGGTAGAACTTGGTATAGATATTGTATCTTCTTCAAGTTTAAAGAAAGATTCATTACTTCTATATCCTAGATTATCACTTCGTTTTAGGCAACTTTTGAAGTGTTCTATACATTCATTTATTTTCATGTCGTCTTTTTGGCATCCTTTACATTTAAACGTTATATTTTTATATTCTTCTGCTAAGTTTTCTGCTTTTTCTATGGCTAAGTCTACTTCGTATCCTTCTTGTAAAACTTCTATATTCATAAATTCGTTTTCTGTTTCTATGTTACTTTCTGTTTTTCTAAACTTTATAATATCTGTCTCTAACTTTTTTATTTCGTTATCTAATTTTTCTAATTTTTCTATAAATTGGTTCCGTATTTTTATAATCTCACGTTTATAAGTAACTTCCCTATAATATTGGCGTTGTACCTCTCTAATATAATGGATATATCTTATTGGCATCTACTATCCTAGTTGATAAGCTTTTTTCATAATTCGTTCTTTTATCCACTTTACTACTTTAGCACTATGTTCTAAGTCACTTTCGCAACCTTATATTTCCCAGTGTATAGCACTTACTAGTTCAATTGCTCTCCTAGATCTGTTAATTGATTTATTTTGTCTACAGGCTGTTACTAATTTTTCTAAACTTTCTTCTAAATTGGTTTTCTTAATTTTTATACCTCTGATTATTTTTTATATTCCCTATATAGATAAAAATAGCTACACCTTATATCTTGAAATGATCTATGTCTTTTCATACAAAGTCTATAATCTTTTTTCGCGAGTTACTAGGTAATGTTCCCAAAACCTTCTCGCTCTGATACCAAAATGGAGGGATGTTTCAATTTAAAAAGATTTCTCAATTTTAAGAAAGGATATTAAAGAAAAAAGAGGATTTGCGAGTGAAAATTTATCAGACTTGTAAATCCTACTCAGTACTCCCTCTCTCTCATTGTTTCTTCATTTTTATCGTTCTTATGATTTATATTTTCCCCAAAATTTTTACTTTTTTTTTTTTAACTTACCCTGTTCATACAAGATAAAGGAGGATGCCTTTTGACAAGAGACGGAATAATGATATTTAGGAACCTAACTTATACACCTGTACAGACAAAAATCTTGCCTACCATATATAGAACCCTAAATACCTATAAAAATAAATCACTCCCAGATAACAGTATAATAAAAACTTTAGAACAGATAGAGGTTACGCAAAACAGACATAAAAAGACCTTATCCCTAAGTTATCATCCTCATAGGGATCCTGTGCATCTTGGAATTGGAAATTGTTGTCTTCACCTGAACTAGAACCATTAGTGTCTTGCTCCGGTATAACTCTGTCTGAATTAATGGGTTGTCCTTGTGCTGGTACAACTCTGTCTGAATTAATAAGTTTTGGTACAACTCTATCTGAATTAATGGGTTGTTCTCTTGTCTGTTCGTTTACATATTTGTCTTGAGTCTGGCTACTGAAAATTTTTCGTAAAAGGACAGAGTCTATGACATGCCGGAAGCATGATAGATCATAATTGATTCCAAAGGTAATATTTTTTGAAGAAGAAAAGGAACAAATGATCAATATGGTCATGATACTGAGTTAAGTGCTCTGAAAGAGCACCGACATAACACTTCATAAAATCTTGACAAAAGTTTAGATACCTGAATAGTAATGAATATGAAGAGATCTTCATGGGTTATATTTTATTGAAACCAATATCAAATAACCGTCGATGATATCTTCGATATAATATAATGCTCAATATTATTATAAATAGTATCGATAATCTTGAAAACAAATCTGTCAAAGAGTATGGACAGATAAATTATTGATCAAATAAAATACATAATTCAAGTAGTTTGTTTAATTTGAAAAGTGAACATTTGGACTTATAATTCAAAGATCAAAGGTATAATGTCAGTGGAGAACAAATGAGTGGTTATGCAAAAGTAAAATTTGTAAGATATAAAGTATGACTTGTGACTTGGAGCATAAAAATTTTACAAATTTTTTGACATTATTGTAGTTGAAGTCTTCTCATGTGATGTATGAAATGAACTTGAAAAGTTTGAATATGTATAATGATTTATTGTCATGTCTAGCTAGATGAAAAAAGTTTTATAAAAATCCTTGAAGGATTTAAAAGGTTATAAAGCGATTCCATTGATTACCCCCAATGATTATAAGATCACTTAACTTGAAAATCAATTAATTTTAATCTCATAAAATGGTTAGTAAGTACCATGTTTTAGTACAGTTAGTGCACTTATAAATTGCGGAGCATCATTTAGTAAAGCGACATTTTAATCAATGCGAGTATAATACGCGTTATACACTTTTTTCCTTATTCAAGGTTTTATCATCCCACAGGATTTTTTTGGCAAGATTTTTATTGAGGCACTTAACAATGAGTATTACGGGATGTGTACTCAAAGTATTTGACAAAATAAAATATTTGTCCATTAATATACATACATAGAAAAAATATTTATCTGATCCGCATAAAGTTCAATCTCAGATGGGTTATTTAATTAAATATGGAGATACAACTACATCAAAGTGTCTGATGAAGCAAACAATTGCTGCCACTACTTCAAATCTTGTAGAAACAATAGTTATTCATGAAGCAAAATGGGAGTGTGTTTGATTGAGATCAATAACTCAACATATTCAAGAAATATGTGGTTCCTTTAAAAAAAGACATTTCAACTATAATGCGTGAATACAATATTGTAAATATAGCTTAGCTGAAGGAATGATACATTAAAGAAGGCACATTAATGCATGTTTCACCAAAGTTCTTCTTCACTCATAATCTTGAGAATAAAGGTGAAACAAATGTTCAACAAATTTGATAAGCTGACAAATTAACGAATTCGATCACTGAGACATTGTTAATATCAATATTTGAGAAACTGAGATATAAAATCGAATGCATCGTCTACGAATTTCAAATAAATTTTCTATCAGGGATAGCAAAATACGCGTTGTACTCTTTTTTTTCTTAATTAAGATTTTGTCCCAATCAAATTTTTCTGATAAGGTTTTTAATGGATGGGGCAACACTAAAGACATATTACAAGATGTGTGTAGTCTTTTTCCTTCACTAAGTTTTTTTCCACTAAATTTTTCTAATGATGATTTTAACGAGACACATTAATTTATTAATGGATATCCAAGAGAAAGTGTTATATAATATGAATGTCTTGTGACATATATATATATACGTGTGTGTCTCTCTCTGTGTGTGTGCGTGTGAATGTCATTAATGAGAGATAATAGTTAGTAATCAAAGTTAACTTGAACATCAAAAGTTACATATTCAAATTGAATTTGAATACCAAAGTTACTTGTTTTTATTAGATTTGAACATCAAAGCTAGTTGACCAAATTGCCTACTTGATGTCAAGCTTAACAAGTTTAGGGAGCAAGTTTGACAGTTTAAAATAGGCACCCTTTTATAATTTTTATATAGATTCAAGTAGTAAAAATAAAGTACTATTAAATTTTTTTTTAAGTTGTCTTCTCTTTTCTAAGTTTGATATTGATATTTTGTCTTTATTTTTATAACAAGATGAATTATTGTACTCATATACTCCTATTATTAATAACCAACTTTGTGTATTGTTATAGCCCAGCTTGACCAATCTTATAATATCAACTTATTTTTAAATTTAGTTTTTAGAAGTGAGATTTTAAAAAAAAAAAATATTTTTAGTGAGAAGTAATTCGTATTTGACCAACAAATTTTAAAAAGATTGTTGAATGACATTAGTGCTTGACCAAACATTTTAAAAATGCTTTAAATATATTGTTCTCAAAAATAATTTTCAACAAAGCACTTTTACGAAAAAAAAAAACTACCTTTATTGCTTATAAAAACTATTTTTTTCTAGTCCATAAAAGTACTTATTTTTGTTCAAAAGCCCGATTAAAGACCTTTTTTTAATAAGCACTTTTGAGTTTTGAGAAAGCTTAACCCTTTTTAAAAAAAATAAACTTGGTCAAACATATTATTAATTTATGTATAATATTTGATTTACTTGCTACTTAAATTTTACTATACGATACCATTAATTTATCATTAAGCAACGATAAAAAATCTCATTTTATGTAACCAGCTATTTGATATGATATATATTTCCAGTGACTTACATACTAAATCTAAAAAAGATGTTTACAAAAATAACTAAAGTAAATAATATATTAGTAAGGACCAATTAATTAAATTATAATATTTTTTTATATTATAAAAGGTAAAACATAAAAATGAAAGGTGAAAAAAGTTACTTTATGTTTACAACAAATAAATTATAATACTGGAGATAAAATATCATAAATCATGAGGAAGATGAGTATAGTAAAATAAAATCTGAGAAGATATTTAAAATTATTCTTTTTAAAAAAGAAAAATGTATTTTGAAAAACCATGATCAAATATTATATAAAGTTTCAACGTAATAACTTTACCTAAAATGTTTTTTTTTTTTGGAAATCAATGGGCAAAAACTAGCTAAAAATTTACGCTTCGTCATTTTCTTTAAACTCGATAACAAAAGTAGAAATAAATTTAGAAGTTTTTTTTTAAAAAGAAAAAGTAACAAGGAGGGGGTCCCAAAACCTCAAAAGCACATTCCAGAAAAACTCCTAATTTCCAATCCTCAGCGCTGTTTTTACAGTCCTCTCTTTGCCCCTTTCTTACGACGAAACTCTCCTCCGGCATTGGAATCAGTAACAATGGCTACCGTCATGCAGAAAATCAAAGATATCGAAGATGAGGTACACACCATTTATTGCTTTTTTTTTCATCAATATACCAAAAAAAGATTTTATTATTTAGAAAAAATAGATTGACCGAATGATATCAGATAGAGTGTTACTTGATTGTGAATTGAGAAATGGAAATGGCAGAATGAGAAAATTGAACGCGGAGGACAAGTAGAGTGCAGGGACAAAGCCACACCTAAAGTATCCCAGTTTTTCAAGTTTCATAGCTGAACTATCAGGTGTGAATGTGCGAGTTCAGGTAATTGATGATAGTGCAGATAGGAAACTCTCACACTCGCATACCTGATAGTTTAGCTATGAAACTCGAAAGTCCAGGATATTAGGTGTATTTTGACCTTTAACTCGGACAAGTATATACTTTTCTATAATGGAATTTCAGAAATAAAGGAAATAGTATGGAAAAGATCTCAGTTTGATTCCCTAATTTGACAACTATTAGTACTGAATAGCAAGGTTTTGATTAAACTTGTATGGCTTAGTGTAGTTTTTGTCTCATTTAGTTCCACATTCAAGATGATTTTTCGAATTGGTAATTTGTTATGTTGAGTAAAGCATAGTGGATAACTTCAAATGATGGATAAAAAGTTTCAGGTTTCTTGGTGAAACCCAATAAGTTTGAAACCTTAGAAATAGGTTGCATCTTTTTAGTCCATCTGTAGATGGAGCTAGCCTTTCATATCTTGTGTGTCTAAATCCATTTTTCCACACTTTGATCTCCTAACTAACCTGAAGACAAATTCAGCTGTTGTAATTAATTAGCTTTCTTGACCAAATATTAGCTTTGCCTAATTTTTCCTTATTATCAAGAATTGAAACTTTGAACATGCTGTGTAGACTTGATAGTTTCAATGTTAATGCATCTAAAGTCAAAGAAGAAACCACAAAGTTCCGATCCTTGCGCGTGGTGGGCCTTTGGAAGTTGACACCCTTTATTTCTGTGCACTGAATAGGTATTCCTGTTGACTAGATATGAATTTTCTCTTTGATTGCAGATGGCTAAGACCCAAAAGAACAAAGCGACTGCTCATCATCTTGGTTTGTTAAAGGTAGCACATTCACAAGCATTTCCTTGGTTAATTTATGAGGTTTCACGTACTTCTTTTTGCCATTTCATTGATATGCAACTGGGTTGCATATGTTCTACAGTCGTATATTGTAGAATGTTATATTTGAATTTTGGAAGTTGCTTTTTTATCACAATCAGGTTTATAATCAAGAATCTTAACCATTGGCAGTTGCTTTTTTTTTTTGTTCCTCACAATCAGGTTTATAATTAAGACTCTTACCATACACAAGACATAACCAATGACTGGAAAATCTTTTGTTACCAAAATTTAGTACAAACTTTAATTTATTCTTTTGTTTATCATGCTTTCTATGAAATCTTCCAATGCATTGAGTTGTTTTCTCTAGTTTATACATTGGTTGATCTGAGAAATATCTGTTTTATATGTTTATCAGAGAAAAGGGAATATCTCTGTTCTAAGTGATTTTGACTTCTTAAAACATTTATGGAGATATTTGGGTGCGTGAAAATTAATGCTAGTTTAGATCTAACTTCTTGGATTATGTTCAGCATACTTCATACCTCAGTCATTTACCACAAAGCGAGATGCTTTGAGGGGACCTCAGCAACTATCGTAATCTTGAAGGCTAGATTTCAATTCTTTTTCCTTGGTGTAAAAACTGAAATACAAATGATATTTGTCAGTTTTGGATTTCCTCTACTTCTTTAGTTTTGTATCAAACCCATGCCTATGATAAATTGTTTCTTCTGGATATTATTAATAATATACCCATTATTTCATAAAACGAAAGCTCTTCTATTATTCTTTTCCATCTATCAGAAAAATTTCCATGTACTATTTTCATTGAATTATGTTTTAATCCGTTACTGCTTTTGCTCTTATTGGTTGAACTGTTCATTTCACTTCCATTAGCCGCATCATTTTTCCATCTAGAGCTACTTGAATTAGCATAGGGTAATAGTGTTATATTGAACTGATGGATGTGTGGGATGACTAGAGGGGACAGAGTTAGGAATGAGACTATCAGGGAGAAGGTTGGGGTGGCTCCAGTGGAGTGCAAGTTGCGGGAAGTCCGATTGAGTTGGTTTGGACACGTGAAGAGGAGGGACATGGATGCCCCGGTTCGTAGGTGTGAGAGGCTAGCGTTGGATGGTTTTAGGCGGGGTAGGGGTCGGCCGAAGAAGTACTGGGGAGAGGTGATTAGACGGGACTTGGAGCAGTTACAGCTCACCGAGGACATGACCCTAGATAGGAAGGTCTGGAGGGCGAGGATTAGGGCAGAAGACTAGGCCAGTTTGGGGGCACAAGGGTAGGGAATTTTTTTTGGTGGGGTTTATTCCTGTTATTCTTCCTACTCTTATTTTTATTCCTATTCCTATTCCTATTCTTCTTCTTGTTATGATTTCGGTGTTCCATGTTGTATTAGGTATCTGAGTGCTTCCCGATGTTTCCTACTACCTATGCGTTACTTTATATTTATATTTATATTTATATTTATATTTGTGTGGCGACTGTCTTGAGCCGGGGGTCTATCGGAAACAGCCTTTCTACTTCTTCAGAGGTAGAGGTATGGACTGCGTACATCTTACCCCCCCCAGACCCCACTAGGTGGGAATACACTGGGTTTGTTGTTGTTGTTGTTGTTGAACTGATGGTGGTTTGACATCACTGTAACACTTCTTTAACTCCAAAACTTGATTTTCTTTGTGAACTCCATTTTGTTTAGTATCAGAATTTCTGCTGTTAGTTTTTTGTCAGGCATAGTCTCTCAGACTTTAACATGCTAAAAAGCTACAACAACAACGACAACAACAACATGCCCAATGTATTCTCACACAAATGGGGTCTGGGGAGGGGAAGTGTACGCAGTCCACACTAGGACCTCTTGAGTCAGAGAGGTTGTTGCTCAGGACAAAAACATTCTAGAAAAGAAATGGTAAAGGAACAAGAAACAATAGGTATTGAAACACCAAATAATAACATAAACAGGCTAACACCAAGTAATACGACAGACGATAACACACTTTAAAAAGACGATAACACACCAAAAAAATATGCTAAAAAGCTAACTAGGTAATTCAGTTTCTATGGTTATTGTATTGCACAATTAGTTTTCACAGTTCATACTACAAAGTAATAGGCTTGTGTGGTTATTAAAAGAACAATGTAATAGTCTTGTGATGCAATGCATGGTTAGGTGGAACTGGCAAAACTTCGAAAGGAGCTGTAATAGCTTCTCAAATTAGCATAGGATAATACTGTTATGTATAACTGTTGGTGTAGTTTCACATCATTATAACACATTTGTAACTCCAAAATCCGATGTTTTTAATCCTATTCCAGAACTCTAGTTGGTATTGTATCATAATTTCTGCATTAGATTTTGTTAGTCATTGATGCAGTAACACGGGATAAAACGAGTATCTAGTTTCTCACACTCATTCATCTCTGATTTCGTATTTAGTTTTCCATGCTCATTCTTCTCTAAAATCTTAACATGTATAAAATTTACTAGGTAAATCTAAAATCAATTTGAAGAGATTTCACTTGCTATGGTTATTTTATTGCACATTTAGTTTTTCATACTACAAACTAATAGTCTTGTGATGTAATGCATGGCTAGGCAAAATTGGCAAAACTTCGAAGGGAGCTTCTTACACCTACGTCAAAAGGTGGTGGCGGAGCTGGAGAAGGTTTTGATGTTACAAAAAGTGGTGATGCAAGAGTTGGTTTAGTGGGTTTTCCTTCAGTTGGAAAATCAACACTGTTGAACAAACTGACAGGAACTTTTTCTGAGGTGGGTAACCATATTCATATTTAAGTTCGTTATCTAATACCTTAATTGTCTTAGAGGCATTGTATTTTTAGTAGCGCAGGTGTTCCATAAGAGATAAAGTTTTTCCACTTTTGTGATTACTTTGAAAAAGGATCTTGCATTAGTTTTTCGGAAGTTTTAATTTGAGTATCAAATAGCATATGGAAAACATTTCAGCCAAAAGTCAGTTTTTCTTAATAATAATTTGAAGGAAATGATGACAACTCCTTTGTGATAGAGGAAGTACCATGAATGAAAACCCACCCTGGATATATTTCAGAATTATCATGCATAGATGCAGTTTTTTATGAGAAGCATGTGTAAAGTATATTCAATTACATTCTAATTAAATTTGACTGGATTCTGACGAGATAGGGTGGTTCACGTGACAAGATAGGGTGGAACGAGACTTCCACATCGAACCATGAGGCTGGATGTCCAACTGACCAAGGGGAAAAGCTGGCCAAAGCCACTGTTGGCCCCTTGTTTGGGGTGGGAGTGGTCAGTGGGAATTACTATATTAGAAAAAGCTTAGGTTTTATGAACTCTGTTGATTTGTTGAATTTGCAATTTTAGAGTTGTATTTTGTGTCAGCCCGTTTTTAAAGGAAATGAGTTTTATCTCCCTGGCTCATATGCTGTGTAAGAGGACAAGTATAGCCAGACTCAATCTCAAATGCTTGTGGATTGAAAGTTCATATGCTTTTGGAAGGAAGACTGATTTCCTATGATCTATGAGGAATGACTTCACATTGAAAGCAGCCAGATGATGCAAAATGAAGTTTGTCTTTCGGATAAGGAGTTGTACTCTACAAAGATGGTTAACCTGACAGCAAATGGAAGTAAGAGGGGAAAAAAAAGAAAAGGAGAAAACAGATAATGCTTCTAGGAGATGCAGTTTTTTATGAAGTACAGGAAATGTAGTCTGATTGTAACTGAAAACTTTAAAGATGAATGCATTAGGGAATAGTGTGAAATCATCTAGAATAGGAGAAGCATGAGGGCAGCAAATTAAACACTTTAGCTCGACAGATGTACGGAGATGCTTTCGCGCTGATAACATTCAACAGAAAAGAATTGGTGTAAGTCCTTCTCAGTGGGTTAAATTTCCTGCCTGCAAATATATGATCGCCAGATCTGGATCTTCTTTACAGTTTACTGCAGTAGGATTGCCATGACTAGATTCTGAAAATAGATGGATCTATGCAGGAAACATAGAATTTGTTTGAATATAATGTTCGACGAGTTTGCACATGGAAGTTACCTTTTTAGAGTGTGTTTGATATGAAGGAAAATGTTTTCCATGGAAAATGTTCTCTAGGAAAATAAGTGGGTTTCTTACTTATTTGCTTCCGTTCGGTATGTATTAAAAAAATATTTTTGTAAATCATTTATATATAATCTAGACAAATACTATGACAGATGGGGGTGGAGTGGGGTGTGGGGTGTGGGGTGTGGTAAGCGGGCTATGTTAGAGGGCGAGGGATGACACAATCAATGTGGGATGCCATTTGTATAACTTGTTTTCCCTACTTCCATTAAGGAAGTCATTTTCCTCATTTTTAAGCAACTTATTTTCCTAGAGAAAATATTTTTCAAAGATTTTACTCGATACCGAACACATCCTTAATGTCAAGTTCTGATTCTATAGCTTGCTTAGTGACTTTGGTAGCTAATGAGTTTATTCTTTTTGAGCTTCTTAAGATAAAGAACACAGAATAGGGAAGTTGAAGTGACACTGTTAGTTATGTAACAGACTCCTAATCAGGGTACCTAACTTGATCAATTTGAATGCATGTGCTGTTAGCTATGAATCTCCTTGAAATATAGTAGCACAAGTTGCTCAAGTTTGTGTTTCTGGAAATTTAACTTTGTTCTTATATAATGTTTTTCTAATCTATTGTTTTGTGTTTTAATTTCTTTTTTTCCTCTTTTATGGATGGGAAGGGATAAGAGTTTTACTTTTCACTGTACTTTCTGTTTTGGAAGTTAGATTGAATTTCTTATCACAAGGTTTTGCTGGTGATCTTCCAATCAGAGACATATTCACTTGATTTTGATTCTTGTCGGTCAAAACATGCACAAATCAGTAATTTCTGTTTGTTCTGCTGCAACTTTTGGGGACCACCAAAAGAACTTTAAAAGTACTGGCAAGAAAAGGAATGGGCAGTTATGATCATGATTGGATCCGTATGTTTAAACTGAAATAAACTCTTTTCTATGTAAGAAAGAATGGCCTATGATTATGAGTCATTCATGCTACTACAATTCGTTCTCAATATAATCGATTCTGTTAGGTTTTGCTTCACACTTCTAGGAACAATATGATGAAACTTCATGCTACAGTAAGATTTCCATACATTTTCCCCCTAACAGTCCCACTTCTGTGGTTGACAGGTTGCTTCTTACGAATTTACCACCTTAACTTGCATTCCTGGTGTCATCATGTATCGAGGAGCTAAAATTCAGGTATCCAACAACTTTATGATCTTTTCGAACCTGGCACTTGAGTACTCTTCAGATAAAGTTTGCTACCTGTGCAAATAAAACTGTCAACTTGAAAAAGTGATGCTTTTTCGAGGAGTACAAGACTTGCTCTCTTCGGATATGAATACTAATTTCAGCCACTTGTTTCCAGAAATATTTGAAAACGGATCTCGTAATACTAAAAAAGGAAAATCTGAAAATAGTTTAAACTACTCATAGCCTGTTTGGCCAAACTTACTTTTTTCCAAAAGTGCTTATTTTTTCTAAAAAGTGCTTGTTTTTAAAAAGTGAGGCGTTTGACCAAGCTTTTAAAAGAAAATAAGTACTTCTAGAGAGTAGCAGAAGCTCGTAGCTTCTTCCTAAAAGCACTTTTGAAAACAATACACTTAAAAGAACTTTTAAAAAGCTTGGCAAACACTAATTGCTGCTCAAAAGTGCTTTTTAAATTTATTGGCCAAACATAAATTGTTTCTCACATAAAGTGCTTTTTCGAAAAGCACTTTTGGAATAAGCACTTTTCAAGATAAGCTGATCTTAGAACAGGGTGAATAGTGGGAAAGACTATATAGCTTTTACACTCAGATACCTTTATTTGTTCTTTTTTCTTTGATGTGTGTGGTTGACATCAGAAGACATTATCCATCTCACATGCATCCTAATGTTAACTCTCGAGTTTTGCTTAATATGAAACTCTCTTGCTCATCCCTTTTGACAAATTGTTTGGCAGTTGTTGGACCTCCCTGGAATTATTGAGGGTGCCAAGGATGGCAAAGGTAGAGGAAGGCAGGTAAAGTATTGCATTTGCAACTTCGCTATCTCGTGATTTCTTTATCACCATATGTTTTATCATAAGAAAAGGGAAATTTATTTCGTAAGGAATCTGTATCCAAGACAATGAGTACTCAAAATGAATTGATCTCCAGTCATGACTAACACCAGTCTAGAAGATACCATAAAGTACCTTTGTACCTTCTCCACATTGATTACACTCTCCATTTTCCTTTTTTTTTGGTTGTTGACCCAAAATGAGTATGCCATTTCTATATTTACTTATTTAGAAAAACTAGTTAAACTGTACATTCCTAATTTTCATTGACAGGAGTTGTACACTCCACTGAATATAAAAACGAACTTCAATGAGTAGTTTGGTAACTGATGCATATTAAGCTTATTTATCAGGAATCTTTCTTAATATTCTTGTCCAATCAAATAGTTCAACAAGTTAGGAGTAGAGGGATGCACTGATAAAAATGTTGGAATGAAGTATATGAAGCCATTAAACCACACTTCTTAAAGCAAATACACCACACTGATGATAAAGCCACAGCCACATCCAGGTTTACATCTGTCATTTTCCGTTTCTTACTGTACTTCAAATGAATAACTATGCTATATGCTACAGATCAATCAATAGTATATGGGGATCTTTCAAAAATAGCTACACTTTGATGTAAAACTCACCTTCATAGCCATATTTTACATAATTACCATTTATAGCCGTTGTATTCAATTTATGCTCGCTGTATTCAATTTTATCAATAGTCTGTATTCATATAAAATATAAATACACTACCATTTAACCGCTGTATTCGATTCACAACTGTTGTATTCACTTTTACTCAGTGGTCTGTATTCATAAAAACATAAATACACTACATATTTAGTCTCACCAAAAACACTACCATTTTTTTTATATTTTTTCTTTTTCATGTTTTCCTCGTTTTCTCTTGTTCTTTTTTCTATGTTTTCTTTTTTTCCTTTTTTTTAAATTTTTTTCTCTCTTCTATCTCTAATTTCTATTTCTCTTTTTTTTTTCTTTTCTTTTTTGTACTTATTTTCTTTATCATTTTTTTGGTTCCATTTTATATTTTTTGTATTTTTGAAAAATATGACTACTCTAGTACAAGTCATAGATGATAACGTAAATACCATAATTGTTTATCGTATTTGTAGTCACACCGTCATTTATATTTTTGTATTCATTGATACAACTGTATTTGTACTTTTAAAGTTCGCGCTTGTATTTGTATTTTGTTGTTTGCATTCATATTTGTATTTATAGTTCACACTTATATTTGTATTTGTTAGTTCGCACCATCATTTATATTTTATATAATCCGCACTTATATTTTAAAGAACTGTTTTGTATTTGTATTTTACAATCATACTAGATTATATTTGTATTGTGATTTTATTATGTTTGTATATTTAGATTATATTTGTATTTGTATTCTATTTTCGTCGATGCCTTTTTATTTTTAAAGAATTATTTTGTATTTTTATTTGTAAATTTATTGCATATTGTATTTAGCCGTGATTATGTACAATTTATCATTTGTATTTGTATACAAACAAGTAAATGCATTAATTGTATTTTCTTGATTCTAAAATATATAAATATGTAATGTATCATTTGATACAAACGTACCGTTTTGTATTTGTATGTCAAAATTATCATTCGTATCTGTAAATAAACAAATATTACTTGATACAAATACAATTACAAACAAATGAAACAAATGATATTACAAATACAAATACGATATGTATTTATTATATATATTGTATTTGTATAAAAATTTGAATTGTATTTATTTGTATCAATAAATACAACTCGTATCAATAAATACAAACAAGTATTTGTAGAAAGAAAATCAATCGTTCCTTTTCAATAATTAAAAAATACAAATAATAGTTCACATTTGTATCTGTATGTTATAGTTCGTATTTGTATTTTATAGTTCACTCTTGTATTTGTATGTTATAATTCGTATTTGTATTTATAGTTTGCACTTATATTTGTGTTTTCTAGTTCACACAAATGAAAAGAAGGAGAAAAATGAAAAGGGAAAAAAGAAAAAAGGAAAAAAAATGAGAGATAAAGGAGAAAAAATATATAAAAAAAAGGAGAGTAATAGAAAATAGAGAAAAAACAAGAGAAAGAAAAGGAGAATGAAAAATGAAAGCGAAAAAGAAAAAAAGTGAAAAAAGAAAACAAAAAAAAAAAAATGAAGAAAAAAATTGAAAAAGGAAAAGAGAAGAGAGAGTAATAGAAAATAGAGAAAAAGAGAAAATAAAGGAGAGAGACTATGAATTATAATTAGGGATAATTTATAGGCAAAAGGGAGCTATGAATTGTAATTAATTGAAATTTAAGTTAAATAGGGTAATTAAGAGTCAAAAAGATCTATAATAGGAATAACTGAAGTATACATGACTAATAATGGAGGACTTAATGTTTGCTAAGTTATGTAGTTATCCCATAGTATATTAGGGATGTGAGAAATAATAGAGAAAAATATTTTTTGAATTGTTGTCTACATAACTACACTGACACCCTATTTATAGACGCTACAATACAATCCTTTTCCAAGTAGGATTTTGTATATTATTCCTCTTCTTACTCATATTCTAACACTCCCCCTCAAGCTGGTGTATGCAAGTCATATGTACCTAGCTTGTTACAAATGTAATTAATTCGAGGACTGGTGAGAGACTTGGTGAAGATATCTGCAAGTTGATCACTTGACTTCACAAATTTTGTAACAATGTCTCTCGAGAATATCTTTTCCATGACAAAGTCATAATCAATCTCTATGTGCTTGGTTCTCTTATGGAACACTGGAGTAGATGCAATATGAAGGGCTGCTTGATTATCACATACAAGCTTCATCTTACCGGTTTCTCTAAATTTTAGTTCTCTCAGTAATTGTTTGATCCAAACCAGCCCACAAGTTGCTGCAGCCATTGCTCGATATTCTGCTTCGGTGCTAGATCGAGCAACCACACTCCGTTTCTTACTCTTTCGGGACACTCAATTACCACCTATTAAAACACAATATCCGGATGTAGAACGTCTATCAGAAGGTGATCCTGCCGAATTAGCATCGGTATATCCAATGATATGCTCATGGTCTTGATCCTCAAAAAGTAGTCCTTTACCCGTAGATGACTTTATATATCGCAAAATACGAACAACTGCATCCCAATGACTATCACGGGGAAGGCATATATTGACTTACAACACTCACGGGAGAAGAGATGTCAGGTCTAGTCACCGTGAGATAATTCAACTTTCCAACCAACTGCCTATACCTTCCAGGATCACTAAGTGGCTCTCCTTGTCCTGGCAGAAGTTTAGCATTTGGATCTATAGGAGTGTCAATGAGTCGACATCTCATCATTCCTGCCTCCTTAAGAATGTCTAAAGCATACTTGCATTAAGAAATTACAATACCTATCTGGACTGTGCAATCTCAATACCTAGAAAGATTTTAGTTCATCGAGGTCTTTAGTTTGGAAATGTTGAAAGAGATATTGCTTCAAGTTAGTGATACCATTTTGATCATTGCCGGTGATAACAATATCGTCAACATAAACCACTAGATAAATACACAAATTTGGTTCAGAATGACGATAAAACACTGAATGATCAGCTCCACTATGAATCATGCCAAACTCCTGAATCACTATGCTAAACTTTCTGAACCAAGCTCGAGGGGACTGTTTCAAACCACAGAGTGACTTGCGCAATCGACATACAAGGCTACTAGACCCCCCCGAGCAACAAAACCAGGTGGTTGCTCCATATAGACTTTTTCCTCAAGATCACCATGCTATAAAGCATTCTTCATGTCCAACTGATTAAGAGGCCAATGACAAACGACAGCCATAGAGAGAAAAAGATGGACAGATGCTATTTTAGCCACAGGAGAGAAAGTGTCATTATAATCAAGACCAAATATCTATGTATATCCTTTGGCAACAAGGCGAGCCTTCAGCCGATCAACCTAACCATCTAGACCAACTTTGATTGTATAAACCCAACGACAACCAACCATAGATTTACTTGTAGGAAAGGAAACAAGCTCCCTAAGTACCATTCGTATGTAAAGCAAACATTTTATCAATCATAGCCTATTTCCATCCTAAATGGGAAAGTGCTTCACCTGTAGTCTTAGGGATGAAAATAGAGGACAAAGATGATACAAAAGCATAATGGGGGTGATGACAGACGATGATAACTCAAGAAAGTGTGATGTGGGTTAGCATTACGAGTGGATCTTATACCTTTTTTAAGTGCAACTAATTGGCTAGGAGAAGGCAGGTCCGCAATAGGGGAAGCATCAGGCGCATGGCATGAATCATTTGGGACTGGGACTAATGCTGGACACGGGAGGTGGTGATACGTCAAAAGTGGTGGCACTGCAGCTGGAGATGGAGAAGTAACCATAGATTCCTCAAAGATTGGTGTGGGTAAGACGGGAGGTATGGGTAAAACATCAGAGATATCAAGATCAGAAGATGTATAGTAAGGTTGAACTCGAGAGTAACCAAGGAAGACACATTTGAGAGCACGGGGGGCTAATTTATCTTTTCCTGGGGCTAAGTTATGAACAAAATATGTGCTCCCAAAAACACGAGGGGGGATAGGGTAGAGATGTGATTGATGAAATAATATGGAATGGGGACCCCGTTTCTGGATCAAAGATGATGGCATTCTGTTAATGAGATAGTAAGATGAGAGGACTGCATCGCCCCAAAAACACAGCGGAACATGGGATTCAATGAGAAAAGTGCGAGAAGTCTCAATGAGATACCTATTTTTCCTTTCTGTTATACTGTTCTGCTGAGGGGTATATGGGCATGATGTTTGGTGAATGATTCCTTGATGAGTCAGAAACTCCTGAAACTGAGAGGATAAGTATTCTAAGGCTTTATCACTACAAAAAGCACTAATAGAATCACCAAATTGGTTTTGTATTTCAGCACAAAAACTTCTGAATATAAAAAATGATTTGAACAATCTTTCATCAAGTAAATCCTAGTACATCTCAAGAAATCATCAATGAAAGTAACAAAGTAACAAAATCCTAAGGGTGAACTAACTCTACTAGGACCCTAAATATCAGAATGAACTAATGAGAAAATAAACTTTGAATGACTCTCAATACTCACAATTGAGTGTGTACCATGAGTGTGTTTCCCAAGTCGGCGCGACTCACAATCTGATGTGGATAAACTAGACAAACTAGACACCATCTTTTGTAGCTTGGATAGACTCGGATGTCCTAAACGTTTGTGAATAAGGTCGTGAGGGTCTGTAACGGAGCATGTTGTGAAGGAATTTGCAAAGGTAAGATGGTAAAGGCCTTGTGATTCATGTCCTATGTCAATCGTCTGTCCCGTTTTGCGGTCCTGCATTAGAAAAGAATCATAAAAAAAGTTATACTACAATGAAGGGCATGTGTCAAACGACTAATAGATACAAGATTAAAAGGACAACCGGGGACATAAAGAACAGAGTCTAGAGTGACAGAAGATAGGGTTTGGCTTGTCCAACTCCTTTTGGCTTTGTTCGGATTTCATTGGCTAAAGTAATAGCAGGAAGAGATTGTGAACAAACAGTATTAGACAGAAGTGATTTGTCACCAGAAGTATGATCAGAAGCACCTGAGTCCACAACCCATGATCCAAAGGTAGGAGATTGTGCCGTTGAGGCTATTGGTAGGGATATATGCTTACTTGCTCGATACTGAAGATATTCATTATATTCGTTGTCAGATAAATACACCCATCGATGTGGTGTTAGACTGAGCAACATGAGCATTTTTAGGTGGTTGATCATGCAAAGAATAGCATATTCCACGAGTATGTCCAAGCTTATTACAATAACTACACTTAGGTCGAGAATAACATACACCACAAGTATGTCCAAGCCTTTTCAATAACTACACCTAGGACGAGATCTTCCAAATCGACCTTCCCCTCATCGATTCTTCATTTACTGTGACGTTTGATTTTCTGATCTCCTCATTAAGGGCTCAGATTTAATCATAGGACACCAAGTAAAAGATTAGAAAATATATTGCTGGAATCTGAAAAAATAGTATCCAGTCATTTGGAAAAAATAAAGTCGCCGGAATTAGGGTTCCGACAATCGAAATCTAAGAAACTTGGCTGAAACTAAAAAACAAAAACTGGTTGGAGGTCGGAGTAGCTGGGCGACCCCAACAGAAAAGAGAAAGCCGAAAAATTCGACCGGAGAATGGTTCACGCGCCGGCATGTGACAGATATCGCTGGAACTCCGGCAGGCGCGTGGGAGCGCGTTGCGCGGACTTTTCGGTGGTTTCGATCGGGTTTTTGTTGCCTAAGCTTTCCGATCCCCTTGGTGGTGTTGTATTTTGTGCACAACCCACACAGATAATGACTCAAACAGTCACCGAAAATTGACACACGGTGACTGATATTTCTTTTTTCCGGAATTTTCTCACCAATGCCTTGATACCATGTGAGAAATAATAGAGAAAATATTATTTGAATTGTTGTCTACATAATTACATTAACACTCTATTTATAGACACTACAATACAATCCTTTTTCAAGTAGGATTTTGTATACTATTCCTATTCCTACTCATATTCTAACAAGGAAAAACAAGGACCCAAACATTTAGCTCTACATACCAACTAAATACACCATATCATGGCCAGCAAAGTTCCCCTGAAATCCCTCTGTTCTTCTTTACTCTTGTAAGTAGGTCTAATATAATGCTGTGTGATCATGACTATTGCTGTATGACATAAAATCTTGAGTCCTCCACTTTCATCTCTTTTGTTATTAAGCTAGTTGGTGAGCTTAGTATGGTTTACCTTGTGATTGATGATAAATACAGGTTATCAGTACTGCCAGGACATGCAATTGTATACTTATTGTCCTCGATGCAATAAAACCAATCACTCACAAACGTCTCATAGAGAAAGAGCTCGAGGGATTTGGCATTAGGTAATACACTGTTATGCTTGTGTTCGCCTTGTGTAATCTGCTTTCCCCCAGTTGATTCTCGATTCTTGGTGCTTCTCCCTTTTTAGGTTGAACAAGGAACCACCAAATATGACATTCAGGAAGAAAGAGAAGGGTGGGATTAATTTGACGTCAACAGTTACCAATACCCATTTGGACCTCGACACTGTGAAGGCCATATGCAGCGAATACAGAATACATAATGCTGATGTTCATCTTAGGTATGATGCAACCGCTGATGACCTTATTGATGTCATTGAAGGCAGTCGAGTATACACGCCTTGCATCTATGTTGTGAACAAAATTGATCAAATCACAATGGAAGAGCTGGAGATTCTGGATAAACTTCCGCATTATTGTCCAATCAGGTAGTTATCCATTGTTTTAAATTTCTTTTTTCACCTTTCATCCATCATTTACAGAAGTTTCATGGCTAACAACATATAGAGGCCTAAAGTTGAATGAAATTCATGACTGCCTAATAGAAATGTGCACTTCTTTAGTATTTTTTGATGGATTCTATCGGAAATATGCACTTCTGTAATAAAATTTAGAGATTCTTGAAGACGAACATTAATCAGTGATCATAATCCATTATATTGGTAAAATCCTGGTTATCGCTGCATATGCCACTTTATTCCCTCCATTAGCATTTGAGCTGCACATGGTTTTTCCCATTTTAGTTGACCCTATTTCAAGTCAATTTTTTTTCTTTTCGAGTTTCCAGTATGGTCAGACTTAGGTTTCTTTTTGTTGGCAAATATTACATTGCAATTACAATTATTCAATACGAGAAAACTAATGTGTGTAGTTGAACCAGTTGTTCTACTAAACATCGGTTCAACTGCACCGTACAGTAAACCAACACGTAGGTGTTTAACTAGCTGGATCTTTTAAGGAGATTGGATTGGTACCATCACGGCGTAGGCTTGGCGATTGAACTTCATGAATTTTGGGTCAAGGATTGCTTAAAAAAGTTACGGATTGATATGAGTGTTCTATACATTAGATGCTTGTGTTTTACAACCATCTCACTCTTTTTACATTTACATTTCTGTGAGGTTACTCTGACTTTCTCTCATCACATTTGTCAAAATTCAGAAGGAATCATAGCAACAACAACAAACCCCAGTGTATTCCCACATAGTGGGGTCTGGGGAGGGTAAGATGTACGCAGTCCATACCACTACCTCCGGAGAAGTAGCAAGGTTGTTTTCGATAGACCCCCGCTCAAGACGAAAAATAATAAACAAATTCATAATAAAAGCATGAAACAAGATGGCACAACAGAACTAAGACACCCACACAATAATACCCTACACCAACGTACCAAATGCACCCCCCACCCTAGCCCTTCCACATGCACTAGCCTTCTATTCTAATACGCGTCCTCCACACCTTCCTATCTAAGGTCATGTCCTCGGTAAGCTGTAACTGCTTCATATCACGTCTAATCACCTCTCTCCAATACTTCTTCGGCCTACCCCTCCTGAAACCACCCAAAGCTAGCATCTCACACCTACGAACTGGGGCATTCGTGCCCCTCCTCATCACATGCCAAAACCATCTCAGCCGAACTTCCCGCATTGTCCTCCACCGAAGCCACTCCAACCTTCTCACGGACAGTCTTATTCCTAACCCAATCACCCCTAGGAAGCCCACACATCCAACGCAACATCCGCATTTTCGCCACCTTTAATTTTTGAACATGAGAGTTCTTGACTGGCCAACACCCTGCTCCGTACAACATGACCGGCCGGACTGCCACTCTGTAAAATGTGTCTTTTAGTTTGGGCGGCACCTTCTTATCACACAACTCTCTCGAGGCGAGCCTCCACTTCATCCATCTTGCCCCAATACAATGGGAGATATCCTCATCAGTCTTACCATTCCCTGAATCATCGACTTGAGATACTTAAAACTATCCCTCCTACAAACAATCTGGGAACCCAACCTCACTACCTCGTCGTCCTCCTGCCTCAAGTCATTAAACTTGCTTTCCATATACTCAGTCTTGCTCCTACTCAACCTGAACCCTTTAGACTCAAGAGTTTGTCTCCAAACCTCCAATTTATCATTCATACCTCCCAGCGTCTCATCAATCAAAACTGCATCATCTGCAAAAAGCATACACCAAGGCACCTCACCTTGAATACGTCGCGTCAACACATCCATCACTACTGCGAACAAAAACGGGCTAAGAGTCGATTCCTGATGCAACCCCGTTAAAATCGAGAAATGCTCTAAATCTCCTCCCGCCGTCCTTACCTGTCTTTGCTCCTTCATACATGTCCTTAATCGATCTGGTGTACGCCATCGGGGCCCCACTCACCTCTAAGCATCTCCAAAGCACCTCCCTAGGGACTTTCTCGTATGCCTTCTCCAAGTCGATAAACACCATGTGCAGGTCCTTCTTCCTTTCCCTATACTGCTCCACCAGTCTCCGCACCAGATGAATTGCCTCCATCGTCGAGCGCTCTGACATAAATCCAAACTGATTCTCCGAAATAGACACCATCCTCCTCAACCCTGCTCGACCACTCTCTCCCAAATTTTCATCGTGTGACTCAACAACTTAATACCCCTATAGTTGGTACAACTTTGGATGTCACCCTTGTTCTTATATAAAGGAATCATGGTACTCCATCTCCAAGCCTCTGGCATATTCGCAGTCTTAAAGATGCCGTTAAACAACTCCGTCAACCACCTTACACCAGCCCCGCCTGCAAACTTCCAAAAATCCACAGGAATCTCGTCCGGCCCCGTCGCCCAACCCCTCCGCATCTTGCGAATAGCCTCGCTGACCTCCTCCACCTTAAAACGCCTACAATAGCTAAAATCACGACACCTTTCTAAGTGCTCCAACTCCCCTAACACAATGTCCCTGTCCCCCTCATCATTCAAGAGACAATGAAAATACGACTGCCATCTTCTCTTAATATGCACGTCCTTCACCAGCATACTACCATCCTCCCTCTTAATACACTTCACTTGGTCAAGGTCCCGCCCCTTCCTCTCCCTAGCCTTAGCTAGCCTAAACAACCTTTTTTCCTCGCCTCTCTTCTAACCCCTCATACAAGCTCTTAAACGCTGTCGTCTTTGCAGCCGTAACTGCTAACTTGGCCT
Organism: Capsicum baccatum var. pendulum; assembly: GCA_030864225.1. Classification (NCBI taxonomy): domain Eukaryota; kingdom Viridiplantae; phylum Streptophyta; class Magnoliopsida; order Solanales; family Solanaceae; genus Capsicum; species Capsicum baccatum. The sequence goes on along the minus strand of CM061561.1, from coordinate 152,886,624 downwards.
CTCTCCTAGCTAACTTGTACTCCTCCCTATTTACCCGCTTATCTTCTTCAACCTTACTCTCTACCAACTTAGCATACGCCCCTTTCTTAGTCTCCACTTTCTTCTTAACTTCTTCATTTCACCACTAGTCCCCCCGATGCTGACCAACTCTGCCCCTCGATACACCTAACACCTCTCTAGCCGTCTCCTTGATGCACTTAGCCCCCCTATCCCACATATCATTCATGTCCCCCCTACACTCTCACATCCCCATCTCCGCCACCTTCTCTCCTACTTTATCGCACTCAGCGGCGTCAAGACACGCCACTTAATCCTAGGGTCGCCCTCCCCATCTCTTCTCTTCCTATCCTTTTTAAACCTTGGTGATGGTCCATCACCAGAAGCCTGTGCTGGGTCGAAAGGTTCTCACTCGGAATGACCTTACAATCCCGGCAGATTAATGGAATTATATTTCATTATATTTCTAGATTTACAACATATCTAGATTCTTTGAACTTTAGTAAGAGAATAGTAGATGATTATATTTTTCTAGAAGAAGATTACTTGATTACACTGGGTATTGAATGATAGAAACTAGGATGCAGAAGAGATAGAGAAGGAAATATTAGTGGTTAAAAAAAATGCAAGTATCTTAAACACTATACTAACCAATAACTAAGTCCGTATGGAGTGGACAAATCTCCAGATATAAAGACAATGATAATATTTTTCTTCTATCCTCAGAATTCTACCAGATTCTCCTTTTTTTTAAACTAAGACATAAGTAGTTACTGCTGTAGATAACTACTATAGATAACTACTGACAACTACTAATAGATAACTTTTTCTCCTATCTGAAACTAAGAAACTAAGTTACATTAACTTCACATACTAAAGTTGCAGTCTTATCAGTGCATTCCCCCTGAAAAATCGCCTTGTCCTCAAGGCGAAAAGAAGGAGATTGTGTGTTCTCCTCTTACATTAACTCCATAAGATCAACTCTAAATATGCAAACTTTCCAGGTTTGCAGCGATGACTTGGGGCAAACTTGTCTCCACAACGATAGCATAGGCCTTTTTCTCGTCGAATTTGTTGTTCAGAATTTAGAGGGTGAATGTTTGAACGAGATGATTGTTGAAAAAAGTGTAATTAAAGGATTCTTGAGCCGTTGGAGAGGAAGTTCCAATTGATGAAGGCCGTGATGTAGAAGGCCAATCGGTTACCTTACTGAACCGATTTGGTCCATGTTTTTCTGCATATTCTAAAGCCAGACTCGTTGCCTTATACACAGATCGAGGCTTGTGAATCCTAGTTCCACGCGAAGGTCTTCTTTGAGCCCTCTAAGGAAACGCCAAGCAGACAGTGTTCTAGCCAGTTTTGCACACGGGCTGCCCGTTTTGCAAATTCTTGCCTATACTCGAACACTGATCCAGTCTGTTGGATTCCACACAGGTGTTCATCTGGATTTTGAAACTCGGCGGGTCCGTAATTTTCTTGCATTACTTTAACCAATTCATCCCAGTAATAGATGGTTCTCACACTCTTGATCCGAGCAAAAGATCCAGTGCATCTCCTTCCCAAGACATTGAAGTCACATCAACCTTACAATTAGGGGTGGCAAACGGGCGAGTCGAGTCGGATATGGGTAGGTCGAAAATGGATAAAATATCCATCCGACCCATGTTTGATATGGATAAACCCAATGGATAATACGAATATCCATATTATCCATTACTTCTTATTATGTAAAGACAAAAGTACTCTTATATTACAAGAAAAACTACATGGCTTAGCAAAGATATGATTCTAATTATTTAATTTAGACTAAGTTTTGATTAATTACAATCCATAGCCTCTCTTGCTAATTAAATACAATTCATAATCTCTCTCCTTTATTTCTCCCTTGATTTTCTCTCTATCTCTTTCATTTTTTTCTTTTCCCGCTCTTTTTTCTTTGTTCTTTTTCATTTTTTCTTTTTTTCTTTTTTTCTTTTTTTTTCTTTTCATCGTTCCTCATTTTTCTTTTCCATTTTTCATCTTTTTTTTTTGTTTTATTATTTGTTTTTTGTCATTTTTTTTTGTATTTTCTTTTTCTTTTTTTCTTTGTTTCGTTTATTCTTTTTTTTTTTCATTTTATTTATTTTTTTGACATTTTTTCCTCTCGTTTGTTGTTGTTGTTGTTGTGTTTTATTTTTATTTGTATCATACTATTTACTTCAAATAAATTTATTATTTGTATTTGAATAGTTTAGACGCGAATATGCATATTTTATCATTTGTATTTATACACAACCAAGTATATTAATTAATTGTATTTAGTTGATTCTAAAATATACAAATATGCCTGTATCATTTATAGAAATGTATCATTAGTATTTGAATGTCAAATTTATCATTTGTATTTGTATAGAAAAAATAAAACTAGTGGGGTGGGGGGTGGGGGGTGGGGGGAAGGAAAAAGTACAAAAAGAAAATGAGAAAGAAAAAAGAAAGAAGAAAGAGAAATAAAAGTTAGAAATAGAAGAGAGAGAAAGAAACTAAAAAGAAAAAATGAAAAAAGAAGAAAAGGGTGGTTCAAATAATTTAAATGAAAAAGGTCAATTTTGTAAAGAAAAGTTAAAAAAATTAAGAAAATAAAAATTTTTAAAATGAAAAATATTTTCTATTTTAAAAAATAAATTGAAAATATTTTTCTTCATTTATAGGTTGCTACATCTTCACATACGTCATACTTTAAGGAGAGTGTAATTGGTGGATACCCATGGGTTATCCATATTTTAGAATGGATAATATGGGTTGACCCATATTTGATCCATTATTAAATGGGTTGGATAACCAACTTATTTAACATGGATAAAACAGACGGATAACCATATAATTTATCCATTTTGCCACCCCTACTTACAATCATCAGGTGTTTGATAATTTTTAAAATATTTCTCCGCTTTTAGAATCCAACCTCTAGGATCTCCCCCCTCACACTTCGGAAATTCCATTTTTGTGTGAGCACACCGATAAGTTCCTTGATGCTTCCAAGTGCTATCAATCTCACCTTCTTCCGGTAAAACTTTAGATTTTCCTCGTTGATTCACACTGTTTTGTGTTTTTAATGCAGCCACATCAGCAGCCAAAGCATCCATGGCTTCCAATTTTGCTTCTATAGTCGTCAGTTGTTAGTTGTTGGCTGATCTGATCAGGAGTCGACATGATAGGTTCGCTATGGAAAGCGTTAGCCCGTGTGTTAACCATTACAGATCAACCTGTCTTTGGTACCAATGATAGAAACTAGGATGCAGAGGAGATAGAGAAGGAAATATTACTGGGTAAAAAAAATGCAATGATCTTAAACACTATACTAACCAATAACCAAGTCCGTATGGAGTGGACAAATCTCCAGATATAAAGACGATGATAATATTTTTCTTCTATCTTCAGAATTCTACTAGATTCTCCTATTTAAGCTAAGACATAAGCAGTTACTGCTTTAGATAACTACTATAGATAACTATTGACAACTACTAATAGATAATTGCTTCTATCCTATCTGAAACTAAGAAACGAAGTTACATTATCTTCATATGCTAAAGCAGCAGTCTTATCATCGTTGTAGTATATAGTAGAAGATGACTTACTCTGATAGTAAAGAACAACTACTTACCATATTGTATATATTGCTAATACTCTCATATAAGAAGCTGCTATTATATATTGTTATAAGTTACACTCAGATTCAAATGAGTTTTCTAACTTTTTACATGGTATCCGAGCTTCTACGACCTTAGTAGAGATCTAATCTGCTTTCACTTACTGGCAAGTGACGTTATGCTACTTTTCTAGCCTTGACTGTTCCAACAACATTGTTTCTTTCTGGCTTAAAGACACGGAATTTAAGATTCTACTCAAATTACTTTGTTTACAATGTAGTAATTTGCTGGAATCATTTTAGTTAATGTCTTCTCTTTTCCCTTAGAACATAAGGATATTATTGTTAAATGCTTTTTGTATGATTTCTAGTGCTCATTTGGAATGGAATCTTGATGGCCTGCTGGAGAAGATTTGGGAATATCTTAGTCTAACCCGTATATACACAAAGCCGAAGGGAATGAATCCAGACTATGAGGATCCAGTTATTTTATCATCAAAGAAGAGGACAGTGGAAGACTTCTGCGACAGAATTCACAAGGATATGGTTAAACAATTCAAATAGTATGTTTTTCCTTTGAAATTCTCCTACTGTTTTCTCATAATGGAATGAAAAGTACCTTTTGTATGTTCTGTCAATAGGATGGTTTAAGAATGGCATCCTTCTTTACAGTGAAAGGGAAAGGGAATCCTAAACGAGACATGAGGAGGGCATAGTAAGCTTGTCAAGGGACGGTTATGCATAAATTTGAGGAAAAAGTACGTGAGCTCTCGTTTGTGAACCACCATCTTGAAAGAAAAGGACGTCTCTCCCATGGCGCAAATATAGCAATGATATGGAGAACAGGACATTGCAACTCTTGACACCTTGCCTAACATCCTTTAAAAAATTGAACTCGAAATACTGCTAAAATGTATTGTTATCATTCTCTTAAAAAAAATAGCTAAAATGCTTCTTGAGCTAGGAACCGGATATTGCTAACCAGATAGATGCTTATTGAGCTTGTGGCTGTAACTCTCATTTCCATTCTCCTTCTGTGTTTGGTTTTCTTTAATGATGAGAACAGGACTACATTGTCAAATATTAGCGAAGGGCAGTTGATATTTCCTCAAAGTTTGCTTTCAGATAAAGAAATAATTGGATGACGGTTAAATAAAAAAGAATTACATTCAAGTTCTAAAATAGCCTGTGTGTTCTTGTCCATTTGGTTGAATCTTTTATCATCAGTGCCTGCACCTGGGAGCTGGGAATCGGCATTTGAGCTTTAGTTTTATTCTAACTTGCATGCGTAATGTGGTTCGTCCTTGAGAACCTTTTTCCATTGGCTTCATATCATTGATTTCATAAAGTTTGTCATAGAATGGTAACTTTTAGGCATGGTATCGTTTAAACATTATCCATCTTCTTTAACAAACATGTGCCTTGGTTGCTGCAGTGCCCTGGTTTGGGGTTCAAGTGCAAAACACAAACCTCAGAGGGTGGGCAAGGTAAATTCTACAGAGCTACTTGTTTTATACATTTTATCTGGTTTCTTTGTCCCTTGTCCCTTGGTTTTCTGCAATCAGGATACCGGTCTTTACTCTTGTTCTGAACCAGGAACATGAACTAGAAGATGAAGACGTCGTCCAAATCATCAAGAAGGTGTGATTGCCAAAATTTTATCTTGATTGGCTGCAGTTGATACATCTCTCTAGCTCTAAAGGTCTTTATCGCATTTTGAGGTCTGTCCTAGTCTGTAGAGCTTGGTTTTGTTTTTCTTTTTCCGGTAGGTAGATCTAGTTTGAACAAAGTACAGCTTGGTGTGTATGTTGGCACACACTGAGCTATATGGTGACTCGACATGCTTGCAGGCTAGTCATCTTAAGTCGGCCCCAAGGAGCATTTGGTGGTAGTTAAAAACAGAAACTTTAGTTGGTTCTTGCATCATTGTACTGGAGTTAAAATTTTCCATTAGAACTTTGTATTTTTGAAGATTTTACGCGGATCTGTCTTCAAAATCTGCATTACTAAACTACAAATCGCCATGCTTGGGGAAAAAGAATTTAGGAATAGGATTCCAAAATCTAGTTTGGATCTCATTTTCTTATGCGATGCAACCTGGATCAAGGTTTTCCTCAAATTTCAGAATATGCTGGTTAGCAAATAATTGCAAGATTTCAATTCACCTGAACTCCTTATGACTGTCAAATCTGCGCAGTACCGCTTCCATTTCAATTATTACCTCTGTGTGAAGGTTGTGTTTATTTAGTATCTAGCATAAAAAAAGGCAAAATGGACTATTGGATCCTTATACTTATTTTCATTTGTAAAGTGTACATTTTTACTTAGCCGTTAGCCATTTGTCACCTGTATCCTTTAACTTTGTTAAAATACAAGATTTTTTTGACCCTTCTGATGCATATGTGGCATTGAATTGCTGAGTTGGAAAAACATGTGGCATTAAGTTGCTGAGTTGAAAAACCGCGTGCAAACGCATTTTTTACGCTATTGAATCAGTATTTTTTATTTAAAAATATTTTTGAAAAATGATAATTTATTTAAAAAGTACAAAAATTAACAATAAAAAAACCCACCACCCTCCTTCGCCCCCCACCCCATGCACCCCCTCCCTCTCCCCACCCATCCCCTACCCTCCCCCGTCCTCGTCCCCAACCTCCACGCAGCACCACGACCAACCCCAGGCAGCACCATCACACTAAGCAACCTCCCCCCCCCCCCCCCCCCCCCACACCGCCACACACACACACCACAAATTTTATGATATATAATATGAATAAATTGTTATTTTAAATTTTTAAATAATTGTGGAGATGAATTTTATTTTAAAAAATAAATTTTTAATTTTAATTTTTTTTTATTTAGTGGCAGAGACTAATTTTATTAAATAATGGTGGAGATGAACTTTTTGTTGTTGAAGTTTTTGATTATATGATATATGGTGAAATCTCGAGTCAAAATTTCTGATTTATGTTATAAATTGATGAAGTTATATCGATATGATACAAATTGTTATTTTTAATTTTTAAATAATGGTGGAGATGAATTTTGTTTTAAAAAATAAATTTTTAATTTATTATTTTTTTTTTATTTAATGTTATTACAACAACAACAAATCCAGTATATTTTCACATAGTGGGGTCTGGGGAAGGTAGAATGTACGCAGTCCATACCACTATTTTTAAAGAAGTAGAGGCTGTTTCCGAAAGACCTCCGGCTCGAGACAAAGGACCGTATTCAAACATCGCATGCATGCAACATGATGAAAAAAACAGCGATACAACAACAACAAAAAACGTACATTAACCAACAAAGGGCACCCTACTCCCCCCAAACCTAGCACTACCAACCAAGTTACACCAAACTCTTCTAACTACATCTTATGACTTGACCATACCTCTTAGCCCTCTACCCTAATACTCTTCCTCCAAACCTTTCTATTGATGGTCATGTCCTCAGTGAGCCGTAATTGTTTCATGTCACGTCTAATCACTTTTCTCTAGTATTTTTTTGGTCTACCCCTACCCCGCTTGAAACCATCCAAGGCCAACCTCTCATACCTATGGACTGGAGCATCCGTGTCCCTTCTCATCACATGCCCAAACCATCTCAACCTCACTTCTCGAATATTATCCTCCACCGACGCCACTCCCACCTTCTCCTGAATAATCTCATTCTTAACCCTGTCAGCCCTCGTGAAACTACACATCCAGCGCAACATCCTCATTTTCGCCACCTTCAACTTCTGGACGTGAGAATTCTTGACCGGTCAACACTCCGCTCCATACAACATAATCGGCCGAACTGCAACTCTGTAGAATTTTCCTTTAAGCTTGGGTGGCACCTTTTTATCGCATAAAATTCTCGAGGCGAGCCGCCATTTTAACCAACCTGCCCCAATACGGTTAGAGACATCCTCATCAATCTCTCCATTCCCCTGAATCATGGACCCAAGGTACTTAAAACTATCCCTCTTACAAACCACCTGAGACTCCAACTTTACTACCACCTCGTCCTCTTACCTCGATTCACTAAACTTGCACTCCAAGTACTCCGTATTGATCCTACTCAACCTGAAACCTTTAGCTTCTAGAGTTTATCTCCAAACCTCCAACTTATCATTAACACCTCGACGTGACTCATTAATCAAGACTACATCATCCGCAAAAAGCATACACCATGGCACCTCACCTTGAATACTCCGTGTCAACACATTCATTACCACGACGAATAAAAACGGACTAAGAGTCGATCCCTGGTGCAACCCCTTCAAGCTCGAAAAATGCTCGGAATTCCCTCTCACCGTCTTTACCCGAGTCTTCGCCCCCTCGTACATGTCCCTAATCAAACGAATGTATGCCACAAGGACCTCCTCACCTCCAAACATCTCTAAAAAACCTCCCTAAGGACTTTTTCATACGCTTTTTCCAAGTCAATAAACACCATGTGCAGATCCCTCTTCCTCTCTCTATACTGCTCAATAGTCTCCACACTAGGTGAATTGCCTTAGTCGTCGA